>JADMNL010000030.1:23732500-26132500 GCA_016271365.2 Neoceratodus forsteri | reverse complement strand
GGCAGGTTAAATAGAGAAGGTAGGCTGGGCAGGCAGGTAATGTGAGCCTGGGGGGGTTTGTGGGAGTGAACTGGCTGCAGCAGGACAGCATTTGGAAGGGCAGTAACTGAGTGAGTTAGTCGAGGAGCCTGCAGTTTAGACCACAGCAGAACACTCTGTGAGCCTGAGTTGGGAACAGGAGTCCTGATGGAGTGGTGGATGTCTGGCCAGCACAAGTGAGCCACAATAAAAGCATGCTCCCAGGTCACGGAGTGCACACATGCAGGCTAAACCTTCAGTACTGGGCTCCATTGCACAGCGCGCACTAAACGCCTTATCCCACATGCCATAAACACAACAAGAGTACCTAACAGGGACACAGTAGTGATACAAACATTTTTTCCAACAGCCTGAAACTCCTACAGTGAGCCATATGAAGCAGAGCTGTCCCGTACACAAACATAAACAGTAGAAATGCCTGTATGAGTGTAGAACGCTAGCAATGTGCATACATAAAACACAAATAATTCTACAAATCACTTTAAATGGTGGAAAGGATAAGCAAGCTGAAAACAAGATTATTAAGGTACATAAACAATCAACTACAGTACGCTGACCCTCCTGGGGAGGCCACGTAGTCCGGAGTAGGCTTTAAAGATCCAACAAAATAGCATCCTGTGTATGGAGAGCTTCTGATGCAGATGAGCCCTGAACAAGTACCTTGCAGTCCAATAACATCTAGTGCAGCTGGCAGGTGGGGGGAGGTTTCCCCGAGTTTCTCTATTCCTTCATGGCCCCTTAGACTGGTGCCAGTTGTGAATGAGAAAATCTGTGGGCCAGGTGGATGGAGCTTGTGGTTCGGTAACATCTAGTGCTGCTGGCAGGTGGGGAGAGGTTTCCCAAGTTCCTCTGTTCCTTCATGGCCCCTTAGCCAGGTGCCAGTTGTGAATGAGAGAATCTGGGGGCCAGGTGGCTGGAGCTTGTGGTTCGGTAATATCTAGTGCAGCTGGCGGGTGGGGGGAGGGTTCCCGAGTTCTTCTATTCCCTCACAACCCCTAGCCTGGTACCAGTCAAATTCTATGTTTTTATTGTTTCTTCTTGTCCGTAATATGTGGAAATATGACAGTACTCAGCATGGTATTAGGAGACAGCGCTCTTATCTGACGAATATATATATATTTTTTAACCTTTTGTTAAGTATTTTTTTCTCATTAAAATGTTTTATTGATTTAAAGTCAGTAACAATACAACATACATATTACTTTGAAAATATTACTCTTGTACACACCAAATAAGTCTTATCTTAATATGCTATAATCTTTACTTTACGTATTAGTAAAATTATATGCTTTAAATAGGAATTACCATTCTTATTACATTTGTTGCTCTATAATGTATATACTATAATCTGATAATAAAATTAAAATAAGAAGGTACATAGTGAAGTCTTAGATTTCTTACCTTAGTCAACATATTTTCTTAAGATCTTACTTCTGTATGTGCTCTTCTTCTCTATATCGTGCTTATTGTTACTGTTTCCCCATTCATTTAAACATAGCAACAAATGATAATATGAAAGATAAAAAGAAAAAAGGGTACAGAAAGTGAAGAAAAAAGAATATAGGAAAGAAAGCTTCTGATATTGTGTAATAGTGGCGCAAAAAAGTGAATCAATTATATAAGATTATTTGATTGGATATATATATATATATATATATATATATACATAACACATACACACACATATATAGAAAAGAAAACAACTTATATATATATATATATATATATATATATACACACACACACACACATATATATAGAAAAGAAAATAACTTATGTTTGTGCAAATGTTCCATAAAAGTATTCCATTTAGAAATAAAAGCCTTATTCTGACCTGTCATTAGATGAGCGACTCTCTCTAAACAAAGAATTTCCAGACATTCATTTTTCCATTCTGTTGTGGAAGGTGTCTCTTCCTCTATCTACTTGTGGAGAATGGCATTTTTAACAGATGCAGAAATAAGGTGTATTGTGAACTTTTGTTCCTTGGGCAGGACTATTTGCTCATCAAAGTGACCTATAAGACAGGTTTCTATATTTAGTTTATCTTTAAGACAATCTATATTTCTAAGAAAATTAGCTACCTCCTTCCATAATGCCTGTATATTTCTGCATTTCCAAAACACGTGAAACATATTAGCATTGTCCTCATCACATTTATTACATGTAGAGTTAGGCTGAATCCCCATTTTGAACATATGCATGGGTGAATAATATAGATTATGGAGACTTTTAAACTGGACAAGCTTCATGTTAACAGTCTTAAATGATTTAAGTGAATATTTCCAAATATGTGTCCAGTTCCAGTGTTCTACCTCTTTATTTAGTTGTAGTGGCCACCACCTCTTGCACTCTGTATTAGCCCACCTAACTAATTCAATCAGGAGTGTGTAGAAACTAGAGATAGAAGGGTTCAAGCGAACATTGGCTAAAAATGTTTTAGTGTTATTATTTACCTCAGATTTCTGCATGTCATTACCATATATATAGGCTTAGTATTATGTTGGACATTAATCTGTGTTTTTCTCTATCTGCATCATTTAGGTTGTAATTTCGGGCTACCTGAAGATAAGAAATTAAACTCATTTTTAATTATGTCTTTAATGTAGTTGATCCCTTTTAACTGCCTATCTTGAAAGTCCATTGTCTCACCATTTTGCGTAATGTTGGGATTTTTCCATAAAGGTTGAGAAGTGGAGAATTTAATATCTAGTTGTAAAAGCTTCTGGCTAATCATTGATAATTTGATATTGTCCTTTATGATTTTATTTTGTATACTTTTAACAGATTTAGCAAAGAGTAAAGCTGCTATGTCTACTTTCTGTTCTTCTGCTACATTTCTTTCAATGGACAGCCATTCTGGGATTTGTTTTTTATTGTTTGATAGCGTAAGCCATTGAACTGTTTGGGAGAGCCTGCAGGATAAATAATATAAATAAAGGTCCGGGAACTTTAGACCACCCTGATTTTTAAGTCTAGATGGCTTGTTATGTGCCATTCCACTTCTTCTATAGCGCCACAAGAGTTTATTAAAGTTAGCTTGTAATTCTGAAAACCACTTTTTAGGTATAAAGAAGGGTAGCATTTGAAATATAAATAATGCTTTGGGTAATATATTAATTTTAACTGCTTCCATCCTACTCTAGAAGCCTAATTGTAGACAATACCATTTTGCCAAAGATTTATTAATATTTTGCTTAAGATCTTTAAAGATTCATATTTACTGTTTTTTCAGTAGTTTTACATAGTTTAATCCCAAAATAATCTATCTCTGATGTCTCCCAGTTTATCCCCCTATTTGTAATATCAGCTTTGTTAAAATAACAATTTAATGGAGGAAAGTTTGACTTCTCTTTATTAAGTGAATAACCTGATATTTTCTCACATGCGTTAATGATGTCTAATATTCTGGTTATGGATCCTTTTAGGATATGTATTGATAAAAGTATATCATCAGCATATAGGGGAAATTAGATATCTGTTATTCTGCTTGGCAATACCCTTAATGACTTCATCTTGTGTTCATTTCCTTACTAATGGGTCCAGGGTGAGATTAAAAAGTAGAGGTGATAATGGGCAGCCTTGCCTGGTTCCTTTTAGAAGAGAAAATTGTTTAGAAAGCATTCCATTTGTTATTACTGATGCTGATATGTTGTGATATAATATTTTAACCCAATTAATATATTGTTCCGGGAATCCATATATGATCAGTGTACTAAAAATATGAGACCACAATACTTTGTCGAAAGCCTTTTAATGACAGAAGGCCAGAATCTATCTTTGATTTATTTGCAACTTGTTGTACGTGGAAGATTTTCCTTGCATTGTCAGCTGCCAATCTACCTGTCATAAAACCTTTTTACTTATTATCCACTAGTATAGGCATCACTTGCTCTAATCTATCTGTCAGGATTTTAGCTAATATCTTGACATCACTGGTAATCAAAGATATTGGTCTATAATTTTTGCATTCCACAGGGTCTTTGTCATGCTTGGGGATAAGAGTAATCAGACTTCTCGTCATTTCTTTAGGAAGGCATTTTTCTTCCCAGGCCTCTTCAAACATTTTAGTTAGCAGTGGGGAGATTTCTTCAGAGAATTTCTTATAAAAAGTCATGGAATAACCATCAGGATCTGGAGTCTTGTTTTTCTTAAGGGTTTTTATTGCTTTAATAATCTCAGGCACACTGATTAGGTTCTCTAATTGTACTCTGAAACAATCTGACACATTAGGAATGGGGACTCCTCTACAGAAGTTTGTCAGTGCATCAAGAGGAGTGTCATTTGTCTTGTAATATAGTTCCTGATAGAATTTTTCAAATTCTTTGTTTATTTTACCTTTATATGTTATAAGATTTTGCTTTCCTATTTCATTAATTCTACTTATCTTATTCCCCCTTTATTTTGTTTTAATCAAATAGCTAGTATTTTAGTGGCCCTAGGACCAGAATCAATGTCATTTAATTTAGATCTTCTAATAGCAAATTCTGCTTCCTCCCTTATCAGTTCAAAATATTCTTTTTTAAGTTTAGACCAGAGAGCTCAATTATCCTCTGACTTGATCTGGGATTAGTTTTTTCTCTGCAGCTTTAATCTCTGTCAAGATTCTTTCTTTTTTTGCTTGTTTTTCTCTTTTTATACCCGATGAGCTGCTAATAAAGAATCCTCTCAGGTAATATTTAAAACACTCCCAGGAATTGACCCACAAAATATATTTTGGATTATTACTTTCCCCAAATTGTATGATTTCCTGTTTGATTTTGTCAGTAAAACCTTTGTCCTCAAGGAGAAAAGGTTCTATGTGATAATGGTGAATGCCTTTATCGCACAGTCAGAGTGTCAAAAATATTTTCATCATCCTGACAACCCCAACGCACAGAACCAATGGTGCCAGGAGATTTTTTTTATTACTTTCTGTGGGGGGGCTGCATCCATCCATATCCCCCTCGCGGGGGGCTTTGCCCCCACACCCCCCTGCTTAAGGATTCTCAACTCCAGGGGGGTGCATGTCGGAGGTGCTTGTCGGGGGTGAAAGCAGTAAAAAAATAAAGGTTCAGGCCGGGCGCAATAAAATCACACCAGTACCCAGACCCAAACCTGGTACCTCACCTACCCCAACCACTAGCCAACCTCTGATGCCAAGATGCAGCTCGATCATCCACCACAGTACCACCCGTACAGCCCCTCCACCCATCCTAGCCCACGCTCGCCATGCCTGCTCCCCACCCGCACATGTACACATTGCACAGTACTGTCACCCAGTTCACCCAACCCCTCATCTGGTTGCCCTACCCTCCCATCACTGTGTGGTATTGCACTGGGAAGGGCTCACCATTATGGATGGTGCCCTTCTCCAAGTGCCCACCTCATGCGATACCAGGAGAAAATTGTTTAGTCTCCATCTTTTTGATGAAAATACTGATGTGTGTTCTGAAAAGGAAACTAAAACTGGAGAATGATCTGATATGACTTGTTCTAATATGTCAGATCTAACTATTCTATCTACCATAGTCTCTGGAACATATATCTGATCAATTCTAGACACAGAGTTACAGTGTTCTAACCAGAAGGTATACTGTTTATCTCTAGAATGAAAAACTCTCCACACATCTACCAAATCTAGAGTAGTCACTAAGTTTTGTAAGACTTTATCTGTTTTGGTGTCTCAGTACCTAGTATTGGTTCTATCAAGTAATGGATTAGGTGTGCTATTAGTATCTCCCACTAGAAAGATTGTACTATCTGTGTAAGAGTTCAAAGTGGAGTTTAAAGTTGTGAATACCTCATGAGAAATATTTGTAGGGCCATATACATTTACCAGTATCACAGTTTCCTCCTCTAGTTTCCCCTTCGACAATCACAGAATGCCCGTCTGGATTAGAAATTACTGTTTTCATCTGAAAATTAAGCCCCCTTTTGATGAGAATTAGAACTCCTGCCTTTTTAGAATTAAAACCTGCCCCATATACTTGCCCAACCCATTCTCTTCTCATAAGCTTAATAGATTCCACAAATAAATGTGATTCTAGATACCAAGGTAAAAGTATGTCTGAGTTGTGATTGGGAGCTTGACTGTTTACACTGGTAAATATATGGATAAATGGTTGTGCCAATTTTCTACTCTGTCATGGTATGGTATACTACTATGTATTGTTTTCAGATCTTACTGGTTTATTGGAGTGTTGATGCAACTTTCCTTCCAATAAAGTATATTAAATTTGAAAAAAAAAAATGTGATTCTCGAATAAATAAAATATCTGGGTCAAATTTCTTAAGATGTCTAATTACTGTGTATCTTTTAAGCTTATAGTTAAGGCCTTTGACATTCCAAGTTATAAGGGTATAATTTTTGATGTTATCCATTAACAAATTTTGAGTGGTATTTAGATTGGCCCAGTGTGTATAGTGTTGGTTTCACCAATGTTAGTAACATGTGTGCACAAACATTTTGAAAATTGTTAAGGCTAATGTTCTGAGAAATAACTAAGACATAGTTGAAAGAAAGAGAAAAAAGAGCAGATAGAGTAGAAGAAGCTATACAATGAAAAAGATGCTGTATGAAATACTTTTGAAATACCTGTTTCATCCCTCCCACTCCTTTGTTTATTCTTGAATGTGGTAACAGAAGACATTAGTTAAACACTTAAACCCTCCCCCCATGATCAATACCTTTCTTCCCATATTGTAATAAATACATATTTGTAATAATAAAATAACACTAAGAATAACTATATGACTATACAATGCAACTAGTATCACAAGCTGTAAACGCTGTAAAAGATTCTTAGTACTACCTGTAATTTAATATTTGTCAAGATGTAATTTCTCTATTGTGCTAACCATCTAATCTTCACCCAAATTTTGTTACACTATACTTTAGTAATTGAACATAAATTGAACATGGAGCTTAAATACAATCCTGTAACAAGTACAATCTATCAAGCTTAAAGTTATAAAAAGTGCAAAAATACAGTAGTGCACTATCATTTAAAATTAAAGTAAACTAGAGATATTTCAAAATGCAGTATTACCTTTTGATCATGTCCTCTTTATGAGGTGTATTCTTTTTCATCCCCCATACACAGAAAGTTCATTTTCAATAAACGAGGTACTGAAAATTAAGAGAAAACAAACAAGAACATTCAGCAACCACATAACTTTTGAGATTTATTTTCCTTAAGTCAATAGATTCAGGAGAAATCCCTTAAATTGAACATTTCTTATGATATTGGATTTATTTGAATGATGCAGGAAACTGGTAGTTAAAACGCGACACCAGCGAAGTAAAGGATGCACTGCATCAATCACTATTAGAACGTTGGCCTCAGTCACTGTACTCCCAGAAGGCTAAGTAAAAGGAACTATACATAGCCTGAAAATGCTCTTGAGAGGCCTGGGATGAAAATGTACGATGCCTCATGAAGCTTTTCAAAAGTACAACTGACTTAGAATCCTTGTAGGGGTCAAAATGACGTAAGCCACAAAAAACAAGTTACATCGTGAGAATCCTTGTACATTTCCATACTCTGATCAAGTCTCTGCATGTTTTAAACTAAGATTGCCAAAAAAGTGTACAATTCTAAAATTATACAATAGCTCTTCTGCTGTAGGTGTTTGTCCAACTCACACCAAACAGACAGGTCCCAGTATAGTAAATTCTCTGTCAGTAAATAATAGAAAGTTAAGTGAGGAATCCACAGGCAAACATGCTTATCTATCTGTCCCACCACCATCCTGATTCAACACCTTACCCTTCTCGTAAATCCCTCATCCTTACTCCCATGATGGTCCTTGTTTACTTACCCTCTCCTACACTCCTTTGGTCAGCAGATTCTCAGAGGGTCAGGTACATCCATTATACAGGGACAGAGGAAAATAATGCAGCCAGTATTCTGTAGAATTACCTTTAACACCATGCTAGACAGCCTCCGCTCCTATCATAAAAGGTTCTGGATTATATTAACAGGGCAGCACTTCCTACTGTACAATTTCCTGTTTAACATGCAATCAATTAAAGATGCCACCATGACTCTCCCGATTTGCTTTCTCAACGAACAGGCAGAAAAGCGTTTGTTATATCTATACAGGAAAGGAGAGGGATTCACTTAAAAGCTTGGTGACATCCAAACAGTGAAGCAGGTAAGATTAAAATGGCGTGTTACCTGTTTGTAACCTAATGTGATAAAAAGAAAATGATGAGAAAAGAAACAAAAACAAGAGAAAAATTTAAGTTGGCCTGTAGTTCAGAATTACATCACCAAAGCCCATAACAGGTTGGAGCCTCCTTGATACCATGTCTAGCAACTGTCAACATTTTTACAGTACACTAAAATTTGAGGTTTGAAAAGAGTGACGGATAGTCCTTCCTCAGACCTGTCTTGGCTGCTTCATATCTGTCATACTAATTCTTACCATTTGGTGACCAAATCTTTAACAACATTGGATATAAGAGACTGTACTTTAAGTTTGCTTCTCTTGGTTGTTTCTTAATGGGGAAAAAAGGCATCTCTTTTTTTAATAACTTCTGGTGGTAGATCATTGAAAACTTTGATTTACATCCCTCAAAGTCAATAGATATTTTGTCTCTTAGCATACGTTGAACATGCACCTTATGTTGAAAGTATAGGAATTTAAATACAAAGGATCTAGGTCTATCGCCAGGACCAGAGAGTGGTTTTAAAGTGTGCCCTTTCTAGTACATACCAAGCACAATCAGGTGGAGGGCCAGCTGTATCAATCAAGACCTTGTTTATAAACGCAAGGTTGTCACTACCCACCAGTCCTTCTTTTAAACCAAACATATGTAGATAATTTCTTCGATTTCTACTTTCTAGATCTTCAACTTTCTCTTCTAATTTGGTGACCCTTTTGTTCAATAGAATGTCCTCTCTAATGTTTTTTTCAACCCTGTCTTCCACACTACTAATTCTCGCTTCAGCGTCTGTTATTCTCATTGTGTGAGTGTCTGTGTCCTTTCTGAGTTGTTTAATACTGTCAGAATATCTTGAAGGGTATTGCTAATGATATCCATTTTAGACATTAGTAAATCAAAATGAAACACTGTTAGTGGTTGTGTGGAGTGGTATGACACTTCCAAGCTGTCATCACTGTCTGCACTTACTTCTGATAACAGTCTTTTTAAGGGTTTTTTATTGACCTTTGTGTTTGATAAAGGAATATTCTCCTGTTCCAGTGTAATATTCTGAAATTCTATATCTTCACTATTTCCTGACATGCTTGAATTATATTTAATAAGATTAGTTAGTAAAATAAATATATAGTCCAACTGAGTTGTCTTCCTGAGCTCTAAGGTATGTTAGCCTGATGAAGTTTGTTGGCTAATGAGGTTGATTAATTGTATTGCTCTCCAAATGTATATCAATTTATGTTACAACATCTTATAGTTTCTGACCTTAGCTTCAGAGATTTATTTCTCCATTGGTAGATATATTAATATGACGCTCGAAGAAATCAGGATATCTTTATCTTATTTCAATGGAAACCTCGACCAGTAAATGGCGGTAAGCACTCGTAAATATACTTAAATTCAATTCAACAAAATTCAGGTCTATTTTGCTGCCTCTATTGCTTATTTTGGCTAGAATAATGAGTAATATAGCATTTTAATATTTATATTTAAAGTTACATTTCTTTCGTATCGATCACGGGAGCGGGTCGCGGAGCTCAGCTGAATGCGACCAACCTGAACGCTAACATTTGATTGAATCTTGCTTGACGAATATGCTAGCATTCTACAATAAAATGAGTGATTGATTAGATAATAATAAGCCAGTGAATGTAATATATTTAGATTACAAAAGAGCATTCGATAAGGTTCCACATGATGTACTTGTAGACAAAATGTCACACTTAGATATAAGTAGCAGGATTATCATGTGGGTAAAAATCTGGCTAACTAACAGAGTTTCATATGGTTAGAATTAGGGGAAACGCATCCAGTAATAGAAAAGTATTTAGTGGTGTGCCCCAGGGATCAATACTTGGGCCCACCCTTTTCTCCTTGTTTATTTCTGATTTCAGTACAAATATAAACAGTAACTGCAGTAAATTTGCAGATGACACAAAGATCAGTGCCAAGGTGTCTTCTAAAGATCAAGTTTAAAAATTTCAAAATGATATCATTAAACTGCAGGAATGGGCTAGAAAAAACAGCATGGACTTTAATACAGCAAAGTGTGTGGTATGCACTTTGGTGCAAATAATGAGGGACATAATCATACACTTAATAACACAGTACTGAAAACCATGGAGAAAGAGAAGGAGAAGGATCTGGATATCCTTATTGGAAAAGATCAGACATTTGATAGTCACAGTATAGAAGTTGTAAATAAAGCAAATAGAATCACAGAAACCATTAGAAGAACTGTTGTCACAAGACATAGATCCTGTATCTTACCTTTATATAGGACCCTAGTCAGACCACACCTAGATTATTATAGCCCCCTGTGGATCCCCTTTTTTGGAAAGGAATATAAGTCTATTGTCGAGGGTTAAGTGGAGATCAACTAAAATGATGTCAGTACTGCAGAACCTTGAATATGAGGAGAGAGATTAGAAACTTTAGGGTTATATCCATTAGAGTTAAGGAGGCAAAGGGGTGATCACCTATTAATGTACAACATCAGAAATGATAAGGACTTGATGGCTAGTCTCAACTTGAAACCTGCAAGGAGAGATGTATGGCTAAGAAGCCAAAGCAAACAGTTAAGATGAATCTACCCCCAAAAAAATCCAAGAAGAAACTTCTACGAACAAAGAATTATCCCACTGTGGAATAAGCTACCATCTACTGTAGTTGAGCGGATACCTTTGAGATATTTAAGAAAAGACTAGACAGCTTCCTCTTGGGTCTATAAAAGGGGCCAATACACCCCTAACAGGAAGACAGGCTGTATGGGCCTATGCCTTCTACCTGTCTGATGTACCTAGTATAGTAGCAAGTATAATACAGGGCACCATCATATTTCTCTAAACAGGCATCTTATGAACAGTGTGAATATGCACCACAGCAGTCTACTTCCCCCTTTTGACACTGTTATTCTACAGCTCCTTCCCATCCGTGATGGAGCCACAGACCAAGGTCATTCATGCCAATACCCATGCTGTTTTATGTGTATGGAAACATGAATATTTCATTACTTTTTCATTTCACTAGTTAAATCACCAGTGTACTATTGAACACACTGTGTAAACCCCTGGCAAAAATAAGTATGCGTGGCATTGCACAATATTTCATGTCCTTACAGACCGCTGTTATTGATGTCTGTTGATCAGTTCAATAATTTAGTAACCATATGTTTACTTTGTTTTCACAGTCTAGACAGTTTTCCTTTTTTGGCCTTGGAGAAGTAAATCTCCAGTTTTGGTCTTCCATCTTCATCCATCACAGTTGCTCTCTTGTTACAGTAGTAGCCACAGACACTGCAAGCTATTTCCAGAAATTTTTGTGATATTTCCAGAAATATCTGATGCTTTTTGCATTTAAACAGTAGGGGCAGCAGAGAGAAACTCTTCAGAAATTTCATGAAATATCTGGAAATAGCTTGCAATGTATGTGGCTACCACTGTATTTTTATTGCAACACAATGCAGCTAGGAGTGGTCTGTAATAACAAGATGAAAGACACAAAAAAGACAAAAAATTTTAAATGGATGTAATTTTAATTTTTTTCCAATGGCTGTGACAATAACTTTCATTGCTGAGCTGTACAGTTTGTCACCAAATGTCATTAGGCAACAGATATCTCAGTCAATGTACTCCTGTAGTGCTACAGAACACACAAAGGAAAGTCGCACTGTGACAGTGGTGCTCTCTATACGACCCAAGGACATACTGCAGATAGAATAGGGCACTGCACATCTACAAATATGTCAGTCAGTGTAACATTAAAAATTATATACTGCCATCTTTATCAAGTGCCAAAGTACCATACCTGAACATACAGGCCACCTATGAGAAAGGAAAGTTATATTCAAAATGCTTCAGGCAATAGTGGACATCTCTGTGTACCTGTGCAACTTCTCAGTGATGACTACAGTTTCATACTGTGAAGGAACAAACACACAATACACAGGGACCCGCTTACCCACAAGATCTCCTTCACCCCTACTGTCCCCTCCGTCCTCTCTGATCCACTGACAATGGATTGCTAGAGATTCCCAGGGTCTGTTTAATGACATCTGGGGCTAGGTCATTTAGTTTTATGGCCCAACCCAGTGGAATTCTCTGCTTTGTCAGGTGCGAGATTGCCTGACCATCCAAAGTTTTAAAATGGGCTTGAAAACATACCTGTTTAGCCTAGCTTATTCTGATTTTTAATGCCAATGCTGTATTTATGAGTTTTAACTTGCTGTATTTGTGGTTTTAACTTTCTGTATTTGCGAGTTTTAACTTGCTGTATTTATGGTTTTAACTTGCTGTATTTATGAATTTTAACTTGCTGTATTTGTGAGTTTTAACTTATTGTATTTATGGGTTTTAACTTGCTGAACTTGTGGTTTTAACTTGCTGTATTTATGAGTTTTAACTTGCTGCATTTATGGTTTTAACTTGCTGTATTTAAGAATTTTAACTTGCTGTATTTGTGAGTTTAAACTTGCCATATTTACAAGTTTTAACTTGCTGTATTTGTGAGTTTTAACTTGCTGTATTTATGAGTTTTAACTTGCTGTATTTGTGGTTTTAACTTGCTGTATTTATGGTTTTAACTTGCTGTATTTATGAGTTTAACTTGCTGTATTTATGGTTTTAACTTGCTATATTTGTGAGTTTTAACTTGCTGTATTTCTGAATTTTAACTTGCTGTATTTCTGAGTTTTAACTTGCTGTATTTATGGTTTTAACTTGCTGTATTTATGGCCTTAACTTGCTGTATTTATGGTTTCAACTTGCTATATTTCTGAATTTTAACTTGCTGTATTTATGGTTTTAACTTGCTATATTTGTGAGTTTTAACTTGCTATATTTATGAGTTTTAACTTGCTGTATTTGTGAGTTTTAACTTGCTGTATTTGCTTATTTATTGATCTGTCTTAATTAATTATGTACAAGTACCTTGATTTCAGAAAGGCGCTTTTTACAAATAAAGTTTGAATTGAATTGAACTGAAAATGTGAATAAGATAAAGAAAAATTGTATTAAGATTTGAACAGGACAGAGTCATGGGCAAAATCAAATAAATTAAGAGTCCTTATAAATAAATGTAAAATAATGCATTCTGGGCATAAAAATATTAATGCAACTTACAACCTGGATGGAAAATAATTAATGGTCACAAACATGGAAAGGGACTTGGGTATTGTTGTAATTAATAAACTTAATTTTGACTGCCATGTGAGAGAAATGGTAAATATATGAAATAAAATTTTGGGTTGTATTTTCAAACATATCGGAAGTAGAGTTCTATCTGTTATTAAGCAACTTTACACAGCTATGATATGACTAGGCCCCACCTGGAATACTGCAGTCCCTTCTGGTCACCACAAAACATAACATAACCTGTATAAAAGTGATTGAAAGGATACTGAGGAAGGTTACTAGGAATATCTATGAACTTAAGAACTTATCATATAACAAACAACTAGAAACACTTACTTATATTCCCTTGAATACAAACGTATGAGGGGAGATCTCTGTTAAATATATAGAGCTTTCAGAGATCAAGAACTCTAGGAATTTGTGGGGCTATTCAAAAAGGACATAGTTGTACCAAGAAACACAAGGTACCACAAAATGCAATTAAAAGGTGAAATAGTTCAAACTAAAAAAAGGGGAGATCGGATTAATCAATGTGTCATCACCACCTGGAACACACTTCTATCACATTTTGTGGTCAGCGAAACCATGGACGGTTTTAAATCAGCATTGGACTCCTATATGGGAAGGACAGGAACTAGGAAATTCCATTGATATGTGGTGAGTCAGTATGGCAAAAGCTAACAGACTTGTAATTCCATCTATGACATCTATGACAACATTCTGCAGAAGACCTGCATTACATCCCATCAAAAAAGAACACTGTGTGAGTTGGCATGAAATAGATCACAATACTGTGAAATGCCTCCATTGCTGTGGTTTAATGATGGAAGTATAGACGGGTGATGTCTTTCACCTGCTGGCAATTCTCCAACAGAGGAACCAGTTTTTCAGTCACTGCCTCACCTTAACAAAAGAAACAAATACAATATAGTAAGACAAATGGAATGAACATTTTGGAAATTGTCAGCATCTGATCTGTGCCTTTCCAAGTACATTTCAGAACTTTCAATATTGAACACCACTGGGTGAAACATCAACTGTTTCTTAGAATATTCCATACATCACAATTTGCTGCAATAAAGCATGTGATACTGTACACCAATTACTTCATGCAAGATCGAGATGTTGCATGTCGTTTTGTGTAGGTTACAAAAATACATGGCAACTGTAATATACTTACTTGACATCAGCCATTTGGTTTTCCTTATTTTCCCTTCCAGTGGTCCATGCTAGCATTTGGGTAGGCAGCACTGTGTGTCTCATGGATATTTTGTAGATGTTGAATCATGGCATTCCATTTCCACTCCATCACGTCCTTGTCACCATCTGGTTTTGTAATGGCAATCCAACACAGGTGATTGGTGATAGTTTTTTCCTGGGACAAATAGCATCCATTCCCAGTTGCTTGCCTAGTGCCTCTACTTTCTTGTGCAACCCTCCATAAAAAAAGAAAAAATGCATATTTGTGCATGGCTACAACCTCATATGCATATGTGACCTATGCAAGGAAAGTCAATGCAACTTTGTTGATAAAGCACCCATTTTCCAGAGCTCAGGTCTATGTCCATATGTAAAAATCAGAATGACAAACCATACATGTTGCAAGTTTTGTAAAATCATGACAGTGACTATTGATACTAGGGAAACCTTGCTAGGGAGTGAAGGGTTGCTGAAATGAGGCAAAAGGCAAGGACAGCTCAAGCAACCATAGTGCATTGTTTTTAATTAGATGTATAATTGGAAAACAACAAAAAGCCACACTTAGAAATCTAAAGTATAACCACTGCAAACATTTTTATTGTGCAAAATGTGCAAAAGCAATGGTCCACTGCCACAAAAACTGCTCCAGTGTTTCATGCTTGCACAGTTTGTCAAGAAGCTTCTCAACAAAACACGAAAGCGCAAAACACTGGAGCAGTTTTTGTGGCAGTGGACCATTGTCATTGCATCTTTTGCACAAAAGTAAACCTCTAGATGGCTGTAATTGCAGAGTGTCACAGTACTGCAACCTGGGGTTAAGGAAAGCATAAACGACTGCTTCCAGTTTTGAAACAGACAGACAGGAAGTGTCATAGGGCAACTGCTATGTTCACCTGGTTATGTAGGATTCAAAGAATCATTTCCAGTTGTATAGCTCTGTTGCATTGCTGCATACCTTCTAATGCCCTTCTCCATAGCTAACAATTACCTTTTCTCTTCGGTGTGTTTTGTACTGTTTATGATTGTACCAATAGTGTACTGTAACAGAAATCAGTGAGATCCATGTAGTATAATTCCCACACACGATATTCCAGTACTGGCAAAATATCCCACCTTTGGCCACATGCCAAACGTCAAAATAATGTGTGGCACCCACCACCAGTAGAGTGGTTGATAGCCATAAGTTGACTTGATGGTGGTGGTCAGTAATGATGTACTCAACCTTCACGCTCCTGTCCTTGACGATGGAAGCTAGGGAGGTTTTCAGACCCTCAATCTCCATCCAGGCAAAGTTCTTCACCCGATTGCTCTTTGGAGGGAAGCAGTAAGAAATTGTTGTGAGTGGTCAATATGACTGCTCAGTGCTGCATGTGTAATGATGGAGTCCAACTGCAATGCATCATGGTTCTGTCTTATCCCATGAGCAACCAGAACTGTTCACATAGTGGAATTTAATCAACATGTATGAATGCCACCTGCTGCTAAGGCAATTATTCTTAAGATGCACTACTATGCATTATGGATTCTGTGCATTCATGGCTGTGTCAGATAATTTGTTAAGAAACATCTCAAAAACAAATAACGTTATACTGTCAAGAACATGTAAATTATGTGAAAAATAAATGATCTTGGGATGATAATGTACCTGAACAAGGCACACGTCCAATCACCTTAATTATTCTGTGCACAGTCATCATATATGACCTGTATTTCGTGGAGTGACCAGGGCTGTAAGCCCTCCCATCTCTTCCAAGTATTAGGCTGCCTCCCAATTGCTTTAAAGTGTCAAACAGAGTGCTCCACTCCTTTTGCCAGATCACAGGTGAGAGCATAGTTTTTATATGATGTTGAACCATTGAGCATGAGACACATGCAATATGGATGTACTCAAACAGTCATAACACTTTCAATATGGGGCATCCAGGAACAAGTATGGTTGCAGACAGCAGTATGTTTTCTTCTGCATAATGTCCATTGTAGAACTGTCTCTGCCAAATCTTCTTGTGGTTACAGTCTGCACACAAACAATTAACAATTAGAAGTGATCCCTGCTTTTTTCTGGGTCATCAATCAAAAATTGAACAGTGTTCACTCCATGGCACAATTCACATGTCCTGAATAAGTCTTTGAGACATGAGTGGAAAACAATAAATTTGTCCTCTTCGTGACTTTTCTTGGCCTCTGGTCTCTTTTGCATGCTGCAAATGAAAGAATAAAAAAACAGTAATTACTTCTCTGGCTAGCCATCAATTGAAAAGCTGTCCATGCTCTGTTGCTTAGAAAACTTGTTGAGATTGTCATTTTGGGCATACAGCTTTGTGCAGTGTATGTATGACATTTTAAAGGCTTCACCCTGGAGTCATATGACATTACCATACTGTGGTCGGTATCATTGTGAAAGACTGAAACTCTAAATACCAAGTGTCAGAATTCCAAGACTGATTGCCCGAAACTTGGAATCCTGACACTCAGTAATTGGCCATGGCGGAGTTTGCTATCATAAGTAGGAGGATGTGGGGGCGTAGCCTCCTACATTGGGAGGTGCGGGGAGTGAAGACCCCTAAAACATGGAAAAAACCTCTGCTGCAGGGACTTACCGAGTGTCGGGATTCCGAGTTTCAGGCAATCAGTCTCGGGATTCTGACACTAAGTATTTAGAGTTTCAGTCTTTCATCATATATCCCTGTGGCTACTACCCTTGTGTGACAGCATAATGTTATGTTTTGTTCTCTCTATGAGACAAAAGGTATCATGATTGTTCAGTAGGACAGTGAGGTGATCATACCCATGGCAAAACTGGTAGTCTGCCAGTGCCTTACAATTCACAGCACAGAAACCATGCACGCATGATCAGATATGTTACTGACATTTTACCTTCGGGGGGGTTGCTGGAGGTTGGGAAAGAGCCATTGAAGCATGAGCAGGGTGTTCAACTTAGTGTGAAGTGGTAGGGATATCAATCAATCTATCAACTTTTATTTGTAAAAAGGCACCTTTTCATGGATCAAGGCACCTGCGCATAAAATCAACAATATCACCTCAGACAATTTACAATATATACAACCATCAATATATTAAAGTGCAATATTATCAACAGGTCCATAACAACAAACGATGGTCCATTCTAAATTAATATTAAACTCCCTCAGGAAATGCCAGGCCAAAGAGGTAAATTTTCAGTTCTGTTTTGAAACTTTGGATGATCAGGCACTCACTTATCCGATGATGTTAAGAATTCCACAGCGTAGAAGCCACAAATCCAAATGAATGGGCCCCAGGTGTTTGTGGTCACACCCTGGGAATCTCTAGCAATCCCTCATCGGTGGATCAGAGTGGTTGGGTTGGGTGGTAGGGAACAAGGAGATCTTGCAGGTACTGGGGTCCCTGGTCATGTAGGGCTTTAGAGGTCAGTAATCTGACATTGAAGGTGATACGCCACCATACTGGCAGCCAATGCAGTCAGCAGAGCACTGGCATAATGTGACTAGTCCTAGACGTACCAGTCAAAATCCTGGCAGCCACATTCTGCACCAGCTGCAGGTGGTGCATATCAACCCCCGGTAACTCTAGGTACAGGGCATTCAAGTAGTCAAGGTGAATGGTCATGAAGGTGTGGACCAATGTCGAAAGATCATCAGGTGGGACCAGGTGCTTCACCCAGGTGATATTCCTCAAATGGTAAAAAGAGGTCTTGACAATGGCTGACACCTGTGATTTTAAGGTCAAACTGCTGTCAAAAATAACACTCAGGTTCTGCACCTGATCTGAGGTTGTAAGCTCGACACCCCTGAGCCAAAGACCAGAGGGTTGTCCTGCCGACACACCCACCTCCCAACGATCTGGGTCCACCACCAACACCTCAGTTTTATCTGGATTCAACCTCAGCCAACTAGCACTCATTCAGTCCTGGATCTCAGAAAGACAATTGTTAAACACCGAGAGGACATCTCCCTGTTCAGGTACAAAGGACATGTACAGTTGACTATCATCTACATAGTAATGGAATCTCAAACTGCACCACCTAATAATGTCTCCCAAGGGCAGCATATATACAGTGAACAATGTGGGCACCAAAATGGAGCCCTGCGGTACCCTGCAAGATAGGGGAAGGGGGTCAGAGGAATAAATTCCTGAGACCACTCTCTGCATCCTACCCTTGAAGAATGATTGAAACCATCTGAGTACAGCATCTGATAGTCCACAGATGAACTGCAGATGCTCCAACAGCACACCATAGTCGACAGTGTCAAATGCCATCAAGAGATCAAGGAGGACCAAGATGGAACGGGTCCTCCAATCTCTTACAATTAGGAGATCATTAAGCTCCCAAACAAGGGCTGTCTTGGTGCTGTGCCACTTCCTAAATCTGGAATGGAGAGGATCATGACATTGTGGGTGGATAAATGGTCATCCAGCTGCAGCACAACCACCTTCTCAATAACCTTATCAACAAAGGGCAGGTTAGAGACAGGTCTGTAGTTGGCAAGACAGTCTGGGTCAAGGGAGTTTTTTTTTCTGGAATGATCATATAACTGCCTCCTTCAGGGGATCTGGAAAGACCACCCTCTCCAGTGACTTCCAGCCTATCTCAGCCAGGACTGGGCCAGTTTTCTCAATGCATCCCACAAGGAGACGCATTGGGCCTGGGCCCAAACTACAGCTGGTTGGCCACAAAGTCTGGATGATCTTTGCAATTTCCAAGATGTCCAGCCGGGCAAAGCTAGACCAGACAAACTGGATGCTCCCAACCTCCCACCGCCTCCGCAGCACCCCATAGAGGGGGCAGGGCAGGTACTGGACCTGATGGTGACAACCTTATCTGTGAAAAATTGAGCAAACTCGTCACACCTTTCTTGTGACAAGGCTCCACCAGACTGAAGACAGACTGGATTGCACAATCTGTCAACAGTCCAGAAGAGTTGAGCTGGTCAATTTTGCACAGCAGCAGTCTCCCTGGACCAGAATTCTGTCTTCTTATGGGTGATTGTAAATTGATAGACAATATAATGGTCCATCAATCTAAGCCTGTCAGCCTGCAGGCCGGGCTTCCACCAAGCCCTCTCTAACCTTCGACCCACTCTCCTTAACTCCTTCAAGGTCCCATCAAAGCATGGAGATCTTGGGCAGAGAATGAGTGGTCAAACTTGAACTGGAGAAACAGAATCCAGGTTGTCCATCACTGCCTTATTATAGGTTAGTACCAGATCCCCTTGATCCATGCTTTCACTTGACAAGCCTGATTTCTAGCATTGCCATTAGGCCCTCTGGGGTTGCACCCTACAAGGGGTGGTATTGGACCATCTCCATAGGGGCAGACCCATTTGAGGGTGCCACAAAACTGAACCCTATGGTGTGATGGTCAGACCAACTGACAGGTTCCACCACCAAATCAGAAATCTTCATCCCCAGGAGGAACACCAGGTCCAATGAGTGACCATCAAAGTGTGTTGTGGAGGAACTAACCTGTGTGAGGCCCAGCAAAGTCATAAGCTGGAGGAGATCTTCACCAAACCATGAGAGTTTATCGTCGATCCAGGCATTGAAATCCCCCAGAATTAACCATCTGGGGGATCCCAATACCGTGTCGACAAAGAAGTCCGCAATCTCCTGAAGGAATTCTCTCCCATTCCCGGGTGGACAGTAGATTAGCAGTATCCTGCACCCCACACCCGTACCCACAATATACTCAAAGGACCTGGTGGCCCCCACTGGCACATCCACAAGGCCCAGTTACATTTTAAAACAAATGGCTACTCTCCCACTCTTATGATCCATCCTTGGGCGGTGTATCACTGAATACCCAGCCAGAACTGCTGAGACCAATATTGGGCCAGCATTCTCATCCGGCCAGGTCTCAGTGATGCACGCCAGGTCTGATGCACCAACAAGATCTGCAATTATAGCAGTCTTGTTTTTAATAGACCTGGCATTCTACAACACTGCCCAAGTTGGATGAACCATCGAGGAAGACTGCATCACTTTCCTGCAAAAAACAGAGCCCTTGGGTATGGGAACCAGGCAAGGAGGACCCCTATCCCAGTCCCATTTCACCACAGGATAAGGTCAGGGGCAATCCGTGTACAGTCACTAACACTTCATTCCCTTATGTAGCAGTGGTAAAGATTGCAACTTTGTCAGAAAATGACTGTTGCCGCAGTCTGGTAATGGCTAATAACATTCTGTACACAAAAATATAAATTATCCTGACATGGAGAGTTTTTCCTTTCGTGCAGATACTGAACATTGTTTGTTGTGGCGGTGTGTTTGGAAAGGCTATTGTGGATCAAACATTGTTACTTTCTGTATCCTTAGGATAACATAAGTAGTAATACTATGTCTGAATTGCTATTATCCTAAGAACATGCGATTTGCCACTGTTACATCCATAGGATGCCATGCAACGACATCAAGAAACCTGGAAGGTCAACTTGTAATGTCATAACTGCATTACAAAGAACAAGTACAGAAAACATGCAGGATAGCAGGAAGTTGCACTATATCCTATGTGTGAATATGTGCTACGATCCTATCGGTGATGTGTGTATGGTACATACTAACCAGTAAAGTCATTGGGAAGACACATGGGGCCTTATATTCAGAACCAGCTGGCTGCACATGCACACAGGGGAGCCATATGAAAAAATAGGGCAAGCTGGCTCTGGTGCCATATTCAAATGGATAGCGCAATCTGAACTGACCATGCTATCTGTTTGAATATCAGGCCATGGCAGTATGGTGCACAGTGTTTGAATATCGGGCCATGGCAGTATGGTGCACAGCCAGCAGTCGCTATGCTTTGTGCCATGCTACCAGGATGCTGAGCTGAAGACTGCCTGTGGGGGTAAAGCACAGCACGCACTGGTTAGCACCATGACCCTATGGGCGATATTCAGCCCAAACATGCAGATGAGCCCATTGGACATGCATGGTGCTATGGGGCCACTTGCACACCCATTATGGGCTCATCTGCATGGCAGCACATTGGCCGAGTGCAGGGACAGGTCTCCCCAAGCCCCAATTCCCTCATGTGGGTAAAAAAAAAAAGCATCCCTGATGGTCCAGCGGTCCCTCCCTAGCCCCGATCCCCTTACGTATATCAAAGTAAGCAGCCCTGGTGGTCCAGTGGTCCCTCCCCAGCCCCAGTCCTCTGTCATATTAATAATAAATACATTCCTGGTGGTCTAGTGGTACCCCCAACCCCTGATCCTCTGTCATATTTATAATAAATACACTGCTGGTGGTTTAGTGGTCCCTCTCCAGCTCCAATCCCTGTTATGATAACACACATTCATCCCTGGTGGTCTGGTTGACCCCTCCGACAAGTATTGCCCCACCACCCTGTTCACCCCTGTCCCAAGCCCAGGAGCCAACAACCAGCACATCCCTCTACTCACAACTACGGCCAGCTACTGACTGAGCTGTCATGAAGCCTGTACTGTATACTGTACTTCCCATTGGTTGACAGCTGCTGTCAACTTGGAACGTAAGTTTGGCGGTGCAGGGGCATTGTCATCTTTTTGTATGTGTGCTGTTTACAGAATGGCTATGCAATAAAACCTGAAAGTGCAGTAAACTAGAGGTTTGGTCTGACACTCCTTTTCTGCAAGTGGTGAGTGCTCACTCTTCAGAATTTTCCTGTATTGATGGGCACACCTGAGGAATGACATTAGTGGGTGGTGTTTGTGTCAGTAGTGTTGAGGCATCACTTGGATGGGCATTCCAGAGGAAGCAGCATGGACACATGCAGTACATGGCAGTGCCCCCTCCCCTCCCCAAGCAGCGTCCAGGTATTAGGACACTTTGGGAACAACACCCATAGTTGGTGTTTGTATCAGTAGTGCCGAGGCATCACCCAGGTGTACATACCAATGGGGGCAGCAAGGACACATGCTGCACAGGGCATTGCCCCCCCACTCAAGTGGGGTCCAGGTATCCAGACATGCCTTGGGAACAACACCACTGACCAGCATTTGTCTCATTAGTCCTGAAGCATCACCTGGGCACATGCTGCACAGGGAAGTGCTCCCTTCCCAAAAGGGGTCCAGATATCTGGACACACCTTAGGAACAACACCAGTGACTGCCATTTGTCTCACTAGTCCTGAGGCATCACCTGGGCAGACAGACCATTGGTGGCAGCATGAACACATGCTGCACAGGGCAGTGCCCCCTTCCCAAGCAGGGACCAAATATCCGGACACACCTTAGGAACTACGCCAGTGACTGCCATTTGTCTCACTGGTGCTGAAGCACCTGAGTGGACATACCAAGGTGGCAGTATAGACACACGCTGCACAGGGCACTGCCCCTTCCCCCAAGCAGGGTCCAGGTATCATGACACACTTTGGGAACAACACCAGTGGGTGGTGTTCATCTCAGTGGTGCCAAGGCATCACCTGTTTATACATACAAATGGGGCAGCATGGACATACACAGCACAGGGAACTGCCCCTCCTCCCCAAGAGGGGTCCAGGTATCCAGGCACTAGTTGGAAACAACACACAGGTTGGCATTACTCAGTGGTGCCGAGGCATCACCTGGGTGGACATATCAAGGTAGCTGCATGCATACATGCTGCACAGGGCAGTGCCCCCCTTCCCCAAGCAGAGTTCAGGTATAAAGACACACCTTGGGAATGACATGAGTGGTTGGTGTTTCTCTCAGTAGTGCCAAGGCATCACCTGGGTGGACATAACAAAGTGGCAGCATGGACACACAATGCACAGGGTAGTGCCTTCCCTCCCCAAGTGGATGTCAGGTATTCGGACACAACTTGGGAACAACACCAGTGATTGGCGTTTGTTTCACTGGTGCAGAGGCATCACCTGGGTGGACATAACAAAGTGGCGGCATGGACATACAATGCGGAGGGCAGTGCCCTCCCTCCTCCCTCCCTCCCCAAGTGGATGTCAGGTATTCAGACACAACTTGGGAACAACACCAGTGATTGGTGTTCATGTTACCCAATGATGAGGCATCACCAGGACATACATGCAAATGGTGGCAGCATGGACACATGCTGCACAGGGCAATGCCCACCCAAAGCAGAATTCATACCTTGGGAACAACACCAGTGGTTGGCATTCATCTCAGTGGTGCTGAGGCATCAGATGGGCTTACATTCCAAGGTACCAGCCAGTAGATACATTTCTATGGGCCACTGGCTGTTACCTGTAAATGGGCTCAAGTTATGCAGGCACACAATGATACACACAACACAGCTTGATGTTCATCGCAGACATGCACTGGCATCACTTACGGGGACATAACAGGGTTGCGTCGTGGAACTGATTTTTGCAGAGCATTTTCAACAGCACTCAGCAGACAGTATGAAGAGAACATCCTATCAAGAAATGCACACCTAGCCAGCCAGGTGGCGCTGAGGGTTGAGGCACTGGACGCCACACCTCGCGCTGCGCCGGCCACCCGGGTTCGAGGATGGACTAGGGTGGCCGGGGGTCGGCGGGGAGAGGGAGGATCGAGCATCCCAATGGATGCTCTCCTCCCTCAGGGGCAGGCTACCATGAGCGCATTGCGCTCTGCATTCCTTCTGTAGCTGGTGGAAGCACCGGCAGTGAAGGAATGGAGGCGGTTTCACCTGTCGGAGTCGGGGAGGGGGGACGTCGCGGCGCATGAGAGTTCACGTGCGTAAGCACGCTACCACTCGGGATGTACGTCCCAAGCGCAAGGCGTCCTAGAGGAGTGGGGACGTAAGGGGAGAACACTGGAAAATCCCCTCCGGCAGCCCTAAATGAAGTCCGCCCTAAGTCCACCCGGACCACCTACAGGACAGATCCCACTGTGCGAGGAGAGGAGGATGGGCACTCTAGGGGCAGATCCCTAAGGTAGGTACCGGGGACATGAGCGGACGGAAGGAGGGGGCACTGGAGGTCAGAAGGAGGAGGATAAAGATGAAATATAAAAAAAAAAAAAAAGAAATGCACACCAAATTACACTTCAGTTTTTCACCAGTGGAAAAAAAAAAAATAACAATCATCATGGAAAAGTAACACTTATCCAGTTAACTGTGAGCTTGTCCAGTCCATGACTTCTCACTTATGAGCATTGGAGTCAGCACATTTATAAGCTGTGATCTTTTGTTTGCTGGTCTACTGTTCTCCAGCATCTAGGTACAGTCCCAGAGGACTATACTAAGTCCTGTGAGCACAGCGGGATCAGCAAACATCTGATTTCAGTTTACAAAATCTTTAACATATATACTGCGAGCTATTAAATCTTCCAGTTCAGCAGCCCTCCTCTGATGTCATATGACATTGAACAGGGAGGATTTCTGGTTGGCTTACAGACATCACGTTGCTGCAAACCTAGAGCTGAGGAGGACCTCGGAAGAGCTGGTTGTGCTGGGCTACTAAATGCTAGAAACAAGAATAAGAACATGTATGCCATTGTTACCTGCACATTAGTAGTTCCAAATAGTGAAAATTTCAATGTATGGGAGCTGTGTAGCCCCAAGTACTTTCTTTTTTCTTTGAATTTAGTGTTGGATAACATGAAGTCCTAAAGGAGCCAAAGGGAGCCGAAAGGGAGTCGAGGAGAGCTGCTGGGCATGGTACCCTTGAAGCCTGTACAAGTGCTGGATGCAGGTGCACAGGAGCTCAGGAAGATCAGGAGAGAAGATGGAGACAAGTTGGGGGGTGAACCTGAGGACCCAAGGAGAGCGGGGTGGGGGCTGCTAATGTGGAGTAGTAAGTTTTGCAAGTTTTTATCTGACTGTATTCACTCCATGTTATCCCCATAGTGCCACAGCATAAGTCAAACAGACTACTGAAGCCCCGTATTACCAAATCGCCGAATTATCGAACTGCCAAACTGGTGCATAGCAAACAACTACCATTTCGAGTACTAAGCATAGAGCATAGAGCAGTGAGTCACCATTATTGCAGTCATTGCCATTGTTATTGTTGTTATTAACACTAATTCTGCTATTTTGTTATTTCCGTTATTTCCCCAGCCCAGTGCCTTGCAAGATAAACATTGCACCTAGTGCCATAGTGAACAAGATGAGCAGAGTGGCCTGTTAAGGCCTGTTGAAATTGAGCTGTGCTGGGCCTTACAAACCAGCCCATAAGAGGAGAAGCAAAACAATGGGACTGATATATTAACGAGTTTGTTGCTCTTGAGCGTTTATGCTTTTCCAGACCTCTTTTTATCCTTGCACCGTCGCATTAAGTTGTCGAACAATAAACCTTGAATAGGAACTTTGAATAGATGTCATATGCAGGGGATTCTGGGATTTCTGGTTATAGAGAATGTCATCTTACAAGTCAGCAAAATTAATCTAATACAGTCTACTATACTGCAGTAAACAGCAGGTGAAAAAAATGTTTTTGTACTCAAAGTGCAAATTGGGATCAGCCTTACACTTGGGTGTGAGGCTCTTAGTGCTGACAGTTCCTCTTTAAAAGGGTACATTCATGCTGTAAGCATGCAGTAGAAATAGCTTGCTAGACATCAGATCTCTCCTCACGGCACACTTTGATGATGTACTAGTATTAGTAGGTTATATCTGTATGTCGTGGCTGCTTGTCTACCTCATCTTTAAATGAATACATGTTTTTGCTCGCACCTCTAATCCTCTAGCATTGCTGTTAATCATTTCCCTTTAGGCCCTTGTTACGAAGGAAGCCCAGGGTACCCATTCCTCTTCATTTATGGTTCTTGTGCCTCTATTATTACGTTGCACCCTGGCAAACTCTGCCTCCCCAATTATCTCTTCTTTCCACCGTGTAATTGTTGGAGGAGTAGGTGTGCTCCATGCCATTTGAATTTGTCTTTTTGCTTCCATTGCTGCGGCATACAGAAAGCGGGCAGTTGGCTTTGGTGTCCCCTGCAAGAATGTTACATCTCCCAAAACCCATCACGCTGAATTTTTTGTAGTTGAGTTTGTCTGTTCTGCTGATTAATTTACATGAGTCTACTGTCTCCAGGTCTAAGTTCAAATCTTTAATAATGTCCCATAGTCTGATATTATTTCTAGCTACATGTGATCTTTTGCCCAGAAAGCATCTGAAGTTTTTTTGAAGCCTCCATTAACGTTATCTCATTATGCTTAATTTCCCCTAATTCTGTCAATTGATCAAAAAAAAAAAAAAATAGAATAATTCTCATTAGGAGCATAAACATTATATATTGTGATGTCCAGTCCTTACCGCTGTTCATACAAAGCCTGCCACCTCCCTTCTGCATCTGTCACATGACTGAGTGCAAAATTCATACCTCTTTTGATGAGGATTGCAACTCATCTTTTTTTTTTTTTTTCAATTGTAAGAGTTGTAGAACACATTACCCTCAAAACACCTTGTTAACTGTTAGGCCTCAGCTGGTATTAGGAGTGTTACTTGGATTGATGCAATGTCTAATCTTATTTTATACAGGTGGGATAAAAAAAATGTTCCCCTTTATGGGAGAACCTAGTCCATCTTTGCATTCTGTGATGCAAAAGTTAGGGATCTATTCATAACTCATATTTAAATTCAGGATAAAGTTAGACTTCAGTGTCATCATGACCAGTACCCTTCAATGAAAGACAGTTAATATTATTCTATAATTAATGGGTTTACATTTTTCCCACAGGGAAATAATTGTGTAATTTGTCATAGTAAAGGAAAGTTTATTACGGAAAACACGGCACGGTTTCTCTCACACTTCACATGCGCCCACCACACTTCATCTTCCTGACTGCTCGTCACTTGCCTTCCACTGCAAAACTCAACTGCCAGAGGAACTCGATGGCACGTTATTTAAAAAAAAAAAAAAAACCCAGCTTTCTTGTAAGACAAGGAGGTAAAAACAACACTTTAAAAATGTGGACATGACAATTGTAAGCAGCAGCCGAAAACAAAACCACAGCGTGGCCACACTGGAACCTATGATATTTTATATAATTGCTGAGGCAAAAAAGGTAAACCCAGCAATTATATAAAATAAAATATGGGGTGGTGTGTGTGAACTTGAATTTCACACACACCCTCACTGTTAGATGCTCTATAAACCCCTCGAGCTTTGCTCTCAAGGTTTACGTAGCATCTGACACCCCGGGGTGTAAACCTCTCATTACACACACCACCCCATACTTTGTTCTATTTATATCAAATAAGTATCTTCACCTTCTAAGAATTAAATGATTCATGCAAGACATAACTTAAAACTTGTCTAGCAGTAAAGGTGAGAGCACAATTAAATCATCAGGAACAACCCATAAGAACATGGTGCCTGGCAGATGAAATTAGTTCGGGTTAGCTCAGATGTGGACTATAGCATAGCAGATCACGAATGTCTTGAGGGCAGTTATGAAACATGTACAATGTACCTAACGCATAACAAGCCCTAGTCAGTGAAACAGATGTTTCTAATAAACATCATTAAGAAAGCGGGGGTGGAGGGGGGAAATGAATTTTGCAGAAGAGAACCAATTATGATACATAAATGAATATATTATAATAATATCCCCAACCCGCATTAATAAATGACAATTATAGCACTTGTAGAGCACATGTAGCTCAGTTCATCACTTAACAGGCTGTGTTCTGTACAGATTTTGTGCACTTTGCAGCGCTGTTGATCCCGTATTTAAAGAGCACTAAACAGGAGAGGCCTGCAAATTGTTAATCCTCAAGTTTAGTAATCAAGTTTGGGGCTGATTGTCACTTGTTTGCGTGACAGGTGCATTTTCTTGCTATATACTGGGAGCAGATTCATCCTTGCAATCTGGGAAGACATCAGAGGTTTCAGCCAATTTCCTGATTCCCTTGTTTCTGTTGCATCTTTGCTTTGTATTGGGTGGTGCTACAGGAGGTAAATTAAAGTTTTTATTTGTTCTTTGGTTTTCCTGTTCACTCTGTGCCACTGCGAGAAGCAAACCTCTCAAGTGTCTCTTATTATGAAGGACATCCCTCATTTGGTTCTAGGAAAAAATGTCTCTGGAAAGAATGGCTCCAGGAAAAAACTGCCCTGGAAAACAGCACACAGAAAAAAGGCACAAAATGAAAAGAGGAAAAAACAGCACCGACACATTTGTCATGCACACTTGGATTAGCAAATCCCTAACATTAAGTGGAGGGAGAGATTTACTATTCTTAACTCTGAGGGTGACTCAACTCGGGGATTTCTATTCCAAACTGGGGCACAACTCCAGGAGAGAGAATGTTAGGGGGATTTACTATTCTAAACTCCAGGGAGGATGCAACTTGGGGGGTGGAGTCAGGGGGAGTACCATTGATTCTATTATTTGATTACATTACCTCAGGTAGACAGATTCACTTCACAGTCCATTAGTGCCTTTTTTTCCCTGTGCCTTTTTTTCCAGAGGATTTTGTTTCTGGAGCCATTCTTTCCAGAGACATTTTTCCAGGTACCTCCTCATTTAACCCCCCTGAAGTGCTCTGCCTACATTCATCCTTCATTGAAAAGATGCTGTGCACATAGAGGAGGCGCTGTAAACTCAGACTATAAAGCAGAAATTCTTAACATTCTGTGACACAAAAACAAAATTAAACTTTGAGCAAACAAAGGCAGAGGCTTCCACAGTGCTCTGAGCTTGCATTTTCATGTTTTTTTGTTTAGTTTTTTGGCATTCGGCTGGCTACCATCAGTCCATCCCTGCCCTCATCTCCCAGGACTTATCTACTATCACTGGAGAGTACCCTGGCTTACCCCAGGGGCAGGGCTGTTGGGGAAGGACCCGTACTCTCCAAACAGAGACTGATACTGATCCAGGGAGAAGTGCCTCGGTTTGCCTCATGGGGTCTGGTGGAGGGTGGCCATTCTCCTGCTCAGCCAATGATTTTTGTATGCAGTTCCCAGGGAGGCGTGGCATGCAACGACATAGTGACACTAAGCACTGGATGTCTGGCACATCTCCCAACATTCTCAAACCCCAGCTCTTGGACTCCCAGTCTCCACCAGGAGTTAATTGAACCCTGGTTGCTTCCCCTGCCCCCTCCCCCCAGAGGAGGAGAGAAGCAGGTTTTAGGACTCTTGATCCTCATCCTGCCCTTCAGCCCTCCAACATCCTGGGCTCGCTTCCGAACCCAGGACGCCAGCGTTGCAGACAGTGGGCTGGCTGCATTTACATGTTTGAGAATGCATCCCTTATTTTGAGGACCAGTGTCCCACACATTGTCTCTCATTTTGAGTGCCTGTGTCCCTTATTTAAGCGGCAAAAGGTTGAGAGATATGGAGGGGAGAGTTTATAGTGTTGTAGAGCTGTGACTAAGTATTGCTTGCTGGCTGGTTGGGGCAGACAGGATTTTGTGAGTTCTGTCCCCTGCTCTGTGTTCTGCACTTGTGCAGACTGCATTGGTCGTGAGGCAATAACAGTGTACCTACTTAAGTTTAAATGATTACTGTCAATGCCAGGCCACTGCAACATTGCCAAAAGAAAGAAAAGTCCCATTATGAGGAATTATAAACACTGTTGCATACTTGAATCTATAATTAACTCCTAAGGCCAATTTTTTTTTTCACTTTATCTTTTTATTGAAATTCGAGTATATGTGAAAGCACCAATCTTATATAATAGAAGACTATTGTCCATGTAAGGTATAAAATACCACTTGGAAAAATACAGTATTTAGGGTAAACATATTGGAGAAGCCTTATAAACATGTACTGATAATAAAACACAAACCGAGACAGGATGTAAGTGGAGAACAGAAGGGTTACAATCAATAGGGTATTATAGAATCAGAAATAGCAACCATGTACGAAATACATGCTAGGGCAGGCTATGGCAAGGCATTCAGTAAATTGCAAAAAGTGATAAATGTGGTAATATGAACAATGTTCAGTAATGGAGAGGTGAAGATAAGAGAAAAGCGTGCAAGGAAAGAAAGAAGAGAGAGAAAAAAGCAAGGAAGAGAGGGAGAAAACAGGGAAGAAGGGAAAAAGAAGGAGAAATCTGTGCACAAAAGTTTCGAGAAAACCTAATCTGAGAGCAACATAAGGAGGGCTAAATATCCTTAAGAATTAGGGTCTAGAAGAACTAGGTTCATGTACTTGAAGTAATCCTGCCAACATCTGTCATATACAGTGAGCCGGTTATGAGTAACATGAGATAATCAGTCTAGAGAGGCATACTGAGAGAGGCTTTGAAGAACATCTGAAAGAGAAGGCGCCAGAGTTGATTTCCATTTCATAAGAATCAGACATTTGACCAGAAGAGAAAGTATGTTTAGCAATGTAAAATGTGAATGTGAATGTGAGAGTAAAGAGTTATTGGGGATAAGGATGCCTAGAAGGAATAGCTTAGGGTCAAAAGGTAGTTTTTGTCCTGTTGCTCTGGAGGCAAGTAAACAGACTTTATGCCAGAGCTTATTAATGGGAGTGCAAGACCACAAGATATGAAGTCTAAGGCCAAATTTTTAAAGCTGTTTTTCTGCCACAAGTCCAGGGTGCATCAGAGATATGCTGCATCAGACATGCAGCAAAAAATTGAATTTTTTTATTCCTTGCATGATTTAGACACCTGCTAGACCACATTTCCATGGTCTAGCATTCATCAATGCTGGTGCCTCTTGCATTCTTCTAGAAGTGGCTTGCAACTAGTCTTAGCCAGAAGCTGCTGTAAAGCAGGTCCCAGTGCCATGACAGTGTCTGCTATCAGAAAATCTAGGTAAAAATATGTTTACTGTTGTTTGTTATCTGACATGGAACCTTTAAAAATGGGCAATTTATTTTTGCTCAAAGGTGTTTACTAATAAATTAAATTAATTTGTGGCATTTGGACATGGCGCAGCTGAGGTTCTGCATGCCATGGCCACAAGGACTGATACAGACACTGGGCCTGTTTTCCAAAATCCAGCCCCCACTCTCTGTAAAGTGTGTCTCAGTTCTATGAACAGTTCCTTTTCCCCTCCTTTTCAGAAGAGCAATCCAAGGAAATATATACCTGTTTCTATTCCATGATGGTAATTTGTTTTCCCTTCAGAGTCTAATGATTTCTTCCTTTACTGAGACTCTTGAAAAATTGGCTACTATTAGTGGGGCTTCGAGTCCTGCTTAAGTTTGGGAGCTAGTGAGTAATGCACTTTTTTAATTTCAGAGGACAGTTCCAGCTGTTGTCAAGCAGTGTGTGTATAAAGTTTCGTAGGAACCCTATTATGTCCTTCTCAAGGTCCTTTGGCATCTCACTAGTTGTGAATTTTTCTCCTTCCCATTTTCCAGATTGCTTAACATCTTCCAGATCAGGTCAGTTTGGTGACAGTGATATTCAGAATCTTCTTTTAAACATAAAAAAGGTGTCCTCTAGTACCACAGTTCGGCTCTCAGCTTTATCCATTCTTTCACGTATGCAGTTCACATTGCTTTTAACCTCCCTAGTTAACACTTCAAGCTCAGTATCTCTTTAATTATGCCCAAATCAGCTTTGTTACTTGCCTTGACTCTACCTCCACTTGCAGCACCACCCACTCCATTCACTCTACTCATCTTGCTTGTAACCAGCAGCATTTTCCCAATTTTAACTGCCACTTCCGATGCCCATTTTCCCCATCACTGACTAGATCAGAGAAAAAGCTCCAAAAGTTGCTGTCGACCCTTTCTAATCAATCAGGTATAAATAATACAAGTAAATAACACTAACTGGAGGTGTTCACTAGCTGGAAATTGCAGGGTCATTTCTGATGTTGGTCTAGGTCTGACACTCCACAAAGTCATGAAATTCACTGGAAATACCACAAACAGCTTAATCTGGTTCAGTCTCACTTGGCATTCATCTGTGTGAGATTGTGAAGGGGAAGGGGCAGCTGCAAAGTGGGGTGCTAGCTGCCCACTCGAGCAAACTTAATAGACCATGTGGCCTGTATCTGCTGGCAAGCAGTAAGTAAGTAAGCTATCTTGACCGGCACCAGTGCATGATCCCCTGATTCTGATGTGGATTCATTACTGGTCTAACTGAAGCAGGGTAGGGCAGTGCAATCTTTTCTTTGGTTCAAAGGGTCATAGAGCTCCTATGTAGGTGTAGTTTACAACTGAGCAGTAGGACTGAATAGTGGTAGTATGTGACTGTTTGAGCAACTTGTTTGTACTTTGGCTTACACTCTCTCACCGTCCCTGATACAGGAACTAGCACCCTGCTGGGCTGCCATATAGATGCAGGAACCGTCAAGAAATGGTTCCAACTCGTCGTGGTCTTATGGGCATGACATCCTTGAGACTAAAGGCCCCTTAGGAAAGAAGGTTCAAACCCTATGGAAAGGAAGGTGCCACAGGAGGAGGAGGAGGAGGGGAGGATGGTGGAAACAAAGATTTTAAACATCGGAGGGATGCTTGGGTATGAGCAGTTTAAGTACCACTTGGAGGGGGCGTGGTTAGTCTCACCCCATACCCCTCTGTACTGCAGGCAAAACCTTGGAATTCAAAGGGTCATTTAGCTCCTATGTAGGTATGGTTTAGGACTGAACATGAGAACTAAGTAGTAGTAGGTGACTGCTTCAGCCGCTTGTTTGTACTTTGGCTTACACTCTCTCTGTCCTTACTGCTGGGACTGTCACCCATTGGTGTGCCATAAAGATGAAGGAATCCTGGAAAAGGGTTCAGACCGCTAAAGGTTTTACAGAGAAGAGGTCACCAAGACTAAAACAAAAATGGGAATGACCAAAATCCAGCTTCAACTCACAGCAGAAACTAAACTGTTATGACCTGCGACATGGAGGAGAGGAAAAAAAACCTTGTGGAGGAAACCCCTGGGGAACCAAGGCCTAGGTTGCCATCCTTTTAGGCTAGCGGCAGCATTCGTGATGACTTGCACGCTACACTAGAGACACTCAATAAGGGGAAAAAACATTTACATTCTATCCCTCCTAATGGGATAATGCTGTGAAGTGCTGCCAAGTGTTCGGACAAGGTGTCCAAGGGGTAGTCCGGCGTGCATGATTTAAGTACTGCTTGGAGAGGGCATGGCGAATGTTGCCACCTGCTTCTCTGAACTGCAAGCAAAGCCTTAGAAATCCAAAAAAAACCTACAGTATAGGGTAAAAATAAACTACTGTACAAAAGTTATTTTTACCTCCTTGTACCTGTATTTAGTAAGGGAGGCTGCGTGTTCCTTATTGAATGTGTAACCCCCTCCCCAAACAACAGGGTTACCTGGATTTTCTTGCTGCTCCAAGAAAGACTGCCTCCCACCTGCCTGCTTACTTTGGGTCCAGGACTGCAGCTTGGTGGAGGACTGGAAGAGCAAATATTGATGAGCCACTGCCTGCTCAGTGGTTCCTGGACTGTGCACAGCTTCTGACCACACGCACATTCAAGCACTTGCCTGCTTGAACATGTAAGCTGGCTGCCTGAGCGTCGTGTCAATGGCACTCAGTGCACCTGTCTCATGAACTTCCTCACCACTGCAACCCCCTGCCACTGGGACCAATCACTTCCGCTAGTGAGCCCCAGTCCCAGGGACACTAGCTCAGGGCATCCAGCCTTTTCTTGGTCATGGGCCACTTTTAAAATTCTGACTAAGCCGCAAACCACAACAACATGCAGCCCGTACCATACCCATATATAGCCATATTTAGGAGTTAAAAATAATAACATAGTCAATAGTAAATAGGTAATAATCATTTTAATAAGTAATTCTACTGTTAAAAAATAGTTGTATTTTAAAATAGTTATTCAGAGCATATCTAGAGCAGTTCTAGCGGGAAGTCTGGCATTGCATATTTTTTTCTGTCTATTTCTTGTTGACGAAAATCAAATCAGGGGGGTTAGACAGTTCTGTGGAACAGCGATCCACAGCCAGATGAAAATCAAATGCACGGCCGGACGAACATCAAAGGCGCCATCGGAGACTGTGACATGGGAAGAGACAGAGAGGGTTAGCTATGCTGCAGAGTGGAGATCTTGAACCATTCCTGCCAAATGGTAAGCAAGTGCTGAGGTGAGCTCTCAGAGGGCGCGCCCCCTACAGACACCCCTCCAGTTACCTAAATATCTGTGGAGGTGACTGTTTCCCCAAAGAGGAAGTTCATAAATTGTTGACAATAAGCCTTAATGTGGTCATAGGTTCGAGCCCCACTAGTCCACTGTACATATCCCTACTCAGCACAAGTTATAGTGTGCGGGGTCATTGGGAGAGCATTTGGGGAATTGGTACATGCAGACTGGAGATTTTTAACAGTTCCCACCAAAGGGTAAGGGAGAGCGAGGGCAGCTAAGCTGCAGTCACAATCCTGATATTGTCCTCCCGTTTTTTTGTGGGGTTTTTGTTTTTGTTTTTGTGGTGAAGGGGGTTATCTGGGGGGTTAGGAGTTTTGTTGGAGAATACAGGAGTTTTGTTTTTGGTGGGGGAGAGAGGGAGGGTTATCAATTGACACCACCTCATTTAGTAAACCATCAAATGTAATTGACGCATACTTGACAAATGGCGAGCACGACAACCATCAATAGTGCCTGTGGAGGCTGGCCTGCGTAATTGATTAGAAATTGAAAAACTACTCCTGAGCCACATCAAATGGCTTTGTGAGCAATACGTGGTTTGTGAGCTATGAGCTGAACTCGCCTGCATTAGCTAGTCATCAGGGGTCTCGAAGCACTAAGAGGAGGAGCACAAAAATCTACATGTGTTTGATGCTTAGAGGTGCCTGGGGTGAAACTGCATGTCTGACCACAATGACAACAGAGAAACTGCTCTGCCTATGGAGGGACATCTAATAAAGCTCCCAAAGGTGTGGAGAAAGCCCCAACAGACAATATGCCACTACCAGATACCTAGGGACAGGTGTGCCTGTCAAACCAGGGGGAAGCCACAACAAAAGTGCAGTAGCCCACAGAAAGAAATTTAAAGTTAAAGCAATGCTATTCCTGTTTAAGAAGCCTCCATTTTGCCAACCCCTGACCTCATAGTCAGCCAATCAGAGCTTATGGATCTCAGCAGGTGATCACCATAGCATGATAGGACAGTGAATGTGCTGTAAGCTTGGTACCCTTTCCAGTAGCCAGTAGGTCATTGAGTGGACATTCTGCATACTAATTCTGGTGACTGACAGCCCCCTACACCAATCTGAAGCTGCCTTTGCTCAGGGAAATGCTGACTGCAAATCCAAAAGAAAGGAGTCAGCAGTGAGCTCACACACAGTGAGGAGAGTTTGTGCTGCTGGCAAGAGCCAACTTAGGGTATCATGCCTGGGCTTCCACAGCCAACCTTCAGGAGATGACTTCAAGGTTTCTACAACCATTCCATTTGACAGAGACTGAACTGTGTGTGTGCTGAAAGTGTCAGGACAACATTTTCCTGAGAAACAGAGTGAAGCCTGTCTTGAGAAAAGGAAGTAAACATGTGCCACAGCTGCCTGTTTGTGGGTACCAGAGACTGAGTACACCTGTTTGAGAAAACCTACGTTGAGCCTGCAGACAGTCTGGGAGAAGGCCAGTTAGTGCTACTGCCAGGTATTAGGTAACACACTGCATGAGGGTTCTGAAGCCTGGACATGGGCTTGAGGTGTGTGGCCCCTGCTACTTAGACTGGTCTGTACTACAGAGGAGGAAGAGGCAAAAGCCGGAGAGGTCTGGATGACTACAGACACAGAGAGCCTGATCCCCATTCTGAGGCCCCTGAGACCTGCATCTTAGAGCTGCCCCCTCAACTGCACAACTGAACCATCAGCCTGAGAGAACCTACACCTGCAGAGAGAAGTAGGAGCCCAAGTTGACAGGGAAGCTGATAACACCAGAACTCTGAGTACTGTCAGGGCTTGCCTTGCGAATGGGAAATTTGTATAAAGTTTGCCACCAAATCTACAGATTTGGCCTTTGTGGTAAGAGTTACAAATGCCTCATTTGGAGGTCTTTCATTTAGGCATTTGCATGGCCTGTGGGGTTTGGGTTCATCAAAGTGATTTTTTCTATTTAAAGTGCACCACCGCCAGCCAGCCAGCTGCAACATCACTGGGCGGGCACCATTCCTACAGCTGGGTACCTAGTGAAGCACAGGGAGCTCCCTCAGAGCTCTCTCTAAGGTTTAAGGGTTTAAACGTGATACCAGTGGGAAGTGAGTAGTGCCCCCAGTACAGGTGGGCTGGTAATAACAATGGTTTCATACTTTTTTCTGTCATTGTATTGCATTTCCAGGTGGGGATGGGCACAGTTAATGTGTTTTAAAGTGTTTTACTAGCCAAGACTAGTTAGATACTTAACTTAAGTCCTGCATGTAAAGTTCACAAGTTTTTTTCCAAAAAGAGTGTTGCTTTGCATTCCCCAATCCCTTCTGAATATCCCCAAATAAATATTTTATTAGTATTTTACACCTTGTCTCCTGAGCATGGGCCCCATGCATGAACAAAATAATTTCCTATGCGTTGCGTATCTGAGGTGCGTAGGCAACCTTACGTGTGAATGCCACACAGCAGGGGTCCTGCAAACCCCAGGCGGCATTCACCAAGGGTGTGCAAGACACTTACGCTCCTGCTGCCCTAGCCCCACGGGCAACTACATGCTGGGGGTATGTCAGTGGCGTGCCTGCACTACACGGCATTCACTAAGCAGTGTAGTGCCAGGTACACAGGGCACCGGTTATGCCATTCGAGACCAGGCATAACCCAGTAAACGCCCCTGTGTACTTCACTTGCCAGGCATGGCGGTGCCAGGCTATGGACCTCCATGGTGCCCCAGCCCACTAGACTGCAGGGGAGGGCTGGGGCAGCAGCTCAGGTGAGTGCCCAGCAGGGGTCCACATGTTGCCACTTTCCACGGTTCACTCCTGCTCTGTGCGCCCACCACATGGGCACAAGGGATCCACTGAGGGACCTGGTAAGGGCATCCAATTGGATGCCCGCCCCAGTCTGGGGCTCTGCCCCCGACTGCATGCATGACCCTGCATGTCAAGGAGGTGTGACCATAGACAGATGCTATGGGTGCATGCAGTAGTGCATTCTATGCACCCTGCTCCTGTCCGAGGCCTCATAAATACTCGGGCGGGTACGCACCTCAGGCACATATAACCTGCCCGTTAGTGCATTGGGCCCATTATTAGTGGTAAGTCACTAACTGCATTTCTGTTGAGTTTAAGGTTGCACTGTGCTTTTTCATGTGTAGGGGGAATACTGTGGGGAGGTGGGGAGGTATTGCATCCCAGAGGGTTGTACCACTCTCACACCAGATCTACTTCAACTTTACTTTGGCTGGAGACACCATGCAAAACATAACCTGTCTGAATACAAACCCCAATAAGGAAAATCAGAACCCAGGCCCCTCCGCCTTATTTGAGCCCACAAAGCAGGGGTAGTAACTGCAAGAGCCTTGGCAATCTAGTTACAAATGGAAAAAGGCAGGGCTGTTTTTTGTGTTTTTATGGCTAACATGAACTGCTGCTTTAAATGATACACACCAACTCTGAATGCAATCAAGTATACAGGCCACGTAGGGGTTAAATGCCATTGCTCTCCAGGCTCCAACCTTTATGATAGTTTGGTGTGCGCAAAAAGGGTCTCATTATGGCGCTTAATCAGCTGTTTTTTTAAATCTGCATTTATTTAGTCCTCTGGCACTGCCCTATCTGCCGCTGGCAAACACCTAGCCCTATAAAACCATCTGTGAATCTGTGACTCTCACCTGTAAACCACCTTGCTTAACACCCTCCCCATCCAAGGCAGAGTTGGAAGGGGCAGATCTCCTCTTTCTGGAGACTGTATGAGTATATGAGGAGTACTCATGGCTATGTGGGGCCTGAGTGTACTGAGCATCGTACTGTGGCAACCAGTTATTTTCCCCAATTTTGTCCGCCCTTGGAGACACTCCCACACAAGGACTGCAGTGCACACATACACATGTATTTGCGTGGTGACTTGTGGAGCCAGTAAGTGTCCCTTCCCATGCCCATGTCATTCCCAGCTGCATTTCCAACTGTGGTCACCCAGGTGGCAGTGCTACTGTGGAGGTCGGTGGCCTCACCCCCCCCCAAGCTGGCCTTCTGATGACCTGAGCTCAATCTTGAACTGGGTCACCAATGTTCTGGGCATTAGCCCTGCTGCTGTGCCCTCAGGCCAGTAGGCTCCTAATCCCCTGCTTTAAAACTTTATAATTCAAGTCAATTTTAGCCATTTGGTAGCCATTTTAACAGAAAAACTGGCATTGGACAATTAATTAGGTGTGTCTTAACCGATGCTTTATCACAGAACACAGTCAGGTATTCAAACACTTGCTACTTATGTAACAATGTGGTCCATCGATTGGCTACGGTATGTTCTGGCAAGCCCCTGTGGGTTTAAGCCAGTACACAAGCTACAGTAACTAGGACGTGACCGATGATATTAAGCATATTTCTGTGGCTGTTATTAATGTTTCATGTTTAAATGCCTGTCTGGCTGTTGGAACAGAGCTCATTTTTATATAAGACAGATGGTTATATGATATTGTTGTAATTAATACTTTTAGAACAATAATGCACTTACTGTAATGAGTAAATTGCAATTGTGCATTGGACCTTGCCGTTGCACTGTCTATCCAAAGAGGCCTCCAGGTGGAAGGTATTTATTAATTGGGGCACTTTGTTTCTGTTATGAACCACCTCCTGTTTTTTATAACTCATCCATTTCACCAAAAAGTGGCTTTCTATGGGAAGTATTGTGCATACCACTAATATCAATAAATTAGAGATATTTCCACATTAATAAAGTGTCAATTCATCATTCAGTCTTCAAGCCTAGCAGTACACAGAGTTGCAGAATACATAAAGTAGTTCACAATTTATTTACCCAGGACAGCCCAGCTACAATGTAATTAATGTTATTCCTTGAGGAAATATTTTGGTATACAGGTGACATCTAAGGAGGTGTGCAGAGCTGGAATAGAAAGAATTAACATTAGATGTATTGATTTTTGTTTACCTAACATAGCAAAATATATCCTTTTGTCGTAAGATTTTTCAAAATGTCCCGAGGGGAGATATGGCACCAGACTCCAATAGAGGGGTTTTGATTTTTGTGCCCCTTCCCCATAAAAACTCAGCATTTAACACCCCTGGAATCAATCAAGTCAAGTATTGTAGTTTTCTCTCCGGAACACATCACCAGGTTGTTCTGCTTGCTAGATGTGTCACCCTCTTTATTCTGCCCTCCTGCTGCTATCATCAGGAAATTTTCTACCATTAACATTTTAATTTGAGTTATCAAAATAATGTCAAGTGGCAGCAGCTGCTGCAGTCTTTAATAGCCCCTTTGTCAGCTGCATGGTACGATGGCTGAAGTTGGGCACCACCAAGACTCATGCACCCAGTGGCAGCATGTTCAATTTGAGTACCCTCAAACTTTCAGAACTGAGAGCTGGGAAATGACAAATTTCTTGCCTGAGGAGACAGAAAGGTCACTGATGTTGCAGGGTTCAAATATGGGATCATTTTTTTTTTAAAACATTACAGTTAACAATCAATCAATCATCTCTGAAATGAAATGGAAATATGTTCTCATTTTGTCGAGGGCAATGCAAGCTGCTCGACATCTGCATAACTCAAATGGATTACCACTCCATTCTGCATGCTGATCCATCAGTTATCATCTATGTGCCACTTCTCAGCCTCTCATTTCATAGTTAGATACTGTTCATTCTAAAGAAAGCTGTCTGTAGTATATGGTTAGGACTTACTGTGTATGGAAAACTACCACTTCAAAAAGCTTGTTGTGCATTTTCGAAGTTGTTGCGCACATTCTAAAAAGTGTTGTGCACGTGCCATCATTACCACACGTTGTGTCCCACCCATTGCGCTGACTCCTGCCACTTTCACTGACTCAGCAGTACTCTACTCACTCATAAACCTGTTTAATAAAATGTTAGCCAGCAGCTTTTGACTGACAAAAGTTCATCCTTGAGCAGGAAAACAAAGAACAGCTTAGAAAATAGCCTCTGACATGAAACTCCCGCCCTGCATACCTTCTTTTTGGCACTGCAAGTAGGACCTTCCTTTTTCACCAAAACATGGCCTTCTAAGTTCAATTTTTTTTTTTAATTATTTTTGAAACCATATACTATAACAAATAAAATATGGGTGACCGTACACTACTCTCCATGTGTTTCCATCTAGGGCTGAGATAACAGCATGGACCTCTTGAGCTTCGCTGTCGAGGTCCATATGCTGTTATCTCAACCCCTTGATGGAAGCACAAGCATGTTGTGCATGGTTACCCGTACATTGGCTATAACTACTTGTCATCTGTGGCTATTAAAGTAATTGTTCATGTTAGCTGAAAAAAACGGAATACTCAGACTCTTCCTGGTCTCTAGGCCCACTCTGCTGCCACCACACCAGTCATGACAGTTGTTATTATTAGAAATCTGTCACAATCACAATTGCTGTAATGGCAGGTCAGGCATCGAGAACAAAGGAGTTTGATTTTCTTTGTGTCTGCAATAATTCAGATTAAATTAAAAACAAGTTCAGTAAAGTTTGTTTTTCAATGAATGCTGTATTTTGTCTTTATCAGCAACCGGTATCATTTAGATAAGTGCAGCTCACTGTGCCAAATTATTCAGGCTAACAGCAGTGTCAGTGGCTCAGCAGGGTGCACACTCACCTCTAAAGTCAGAAGACTGGAATGCTGTGAGTGCCATCCCCACACTAGGAACTTGAGATAGATCCCAATACTGACACTGTAGTGCATTGTGAGCAGAGTGCTACACTCCTGAGGTGCTGTCTTTTGGATGAGATGTTAAAGCAAGGTCCTGTCTGCCTGTTCTGGTGGACGTTAAACCCCATGGCACGTCTGTAAAAGTGCAGGGGAATTTCCCTGGTGTCCTGGCCAAATTTCCCTCATTTACTTAAAACACCACAAACAGTATAATCTGATTCTATGCCATTTGGTTTCCATCCGTATTCCCTCTTCCCCATTACAAGGCCGAAAATAGGCAGAGTTGCCTGGACCTTCTTTCCGGGTCAACAGAAGCTGAATGAATACATCAATAAATAAAATTACATGGATTGTTGATTTAAACTCCACAAACTTGGCAAGTAAGTATACATTTTGAAATGTGGTCATGATACAGGGGATACGCAATAGGCTGACTCAAAATACGTGTCTTCATGAACAAAGAGGCAGGACCATAGCTCACAAGTGGCAGAGCCATGAATGAATTATAAATTCCTGCCCCCTCACAAGTGATGATAAATTGCTTAATTTAAGCCAGTCTATTGCATATTCAATTTATACAACATCAGTTTACTCATTTTATCTCTTAAATCTTTCATTTGTAAGAAGAATTAATTATTTCTCTTTGATTTCAACTGTTGCTTCAATACTGTACATGACCAGTGTGGTACCATCAGCATTGTGAAACCTGTTATTTGATTTGTTCTGTCTTCCTTTGTGAGGTACCCAGCTTTCCTAGTTATCAACTGAGACATACCGCAAAATGCAAGCTATCATGATACCTTGCAAAGTGGGTCCAAAATATCAACTTTCTTCTGTGGAAGTTCTCTCTGTGCTTATTGTGTAAGGGCGGGCAGAATTCACAAAAGAGATGTGCTGGGCACAAGTGGGATGTGCCAGCACAAATAGGATCACCACCAAACTCGGATGATTCACAAGGATGCACCATGGGATGTGCCAATTGCAATCCCTCTGCGAATTGCGTGGAAAGTACATGGCGCAAGTGGAGAAGCGCCAGTGCATCCAGGATGCACACAACCACCCAGGGCAGCAACATAGTGAATATGGTGCAACCCAGCAAGGTAAGTGGAAGCAACAGAGGACAATGCAGTGGGACAAAGGAGAGAGGAATACAAGACCAATGGGACAAATTAGAAAGGACAAGGGCACAACAGTGACCAAAACAGGCACTGAAATGAGACAGGGCAAACAGAACATCACCCAGAGGCCCAGGTCACAACCCACACAGGCCCATGGCAGGCACACAGAACAGGTACACTGGAGCTGGCATGGTGCCACACAACAGCAGGCAAAAGCAAGGAGTAAGGTGGCAGCCACTGGACAAGGCCAACACCACAGGTGGCCAAGACTGTGGCTGTGGAGGAGGACACACAGGGTGACAGCGGTACAAACAGTGGGCAGCACACTGTGCCATCACAGTGCCACATAGCCAGGACAGAGCCCCAACCACAGGACAATGCACACATGGCCCCAGACCAATAGTGCAGTGGTGCAAGGCATGCAGGCCACAAGCAGCACACACAGACCGGGAGCAGGGACGTGAGCAGCAGGACATGGGCCCATGCACACACCACAGACAACAGTGAGGCCACACGGAGGCAGGGTGGGTGCAGGGGGGAGGCAGATCAAACAGAGACAGGGCCACACAGGATCAAGGTAGCACAGGGACAATGAATGGCCCCTGACAGTACACATTCCCAAGATCGTGGAACAGAACACTGAATGACCACAGACACCATGTCATGGACTCAAACCTTTTATAGAAAGAACAGTATGTACAATAAACAAGGCAGCACAAGAAACAGCAGCAACGATGTACAGAAAACAACAACAGAGGGACGTGGTGTGAGGGACTATATACAGAAAAGGTGGGCAAAAGGGGGAGGGGCAGGGACAGCAACATAGGTGGGAGGTGGGGGACACAGCAGGTTATATATAAAACACAGTGTAGCATATGGCAGAGGGTTATACGTGTGGCCGAGCACCTCTGCACCCCAGCCCCATTTGGCCACGTGCTGTCACGAGTCACAGAATGGCCCCTAGGGTGCGCTGAAGGTGCACCTGCATCTGTCTGATGGGCCTTAGTGACACATGGATGGCCTCTCGGATCTCCCCATACGATGCACAGGGGGTATGCCAAACTTCACCCAACAACTAACACACCAAAATCTGGCCAGTGGAAAATCATGTACAAAATGCTCACAGCCTGGGAAATAAGATCCCAGACCTGCAGGCAATAATGTCAGAGGCTAAACTGGACATAGTAGCAATTAGTGAGACGTGGTTTACCAGTAACCACACTTGGGAGACTTCAGTACCTGGCTATGTATTGTTCAGAAGAGACCGAGGTGCAAAAGGGGGAGGTGGCCCTGTATGTTAATGAAAATATCAAAGCTACAGAAATTCAGAATACACATAAGGAGCCAGAAGAACTGTGGGTCACCCTGGAAACAGAAAATGGGACAGCCATAAGAACTGGGGTTGTCTACAGGCCCCCAGACCAGAGGGAGGACATAGACACATTACTGTTAGAAGATATACAAAACATGACAGCTAAAGGGGAGGTTCTGATAATGGGAGACTTCAACATGCCAGATACAGATTGGTCAATACCAGCAGGAACATCTGCCAGAACTAGACTCATAGTGGATTCCCTGCAGGAGGGCCTCAAACAACTGGTACAGCAACCCACAAGAGACAGGGCTATCCTAGATCTAGTACTGACTAACAAAGAAGGATCACAGATCTCCAGGTAGAAGGTCACCTGGGGGCCAGTGACATCACATGGTATGGTTCAATTTGGCTACTACATCTAAATCATCCCATTCCAAAGCAAAAATATGGGACTTCAGAGGAGCTGACTTTGATAAGATGGCCAACAGAGTTAAGCTAGCCCTGGCAAAAGAAACACAGGTGAGGAGGTACAGGCAAAGTGGGCAAGCATTAAGGATACAATACTTGAAGCAACATCCCATTGTGTTAGACAGAAAAGGAAGTGCAAAAGAAGAAGGAAACCACTTTGGTTCTCAAATACAGTAGCAGAAAGGTCAGAGCCAAAAGCTGGCCTTCAGAAAATATAAGGGAACACAGCGGGATGAAGATAGGGAGGCATACCAAACTGCCCTAAGGGAAGCAGGTAAGGCAGTAAGGCAGGCAAAGTCCCAAACTGAGGAAACACTAGCACGAACAGTAAAAGAAGGTGACAAGACTTTCTATAGATACATTAGTGAAAGGAGAAAGTCCAGAGGGGGTATTGCTAAGCTTAATGGAGAAAAGGGAGCATGTGAGGAGGAGGACCCTGTAAAGGCATCTATCCTAAATAGATACTTTTGCTCAGTATTTACTGAAGAGAAGGTAGGGCAGGGCCACAGCTCAGCATCATGGACACAGGGGGAGGAGGTGAGCACTACTCCCTTCACAAAGAAAGGGTCCTACAAGAGCTTGCAAGCTCAGGGTGGATAAGGCAATGGGACCTGATGGCATACATCCCAGGGTACTTAAGGAGCTAAAGGAGGAACTAGCAGAGCCATTAGCAGAATTGTTTAGTGAGTCTCTGAGCACAGGAGAGGTCCCAGAAGACTGGAGAAGGGCTCATGTGATCCCACTCCACAAGAGTGGTAGCAGGAGGAGGCGGGGAACTACAGACCGGTCAGTCTTACCTCAGTAGTGGGCAAGATTATGGAGGCACTCCTTAAGGAAAGGATAGTGCAACACCTGGAATCCATAAGGGCACAGGATCCAAGACAGCATGGGTTTACAAAGGAAGGTCCTGTCAAACTAATCATAGATTTCTTTGACTGGGTAACCAGAGTGGTGGACCAAGGGGAGCAGTTGATGTCGCTACCTTGACTTCAGCAAAGCTTTTGACACTGTTCCACATAGAAGATTGATAAATAAGCTAGGTAGGCTCGGGTGGGTCAGAAGTTGGTCAACTGGGTGGCAAACTGGTTGACTGGCAGAAAACAGAGAGTGGTGGTAAATGGTATACAGTCAGAAGAGATGCAAGTCACAAGTGGGGTACCTCTGGGATCAGTCCTGGGGCCAGTCCTATTCAACATCTTCATTAGTGACCTCGTAGATGGACTAGAGGGTAAGGCTTGTCTGTTTGCAGATGACACCAAGATCTGCAACAGAGTAGATGATCCAGATGGGGTGGGCAGAATGAGAAGAGATCTGGATAAACTAGCAGAATGGTCAGAAGAGTGGCAACTGGGATTTAATGCAAAGAAGTGCAAATCATGCACATAGGGAAGAGAAACCCTGAAGCCACTTATAGGCTGGGAGGGAGTTGCTAGCAGTCACAAAGGAAGAAAGAGACTTGGGCGTCATCATCACTGATGACCTAAAATCATCAAGCAGACCTCTAAAGCAGTAGGTAAGGCTAGGGGTGTTAGGGTGTATTAGTAGGGTTATCACAAGTCGTAAGAGGAGGTAATAATCCCTCTGTACAAGACATTGGTTAGGCCCCATCTGAGTACTCGTGCAGTATTGGGGCCACACCTTCTCAAGGACATTAACCAAATTGAGGCAGTCCAGAGAAGGGCAACCAAAATGGTGCAGGGACTGCATCAGAAGACATATGAGGACAGATTAACGAGCTCAATATGTATACCCTTGAGCAAAGGAGGAGAGAGGTGATATGATCGAGACATTTAAACACCTTAAGGGCATAAACAAGGTAAGAGTCTAACATGTTTAAATATAAGAAAATAGCAAGACAAGAGGACACAGCATGAGATTAGAGGGAGGCCGATTAAGGGGAATGTGAGAAATTCTTTTCACAGAAAGGGTGGTAGATGCATGGAATGGCTTACCACAAGAAGTGGTGGCTATGAATACAGTGCAGGGCTTCAAACAGGCAAGGGATAGGCATAAGGAGCAATACAAATGACTATGAATAGATAGGTCACTGACAGAGCAAAGGCCGATGGCACATTTATAAGGTAGAAAAAGAAATGGGCAGACTGGATGGGCCTTGCGGTCCTTATCTGCCGTCAACTTCTATGTTTCTATGTTTCTATGTTCTATGCCGGTCCAGGTCAGTCTGCTGGGCCATGGCACCTCTACTGCCGGCTGCTGTCTGATGAGCCTGGGGACCTACAGCAAGGACACAAAGAACACATACTAAGCCCCATTGCAGACACACAACCCCCATTGAGCAGTAGCCCACCCCACCAGACAGATAATACACACACAAGGTTGCCACCTGCCTGCACCCACATGACCACCATAAGGAGCCCCAATTGCAGCCCTGTCGCCATGCCTCAGCAGCCTCCATGGCCCAGCGCCTGGCCTCCAGCCCTGCAAGACACAACAGACAGAGACTGCCATAAGTAGACACGTCGGTGCACAAACCAACCCCCCAACACCAGTGTGGGCATGCAGTGCTGGTGTACAGCAGTGCAACACCAGTGAATGGCTGTGTAGGCTGCAGCTGTGCAGTGCAGCCATGACTGATCCCCAAAAGTGCCCATCCCTGGAACTGCATAGCACATGGTGGTCCCACCACATACACGACACAGTGTACCCATCCCACACACACACCACCGTAGAGAGGCCCAGACTGTGTGTTATGCATGGCAGGGAACCACAGGGCAGGTGCAGCCACACACACACATGTGTGCATGTTGTGGAGTGCTCATGTGAGTATACCGATGTGATGTGACCCAACCCCACCTCACAAGCACCTGTGCCTCACACGTATGCAAGATACCTACCTGGCACTGGTAGTGCACCCCTGCATGCATGCACCCACAGTCTCTCCAGCCATGCCTGGTCCCTCCTGCCCAGGTCGCCATACCTATGGTGACACTGTTCCCCAGTCCAGGGAACCCCCATGTGGCTCACCAGGTACTGGGCAATGTTGGCCCAGACAGTTGCCCTGGGCACCTGCAAGTCCTCCCTGCCAAACAACTGGCCCTCCACAAGAAGGACAAGTGCCACCAGGTGGAGCAGCTCGACCTCCAACCAGTTCATGGCCCTCTGCCCTGTTCTCACCGTCCTGGGCATCCCTGCTAAGCAACAAGTGTACACCACACTGCAGGCCCTGCATGGAGTAAATTGCAAATGGTGCCACATGCACTACTGAGATACATGCATGCCCCCATGCACATCAACATGCTGTGCGATCAGTCAGGCATGCGGCCACAGGAGCAAGCGCAATGCTATGGTGGGAATGCAGGGTTATGGGCCATGGCCGTGTGGTGCAAGCACAATATATAGCTGTCCACCATGTTACGTGTGGCACACACTATTGCACATAGCACTTGTGATGCACAGTCGCACAACGACGCGCAATGACATGTAATGCACAATCTACTGACAGCTACTGACAACCATCACAATGTGCACCACGCAGTGAGTCATGCATGTGTAACAGACTGCACCGCTATGTGCACCATTTGCATGTCCTCGAGTATGTGTTGGACCAATTACAACTGCGGTGCTGTGCCGAGTACAACACACAGCGCATACATGCTGAATGCACTGAAAGCACTTATACCCATTTAGGATAATGCCCTAAATGCACCACGTGATGCATGGGACATGCGCCCATGTAGATATGCGCCTAACTCAGCAGATGCACTGCGGCTGATTGAGATGAGCTGAGGGCACTATGCACACAGACAATGCTCCCAAATCAGCCTAATAACCTATTTAGGGGCATCTCAGCTGTTTGCATCTCATTATCACTGCCCCAGTCCTCATTTGCATGCACTGAGCTATAAATGCTCCCAACTCACACCCAGGGCCAGTCTTAAGGATAGGTGAACTAGGCGGTTCGCTTAGGGCGCCATGTAGCAGGGGCACCAGTTTCATAGTACGGTAAAAAAATTTCTCTCCTTTTTTTCTTAGCAAAGTCTGACAGCCCTGATTTGAAAAGCCACCTAATCCGTGTGTTTTTTTTTGGAGCGCCATTGTCTCCTGCCTGTCTCACACTGTCTATTTCATTCCAGTCGCCCTAAAAGTTTAATTTAGGCAGCAAGCCAGGCAGCGATATAAGGCAAAGCAGCAGCAGTTAAGAAGGACCTCGGGCTCGTGCCTCATAGACGTGAACTTGAGGACCCAGTCACCCACCCAATGATGCGAGAGGCTAGCCCAGCAGTAGCCCCTCTCTACTGCAGCGCACCATCCAGTCACATGCCGCCCACCACTGCCCGCCAGAAACCCAGTCAGCCAACTGTTGGGCAGGGCTTGTCTGTTGTGTGTGATGCAAGCTGACACACGGAATCCTTTAGTCTCTTCTGACCATGTCAACTCACTCATGGCACAGCGTCTGGCCATTTGGCAGGCTTCCTCTCAGCTCTGAGTCTTGATTGACGAAGAGGAAGAATCCAATTATCTGAGTCATCCAACCGTAGTCTGAGTCTAGACTGAGACTGTGTCTGACTGTCTCACAGACTCACTGACTGCTCGCTCGCTGAGTCAACTCATGGAAGAAGTTAAGGAGAAGTCAAGGTGGAAATGGGAAGGAGCCTGCCTGGCCTTCCTGTTGCCCCAACTTGCCTCCCTCTCCCACCTGATTTAAGTACAGCGGTCGACTGATGGGACAGGGTTATTAAATAAATTGATAGGCCAGGGCCCAGGCCAGACCAGTCAGAGTTGGGCAGAGCCTGGAAGGTAGACTCAGGCCAGCAGCCACAGGTAGTGTGGGCTGTGGATTTTTTTGGGGGGAGGTAAGGCGGAGCTGTGATGGTCGACATGACAGCACTAGTCCACGATGAAGTCCAACACTGCCAGTACCACGACCACCATGACAGGAGAGAAGGAGCAGGAGGACCAGCGTCGACAAGGAGACTGGACTGTCTGTGTAGCAGACTGAAGGCTGGAGGAGCGAGGTGAGTGAACAGGTGGGTGGGTGGGTGGGTTTATAATTTTACTTTTTTTTTTATTTATTCATTCAATTTCTGTAAAGCATTGTGTGTATTGTTGTTGTTGGCCATATCCACATCCGTGCCAGTTTTTGCCATCTTAATTGACCACCTGTCCTGTCCTGTTAGACACCTCAGGCTCCGAGACTCCTGTCAGTCACCTGTGTAAACTTAGAGGGGCTAACCTATCTGACTCTCTATAGTGCCTAGATGCTGCAGCTAGGTCAGGAAGGGGGTCTAGTAGTACTTATGAATGATAAACAGTCTAAACAGTAGTTTCTCTAAAATTTTGAGTAGCCCTGGTACTGAGACGAAATTGGTCTATAATTTGAGATACTGACCTTTTCCCTCCATTTGTAGATAGGAGTCATGGCTGCAGTTTTCCAGATAACAGGACCTATGTTAGTGGTAAGGGAGAAATTGCACCAAGAAGGAAGTGGGGAGGTGGGTAGCAATGTGGCTTGAGGGAAGGGGGATTCCTTAGCTTTTACTGTGGGTAGGAGAAGGGTGGTTGTAGGGTGACTGCTATGGGGAAGGGATACTTGTTTCTTGGAGGAAGAAGGGTGACATAGGGTGCTATGCTGGTTAAGAGGAATGGTGCACTTATGTGTTACTTGGGAGAGGCGGGTGGGATGGGGTGCTATACGAGTTGTGAGGAAAGAGGTATTTGCTTCTTTTTGGAGGGTGGGGCTGGCTTGGGTACTATCTTGTTGGGGAGGGGTTACTTTTACTACTATTTTAGCCTTTTGCTTTTTTCCATAAGTATAGTTTCAGCTTGCGCCTGAGTTGATAGCAGTATTTCAGAGCGATTTTGACAACTGCTAGCTCTAGTTCTATGCTATCCAGTTTACCCTAAATGCCAAAAATGGTCCCACAACCTTTGCCACTAGGAAATGACTGGCTAGACTGCAGTTTCCTAGTCTTCAGGACCCGATGGATGGCTACCATTGGAGGTAGACCTAGTGCCACATTAAAATGCCTGTCAATTTGGCCAGACCATCACCTTGACCTCTCTTAAAAGTCTGTGCCATCCTAAACTGGAGACACTCTATCACAACAAATCATGCCCTCCATATGCTGTTACATTATTGTGAAAAGGATCCTCCCAGCATTGATTATGGGGATTTAGTGCTTCAAATTTACCATGACCAGACCACTCTTCTATTCATTTTGGCACTTTGCCTAAGTTGTCTTCCTGTACCATCACTATTTCCTCTTACTCCTCCCTTTCCTTTCTCCATGCATGAGGCAAGGTATCTCTTGCAGTGTATCCATCATTTCCAGTTCCTAGCTTTGCTCCATTCCATGCTGCCTCAGTTCCCTCCTCAGTTATCCTCTCCATTCCTTCTACTCTTGATGGATCTTCTGACTTGCACTGTTTCTGTCCCTGTCCCCTGTCCAAAGACCTCTGCTAGGCAGGCCATCTTCTCTTACTTGCTCCCTTGGCTGTAGTCTAACTTGTCCTTCCTCTGCTGCACCCCTCCTGCATCCACTTTGAATCTTCTCTGTGAACGTACTACTCATCATGTCAGTACCTGTTTCTAAACCCTCCATTCACCCTCCCCTTCTGCCACTCCAGTTACCTCCCACCCTCCCCGCACTTCACTTCCCTTTTTTCTACAATGTTTTCTCCATGTTGTTTGTCACCTACTCCTGTGCTAGGTTACTGTTGGTTATTGCCTACCTTTACAAGTGAAAAGCTAAATACCTGGCTCATACTGTTCTTGCACCAAAGTTAATGCTATATTTCATTCCTATATTTATTTATTTTTTTCATAAAACTTTTTCCTCCAGGCAACATGCGCACAGGCTATCTGCCCTGTCCCTGCTTTCCCCAGCCAGCAGCCAGCCACCCTTTATTGTATTTATTCCTGTGCTGCAGATGATTAGGATTTGGATTGTGCACTCATCAACAGCTGTTGATTATCAGAGGATTTACACCGGTGGTAAACTGCCAGTCTGATGATTTCATTGGCTGTTCACTTATGTCCATGGTGTGTGAAAATCCTGTAACCTCATTGGTCAAAACATGTCACATGACCGTGGGTAAATCCTGCATAACCCACAGCTGAGGAATGGCATTTCTAAAAACATAAACTCATTTTAAATTGGTTTTGCACATGGGTCCATTGTATAATTGCAATAAGGCACTCCAGGGTGTGAGTTATTGGATGATATACCCACTTTCTGTGTGGTTATGTCACTCGGCTGCCCCTCATGACTCACAACACAAGGCGTGGGTAAATCCCCAATAACCCACACCCTGTTGTGCCTTATTGCTCAAATAAAGTGATCTGCCATTAAGAATGTCATGGTTTGTGTTGCGGTGAGATGCACCAGTGCAGCCACCCTGTCTATAAATCATTTCATGGCACATTTCTGGGTTGCACCAGTGCATTTTACTTGCGCCCAGTGCATCTCTTTTATGAATCCTGCCCTAAGACTATTACTTATATTCAAAAACAAAATGAAACAGCATTGCATAGATAACTCAATCTGTAAATGTTTTAATTGCTTACTGTATTGTGATCATATTTGTACATATTTTGTTATGTTCTAGTTATGTCTTCCAGATCCTCCATGAAACTGGGCATATGATGCCTTCAGGATTTATATGCTTAACCCATTTAAAATAAAAAGGTTTAGAAGTATAAATACTTTCAGTTGTTCTTCTGTTGCCAAAGGAAGTTGAGAATATTTTTCAGTGCTTCCTTATACTGTAGAGACCTCACCCTTGCTGGGAAATCAACAAACATAACCACCATAGGGAATTGTTTAATTGCTAACCGGGAACTCGACACAATTAAAAACCCATAGAAAACATCTCCCTTAAGTAACTGTGTAATTATTAAACAAAAGACTAATCTGAAATGATCAGATGCATGTATTGCTTTACAAAGAAAAACAATTGCAAACACATATATGCATATACAACAGTTGTTAAGCCTATATGCCCCTTGTTCCGGGGTTACTAGAATCCCAGTTAGAACCAGTGGCAGGCAGGGAAAGACAGCTAGTGAAATGCCAATTAAATGGATTTTACACTGTCAAGCACTAGTGTTAGTCTTAGCTGGCTAGAGGGTGATGTAAAACTTAGAACTCTCACAGCGGCATAAGCCACACTTGGGCAAGCAGCTGGGGAAATAGCTTTAGAATGTTGAGTCAATCCCGAGTAGGAGTTCCAGGAGGAGGCTGCAGCTTGCTGGGCAGCTCCTCAAACAGCTCTGAAAGAGAGCTACCACTGTGTTTTGGGTAGTTTGTTCTCACCCTAGAAGAAGAACATAGAAGGCAGTGATTGAAGTGGTGGAGACCTTGCCAAGTGGGTTTTCCTTTGCCCCATCCCAGGAGGGATGGGGGCAATCTTCAGAGTTTAGGGGCAATCCCCTCACCCAGTCTGTCTAGTGAAGCTGCCTGTGACAACTTCAGAAACTGTGAGTATTTTTGTGTCAGCCCAGGAGGGGCACCTGATAACCTTAGGTGAATTTTCTCTGACAAAATGGACCCTGTCACCTAGACTGTGTCTGTTTTTGAAAGTGTCTGCCTACTATGGAGTCTAGAGACAGCATCCACAAGTTTTCTGTGAGGGTGTTATTAACAGATGAATGGCCAAGTACAAACTTGGAAGCAAAGGTGGAGACCTCCCAACTGAGTAACCAGTTTACTCTCCGGGTTCAGTTTGGGCACCAGTTCAATTTTCAGTCAGTGCATTTGGCCAATGCCTGATGGAAATAATTACCCAGACGTGGTTTTGGATTCTCTGTTTTCAGTTCACCTCAGTGTAGTGGGTGCTGGAAGATTTTGAGCCTGTATGTGCTCTTTGGTGGTCATGTGTGCCACCAGTATTCCTCATAAAATATGGGAAAGTGTCCTAGTACTGCACATGTGTGCCTAGTCGACAGGAAATGTACCAGAAACTGGCCATGTGTGCCAATCTCCATTTCAGAGCCTGAGAGTTCACTGTGTGTGTTCAGTATGCCTATGTTAAATGAGAAGTTCAGGAATGTCTGCACCTCAGTAATCTGCATTACCAGTATGAGTAACTCTGTGGGGGTTCATCTTCACTTTGTGTTTATTCTCTGTGTATGTGAATAAAAGCCACACTCTAGAATCCCAACCTGGTTCAGACAGTATTGTTATTGCCTCCATTGTGTCTGGATTTACTTGGGTGCCCCTGTCCAGAAGTACAAACCTAGCACAATTATGAGCAAACGTTTTCTCCCAGGGAGCTGGGGTGCTGGCCATGGTAAATGCTTCCACCAGGGGTGTGCCAGGTAGTTGCCACACTTGGGTTTGCCTGTCTGTGATAGCAGGCAGAGAAAGATATGTAACTATAAACTGTTCTGTAAACCCCCACCCCTCTCTTTTGCCCCTAGAAGCTATGTGGTGAGAGGAACAGCCCTGCTAGTTAAACAAGGAGGACCAGTGGGGAGGTTACACATATAAGAGAAAAATAGTGGGGTGTACCATATAAGATTATCAGATGTTCAAAAACTGAGAACAATAGAAATAGGACTCTAAAGTCTGTTTGTTTGGTTTAAGTTTTAACTAATGGGGTGGAGTGTGCAGTTATCAGTGGCAGATCCAGGAATTTTTAAAAGTGGGGGGTGCACTTGGCCTGGAAAGCCAAACCTATCTAAGGGGGTCTGGAGGCAGGCCCCCCAGGAAATTCTGAAAATGTAACATGTGAAATGGTGCATTTTGGTGCATTTTAAGCCCAGTTTTAGGAGCAAAGTGTTTACCCCTTCAAAAAAACTCCTAGTTCCCTTTCCATCACAGGGTAGCTGCAAACAGTAATGGCTGCCTCACAGTGATATATCAAATCTGAGGGAGCCGTCTGGTTGTTCTGCTAGAGCAACCAGGCATGTCCCTCAGCTCTCTCCCATCCCTGCCAAGGCAACTTGCCACTGTACTGTGATGGAGATAATCTAGAGCCGTGTTTACACATAGAAACATAGAAGTTGACAGCAGATAAGGACTGCAAGGCCCATCCAATCTGCCCATTTTTTCTACCTCATGAATATGCCGTAGGGCTTTATGAGCACTCGGGTTGCTACGGTGCAAATGCTGCCTTGTGGACACTTACTGAATCATGATAAGCCACTCCCTGCAATGCTCAGCAGTCCCAGGAAGTTTGGGGACACATTCGGGAGTGAGCAGTTTAAGCGGCTATGTGGACAGGCTGCACCGCTTGCTCCCACTTGCGGGTACTTCCATCAGCTGACTGCCCAGACTCCCAGTCCCTCTTCAGCGTATCTTACATTGGCACTGAGGGGGGCTGTGTAGGTGTGTGAGGCAAGCATCTTTTGGGTTGGGGCAGCTCTGCAATGTTCCAAAGAAGGAGCGAGGTCAACTGTGTAACCATGGCTTAGGAGATGGGCTCAGTTGAAAAGGACATGAACAAAGAAACATAAAAAAAACCTTATGGTGGACAAGCCATTGCCTAAATTCTGCTGATAGACATTAATATTATCACTAGCATAGTATTTCTTGCATTTGATTATGCAGATGTTAGTTATGCAGTAGCAGCTGTGCAAGAGCTAAACAAATGGTACTCTTTATAACGGAGCTGCCCATTTTTGTTATATTATTCTTTGGAAACTGGTTATGATCCACTAGACACACATAGCCTGTTTTCAGGGGTGACCCAGGAGCACTGGGGAGGTTAAGTGACTTGCTCACGGTAACATAGTATGCAAGTGGAGGTTGTGGGAATCAAATCCAGGTCTGTTGGAAACACCAAGCTCATTGCCAGCTTGTCATTCTAACCACTAAGCTACAGTATACTGCCAGCCCTGAAAATCTGGATCTTCATAAATTTACTGACCGTTGCACTTTGCAAAGCAGACTGCAGTGGATTTTACTTAAGATGCATTAACAGTGTATGCACATTGTCTAACCATTACCTGCTTTATTTATTTATTTAAGTCTGTGGTAACCGGGTAAGTGCACTGATCCAGGAGACCATTTTCAGGAACTTGAGGAGAGACATTTAAGAGGAGGTTTCATCATGCCTGATGGCCTGATGGCACTGTCCAGGAGGTAATTGTAAATGGAGTCCACTCTGAAGAAAGAGAGGTTACTAGTGGGGTACCGCAGGGTTCAGTATTGGGTCCAAGGAGGCGTGGAAAGGATGAAAAGGGACTTGGCAAGGTTGGAGGGTTGGAGGAATGGTCAGAAGTATGGCAGCTAGGATTCAATGCAAAGAAGTGCAAAATAATGCACATGGGAAACAAGAACCCAGGGGAAGAATACACAATGGGTGGGGAGGTAGTAACAACAACAAAAAAGCAAAGGGACCTGGGGGTAATCATATCAGATGACCTTAAGGTTAGCAAGCAATGTGAGAAGGCAGTGGGGAGGGCTGGGGTATACTGGGATGTATAGGGAGAGGCATCACCAGCAGAAAACAGGAAGTTGTTATCCCTCTGTACAGACAGTTGGTGAGACCCCATCTGGAGTACTGTGTCCAGTTCTGGAGACCCCATCTCCGCAAGGACATAGACAGGATAGAGGTAGTCCAGAGGAGGGCAACTAAAATGGTGCAGGGTCTGCAAGAGAAGCCGATGAGGAGAGACTAAAGGAGCTTAATATGTATACCCTTGAGGAAAGAAGGAGGGGGACATGATAGAAACTTTTAAGTACCTCAGTGGAATCAACAAAGTCCAAGAGGGTAGCATCTTTCAGAAAAGAGACTTGCAAGAACAAGGGGACACAATTTAAAGATAGAAGGAGGCGGTTCAGGGGCAATGTGAGGAAGTATTATTTCACAGAGAGGTAGTGGATGCATGGAACAGCCTTCCTGAGGAGGTTGTGGGGTCTAAAACTGTGGGAGAATTCAAGAATGCATGGGACAGACATAAGGCAATTCTTGTGGGGGGTAGGAAGAAATAGGTTATTGGTTAACTAGGATCTACGGCCTATCCTGTTGGTAGGGAAATGGGCAGACTAGATGGGCCAAGCGGTCCTTATCTGCCGTCAAAGTCTATGTTTCTATGTTTCTATGACCCGGGCCAAACAGGCAGAAGTTACAGAGGTGCTGACAAGTTATACAATAAGTACAAGCCATGTGGACATACAGACATCATTGATGAACAACGAAAGTGACATAGGAAAGTAAAATTAATGAAAGGCTGAAAAAACAATCAGTACATCATGATAAGCAACAATTATTATACAATTATTTGCTAAGGATAAGTGGCCAGTGCAATTTAATGCATGATGTAAAAAAAAAACAAAAAAACATACAAGACAATAGCCAAGTGGGAGAGCCCAAGAAGCAGGTAGTGAGGGACGTCAGACAGGAGTCCAAAGAAATGAGAGAGGGCAGGGCAGGCCAAAGCAGCCCAAGAGGGAAAAGTCAGGAAGGCGGGGGGGGGGGCCCAAGTTAGCAATGGCATGTGCCTCATCAAGCAACCAGGATTTGAGATGTGTCTTGAAAGTGGCATGGGAGTCCAGAGAACTGATGTGCATGGGGATTCTGTTCCACAGAGTGGGAGCAGCTACAGATAACAAACTGCTACCCATACCCAAGGAGACTTTCAGGATATCTTGGGTGGTGGGGGAGACTGAGGATGTATGCAGACACCTCAAGGGAGTTCTGATCTTGAGGAGAGACATTTAAGAGGAGGTTTCATCATGCCTGATGGCACTGTCCAGGAGGTAGTCAAGCCCATAATCAAACCTGCAGTGTAGTGGGAGCCAGCCAAGAGTCTGATAGAGGTGGCAGTGGTGGTGGAATATGGTGCCAGGAGGTGAAGACATGCATGTGTTTGTTATGCATGAAGCGAAACACGCAAGGCTGAGGATGTATGTGAGTAAATAGGGAAGCAGTAGTCAATCAGGGCAGCAGATTGCCTTGGGCAATGGCTGAAAGGGCTTCCCTGGTCAGGAGTGACTTTATCCAATAAGCCGCACTAAGTTTCTGGGTTAATACGGTGGATAACAAGAGGAGATATGATTGGAAAGGAGAGGGATGGGTCCAGGATAACTCCAGAATTTGAAAGTTAGACATTTTCAAGTACAGTGTCATCCGGTGAGACTACTGAGAGGGTGGAACCAGCCTTGGTGACCTTAGATAAGAAGGGTTTAGATCCAAATAGCATGGATTTCATTTTTTTAGCATTAACAATTAGGAGATGTGAGTGGAACCAGGTGTGCGCCACAGAGTAGTTATTGGATAAAGCCCTGGATATATTCTTAACAGCCTTGTCACTAGTGAACAGGACAAGGTCATCTGCATAAAATAGGGTATCAAAAATGAGACAGTCAGAGAGGAGAGAGTTTATAAACAGGGAGAATAAGAGTGGGCCAAGGATGGAGCCCTGGGGTACACCAGTAGTGACTGAGAGGGCGGGGGAGGTGGAAGGTCCTACACATACCAACTGAGATCTTTCTGAAAGGTAACTTTGGAACCACCACGTGGTCTCAGTAGAGCAGCCAAGGGTGCAGGGGGAGGAGAGCAACAGGGTGTGGTTGACCAGGTCAAAAGCTTTAGACAGCTCGACAAAGAGGGTGCCCTGCTGCTTCCAAGGTCCATGTTCCTAAGAATATGATTGGTAAACAGGCGAGGGCAGATGTGGTAGAGTGATGTTTATGGAGCTAAACAGAGACCTTACTTTTCATGGTAACTGAACACTTTAACAATGTCAAATTATCTTGTGAGCTCAGAAGTCGATCCAATTAATTTCTGGTACTGCACTTCCTAATTATAGAACATCCATTGGCAAAACATTTTTCCAGCTGTGTATCTCATACCATTTTTTACCATTAAATGTTATATTGCCAGAAAATGCTATTACTATTAAACATGCTTGGTTTCGTTATTTACATGGTGTAATTCACTGTATAAGCAGTATTTGATAATACTGCTATTGATTGTATAGTACTGCATGTACTGTATGTACCTTCATGCTCCAGCATTCAGCTGTAAAACAGAATCTTTGCCCCACTTAGTCTATACTGGTCACCAGATCCGGCCAGGAACATCACGGGACAAAACCTCGGTGCACACAACAAAGCAGGCAAGACATCACCACCTGCAATGTCAGCATGTAATAACATTGCTGATGCAAACCTCGTGGGCAGTACAATATGTGAATAACCCTGGTGACTATTGAGTCCCCCATCCAACCCACCAAACATTTGCCCCAGAAACAGTAATGGTATCCAGCCCCAGTGAGGTGACCAGACCCCCCCAACCCACTGCTGCCGATCGCTGATACCTGTGTCCCATGACACAATGCATTGCTGTATATCCCTGGTGTCCAGTCGACCCTCCCAACCCCAGCAGGTAGATCTCCACCTCCCCACACCCTCCAACACACCCTGACAACTGGCAGGTGGCCAGCACAGCCTCCACTCACCACCACAGCTGGCCACCTGGACTGAACTAAATGAACGAGCGTATACAGTATACACACTCACTCATTCAGTTCAGTTGGGAAGCCAGCCATGGTGGTAAGTGGAGGTTCAGCTGCCACCTGCCAGTTGTCAGGGTGGGTTGGGGGTGGGGAGGTGGGGATTACCTGCTGGGGTGGGAGGGATCCACTAGGCACCAGGGATATAGAGCAATGCACTGTGTCATGGGACATGTGCCAGCAATCGGCGGCAGCAGTGGTGGGTTGGAGGGGCCTGGCAACCACAGTGGGGCTAGCTGCCATTACTGTTTCTGGGGCAAATGTTTTGTAGGTGGGATGGGGACTCAATAGTCACCAGGGCTATTCATGCATTGTACTGTCCATGAGGTTTGCATCAGTGATGTTATTATATTGCGACATTGCAGGCGACAATGTTTTGCCTGCTTTGTTGTGCGCCACGATGTTTTGTCCCATGACATTCCTGGCCCAATCCCTGGTTACACATGTTCATGAGACTAAGCTAATTAAACTAGTGCCCAAGGCACATTTAAAGCTATGACAATTGAGAAATGGCAATGCACACAGAAAGATCACTGATACAAATGCCTTAGACAAATGTATTGCAAATGTACCATGTACTACACAATTATAAAATATAGTATACCCTCATATAAATATTCAGAAACCCAGCGTGAAATAATGTGCAAATCTGATGGATATACCCAAGCAAGGACAGGTGCCACCAAGAATGTAATGCAAACACTCACGTGCTACACAATTAGTAAATATAGCACCATCATATAGAAAGCCAGTAACAAATGTGCTAATCAGATGGACATACCCGAGTAAGGACAGATGCTACCAACACCCTACATATCCAAGTCCGCTACTCCTTTGTCAGAGGGCAGTGTTTGTGATGCCATACCAGCTATTTATACCAGCCAAATTGATCCGATGACCATATCCAGTCACATATTAAATTACTAAGCAACAGGATAAGGTACAACAGCTGAAATACATATTTCTAATATGACTATTACTTATGCCAGCAATCCTTCAAACTTCCAGGAAACACCACTTAAAGTGCTAGTACTGTACCAGTAAAACTCAAATAATTAAACTGACCCCACAGTACCAACAAAATAAAAACTAATACACTGTGCTAAAGAGATACTATACAGCCATGATATGCAGCTGTTCTAAAACTATGTGACAGTTATGAGCTTTCTAATAACACACAAAGACATTCAACGGATGATTAGTGAATGCCCATGACATTCATTTCATCTATATAATAGAACAAGGAATACAGGACAATATATGAGTGAAACCATTTTGAGAGACACTTTGAACATCAAAATGGTTCTCATTAGTCAGCTTCATGATGTATCTCACTGTAAAGGGCAGTATGCTTGACATTTAAAGTTTCCAGAATTGGTTGTTGATAAGAAGCCTTGAGTGTAAGAGAGACACGGTGCAGCACAGGTATGCAGGATAGACAGAGCCTAAGCAATAGAGAATAGGCAAACATGAATAGTGATAGGCAATGCAAAATAGTTGGCAAGAAAAACAAACTCTGGTCAGAGCCCATACAGCTGCACAGGGCAATTATGCAGTGAGACCGAGTAAAAGCAATTGTGTGGCAAGACCGCGCAAACGTTCCAAGCTCTTGCTGTACCGGAACTTGCCCAGCACAAAATGGTGGCTCTGTGAGATCTGTGCATGCATGATACTCGTGTATGCACAGTATGACCAGAGCCACTGCCATGCATTGGAGCCACCTGCCATCCACAAGATGGTGGCTCAGATAGATCTACACATGCGTGACACTTGCGCATGTGCAGTTTAATAAGAGTCACCACGTCACTTCTGCAGTTGTAGAAAGTGAAAAGCAAGGGAGGGGCCAATCACCATGGAGGGAGCTGCATCCATATAGCAAAAGACAACAGGAGACACCACAGACCACCAGGGACTGAAGCTCTGTGGACAACAGATGGCATCACCGTAGGAGAAGATAGCAATTGTTTCTCTTTCTTTCCTACAGTGATGTGATCCCAAAATGACTGCAGGGCTCTCCCCATGCAGCCATAAAAATTGTAAACTGCTTCTCACACAGCAAGGGTGAGATTGACAGCCAACTCTAGGACCACAAACATCAACATAATGATCAAAGCTGCTGTAACATTTTGCTAGCACAATATGACTATTTCCCACAGACAGGGTTAATACTATATAAACACATTAAATGTCTTCTGCAGTGACAGTGGCACTCCATGCAAGTGATGGGCTAACTGAAAAAATTTAATCTCAAAGCTATTCTGAGCATCGTCGTCTGCTAGGTAGCAATGTCTGCTGGATGCCTTCCAAGAAGAGTTTCTGTCCCAGCTAGTGGCTGAGCCAGTGAGGTGGGGTGCATTCAGGATCTGGTCCTGATGGATGGATGGTGACCAGGTCAAGAACCTGGCAGTGGAGGCTCCACTGGCAGGGAGCAACCATGCCACTATATGGTTCTCCTTGGACCTTGGCAGGGATGGGAACCATACCAAGATGATGGTTGGTAGACTTCAGGGGTGGACTTTCAGGGAATGGCAGAGGCTGCTGAGGGACATTGGCAGGGACTGGACAGGTAACAGATATGGAACGGAAATGGGAGGCAATAAAGATAGCAATTTTTGAGGCCACAAAACAACTTCTACAAGGGTCCACCCCATGAATCCAAAGGCTAGAAAGTCTAGTTGGTGGACTAGGGAAGTGCAGGAGGGGATGAGGGAGAAAAGACTCACCTATAAGAGGTATAAACACTCAAGGGGGGTCAAGGAAAAGAAGGAGAATCTCAAAATTTCCAGGATGGTGGGCAGGGTAGTCAGATCAGCCAAGGCTGAGAAGGAGCTGTGGTTGGCATGGGGGTAATGGAGGAGGAGAAGTTTTTTTTCAGGTATATCAGGGAAAGAAGAAAAGGGGGATCAGATAAGCAGACTGAATAAGGGGGGTTGGAGGAGGCTGTGGATCAAGCTGAGGTATTTAATGAGTACTTCTTCTCAGTCTTCACAAGGGAGGAGGATGGACCAATTCCACAGGGGCAGGGCAAATCTGGTGTGGGTGGGGAAGGGGAACTTACTGACGGGGTGATTCCAATGGAAAGGGTGAAGGTGACTCTCAAGTCCCTGAGAACTGACAAGGCTCTGGGCCTGGATGGGATCCATCCCAGGGTGTTGAAAGAACTGGCAGATATCCTGGCAGCACCATTGGCGGATCTATTCAATTCTCCTTCAGTCAGGATGGGTGCCTAGGGACTGGAGGATGGCACAAGTCATACCACTCCACAAGGAGGTCCAAGGAAGAGCTGGTAACTACAGACTGGTCAGCCTGTTGTCAGTGGTAAGAAAACTGATGGAGACCATCCTGAATGAAAGGATGGTGGAGTTCCTGGAGGTGCATGGCCTTTAGGATGACCACCAACACGGGTTTGTCCAGGGTAGATCATGTCAAACCAACTTAGTGGAATTCTATGAGTGAGTGGCAAAAGCTCTGGACCAAGGAAGGCTGGTGGGTGTCCTTTACCTGGACTTCAACAAGGCCTTCAACTCCATGTTGCATGGGAGACTGATAGTGAAGCTGAGGAGCATGGGTGTGAGGGACAAGATGGTGGGAGAGATTGAGAACTGGTTAACAGATCAGTCACAGGGTGTGGTAGTTGAGGGGAGGTTTCTGCCCAGAGGAGTTAGGGTCCTGCAAGGGCCAGTGTTGGGCCAGACTCCTGTTTAATGCATACATTGCAGACTTTGTGGTGGTCTTCTAAGGAGCAGACTGCATCTTTTTGCTGACAATTCCAAGCTGGGAGCTGAGGTTGATGGGGAGAAGGGAAGAAGAACACTACATGAGGATTTGGAGGCAATTGAAAGGTGGTCGCACACTTGGCAGTTGAGGTTTAACACCAAGAAGTGTACCGTACTCCACTTGGGTACAAGAACCCCAGGCAAGATCACTTTCTGGGAGGGGAAAAGCTGACAGTCTCCAAGGGAGAAAAGGATTTCAGTGTGGTTGTGGATGCCAAAATGAATAATTCGGAGCAGTGTAGGAGGGCAGTGGCAAAAGTGAACAAAACGCTCGGGTGCATTGCCAGGGGGATGACATCCAGGGGGAGGGAGGTCATACTACCTCTGTACAATGTTTTGGTTAGACCGCACCTGGATTACTGTGTGCTGTTTTTGTGGCCATACCTGAGATGGGGTATTGCTCTGCTGGAAAAAGTCCAGAGAAGAGTGACAAAGATGATTCATGGTTTGGGGGACAATCCCTATGAGGACAGGCTGGAGGAATTTAATATGTACTCCCTGGAGGAGAGGAGGGACGAGGGATATGATAGAGGTCTTCAAGTATTTGAAGGGGAAAACTCAAGTCAACCCTGGTGGTCTGTTCCAGTTAAAGGAGGAGGGATCTACAAGGAGTCATGACCTGAGATTGGTTGGGGGGAGGTTCAGTGGAGAAGTGAGATGGCATTACTTTATGGAGAGGGTGATGGCACCATGGAAAGCGCTGCGAATGGAGCTGATGGCATTGAACACAGTGGGGGATTTAAAAGGGTTGGGACAGATACAAGGGTAAGATTGCAGGTGGAAGGGGCAGGGAATGTCAGTGATGCCCTGGGGGTGGGAGAGGAAGGAGGTACAAAGGGAGGAGGCAGCAATGAATTGTGGCTGCACTCAAGCAGACTACATGGACCAACAGGCCTAATCTGCTGGCAACTTAGTATGTTAGTATCACACCACACTGTGTCTCTTCTGCAGTTTCTCTCTCTCTCTCTCTCTCTCTCTCTCTCTCTCTCTCTCTCTCTCTCTCTCTCTCTCTGTCTCTCTCGTTCTCTCTCTCCCTCACCCTCCCTCTCCCTCTCTCTCTCTCTCTCTCTCTCTCCCTTGGCTGGCTGAACAACTTTTCAACCCAATTCACAGATGGCATTCTGGAATGTAGAAAAGAAAAGGCACACTTTTCCAATTTAAAAACAAGTTAAACTTTCTGTGTGTGTGTCAGTGAGTCTGCCTGTCTGTCTGCCCCCAGCTGGCTGAACAACTTTTCAATCTGATTCATAGATGGCAATTCTGGAATGCAAAAAAGAAAAGGCATGCTTCCTTCCTATTTAAAAACAAGAACTTTCTGTCTTCCCTGTTCCAACAAGCAAATGCTCCTCGAGAAATTCAGAGCAACTGTAAAAAAAAAGAAAAAGAAAAAAGGCATTGCTAGATAAAGGATGCTGAACTGGTGCACAACTAACAAGGTCCCTTAACAATGGAGCAGTTCTGGAGTTCAGAAAAAAAAGAAACATAAATATATAGTCCCAGCATTAAGTGCCAAAAAAACCTTCCGGCCACACTTACCACTTGCTCTGATGAACTGTAAAATGCATAATGTAAATCTTGGGTGCAGCAAAAGAAAGTGCAGCAGATACAAGGAGCTGCAGATTTCCGCAGTGGGCTTAAACTGCCGGGAAGGCAGCCCTTGCATTTTTTATATTCCAATACACCTCAGACGGTTCATATAAACCCTGTGCAGAGCATGGGTTGTAACCCTACCAACAACAAACCAAATCCAAAAACTCTCTGCACTCGAAAGTGCCAGTGAAGTTCCAAATAAACCCCAAGCTTTCAACCTTTCTTTTTCAATAAACAGTGAGTTTTTATTTGAATGGTGCCTGGATTCACGATTTACACTTTCTGCTCCTTCAAAATCAGTTACAGCCAATATAAGTGCATCCAACAAAAAGCATTATGTCCCAGCACTTTGACCACATGTCTGGTCTTTCTCAGGGGGTGAATAATGTTATGAGGTGCTTTCTTTTATAGCCACTCTGCCACAGGACTGACTGACCCTATTGGTTAACTGGCAAAACCTTTTTTTTTTTTTTTAATTTTAAGTGGCTCAGGTGGGTCTCAAACCTTGAATCATAAAATTCATTTTTAATAGATTTTTAATTTTTTTATGAGTTTTTTAACATTTAGTTAAGTGTTTAAATACTTTACAACACCAATTTTATCTACATATCAAATACAAAAAAAATTTAAATTTTTTCATAATATCCAATATTGTGAAAAACACAAAAATTACATAAACATACTAAATCAGATCATTTTCTATGGCTGTGGGTAGCCTACAGCCATCTTGCTGTCTGTAGCTTGAAAATGGAGTATTGTGGAACATATATTTTGTTTTTTTTTTTTACTTTCTTGTTACTCTCCTACCTCGCCGCCTCCACTCCTTCGGGCTCACTCATGCTACCCACCCTGACACACTGAACGTCTGCCCTAGAGTGCCCATGGGTGACTCCTACCTTCCTCCCATGTTTCGTGGAGCACTTGGCACAGCGTGGTCTGCCCGTGGTTCCTGGACTGGGCGGCTGGAGCGACCGTCATCTAGGACCGCCCGGTTGGTTTCCTTTTTTGTGCTTCCTGTCTCCTCCTGAGGATGTCAGCTCAGGCAGGAACATGCTGGCCTTATGCCTGCCAAGTGCCTAACAGCGTCCTCCCTCCCGGCTCCCCGTAAGGCCGCCAGTGCCAAAGTGGGGTGCTTCCACGGCCCGTCGGACATCGGGTGCGTTAAGCACCCCTGGTAACCCACCCCAAAGGAGGAGAGCATCCGTTGGGATGCTCGATCCTCCTTTCTCCTGCTGGCCCCCAACAACCCGAGTCTGTACTTGGACCCAGGTCACCGGCATGATGTGAGGTGTGGCGCCCAGCACCTCAACCCTCAGCACCACCGGGCTGGCTTTTTTTTGGACTTCTCAATGTATCATTCATAGATACATAGATACATAGACAGTGTCAGCAGATAAGGGCCTATGGCCCACCCAGTCTGCCCATTTAAGTTTGTAAGTTCAGTTTATGTTTTCCAGGAAGTCTGTTGCCCCTTACCCCTGACCTCCAGAATTCCTTTATGTCTATCCATTCCACACCTAAAAATCACTATGCCAACTAACATAAAATACTTCCTTCTTTCTGTTTAAAATGTTGGGAGACATAACTCTAAGCTGCTTATCAGATGGCCATTAGGAAACTGAAACGACTTGTTAAATATTGGTTGCCTATTAAACTGGAGATTTGTTTACTCACTTAAAAAAGCAACAGCTTGCACATTTAGATGCTTAGCATTTAAAACTTTTTTACTACTAACTTCCATTGGCATGTATTGTCTTTCAAAAAAGATTTATACCTCATAAATGTCACCCTTTCCCAGCAAATGTATAATGATCTACACTGCTTTTAACCTTTTAAGACACTATCTGATAAGAACTCACAGATATATGCCAGGTCTCTAGTGAACTGCTTTCCAAACATAAAAGATAAGAGTCTGCCAAGTACTGGGGTGTGTGTGTGTGTGGGTGTGTGTGTGTGTGTGTGTGTGTGTGTGTGTGTGGTGGAGAAACAATCAAACTCCTGGCAAGGGAGACCTCCTCTATTGAATTAACTGTTGACAAACCAGAAGAGTGAGAAATTAATCTGTATAATTATCTGATTCCTTATGTTCCCATATAGAGTTCTAAAACAAGTTAGTCAAAACAACTGAGAAAGAAGTTTATAGGGACAACAGTTGACTTTTTCTTGTGTTTGCACCTCAACTCCAGGCTGTGAAACATAAATGTATTGTTTGTGGTTGGAAGATCCTGATCAAACAACTGGAAACTGAAGGCTGTTTTTGTCACTCTGCTTGCTTACACGCATGTGCAAGAAACATAATGCCACTATACAAGTTTTCGTAGGTGTGGTACCCCCTCTTCAAATGCCCTGATCCTTTTTGCAGGTGCGGCTGCACCGCACCAATGAATATCTGAGCTGTCTATGGCAGCAGTTCAGAGGCAGTGGCGTACAGTTAAAAGAGAGCGACTACTACAATCAGGCGGTGGTAACGTGGTGTACCGGTATACCGCCATGCCGCCAGCAGTATGCAATTGCCTACACGCCACCACCGCTGACTGTAGTGGTCGCTTTTCAACTGTACACCACTGCATCTCCCATCGGCATGATGCACCCCCCTCATTTGTTGAGTGCCGATGGGGTGCCCAATCTCCCTTGGCTCATGCACATGCCCCCCCAAGCACACTGTATGTCTGGCAAGGGTGCCCAATCCCCATTGGCTCCAGTGCCCCTTAAAAAAACAGACCTTCAGGTGCCACACTGGGAGCCCACCCCAGCGTGGCAAAAGTCCCTTGTCATCATGTGCTCCCACCCCGCACACTGTATGGCCAACAGGGGTGCCCAATCCCCCATAGGCTCCACTGCCCCCAAACAAACTTTCAGGTGCCATGCTGGGAGCCCACCCAGTATGGCAAAAGTCCTGTGTCATCTTTGTAAAAAAAACTAAAAACCTGCAACAAAAGAAAACAGTCCTCGTTGACTCTCTTGCCCCTCCCCAACCCACTCTCACCCTCTGTGTACCCCACCTCCCCATACCCCCTCTCACCTCATATTTACCTCCAGAGACTGGCGTGATGATCTTCGGTAGACCCGGAATACGTCTGCACTCTTCAAAGCCGACCGCGAACTGAAGAAATGCTGGTAAGCTGTATAATGGCATAACTGTCTTTTTTTTCAACTTTGGTGCCTATCTCAGTCATTTTTTTGAATTTGTACACCACATTTTCAACATGGGGTTCTTGGGACCCCATCTCATGAATTCACTGACTGTCATCTGGTTATTCGGTCCCAAAAGGTTATTTCATGGTCACTGCACGGAATCACCTTTAGGGACCAATTAACGAAACAACAGTGTCACTGTTTTTGAGGTGGGCTCTCAAAAAGTCTACAGTATGTTGCAAATTAGGTGAAAACATTCCCAAAAATGACTGTGTTGTGAGCATGCATTGCGCAGTTTCCACGCACACTCGCAAGTTCACAAATTTGTAATATTTTCACTCCAGATTTTCAACACTGGCAATTTTTCACACTTCCTTATGACCAGTACAGCTGTCATTTTTCACATCCTAGTCAAAATGTGTTTTCACACTTCCAGTGCAGAATAACGCTGTCACTGCGGGAAATCAGTGTTCAGGACAGATTAAGAAAATCACAGTGGCACTGTTCATGAGCAGAGGTCCTAAAATGCCTATGTTGAAAATTTGGTGACAAATGTCCATAAAATGACTGTGTTACGAGCGTACATTGTGCAGTTTCAACACACCCTCATAACTTCATGAATTTGTAATATTCTCGCTCCAGATTTTCAACACTGGCAGTTTTACACACATCCTTGTAAACTGTACAGCTGTCATTTTTCATCCTGGCTGAAATGTGTTTTCACACTTCTGGCGAGAATAGCACAGTTGCTGTGGGAAATCAGTGTTCAGGACAGATTAAGAAAATCACAGTAACACTGTTCATGAGCGGAGGTCCCAAATGCCTATATTGAAAATCTGGTGCAAAATATCCACAAAATAATTGCATTAGGTGTGCAATGCACAGTTTCTACGCACTTTGTGACTTCACCAGTTTTTTATATTTTCTTACTCAGATTTTCAACATTACCAGTTTTTACACCTCCTCATGAACAGTACTGCTGTCATTTTTCATTGTCTTCAAAATGTTTTTTCACACCTGTGGCACCAAATGTCACAGTCACTGTGCAAAATCACCTTTCGGCTAACAAACTTAAAGTGTCACTGCTCATGCGGTGGGGTCACAAAAAGCCCATGTTAAAAACTTGGGAGTAAAAATACCAAGAAACGCCCTGGGCATTAGGGTTTCTGACCATAACGCCCTACCCTGTAGGGACTGACAGGCATCGGGGTGTGACTTGGGATTGTCGACAGTAATGCTCACGCCATTCCACCCCCACCCTGCAGCCAGTGACAGGCATTGAGGTGCACCTTAGACTCTTTGGCCCCAGAGTTCACACCATTCTTCTATACTGCACCCATTTCAGTGTATTTCCTTATGGAATGAGGTGTGTGTAAAGCCCAAACACCCCAAGGCACACCTCAACACTTGTCAGTGTCTGCAGGGTAGGGTGAGGTGAAATGTCGTGACCGTTATGGGTGATGACTCAAAGACACACTCCAATGCCTGTCCATCTCTGCAGGGTGGGGGTGGAGCTTGCATCAGTTCAATACATCACTGCCATTCCTATACTGCATCTGTCTAACTCCTGCACTTCCACTGCTCATGCCAGCAAGCAAACATTCAGCATTGACAAATGTTTGTTTTATAATATGATGTACTGAGTGTGTATTTACTGAGTTGCTGAATCAGGGCATTGCAGAAAATAATAACATTTACTTAACTCATTCAAGATTCCATCAGGCTGTCAGAAAAAAATCTATGAGAATTTGTTTGAAAACTAACAAAAATAAGATGCAAAAAATAGCATCTGTGTATATGTATATGGGGAAATGTCTCTAATTTTTTTGCAATAAATTTGTTTACAGGCATTGCTAGTTTCTTTTGAAAGACTGGATGATTTGTGATTACTAACTGTAAAGTACAGTTCATGAAATAATGAGTGTGATATTTGTTATTTTGGATGGTCCCCCATTATGCCTTATGTATACCATGTAAATACAAATCATTCCAAGGCCATCTTGACATATAATATTAATACAGAACAGCAAATCAGTGCTCTGTTGTTGATAGGAGGCTGCTGATATAATAAATAAAGAACAAAGTCATAAGTAAGGAACCAGTGGCTTCTGGAAAAGCTACAGAAATTTTTACAGGGATTTGATTCTGCCGCTGTGGGGAAATACAGGAAAAATGAGGGCTTGTTACAGGGAAATGGTTATTTGGATCTGGGAGCACTGAATATTTCTTATCCTGTATTTTGTATCCTGGATAGCGAAGGGGAGATGCTACATCTCATTGTCATAGGGATGTTCATTTACACATTTTTGCATTGTATTCACTCAGGCTGCCCCAGATTAGATGCAATATCTTGTTTTCAGTGGGGTCATGATTTTACCATTTTTATAATATATTTTATTCAGGGTACCTAATCCAGGGCCCCCACCCATATTCAAAGGAGATGCACAGCACATCCTGGTGGAAAAGGGAGATGTGCCAAACAACTCCAACAATGCACCACAGCGTGATATTCATATGTGCAGGATATGCTGGCTACAAGGGCATGGGCCAGGGCATACACAAATGATATGCCATGCAAGTCGAGGGGGCATTCCCATGCATCTGCCATGCTGTGGCATATTCAGTGGAAATGCACCCCTCACAGTCCAGAGCACTGTGGCCCACAGTTGGACAATGAATAGCTGGCCTATACCGGCCAGCTACCCACAGGTGGGCTGCAGAAGTGCACCTACATGCACAGCAGTCTGGCAGCTCTGTTGGACTAGAGGTACCCCCTTCCCATCCCCAATTGATTCAACTCCATCCCCAAAGAGCTCCATAGAGTAGGGCCACCCAGACCTGATTGCACCAGAGGAAACCATGGTCCATATCCATAGCATAGAGTACCCCCACCCAGCACCCCAGTACACAGACACCCTCACTCCCCCATACCCAATCTGTCGTAGAGACACCTCCACAACCTGCCATGGCCAGATGCCAACTGCACTGGACCCAGGCTGGAGACCTGCACTCCAGAATGACCCAAGTGGCTGTACCGTGCATTGGGGTACTACTCAAGCTATGGATCCACCTGTGTATGCAGCCATGTGTATGTCCCTGGCAAACCGTAAGAGGGAATTGACATACCTCCAATGCCTGCTTTGTCGGTGCTGTATCTTCCTGCTGTCATATACCCCTGCAAGTCCACACTCTTCCCCATTCCCCTATGTAACATGCCACCCTCTGGACTGCTGAGGCATCCTGGGTGCTTGGGGTGCAGTATCCTGCAATGCCATTTGCAGTGTACATGCCAGGCTATGGGCAGTTCATCTGCAGTTCCCCAATTATACACAAAAATGGGAGGTCAACTGTAACATGCCTGTTCTGGGACCTGTGTAAGTGGGTACAGCATTGGCCATCACCTGCACTGAGAAGTGCAATGGCACTGAGACGATGGATCCACATGCAGCATCTCAGGTGTATGGGCACTTAGCGTTAACTCACACACAGCTCGTGCCTATGTATGACACATTCCAGCATCCTACTGCCAGTGCTCCACCACCCACCAACCCAGTTGTATAATCCCACCACAGTGCCAGTCATCACAATGGGATGGGATGGGTTGGGCAGGGAGGGGTGTCTGCACACCATTGAGGGGCAGCAGCCACTACACTATGGACATGGACTGTAAGTGTATTCTGGTACTGTCAGGGATGGGAATGGGTACTTATAGTCTGGAACCAGTAGAGTCTGGACTCCAGCATGATTGGGGCTGGTGGAACTGGTGGGGTGTGCCACTTTACCACCATAGACTTCAGGGTGTGTCCCACATGGGGCGATCAGGTTTGGGGCTTGGGGCTGGTAATGAGCATGCATAAGGCCCCTTTGCAACCTGCATGTTCAATTAGCTCATTTGCATTCCTGGGTTGAATATCACCCATGGGGCTGTGGCACTCACCGTATTTGCCAGGCATACTCTGGGAGATATTCAGTTGGGGTGCCCTGGAAGCACTCTGTCTTGCAGTTGCCTGCACTGTGACTCCATCTAGGGTCACATTTTCAACAGTTACAATGACACCCGCCTGGATGAAGCACAGTGTCACAGGTTTACTGCATGACAAAAGGCATTAACTCCCATGGAAACTGCATTTTTTGCTGCAGTAACTCTACTGCAGAATTCTTCAATGCTGCGCTTCATCCTGGTGGGCTTCACTGTATGAGCACCTTTTACCAGTGGCACATTCTCTTGGAATATTGTATCGGCGCACCCTCGTTGCACAATGCATTTTTCTGCTTGCGCATCAGTCTAGCACTTAATATGTCCCCCTGATGTCAAATATTGTTTTCAGTGTGTTCTGATTTTATGCAATGCAGCATAATATTGTCTAGATGTAGAGCCCCACTTAAAATAAGATGTCATTTCTTATGTGAACTATCCAGGCTAAATATGTAGCAATCAGCAGGCATATTCTAGCAAAAACACATTGTAAAAATGTGTGAAAGGAAGACTGCATTGAAACTGCCTCTCCACAGATCTGCATTGTGCAAATTCATTAGAACTAATGGGTAAAAGCATCCCCAAAAGCTCTCCGCAGCCATATCGGTTCTGACCAGAGTTTGTTTTAAATTGTAAATAGAGTCCAGTAATTGTAAATGGAGTCCACTCTGAAGAAAGAGGGGTTACTAGTGGGGTACCGCAGGGTTCAGTTCTGGGTCCAGTCCTTTTTAATGTTTTTATAAGTGACATTGCAGAGGGACTGAAGGAAAGTATGCCTCTTTGCAGATGATACAAAGATCTGCAACAGGGTTGATTCACAAGGAGGCATGGAAAGAATGAGAAAGGACTTGGCAAGGTTGGAGGAATGGTCAGAAGTATGGCAACTTGAATTCAATGCAAAGAAGTGCAAAGTAATGCACCTGGGAAACAAAAACCCAGGAGAAGATTACACAATTGGGGGGGAGGTAAACAACAACAAAACTGGAAAAGGGCCTGGGGTAATCATATCAGATGACCTTAAGGTTAGTAAGCAATGTGAGAAGGCAGTATGGAGGGCTGGGGGGATACTGGGATGTATAGAGAGGCATCACCAGCAGAAAACAGGAAGTTGTTATCCTTCTGTACAGACAGTTAGTGAGACCACATCTGGAGTACTGCATCCAGTTCTGGAGACCCCATCTCTGCAAGGACATAGACAGGATGGAGGCAGTCCAGAAGAGGGCAACTAAAATGGTGCAGGGTCTGCAATAGAAGCCATGTGAGGAGAGAATAAAGGAGCTTAATATGTATACCCTCGAGGAAAGGAGGGAGAGGGGGGACATGATAGAAACTTTTAAGTACCTCAGTGGAATCAACAAAGTCCAAGAGGGTAGCATCTTTCAGAAAAAGAGATGTGCAAGAAGATAGAGGGGGGACAGCTCAGGGGCAATGTGAGGAAGTATTTTTTCTCAGAGAGGGTGGTGGATGCATGAACAGCCTTCCTGAGGAGGTTGTGGGTCTTAAACTTTGCCTGAGTTACCTGTTTTAACTCATCCTCAGTTGTAATATTTGCATCTGAAGCTTGCATTGTTTCTTCACCAATGGTCACATTTTCATGACTGGCCACAAAACCTTCTATGACAGCTTTGTTACTCTCTCCCAGCATGTTCATCTCCTCCACACTCTCCAGCACTCCATCCACCATCTTGGTCCCACAGACAAAGGGGTCCCTCTGCTCACAGGAAGCAAGGCCCCTGCAGGAAGAGAGGAATTTCCGTGCCCTGGCCAAATTTCCCCATTCACTAAAAATACCACCAACAGCTTAATCTGGTTCAAGGTCAGTTGACATTCATCTGTATCCCCCTCCGGGTCGTGCCTGAAAATAGGCAGAATTTGTCTAGTACGACTTCCCAGTCCACAAAACTAAATAAATAAATATTTAATTTTTGTTGACAGGGGTTACAAAACATATATCAACAAGTCATACAATTGGTCAAAATCTGTGCAATACAAATTCTGGAACTGTACATCACTCTCAACTTTGTACTGAATGGCAGTAGGCAAAAAATCATATGTAATCCCTGTTCTTAAGATTGACCTTTAACTGATTTTGGCAACTATCATAATATAATATGGCATATGTCATTGTCAAATAATTGGAATATAGGAATGACAGTACATTATACAAAAGATCCACAGAGAACCCAGAAAATTATAGACCCATTTCATTACTAAATATAAACCAAAATATTTTCTCCAGATTAATATTGAAAAGGATTAAATTTGGGGTAGAAGACAATAAAATTCTGTCAAGAGCACAGGCTGGCTTTATTAGGGAAGATCTACAATAGATCAGATCTTACCTTAAGATATGTAATTGAGAAATATGTAATCATAAAAAGGAAAATGTATGCAGTTGTCATTGATATTAAAGCTGCATTTGACTCAGTTAACCATGACATTTCATGAAAATTACTTATAGAAAAAGGAATATGTGAAAAGTTGCTGAGTATTATTAAGCTGTTACACCTAGATGACAGAATTGTGATAAACTATGACAAAGGAGGGAATATAACAGATACAACAGATGTGAAGGTTGGTGTCAAACAAGGATGCATCTAGGTGCCAACACTATTTAACTTGTACATAGATAAACTGGTGGCAGAGCTAAAAGAGGTGGAGACCTTTGCACCAAAATAAATGAGATGGATATAAAAATGCAATTATATGCAGATGATGTGATACTGTTAGCCCAAACCCCCTTAGGATTTAAAAGGGCAGTTATAGCAACAGTAGTTATATTAATAAACTGGCCATGACTTTGAATCAAGAAAAAAACAAAGTGACGGTGTTTGGGAAAAATACAACAACAAAATTAGAAAAATGGAAAATCAGAGATGTAGAAATAGAAGAAGTGAAGGAATTTTGTTATCTAGGGGTCACATTTACGCAAAATTTAAGATGGAAAAAACACATAGAAAAGATTTGTGAGAAAGCAGAAAAAATGATGAATGGAATTAAACACTTTGCTCATACAATTGCAGGAAACTCCTTTATTGCACAATATAGGTGTTTAAGAGCCAAGACTGAATTGCAAATGACATATGGGATAGAAGCATGGGGATTATTGAATAAAAACAAATTAAAAGAGCTGGAAGTGGTATAAAATAATAATCTGAAAAATCTTCTAGGTTTGCCAAATTCTGCATCAGCAGCAGGGGTTAGAATGGAAACTGGCACTGTATCAATATTTGCTAGGATGATTATTAAAGCAGTAAGGTACTGGGCAAAAATAATTACTGCACCAAGAGAAAGTGTAATACAAAATTGCTGGATTGATGCAAAAATGCTTAGATAAAATGAATCAACATGATTTGGAACTCTTAACCAAGAATTGAATAAAATGGTTTGAAGTATAACTATGTCTTTGGAGAGACGGAAGGATGGTTAAAGCCAACCTAATTTGTGGACTTAGGCAATATAGAGGATAGAGGATATAGCCAAAAATATGGATTATATTAAAGTAAAAGATGCTTGGGGTAACGATCCTTTAAAAATTATAAAAACAGATTTTAAATTAGAAAAGTATCTGTTAAAATGTAACCTTCAAAGACATAGGAAGGCATTAGCAAGATTAAGGTTTGGTATATTTACAGGATGGAGAATAATTATGATGGAAATGGAATAACTACCTGTCCAGGTTGTAATAAAGCAAAAATGACAAGTGAACATTTAATTTTTGAATGTAAGATTTTTATTACAGAAAGGGAGCGATACCTCAGTCAGCACTTTACTAATCTTAAGGAGATGTCCAGAAATGAGAAGTTGGCCACTGTGTTAAATTGTAAACAAGTAAAACAACTTTTTGCTATTGCGAGTTTTACACACAGCAATGAAACTAAAATGGAACATATAAATTGAAATTGTTAAAGAATAACCTTCAAAGGTTTTAGGAGTATGATATAGACCGTAAGTTACTTGTAATGTTTAGGATTGACTCTTTGTGTGTTTCTGTGTAATTTTTTGTATGTGACAAAAGTTTTTTATGTACATACTTTTAAATAAATTGAACTGAACTGAACTATCAACCGATATCCATTCTTTCAGCCCTGTCCAAGATGCAAGAAAAAATAGTATACAGTCAATTTATGATTACATTAACATGTATAACTTGATTTCCATTAATCAAAATGGGTTTAGAGGGGGTCACAATACTGAGACTGCCTTAGTTAGGTTCATAGATGCAATCCACAGAGCAACTGAGTCTGGTTGCTTCACTGGGGCAGTGTTTATGTACCTAACCAAGGCATTTGACCTAGTCAATCACACTTTCTTGTTAAACCCTTTAAAAAGCTTGGGTGTATAAATCTGCATTACCTCTGTTTGGTGATTACCTTCATGATAGATTCCATATGTCAAATTTGGAGGGATGGTATCAACATGCAGGAGAGTTCAGTATGGGGTCGCCAGTGCTCCATAGCGGCCTTCTACTTTTCCCTAATTGATCCTATTGCTAATGTTACTCAAGATTGTGAACTACTTTTATATAGGAACAATATTGTATTATTTTTTCATAATCCATCAATTAATATGAGAAATATAACCTTGACCAATGAATTTGCCAAAGTACAGGACTGGCTCTGTCACAGTAACTTGGTCTTAAATAAATCAAAAATCAAGATCATGTTTTTTGGCACTGCTCCAAAACCAAAAAACAGTTTCTGGTGATTTTAAGATCTTGGCCTTGGATGGTAATTCACTTGATCACGTTGATTCCATTAAATATCTTATGGTCACATTAGACCCACTTCTGAACTTTGATTCTCGTTTGGACAAAATATCAGCTCAAAGTTACTCTAAAGTTGGAACACTTTATCAAATTTTCAACTTTCTATCAAAAGAAACTCATTTGGCTACACACAACAAAATCTTCTATCAGTACTGAACTACTCTTCCATCGTTATTGATTCTGCGCTAGCCTGTACTTGGGCAAAGAAAGAAGTAAAGCTTCAAAAGACTGGAAAATTTCCTTTATTAGCAGCAAATTACACTGGTCATAGTTGTATTCTGGAGAATCTAAACTGGTTGACTGTTCAGAATAATTACAAATGGTCTTTATCTTAGTTTGTGTTTAAAGTAATGAAATCAGGTGCCCCCAGCTGTTTGAAAAATCTTTTAGTTAGACATATTCTCAGTTTTGCTTTATGATCTTCAAGTGTATTTTTGTTGTCTCACCCATTCGTTTGCACAGTTGCAGGTAAACATACTTCTGCATGTTGTGCAACAGTACTGCGAAACTCTTTTCTGCATCAATTTAGGGGTAGCCCGTGACATGCGCGACCACGATTGAGTGAAAACAAAAATGGTGACTCAATCACGGTGCATGTCATGGGGCTACAGATGAGGTAGGGTGACCGGATGTCACTACATGTATGCACACACGGGGGGGCGAGCACACTCAGCGAGGGGCAGGAGAGTTTTTGAGGGGTGGTGCTGTGGTGGGCTGCTAAGCTGGCCCCATGGTATGGTGGGTGGGTTCAGAGCTTGGGTGGACAGGATGATGGGTTCAAGTACAGGCGCATGTATATTTTTGTTGTGCCCGGCCCCAATTTTTTTTTTTCACGGTTTGCACTTCCAAGAGTTGAGAATCCTAAAGTAGGGAGGAGCGGGGGACACAGCTCCCACATAAAATGTAAAACTGCAAGTCCCCAGTGCCATTTTGCTGTGCGCTGGGGAGTCACATTGCAGAAACTGATTTTAAGCAATGTGACTTCTCCCTAATGGCAACTGCCTTTCGGCGGTCGCCATTATGACATGGAACCAATTTAAGCATCTCTCAACTTATTATTCAATCACTTCTGCTGTCTACCATCATTTTAAGAGTTTCAATACTTGTTCACGTTTTTGCTTGATTGTCATAAGCGTTGTACCATTTATTGACAATGAGATTTCTATGTATCTACTACATATACGGGTATATACTTCTTTTGAATTGAATTTATACCTTGACCTCAGACTGTACCTGAAAAAGGAATTATTTTCCAGTGCACCTACCTGATAGTAAAATAAAAAACAAATTCAATGAAAAACTCTTTACACATAGGCAGTACAAGTAAAGATGGGACTGAATTTCAGGATTCAAGTCTACTGTTTTCAGTCATCAATTATTGTTCCTTGATGTATTCAGCTGCATCAGAGATGATAATGTCCAGGGTCAAAGTCACCTATAATAGCATATGCTGTTTATTACCAGTTTACCATAATGCCAATTAGTATTTTGGAATTGTTTTATAGCTCCACCAACAGTATGGGGATGAGATGTCAAGATAAATGTACTTTCAGTTATCTTTATCTTTTAGGTATACTACTCTTGGCCAGAAACCTCCCATTCTGGGCAATAGGTTAATATAGCAACCTGCCTTGTCAGATACTGAAGGAAACACAATAGGATTTTATAATGGACTATGCAGATTTTCACATGAACACTCAAATTGTCCTTGTTATAGTTAATCTGCATTTATTGTGTATATTGTAGGTGTATGTATGTATGTATTCTTTTACTGTCTATAATTAAAAGGCTTTTTCTTTTATTATTTGTTTAACCAGGAGATACACACTAAGATAAAAGCTTGCTTACAGGTGTGACCCAGGAGTACAACAAAATCAAGTGACTTGCTCAGGATCACACGGTATGGAAGTGGGGGTTGTGGGATTTAAACCCAGGTCTCCAGGTTTGCAGCACAGAGCTTTAAACCACTGCACTATACTACCTCCTACTGCCTGGTCTGCAGTTTGGAGGAGCAATGGGCGACACACACCATGCCCCCCTCCACACATGTCTAAGTGCCCACGGATGCTTGGAATTTTTGTTGTTACTGCCGTGCAGCTGCTCCTTGCCCTCCTGCCCCCCCCGTCTCAGTACCTTGCAGCTAGTGGCTGCCTCCAGGTGTCCCTTCTGGTCTTCTCCTCAGGTTTGGCACTCCTGTCTGCCTCCCACTGTCCCTTGGGTTCTCCTGCTCTGGGTGGTTTGCTGGGATCCTGGCCACATCCATGGGTGATCCTGCTCTGCTACACCTGGGGTTCCTGTCCCTCCTGTGTCAACTCTGGCTCTCTTTCTGTTGCTTCTGCTCTGCCCAGAGTCTGTTTGTGCCTGCAGCTGCCCAGGGGGGCCAGGTTAGCTTGTTTCACTTCCTGAGCTTTGCTGTTTACCTTCATGCCAGTAAACCCGTAAAGCAGTTAAAAAGAGACTGCTGGGTCCTAAATCAGTTGGCTTTTTTATGCTACTCAAATAGACCTCTAGAAGGAGTATGATTGATGTGGGGTCCTAAAGCCTGTCCTCCTGATTCCTTTATTAGCACTGACCAGAATATTTACTCTTCTGTTTGGCATTTAAATGTGTATTCTACTGTACCTACTGACAGCAGTCTAAAACTTGTATTGATTCAGTCTACTTCTTCACTGCTGTTCAGTCATTCAGCCTCAGTACTTTAACAGCTGTTCCTCCAGCCTTTAGCCTAGCTGGCCTACTTTTTCAACCAGTAATTATCACTATCCTTTCCTCATGGAATTGGTTGTTGTATGCCCATTTGTTTTTCACATATGTCGTTTAGTTTCAGACATCTATTCATTCAGTCTCAGTCCATTCTCATTCAGCATGCCATGCCCCAGTCAGTTGTTTAACCTTGCCTTTGTTTCATTTCTGCCCTGGCACTCAACGGCCAGTAGGCTCTGCCATTGGCCCACCTCTGCATGCAGATGTATGCCAGCCTTGACCATAACATGTCTTCCAGAGCCCCTGACCTGTAAGCTGACAGTCTTGCTCTGCAGCCGAGAAGACCACATCTTGAGGGTGGGTCCCTCGACTCAGACGGGATCCTTCTCTTTCTGCCCTTCAGGTGAAGATGTACTACACTCTGGGGGAATCTTCAGCCATCAGATCAACTCAGCAGCACCTCTTGATGTAGTATTTTAAGCATCAGCTACCAGAGGGTGGGGCCTCTAAGTCCTTGGGGGGGCACCTTTAGCTGTGCAGATCACGTTGGCAGCACCTTCAAACATTATTCCTCCTATGGTCACCTAAGGTTCACCTGGTCTCTACCTCTGACCTGCCCCTCAGTGATGAAGATCATTCAGCTATCCAGTCTCTCTGCCCTTCTAAGGCTCAACTCCATCCCTTGCCCCTCAGGAGTTTAGCTTCTCTCTCTAGGCCTCCTCTCAGTTGCAGGACAGCTGAGTTCCTTTCAGTGGTTTCACTGGTTTCACTGGTTTTGCTCTCTCTTTCTCACCTTGGAGGGGTTGGACCTCCTTTTGAGGGAACCTCCTTTAGCTGCAGAGATAGGCTCATGACACCCTCACGGCATTCCCATTAGAGTGATAGAGTGAGAGCCCTTCCTCTTAAATCCTTCTCCCTGAATTGGGTTTTCTAAACTGCAGTAGTTGAGACATCACTAATTCTAACCCTAACCTGGAGGTAAAGTGACTAAGACCTTGGATTCCAGAGGTTTCCTCCTTTCTAGGGTTTTTCTCTCCTTCATGCCAAAGGCAATAAAAGTTAAGTAGTTTCCACAGTTGGAGTTGGTTGGTGGCTCCCCAGGTCCAGGTCTCAGTTTGGCTACATCTCTCCTTGGGAAGATTGTGTTTGTCTGTCTTCCGTTGTGCTTTTATGCCTCTTTCCTAGGTGCCTTTAGTCCTGGGACAACATCCTTTGAGCATCAAGGGTTGGAACCCACCAGGGTTCCCACATCCTTGTGACACCTAACAGAATGGTAGTGTCTGCCACTGCAGGCAGTCAGGGTGCTGGTATTAGGGTACTGTGCCATGGGGCACCAAAATTGGGATTCACCACACCCTCCCCAAGGTCCGCCTCGGGACTTGGTATCAGTAGCTAGGGTAGGTGTGGGGGCACAGTCTCCCACAAGGGGGTGGGGTCACAGCCCCTGCAAAACAGTGGTCAGCAGCATTGCTGATTGGTGCCTAATGACATGGTGCCATAACACTGGCACATTCCGAGTGGACCCAGTCCCCATAGCATGGACTGTGGGAGCATAAGCCAAAGTTCGCAGTTGCACAAGCACCACATACCAGTGAGTCTCAATCAATCCCAGACCTGCACAAGGTCTGATGACCCTATAGAATTAAAGGCAGCCAGCAGTTCAGAGGGCAGTCGGTGACACATGCCATGCTCCTCCAAAGTTAAAACTGTGCATCTCCGAGAAATCCCAGACACATGGATTTTTGTTGCCCTTTCCTCCCCAACTCCTGCAACAGCTCTCTTTCGTTGGGGTTGGGCCATCTTCCCTAAGATGTCTTTGGTTTTGGGACCCAATGCCAGTGACACCTCAAAGGACTGGAACCCTGCAGGGTTCCACATCCTAGTGTCACCCTGACGGAATGGTAGTCCCTATAGCAGGGACAGAGAGGGCATAATCCAAAATCACAGTTGTACAAGCACCTACTCAAAAATCCCAATAACCGTATGAACCAGTCACTCATGAAAACACACATCTGCTCATGTCATTTACCAGTACAATAAGTAAATATAAAATGAAATGAAAAGTTGCTGCAGACAGCCAGGTCTGCAGCAGTAACATTCATCTAGACATGTACTACATACTTATGTGATGCTCTTAACTCAATTTCTCATGCCAGGGGAGTCACAGGACATCCCACATATGTATGGGAACCCTGGCGCTCATTAACTGACTTGCATCCAATGGGGCACAATCTAGGCCAAACCTTAACTCCATTTTGGCAGGAAATGCCATATTCAGTATGCTAAAATAAATTTCTTACAGGAGGTGCAGTCAAACCAGCTTATAATGGACATCTCTGTGCATGTTGTTTTGTCCAGAATAGGTGTTCATTATAGCGTATGTAGCGAATCAGATAATTTTTCCAATTTGCAGCTTCGTTCTGTAGTAGAAAGTGTCTTACTTTGTAAGGAAATTCATACTGCCCGCCGCCTCTCTGCAGCCCTCAACCTGCAGCTAATCAAGCTTGCCTTTCATTACACAGCAGGAGTTGCAAGGAATCTGTTTCAGCAACTTCAATAGGAGAAAATATTACATTGTACATTGCCCTGATTTTGGAGTTGCCACTGACACCCACCTGCCCTCCTGTAACTCAAACCTATGGCTCATCAAGCTTGTCCATCACTGCACAGTAGGAGTCTGAAGAAGTCTGTTTTGGTAACAGCAGTAGGAGAAAACATTGTTTTTAATTTGGCACCTTATTTTTGTACCACTCATCAATTCCGGGGAAACAGTCCATCTGAAGGCTTTCACTAGAGAACATAGAAACATAGACTTTGATGGCAGATAAGGACCGCTTGGCCCATCTAGTCTGCCCATTTCCCTACCTACAGGATGAGCCGCAGATCCTAGTTAACCAACAGCCTATTTCTTCCTACCCCCACAAGAATTGCTTATGTCTGTCCCATGCATTCTTGAATTCTCCACAGTTTAAGACTCCACAACCTCCTCAGGAGGCAGTTCCATGCATCCACCACCCTCTGCAAGAAAAAATACTTCCTCACATTGCCCCTGAACTGTCTCCCCTTTATCTTCAAATTGTGTCCCCTTGTTCTTGCACATCTCTTTATCTGAAAGATGCTACCCTCTTGGACTTTGTTGATTCCACTGAGGTACTTAAAAGTTTCTATCATGTCCCCCCTCTCCCTTCTTTCCTCAAGGGTATACGTAATAAGCTCCTTTAGTCTTTCCTCATACAGCTTCTCTTGCTGACCCTGTACCATTTTAGTTGCCCTCCTCTGGACTACCTCTATCCTGTCTATGTCCTTGCAGAGATGGGGTCTCCAGAACTGGACGCAGTACTCCAGATGGGGTCTCACCAACTGTCTGTACAGAGGGATAACAACTTCCTGTTTTCTGCTGCTGATGCCTCTCCCTAAGCATCCCAGTATACCCCCAGCCCTCCCTACTGCCTTCTCACATTGCTTGCTAACCTTAAGGTCATCTGATATGATTACCCCCAGGTCCCTATCCTTTTTTGTTGTTGTTACTACCTCCCCACATTGTGTATTCTTCCCTTGGGTTCTTGTTTCCCAGGTGCATTATTTTGCTTCTTTGCATTGAATCCTAGCTGCCATACTTCTGACCATTCCTCCAACCTTGCCAAGTCCTTCTCATCCTTTCCATGCCTCCTTGTGTATCAACCCTGTTGCAGATCTTTGTGTCATCTGCAAAAAGGCATACTTTTCCTTCCAGTCCCTCTGCAATGTCACTGATGATGACATTAAAAAGGACTGGACCCAATACTGAACCCTGCATACCCCACTAGTAACCCCTTTTTGTTCAGATTGGACTCCATTTACAACTACCTTCTGTGTCCTGTTGTGCAGCCAGTGTTTCACCCAGGCTACCACCCTGGGACCCACTCCCAGGCTGGTTAATTTGACTATTAATCTTTTGTGTGGGGCTGTGTCAAATGCCTTGCTAAAGTCTAGGTAGGCCATGTCCACAGCCCCTCCCTGGTCTACTACTTTGGTCACCCAGTCAAAGAAATCTATTAGATTCATCTGACATGACCTTCTTGCTGTGAACCCATGCTTCCTTGGGTCCTGTGCCCCACTGGCCTCTAGGTACTCAACAATTCTTTCCTTCAGAAGTGACTCCATCACTTTCCCTATCACAGAGGTCAGACTGACAAGTCTGTGGTTTCCTGCCTCTGTCTTGGTCCCACTTTTGTGAAGGGGAATCACATCCACCTTCCTCCAGTCCTTGGGTACCACACCATCCTCCCATGATTTATTAAAAAGAGTAGTCGGTGGTTTCACTAGTTCCTCCCTTAATTCTTCTAGAATTCTGGGGTGAATTCCATCAGGACCAGAGCAGCCTGACTATATCTAGGTAGGGTCTGACACAGTCCCTGGTAGTTGTTAACAGTCTTTCCTCCAACCTGATAGGGAGGGTTCTAACCATTCACCAACCCAGAAACCAGAGCTTAGAAACATTCACCAGAGTAGGACAAAGGTATGCACACACACAAAATACTAAAGAAAAGACAATTGGGTTCAGCATATTCAACCGTCTTTTGTAATGATATGATAGGTGATGTTGCATTTTACAGAACTTAAGCTAACCAAAACAAGCAAGAGAAGTCCTCCAGAAGCATCAGGCCACCCGCAGCAGCAGCTCAGTTCCTTACCAGCCAGCTATGCTCTCTCTCTGCCTGCCCGCTGCTGTTTCTCAGTTAAGCCCTCCGGAAGCATCAAGTCACCCAGCAGCAGTGGCTCAGTTCCTTACCGGCCAGCTGTGCTCTCTCCACTCCCCTGCTGCTGTTTCTTAGGTGAAGCCCTCCCGAAGCATCAGGCTGCCTGGCAGCAGAGGCTCGGTTCCTTACCCTCCAGCTGCACTCTCGCCACCTGCCCATTGCTGTTTCTCAGGTACACTTTTGGCCAGTAGTGGTCTTGGACCTGAATGACTCCTGCTACTACTACCAGCCCACTGATTGGCTGAAACTCCCTGCCGCCAGCACACTATTGGCTGCTGTTGGATTCCTGTCTCTCTCGGACTCCAGCTACCCAGGAGCTGCAGCTTCTCAGGGAAAGCTGTTCCACTTGCTGAATTTTTAGTTTACCTAAGTATTTTATTGTACAGGAGCTAGTCAATGCCTTTTGACTACAGTACTGCCTGTTTTTAGAGCTGTTTGCCTTGTGATACCGTGAAACTGTACACTGTTAAAGCCTTGGTTTTTCTGCTTAAACTGTATTGGTCTGATTTAAACTGCGCTTTCTTCTTTTTTAATATTCCCCTTTGCCCTTCTCACTATTCTGCCTGTTTCAGTTCTAAATCTTGCCCCCATCGATAATCTCCCCTGACTGCTGTATTTTACTTTTGGTGCTAAACCTAACACCTAGGGCGTTTTCTTGCTCACTTCCCTTAAGCTTTTCATGATTGGCCTGTCTGGTGCTTAATTACAGCTCTTTGTGACTCCCCAAACACCCAGCCAGCTCATTGTCTCTTCCTTTCCACAGGCACCATCCAGCAAATCTCTTCCTGTACTCTTCTCCTGTCCCCTACCCTCTGCCACACCACTGCTTCTGCCATGCCAGCCATTTAGCCCTTTGTCTTCTGCTCCCTAGTTACTCCCACAGATTAAGCTAATTGTCTCAGCTCATCTCATAAGAGGAGTCTAGCCCTCTGCCTCTCCCTCTTTCAGGTGAAGCCCTCCCAAAGCATCAGGCCACCCAGCAGCAGTGGCTCAGTTCCTTACCAGCCAACTGTGCTCTCTCCACTCCCCTCTGCTGTTTCTCAGGTACTTTTTGGCCAGTAGTGATCTTGGACCTGATTGGCTCCTGCTACTACTACCAGGCCACTGCTTGGCTGAAACTCTCTGCTGCCAGCACACTATTGGCTGCTGTTGGATTCATGTCTCTCCCTTGTACTCCAGTTATCCAGGGGCTGCGGCTTCTCAGGGAAAGCTGTTCTACTTGCTGAAGTTTTAGTTTCCCTAAGTAGTCTGTCCCACCAGCCCTCTCTGGCCCTGACCTCTATGAAATACACTTTTGCTCCGCCTTCCTACTGGCCTTTCCTCCTATTGGTCCTCCTGCAGAGTGCACAAGCCTATAAGTGAACCTATCTAATGTCGCCAACTACCTGTATCACTGTTTCTAGTGAGTCAATTGCTTGTGCTTCTTCAGTTGCATCAGGCTCTATGCCTTTCTCTAACCTGTCTTGCTGCCACCAGCACTTGTGATCCATGAGTCCTAAAGGTCTACCATATAACTACTTCAGTGCCCATCCTTCTATCTAGCACCATGGTAACCTTACCTCATTTGCCTCTCCACCTGACCTTTGTCATACTGGCATCCTGGTTTGACATTGGTAGTATGTGCTTATCCCGTTCTCTGTCAACTCCCAGTGATACACACCAATGGTACAGCTATGGCACAGTCACCAGTGGTGACACCCTACTGCAATGGTCACTTTCCCCACACTAGGGTCTCTGCCAGGTCCACAAAGTTGCACACCTACCCTTTACTATGCCCCACTTCTACGTTCTACTGTCTGCACAGTACAGCATAAAGCCTGTAAATACCTTTAGGAAAAAAAGCAATTACTTTATGTCAAACACCTCAAACAAATACTAATGTAACATGCGCCATCGCCACCCCCTTGTGCAACTGGCAGGGCTGCTCCTCTCTACATGGTGCCAACAAGAGGATGGGGGTTGGCCACTACAGTGATTCTGTGAACCCATACTTCTGCGTCATAGCCTGCCATCCTCAGACAGGCAAACCAAGTGTGGCAATTACCTGGCTCACACCCAGGGGACCATTTAGCATGGCCATCAACCTGGGTCCCTGGGAGAAAATATTTGCTCAGGACTATGCTAGGTTTGCACTTCTGGTTGGGGCACCCAAGTAAATCCAGACTCTGGAAGCAATAACTGTACTGTCCAAACCAGGTTGGGATTCTAGAGTGTGGCTTTTATTCACATACACAGAGAATAAACAAAGCGAAGATGGACCCCCACAGGGCTACTCCCACTGGTAATGCAGATTACTGAGGTACAGAGCACACACACAGTGAACCCTCAGGTTCTGAATGGATTGGCACACACGGCCTGAACTGGTACACTTCCCTTGACTTGGCACCCTCAACCAGTACTAGGAGGCTTTCCCATATTGCATGAGGAATTACAGGTATCTCCCTTGACCACCAACTGAGCACACTCGGGCTCACTGAAAATCCAAAATCCAGCATCTTGGTATTTTCTTCAGTCACTGGCCAAGTGCACCGAGAGAAAATAAAGGTGCCCAAACTGAACCCGGAGAGGTAAACATGGTTACTCCAGATGGAGGGGGTCTCCCACCTTTTGCTTCCAAATTTATACTCGGCCATTCATCTGGTTAATAACACCTTTCTCTGAAACACTCTTGTAGATGCTATCTTGAAATGTCTTGCACATTTAACATTCTACTTCTCACACCTCAGAGGTGTCATGAAATTAAAAGTTCTGTACATGGCTATGTCTTTACTCTAGACCCCCACTTTAGCAGATGCTTTTAAATCAGACACAAACTAAAAGTACTGTACTTGGCAAGTCTGTCTCCGGACCCCATAGTAGGTGAGACACTTTTACACAGAAACAGTCTTAAAAGTTCTGTACTTGGCTAGTCTCCTCCAGACCCATAGTAGGCAGACACTTTTAACAGAAACTGTCTTGGTGACAGAGTCTCTTTGTCAGAGAAAAACTCACCACTGAACCAGGGGTGCCCCAGCTTCTTCCTCACAAAAAGTCTTGGGTACTACAGAACAAACGAACTCAGGCAGCTTCACCACCTCCAAGCTGGACCAGGGGATTGCCCCTGAATCCTGGAATTTCCCCACATCCCTCTGAGGATGGGGCACTGGAAAACCTTCTAGGAACGGTCTCTACCACTTCACTCTACTGGTCTTCTGTGTTCTCCATCTAGGATGAGAACAACTAGCACTTCTCCAGAGGTAGCTGTGTGTCAGAGCGAAGTCTGAGGAGCTGCCTTCTGCAGCACTCCTCACTCTCTCGAACTCTCCTACAGACTACTGAATCTCACCAACATTCTACTGCTAACCCCTGCTGCTAGCATTCCATTGTGGCTTATGGTGCTGTGAAAATTCTAAGGTGACATCATCACTCCCAGCTGAGACTCAAAACAGAGTGTAACAGTGTGAAATCCATTTAACTGGCATCTCACAAGCTGCCTCTCCCTGCCTGTCACTGATTCTATGTGGGATTCTAGTAACCCCTGGGTACAAGGGGGTTACACTAAAATGGCTGCTCCTCCTCCTCCTGTTTATCTCACGAAATATCCATCCTAATCCTGGTCCACCCCAGAGCAGTCCCAATGGCAATTACAGATTGGGGACGCTAACCCTTGTTAACATCAACGTCTGCAGTCTACCCAAAAAGCTCGATGCACTAGCTGTCTGGGTCTCCCAACATAACCCTGCTGTCCTTTCAGTGCTTGAGACATGGATGCCCCCAGCGATCCCTGATCACGCCATTACAATTCCGTGTTACTCAGTTTTCTGGCAGGAGAGACTTACAAAAACAGGTAGCGGCTGCACCATCTATCTGAAAGAGAACCTAAAACGGCATGCTCTGACTATGCCTAGTCCAGGGCCTGAGACCCAGTTCCTTGCTATAAAACTACTACTTGGGGCCCACAACAAGGCCCTGATGGTAGCATCGGTTTATATCCCTCCTAAGTTGTCGGCCTTGGGCCTAAACTCTATACTCAACAACATTCACAACTTAAAGCACAACTCGGAGGTTATAATGCTGGGCAACTTTAATTTGAATTGGTTCATGCCCCAGGCAAGCAACTACAAGGATGCCTTGGCTGCAGTTAATTTCACACAACTGGTGGAATCACCCGCAAGGACTAACTATAGAACTGGGACCAGCCGCTATTGAACTGGGTGCTCACAAATCGACGGCCATATCACGCTCACAGAAGTCCTCCTGATACAGTAAGTGACCATTCCCCATCTTGTGCCACTGGACAAACAAACAAACAAACACATTAACCCCCCGGCATGATCAATTAATAGCAGGGTACTTACCCGGGGGCACCTAACGCCTTTAAAAATGCATCTACAAACAACAAGACTGGTCACAAATCGACACTGCTGTGGATGTGGACGCAGCCCTAGACATCTTTGTCAAAACTTTTAATGCAGCTTGTGACACACATGCTCCATATAAAAAGTGGAAAATCAGGGGGACTGACAACCCATGGATTACGTTTGACCTCCTGCAAAGGATAAAATCTCGTGACCAACTATGGTATAGAGCTAAGGCTACAGGCAAGAGTTCAGATATTCAGGCATATAAGACTGCTAGAAATGCATGCACCAGGCAATCTGCCTTGAAAATACCTACTGCAGAAATTCCTAGCCAACAACTGGAAGGATGGAAGGAAATTTGGAGACATCTTAAGGACTTAACTGAGACTGACTCTAGAGCCATGCCTTCCATGCATAATATAGATGGCACTGCAACACTAGACCCCACTACTATTGCCAACACTTTTAGTTCAGCATTTACCGATCTCAGCCATGTCCTACCCTCAAACTTCTATGATTCTACCTCCTATGACAGCACTACTGACATGTCAGCTACAGTGCATGTGCATCCGCCATTTTACTTTAAAGCCATGACTGAAAGTGAAGCAAAGAAGTGCTTACTAAAAGTGTTCAGTAAGACCAGATTAAGTGGGGATTCCCTAGACCTGAAATTCATGGCCCTAATGCTTGATGATGTCCCCCCCCCCCACTAAGGTACTCAACAAGTCCATCATGCTCTCCTAATTTCCCCACAAATGGAAGTTAGCTCAGGTGATACCTATCCATAAGAGTGGAGACAGAGCACTCTATCGAAATTCAGGCCCATCTCTATTCTTCCTCCTTTATCTAAAGCACTTGAAAGAATCATTGTTAATCAGTTGGTACAGTACATGGAGAAATACAGCATACAATGCCCCCAGCAACATGGATTTTGAAGAACCACAGCACCTCCGCTGCACTCCTTGAATTTACAAGGCTACATCCAGCAGGCGCTGGATCGAGGCCATCGAGTCAGCACCATCTACATTGATCTGACCAAGGCATTTGATATGGTCAATCATTCACTATTGCTCAATCAATTAGCGGAACTCAGCCCATCATCAGACACCCTATGTTGGTTTAACAGCGATCTCACTGACCGCTCTCAACAGGTCACGATTGATGACGTACTCCGACTAAGATGTCCTGTCCTCTCTGGTGTTCCCCAAAGGTCAATCCTGGGTCCACTACTTTCAGTATTTTTCTCACCAAACTCCCTGCCTTCTGCTCTGAACAAATCTAATGTATGCCAATGATGCAGTAATTTTGTGAAGTATACTGACCCAATCCTCCTAGAGAATCAGCTCCAGAAAAGCTTCACAGAAGTTGAGGACTGGTTTATGCAGATACCTGTGCTCAGTTACACAAAACAAAAATAATGCTCTTACTTAGCACTCACAATAAGCATAAATCCAAACAGCTGGTAGCCAGAAACTGCTCAGGCATCCCTCTGGGGCAGACCTCGACTTTCAAGTACCTTGATGTGACTTTGGATAGCACCCTGTCCTTTGCTAGTCACATAGACAATGTAGCCAAATCTGTGAATACCCACATCAGTCTCATTTATAGGCATAAGCACTGTCTGTCAAAGCCCTTAAGCAAGCAATCCTAAGCTCGATTGTCTCCATAATTGACTATGGGCTTGTTATCTATGGATCTGCCACCAGCACTGCACTAAAACGTATCTCAATTGCACTGAACAAAACCTGTAGGCTTCTTACTGGGGCTCCTCCATGGACACACACCTGTAACCTTTACGAGCAGGCAAATTGGCTACAGCTACAAGGTAGATTATTCTACCACACCTGCCTTATTGTAAAGAAGGCCTCACTTGGTTCCTTGCCCTAGGAGCACAGAATCTCCTCAGCCCATCTTGCAGCAACCGCCACACCAGAAGTACTAATTGCTCTACCCTTCAAGTTCCACACTGTCAGACTGTGCAAGGTCAGTGCTCATTTGCAGTCAGAGCACCAAAGTGGTTTAATTCCCTGCATAATGAAATAGCAAACTCTGCTACCCTGGGCTTATTCAAACGCAAACTTAGAGACTCACTAGTGGCTAGTGCCTCCTGTGATTGCTCCACTTAACTGCTGACACCCTCAGCATACTTCCTACCCAACACCCACCTCACTCCATCCTCTCCTACCTTGCCACTCCTCTTCCCCTTCCCCTCTGGACCTTTGGACCTATCATGTACCTGGTCTCCTGGCATCTCTTGAGCAAATTTACGCTGTCCCATGTCTTCCTCTACACCTGCAACCCTCCACCACTACCCCTATCCCCACCTTACCATGTGACATTTGGAGCCTTGGCACACCTCTTCTTGAGGCATTCTTTGTCCCATTCCTCTGTCCTCTTAGCTGCTCTTTTTATTTGGCAAGGCCTAGTGGACTACTCCTCATCTGTAATATTTATTATAGTAATTCCTTAATTTTCTTGTTATTTTTAGGTTTCAGATCTATTGTCTGATGTAACTAGGTCTTACTTGTATGTAGCAATCAATGTGACTAGCTTTCCCATGTAACTATCATTTGTCTTGCTTGTATGTAGTAATTATTGTGCCTGGCTTATTCAAAGCCTGTTTTCTTTTATGTGTATTACGATGTTGAACCTATGTAACAGAGCCATTGGCTCAAAGGTTGTAATCTGAAATTTAAATAAATAAATAAATAAATAAATAAATAAAATAAACAAAGTACTGTGTATATACCTATTCTTTTGTTCTAACAGGGGAAACATAGCTAAGAAACAAAAAAAAGCAGTAGTTGAAGTGTTTTTACTAGAAACACCCAGTTATTTTTAATACCTGTCTCTGCTTCCATTTTTGAACACTTGCTTTTCCAAATGTCAGTTTCATTTCCCATTTGTACTGGGCCATATCCTCAGGACTGAAAAACAAAACTAGAATTTCAATCAGGGTTGTAGCCAAAGGAATCCCATCCAGGTTAGAAATTGCATCACTAGCCCAGTTCCCTAAACTGAGCCAGGACCATCACTGCTTCTGTAGAAGACATATCCTGAACAAGGAGACATATATTGTCTGCATAGGCCAATTACATACATGTGTGTGTGTGTGGGGGGGAGGCTTATCCCCACTGAAAAACCTGGGATACCCACAGTTTGTTGTAGTTTTTAAAGCAAAAGGTCCTGACTAGATACATAAAGGGCTTGATGGCAACCCTGCCTTATGCACTGATAGAGCAAATTACCTATTAAACCATTCATACTAGGTAGGACTTTTTCACTACGACGCATTAAATGTAGCTAATGCTCAAACGTTTCTGGAACCCCATATTTTTTCACTTTTATACATTAAATTAATTGTTGTCTTCAGAGATATGTGTAAATCCTAGCCTTTGTAACCTCCCTGTGTAGGTTACCTCACTGTACATGCCCCTGCACTCTATGTTAGTTGAACTTTTTTATCCATCTACGATCTGTAATGTCCCTTATATCATGTTAAAGAGCTACTATTCTGCTTGAAACTAATATTAGTTTTTAAAAGCAGTCAACCATTACTTCTTATGTCTGAGGTACTTCTTTCTTTTCCCTTTGTTTAATTAGAAGATTGTTTACCTGTTGTTAGTAGCGGTGATGTGTAGAAGAGCGCTGTGCCTGGCAGCTGACATATATAGCTCTGTTCCTCTCACTACATCATCAGCACTGTGACCTCACTGACGGTGACACCACCGCTGCTTAGGAACGGCCGCTCAGTAGTTGCCAGGTCAGTCGCCTGTGGTGTCAGTGTCAGTGACATCACAATGCTGATGATGTGGTTGGGGGAATAGAGGTAATGTTGTCAGCTGCCAGTTGGAGAGCTGTTACACACATAGAGCACAATATTATCACCTAGAAAACTTTCTAATGAGCAAAAGAAAACTACTTCAGAAATAGAAAGTTACAGCTGACTACTTCTTAACATTTGTATAATTTTTCTGTCTGTCTGTTTTGGTTCCACTAGCTCTTTAATGTCTTCAGTGATGTGTGTAAATCCCTGCCTGTGTAACCTTCCAGGTCGTACCTGAAAAATAGGCAAATGTTTGCCTAGCGCACCTTACCCAGCGAACAAAACAGAAATAAATAAATGAATAAATAAATGTAACCAGTGCACAGATGTTTCTGAAACCCCACGTTTCCACTAAGTAGAAAAAAGAAACTGAGAGACAGTGTTGTTCAAGGGATAATACAAACCTATCAAGCTTTCCTTGTCCACCTCTTTCTCTAATTTCCCTAATTCTGAACCACTCTGCCAGGACGAGAACATGTTTGACACTGGATTACAAGATGCCTAGCTACCTGTGCAAGTCTTTTGCAAAGGAGTTTTGATAAACTGTTTTGGTCTATATTTCATAAAACTGATCAGGCACCAGTTTTCCAAATCTTGTCTTTCAGCTTTGTTTTACAAAGAAAAAACCAAAATGGCTCTTCCATTGAATTTGGCATCTAGGATTTAGTTAACAAGAAGTTAAAAAGGAAAACCAGGTCACGATCTTCACATCCTGGGGCAGTGGAGTTCTTCAAAGTACTGATGGCAGATACAACCTCCTTCAACATAATCGGTGCAGTCAACGTTTTAACTACCAAGGGGAGGCAATGGGGGAATCTCAAGCCCATCCAGAAACTCACCCAAAGGCATTGATGGATGGAAAACCTTTCCAAACAGTGTGTCTATGTGTTCCTCTGCTACTGCCACCATCATACCCTGGATATCAAGTTTAAGAACACCAGTGGCTGATTTTAGATCTGAAAAGATTCTTTGTTGTACCTAGCCTGACATCCCATTAAAGTATTCAAAGTCTGCTGCTCCTAAATAAATAAAATAAAATAAAACACAGTTCTGCCAGCAGTGAGAGGCCCTTTTTATATTGGAAAGACTGCATGCCCTGTATAATAGATTTAAAGAGGAACAGTCAGCACAAAGATTCTCACATCCATGTGTGGGTCTGGTCTCAATTTGCAGTTAATGTGAAAAAAAAAACATTATATTTTTACTTACTGATCACTACAGTATAGTAGATTGTATAAGGCTGATTCTGCTGCCTCCCAAGCTGACATTTGCTGTGACCAGAAATCCCAGAATCCCCTGCAGCTGAAGCCAGTGTGCTGCAATCTATCAGATCTCCCACTTGTTAATCTAGAAACATAGAATCATAGACTTTGATGGCAGATAAGGACCGCTTGGCCCACCTAGTCTGCCCATTTCCCTACCTACAGGATAAGCTGCAGATCCTACTTAACCAACAGCCTATTTCTTCCTACCCCCTCCACAAGAATTGCCTTATGTCTGTCCCATGCATTCTGAATTCTCCACAGTTTAAGACCCCACAACCTCCTCAGGAAGGCCGTTCCATCGTCCACCACCATGTCTGAGAAAAATACTTCCTCACATTGCCCCTGAGGCTGTCCCCTCTGTCTTCAAATTGTGTCCCTTGTTCTTGCACATCTCTTTTCTGAAAGATGCTACCCTCTTGGACTTTGTTGATCCACTGAGGTACTGCAAAGTTTCTATCATCTCCCCTCTCCCTCCTTTCCTCAAGGGTATACATATTAAGCTCCTTTAGTCTCTCCCTGTATGGCTTCTATTGCAGACCCTGCACCATTTTAGTTGCCTTCCTCTGGACTGCCTCCACCCTGTCTATGTTTTCCCAGAGATGGGGTCTCCAGAACTGGATGCAGTACTCCAGATGTGGTCTCACTAACTGTCTGTACAGAAGGATAACAACTTCCTGTTTTCTGCTGGTGCTGCCTCTCCCTATACATCCCAGTATCCCCCCAGCCCTCCCTACTGACTTCTCACTTTGCTTGCTAACCTTAAGGTCATCTGAAATGATTACCCCTAGGTCCTTTTCCAATTTTGTGTTGTTTAACTCCCCCACTGTGTAATCTTCTCCTGGGTTTTGTTTCCCAGGTGCATTATTTTGCACTTCTTTGCATTAAATCCAAGCTGCCATACTTCTGACCATTGATCAAACCTCGCCAAGTCCCTTGTCATCCTTTCCACGCCTACTTGTGTATCAACCCTGTTGCAGATCTTTGTGTCATCTGCAAAGAGGCATACTTTTCCTTCCAGTCCTCTGCAATGTCATTTATAAAGACATCAAAAAGGACTGGACCCAGTACTGAATCGCGTACTCCCACTAGTAACCCCCTTTCTTCAGAGAGTGTCTCTGTTTACAATTACCTTCTGTGTCCTGTTGTCCAGCCAATGTTTTACCAGGCTACCACCCTGGGCCCACTCCCAGCTGGTTAATTTGTTTACTAGCCTTTTGTGGGAATGTGTCAAATGCCTTGCTAAAGTCTAGGTAGGCCATGTCCACAACCCTCCTTGGTCTACTACTTTGGTCACCCAGTCAAAGAAATCAATTAGATTCATCTGACATGACCTTCCCACTGTGAACCCATGCTGTCTTGGGTCCTGTGCCCCACTGGCCTCTAGTTACTGAACAATTCTTTTCCTTCAGAAGTGATTCCATCACTTTCCCACCACAGAGGTCAAACTGACATCTCTGTAGCTTCCAGCCTCTGTCTTGCTCCCACTTTGTGAAGAGAATCACATTCACCTTCCTCCAGTCCTCAGATACCACAACATCATCCCATGATTTGTTAAAAGAGTAGTCAGTAGTGTCACTAGTTCTCCCTTAATTCTTGTAGAATTCTGTGTTGAATTTCATCAGGCCCCATTGCTTTGTCCACCTTCAGTTTTGGGAGTTCTTTCAGAACCCTTTCTTCTATGAAAGGACTGGGATCAACCCCTATCCAGAATGCTTCTGGTAATTTGATTAGGTACCACCCCCTCCTCCTCTTTTGTGAATACTGAGCAGAAGTATTTGTTCAGTATCCCTGCTTTTAACTGTCCCTCCCTGCCCACCCACCATCCATTCTGTTCAGCCTCACTATCCCTCCCTTTGTCTTTCTACGCTCCCTGATGTACCTATAAAAGGTTTCATCCCCCTTCTTAACTGAGTTGGCTATCTTTTCCTCAGTTTGGGCCATTGCTATTCTGACTTACCTCCCTGCTTCAAGCTGCCTTAACTGGTACAGTTCTCTGTCCTGCACCTTCTGTGTTTCCTTATACTTCCTAAATGCTATCTTTTTCTCCCTAACCTTCCCCGCCACCTCTTTTGAGAACCATAGTGGCTTTTTCTTTCATTTTGATTTATTTGCTTCACACAAAGGCTTGTTGCCTCTGTGATGACAGTTTTGATGTTTCCCCATTGTTGCTCCACCCCTCGTTCAAGCCTGTTTGCTAGTGCTTTTCTAAGGCACTCTCCCATCTTGCCAAAGTCAGCCCTCCTGAAGTCCAGTACCCTCACTTTTGTATGGCTTGACTCTGTGGCTGAGTTTATCGTGAACCACACTGTTTGTTTGGTGGTCACTTGTTCCCAGATGGCTACCCACTCCTACAGCTGAGATTCTCTCACTGTCCCCATTTGAGAGTATGAGGTCTAAGATTGCTCCCTCATGAGTGGGTTCCAAAACTAGCTGTCTGAGGCATGCCCCCTGTAGGGCATCGAGAATGGCCCTGCTCTTGGATGTGGCTGCAGCAAAGGTGCTCCAGTTAACATCTGGCATATTCAGGTCCCCCATCGACAGTATGTGCCCTTTCTTTGCCATCCTAAGGATGCCTTCTGTCATATCCTTGTCCATTTCCTCCCCCTGAGATGGGGGTCTGTATACAACCCCTGTGCGGATTGTGGTGCCATTTCCAGTCTCTAAGGTGACCCACAGTGCATCCTCTCCTCCCTGTTTACTCTTTTGTTCCGTTGCTTTTAACCCTTCCCTTACATAGAGAGCTACTCCTCCCCCTCTTCTCCACTCCCTGTCTCTCCTGTAGGTTGTGTATCCTGGTATGTTAACATCCCAGTCATGGTTCTCTGTGTACCATGTTTCTGTGACTGCTACAATATCCAGGCATCCCTCTTCTATCAAGACCACCAGTTCAGGGAACCTGTTGCCCAGACTACAGGCACTGGTACTCATTACCCTCCATTTCTTGATGGCCTTACCCCTTTTTGCCCCATCTCTGTCCTTATTGCCTTTGTCATTTTCTCCATTTACCCCTGCCCTTCTACCTATCGATGTCTTTATCTTGGTGTTTATCTCACTTACTACCCTGTTTTTCTTGGGGGGGCTATCTAACTTTGAATCCTCCCACCACTGCACAATATTTTCTTATACACAGAGTACTGACTTCCTGGCAGCATACAAGCCCACCCAAGCAGATTATAAAGTGACATCTGATAAAATGAACTGTTTAGTCTCCAAAATCCCTTCTCCATAGCAGAAGCATCAGAAATCGGGTACCTACAGATTAGCAGAAAGTGGTCCAATGTTTCTACTAGCAATACTGAAGCCTCACTAACTGGGAATGGTTAGAAAAAAAAATATTGTGGATAAGGTTCCCCATAAGAGTTATGCCCCTAACTATGTACAGAGTGGTAGGCATCGAATACCCCAGCTGTACCATTTGCTACAGAAAAACTAAATTGCTGTTAGTTTGCTGTCTACAGTCCTCTCTATCCTGTGTCAGTGTCAGTGGCCAGTAGGTAGCACACTCGCCTCTGAGCCTGGGAGATCAGAGGGCTGTGGGTTCAGTTCCCACATCTGGCACTTGGGTTAATATCCCAGTACTGACACTGTAGTACAGCATGAGAGGGGTGCTGCACTTCTGAGGTGCCGCCTTCGGATGAGACGTTAAAACCGAGGTCCCATCTGCCTGGATTGGTGGTAGTTCAGGTGGATGTTAAAGATCCCATGGCACTTATCAAAAAGAGTAGGGGAATTTCCCTGGTGTCCTGGCCAAATTTCCCTCATTCACTAAAAATACCACCAACAGCATAATCTGGTTCAAGGTCAGTTGTCATCTGTATCCCCCTCCCCCGGGTCGTGCCTGAAAATAGGCAGGATTTGTCTAGTGCACTTACCCGGTCAACAAAAGCTAAATAAATAAATAAATCCTCATGGGATAAACTGTAGTTAAACACTCCACCTAAAATCACCCATCAGGAAGTATGAACATACAGTTGTACTAATTTAAACAAATCCACCCACAGAGGTTTTGATTGGGGTGCATATAAACATATAGAATGAAAGTGGTGCCCAGAAATGGTAGCATCTAAAAGCAAAGCCTGACCTAGGCAAATGTCAATAAGCCTAGAGATATGAAAAGATGTGCCAGTGAAAAATATTCCAATCCCATCACAACATTCTTCTCCAAGGGAAAAAAAACTATTCTGGAGTCAACATCACTGGGTCTGTGAGACATCAGAAATGGTCTGCAGCTTTGTATTTTGCAAAAACTAGACATTAGGTATACAGTACTGCAAAGGTTGTTAGGTGTTTTTTGAGGGTTTTGACATTGATTACTTTTAAAGATGGCATTCAAAGTGACATCCCCAAAAAAAATCAGTCAACCCTTATGAAGAAAAAGAGTTTGGGAATTCATATGGCTAACTATCTGTACTGGAGTTCTCATTCACAATGATTCTTGAACCCAAAACACCATACCTGGTTCTCAGTTACAAATAATTGCTTGCCGGGCCAGATTGGTTCTAAAATTTAAGAAGAACATTTTCTAATTTTTGGTCCCCCTCCATCACTTACTATCAGCGTATACTAGTAGTATATTTGAGTGGGTGTTCTGCCCCAAAATGGGGTCCTGGGGCAAAGTCCAGCCATAGGTGTATGGGGGGGGGGGGCAGAGCCCCCTTGAAGGTGTAAAAGTTTTGAGTTTTTGGAGTTACACATCTGGCTATTCTAAGCTTTTATTTATTTATTTACCAGAAATAATCTAATAAACTTACTTGCAGACATCTGATACAAAGGAGTTGAGTAGGCACAGTTTTTATTACTCACAGAACTAGTTATATAACTGGCATCATTGTTGTGAGCAATGAGTATGTGCAAATTAGCTTCCATTTAATGATCCTCCTAATTGCCTTTCCTGTACGTGCATTTTATATCAGCTAGCCACTCTGCCAGTAAAGGCAGAAAAACATGTGTTAATGAGGGCAGATTGATAACGAAAGTTCAAAGGTCCAGTGCACAGTGCTACTGTATCTACACAGATTGCAGTGGTTCAATCTGCTGAAACAAGCTTGACTTAGATTTCCCTGTACTGTTCGGCGACTGACAATTCAAGCAAACAGGATTTACAGTAAACTATTTTGCTGCTTCCATTTGATTAACCAGTGTGCCACTGGACAAGATGTAAGCAATAACTTTGACATGCTCATAATTGACTCCTGGAGCAATGAACTACAGTACTGTGGTGGCTCACATAGTTGTGTAAATGTCCATCTGTCCACTACAGTATCCTTAACAGTTGGAGGAACTTAGCTTGGAATGTTATTTTTATACAATAATACATGTATTTATTTGTAACAATAGCAGCCTCCCCTTCCCCCCACACAAAATTAATTATTTCGATGATCACTCATGCATGCTCCTACACTACTGACCAGAGTTTGGAAGCAAACTTGTGAGTTGGATTGGGTGACCAAGAGGGCTGAGGTGGCAAACCAGTCAAATTGCAGAACACTCACCAAGCTAAAAAAACAAAAATTTACTGCAAGTTTGAATTCCAATAGGTTTACTTGCAAAAAGGTGTGCAAATACAGAGGCACCTCAGTAGGAAGGTAACCACAACTTCGTTTCACCCAATGAGGCTTTGTGAAGCCTATTGGGAAATGTAAGTTGTAATTCTTCTGAGGTGCTTCTCTCTCACAATCGCCACCTCTGCAGTAAACAATGAAATCATCAGTACTGGCGAATAACCACGGCTGGAGTGATGTTCTGCGACGACGGTTGTCGCCAGCAACTCACAAGTTTCACTCAAACTCTAATCGTAATGTAAAATGTCTGACTTCTAGAACCGTTGATCAGCCCCAGAGATGCTATTTTTTCTCCCAACTCTGTTTATCTCCTACCGGTCCAGGGCATCTCTCAGGCATCCCTTACTCAGCCTACAGCTCATGACTCCCGCCTGAACCTCTCCCCAATGACTACATTGATATCAGGACCCCGAGCTCTCTGGCCCCTTAGAGAGGTCGAGGTCTGAGAAAGTCAGAGATATAAGCCAACACTGGTCATGTGGGTCTTGGCTACTGAAGGGTGCCATCACCTCACCTGGCTGGTAGGGGTTTTCCTTGTCATTTTCTCTCCACCCTCCCTGGAGCTTGGATGTGCAATGACGTCCCCGACATCCGCCATAGCTCCACCCCACCCCTCTTACTCCAGCTGTAAGTGGCACAGTACTTCCAGCTTCCACCGGGGGTTGCTGCTGTGCCAGGCAGACCCTGGATCCCTCCCCAGAGAGAGGAGAACTGTCCTCTGGATGCTCGATCCTCTCTCTCCCCTGCTGATCCCCAATGGCCCGAGCTTGTTCCCGAACCTGGGTCGCCAGTGTGGCGCAAGGTGTGACGTCCAGTACCTCAACCCTCAGCACCACCAGGCCAGCCTCAGAGATGGTATTTTATATGAAATCAAACACAACAAAAATACATTGAATGGTATACAGCTTCACAAAAATGTTAGGGGTCTGCCTCAATGGCATACCTTAAACAGAATTCTGAGTGATGTGCCTATGAATTATTTTTTGTCATGCAAATGTAATCCCTAATTACTCAATAATCATAAAGAGATTACTTTTGAGGCATAGCAATCGGTAATATGTAACTGATTATTTTCAGAGCATGGTAATCTGCAACTGATCTCTTTAACAAGTAACTTTATCAACTCTTCATTTTTTATCAGGAGTGAACTGGGCAATTTCTTCTTTTCACTTACACCTTAAACAACAGCATACAATATAATACATTACATTATAAAATGATTTAGACATTACCAGAAGCATGGGAAATAAGATCACAGACCTAAAAGCCACCATGGCAGAGGCTGCCCTTGATATTGTGTCCATTACTGAGTCATGGTGCACTGAAAACCATGACAGGGACATGGCCACACCAGGCTATACTCATTCAGAAAGGACAGGGTGGGAAGGAAAGGAGGGGGTGAAGTGTTTTTATTATGTGAAGGAAAACATAAAAGCAATGGACATACAGGGAATTCACGGGGGGCAGACATACTGTGGGTCATGCTTGAGTCAGGAAACAGAGCCACTATTCACACAGGCATGATCTGAAGACCTCCAGCACAGGGAAGGAGCTAGACATTGTGCTGTTGGAAGCAATAGGCAAAAATAGCTGACAAGGAGGAGGTTGCTGGTGGGGACCTCAGTCTGCTGGATATAGAATGGACCTCATAACTGCAGCATCAAAATAAAACAGAGACATCTTACAATCCTGCAGGGCAACTAGTCAGTGAACTCACTTGTGATGAGGCAATACTGGCCCTGGTTCTCACTAACAGGGACAGCATTGTAGAATTCAAGGTGGGAAGCCACCTGGGGACCGGTGATCACTGCACAGTGTGGTTCATCATAAAGATGGCAGTGGAAACAAGCCACACAAGTGTGAGGGACCTGGACTTTAGAAGAGCAGATTTTGATGGGCGAATGCTTCAGGGATGAACTAGTTGGGGGGGGTGAGCTGGGGAGGTGGAGAAACTTTGGGCCAAACTAAAAGAGGGCATAGTGAGGGCAACAAACATCTGCATCCAGTAAGTCAGCAAAAACAAGAGGAAGAGAGACCACCATAGTTCTTGAAAGAGGTGGCAGAAAAGGTAAACGAAAAAGGGTTGCATTCAGAATGTACAAGGAGACACAGAGGGAGGAGGACAGGGAGGTGTATCAGGTGAAACAGAGGAATCAGGAAAGCATTAAGGTGCAAAGGCACAAACTGAAGAAAGAAAGCTCAGGCAGTTTCAAAAAGGGGACAAGACATTTCTTAAGCAAGTAAGTGAAAAACAGAAGACAAAGGGAAGGATTGTAAGGTTAAAGAGGGAAAGATTAAAGAGGGAGGAAGGACTGTACAGAGGGGAACTAGGAAAAGGCAGACTTCTTGAATGAATACTTCTGCTCAGTGTTCATGGGAGGAGGGAAGGGGAAGGAATGTAGAAAAGCAACAGGAGCTTCAGTGGGAGGAAAGTTGACACTATCCATTTTTCTGAGGAGAGAGTCCTGGAAGCACTCACTAACCTGAAAGTGGACAAAGCTTTGTGGTCAGACAGTGTGCACCCAAGGATGTTGAGGAGCTCAGGAAGGTACTGGGTGCACCTCCAACAGTCCTATTTAACAGATCGCTGGAGACCGGAGTGGTCCCAGAGAACTGGAGGAGATGTAGTCTCACTACACAAAACTTGTAGCAGGGAAGAGGCTGGCAAATGATAGGCCTGTCAGCTTTACACTGGTGGTGGGAAAATTAATGGAAACACTGCTAAAAGAAAGGATTGTGACCACCTTAAATCCAACAGGGTACCGGATCCACAAGCAGCATGGATTCACAGGGGAGGTCACGCTAAACAAATCTGATAGATTTCTTTGACTGAATGACCAAGGAACTAGATCAAGAAGATTGCAAGGTAAGTCCTGGGGAAGTTGGGTGATAGGGCTGGGAGGATCAGATAGAAGGGGGCAGGCCAGAGGTGACAGGGGATAAAATACTGATTAAAAAAAAAGAGTCATTTATTAATTACATATAAGACTGGGACCCAGTCTGTCCAGGAAAGTGATTACATTAATAAGAGATCAAAAAAGAAACAAAGCACTGTCACAAACCCACTCAGCAGGTCAGGCCCTCTACTCCCAAAGTGCCAACCTCTGAGCGCAGTCTTGTGAACAGTGTAACAGACAAGGTAACCCTCTTGTCTGTTTTTGTGAGTTTGGATCAACCTTTGGTCTCAAGTCTTGGAGGGATTCAGACTGTTAACCTCTTGCTAGCGTACCCAATGCACAGGCTCAGATATATTTGTCTTCGGGGGGCCAGATATCTTTGCCTATGGGCACCTAACCAGGTGTACAGAGATGAACCCTTTAAAACTTTAATAAAGACCTCAGATTTAATGCTTCTCTTTCCAGTTTGGTACCACCATTCAAGCTTATGTTTAGTATCTGCAATAACCATGTAATTTTCTTACAAAATAAAAAGAAGTCAAAGACAGACCAAGTAAGTTCTAAAATGAATTTTACTAAAATAGTTAAAAATATGTGAAACACAAAATACAGAAATCTTATGTCAAAAGACATACAAATCTTTTAAAAAGAAACAAGGTTTAAACAGTGCAAATTCCTACTACAGTACTTAGTCTCTAAATACTTGCTTAAGTGCTCACCGATCTTGCTTGGTCTGAGTCTACGTAAAAATGTGTGTCTGTAAAACAGAATTATTCCTTAAACATCTGTATTGGCCAACCCCTTTGTGGTGAGGTCAACTAGCTCCTCCTCTGTCAGATTATATTTAAAAATATATATCTAATACAACCACAGGATGTATTTTCAAAGTATTACATTCTGCAAACCTCAGCATAACTCATGTGTCTCAAATGACATATCTTTGATATTTAAACAGTATCCTCTGTCACACAGACACCAAAGCATTTATGATCTTGCACTAATACATCACAACCTGCTTTTCTTCCTCTGGAAGTGTCATAAAATGGATATGCTGAACTCAAGCTTCTTAACCCTATAATTAGCTTCAGGCTTTTCCACGTAACACATTGTCTCTAAAATCTGTTTGTGTATAATCTCACATGCTGTCTCAGCATTTTTCTCATGGCATCCATCCTTCAGCTGAAACTGGGGGAGGCGAGTGAGGATATTCCAAGGCACTGTCATTTTAACAGGCCCTTCAATACCACATTCCATCATTTTAAGAAATAAAAATGATACAGCACTCAGAACATGGTGGTCTATGTCACAAGCACCACTATTCATAGCCTTTCAACAGATAACTTTCATGTCAGCATAGAGTAGTGGGCATAGATTTTGGCACAGCTTTTTACTAGAATTAACGTTGTGCTGGTAATACTGGAGGATTGGTATACATGGGTTATCGTTATTTAAGAAGGATGGCCAACACAATCCTGCCTGTTATAGCCCCGTTGCATTGTTGCACACTTGCTCAAAAATCTCCAGTAGATATCTGTCGACACAGTTGGAGTCCTGGATGTTAGACAGTAAAATATTAAGTAAAGAACAAGCAGGCGGTAAAGAGGATAGAGCTATAACTAGGCTTGGTAGTTTTTGATTTTGACTTTTGACCAAAATCAACCGAAAAAATCGACCTTTATTCTCTGAGCATTTTTTCAATCAATATCGATGTTTATTCTAGCAGTAAAAAAGAATTTGTAAAAATACCTTTTAATTATGCATTTATCGATTACGAATTGCATTACAATAGACTATTATGTAGAGAAAAAACAAATATGTTGCAGGTGATACCTTTTATTGGACTAACAAAGTTATTTCTAAGACTAGCTTTCAAGAGATAAACCCTCTTTCTCAGGTCAAAGAGGAAACAGCTGAGCAATATGATAGATATAAAGGTTGGATGTGGATTCAAAACATAGACTAGCAGTTTACAGATCAAAGCATTGTAGTCAATTTCACCTCTTACAAACAGGAAGACTAATTTTCACTGGAGTGTATCTGTTGGAGAGATCAACTTGTAAAATCAAAGGGCTGCTTAATTTTACTCTGACTCTGGACCATCAATTAACATTTCTAAAAAGTAAAGACAGAAAACAAATAAATACCATTGTCTTAAGACGGTACCTGTTAAAAGAGCCAGAGGGTGCTGATGTGAGGGTTTAAAAAGAAACTCTGCAGTGCTGCTTTAAGCATAATCACTGGTAGTGTATTAAAAAACACAACATCTTTATTAAAGAGCAGGTTTCTTGGTCAAAATGTATACATTTTCAATGCTGCATTTGTTAGAACATTACTGGATAAAGTACAGTAGCAGCCACATACACCGCCAGCTATTTCCCAAAATTTCTGTGATATTTCCAGAAATATCTTATGCTTTCTCTATTTCCACAGTAGGGGCAGAAGAGAGAAACTCTTTGAAATTTTGTGAAATATCTGGAAATAACTGGCAATGTCTGTGGCTACTACTGAACCTTATCAAATTGTATTGGTTTTATCATTCATTTCTCTGTTAGTTAACTCGTAATTCTGGTGAATTCAGGAAGTCAATGCATGTCTCCTGGGATTCACCAGTCAGCAATCTTCAGAAACCTGAGCATGCATGATGAAGATTCAGTAGATTCATGTTCGCATGTCCTGTTTTCCCACCATGATAGTAGTCCAGTAATCAATAGGGTTTCTCCTTGTCTTCACTTGTTTGAAGCCTGTATTTTGGATATAGTGGGTGTTTCTAAAAGCTGACTTTTTTCATTTGTCAGGTTGTATTTCTTGGTTTGATTGCTCCCTGTATGCAGTTCCCAGTCTGTGAGTCCTTTATCCCTACTGCATATTATTGAGATTACTGTGCTCCTCAGTTTGTGTTCTAATAATTTTGTGAGCTTCCCTTATGTTGTTCTATATTGATTTTCTTCATATGCTGTTTTTTTTTACTGCTGATAGTTCCCGTGTTGAACCGTGATGCTGCCCATGTGTTTTATTTTCATCGCACAATTCAGCTAGGCACCTAAGAAGTACTTTCACATTTCAAGGAGCATAATTCATTTTATAGTGTATAGTGGAGTATTGTTCTGCATAGAATTCCATCCCTTTCAAAATGCTGTTCTTCCACAGTTCCAAGGTCATGGAATGCTGTTCTACCTTACTGTGGTAGAACAGCATTCTAGAACCTCTAGAGACAGCATGAGCCAGTTTCATTTTGAAAGCAATAGAACTCACAAAACACATTTTTCATACAGTATTATACACTATAAAAAATACAGGATGAGCAACTCTATGCACAACCAGTGTGTTTTGCCACCTCGGGGTTCTGATTCACATGGACCTCTCAAGCTTCGCTCTCAAGGTCAGAGGGAATCAGAACCCCTCTGTGGCGGAACACACTGGTTCTGCATAGTTGCCCATCCAGTGTTCTCTACATTGTTCTGGAATTGGCTGATGCTCCAGTTTGACTGTTACCCTGCAAGATTGCCTGTCAGATGTTGTTATGTGTGATGGCATGCAACGAGTTGCGAGTGGTTTGATTCTGAAACGTATGAGTGTATTCAGTGTGCTTCATGCCACGTTTTGCAGTGACAAGCTGTAAGACTAGTCATAAATTAATTTGAACAAGATTCATACAGGTTTTGCTGACCACATGGAAATACTGTGTAATTTTGAGTGCATCTGTATATTACTTCTTTGAAGAATCATTGTTCTGTCTTACGATGAGTGGATGTATGGTACCTCAGACCAAAACAAATAGAGGGTCGCATGCACGGCGCTTAACATGGTAGTCAGATAAACAACAGCTCCTGCCCACCTGTTGGTGATTTATCGATATTCAAGTCTTTATTCTACAAGTTTACCAGGAAAATCATTACCATTTCTTTATTTCAGGCATAGTGGTTCATCGATCCAAAAATTTGGAGGGTCACAGAGATTTGATTGAAATTCACCTGACAGTGTAAATGCTCACTGACAGCTGCCAAAATGTCACTGCCGATCAGCAGGGCCGCTCCAGATGGTAAGAAACAGGCTTACAATGACCAGGGGGCAACTAATGGCCACACAAACAAAACGGACATCCAGCATATTAAAGAAATACTAGAAGTGCTTCAGTTAGACATTTCTGTCACTAAACAAGCTGTTGAATCTCTCCAGACAGACACAAACAACAATTTGCATAAAGCAGTTCTTTTCGATAATAAGCTCTCTGATCTAACGGATACGGTCAATTTCTTAGAAGACAAAGTAGAGCAACAAAATGATCAGATACAATACTTGCTTTAAAAGGTTGACAACTTAGTAAACAGGGGGAGAAGAAATAATCTGCGCATTGTGGGATTGCCAGAGGGAACAGAAGGCAATGACTTAATCCCCTTTCTACAGCATCTTATTCCGGAGCTACTGCAAACACAATGGCCATGGCCCCTCGAAATAGAGAGGGCACATAGATCATTAGGAACCAGACCTGCTGCTGGGAACAAACCAAGATCCATTATTGTTAACTTCCTAAGGTATTCTATCAAAGAGGAGATCTTGAGGAGAGCCAGGGAGCATAAACAGTTATGTTGAAAGGGAGAATTTTCTTTTCCAGGACTTCTCATTGGAAATCATAGAAAAAGAAAATGCTTCTTTGAAGGAAGAAACAGCTACAGAAACTGGGTTTATCCTATTATTTCAAATACCCTGCTATTTTAGTGGTTCAAATACCAGGCAGCAAACCCTGTCAGTGTGAGTATCTGGAACAACTATGGGATTTATTGGAGGCTTATGATAGCTCACCAAACTTTCAAACTGCCACAACATATTCAAAAAATAATCCTGGCACACCATTGAATGGCCGTACAGCTCATCAAGAACCAGATAATTCTCCTCCACAAACACTGTGCTCGAATGCTAGCACACAGGAAAGACTCGAGAATTTCCATGCACAAGGTAAACAAGTTCGTGACTGCACTCCCTTGGCTTACGCTGCGATAGTTAAAAAGTCAAATTTATCATCAAAGATACCTTCCATCATGAGGTGCAACAAACCCTCCATCAGACCTTCTTATGAACACAGATACACACTGCCTAACTATCGCTGACTAAAAACGTCAACGAAGCAGAAGCAGAGACTCACCAAGATTCAAAGATGACACCTGTTCAAGACAGACACCGAAAAATCCTGCCACTTCTCCACCTTTCCCACTCCAAGAGAGAATATGGACCCTGACTGCTCCATTGAGATGTGTCCATCGTGAATCCTCCTCCACTAGTCTTGCATCAGACGCTTACAGGAAATGATCTTGACTTCCTGCTAAGTTTTAAAGTGGCAGCACTGTCTTTCCATGACTGCTTATAAAGAAGCATTTATAATCAGTACCATATAAGGTCAAGAGATATCCAGTTTGTTTATTGAAATCTAACTAATGTTGGTACCCTTTTTTAACAGGAATGCCACAAAGAACACGTAATACACAGGTTCATTATATATTCATTTATAGGTTTAAATGCATCTCCCTATGCAAAGCCGACATCTAGTGGAACTTCCTTCACCATGATGTAAGTTGTAATTATTATTCAACTTCTTGGATTTAAATAATTTTTTTTAACATATATAAGGAGCAATGGGGTCTTTGTCACACTCTTAACACCTCATTTTAATATTTTAATAAACATAGCTATAGGGTAAAGTCCTTATATACATTCATCTTAGAAAAATTTTCTTTTACACTTACATTTTAATATAGTAGCGGCATGGTTAGGCCTTTTCATATTGTTGTTATTCACAATATTTACCATACTTTATGCTTTACAGTTACTTGTATATGTGTTAGACACATACTACTCAAGGCCAGATAGAAACAGGTATGTTGATGTCATAATGAATTGTATGACATTTTTTGATTCCCAAACAGGCGCGGCAATCTGAATGTTCTGACTACACACACAAATAGTTACTCCATTTTACTTAGGCTTCTTTGACTCTATTTAGGTTAAGGATTACAGTTAGGACCATAATATTAGACATAAGCCTTTTTTTTTTTTTTGTCTCGTGTGTTGTCTTCTCTCTTGTTCTCAACTATTCAGGTTACTATAGATAGCTCAGCACAGTATTGTATAAAAATTGGTTTTCCCTTTTAGTACTAAATAGCCTAATATTAGCTACTTTGATGACTGTTGGCTAGACACACATTTTGCAAGATGTCTACCTTATCTCAATGTATTAAAATTGTTTCTTGGAATATACAAGGTTGTAATAATTATATCAAAAGGTCTAAAGTTTTAGCTTATTTAAAAAGCTTGAGGACTGACATTGCATTTCTTCAGGAAACACATCTATCTGAAGAAGAAACTGCCAAACTGAAGAGATCTTGGGTTGGCTCAGTCTATAGTAGTTCATTCAATTCTAAAAGTAAAGGGTTTGTATTTTATTTCATAAGAATTTAAATGTGGTAATACAATCCACGATTCTTGATGATGATGGTAGATATATTATTGCAAATGTAAAATAGAAGATAGACTTCTAACTTTAGTAAATGTCTATGCCCCTAATGCCAACCTAGCTGTGTTCTTTGCTGACCTTGCTGAACAGGTATCTAAGAATACTAATAGGATTTAATAATTGCAGGGATATGAATTCGTTATGGATGTGTTCATTGACAGCACTTATGCAAACCCAGCCAACCATTATGCCTCCTCTAAAATTTTGAGCAGATTCTGTGAAGAATTCAGCCTAGTTGACTCTTGGAGAATTATGAACCCTAAAGGAAAAGATTATACATTTATATCCAATCATCACGGCTCACATAGCAGATTGGCTTATATTTTTCTCAACAAAGGCTTGTTGCAGGGCCTCTCTAATAGTTATATTGGTAATGCTGTCATATCTGACCATGCTCCTACATCTATTAGCCTTTTAATTGGACAGCAAGTCCCATTAGAGAAATGGAAATTTAACTGCAGCTTACTTAACTCATCTGATTTCCTCAATTGGCTACAAAATCAAACTATTTTTCAACTTAATGATAATGGGAGTTACCCATCCCTATAGTTTGGGATTCCTTCAAGGCTTACATCAGGGTCGCATAATATCCTATTCATCCCATAAAAGATTAAGAGAAGAAAACCTTACCAAACTTGAAAGGACTCTAAAAAATAAAGAAGGGGCTTTTATTTCATCAGGGTCTAGCAACCTTAGTTTATATAAAGAAATTATGGATATCAAATATGAGATCAATACAATTCTAAATCACAAAGCAGAATATGCATTATTTAGACTTAAACAAGCCTACTGGGAGGCAGGGGAGGTACAAAGTAAACTACTAGCCCATAAACTTAGAAAACTATCAGAAGAAACCAAAGTGGCAACAATCAAAAATAAAAAGGGCCTACAAGCGCACAAAATGGATCAAATTCTAGAAGTCTTCAAAGATTACTACTCAAGTCTATATAAAAACAAAGGTGTTATGATCCAACCTACCCTAGACCAATTTTTAGTAGACACTAAATTGCCAATGATTACTGAACAAGACAAGAATAAACTGGATAAGCCAATCTCTTTAGAGGAAATACATAAGGCAATACATTCTCTTCCTGATGCTAAAGCACCTGGTCCAGACGGCTTCTCTAGTGAGTTTTACAAAGCCACTACACAACTGATTACACCAATTTTACACAGGGTATTTGACAATGCATTAGAAATGGAAACCTTACCCCCATCTATGAGAGAGGCTACTATTGTAGCCTTGTAGGAGAGCAGCAGCCAAGACCAACAGGATGCTGGGATGCATCGCTAGGGGGATCACCTCCAGAAGGAGGGAAGTGATACTCCCTCTGTATAACTGCTTGGTGAGGCCGCACCTTGAGTACTGCGTGCAGTTTTGGAGGCCACACTTAAAGCGGGACATTAACCTCCTGGAGAGGGTCCAGAGGAGGGCAACCAAAATGATTTGGGGCTTGGGGGACAGGACCTATGAGGAGAGGCTCGAAGAGCTAAATATGTACACATTGGAAGAGAGAAGGGACCGGGGGGACATGATAGAGGTCTTTAGGTACATGAAGAGGGTAAATAGGGGAGGAACAGTTGGGGTGCTTTGAAGGAAGGAGGAAGGGGCCACTAGAGGGCATGGGTGGAAGCTGGAGGGGGGAAGATTCAGGGGAGAAAGGAGGAGGTGCTACTTCACTGAGAGGGTGGTGGAGCCATGGAATGCACTGCCTAGGGGGCTGGTGGAGGCAGAGACAGTGGAGGGGTTCAAGAGGGGGTGGGACAGGTACAGGGGAAGGGTTCTGGAAGCAAAATCCAATGCAGCAAGAATATCCGGAACTGGGAAGGGAGAAGCCAGAGAAGGCGAGGGGGACAGCAAGGTCAGCACCCAGGTTGGGGACTGACCAAATGAGCAGACACGAAAGACCGTTAGGCCTATTCTGCTGGCATTTTAGTATGTTAGTATGTTAGTATGTTAGTATTGTGGTCCTCCCTAAGAAGGATAGAGATCCCACATCTTGTGGCAACTATAGACCAATATCTCTTATTAATGCAGATTGTAAAATAATAGCAAAAATTATGGCCAACAGATTGAATTCTGTTATACAAAAACTTATTCATCCTGATCAAGTAGGATTTGTGAGTGGGCGCCGCAGTTCAGATCTCTTTCGTAAAATATTACATATTATTCATGAAGCAAGACCCAACACAAACTCTCCCACTCTCTTGTCCTTGGATGCTGACAAGGCATTTGATAGGATAGAATGGAGTTATTTAATGGAGATATTGGGAAAATATAATTTAGGAACCCACTTTTGTAACTGGGTGCAGATTCTTTATTCAAAATTATATGCTAGGATCAAAATTAATGGGATATCCTCAAATAGATTTAAAATTTTCAGATACTTGCCAAGAATGCCCTTTATCACCTCTCTTATTCTTATTGGCCTTAGGAACCCTCCTCATTAAATTCTGCTCATCTAGCTTAATTTCTGGTATTAAGATAGGAAAGAACAAAAATATCTGCTTATGCAGATGATATACTACTCTATATCCAACCCACACTCTACTATCCCCAGATTCTACTGTTAGTACAGAAATTTTGCCACTTTCTCGGTTTTAAAATAAACTTTGAGAAATTGGAAGCTCTCCACTAACAAAAGTATATGATAAATCTATATTTGAATCATATAACATTGCAACTCAACCCATCACTTGAAATTTCTAGGTATACTCATTTCTCCCAACATTTCCCAAATCATTTCTATCAACTTTAATTCTATCTTTGAAAAGAATGACAGCAGACTTCACCAGATGGAGCAAAATATTTTATCATTATGGGGAAAATAAGCTTTTAACATGATGTTAGCACCAGTTATATATTACTTTCTTCAACATCCACCCATCAGAATACACAAAACATATTTTACCAAAATTCAAAGCTCGATCAGGACATTTCTATGGGAAAACAAACCTCCAAGAATTTCCTTGTATAAACTACAACAACAAAAAACAAAAGGTGGCTTTGGTCTACCTAATTTTAAATTGAGACATGATGCTTTTATTGCGGCACAATGTATCAAATCAATTTGGCTAAACAAGAATCAGGATATCCCAGGATGGGTATCAGTGGAGAAAGAATTATTGAAAGGAAACCATCCCAGGATTGTCCTTTTTTCTAACTCATCAAAGATATGCTTGTCCAATCCTATTCTGTGTCAGGTATACAGTTCATGGAAATTAGTAACCTTCTCTTTAAATTGGTCTCCGAACTTATCCCTACACTGCCCAATGTGGGGAAATCCTTTGATTAAAATTGATGGAAAATGTATAATATGGAAAAGTTGGGAAAAAGCAGGTATTTCATTTTTAGAAGACATATGGGATCAAAATACATCCTCACTAATGTCTTTTACACAAATTTCATCAAAATTCAAGCTCCCCAGAATGGAATTTCATAAATATTTACAATTGAGGACACAATAAATATAACATTCTCCCAGGCTTACAACCCCATTTTTAGATAAAATCTGCTCTATGAACAGTGGTCATAAAAAAATATACTCCCTAATGCTTGAATCACTGCCTGACCAAAATTTATCACTTTTAGCTAGTTGGCAAAAAGAACTGCAAACCTTCATCTCACCTGAGGAATGGCAAAACATGTGGAAAATTATTCTAAAAGCATGTAGGGAAACCAAAGGTAGACTCACACAATATAAAATAACTCATCGATGGTACTACACACCAAGTAAAATGGTTAGGCTGGGTTTAGCTACTACAGATGCTTGCTGGAGATGTGTAAAGGTAAGGGCACACTTTCCACATTTTATGGTTCTGTCCAAATATTATCATATTCTGGAACAAGGTACTCTCAATCTGTAGTAAAATTCTTGGTCACACATTTACTTGTTCAGCAAAGTTTGCAATTCTTGGCATATGTTCTGAATTTACTAATTTGACTGAATACCAGCAATTATGGTTGATTGCTGCTTTCATTACAGCAAAGAATGTTATTCTCAGATATTGGAACAGTCAGACATCCCTTCAATCAAAGAATGGTTGTTTGACCTATCTACAAGGGCTAGTTATGAAAGGGTTGCTTTTGAAATATGAATCATATTGATACATTTTAGAAATTTGGGATCCTTTTATGAAATGTCCATTAAACTGCATGAATATATAATAACATTATATATTTTCTCTCATCTTCATATCATACTTGGTTAAAATAAGGAACACCACATATTATCTTAACTTTCATAAAATTGGATATGTATTGAACAATATATAAAACTCTCAGATCTCTTTTTAGATCATTCTCCTTTATCCTCCTTTTTTTTTCGTGTTTCTCTTCCTTTCCCCTTTCTCCTCCCTCTATCTTATTCCCATTTTTTTTCCTCTCTCTCTCTCTTCATTTTTCATTTTCTCATATTTTTTTGTCACATGCATTACAATATATTAGTTATGGATAAAGAATAGTTACATTGTACGCTGTGAGATTGTATTTGCAGTGGTTTATTTATATGTGAAATTTGTATTTGGAAATACCAATAAACTTTGAATTACAAAAAAAAGACCAAAACATATAGTATCTCTTGTTTTTCATATTGTATGTCATACATGTCACAACCACAAGGGATTGTATATCACTGCTTTTTTGTTGTTGTTTTGTTCTCAGCTGAAATCAGAACTCACTATCCTTATTAATTATATTTGTATTTACTTTTGGTGATCACCTTCTTATTATTGTTCTCACTGTGCCTGGTGGCTGTGTGGTTGGTGGTTGCAGCAACACAAATAAAAATTCAGTCAGTTTACACACATGCCCAAAGGATGAAGTTGTCCATAAGAAATGGGACCTTTTTGTTCGTTCCACCAGAGGCAGGAATACATCTATTATACGTGGGGAACACTTTGTTGCCCCAGATGACTTTATAGGTTATAATCAGTGAAAGTTAGGCTTTAAGCATAAACTTGACTTAAAACCAGGCACTATACCCACAATTAAGCCACAGAATAAAGATAAGTGTTCCAGTACGCCCTCTCCAGCAAAGAAAAGGAAAGCTGTTATGAAGCTCAGGATTGGTCATATGAATATATATTTTTTTCTTATTCTGTTTCCTTTTTTATTAGTATATCCTCAAGTTTTATTGATTTCTGAAATGTTTAATGTGGTGTTATCTCGTAAAATACCCACCAATACCCATCATGTGACCTAAAGATGAACATGACAGTTACAGTGCTTTATGATTTGAACATGTACTATGCATTGAACCGGCACCATGAAGGAGGGCCTTGTCATGGCAGTGCTGCTTTTTAATTAACTTCCTTTGTCACTTACATTTACTTGTCTGAAACTATATGTGTTATAGCAGATACATAGTAACAGACTTGATAAGTGAAATTGATTCCATTCCCATATCATCATCGAACTGTTGTCATTCAGGTAAGGCATCATACCAGGTGCTTTCAGTGACATGACACAATATTCGTTCTGTCATGCAGTGATCATCCTCCCCCCGCTTCCCTCCTCATATTACTACTGTTGCAGGAAGTATTAACTGCCTGTTTGTAGCTGTAATGAAGTTTATATCAACTCATATGAAACTGTCAAAGAAATCCCTGTGTCCAGATTGTTTCAGTCTTTGTCATAGGTATTTTATTTATTTATTTGTACAATCGGATTTACAACCTTTGAGCCAGAGACTCATTTACAAGGTTCCTCGTCACAGAGAGACAAAACAGTGATATGGGTTACAGAATGTAGACAGACAGAGTTATATATTTTGTACAATCTACATACATAGTTACATTTGAATCAGTATAGGACACCCCAGATATACAGATGTCTAGCAGGGGAGAGATAGAGGAACCAGAGTGGAGGAGTAGGGTGTGTGTGTGTGTGTGTGTGTGTGTGTGTGTGTGTGTGTGTGTGTGTGAGGAGGCATGTAGTCAGTGACTCAAGTTGATAAATCAAAGGCCTTTCTAATCAGGAAAAGTTAAATAATTCATAAGGCACCTATTCAAAGTCTTTAGACATAGCTGTGTGTTGGTTGTAGGCAGATACCCACACACACAGTACTATCAACATCCATCCATACATTCTTGCATACATCCACTACATACACAGTGGCACATGGTATTTTGACATACAAAATATTCATTGCGCCTCCACTGACAGATGGCCTTGATAGTGACGGTGCTGTTCACTATATATTATTCAGTATTCAGAACTTTCTGTTCCATTGAGAATTCTGTGACTTTATACATTTTTTCAGTGATTATGTAATGCACTGTCATGCACCGCTTCATCCACTTCAATATTTTTATTAGGAGCCTCAATGCGGAAGACATTATATTACAGCTATAAGGGCCGGTGATGGTCCAGTAGCCTCTTCACAATACATTACATAGTGCCAGCCATTCCTGACTGCCATCAGAAATGTGGCTGTCACCATTACTCACTAAAACCCTACAACTAGTCCCTAAAAATAAAAATACCTTAAATTTATAAACATAACAAATAAATGTTATTTGTCCTCATAATACTCTTTTTACACACACATGCATAACTTAAAAACCTAAGTATTAGAGTAGTTATAATTGTAATTTATGGTGTTTCTTTGCTGGCCATGAAAACTCCCCTCCTACCCTCACCTGCTTAACAGGGAAATGTGTGTTGTTTCAGCTGTTACAGATAAAACACACTCTCTGGTCCCATCTGAGGCATTCTGTTGTGTGCTAGTGGGAGAAAACATTCTGTCAGCAGAAATGACCAGAGGTTTGAATTCTTGCATTCCATATGTAGCACACATTCCATGTCTTGAATGTTGGCAATGCCGAAAGTAATCAAGACAGAGAAAAGTGTGTGGGGGGGGGGGACATTATAAAGAAGAATAAACAAAGGTGAGGGAATGGGAAAAATGGGTGTTTTAGGGGTAACTGGAGTGTTTAAGAGATTCTGAAAAAGACATGCATTTTGCAGAACAAAATATTTAAATCTGCAATGGCATGTCAGTCCTGGGATGTGTTGGTACTGTTTTAAAAATAACATGACATTCTTACTTTTTTTATTTTGTGCATTTCCTGACCTCCCTTCCCCCCAACAAAAACATGTTGGACTCATTTTATAAGCAACATTTAATCCACATAATTAAGAATGTATTCATGTTTGAAGCAGTATCATATCAGGTAGCACATACAGTAAGTCGCATGCGCTCATCCTTCATCCTTGTGCTTCACTGCAAATATCGCTGTGATGAAATATCTGCACTTCCTACAGCCTGTAATGACTTTTCCCCAATGATACACTGAAAGGACAAACACTCACCATGCATACTATGCGGTAGTGTTACTGACAGACAGCCTTGAAATGAGACAATACATAATTAATTGTTGTACATCACATCATGATTGTCACCGGCAGCAGCTGTATGTTACTCAACATAATTCACCTCAACATTTTGACAGGTAAGTCAATGTCATACATCTATGGTCACAATCAGCATGCTTCTTTAAATTGTAACACACTACATTGAGCATGTATGCAACATGCATACACAATGCATGAATGACATTTATTGGTTGCATGCATTTTAACAACACAATATGACATTCCTAGAGGTACACATCTTTTTAATTTTGCAATACATGATATAACATAATATTTGTAACAATGTTCTGTGACCATTAATGTTCATCATTAATGATCATTAATCACCCAGGGTGGGGCTGACCAAACGAGCAGGCGAAGACCGTTAGTCCTATTCTGCTGGCATTTTAGTATGTTAGTATGTAATGTCATATGTTTTTGCTTTGTAGGATATTTCACAGATTAAAAGTGCAAGCAACAAACTTCAAATTGCCTGTTGTCTACACAAATGATGATGACTGTGATGATTCTCAAGTGACAGTAAGTGATGAACAGCAGTCAAGCACATCAGCTGAGACATCCACGGATACTGATGTTATGGCTATGAGTTTTGTGCAGGATGTTTTGTGCAACAGCACATTTTCTCAAAGTTTTCATGACTACCCAATACTACTTCTTGCGAAGTACCACAGACTACAAGAGGGATGCAGTGCAACATACTTGTTCCCTATCATAGTCACGGTTAGTATTTATCTTTACTGAATGATTTTCATGAAACGTTCAATCCCAGTGGTGCACTGGATATGTGTTGCCATGACCACACACACCCTCCCTGTTAACCAGAGTTTATAGCAATGTGCTGTAAATTGTCATGGTATGGTACAGCACAGCTCAAAATATTGATTGCACATTCTATATTTCTTTATGTTGTGCAGTGTAAAAACAAATACAGTTTTAACAAGTCTTGAATTAGTTTGATTAATGTTTATCAGTATTGAAATTTGTAATGGTGTTATTACTTAATCGATAATGCAAGACCAGGTGATATGTTAATGGTCTGTTAATCATTCTCTAGGGATGTAATGTGGCACGAGGTGTATCCAAGTTCTACAGGCCCCTACAGGGTGATTAATCAACATTCACAACTTTGCATGTCATCTCTACTTTTTTAACAGTGACAGGTGGTTGTAGTTGTCTTGCCTCTCTACTACTTTAAAAATATATATCATATTCACACAAAGCACTGCTGTACTGTGAATGTGCCTCTAATAGTATCCGTGGTGCATATGCAATTTAAATGTATGTGTTTTGTGAAAGATGCTCTATTACAGTGATTGTACATATTGTTATACATTATAAAGTCGTATGCTACATCAGCCAATCCAAGCAAAGCTCTCCATCCATACATGTATGTGTAAAAGAAGAGACATGGCAGAAAAAAGCCAAGATTCTTGTGCATCAAATGTTTGCATTTTTACTCTCATCCATCTTTTCTTTACATAGTTTTGCTTAGCCTGCACATTTTATAATTGAGTTTTCACAACTGATCGTGCTAATGGTCCTGAACCATGTCTCCTCCAACATCAATGATAATAATACGCATGTTTCTGTTCTTTCACTTCTGGTGCTCACTTTGCAACTGGGTGACACAGCATGTCAGAGTGGCAGCAAGAGTCCATGTGCTCAGTCTGTAATCGCCATCAGTTTGCAACAGGGAGAGCGACAGAGACACATTGGCAGCAACAATCAGTCTCTCGGCTGTCATCCGGTTTCTTTTTCACATTTCCATGGGATCTGAAGGTGAAGATAGGCAGAAACGGCCATGCCAGCTATTTTTCATTGCTGCTGACATCACGCTGTGGGAAAAAAGAAACCGGATGACAAGCGTCACACTGCAATTGTTCCTGCAGATATGTCTTTGTCTCTGTCCTGGTTCCAAACTGTTGGCGATTATAGATGGACCACATGGACTGCTGATGCCACTCTGTCATGCTCCCCCTGCCGTTTGCATCTCTTACTCCAGAGCCTGCAACTTGCTTTCTCCAATGTTGAAAAGTGGTTCCTAGATCACAAGCTGGTCCTAAATCACAAAAAAACAAAATCCATGCTTTTCTCCAGTCCACAAAACAGAAAAAGACAAATTCCACTTACTATCAAAACATACAAAGGAAATACCCTTGAACAAGTGTCAACATTTAAATACCTTGGAATCACCTTTGATCAAGGTCTTACCTTTGCGACCCACATTGATAACACAGCGAAAACGGTGAACCAGCACATTAGTATCCTGTTCCGAAACTGGCAATTCCTTACCCAAGCTACGCTGAAGATTGCTATCCAAAGCTCTGTCATCTCAATCGCATAGACTATGGCTTAATTATTTATGGCTCTGCCACTACCACCGCATAAGGCGCATCACAACCACCCTAAACAAGGCCTGTCGGCTGCTCACTGGAGCACAAAGAGCGTGCTCATACATATGAGCTCTACACTGAAACAGGATGGTTGCAACTCTCAAATCACATAAGGTACCTCACATGCTTGATGGCAAAAAAATCCATCTTGGGCCGCACTCCGCTGTGTATCCAAGACCTACTTTGCCCGAATACCAGCATCCATCCCACCAGAAGATCGGAACACCAGCCTCTCCAGGTCCCCATATGCCAGACCACACAGGGACAAAGATCTTTTGCCTATCGTGCCCCCAGCTGGTACAATGCCCTGAGCTCGCTCATTACATCCTCCACATCACTAGGAGCTTTCAAATCTATGCTTTATTCTCACCTCTCAGCCTCTAGCTCCTGTGACTGCCTTGACTAATGAGTCTTCCCTCATGGCTGTTTTTACTGTTTTTCATCCTCCTCCTCCTCCTCCTCTGCTCCTTTCTTGACAAAGGCATCTGAGTACCGCTAACTACTCTAAGTCTGCTCCCCTCCCCATATCTCCTCCTAACCTTCCCACCTTGACCATTCCTCCAATGTTTTGTTTTTTCCTGTGATGTACTGTATTATACTGGCTTATTGAAACCTTTATAATTTGTTGACCATTCTATGTAACATGTCTTGTTTGTTTGTACATTGATGGCGTGGAACCTTTGTAAAAGAGCCATTGACTCAAAGGTAATAATTCCTAGAACAACAAACTAAACTGTGTGTAGAGGGTGGGTGAATTATATGCAAATAAGCTTATCAATATTAACACAATGTCCTTGGCAGGACTTTTTTTTTTTATGATACATTAGTAGCATTGAATGTCTTTTTCTACATACAATTAAGATATTTCTAACTGTAAAAATATAGGTGTACAGGCCTCAGTTCAAACACATGAAATTGGCATACAGTGCAATTTGATTAATGCACCAGCACTGGGGTACCGAGAAGGCCGACATCAAGATGTCAGCATCAAAGAATCAGATGGATGCCCTTGCTACACATCCAGTGATGATGACATTTCATCGGATTTGACCAGCATTCCAGCGACTGCTCATTTCAGAACACTTCAAAGTAAGTTCCTATGTAATATGTGAGAAATACTCAATAACCCATGACAGACTATGAAGCTAAAACAGACTGCAGAGCATTCAAATTTGTAATCCACAAAGGCGCCTACAAAAAGTACATTTAAAGCATTTATTGCAAGATGAAGTATTGAACCTAAAGCAGCCACAGTAACCTCCACCCAGCACTTCTGGACAGACTATGTAGTTATTTAAGCAGTAATCCACAAAAGGGTGTGTATTATGCTGGTATTTACTCATGTCTGGTGTGGTCTGGTGATGAGGCCCCAGGTGCCCTCGTGCCTCACAACACACCTGAGCCATGCATTAATGCCTAGTATACCCACGACTGGTCGTGAGTTATAGCTTACTTCTACCACACTGAGTAGTACCACTTTGTGACAGCTTAGTAAAGAGAAAATAGGCAGCGTTGATCATTGTAAACTGATATGTATGTTATAGTGTATAGCGGAGTGTTGTTCTGTACAGAATTCCAACCCATTCAAAATGCTGCTCTACCACAGTTTCAAGGTCATGGGATGTGATTCTACTCTACTGTGGTAGATCAGCGTTCCAGAATCTCTAGAGACTGCATGTGTCACTTTCATTTTCAAAGTGAAAGAATTCACAAAACACATTTCACACAGTACTATGTACTATATAAAGTACAGGATGACAACTCTGTGCACAACAAGTGTGTTTTCCACCTCGTGGTTCGGATTACCATGGCCCTCTCGAGCTTTGTTCTCGAGGTCAGATAGAATAAGAATCACTGTGTGGCAAAACACACTGGTTCTGCATAGTTGCCCATCCAGTATTCTCTTTGAATGTCAGTGTGTGTGTGTGTGTGTGTCTGTGTGCAAGTACAGAATGTGTGTTAAAGTAATGTGCTGTCCCAGTATCAGACAAGTTTGCCACTGTGGATAGTCCATTGAGGAACTGACACTGTGGCTCTGTCTTGTGTCACTGCACTACTGTGGTACACTCCATCAACAGTACCCAGTATATGAAATGGTATAGTGATGTACGTACCTTCTAATGGTAAAGCCAAGAATGTCAAGGTGGCCATATTCTAATCAGCAATAGGTTTGGTCTTTAGGTTTACATATCATCAAACACCTTGGGTGTGTAAGAAAACAACATATCAAACATAAATATGCATTAGTCAATGTATGAAAGCAGCTGAGCTATTAGTACAAATGAAACAATGCTAAATAATGGTCAAATAAAAGAAACATGTGATTACCTGCAGCTTTATATGATGACTATAACATTTTTGGTAGAGCGTTCATGTGAAATTCTTTCACAGCTTAGTCTGGCAGGTTGTCTATATCCATTTTATTATTTCTTTTTGTTATCTCCTCTTTATTTTACTCCTCCTGTGGAGGCGGGCCCCGTGACCCCCATCCAATGGCACCCGCACCCCTGGACCAGGTCTGGCACACGGATAATTGGCCAGTGCTCTCAGGGGTCGGCAACACCCCCGGCAAGGCGCCTCTCATGTCTGGATGTGCAGAGCATGGCCATCAGCTGCCAGAATTGCCCTGCCATTTTCCACAGATGTTTCTACCCCTGGGGAGCCAGATGGGCAATGGCATCAGAGCACGTACATGCTGATGGTCCCCCATTGCTGTGCATGTCACTGTAGTTCGGCTGGCCTCTGCCAGTCACCACTGCAGTGCAATGCAGTATGCCCACCCTCCACGGAGGAAGGACAGCTGTCATGGGACGCTTGATCCTTCCTCCCCTGTCAGCCCCGGCACCACTGGGCCTGCCATTTTATTATTTCAGGTAATGTTTTATGATAGTGATCATTGTTATGCAGATGTAAATGTTTGACTTGTACTTGTTGTCTTATTCTAATCAGGTATGTTCCCATTTCCACTGACAAGCCTTAGGAAGAGGAGACATTTATTGTTTTAAATACAATCTACTTCAATTGTTTTCTGCTTGTCCAATTTGTCAGACTGAAACTGTTGGTTAATATCAAGATGTTGTGGCACCGCTGTACACATTACACATTTGTGCTGTAAATGTGGGTACTGAAATACTTGGTCCAGTCACTCCATATATTGATAACATCCCTGTGGGCAACCTAATTTTTCTGGTGCATTGCTATTCTCTGGGCAACTCCTTCAAAGGCTATAAAATGTTTCAGTTTATGAAAATCACATGTATTGACAAAGGGACATTTTCAAGTATCAAAGACTACGGCATCCAGTGGTCCATCAAGTGTGGTCTGAACAGAAAGCTACAGTGCTGCAGACACTAGATAACATGCAAGGAGGACTTGTGCTATTGGGTGATGGATGCTCTGACAGTCCTGGGCATTGCGCCAAATATGGTGCATATACTGTCATAGAGCAGAGAATAAATAAGGTGTTGAACATTGAGCTTATACAGGTAATGTATTCAGCACTGGAGATGGCATTTGAAAAGTGGTGTGCATAACAGAGGACAACTCCGGATGTACAGGTAATAAAAATGGTGTATTCACTTTGAATGATTACCAGGGCATTAGTAAACCAGAAGACAGCGCAGCTCGAGAGTGTTACCATTCCCTATCAACCATGAGAGGTGACTACACCATGATTATCACCTGTATATCAGGCATTTTCATTAACAGTGTATGTTAAGTAAGCAAGTCTGACTACTACAAATACCCAGCAATGTCTTATTGGTAACTGCATGTTTGAAAAAAAAGAGTATTGTAAAAGTTTTTATAGCTGTAAAAACAATATAGTCAAATACTTCTAAATAATGTGAAATAGTCCTTCTACAGATGTTTTTCACCTGTCAGTCATCTGCCTTTCTTCAAATTCAATAAATTCTGTGATTGTTTACCATTCAATATAAGTCCAAGCCCTGCATTGTTTCTGCATTAGAATTCTTACCCCACCCCCAACATGTCTGTGATGGACATTATGAAATTGGAGCCTTATGAATTATGTGACTTGCCCTGGTTGGCAGTGACTTGCTTTAGCCTGTGGAGGTACTTTCTTACTGCAATGGCTAGAATCAAGTGTCAGCCAATCTGGACACAGGGATTTATTTACCTGTTTCACCTACTCAGCTATTCCTAGTTTCACATTACCGTCTTACGATGTGATTAACAGACCATTAACATAAGGTATTGTAGTGCATCGTTGCCTAATGTAGTGGGTTCAGGTGCCACTGTTGATGCTTCTTTCTTGTGAAACAATGTTCAAATGACATACCAGTTGCCTGATATTTTGGAAGCCATTTCTTGCTTTGCAATGAGTAATAAATACATTCTGCATTACTGTTTCACAGAGCAACGAGGTAATGAGCTCCTCCTGGTGTGAGTTGGAGGGCCTACAATGTACTGTAACTTTCCTTGAACAGCACGATAAATGGATAGACACCGTAATAACAGATCATCATTGGCAGAAAGCTAAATGGATTCAGGAGAACATGCCCAACACAAAGCATCGCTATGACATATGGCATGTGTCTAAAAGTAAGATTAAAATGCTTACTTTGTATTTCCGCACATATTCTTACAAAAATTGAATAATTCTGATTTTGTTTTCACTTCTTTTTTTTTAAACAGCAACACTCAGTGTAGTAGACTTGGAGACATGTAATGAGCATTCATTTCACAGTTATGAGTGCATCACACTGTAAATTTTCAATTGCCTCCTATAATAGGTGTCGATAAGAAAGTAGAGACACTTGGTCATCAAAAAGACTGCTCAGACATTTCTCTATGAAAATCTTCCATAGAGAACCACATGTACTGGTCTGCAGTGTCCAGTTCCAGTGAGGCGGAGAAGTAATTGCAGAGAAATGGAAGTGTCATGAACCACATTTTAAACATACATGCTCACACAAGTGATGTGTTTCCATTGTGTCTCCATGGTGAACTTAGTCCTGAAGACCAGAACAAGCAATTGTTGACACCAAGTGGGTAACATGATAGCTCAGTATTAAATATTACATTTTATCTTATCAGTACTTACATATAAACATCAGTGGGTCAGCCTGTAGCACACAACAGAGTGTGTATTACACTTTAATTTAAAAGCCATTTTTCAGGTCTGAACCACTAAAGGTATCTAAATAAGGGCAGTGCAGTCAATGTTGTGGGTGATCATGGTGTGCTGCTGAAACATTAAGTTATGACTGGTGACTGATTACTTGATCCAGAAAACATATAAATTATATTCTGAATGTTAGACTGTTCAAAGTTTAAATTATGAATCTGTAGAATGTAGCATGAAGTTGTTTAATAATCTGCATAGATCTAAGATTAATATATGTATGTTACAATGTTTGTGATTGCAGCATTTTTTAAATTTGCTATGTAATTCTAATCTCGTTATAGAAACATAGACTTTGGCGGCAGATAAGGACCGCTTGTCCCACCTAGTCTGCCCATTTCCTACCTAGAGGATAAGCTGCAGATCCTATTTAACCAACAGCCTATTTCTTCCTACCCCAACAAAATTGCCTTATGTCAGTCCCATGCATTCTTGAATCCACCCACTGTTTCTGACTCACCCTACCAGTATTGTACAGCATAATCATATACTTAGCAAGGTTTAACACAGTCTAACCAAACTTTTTTTTAATATAGTGTCAATAAGGCATTCACAGAGGTTATGTTAATGGTTAGTTAATCACCCTCTGGGACCTGTGGCACTCGGCTATGCCTCGTGCAACATTACACACTGATAGGGTGATTAAAATACCATTAACATAACCCCTTGGGAGTGCCTACAGTACTACAGTATTTAGAATTCAAATTTTTGGTGTTTATTGGCTGACCATACTTACGAAAGGTTGGTGGCGTCATTGTTTTCCGAACTGTGAAACCCCCTTTTTTGTACTTTGGAAAATGTACAGTGTACTGAGGGTCTCCTGACTTGGTCACCAATTGTTGGCAGCTGGCGTTTTCATTATAGTGTAGGCCTGCAATCATTAACCTGTTGAAAGATCAGAAATATAGAGTAATGAAGATACTCATGCAATCTATTTATTTCCAACCAGCAAAGCACAATCACCAGTAGGCATTGGGACTATGTCATTGCAAAATGTATTTCATTTAGTTTAAAACATCAAGTACTAGTCAGACTTTCCATTGGTGGTGTAAGCATAATACATGGCTGGGTGTTGGTAGTTCTGAGTTACCGGCACACCCAAAGCCGTAGTTATGCACGAGACCGGAGTCCTTCAGCCTATGGGTGTACGGGTATCTCAGTACTACCAACACCCAGACATGTGTTATTGCTTATATAGGAGAAAGTCCAGAGGGGGTATTGCTAAGCTTAATGGAGAAAAGGGAGCATGTGAGGAGGAGGACCCTGTAAAGGCATCTATCCTAAATAGATACTTTTGCTCAGTATTCACTGAAGAGAAGGTAGGGCAGGGCCCACAGCTCAGCATCATGGACACAGGGAGGAGGTGAGCACTACTCCCTTCACAAAAGAAAGGGTCCTACAAGAGCTATAAGCTCGGGTGGATAAGGCAATGGGACCTGATGGCATACATCCCAGGGTACTTAAGGAGCTAAAGGAGGAACTAGCAGAGCCATTAGCAGAATTGTTTAGTGAGTCTCTGAGCACAGGAGAGGTCCCAGAAGACTGGAGAAGGGCTCATGTGATCCCTCCACAAGAGTGGTAGCAGGAGGAGGCGGGGAACTACAGACCGGTCAGTCTTACCTCAGTAGTGGCAAGATTATGGAAGCACTCCTTAAGGAAAGGATAGTAAACACCTGGAATCCATAGGGGCACAGGATCCAAGACAGCATGGGTTTACAAAGGAAGGTCCTGTCAAACTAATCTCATAGATTTCTTTGACTGGGTAACCAGAGTGGTGGACCAAGGGGGAGCAGTTGATGTCGCCTACCTTGACTTCAGCAAAGCTTTTGACACTGTTCCACATAGAAGATTGATAAATAAGCTAGGTAGGCTCAGGGTGGGTCAGAAGTTGGTCAACTGGGTGGCAAACTGGTTGACTGGCAGAAAACAGAGAGTGGTGGTAAATGGTATACAGTCAGAAGAGATGCAAGTCACAAGTGGGGTACCTCAGGGATCAGTCCTGGGGCCAATCCTATTCAACATCTTCATTAGTGACCTAGCAGATGGACTAGAGGGTAAGGCTTGTCTGTTTGCAGATGACACCAAGATCTGCAACAGAGTAGATGATCCAGATGGGGTGGGCAGAATGAGAAGAGATCTGGATAAACTAGCAGAATGGTCAGAAGAGTGGCAACTGGGATTTAATGCAAAGAAGTGCAAAATCATGCACATAGGAAGAGAAACCCTGAAGCCACTTATAGGCTGGGAGGGAGTTGCTAGCAGTCACAAAGGAAGAAAGAGACTTGGGCATCATCATCACTGATGACCTGAAATCATCCAAGCAGACCTCTAAAGCAGTAGGTAAGGCTAGGGGGTGTTAGGGTGTATTAGTAGGGTATCACAAGTCGTAAGAGGGTAATAATCCCTCTGTACAAGACATTGGTTAGGCCCCATCTGAGTACTCATGCAGTATTGGAGGCCACACCTTCACAAGGACATTAACCAAATTGAGGCAGTCAGAGAAGGGCAACCAAAATGGTGCAGGGACTGCATCAGAAGACATATGAGGACAGATTAACGGAGCTCAATATGTATACCCTTGAGCAAAGGAGGGAGAGGTGATATGATCGAGACATTTAAACACCTTAAGGCATAAACAAGGTGAAAGAGTCTAACATGTTTAAATATAAGAAAATAGCAGGACAAGAGGACACAGCATGAGATTAGAGGGAGGTCAAGGGGGGAATGTGAGGAAATTTTTCAGAAAGGGTGGTGGTAGATGCATGGAATGGCTTACCACAAGAAGTAGTGGCTATGAATACAGTGAAGGGCTTCAAACAGGCATGGGATAGGCATAAGGGAGCAATACAAATGACTATGAATAGATAGGTCACTGACATAGCAAAGGCCGATGGCACATTTATAAGGTAGAAAAAGAAATGGGCAGACTGGATGGGCCTTTCGGTCCTTATCTGCCGTCAACTTCTATGTTTCTATGTTTCTATATAAAATGGGCCACTACATCGTGTGATTGAGTACCATGGACTAGAAGAGTTCAAAACTCTGCAGTATTCCAGTAGTGGAATGAACCACCCCGCTCTCCACACAGACACATACTGAAAACATAGAATACATGAAGTCAACATTCTGCATAGCTCAACTTCCATACAAACAAAGATACACACACAGGCCTGCCATGTAGCCAGAATATCAATTGTATCCCTTGCCAGATATGGAGCAGGGAGTTCTCACTAATACCAACTACTACTATTAGTTCACACTTCAACCCCTACAAGTTTCTCAGAGAAGTCACTTCTTCTTAACTTGCAACGTATACAATTGAGGTTCGAAGCTGGATTCAGCACTGAAGAATGTTGAATTCATGTTTTACATGTTACCATTGGTTTTCTGTAAGTGTGTGTTGGGGTTGGGGGGGGAAGGATTCTACTTGTGGAGTAATCCAGAGCTTTAAGTTATTGTATTCCTTGGTAAACAATCTTGGTGTGTGGGTATCTCAATACTAGCAATACCCAGGGATGTGTCATTGCTTGCTTGTATATCACAAACCAAGGTTACATAATTATATAAATACGAGACAGAAGTTACCACAACACCTTGGACAGTGAAGTTTACCTGCTACACATCCCCTGATTACAGAATGCAGTATGCTTTGGGGCAAAATGTATGATCAGGCTGTGGAACGCCTCCAGTGACGAGGTTGAAAATCAGTAGAATGGCTCTTTATGTCTTTCATTAGTACTGTGCCACAGTATGGTCTCTAATTTAGCTGTAGCTCCTTAATCTGTCAGCAATATAAATAACATATGTTGGGTAATTGAACTTTACTTATTCATGACCTGAAAGTAACATAAAATATGTTCATCGCCGTGAGCCTTCAGTCACATTGTGACTGTGAACTGAGCTACCGCATCTTTATAATTGAATACCTAAACTTTATGCTGTCATTCTGCATGACATTCAAGCAATTCTGGAAAACACTATTCACATAGGAGTTACATACTATATGAAGTGTCTTACAGTTCATGGAAAAGGCAGCCAATGTGAGCACTGTCCAGAAATTAGATAAGATACATTACTGTAAATACAGAAATGCACTACATTGTTGACCTCTACACCTACTCGTGAGTGTATTGTAGACCTTCTGCTTCATCTTCTTGTCTAAACTGATAATAAGTGGTTTCTAATACCCATTTGTTTAAACAAACACCATGGAAACCGAGATGTTCTGTAACACAGCTGACATGCTCAACATGACGTCTCGTGGTATGAATCCATTAACAGCACTATGGCATCAATTTCAGTGCAGCATCAACAGTTAACAGCATCTGGCATTTCAGTGCATGCCTGACATGCACCTGAAAATTTGAATTGATAAGAAAAAATGAAACCCAAGTCAAAATTAATTTTTTCATCCCCAAAAAATAAATAAAAATCATATGTTGACATATGACCCAATGTATGGGGATGGGGGGTGGAGTTATGGAAAAAGAGACATTGATTATGTTAAAGAAACTGAATGTGGAAAAAATTAATAATATGGTAACTTACACAGGCAACATAAAGTGTATACGGGCTCAGGATCATGAAAGGTAACACATAAATGCATAACAGAACTTAAATGCAGACTGTCTGTTGGGTCAATACATATAATACTGGATGGAGCAACTATGCAGAACCAGTGCATTCTGCCCTAGAGTATTCTGATTCCTTTGACCTCAACAGCGAAGCTGGATAGTCCATGCTGATCATAACCACATGGCAGCAGAACACAGTGGTTGTGAATAGCGTTGCGCATCCTACATTTTTGGTACTGTATAGTACTGTGTGAAATATACATACATGACTTCTTTTGCTTTGCACATGATACCGACTCATGCAGCTTCTAGAGATTATATAATGCTATTGTACCACAAAAGGGTATAATAACATTACATGATCATTTGAACTGTGAAAAAACAGTATTTTCTAAGTGATGGAATCTTATAAAGTACAATACTACAAATCAGGTCGAAGTATATGACTGTGTCAGTAACACAGTGGACAGGGGAGTAGCGGTAGACATCCTCTATCTTGACTTGTGCAACAACTTTAACTGTATGCCTCACAAAACAGTGATCAAGAAATAGGTGGATCTTGGGTATAGGTGAAATTTGCCAGATGGGTGAAAAACAATCAGAGTGACAGAAGCTAGAGGGGATTGAGGTGGAAGGTAGTTATGTGGCACCAAGTAGGTAGCCCATGTTGTCCCACAGAGGTAGATTTTGTGCCTGTGCTGCTCGATGCCTTAATCAATGACAATGGAGGTGGCAGTAAGTGTCAAATGTAACTACTCATGGAAGACACCAAACTGTGTGTGACAATGGGAAATGGGTGGAGATGGTCAAGCGTTACATATCTTGGCTCAAATACAAGAACTGCTCGTTAAACATATTATAGCAAAGTAGCACAGGACACTTCAATATCTGCATCACACAATGATGCAGACAAAGGAGATTAAGTAACCTGTAACCCACAACACTGGTGACAGTCCCTTAACAGCAACACAGCATATAATGGGGATTAATCAATGTATGACACAGTGACTCAACCCATGGAGAAATACTTTTCAGAATGTTTCATAAACCAATGCTATAATGATTACTGGTCTGAAGAACTAGCATGCATATCTAGTGGGATCAGCAGTAGGAGACAAGAGGCTGTACTGCAGTTGTACAAGTCACTGAGACGACCACATCCACAGTTTGCATTCATTAGTGGTGCCTACACCTCAAAAGGACATAGACATGCTGGAAAAGGTCCTGATGAGGGCTACAAAGATGATAAAGGGTCAGCAGGGTAAAGCACATGAGGAAGGGTTTCGGACAATGAATATGTACTTCCTGAAAGACTAGCGACCGAGAGACAGTACATGATTGGGACATTACGGTACTTGAAAGGCCTAAATAAGGTTGATAATGACAGTGTATTTAAGAGTAGAGGCTACAAAAGGAAGAGGAGGCACCGTATTAAGATGCACTGTGGGAAGTTTAGGAGGGACATCAGGAAGCACTTCCTCATAGAGAGCTTGGTGGACAATTGTAGTGCAAGACAATAAGAAGTTATGTCATTGAAGACTGCGGTCAGCATAGGATGGGTATGCACAATGGGAAGATTACGACCATGGATAACCAGGATGGATGAGTGGAAATGGAGGGCTGGCACATTATGTCAAACACAGGGTCACGTATCAAGATATGTACACTGATATATAGATTAACTAAAAACCAAAAAAATGGACCTATCCTATGACAAAACACTTGAAAAATAATATTGTTTGTACTTGCTGTCCAATTACAAACATCCACCATGATGCAGTAATTGATGAGAGACTGCAACCTCTCCCCTCAAAACATTAACATCCAAAGTATTGTTTTCCATATTGGTCATAGCAAGGACAGATCTAGAAGAAAATTATTTCAAGCCTTGTAGTGAACAACCATAGATGTAAATAAAGAACAAAGTGTTTGCAAGACCAGTGGTTCTGAGGGTTGATGCACTGTATGCCACACCTGGCGCTGCACGGGGCAGGGGTTCAGGAATACAGTCAGCCAGCGAGAGGATGCTGAGAGGGCCGAAAGATTGAGCATCCCAAGACTGCTCTCCTTCCTCTGGGGGGTGAGGGCATGGCTTGACACTGTAGTGGCACCTGGCGGAAGCCGGGTGCAGTACAAGCTGTGGGCACAAACAAGGGGGGGATCACGATGGGCATTCACACGTATGTGCGCCGATGACACTGCTCGTCCAGCTCTTTGGGGCTTTAGTGCTAGCAGGAAAATGGCAGGGTGACCACTCGGCTGATGGGCATGCCCTGCTCCCCCGGACCCATGAACTGTAGCCACCAGGTGTCTGTGCCACAGTGCGCTGGGGTGGGGGGGTGCTGTCATTGGCTGGCCCGGGGAGTGGGCAATAATCCATACGGCAGACCTGGTCCGGGTGTGCAGTGCCTGTGGCCATTTTTGATGGGGCTGCTCTGGCCAGGAGGGACAAAAACATTCAATGATTAAAAAAAAACAAGAAAAAAATGTGCTTTACATTTATGTCAAAGAAGTTATTCAAGTGACATCTACATTTGTCAAGTAAAATTAATGAAATCATTTGGTTCTGGATCACATCCAGAATACTAACAAATCCACTGTTAAATAACAAATTTTGACTTAATGAATGAAAGAACAACAGAGATGTATATGTTTTCTTGATTACATGCCAGTCTGTATTTCCGTGACGTTCATCTTCAGATTCTGGTGCTTCTACAGCGGTGTCAGTATGGTCATCGCTTGAAGTATCACGTGCTTCTGGCTCAAATCGGTAGGGAGTGATAGAAAATGTTGCTAAACCAACAGCTGCATTTTCCACCATGTTTTCATCTCCTTCATCTTCACTAGTACTGTTGATGTATGATCTTCCATTTGAGGTCAACACTATCGCTTTCTATATCTGTCATTCTCTACAATATGTAATTCAGAGAACATAATTTAGTGGAAATATATAAGTGTACTACATGAATGCAATATGACATTTCCAAAAAGACACACGTCATGGATTGGTGATAGATTATCAATGTTATTAATGGTCAGCCAATATAAGCAGTAAGTTGGCTGATGGTGGAAACAGACATGATGGGGGTATAGCAGTACAGTGCTTGCGGAGCTGCTACTTCAGGGAGACATTCTGGAGACTGTGTTGCTGCTCTATATGCAGGCACGTCTCTTGGATGAGGGAGGAGGTTGACTATCTCCAAGCAGATGGCAAAGCTGAACTCAGCATCCATGCCCACCCACAAAACACCAGGTGTTTAACCATAACATCAAATGATGCCAGAGAAGATGAGTGATTTTACTATGATGAGCTCAGGGATGGTGACATTGGGTGTTGTGGGAGGGGGTACAAATCGAAGCAACAAACCTGCACGGCTTGGAAATTACAACAATGTTTTGGATGAAGGAGAACTCACTATTAAGGAACTCAATGCTGGGACAAGAAAGAATGGGATGGTCCTCCAAGATGGATTACCACATAGATTAATGTACATTATGTTATATTGGCAAACTGCTATGTGAATGTTATTGGAATACAGTGGTGGGGTAGGGAGTTCTCAAACATCACAATGCCTGTGTTTCTGTTTTCTTAAAATAATTATACAATTGGCTTAAATAATACAATAACATCAGTGGTGAAATTGCAATATTGACCGTGGGTAAACCACTCGATAACTAACAACAAGAGATGTCCGCATGGGTCTGGGAGCAGAAGGGGCATGGGTGGTGGCATGCGGGAATCATTGAAAAAGCAGGCCATGGGAGGGAGTGATTTTGCACCCTGATTGGTGCTTTTTTTCTTTCTGTATTCTTTACTGGCTATCAATTTGTAGTACTGTCCTGCAAAAGTACCAATGCATTCTACTCTAAATACATCATCAGATTATGGCCAATACATCCACGTCAGGATAAGCGATATGACTGAATATCAACATCATAATATTTACATGTAACATGTTACAGATGGTAAGAATCATTAACTCTATCCCTAAGACTGGGAGTGCCATTTGCATATCCTCACAGCCGATGTAATGGGACCACCAAGGAGGGGAGAGCGGATTACAGGGACAGAAAGTGATCTGGCACCAGGTGAGCAAAAGTCCTCCATGCATGTGTTAACTTTGACATGATTAAGTATTTAGAGTATAATGCATTGGTACCTATGTAGGACACCAGCATGAATTACGAGGCAATAAAGAAAAGAGAAAAAAATGTACCACAATGTACAAAACCACTGTCTCCCAAAGGCCATCCTTTTCCTGACTACACATATGCTGCCTCACAAACCACTTCTGACCGAGAGGCCAGCTTCAGACCCGCCCACCTTCACCACAGTGTGCGTCACTGGTGCACATCCCTTACACCACCTCCTGACTGGTGTATGTGGAGACCCTGGCTTTTTGCATGGCAGGCCTTGCAAAATTGCTAAAATGCCACAATCCCCCTTGTAACCTTGTGCAACATGGTTTCTGGTGCAAGGCCGGGGCAGTGCCACTTAGGCGCAATAGCTACCCTTTTTGATGCAGACCACATTCCAAAAATTGGGATTGATGCACCTTGTGATGCAGGGTGCCACTTGTCATTTATGTTTGATGCAGGCACCCTTGCATCATTCACCTGCCTTGGAAAATGAAGCACACTCATTCCATTGAACAGATACATGAAGGGCGCCACTGTCTAATAACAATGAATCATCACATGTGTGTATTACACTTGGATCTAACAACGCCTTCTGCTGTTCGATCGTTAGGCAGTAACCATGACTTTGTTTCTTGTTTAATTACATTCAACACAATGAAGGGCATTAATTATTAGCTGGGCGACTGGGAATGGAGGAAATAGATGATCAGCAGTTTCTGTAATTTACAGCCAGAGTGCTAATGACAGCATAAAAACAACATGATGCATCACCTGACTGATGAAATTACAGTGACTATGCACCTTCGCTGATACTGTTGAGTCAGCAATACAAATTCACTTAGTAAATAAATGAGTTAATGATGTGAACCAACATTGATCTGCACAGCTGCATGTTTCACAACTGCATGGTGAAATAGTTTGAAACATTAAACATACCTGATGTTGATGTGATCAGATGTTGAACTCTTCTCCTGACCCTGTCAATCAATTGAAGAACTGTTGTCGTTCCTCATACCTCTCAACTGTCCCTGATTTTCAGGGACGTCACTGATTTTGCCTCAAAACTTTACTCTGTCCCTCCTAAAATTGTGTTTCCATGACTAAACATTGGGAGTTGTAATCTCAAAATAATATTAGTCATTAAAGTTACAGACTTGTTCTTCCTTAGAAAATGCATTTACACTAAGCCCTTATTCTACCTGCTTCCTAAGTTGATATCTCCAATTTTGAAAATGTGTCCCTGATTTTGGTCCTTTGTCCATGAGTTTTTTAAGCCTTGTCCCTGAATTATGAGGCAGGAGGTTGAGAGGTATGGTTCTACTTCATAACTTTCGAAGAATCTTGGGAGATCTGAAATGTGAGATAGTACAACAAAGTCACATTACATGCATACTTCGGACTGTTGTATTTCACCAAGTTAAGCAGGCTGCAGAAATGGAGTACAACAGCATACAGCAGTACACAGTAAAGTGATAAACATTCAAAGTATCCACCACCACCTCTGTGGAAATACTGCTTTATGACATCCTTCCAAAACCTCCAATACTACGGCTTAAGATTCTGCACCCTCTTACTATGGTTTCAGGTGAGCATACAAATACTCCTTATCCACCTTATTTATCAATGTACAATGCTTTAGGTCACAATCAAGTGTCATAAGTGTCTCCTCTATTACAGGAGTACATGTCCAGTGACCTCAACCTCTAAATCAACCTCTACTGATATGCCTTAACTGCTGACCAACTCTCATATTTGTAGCCATCCTCGGGCATTATACAGCATGTTACTGTGCTTATTGTGGTGTAGGCACCTGCATTGAAATACATATGTGCATGCAGCCTTAACAGTTACCTGTACAACTACAGTATAATGTACTGTATACTAATAGTTATACAACAACATATGCATACCAGCATTGTATTTGCCTTTACTGCAGCTTTATTACACTGTGTGTACTGATTTACGTCAATTTTGGTCTTCAATCCCCAATTATATTATGGCCAGACAAGTACCAATAATAGATGAATCACTACAAAATAGATTTACTAACATCATGTGGTATCAGGAATTTGCATGTTTTCAGTAAGGGGATGGAGTGGGGATTATTTACATGGGGCAGCAACAGTACTGTCCTTGTCAACTGTCATATCTGAGGTCATGATGGCTACTTGTCATGGAAACATACAAGTTGACAGTAGAACCCCTGATACTGAAGTGCACCACCCTCTCTGCCCCGACAAGAATGCAGCAGCCATAGAAAGACCATCATCTCTGCCAAAAGATTAATTCTTAAATATTGGAAAACCCCACAGGTGCCCTCTCTGGCCAGGTGGTTAAATATGATGAGTTTTACTGCTAACAATGAAAGAATCTCTTATCTACTTGCTAATAGGTTAAACAGGTTTTTAGATATTTGGGGACTGTTTCTCCAATTAAATACTTTTAATGAGAACATTCCAGGTGTGCAGTAATATTCTGCTGATTTCTAGGTTGCATGTAGGAATTGAAAATGCTTTTGAATATGTCTTATCATTCTTTAGAATCTAATAAGCTAGATATGATAGAAATTATTGTTTTTGTTTACTCGTTTCTTTATCGGTCTGATTAGTGAACTATTTTGTACTGATTTAATGTTAGATTAACGTATTTTGTATAAACTGTCTATGATATTTTTAAATATAGTCACACTGTTGTTATTGGATTAGGAAACCTTTGTAATGTTCATCATACTTAATTGGTACAAATATTCTGCTTGAATTTATTCTGGATTGTTCTGCTTCAATAAATTATAATAAAAATTATTATGCAAAAAAAAAGAAAGAAAGACCATCATCTCACTGGGGTCCAGTAGACACCACGCCCACCAAAGCACCCATCCACAACCTGCTACCGCAGTCCACTGGTCGCATCACTTTTGTGAAACAGGCCTTGACTTGGAGCTTTGGCATGGCAGGATAGCACTTCAATAATCCATCATGGGGGCGAGGAGAGGATTGACGAGGAAGTTCTATCATGACATGGGGGCTCTTCACATTGGTAATGTGGAGGTTGTGCTGCTCAAACTGTGAACACAGTGCCATACACCACACATGCAATCAATTGTGCTAAAATTGAAATTTTAATTATAAGTTGACAACTGACAACACTGTGCAGGCAATAGTATTTATGCATGTCTTGCACCAACCATGTCCTGACCATGACAATATGGGATGAACAAGTATACTTACTCACACATATGCTGACATGTCATACAAATATTGGGAAGGATACAGCAACATGCAGTGACTAAAGCACTCCATCTCTATGTAACATCTACACCATGCACATTAATTATAACAAAAAAATAACTCAAGGAAATGTACAAAATACAGTAATGCCTGATGTCAGAATACTGTGATTTTAATGCCACAATCCGTGCCGCTGTGGGTCTAGGATGCGCACATTACACAGCATGTAAACCAAACAAATTCTGAAAACAATGCAACTATAAAACATTTGTGGAGCCATAAATATCAATCAACCTGAGTCATACTACTAAGCCAATGTTTCTCTTGCCATACAGAGATACTCACCAAATATTTAAAAGCATACATTAATATTGCAAATGAATCTTATCACTTGTGGTAATGGAGACACTATTTGATGATAGTTTACTACATTTGTGATACAACTGTGCCAGGCAATGCAGATATCACTTCACTAATGCCAGTTCGATGTAACACATACCAACACAGCACGCAAGGAAATATGATAAATCTCTGTGAGACACAGACAAGTAATTTTAATCTACCGCCACTATTTACAGCCACAGCATACAGAGACCTTCATATTTGTATAGCTAGATATGCTGATATTTCCCAATCGCTCTCCGATATAAATGCCGAAATAAACGCTCACATACACACTAGGGTGAAGGAAGTAGATGCCATTTACCGAACTTGCGTCACTTCCGGTTTCACAAATCCACCCAGTAAGCACTCAGCAATACTCGGGAGCGCGAAAGAAAATCAAAACACAAGAAAAATAAATGAAATGGAAGGTAATACTCTGCATTATCAGTTACTGTAGGCAGAAAAGGTCATTTGGAAATAAGGAGAATGCAAATTCAAACCTAGAAACCTGCTCTTTAAGTCCTTTTTCTTTAGTGTCAAAATATTGTATCATTTTTATTTCAAATTTTGCCATTCCTGGCTGTTTTGAAGTTACCTTTTAACACTCTGACAGTAAAGTCACTGGTGGAGTGATCTGGTCTTAAAAATGTTCCCCTACTGGCGTATTTTCATTTTATGGGTAACTGTGAATCAGTGGTGATTCATTCTTGTTTGAATTCAGTCCAGTTTCACCAATATAGTAGCCCTCCTCATATTTTCTACACTGTATCATGTATACTATGTGGCTAGAAGAACAGGTATGCAAGTTTTGGATTGCAACTGTTTTCCATTATGACTGACACATGTCTCAGGAGATATGTGTACATAGTTTGCAGCAAAGTGCTTTGCATGGTTTTGTACCTTTGTCACCTAGTTGGAGCTCAGAGGGAAGTTTGCTTTGCACCAGTTTCTGCTTCAGGTTTGGTGGTTGGCAGAAGGCAAGCACTGGTGGAGTGGGAAATATATTTTTTAGAGTTTCATCTTCAAACAGTAGTGGCTGTAGATCTTTAATTATTTTCCATAGTTTTTCCAGTTCTGGACTGTAGGTTACTACCAGAGGTGCATGATCAGATGTTCTCTGTGACTTGTACCATAGTAGTTCTTCCCTAGGCCTACGGAGTGCAAAATGGACATTCCTGTCAATGGACTAATACTTCAAAACCTACAACAACAAAATAGAAGATCAGAAAAATTAGAAAAATAACTCTAGTGCCTCTACATCAGAGAACAATGAGCTGCAATTAAAAGGAAACAAAGGAAACTACAGATTCTCCTACAGAAGGTGCATGATGGTTTCATGTCTCACAATGACAGTGACATAGAAACTGAGGATCTTACCTTCCTTTGGACCAATTCCAATACAACACAGACTAGAGAGGAGCCCAGCTCACAGTGCACACAACAGTCAACCTCAGAGGGAACCTTAGACATTCAGTCTCTTGGAATTAAAACTATACAGCACACAGAGTACCCTACCTTGCCACACACCAGTTGCCAAATGGAAGTGAATATACACCCCAGATATGGGTCCACAATGAACACTGAATCAGACCTCACCAGGACTGGCAATTAGATGACCATGTCCAATGGAGTACTTAACCTCTCTAGCCATCAGCTATCACAGCCAGAAATGTCAGTTCTCTCTAAAGGTCTGACATTCTGTCCCTCTTCAAAACTTGATGAAATACAACTGCACTGAGACCTAGAGGAATTCTTTAGAAGGTTATGACTGAGAGAATTCTTTCACAATCAAGAGAGCTCATCTGATAAGAGTTATAACCACAAAAAGAAGCACTCCCACTTTACTCCATTGAGTGGACGTAACCCTAAACAAGACAACTATATAGACAGCTTTAGACACAGGGTACAATCACACATCTCCAGTCAACAAAGAAAAATTCTATACAACCTCTCACCTTTGGAAAGAAAAGCAATTGATAGCCTACAAAACAATAAAAGCATTGCCATTAAACCTGCTGATAAGGGGGTGCAGTTGTGATCATGGATACAACCAACTATATAAGGAAGGCTACAGACAACTTTTGGACAACACCTACTACAGGATGCTAACTGCAGATCCCATAAAAAAATTCATGAAAGAATTGAAATAACTAATCAGCACATTTCCAGAACATACACATAAGGACTGGAAAATTGAATACCAAGAAGGTCAGCAGTAGGAACCTTCTACACATTACAAAACAATTCACAAATCTGGAAACCGGCAGACCAATTATATCTGGAATTGACACATTAACTGAGGGATTTCTGGACTCATAGAAGGTGTACTCAAACCACTGGTGCAAAAAACAAACAACTTCATACAGGATACTACAGACTTTCTAAACAAACTGCGCCACATTGACCAGTTACCACCTGACACTGTTTTGGTCACAATGGATGTTGAATCCTTATACAGCAACATCCCTCACAGAGATGGCATAATGGCATGCTATGAATACCTGCGAAAAGCCACCACAGAGAGCAAATATCTTCCAGATGTGATTGCCAAACTTATGGAATACATCCTTACACACAATTATTTCAGCTTCAACATCGACATTTACCTTCAAAATATGGGAATGGCTATGGGCACCAGGATGGCATCACAGTACGCCAATCTGTTCATGGCAGATCTAGAAGAAAAATTCCTTAGCACGCAACATCATAAGCCATTAAAAACTGTCGATATATTGATGATATCTTTATCATATGGACAGCAGGAGAGGTAAACTTAAAACAATTTTTTAACAGCTTCAATAACTTCCATCCTTCCATTAAATTCCAAATAAATTACTCTAAGTGCGTGCATTTCCTGGATACCAGAGTCACACTAAAAAATGGAACACTGCAAACATCTATGTACAGAAAACGTACAGACAGATGCAGTTACCTGCACAGCTCGAGCTACCATCCCTCTCATACCAAAACATCCATTATACTCAGCCAGGCCATCCGGTAACTCCGCATTTGCTCAAATCAAGACGACAGGAACAGACACCTTATTACACTAAAAGAAGCTTTCAGACAGAAGGGATATAAAACCAGATACACTGACAGAAATATCCATTCTGCACTCTGTATGCCTAGGTAAGAGCTACTACTGTACAAGTCACAGAGAACATCTGATCGTGCACCTCTGGTAGTAACCTACAGTCCAGAACTGGAAAAACTATGGAAAATAATTAAAGATCTATAGGCACTACTGTCTGAAGATGAAACTCTAAAAAATATATTTCCCACTCCACCAGTACTTGCCTTCCACCAACCACCAAACCTGAAGCAGAAACTGGTACAAAGCAAACTTCCCTCTGAGTTCCAACTAGGTGACAAAGGTACAAAACCATGCAAAGCACCTTGCTGCAAACTATGTACACATATCTCTCCTGAGACATGTGTCAGTCATAATGGAAAATATTTACAATCCAAAACTCATATACCTGTTCTTCTAGCAATGTAGTATACATGATACAATGTAGAAAATGTGAGGAGGGCTGCTATATTGGTGAAGCCAGATAGGAACTCAAAACAAGAATGAATCACCACAGATTCACAGTTACCCATAAAAATGAAAATATGCCAGTAGGGGAACATTTTTCAAGACCTGATCACTCCACCAGTGATTTTACTTTCAGTGTTAAAGGTAACTTCAAAAACAGCCACAAATGGCAACAATTTGAAATAAAATTATACAATATTTTGACACTAAAAAAGGACTTAATAAAGATGTTAGTTTTTAATACACTACCAGTGATTATGCTTAAAAGCAGTGCTTCAGCGTTTCTTTTAAACCCTCACATCAGCACCCTCTGGATCTTTTAACAGGTACCTTCTTAAGACAATGGTATGTATTTTTTTTCTGTCTTGACTTTTTAGAAATGTTAATTGATTGTCCGGAGTCAGAGTAAAATTAAGCAGCCCTTTGATCTTACAAGTTGATCTTTCCAACTGACACACTCCAGTGAAAATTAGTCTTCCTGTTTGTAAGAGGTGCAAATTGACTGCAATGCTTTGATCTGTAAACTGCTAGTCTACGTTTTGAATCCACAACCAGCCTTTATATCTGTCATACTGCTCAGCTGTTTCCACTATAACCTGAGGAAGAGAGTTTTATCTCTCAAAAGCTAGTCTTAAAAATAATTTTGTTAGTCCAATAGAAGGTATCCTCTGCAACATATTTCTTGTTTTTATTCTCTACATTGTTGACTGGACTAACACGGCTACCACATTTCTTTTTTTACAAAAGATTGTTACAAATGACAGTGACACGGAGACTCATGCAGGTTTTATCTGTCCAATTCATCACTCAGTTTTTTAATGTATGTGTCTTTAAATGCAGCTAAACTTTCTGTTATGTCCTTGTTGCGGTACAATATGTTTAGTAGCCCTAGTTTCTCCTCTGACAGGCCCATTATTAGTTTATCTTACACTTTTTGGAACAGACTAAATGAGCGCTCTACGGCAGTAGATGTAACTGGCACTGCCAGTGCTCTTAGTGCAACACTGGACAGTACTGGAAGATTTTGCATCCCACTCTTTCAGTACTCCATCAGAGTAATCATGTTGTCAGAGGGAATAGCCAGCTTCAAGGAACAGACAGTTAATAGTTCAATTATGAGCTGAGAAGCTCACACAGGAAAACACACAGGTATGCAGTGCCTGTAAATTAGTCTTGAATAGACTCGGCAATTGAAGTACTACTGAGCCTCAGCAAAATAGGTGAATGCTGAATGACTGCCATTAAAGTTCTATGAGGCATGCTAGAAACAAATTATGAGGTAAATTGATGTTTATTCATATCCGTCGAAATTGCAAAAGTTGAAAAAGTCAACAGGAATCGATGGGAATCGATATAAATTGCGAACTGCCAAGCCTAGCTATAACTAATCACAGTTTTGTTTTGGATTATTTTGTACAGAAAATTATACACTGGGAAAAGGAACTTTATTTCTAGCCTTTTTGGTTATTAAAAGTGCATTTTCAGTAATATAAACAAGAGCATTTTGTGGAAAACCTTACTATAAAATAGACTGTAGACTTTTGGCAATTATTTGAATGCTATATAGTCCCATAAAACAAGGATACAGTACAGTAAAGATGGCAGGTTAACAAAGGAAACAAGTACCAAGAAAGGGATAAAGCAGAGGCGTGTGCACTCACTCCTGCTTTATTCAAACTTTCTATCAATAGAGTAATAGCAGATATGGAAAAAATGTAAACTAATTTTCTCAAAATAAAAGACACCAAATTTTGTTATCTACATAGAAGTACTAATTATATCCTAGATTGCATCTGGTCTGCCAAAGAAATATGTCTCTTTGCTCCCTAAAGGTATTACTCTTCGCTCCCTAAAGTATTACATTTACAGTTGAATATAGAAAAATCCAGAAATTGTATTAATTGGCAATCAGAATAAAAGGGGGTCTAAATGGTTTGCAGGCAAAAATGTTTTGAAGAAAGTACAAAATTACATTAATTAATGTATCTTTTAAAGGAATTTGGAAAATAATAATAATATTCTTTATGTCTATAGCGCAATTCAAATAATGAAAGCACTGTACAAGTAAAAACAATAAAACAAACAGATAAAACAATAAAATCACAGTGCAACCGAGCTGATATACTGGTTAAGAATACATAACGGCATCATATAAAATTGCCAAAAGCAAGAAAAAACAAGTAGGTCTTTAAGGCATTCTTAAAGCTCTCCACGGTCTGGCACTCTCGAATCCAATGAGGTCAAGAGTTCCACAGGGTGGGAGTCACATACCCAAAAGCTTGTGCCCCTGATGTTTTCACTCATACTACAAGTCTTCAGCTTTACAGCTAAATTTTATTGCCAAAGTGTTCATGGCCAGGAACCCAAGTGCTTTGGCTGTATAACCTTCAAAGGGCCCCTTTGAAGGCTATACAGCCGAAGCGCTTGGGTTCCTGGCCGTGAATACTTTGACAATAAAATTTAGCTGTAAAGCTGAAGACTTGTGGTGTGCTCTTACTTTTTGGACTACTGAATTCACAGGTTTGCAACCTCTGTAGAGAGCAGCCCCCTCGCAACAGTGCACTGCTTTTTCTCCTCTTTGAACTGTTTTCACTCATACCCTGGGATCCTCTAGCAATCCCTCATCAGTTGAGCAGAGAGGTCAGAGAAGGCAGTAGGGAACCAGGAACCCTTGCAGATAGCCCAGGCCATGTCTGTGCAGGGCCTTGTAGGTCAGTAAACTGACCCTGAATGTGATCCACCACTGAACAGGCAGCCAGTGCAGATTGCACAGCACAGGCGTGATGTAACTTGTGTGGGAAACCCCCATCAATAGCCCAGCCACTGCATTCTGCACCAGTTGCACAGCGGAGATCAAACCTCGGAAGCCCTAGCTAGAGGGAGCTGCAATAGTCAAGGAGTGAGGTCACAAAGGTGTGGATCAACTTTGGAAGGTCACTGGATGGAACGAGATGCTTAATCCGGGCGATGTTCCTCAGATGACAAAAAGAGCACTTAACCCCTGCTGACATCTGCAAATGCAGCATCAGCCCATCGTTAAGAATCACACCCAGATTCTGCACCTGTTTGGAGGGCAGTAGCTGGCTACCTCTGAGTCAAAGCCCAGAGGCAGATCCTAACCCCACCCTCTCTATCCTGTGACATGGATCCACAAGCAACACCTCAGTCTTATCTGAGTTCAACTTCGACCAGCTGGCCTGCATCCAATCTGGATTTCTGCGAGGCAATTATTAAAGACTGAGACTGCACTATCCTGGTTAGGGGCAAAAAGCAGGCAGAGCTGGGTGTCATCTGCATAGCAGTGAATCCTCAGTCCATACCATCTCACAATGCTCCCAATGGCAGCAGGTACACCACGAACAACATTGGGGACAGCCCTGAGGAATCCCCCATGGCAGGTAGAATGCAGCAGAGGAATAAATCCCAGACTTTACCCTCTGAAACCTGCCAGTAAGGAAAGATTGAAACCATCTAAGGACCATACCAGACAGACCATAGATGTCCATCAGGCACTCAAGCAGCCCCTCATGGTCCATGGTGTCGAAGGCTGAAGAGAGATCTTGTAGGACCAAGATGGAACAGCACCTCTAATCTCTTGCAATTAGGAGATCATTGAGCACCCGAATCAGATCAGTCTCAGTACTGTGCCTCTTCCAAAAACTGGATTGGAGGTGATCACAGATGTCATGGATGGTCAAATGATTCTCCAGCTGCAGGGTGACTACTTTCTCAATCACCTTCCCAACAAAGGGAAGGGTAAATATTGGTTTGTAGTTAGCAGGGCAGTCTGGTTCCAGAGAAGATTTCTTAAGAAGTGGGGTCACCACAGCCTCCTTCATGGAGCTGAGGAACTCACCCGACTCTAAGGAGCACCACACTATCTCTGCCAGGACAGGGCCAATGCTATCAATGCATCCCAATAAGAGGTGCAGAGGGCCTGGGTCCAAACTATAGCAAGTTGGCCACATGCTCTGGACAATCTGAATGATATCAGAGATATCTGGCCGGTCAAAATATACCCAGGGAGACTGAGCTGTAGTAACCCCACACTGACCACTAGCAGCGCCCATAGAATGGACTGATCAGAACTCCGCCCTGATGTCAGTCACCTTATTAGCAAAGAATTGAACAAACTCATCACTCTTCTCCTGTGAAAATGCTCTTCGAGCTTGTAGACAAGTTGGATTGCGCAACCTGTCCACAGTTCAAAAGAGCTGAGCCAGTCAATTCTGAACTGCAGCAATCTCCCTGGACAGGAACTGTGCCTTCATATGGGAGATTGCTAATTGATAGACACTATAATGTTCCATCAATCTAAAGCAGTTGGCATCCAGGTCAGATTTCCTCCAGCACCGTTCTAACCTTCGTCCAACTTATCTCTGCTCCCTCAAAGTTCCATCGAACCAAGGGGACTGAGGAAAAAGAATGGGAGGATGAACACAGACAGGAGCAACAGAATACAGGGTGCCCACCACAGCCTTTTCAAGGCCTGAACCAGGCTCTCTGGACCCTCGCTAACATCCGTAATCCTGATAGGTCCAATACCACCAGGAGGCCAGCAGAAATAACATCCCTCTCCACAGGGCAGGCCTATAGGGGAGCCAGAAATTGAACCTTACAGTGAGATGGTCAGACCATCCAACCAGTTCCATCACCAGGTCAGAGGTCTCCATCCCCAGGAGGAAAACCAGGTCAAGTGAGTGGCCCTGATTATGGGTTACAGAGGCAACTACCTATGAAGCCTAATGAATTCATAAGTTGGAGGAAGTCCTGACCAAATGGCAAGAGTTAGTCATCGACCCTGGTGTTGAAATCGCCCAGGACCATCAGCCTGGGTGACTACAGTCTTGCCGACAACGAAGTCCATGACCTCCTGCAGGAACAATTTCTCACCCCTGGGTGGTCGATAGATGAGAATGATCCGCATCCCACACCTGCAACCACGGTACACTCAAATGAGCTGGGTACCTCAACTGGAACCTCTGCAAGGCCCAATTCCATTTTAAAACAAATGGCTACACCCTTGCCCCAGTGATCCAATCTCAAGTGGTATATCACCATGAATCCAGCAGAATAGCCACCTCCAGGAGTGGGCTGGATTTCTTATCCAGCCAGGTATCGGTGATGCATGCCAGGTCATCTGTCCCAACAAGATCAGCAATAATAGATGTCTTGTTCTTTATAGACCTGGCATTGCGTAATACCACTTGGGATGGAGAGACTCCAGTGCTGACTGAGCTACTAGCCCTGAAACACAGGAGCCCTTGGGTATGGAAAAACTCACATAACAAATAAAATGAATGGCAAGGCAATCTGCTATATGTATTAACAGATTCTGGAAAAAACAGTTTGCTCAATTTGTACAGTTTTTGAGGGTAAAGTAAAAGCTTGCATACAGTACTTCATAGAGCAAAGGTGTGGGGTCTGGAGACTCATGTAAAAAATCTTGAGGTTGTTCAGAACTTATTTTTAAGATTATGCTTTGGTCTCTCTCCATTTGTTTCAAGCAAAATTCTACAAGTAGAAACAGTTATACTTTCTTGACAAAGTTAGTCCACATGTTATTTGTTTCTGGTGTAGTTTTTAGTATGTCTGTTAAATTTGTTTGCTGTTGTATTGTTAGATTGTCTTATGTTTGAAAAGTTCAATAAAAAAATGTAACCTCAAATAGAAACATTTATACTTTCTGTAGTTACTCAGGGCATATTTAGGCATTCAGTTACTGGCATGAGTTATCAAAGAGGGCATGCCTGAGACAGTTAGTGTTGGAACCTACTCGGCAGGGAGCAATTTTTGACCTGGTACTCTCAAATGGGGGCTGAGAGAGGATCTCAGATCCAGAAGTGGGTAGCCATCTGGGAACAAGTGACCACAAAACAGTGTGATTCATGATAAACTCAGCTGCAGATTCAAGTCATACAAAAGTGAGGGTACTGGACTTCAGGAGGACTGACTTTGTCAAAATGGGAGAGTGCCTCAGAAAAGCACTAGTAAATAGAGCAAGAAGGAGGAGTGGAGCAACAGTGGGGAAACATCAAAACTGCCATCACAGAGGCAACACGCCTTTGTGTGAAGCAAATAAACAAATCAAAATGAAAGAAAAAACACTATGGTTCTCAAAAGAGGTGGGGGGGAAGGTTATGGAGAAAAAGATAGCATTCAGGAAGTATAAGGAAACACAGAAGGAGCAGGACAGAGAACCGTACCAGTTAAAGCAGAAGGAAGGGGAAAGACAGTCAGAATAACAAAGGCCCAAATGAAGGAAAAGATAGCCAACTCAGTTAAGAAGGGGAATAAAACCTTTTATACTGTAGGTACATTAGGGAGTGAAGAAAGACAAAGGAAGGGATAGTGAGGCTGAATAAAGGAGAGGGAGGTTGGGTGGGAAGAGAGGGACAGTGAAAAAGAAGGGACACTGAACAAATACTTCAACTAAGTATTCACAAAAGAAGAGGAGGGAGAGGTACCAAATCCAATCAGTAGAAGCACTCTTGATAGTGGGGTTGATACCAGTCCTTCAAAAGAAGAAAGGGTTCTGAAAGAAATCCAAAAACTGAAGGTGGACAAAACTATGTGGCCTGATGAGATTCACCCCAGAATTCTAAAAGAACTAGGGGGAGAATTACCCGGTCAACAAAAACTAAATAAAATAAAAAATAAATAAACTAGTGACACCACTGACTACCATTTTTAAGAAATCATGGGAGGATGGTGTGGTACCTGAGGACTGGAGGAGGGTGGATGTGATTCCCCTTCACAAAATTGGGAGCAAGACAAAGGCACGGAACTACAGACCTTTCAGTTTGACCTCAGTGGTAGGGAAAATGATGGAGTCACTTCTAAAGGAAAGAACTGTTGAGTACCTAAAGGCCAGTGGGGCTGGGACCCACGGCAGCATGGCTTCACAGTGGGAAGGTCATGTCAGACAAATCTAATTGATTTCTTTGACTGGGTGACCAAAGTAGTAGACCAGGAAGGGGCTGTGGACATGGCCTACCTAGACGTTAGTAAGACATTTGTCACAGTCCTACACACAAGATTAATAAACAAATTAGCAAGCCTGGGAGTGGGTCCCAGAGTGGTAGCCTTGTTAAAACATTGGCTGGACAACAGGACACAGAAGGTAATAGTAAATGGAGTCCACTCCGAAGAAATGGGGGTTACTAGTGCGGTACCACAGGGTTCAGTACTGGGTCCGGTCCTCTTTAATGTCTTTATAAGTGATATTGCAGATGGACTGGAAGGAAACGTATGCCTCTTTGCAGATGACATGAAGATCTGCAACAGGGTTGATACATGGGGGGGTGGAAAGGATGAGAAGGGACTTGGCAAGGTTGGAGGAATGGTCAGAAGTATGGCAGCTTAGATTCAATGCGAAGAAGTGCAAAGTAATGCATCTGGTAAACAAAAACCCCGGGGAAGAGTACACAATGGAGGGAGAGGTAGTACCAATAACAAAATTGGAAAGGGATCTGGGGGTAGTCATATCAGATGACCTAAAGGTAGGCAAGTAATGTGAGAAGGCAGTAAGGATGGCTGGGGGGATACTGGAATCTACAGGGAGAGGCATCATCAGTATAAAACAGGAAGTTGCTATCCCTCTGTACAGACAGTTGGTGAGATCCCATCTGGAGTACTGTGTGCAGTTCTGGAGATCCCATCTCCACAAGGACAGAGACAGGATGGAGGCAGTCCAAAGGAGGACAACTAAAATGGTGCAGGGTCTGCAACAGAAGCCATACGAAAAGAAACTAAAGGAGCTTAATACATTTACCCTTGAGGAAAGGAGGGAGAGGGGGGACATGATAGAAACTTTTAAGTACCTCAAGGGAATCAACAAAGTCCAAGAGGGTAGCATCTTTCAGAAAAAGAGACGTGCAAGAACAAGGGGACACAATTTGAAGATAGAGGGGGGACAGCTCAGTGGTAATGTGAGAAAGCTATTTTTCACAAAGAGGGTGGTGGACACATGGAACAGCCTTCCTGAGGAGGTCATGAGGTCAAAAACAGTGAGGGAATTCAAGAATGTATGGAGCAGACATAAGGCAATACTTGTGGGGGGTAGGAAGAAATAGGCTGTTGGTTAACTAGGATCTGCAGCGCTTTCGATGCTGGTGACCTGAGTTTGTAAATGAACCCAGGACATCAAAGGGCTGGCCAGGGGGAAGGATGGAGCATCCTGTGGACTGCTCTCCTTCTCTGGGGGGAGGGAGGGGAGTGTGACCGGTGCTTGATGGACCCCTGGTGGAGGAGGCTGGGGGTACTGCAGCAACCAGCCAGAACATTCAAGAGGGTGGGTGGACACAAGATGTCACTGCATGTCCCTGCCCCAAGGAAAACCAAGAAAAATCTCAGCTGCTAGCCACCCTAGATGAAGCCCACCTCGGCTTCAATTAGCCTCAGACTGGCCCTTTGACCTATTCCATTGCTTCGGCACTGTTAGGGGGCTTGTGCAACCCCACATGGGGGTAAGTCAGTGGGTATTGGAGGGTCATGGATGATTTGGAGGTGGAAGCTTGAGGTCCGTGACCAGGCTGAGGTTCAGGAGGCTGGTGGTGGGGGAATAAAGCATACTAAATAAAAAAAAAATAAAAAAAACTAGGATCTGCAGCTTATCCAATAGGTAGGGAAATGGGCAGACTAGGTGAGCCAAGCGGTCCTTATCTGCCATCAAAGTCTATGTTTCTATGTTAAAGAAAAAAGTGGTCTGATAAAATGCTGGGAGAAAGTTAATATTATATTCCTAAATAACAGAAGAGTTTCATGGTTTACTAAACTGGATAAACTACCATCTATTGTTATACTAAGAAGCTATTCAAAGTTAGATATTTATTGAAAACAGTGATCCAGCATTTAAAAGATATATTCTGTCAAGTAGATTTGACCAGGATTAGCGAAACTAGAACATTTTTATTATACAGATATCACAAGACAATACAAGAACGTGAAATATATTTAAGTACTGTATTTGTGAGCAATGTTAACCTGTATAAATTATTGCTCAATACAGAAAAGGACAGTCAAACTGGGCCATGGGCTAAGTGGAAAGATATACAGGGATAGGCTGCAGGCCTTAAACATGTCATACTTGAGAAAAGAAGGAAAGGGAAGCACGATTGAGACATGCAAGCAAGGGATAAGCAGGGTGCACACAAAGGAACTTTTCCTTGAGCTGAAATACGGGACAGAGGGAACTCACTTGAAAACACAGGAGAGAGATTCAAAAGGAATGCCCATAATCACATTTTCACAGAAAGAGTGGTGGTCAAGTGAAGAACCTGCCAGAGGAAGTAGTACAGCCCAAATTAGTGAACAGCTTCAAGAAGGATGAGACAGGCATGTGGGACTAGTCAGAAAGGGGGCCAAAACAAAGGGAGAATGGCCACTAGAGCCAGTGGAGAGTAATTAGGTAGGGTGGGGAGACAGGAGGGGCTGACGGCCTTTTTCTGCCATCGTTGTTTTGTTTTGTCTTAATTAAGTTGGACATGCAAAATTTGTCAAAGGGAGAACTATAAAATGGTATCAAATGTGGCTGCAGTACTGATAGTTTATGTTCTACTGAAATGTACTATTATATTATAATATTTTAATGACTTACATAAAATGGTTTAATTCTATTCTGGATTCTATCATATAGCATATAAGGGAAGATAAAGAAAGGTTTTACTTAATAGTAGGAATGTGATGTTATTATACAGTGAGGCCAATTTTGCCTCATATGCAAGATATAAAAATAACTAAACACCTTTTTGTAATATAATGATTTGTCATAATTGTAAAATGTTGTAACATTTATTTGCATTTGTATTTTTTCATAAAATGATGGTGAATTTTGTATTTATTTATTTAAAGTTGGTGACCGGGACAGGCACACTGAGCTGTGGCTCATTCCAGGTGAGACCCGGGGGATGGAGAGAAGGGAGGAAATACAAACCGATTTAGGAGGCAATTGTTCACAAGTAGATTACACAAGAATCAATTACAGCTTTGTTTCAGTTTACAAAATCAATTAGGATTCAACTATAGTGTCTTAAAGTGCAATACAGAGTGGAGTGGAGCAACATATGTCAAGCAATTTAGCTGAAGAGAAGAAACAGTATTTGGAAATATGTAGCAGTGAGAGCTGTAGCTGAGGGATCTAGTATGTGCAGGTGCCAGTGACAGAAGAGTGTTTGGTGAAAGCTCTTTTGAGGGCAGTTGAAGAGGAGGAGAGATGAATGGGGTGAGGGAGAGAATTCCAAAGAGAAGGGAGACTGAAAGCGAAAGTAGCAGAGCCACTTCTTATTTTAATTGTAACTTTATTATAATATCTGTTTCTGTGATACTGTATATCAATGGGCTTAATTGAACAATTTTTTAAATTAAATAAGCTTGACATTTTGAGTTACAGTAATCAACAGTCCTTCCTCAAGTACAGAATGGGATTTGTGCCAGCAGTGTGGGACACTGACTCATATAACAAGGCTGCAAACAAACAGAAACAATCTCCCCATCAGTCACAAAACAATCCACAATTCACTTCAGCATTTCTAGAGACTCAAAGAAATCTGTAGTTAAGCATAAAGCAACAGTCCATGTTAGGGGATCATGTCTGTATTTAAACAGTCCGGCTGCCACCCCACACCACCACCAAAATATGATTCCTGTATGCACCAGGGTAGTTTGTGGTGAGCTCCCCATATAAATGTTATTCTTTGTAAGTACAGACTGTCACATTCTTCATTATTTGTATCTGTCCTATTTTGCTTCACTCATTTTATTATTTCCTTCTGCAGATGTTATTTATTTACATATTGATTTCTTACTTCAGCAAATCTCTACTTTAGCTTACTACTTGAATTATTTTTTAGAGGTTTCATATATTTTTATATATTGTGGAGATCATTAATAACTGTACAATGACCTCCACTAATTTTAGCTCTTTTTGAAATAACAATGGATATTTATTTTTCTACTTTAGAAATATATCACGGGTCATTAAATTAGCCTTTTAGATTGTTTAAAACCACTGCAGGCTTTTACACAGTTTCAGATATGATGAACAATTTATGGGGCATATAAAAAGAAGAATTCCTTACCAAGACATACCCCTGATGAAGTGGCAGTACACCATGAACTGCTGGAGTGGATAGTGTCTCAATGATATACTGAGTTTTCCTACAATAAATAGTTAGTTGCATTTCTTAAATTCTTCTGACAGCACTGCTTTTGTTTGTGTGGTTCTGCATGGTGTCATGGTGTCTCCCACCCCAGTAGTAGCACCAGCTCTGAGCAGTTTGCACATACCCTTTTGGGTGTTACAATGGCTGACATCTTTTTTTTTTAATCTTTTTTAGGAATGTGATGTTATTATACAGTGAGGCTAATTTTGCCTCATATGCAAGGTTTAACTATAGAAATAATACTAAACTGCCTTTTTGTAATATAAAAATGATTTATCATTTTAAAATTCTGTATCATTGTCTATTTGCCATTGTATCCTTTCAAAAGTGAATTGTGAATGTGTATGTAAATTTCTAAAGCTGTGGGCTGAATTGCAACATTATGAAAATAAAAAATCTTGGCTTGACATTTTGAGTTACAGTAATTAACAATCATTTCCCATGTACAGAATGGGATTTGTGCCAACAGTGTGGTATGCTAATTTATATAACAAGGCCACAAAGAGAAACATAAAGCATCTCACTGCCAGTCACAATACAATCCACCATTCATTTCAGCATTTCTACAGATTAAAAAAGAATCTGTGATTAAACATAAAACAACAGTCTATGTTAGGAGATCAAGTCTGTATTTCAGCAGTTTGGCTGCCCCATCCCTACCACCACAACTACCTCCTGCCACCACCAAAATCTGATTCCTGTATGCACTAGGGTGTTTTATGGTAAGCTCTCCAGATAAGTGTTATCCCTTTAAGTATAGACTACCACATTATGTAATATTTGTCTCTGTTCTATTTTGATTCCTTAATTATTGTAATTTATTATTTTATTTAGATGTTATTTAATTACACTTGGATTTTTTATTTAAGCAAATCAATATTTTATCTCAGTACTTGAATTAATTTTTAGAGGTGTCAGATATTCTTTGGAGCTCATTAATAACTGTAAACTGACCTCCATTGATTTTAACCCTTTTTTACTTTACAATGGACAATTAATTTCTTCTACTTTAGAAATACTTCATGTGTAGTTAAACTTAACTTGTTAGATTATTTTAAGTCACTGAAGGTTTTTACATGGTTTCAAATGTAGTGAACCTTTAATTACACATATAAAAAGGACAACTCATTATTAAGCCACAAAAGTTGATAAAGTGTCAGTACACCATGAAGTACTGGAGTGGATGGTGTTCTCGATGTATTGAATTTGCAAGCAATAAATTAGCTTTTTGCATTTCTTAAACTTCTTCTGAGTGCACTGCTTTTGTGTGTGTGTGTGTGTGGGGGGGGTCTGCATGGTGTATCCCCCCAGCAGTAACACTAAGTCTGAACAGTTTTCACATCCCTTTTTGAATTACCAGGGCTGACATATTGTTTTTTCTTTTGTCTTTTTTAGGAATGTGAATTATATTAGGAATTTTATACAGTGAGGCCAGTTTGCCTCATATGCAAGGTTTAGCTATAGAAATAATAACTAAACTGCCATTTTGTAAGATAATAATGCTTTATCATTTTAAAATTCTGTATCATTGTCTATTTGCCATTGTGTCCTTTCATAAGTGAATTGTGAATATGTATCAATCAATCTTTCTTTTATTGTTGACCATAAAAAGCCTTACAATGTGTAAGTAACAGACAATACAAATAGTGACATATACCCATGACAAAAAAACAGGGAAAAATGTAAAAACCCTAGATGAAAAATTTCATTATTATTATATTTTGATATAGGTCTTTATGCAACCACGTAGGCACACAATATGAGATGTGCCCTTTCATGCACTGGAGTTAATATTATTCTTGCTTCCACTTCTTCCTTAGCCAGACAATAGTCTGAAGGAATTTTGCCACACTTTTAATAGTATTATCATCTGTTGTATTAAACAGAATAAATGTAAATTCATTTTTTGTTAAATTAGTCCAGTCCAATTGTGAATATGTATGTGGATTTCTATTTCTGTGATATAGCCATGGGCTGAATTGCATCATTTTAAAATACATAAACTTGACCTGACATTTTGAGTTACAGTAATTATTCATCCTTCCCCATGCACAGAGTGGAATTTTGTGCCAAGTTCTGGGATGTTGACTTATATAACAAGGCCACAAATAGAAACAGAAAGCATCTCACTGCCAGTCACAAAACAATCCACCATTCATTTCAGCATTTCTAGAGCTTCAAAAAGAAACTGTGATTAAGCATAAAGCAACAGTTTGTGTTAGGAGATCACATCTGTATTTCAGCAGTTTGGCTGCCCCCCACCACCACAACAACCTCCACCACCACCAATATCTGATTCCTGTATGCACTAGGGTGTTTTATGCTGAGCTCCCCAGATAAGTGTTATCCCTTTAAGCATAGACTGACACATTATGTATTATTTGTCTCTGTTCTATTTTGCTTCTTTAAATTTGTAAATGTATTATTTTTTAGATTTATTTAATTACACTTGGATATTTTATTTAAGCAAATCAATAATTTATCTCAGTACTTGAGTTAATTTTTAGAGGCGTCAGATATTCATCTACATTGTGGAGCTCATTAATAATTGCAAACTGACCTCCGCTGATTTTAATCCTTTTTGACTTTTACAATGGACAATTAATTTCTTCTACTTTAGATACATCATGTACAGTTAAACTTAACTTGTTAGATTATTTTAAACCACTGAAGTCTTTTACTTGGTTTCAAATGTGGTGAACCTTTAATGAGGCATATAAAAAGAACGACTCATTATTAAGCAACAAAAGTTGATAAAGTGTCAGTACACCATTGAATACTGGAGTGGATAGTGTTCTCAATGATATACTGAATTTTCATGCAATAAATAGCTTTTTGCATTTCTTAAACTTCTTCGGAGTGCACTGCTTTTGTATGTGTGGGCCTGTATGGTATCTCACACTCCAGCAGTAGCACCAACTCTGAGCAGTTTGCACATCCCCTTTTTGAATGACCAGGGCTGACATATTGCTTTTTCTTTTGTCTTTTTTAGGAATGTGATATTATTATACAGTGAAGCTAATTTTGCCTCATATGCAAGGTTTATCTATAGAAATAATAACTACACTGCCTTTTTGTACAACAATGTGTTTTCATTTAAAATCACCATTGTATCATTTCTTAAAGGTTGTGAGTATTTATGGACTTTCTATTTCTGTGATATAGCAGTGGAATGAACTGCATACTCTTTAAAATAAATAAACTTGGTCACACTTTGAAGTGTCAGTTTCACTGTAACTGCAGAGTAGATAATTATGAATTAGATGGAACACAGGTAATTACACTGTAGTTACATACTTGTGGTATGTAACGGAATTGAATTTGCAATACAGTTACAGTGTAGTTACACTGCAACTACAGTAGCTTGAAATTTTGAGATAGTCAACACTCCTTCCTCATGTATTGAATGTTATTTGTGTCAATAGTGTGGGAGGCTGACTTACAGTATATAATGAGGCCACAAACAGAAACAGAAACCATCTCACTGTCAGTCACAAAACAATCTAATAATCACTGCAGCATTATCAGAGACTCAAAAAGAATCTATGATTAAGCATACAGCAACAGACTGTGTTAGGGGATCAAGTCCATATTTAAGCAGTGTGGCTACTATCTCCCCACCACCACCACCGAAATCTGATTCCTGTATGCACTACAACATTTTGTGGTGAGCTCCTGAGACAAATGTTATCATTTTAAATATAAACTGCCACATTATTTGTCTTGGTTCTATTTTGCTTCTTTCATTTTTTATTTTCTTCAGATGTTATTTAACTACATTTGAATTTTTTATTTAAGCAAATTTCTACTTTATCATACTACTTGAATTAAGTTTGAGAGGTTTCAGATATGTTTCTATATTGTGAAGATTGTTAATAACTATAAACTGACCTTCCACTGATTTTAATTCTTTTGACTTTGCAATGGGTATTTATTTTTTACACTTTAGAAATATATCATGGTAGTTAAAATTTACTTTTAGATGGTTTAACATCATTACAGGCTTTTACATGGCTTCAAATGTGGTGACCCTTGATTGGACATGTGAAAGTACAATTTCTTACCAAGCTACACCCCTGGTGAAGTGGCAGTGCACCATGAGATACTGAGTGGATAGTGTCTCAAGGATGTACTGACTTTTCTCCAATAAATAGCTAGTTGCATTTCTTTAATATCTGACTGCACTGCTTTTGTGTGTGTGGTTCTGCATGGTGTCCTCTGCAGAAAGCAGCAGCACTAGCTCTGAGCAGTTTGCACATCCCTTTTGGAGTACAACAGCTGACATGTTTCTTTTCTTTGATCTTGTGTATTTTATTACTTTAGAGGTTAACATTTTTACCTAAAGTCCTGTTATCTGGTTAAATTATAAACAGTAGCATGCAATCAGATTTCAAATAGTTAAACCCTTTAAAGGTGCAGTAATTGTTAGTCAACAAATAATTTAATCACATTTTATTTCAACAAAAATGTATTTGTGACATCCTCAGATTCATTGAAAGTATGTTTTTAATGTTCTCAGCTACTTTTAAAACAGCCATTATAAATGATTTTGTAATTAATAATTCAAGTAATAAATAGTTGCTACCTGCAATTTTTTAAAATCTCTTCTACTGAGATTAAGTTTTGAACTGTATACTAAATTCAGTCTGTGGATGTATTAGTAGGGTTCTACCTTAGTGCTTCTCATGGAATGCAGCACAGAACCACACCAAGACATTTATTACATTTTCATGGTGGGCGTGGTAAGGAGCAGAAACTAGTAAAACTTCAAAATCTCATATCTTAGTTCAGGAATGAAAAGAAAATGAAAGGAAAATGGGTACACTGCTGAAAAAATCACACATATATGATGAACAACTGTTGCTGCTTTAAAGGGACATAGACATTGTTGTTTACATATACATTTGGGCATGTGTGAAGTCTGTTTTATCACCCCAGTGTATTCTTTTGGGTTTTTGTTTTGAAATAGTTATATATTTTCCCTTCTTTTCAGCCCCATATTAATGCATCTTTTTTCCCCATCAAATATTCACTTTTTTTTATTATTTAGCAGTTCCAGAACCCAGTGACATCAGTTGAACTGAAGACTACAGTGAAGCAGAACACAGTGACATAAGCTCATCCTAAGTTATTGTGTTCCACTTCGTTGTAATCTTCAGCTCAACTGATGTCACTGTGCTTTAAGTAATTAAAAAATGAACTTGGTGCAAGAAAAAGGCTACATTAATATGGGACCCAAAATAAAACAGGACTATTTCAAAACAAAACACAAAAGAATTCACTGAGGTGATAAAACAGACTTCACACATGCCCACATTTCACAACTGCATTGAAAAATGTAAACAGCATTGTTCATGTTCTCTTTAACGAATGGCACAAGTTACCACCAAAAAGTTATAGCTGGCAATAGCCAACCTCAGTTACACAACTTTCCAAAATATGATGGAATTCCAAACTATTGTTTTTGTTATTAATAAGGGTAAGTGTATGGAAGCTGAAACACTTACTTTGCTGTTCAGTTTATCCTGAATACTCTGCGTGTGACATCTCAGACTGTTGCTGTGCAGCTCACTATCGCAGCAGAGGGTTATGATGACCTCAGCTCTTGAATAATAACCTCAGCTCCTGAAAAGAATTGGGGTCAAAGGAAATGTAAAGGGCAATATGGATCATGTTTAGATGCTCGTATTATTTTTAGAGATTAGACCGACTTGAAATTTCATTTTATTTTGGATTTCTGAGTAATTGGAATCTGCTGATGACAGCTTCAATTTTATTGACTGGTGCCACTCTTTCATAAATGGTGTGCCTACTGGCATTGTCAGCTGCTTTTAAGAGACACAGCCAACCCCCTCCCCCTTTTACATGTGCGCGCACATGCGCTCACACACACACACACACACAGATTAGGACCTTTCCATTTGAAGTAGAATACTAGGTCAAAGCTTGGCAGTGTTCTAAATACTGGTTGTGCACCTGTTTGGATTTAAAAAATATTTGCTTGTTTGTTGTTTGTTTTTCAGTGGTAGGACTGCCATTCATGATGCCAGAGACCTGGGTATTAGAATGAGCCATGTTAGTTTGGAGACCAATTGGGGGGTCAAGTATTCCAATGGACACGCCTCTCCTCTGAGGAAGGAGGGTTGTTTTTTCTGAAACCACACTGGCACCCCGGTCACCATAGGTGTTGATGCAATTTGAGAGTGACGTGGGTGGGTGAGGGGACACAACCTGACCTCACATGGCAGTCACATGTGAACATGTGCATGCATGCCTCAGAGCCGTGCCAGAAGCATCCCCAAGGGTAAATTCTGAAGAAAGCCAGAAAACCCTCAATGTGCAGAATAATGACAGTGGCACTCTTGGGCCCCTCCTCCACCCCACTCCCAACTGCCCACCAGTCCTCACACAAGAAAGGCCTAACAAAGACTATGGCTGTAGAACTTCAAAGAGAGCCCACCACAAGGAAAATGCTCTCAGTTGAGAAAATGCCACCTGTCAACCCCACTGGAACCGGGTAAGCAGCATAGATGATATTAGAGGGGGCTAGGAGGTGGCCTTGCTAAGAACACCAGCATCAGAGGCCAGGGGAAATGAATGTATATAAAACAAGTTTTATATGTAAATTTTAAAATTATCTTGGGCACAACATTGGCATAGTAAAACCAAAAAAATTGTCTCATTCAGATGTACTCCTGCCATGTAACAAGTGACAGGATCATATGTTAAAGGTGATCGGAAACATGTTTTATACCCCTCTAGATGCCCTTCAGTTGTTCCTTTAATGTCTATCCAATATTCTGATATGTTTTGGACTTTTTTTGTTACTTTAATAATCTAATTTTGTTGCCTTTGCAACTAACCTGAATCATAGAAACACAGAAATTGTCTACAGATAAGGACTGGCAGGCCCATCCAGTCTGCCCAAAACCCTACACTATTTTGTGGCCTCTGACCCTAACTGGTCATTAGAAAATGGACAAAGTTCATTCTTAATTCTGATTGGCTAAAATTGCCAATCAGCCAGTCCAATATGAGGCAACAGAGACTGGGAAATAACTAGTTCCAGTCTCCATTGCTTTATATTGTTCTAAAAATGAATGGGCCAGTGGAGCATTGAAAAGGCTAAAACTGCCATCTTTAGTATCTTGCTTAGCGACTGAGAGACCCTCCACCAACAACCGGACTTAGAACTGCTAAAGTAAGACTACTGCAAGTGGTCACATTAAAGTTTTTTCACTCTGCCAGCTTAAGTAAAAATAATGTGTACCCCAGAAACATGTTCCCCAGCTGATTTCTGATGATGTCCCACTCAGTGCCACTCCTGATGTTCCGCCAGGCACCGCCGCAAATGTCACGATCACATGCAGCACATACTGCATAATTATCTATTATGCTGCTGAATTCCCTACATAACATCATAAATCTACCTCTTCATACCCCACTGCAGCTCACTTGTCCTTTTCTGTCTGGTTTGGCAGAGACACAGCAATCCTGAATTTTTCTGTATTATGTCGACTTCTACCCACTGCAGCGTATGTATCACAGAGCTGTTAACTCTCTCACACCCCACTGCCCCAGTTAGCCACCAGCTGTCAAGCTCAAAGTTTAAAAGAGATGAAAATAAAGTAATAAAAATAAAGCTAAAATGAACCTGCTATGGTGTGTCCTGAAACTGTCTGTTCTTGCTGGCCTACCGTGATTCACCATGGGGGGGGGACATACCAATATACCGAAAAAAACAGATCATTGCCTGTATGTCTTTGACTGTTGGAGGGAGGTGACACTAAAACTTTCTCAAAGGTAACAAATCAGATCTATGAGTGTGTGTGTGTGTGTGTGTGTGTCTGTGCGGGGGGTAGTAACCATGACAACCAGCTCCAAGGCAAATCTTTATAAAACAGGTGGAGGAACTATTTTATTCAAAAACTTATTTCAAACAAATTTTTCTAATGTTTTTTTCATAAACAATTTTTTTGGAGTGCCATTTTTCTGGCCTAGTAATTCTCTCCAGGGTGGGCAGTATTTTGCTATACCAGGCCCTTTGCCTGTGGTGTCGGGCCTCATTACACCCCTGGGCGATCCGGTATAGCACAATACTGCCCACCCTGTAGGGAATTATTGCTTACATAGCTTTTCACCCTACTGATACCAAAACAGATATGATCTCGGGAGTGGAGGTTGGCAGGGCCCAGGCCAGTTCAGGGGAGGTTACACCAAGTGGAGAGGAGGAGGGGGTGGTGGAGGCAGAGGAGGAAGCAGAGGAGGAGGAGAGGAGGATTCAGGGGAGAGGAGGGGAAACAATGGTAGTTTTCAACATTAGCTCTAAGATTTTAACCATGGAGGAAGAAAAGGTTCTTAAAAATGACTTTCCTTCTCACTGACTAAACCACTGGACCCTTTCTATTTGCAAGTTGATTTGCAAACATTTTACAGGAACATCAGATTGGCTGACTGGTTTGGGGACAGCCACCAGAACCAGTAACCAAGAAACAGATTCTCAAAAGCCCTGGGAATCAAGTCTAATTTCAATCCACCAAAGGGAAGGGACACAGTGGAGACATGTATAAAGATGGTTGATAGGCAAATAAGAGAGTTTTGTAAAAATGAGAATTTGACACCAAAATGGAATAACTTAAGCAAAAAGAAAGATAGATTTTGAATTAGTTAGAGAATGACAAAACAGTCATAATCAAGCCCACTGATAAAGGGGTAGCATAGACCTGTGGGACTATACCAGATACAGGACAGAATGTTTAAGACGGTTGCAGGATACAGAGAGATACCTGAAAATAGATAGGGACCCCACACATGAAATAAGACAGGACATCGAGGATCTCATGGACGAAGCAGTAGACATGGTTTGGTGTGCAGTGGAAGAGGGGGAAATGTAAAAACAAAATCCAAGGATCCATTTATATTACATGTTATGAAAGGTCCACAAAGATCCAGTAAATCCTCCAAGAAGACCTACAGTGTCAGGTTCAGATTCGATTCTGGAGCCCATGTTGACTTTCACATCAGCAAAAGTGAGCAAGATGGATACTTATGTGAGGGACTCTAATCATATCATATACATAATTTCAGAATTAAACAGAGAGGTAAGAGATTGGTAAAATAAGATATTGGTTACTTTTGATATTAAAGACCTTTACCGAGTGTACATGAAGAAGCCCTGGACTCTCTGTTGACAGCCTTAAGAGGAAGGGAGGATTTACATCCTACCAGTGATTTTCTTTGTAGAACAGCTGAAACAGTACTCAGGCAGAATTATTTCACATTTGAAGACAGTTTATTCTTGCAGGTAAAGGGCACGGCAATGGGGATCACCATGGCTCCTTCACATGCCAGCCTTATGTGTGGGCATTTGAGGCGCACATCCTGGATAGGGACAGCAATATATTTTTGACAGAATATTAAAATGGAAATAATATATAGATGATATTTTAATGATCTGGCAGGTGAATGAAGTTGAGCCAACTGATTTCCACAGTTATTTGAATAGTTGAAATAGAAACCTATTGTTTACAATGACTGCTGACAAATAATTCAATTTTTGGATTTAAGTATATATAAGGGTACAAATGGGCTAGAGATCACTTTATTTAGGAAAGACACATCTAAGAACATCCTGTTGCATTACAGCAGTTTTCATGGCCCCAAACTCAAAAAGAGCATTTCCAAATCACAGTTCATAAGGGCCAGATGTAATTGTAGCGAACCACATGAATATAGGAGAGTGGCTGAAGATATGACTGCAAAATTCACAGACAGAAGTTATAATCTTGTACAGGAAATGGAACAACAGGTCACTACACAAACCAAGGGAAACATATTTGAGGCAGACACGAAACAAGACACAGGAGACAGAATAATTTTTTCAACCCCCTACAGCCATTTGAGTTGAAGATTAGGAATGTAATAATACAGAACTGGCACATTTGCAAACCGAAGAGGAAGCAACACAAGATTTCTGAATACACCCATATGTACCTCCAGAAAAGTAAACTATTAAAGACCATTTGATTCACACTCAGCATTACTTTCCAGATACGCAGAATAGACAGCTTTTGTTGTGTCTGTTGGCACCCAAGCAGTGTCCCATGTGGCCATTGCTATCAGTGTGGCAACATGGCCAGGAAACAGGAATTTGAAGACCCTTACACCAACATAAAGTTTCAATTAAGCAGCACATTGACTGCAAAGATGATCATGTGGTATACATCCTCCATAATCCATGCGATAAACTCTATATTGGGAAAACTATGAGGTAATTACGCCAAAAGGATCAGTGAGCACAAGAGTGACATTTGCTTAAAGGACGAGGCCTCTACAGTGGCCAGACTTTATAATGCTGTGGGACACTCTGCTACTTCGTCCCATTTCTGGGGTCTGGAACAAGTACCCATGCCACAGAGTGGAGAAGCCCACTGGGACATGGTATTTAAAAAACACAACATTTTCTGGATTTTCACCTTAAACAGTCTAGATCCAAATGTTGGATTCAGGGAAGAATGTGACTGGGCATTGTATTATTAGTGTACCCACAGACTTTATCACATTTGATAGGCTCACATCTTATTGATATTTGGCCAGATTGTGAATGTTAATTGTCAATTTAACACAGAGTGTACAGATTTTGAAGAACATAATGTTTAGCCTGAAATTAGATGACTTTAGCAAATGAATGTATTTGAATGAAATGGTAGTTACAATAACTCAAATTACTAAAATATCAGAATACTAAGGTTCATTTTGCCCCATTTAGAACCTACCCACCCATTATATCCCTCTCTACACTACACTTTTAAGCCATTTAGATTTGCAAGGAAGAACTATAGCAGCAATTTGCATATCCTTTTGAATATATGGGAATTCCAACAGGGAATAAAATGTTCCTTCATTTATTTCTCTAATTAAAAACTAACTGGGACTTCTGATCCCAAGGTGGGGAGCGAACCACTGCAGTGATGATCCTAGGCTCAGATTCACATGTGTCAGCCCTGCAGCTCAGCCACCGAAGGACACACTGATCTGCAGGTCTGGCAGCACAGCAGCACTGGGGCACGGAGCCAGTGTAACATCATTCATGATGTTGGTAGCTCCCCCCACCTCACACGATATTTAAAGTGCATTTTGACCACTGGCAACTGCTCCCTCTGAAGCAGGTGTTGCTGTGGCACAGATAATTAATCTGTAAGTTACCTCTCTTATTTTCTTTTCACTTCAAGCAAGAATTTGCAGAGTAAAATGTGGATGGAGTGGCACTGAAAGCGAGTTATGTTTTTGATAGGGAACCGAATTAGCTGCATCATAGGTTCTGCAAGAACCGAACAGCTGCCAAATAAGAAATTTGAAATAGAACATTAAAAGCTCTAATATAAGGTATTTGTTTATATCACCAGAAGGTTTGAAGGTATATTTTGAATTGATATAAACAGGTTTTCTTCTAAAAAATATGTTTTTGTTAAAATACAGAAATACGGAGATTTCAGGGTTAATGAAACAAGCAAACAAAAAATTAAGAAAGTCTTTGGTAAGCAAACCACATTTGTTTCTTAAGAAAATGAATCATTAGTGAAAACCACAGCAAAAATTTACTGAAATAACACTATTTTAAAACACAGATGGACATAAAGGCATAGATAAGGCATTTAAGGAATTGACTCATGGACAAAATGCAGATTATATAGGGTGAGCATAAGATGTGTACCCACCAGTGGTTAAAATTAACTATTATCTTGATACAGTCATTGGGCCGATTCTCAAAGGTTACATCTGGGTAACTGACTTGCACCAAAAATTAGTGCAAGTAGCAAGTTATGCCAGAAGTTTCACATATGGTATTCTGTAAAGGAGCTTGCAACATGCTGCAGGCTGCTTGCACCAAAGTGGACTTACGCCACCAGTTACATCCTAAATCCCCTGCGACATGGTGCTAGAGGATATACGGCAGCTGTTGTGCCCTATTCTAGAAGGGCAGCAACAAAGTCCCCATACTTGCTATTCTAGAACAACCCCTGGAGGACATCCATCAAAGTACAGTTACGGCAGCCTTCAGCTGGTGTTAGTGTACTATCGCCCACTGGGGGTTGCGTGTATGTGCCACTGGCCCAACACCCGATGCCATGTCACCCTCCCCTCCACCACTGCCTGCTCCCCACATAGCCATACGTACTGCCCTGTCCCCCCCACCTCAACCATCAAACAATGGAGTTAAAGCCCCACAGGGCTATTCATGCCCCTTATGCCCTGACCCCTAAGCATGTGTGTTAAAGCCTTGCAGGGCTATTCATGCACCGATCCCAAGTGTCACCTCCCACAACACACATCTCTAGCATGATAGATACCCCATAGCCGTGGTAGTCTAGTGGCCCCCCAGCAGTGAAACATCACTCACCCCACACCCAGACGGTGACTGGCACAGCCCACCACCCACATTTGCCAGCTGCCAACTGAGTCTATATATGAGTGCATACTGTATATATGTTCACAATGAATGAATGAATGTGTTCATTCATTCACTGAGTCGATATACAAACGCCTACACGGAGCCTCAGGCAGTGGCTGGTCACGGTTAGTGAGAGGAGAGTCAGTGCCAGTTGCCGGCCAGGGATGGGGGGAGTGGGGTGGACTGCCACAGCTTGAAGGGGGGTGGGGGGCCACTAAACTACCTGGGAGTTCAAGTGTCATAGACGCTGCGGGGATCATGTTGGATGGGGGTCACATCTAGTGGAGGTTCTGGGTGATGGCATGCCCTGCAGGATGTATGTAGCTGGAACAGGGTCAAGGGCACATATCATCCCTGGGTCAGTACTCTCTGGTACGGGGGTCAGGGGTGCATTCCAGCCCTGCAGGGAAGTTATTATAGGTATGAGAGGGCTCGTAGCAGCCCAGCGTGGCAGGACATACAGGTACAGGGTTGGGGGCATTATCATGCCCATTGGAGCTGTGGGGATCATGGTATGGGAGGGGTACTTATGCCTCACACATCCAGTTCTGTGGCTTCTGACATACCCTGCAAGTACACCCTTTGTTGGGCATACCTGTGGGCATATTGCAAATCACAGGACTTAGCCCCGGGGACCCTGCCTTTTCCAAAATCAGGTGCAGGGTCTGCAGCATAACCAAGAATGGTGCAAGTCGCATTTGGCAGCATCTTGCACCATCCTTGTAGAATTGGGCCCTTTATATTTAAGGCTTCTGAATTAAGGCAGCTATATTTGGATCTAGTATCATTTGTATTTTTCTATAGAGAATGTTGTAGAGAATATTAATAGTTTTGATGACAGTGTTTCCCAGTGTAAGTCACGGTGAATTAGTTCAGTTTTATAAGGAGGGGATAAGATTTGGTTGGTGGCAGAAGTTAGCAATATAGTGGTTCACACTTTTACTAACATAAGATATTAAACAAAGCATGCTTGTGCATCTATTGTAGAAGCACAATTGGGGCCCTGAGGAAAAGGCAGAGCCATGAAACTGTTGCACCTCTTACCATATGTGTGAATAAAAAGAAAAACTTCTGGCTGAAGAAGAAACTGTTTCAGTGAAGTTCATCCTACTTTATTTTATTCTATTGTTTCATTAGAGTGCCAACAGGATGACCCAAATTTACATTAGTTAGACACTTACAAGGCAGCCTGACATGAATTGCACTTTTCACCCCACCTTCCCACCTCTAAGGTACCCTTATGCCTGTTGCATGCATGTTTGAAACTCTCCGCTGTGCTCTCCTTCTCTCTCATCAGAGAATCCTTCTCTCCTCAGCAGTTGCTTTCTCTTTTCATACTGCCAGAACATTCTATGACATCAATAACACCATCCCAGGCCAGTCAGAAGAATAGCTTGGAATGGCATTATTGATGTCATAGAATGTCTTAGAAATATGAAAAGAAAGAGCAGTAGCTAGTGAGGAGAGTGGAACTCTGTGGACATGAGGGCACCCCAAAGCTAGATCATCAAAAAGTGGTCAAAGCATATCAGAATACATGGCATGGAAAGGAAGATGTAAGAGCAGTTAAGCATGTAAAAAGTTGTCCTGTCCAAAAGACGAGTCAAGAATGGTGAGTAAAAAACTGTGACTCAGAAACAGTGCTGGGCATTTCAGCGAGGTGGTAATTGCAGCATAAGTGATGTTTAGCGCTGTTAGGGGTATTGCTCTTCTGCTCTACAGTTTTGCAGCTCAGAGATGGTTATTTAAGTTAAGGGGGTTTGGGAGCAAAGCCCCCTGATGGAGGTTGTGGGGGCACTGCCCCTCACAACTGACATAGAATGGGGTTTTGTTGTCATTGTTCAGAGCGGTATTACAAAGCACTATTGTGGGTGTCACTGTTTTTGCCCAGTGCCGTTTTGCAGGCATGGTTTTCACATGGAACCTGCAGAAATCATTTCCTAGCTCCTTTAATGTTGTCATGCTGTCATTATTTTTAAAAACTTACATTAAAACTGGGTTGAACTAGGGGCACAGTAGTTCCACTGTGTAACCGAGGAGTCCTAGGTTTGTACTTAGGTTTATTAATATGGTGCTAGGCTCCAGCTATGGCAACACACCAGAGGTTGATGAATTTCAAACTAGAGTACTTGACCCAGGGCAACTGGCCTTACCAAAAATGGTAGTCCCATTGTTTAGAATGGTAGTCCAAGGTCAAAAGGCTATATTTTGAGGAAATTACAAAGACTTACTATAGTGGCAAAAGACTTGATGGGGATAGCATTTAGTGCTATTAATACTAGACAGGTATAGAACAATAGAAAACAGGAAAATCATTTGTTTCTGTTAATACAATATGAGTCAGTCAACTCTCAGAACAAGAGAAATCTGTGAGATAGAATTAGATCGATCAGAACTCGAAATAACTATCATCAAGAATAGGACAGGAGGAGGACAGGGGAGTAGTAGGGACAGATTCAGCAGCAGCAGCAGTTGTAGTAGCAGCTTGTCCATGAACATGACAAGTGCTAGGACCAGACAGCAGCCAGTGGTTGATTGCCAGATCAGGATCACAACTATTTAATTTGGGACCTTCTACTGCTATTTGCAAAAAGACTGGAGTGTATTATCAGCCATCAGAGTCCTTATTTTTGTTTTATGAGGTTTTGAATGGAAAAAACTCTTTCTCACTTTGCATTTGATACACTCATCAACAGTAGTATTTCGACTAAGTCAAAAATATGAACAAGCTGGGCTAGTTTTTCTCTTAGCAGTCTTGAACAGACTTGCATATATGGCTTATCAATTGCAACTTTTGGTAGTGCTTTAAATGCAGCATATTCAATTTTCATATTTTTCTGCTGCTCTTTAGTGCAAAAAAAGTACTGAGTCAAATTAGCCTATTCAGTAGTCCCAAACTCCGTTAGTTATTCTCATGGGAGATCAAAGTAGAAAATCCAAGCAAGTGAACCATTTGCCCTCATGTTAGTTTACAAACTGTGATAGAAGCTGTTGTTGGAATTTTTGCTTATTTGCCCTCATGTTTGATTACAACTGTGCTAGTAGCTAAACCTGAAGAGCTAAACTGTACTGGCGGCTTACAGCTTACAAGCAAGTGCAGGGCAAACTGGGTGGGTAGCTAAGAGCTTTGTCTCAGGCAGAAAAGGTGATCTAAGCAGTACCACACTCCACCTGGTCTCAACTCAACCCCTCCGGTTCGCCAAATAAATTAACTTTCTCCTCTCATCTTCTTCACCACAGTGGGTCGAGAGGGCCAGAGATGTGCCCTCTCAAAGAACTCCACGAGGTCACGAGGGCCTCAGAAACAGCTGCCCTCCCCATTGGACATCTCAAGGAGCCCCCACCCACTGGAGCATGAAGCAAGGTACGAGACACAGCTCCTGTGCCTGGAGCACGGCGTGCCCCTGCCCCGCCGGCATCAGCGCCAGCTCCCACCGCCTCCACCACCACCCTTGGTCGGCATTCAGTTCTATAGCTACAGACAGGTGACGCTGAAACCAGGTGATGCGCCAGAACCTATCAACCCACTTTCTGATTAGCAGCTTATAAGATCCCACCACTAGCGGCTGCTATACTGAGTCCCAGCTTGCTGCTGCATGCTTCACATATTCAGACATGCTCATCTACCTAATACCACTCTTTTCCCTAGCTTTTCCTCTTGCCTCTCTCCCCCCAGCAACCCAGCCCATGCAGAACCCAAACCTCCACCCCTCTACACCGCGTCATCTCCCCTATGCCCCCCACCTACCTCCACCTCTCTGCTCCAGCCACTTATGCCCACCCATACATGGGCTCTAAGCTCTTCTGTCCCCCCCCTCTTTCTTTCCTGGCCTATCCGTCCTACCAACCTAGCTACCTCAACCTCTCTCTACACACCACAAACAACCCACTCAAAGCTTAAGTCCAGATACACATGGAACGCCTCCATGCACTACATCACCCTGCTTCTCCTCTTGGCGGGGGATGTTGAAACCAACCCTGGCCCATCACCCCACTCTACCCCCCAAACCCTCCCAAAGGGCCTTCGATTACTTCACCAAAACATCTGCAGCCTCCTGAACAGAGTACCTGAGATGCAACTCACTGCCCTAACCCTCTGCCCAGACATCTGCATTATAACTGAGACATGGCTTAAACCACATCATGCTGATTCAGAAATAGACCTCCCTGGCTACACAGTAATTAGGCAGGACAGGCAGGGCAAGAAGAAAGGAGGAGGCATCGCCATGTACATATCCAACAGGCTCCAGTTCACCCCTGTCCAGATCCCTGGACCCACACCCCAAATAGAATCTATGCTGATTAAGCTTACTCTACCACATTCCTCCCTGGTGTATGTGGCTGGGACATACTGTGCCCCTGCTACCCCTGTGCCTAGCGTCCTAGACCACCTAGCCACTCTAAAGTCTGCTGCCGGAGCTGGCGAGCTCTACATCCTCAGGGATTTCAACCACAATTGGCTAGCAAAAGACTGCTCTAAAATACGTAGCAAAGTTTACTCCCTAAACCTCTCCCAACAAATTGATCAACCCAGCTGACCAAACTCTAAAACACAAAACCACTCCATCCTGGACTGGGCCCCTCACAACCCACCCTCACAGGATAATAAAAGCCGGCCTCCTCCCTGGCTCCCTGAGTGATCACCATATGGTTTATATGGTCAGAAAGGTGCACAGACCTGCAACCCCCCCCCCCAGAACACTCCTCATGAGGGCTTATAAATCCATCTGTCTCCACTCCCTTCTGAATGACCTCGCCCACGTTGACTGGTCATTCATCCAGAGGGCGCCCTCTATTGACTACGCTTTCGACATGTTCAGAGACAACTTGCTTGCTGTATGGGACTATCACACCCCCCTAAGATGTAATAGGGTCAAGGGCTCCCATCTCCCCTGGGTCACCACCGATGTCATCGGCAGTTGCCGAGCTAGGGACCAGGCCTGGAAAAAACACAAGCAATCTGGCACACTAGAATCCCTGCAGCGTTATCGCACTCTCTGCAACTCCTGCACCAAAGCTATACGGCAGGCAAAGAAAAACTACTTCAAAAGCGGCTCTCTCCTCCAACCTGAGCCACCCTTCTAAATTCAGAAATCCATCAAAACTCTGCTCACCCGCCCTGACCAACCACCTACCCCAACCCTATCCATCCATGGCAACTCTATCTCAGACCCTAGCGAAGTTGCCTCCGCTTTCAACACCTTCTTTACTAACTGCGCTGCGTCTCTCCTCACAAACCACCAGTGCACCACATGCACACCATTTCCTCTTGCAACCCCAGGACCCCCACCCATCTCCATGTTCTCATTCCATCCAGTGTCCACGGCAGAAGTACTCCATGCCCTACGATCTCTAGACCCTAACAAAGGCAAGTGCCCATTAGGACTGGACGCCAAACTTCTACACCTATCAGCCCCTGCAATTGCTGCCCCTCTAGCCCACCTCCTAAACCTCTCATTTTCCATGGCTCAAATTCCAGCCGCTTGGAAGCAGGCAGTTGTCATACCCCTACTGAAGGGTGCAGATCCATCTGCTCCTGGAAATTATCACCCCATCTCCCTTCTCCCAATTCTGGCCAAACTTCAGGAACACCTAGCTCTTACCCAACTCACTCAATTTCTCAAATCTACTTCCTTCTTCACCCCTTATCAGTCAGGGTTTTGGAAATCTCACTCCACCATCACCATGCTCTTAAGATTCTCAAATGACATCTCCACAGAGATGGACAGGCATATCACCTCGCCATTTTCATAGATCTGGCCAAGGCCTTCAACACCATCTCCACCCAAAGCTACTCACAAACTAAATGATTCAGGCCTCTCCAGCCTAGCCACTAGCTGGTTCCAGGCCTACCTGACTGGCAGACAACAGTCAGTAAAAATTGGTACACAAGTATCCCCCCCACTCCCAATCACTATGGGGGTCCCCTAAGGCTCTGTTCTGGGCCCCTTACTTTTTTCCATTTTCTTAAACGACCTTCCACTGACCTGCTCAAACTCAGCCATACAAATGTATGCAGATGACACCGCACTGTATTCCTCCGGCCCCTCCACTGGGGACGTGTATGCAGCCCTCCAACAGGATTTTGATGCCATCCAAAAATGGCTCAGATCCAATCAACTAGTACTAAACTCAAAGAAAACCATCTCCCTAACCTTCAGCACGCAACCTCAACTGTCCCGCCTAGCTGCTCCCCCCACTTTCCATACCCTGGACGGGTCACCTTTGGAGACCTGCACCTCCTTTAGATACCTGGGAGTATGGCTTGATCAATACCTTGATTTCTCCATCCACATTGACTCACTACACAAAAACTGCACTCCAAACAGGGTGCACTTCATCGTAATAAAGGTGCCTGCCCACCATTGTCCGGAGGAAACAGTGCATAAAATGATTCTCCCTATCTTTGACTACGGTGATGTGGTCTACAGCTCAGCACCCTCATCCACCTTAGCCAGCCTGGACACCCTCTTTCACTCGTACTGTCGCTTCATCCTGGAATGCCCCCCCACCATCCATCACTGTGACCTATACAGCTCCTTAACACTACCCTCGCTCGAGTCTCGATGTCGGATACACTGCGCAAATGTCATAGCTAAATTCTGGATAAATTCCTTCCCCCCCACCTCAGCTCCGCTTTGTCGGCACAACCCTCCCCGGCCTACTCTCTCAGATGCTCTGACTCCAGGCTACTCAAAATCCTGTTCATGCACACTTTGAAGGGCCAATCCACCTTCAAATACCACCTGCCCAAACTCTGGAATGATCTTCCTACTGGTATCAGGCTCACCCTGTCCTAGGCTCCTTAAACACTCCTCCATGACCATTTCTCTGACACATGCAACTGCTACCAGCAACCCAGACCCGCTAACCAAGGGCATCTAGATGTACCTTGACAGCTTTAAATGTCTCAACAAAATTACTGTATACCTGCATGATTTCTGCCTGTATATACTCTGTGGTCTTAGGACTAAACTTTGTAGTAGTAGATTGTATCAAATGCATGCCCAGCTCTGTTACTATTCTGGACCTGTTGTTTTTATCCTGTATTGTACTTGTCTTGCTGTATTTTGCATGTAACCCCCAGGTCACATCCGGAAATGAGCGGTCCCCGCTCAGTATGCCTGCCTGGTTAATCTCTTGAATAAATAAATCATGGCACCTGTCATCGGGATGACTGGGGAAGGTGGGTGACAAGATGGGTAGTGCATGAAATAGTGGCATCCTGTCACTACATGCCTATGCATGTGGGGGGGACTGAGTACACCAAGTGTGGGGTGGGAGGGGATGGAGGAGTTGTAGGGGGTGGCTCCATGGTGAGCTGCCGAGCTGCTTCCGTGGTGTGGTGGGTGAGTTCAGGGCTGTGATGGGAATGGTGCTGGGTTCGGGTCTGGGCACAGGTACTTTTTGTTGCATCTGACCTGAAATTTCATTTTTGCTAGTTTGCACCACCCTGGAGTTGAGAATCCTTATGTAGTGGGGTGTGGTGGGTGAAGCCCCCCATGGGGAGGGGTGCGGGGGTGCAGTCCCCTGCATAAAATGAAAAATCCCAACTCCCTGGCACCATTTTGCTGTGCGTCAGGGAGTACATTGCCAAAATATTTTTTCGGTGATGTGCCATCACCCTAACGGCAATTGCCATTATCACATAGATCCCTGCCTGTTGCACGCCTTCCTTATGTGCTCAGCACAAAGGTAACCAGATTATAGAGGGCTGCTGAATTACTTGAGGACCTGTGGTGGGATTTCAAGAATCATACTAAACTGGTTCTGACCCTAATCCACTGGTTAGTTGTAGTCAGTAATGGTGGGAGTACCTTACTCTTTATGGGCTGGGACCAGCTATGGGGTCCTGCAGGAATTGATCATGATGCTCCTTTTATTCAATATGTACAAGATTGCCCTAGGAGATATATTTAAAAGGTAAAATCCAGGCTGTTATTTCTCTGCAGGTGACACCCATTTGTTTTATTTTTTCTCACTGTTGATGGTTAGCAGGGTCCCATTGTGAATGACTTCCTGGAATGGCAGTAGGCTGGATGTGAGCTAACTGTCTTAAGCTGAATCCAAAAATGAATGAGGTACAGGTAATATGGGTGGGATGCTAAAGACAGATGAGAGCTTGGGGAGACTCCATGCTGAGGCTGATAGGGGTGGTCGGGATCCTGGGGTTTATGTTGGATCACAATCTGATGTTGGAATGTTATGTGCCAGCTGGGTTCTATGTGATATTAGCAACTCTGAAATGGTGAGTCCAGAATCATGAAGCAATATCGGTGACAACCAAAACAGCAACTGTTTTTTTTGGAGGCACTTCCCCCACACCCTCCTTACTTAAATAAACCAACCCAAAGTCATAGCATCTAGGGAGGGGTAAACGATGCCCTGTTCTGTTGTTGCGCCATTCCCTCACCGACAGTGGTACTTGATGTTCCAGAGTCACTAACATTATGTGCCATCGTCAACTGTAATCAAAATTGGGTTCCACCCCCTCAGGAAAACTGCAAATCTTCAAGCCATGCTTTCATCTGGCATCTCCTTCTCTGAGATCCTGACAGTCTGGGAGAGGGGGGGCAGATGGACAGAAGGTCAGAGAAGGGGAGATAGGGGATCTAAACTTGTGGCTCCAAGGGCTGGTGCCAGGAAAAAGGACACAAATTTGTAAGTAACTGGCAACAGTTTTGGGAGCGAAAGTTCTTTAAATTTGATGGACTACATCTGACTAAGGAGGCAGTCAGTGCATTGGGGCAGAAGTTTGATGTCTTTGCAGAATATTTAAACTAGTAAATGGGAAGGGGGTACAGCACCTGATACGTCGAATGGGAAGAACACCCTTCCCCCCTCAGCTAGTGATCAAACAAGAGTTCAGCACATTAGTAGTTTATTTGCATCACCAGTTAATGAAAAAGGTCTGGCTCCCCATACGATGCACAGGGAAATGCCAGACCTCGTCCAACAGCCAGCACACCAAAATCTGGCCAGTGGAAAATCTTGTACACAAATACTCGCAATCTGGGAAACAAGATCCCAGACCTGCAGGCAATAATGACAGAGGCTAAACTGGACATAGTAGCCATTAACGAGACATGGTTCACCAGTAACCACACTTGGGAGACTTCAGAACCCAGCTATGTACTGTTCAGAAGAGACCAAGGTGCAAAAAGGGGGGGGGGGGTGAAGTGGCTCTTTATGTCAATGAAAATATCAAAGGTACAGAAATTCAGAATACACATAAGGAGCCAGAAGAACTGTGGGTCACCCTGTAAACAGGAAATGGGACAGCCATATTAACTGGTGTTGTCTACAGGCCTACAGACCAGGGGGAGGACATAGACACATTATTGTTAGAAGATATGCAAAACATGACAGCTAAGGGGGGGGGGTTCTGATAATGGGAGACTTCAACATGCCAGATACACATTGGTCAATACCAGCAGGAACATCTACCAGAACTAGACACTTAGTGGATTCCCTGAAGGGGGAGGGCCTGAAACAACTGCTACAACAACTCACAAGAGACAGGGCTATCCTAGATCTAGTACTGACTAACGGGGAAAGGATCACAGATCTCCAGGTAGAAGGTCACCTGGGGGCCAGTGACCATCACATGGTATGGTTCAATTTAGCCACTAGAACTAAATCATTCCATTCCAAGGCAAAAATATGGGACTTCAGAGGAGGTTTTTTTTAATAAGACAGCCAAAAGAGTTAAGTTAGCCTTGGCAAGAAGAAATACAGTTGAGGGGGGTACAGTCAAAGTGGGCAAGTATTAAGGATGCAATACTTGAAGCAACATCCCATTGTGTTAGAGAGAAAATGAAGTGCAAAAGAAGAAGAAAACCACTTTGGTTCCAAAAACAGTAGCAGAAAAGGTCAGAACCAAAAGGCTGGCCTTCAGGAAATATAAGGGAATGCAGTGGGATTAAGAGAGGAAGGCATACAAAACTTCCCTAAGGGAAGCAGGGAAGGCAGTAAGGCAGGCAAAGGTCCAAACAGAGGAAACACTAGCACGAACAGTAAAAGAAGGTGTCAAGACTTTCTATAAATACATTAGTGAAAGGAGAAAGTCCAGAGGGAGTATTGCTAAGATCAAAGGGGATAAGGGGGCATGTGAGGAGGAGGAGGACCATGTAAAAGCATCTATCCTAAACAGATACTTCTGCTCAGTATTTACTGAGGAGAAAGTAGGGCAGGGCCCACAGCTCAGCACTATGGACAGGGGGTGCACTAGTCCTTCACAAAAGAAAGGGTCCTACAAGAGCTTGATAAGCTTAGGGTGGACAAGGCAATGGGATCTGATGGCATACATCCCAGGGTACTAAGGGAGCTAAGGGTGGAACTAGCAGAGCCATTATAAGAACTGTTTAGTGAGTCTCTGAGCACAGGAGAGGTCCCAGAAGACTGGAGAAGGGCTCATGTGATCCCACTCCACAAGAGTGGTAGCAGGGAGGGGGCAGAGAACTACAGACCAGTCAGACTTATCTCAGTAGTGGGCAAGATTATGGAGGCACTCCTTAAGGAAAGGGTATTGCAACACCTGGAATCCATAGGAGCACAGGATCCAAGGCAGCATGGGTTTACAACAGGAAGGTCCTGTCAAACTAATCTCATAGATTTCTTTGACTTGGTAACCAGAGTGGTGGACCAAGGTGGAGCAGTTGATGTCAGCTACCTTGACTTCAGCAAAGCTTTCGATACTGTCCCACATAGAAGATTGATTAATTAGCTGGCTAGGCTTCAGGGTGGGTCAGAAGTTGGTCAACTGGGTGGCAAACTGGTTGATGGGCAGAAAACAGAGAGTGGTGGTAAATGGTATACAGTCAGAAGAGATGCAAGTCACAAGTGGGGTACCTCAGGGATAAGTCCTGGGGTCAGCCCTCTTCAATATCTTCATCAGTGACATTGCAGATGGACTGGAGGGGTAAGGTTTGTCTGTTTGCAGATGACACCAAGATCTGCAACAGAGTAGATGATCCAGATGGGGTGGGCAGAATGAGAAAAGATCTGGATAAACTGGCAAAATGGTCAGAAGAGTGGCAACTGGGGTTTAACACAAAGAAGTGCAAGATCATGCACATAGGGAAGAGAAACTTTGAAGCCACCTATAGTTTAGGAGGAGAGTTGCTGGCAGTCACAAGGGAAGAAAGAGACTTGGGCATCATCATCACAGATAACCTGAAATCATCCAAGCAGACAACTAAAGCAGTAGGTAAGGCTAGGGGGATGTTGGGGTGTATTAGTAGGGGTATCAGAAGTCATAAGAGGGAGGTGATAAACCCTTTTACAAGACACTGGTTAGGCCCCATCTGGAGTACTGTATGCAGTACTGGAGGCCACACCTTCACAAGGACATTAATCAAATTGAGGCAGTCCAGAGAAGGGCAACCAAAATGGTGCAGGGACTGCATCAGAAAACATATGAGGACAGATTAACAGAACTCAATATGTATTCCCTGGAGCAAAGGAGGAAGAGAGGTGATATGATTGAAACATTCAAACAGTATTAACATGGTGAAAGAGTCTAATATGTTTCAATATAAGAAAAATTGCAGGACAAGAGGACACAGCATGAGATTAGAGGGAGGCCCATTAAGGAGTAATGTGAGGAAGTTATTTTTCACAGAAAGTGTGTTGGATGCATGGAACGGCCTAATTCAGGAAGTGGTGTCTATGAATACAGTGCAGGGCTTCAAATAGGCATGGGATAGGCATAAGGGAGCAATACAGATGAGTATGAATAGATAGGCCATTGACAGAGTAAAGGCCAATGGCACATTCATAAGGTAGAAAAAGAAATGGGCAGACTGGATGGGCCTTGCAGTCCTTATCTGTCGTCAACTTCTATGTTTCTATGTTCTCCACATATTAATCCATGCCTTCTTCACATCACACCAGATTATTGTAATTTACTCTGTGATGGCTTTCCTTAGATATAGATATGTTGCTGTCTTCTAATGCAGAATGTACCAGCTTTGGTCCTCATAATAGCTAGCAGAAGGGACCAGATCACTGATACTTTAAAGGAGCTGCACTGGCTACCAGCAAGGCAGCAGATCTGCTTAAAACTACTGATGTTAACTTATAAGGCCTTACACAGATAGAGTTCCAGCTACACTGGAGCCTGCCAGGTTGCAATGCAATACTTCAGCATTCTGCAGGATTGTTACTGCAGGAAACAAAGCTCAGCATAAGAGATACTAATGAACTACTCATAAAATCAACAAATAAATGCCATCTCACATGTGAGAATACATTTCTGAGCATGCTCAGTGTGGCCAAAATGAATAAGATAGTGACCATTCATTTATCTTGCTATGCTGAGGCAAGATAAAATGTTTTCCTCTTGCAGTTTATCAGTACACACATATTGTATACTCTATAATATGACTCAAAGAAGGATTTCAGATATTGCATATGGTAAGATGTGTGTGTGCGGGCGGGGGAGTAAATGTAATATCGAGTACTTTACAGCTTGTTAAAGCAGCTGTACTTGTTAGTGGGAAAAAACATAAAATAGTATTTCTGTAATAATGTATTTCTGGCAAAAATATCAATATATGATTTTTTTTTCATTGTATTTTACTCCAGAACTGAAATATGAGGTTTTAAAGTTTTTCAAAGCCCTGCTCTTTGGCCACACCCACTGTGAATAAATTAAACATTTTGGCATGGTGCTGTGCTGTTTACCGTTAGAAATGCATGCTGGCACACTCCTACTATATCCACAGTATGAATCCTGTGTGTAAGATCAAAAAGTAACCTCTAGGGAAAGGATTTTCAAAAATTGCTGGGGACGGCCATCTTTAATGACAAGCATCATTAATTATAACACTAGTAATAAAAGCTTAGAGAAATAAAAATATAATGGTGCTAACTCTATGTCCAAAATATACTATAGTAAAGCTAAAAAAATTATGAAATGTGTTCTTCACTAATAAATACTGTTGCTTTAGGTAATAATTTTTATGTTTGCTTGCGCGCATGCACAAGAAACATCATGTGGCAGCTTAGGAGAGAAGCGGGTTGTGGAGGTGTGGCAGTGTGGCAGCCAATGGAGGAATTGCATTTGGGGCTTGGCACTGGTGGACCAATGGAGGCACAGTGTGCTGATGACACTGGCTTTCAAAACTGCCACCAACTTGTAACATTTTTGCCACAGCAATCAGGGGCTGCCTCGTAATTGCAGTATCAGCCATTCCATTGCAATGAGGAGGCGACCCATCTTTGCAGGCGAACGTTGCCTAGTGTAATATTGTTTATGAATGTGGTGGCAAGCCACCACCATGTTCTAAACAATATTAGATAACTCCCAGTGCCGAGGTGCCCAATCCCCTCGGCATCATCTTGCCACCCAAAAAGTTTTTGTTTGCCCGACGGGGCCCAATCCCTGTCAGCTTCATCTCCTTCCTTCCCAGTGTAGTTTACCAATGGGGGAGCCCACCCCTATTGGCATAATGTTTCCCAAAGGTTGGTTTTGTGCCGGCAGGTGCCCAATCCCCTCAGTTCTTGCACCCCGCATGTGCCAATGAGGGTGCCCAATCCCACATTGGCTACAGCCCCAAAAAAACACTCAGGTGGCACACTGGGAGCCCACCCAGCATGCCAAATGTCTCTAATAAAAACAAATGTCCTGCAATGTTTTTTCTTTCTTTTATTTGTTGTTCCTGTGAATCAGAAAACAGTCCTCATTGAGTCCGTGTCCCCAGCCCCCAAACCCCTGCCCACCCACTGCTACACCTTGCCCACCCACCCCCCACCCCCATACTTACCTCCGAGTCCAGCATGATGATCTTCAGTGGACCAGGAACACGTCTGCACTCTTCAAAGCCGATCTCAAACTGAAAATGCTGGTAAGCTGTATAATGGCATAAATAGGGTTTTTTCAACTTTGGTGCATATCTCAGGCATTTTGGGGAATTTTGGCACCAAATTTTCAACATGGGGTTATTGGGACCCCTCCTCATGAATTCAGCCACTGTCATTGCATTATTCAGTCACAAAAGGTGATTTCGTAGTCACTGTGCAGAAGCACCTTTCAGGATGGATTAACAAAACAACAGTGCCAGTGTTCATGAAGTGGCCTCTGAAAAAGTCTATGTTGCAAATTTGGTGGAAAAAATCCAAGAAATGACTGTTTTATGAGCGTGCATTGCGCAGTTGCTACATACGCTCATAACTTTGCAAATTTGCAATATTTTCATTCCAGATTTTCAATATTGTCATTTTTCTGCATGTCCTTATGAACAGTACAGCTGTTATTTTGCACATCCTGGCTGAAATGTGTTTTCGCACTTCTGGCACAGAATTGTAAGGTCTCTGTGGGAAATCAGTGTTTGGGGCACATTAAGAAAATCACAGTGACACTGTTCATTAGCAGAGGTCCTAAAATGCCTATGTTGAAAATTTGGTGACAAAAGTTCATAAAATGACTGTGTTACGAGCATGCATTGCGCAGTTTTCACGCACGCTTGTAACTTCGCACATTTGTAATATTTTCACTCCAGATTTTCAGCATTGCCATTTTTCCACACCTCCTTATGAACAGTACAGCTGTCATTTTGCACATCCTGGCCAAAATGTGTTTTCGCACTTCCGGTGCAGAATAGCGCAGTCGCTGTGGGAAATCACTGTTTGGGACAGATTAAGAAAATCACTGTGACACTGTTCATGAGCAGAGGTCCTAAAATGCCTATGTTGAAAATCTGCTGATGAAAGTCCATAAAATGACTGTGTTACTCGCATGCATTGCGCAGTTTCCATGTATGTTCGGAAGCGCGAGCATTTTTAATATTCCCACTACAGATTTTCAACATTGTCATCTCTTCACACCTCCCTATGGATGGTACAGCTATCATTCTTCACATCCTGCCCGATCTGTATTTTTGTACATGTAGTGCAGAATGGCACTGTCACTGTTGAAACTCAACATTTGGGACATATTGACAAAATCACACTGCCACTCTTCATGAGAAGAGGTCCCAAATGCTTTCATGAGGTGGGGTCACAAAAAGGCTATGTTGAAAATTTGTAGTTCAAATACCAACAAACACCCAATGCATTAGGGTTTCTAACCATAATGTCCTACCCTGTACAGACTGACAGGCATCAAGGTGTGCCTTTGGATCGCCGACTGTACTGCTCATGCCATCCCACCCCCACCCCCCAGCCTCTGACAGGCATCAAGGTGTACCTTGGACTCTTTGGCCCCAGACTTCACCCCATTCTCCTATGCTGCACCCATTTCAGTATATGTCCTTATGGAATGGGGTGACTGTAAAGCTAAACACCCTAAGGCACACCTCAACATGTGTCGGTGTCTGCAGAACAGAGTGAGGTGACATGGCATGACCGTCATGGGTGACAACCCAAACACTTACCCCAATGCCTGTCTGTCTCTACAGGATGGAGGTGGGGTTGGCATGAAGTTCAATACTTCACTGCCATTCCTATTCTGCATCTGTCTAACTCCTGCATTTCCAATGCTAATACCAGCAAAAAAACATTCAGCATTGACAAGTGCTTGTTTTCTGTAGCGACCATTCTTACAGAAGATGTAATGGTCATAATGTCAACTCTGGCACTCTTTTCCATGTTCCAGATGGATTTAAATGAAACTTTAGCATTAGTTGCAGCCCGCCCTGTTTTTAATACCTTAAAAGTACATCTATTGACTCTTCCGTAGCTAAAAAGGTAAAGGCTAAACAGATAATATTCAGATGGCATAAGTAGACACCGAGAGAGGAGGAAAGGGAGGTGTATCAGCAGAAACAGACTGGGGCAGGAAAAGCAGTAAGCAGCATGAAAGTACTAACTGAGGAAAGAATAGCCCAGGGGGTTACGAAAAGGGGACAAGGTATTTTTTAAGTATATAAGTGACAAAAGGAAGACCAGGGGAGGGACTGTAAGGTTAAAAAGGGAAGGGAAGATTCTGCAGAGGAGGACCAGGAAAAGGCAGACATCCTGAACAAATACTTTTGTTCAGTGTTTACAGAGGAAGCAGAAGGGGCGGGGCCACACAAAAGCAACAGGAGCATTGGAGAGAGGGAGGAAGACAGTAGTCCTTTTTCAGAGAAGAGAATCCTGAAGGGACTTGTGAATCAGAAAGTGGACAAAGCAATGGGGACAGACGGGGTGCATCTGAACATATTGAGGGAACTCAGGGAGGTACTGGCTGCACCTCAGACAGTCCTGTTTAACAGCTCACTGGAAACAGGAGTGGTTCCAAAGGACGGAAGGATGGCAGATGTAGTCCCACTTTACAAAAGTGGTAGCAGAGAGGAGGCTGGTAACTTTAGACCAGTCAGCCGGACATTGCTGGTGGGGAAGTTAATGGAGACACTGCTGAAGGAAAGGATTCTGGAATATTTTGAATCCAACAGGTTACAAGACCTGAGGCAGCATGGATTCATGGGGGGGGATCATGTCAAACAAATCTGACAGATTTATTTGGGTGACCAGGGAAATAGAACAGTGTACAGCAGTGGATGTAGCCTACCTCGATTTCAGTAAGGCTTTTGACACTGTTCTACATAGGAGACTCATAAGGAAGCTGGACAGTTTAGGGGTGGGTCCAAAGGTGGTAAACTGGATAAGAAATTGGTTAAAAGATAGACAACAGAAGGCGGTGATAAATGGAGTTCACTCTTGAGAAGGGAGGATGACCAGTGGGGTGCCTCAGGGCTCAGTACTGGGACCATTCCTCTTTAATGTCTTTATAAGTGACATTGCAGAAGAGCTGGAAGCGAAGATCTGCCTTTTTGCGGATGACACCAAAATCCGTAACACGACGGACACTGCATGGGGGGTGGAAAGAATGCACAGAGGCCTGAGAAAACTCAATGAGGGGTCAAAGATATGGCAGCTAAGTTTCAATATGAAAAAGTGCAAAATCATGCACTTCGGGCACAGAAACCCAGAGGCAGAGTACAAAACAGGACAAGAGGTTGTGATGACCACCAAACAGGAAAGAGACAGGGGGTAATCATATCTGATGACCTAAAGGTGGCCAGGTAGTGCAACAGAGCAGTAGGAAGGGCCAGTGGAATCATGGGGTGCATAAGGAAGGGTATCACCAGCAGAAGGAAGGAATTGGTGTTGCCTCTGCAAAGATCACTGGTGATACCCTACCTAGAGCACCGTGTCCAGTCCTGGAGGCCACATCTCCAGAAGGACATAGACAGAATGGAGGCTGTCCAGAGGAGGGCAACTAAAATGGTGCAACATCTGCATAACAAGCACTATGAGGAGAGACTAAAGGACCCCAATATGTACACCCTGGAAGAAAGTAGGGAGAGGGGGATATGATAGAAACCATTAAATACCTCACAGGGGTAAATAAGATACAGGGGAGGATTATTTTTCAGAAAAGAAAATGCTGAAGGACAAGGGGGCACAATAAGGAGCTGGAGGTGGATAAATTCAGGAGAGATGTGAGGAAATACGTCTTCACAGAAAGAGTGGTGGATGCCTGGAATATTCTTCCAGTGGAAGTGGTGGGGGGAAAAACAGTGGTGGGGTTTAAGAATGTATGGGATAGGCATAAGAGAATCTTAGTGGAAAGTAATGGGGGAGAGGGGGAGGGAGAAAGAAAGAGAGATGGAGACCAAGTAGGGTCTGTGGTGACACTGTAGGAAGGGGAAGAATGGGCAGACTGGGTGGGCCAAGTGGTCCTTATCTACCATCAAATTCTGCATTTCTATGTTTCTCTTTAACATTTGTCCAATTGTCTTTTTGTGAGAATATTAAATCTAACCAATCTAAATCTAAAGATTGTTCACTTGGGAGCTTAAGCAACAGGTTGGTAGAAAAGAGGCCAGGAGTTATATTTTGTTTTAAACTGAAATATTTGAACAGGTTGTTAGTGAAATTAGTTCTATGTGTTAAAAATTATTACCTTGAATTTGAACTGATACTTGGGCTGTGATATTGTAGGTTTGGGGATAGATGTTTGGCAGGGAAAATTAGAAGGTAATTTAAATGTGTTGTTTGCCTGGTGTTTGGTAAGAGCCCTCACCCACCCTGTTTTGTAGGCTTTCTTAAATACTGAAAAGCCACTGGGGGTTGGGATTGAAGGGCTGAGTATTTCTGTTTGGGACTGAAATTTGAAGCAACAGGAGTTGGTGGGCCTGTGACATCATACGGTACCTGGAGTCTGCTTACACACACTGTTGAGTGGGACTGAACACATACTGGACTGTATGTGTTTGTGAGACTGGAACTTTGTTGGTGGTGAAATTGGGTTTGTAAATAACTACAGTCAGTATAGAGAGAAACTGTACTCCAGGAAAGGGACTGAGAAAAGGGGGTGCTATTAAAACAGAGGGGATAATCAGGGTGGCCATATTCCACCATGGCAGGCATCTTCGGAAGGGCTGTAGGCTGCACAGGCTGTGGGATGGCAATAATTCTAAATTGGGCCTGAGAGAGGGAGGCTGCCCACCTGTAGACAGCTATCTTGTATCAGGAGTGAGGTATATTGGTTAAGGAGTAAGCTGTGGAGCTTGGGGGTGTCCAAGGATAAGGGGTGTGGATATGGGCAGCAGAAGGGTGGGGCTGAGGGGAGGCTGGGGCAACGCTCTGAAATTACAGGACATTATGCTACAGCAAGCAGAAGGAGGGATATTAGGGACAGAGGACCCTTAGATAGGGAAGTTGATGCTAAGGGGAAAGCGTACAGGGGGAAAATTCTGAATTCAAGGAGACTGGAGGGGAAGAGTTATGGAGAGGCTGTTGGGGCGGAAGCCTAAAACAGCAGACTGTGGAAGGGAGCTCCTAAGGTGAACAGTGCAAGAGAGGAAGAAGAGGGTCAGTTTAGAGATGCAGTCAGGGAAACTCGGGTTACTTGATGGAGGCTGACATAGAGTGTCACAATAAATTTGAGATACTAAGCATCCTAGAGGGGAGGAAGGGTTGGTAGAAATGAGAAAACTTATCAGAGGCCGGGAGGGAGTCAGATACCCATAGGGCATCACAGAACAGCTATGGAAAGGATAGACATAGTCCCAGAGGAGAAGGGGAAACATATGTTAAGCAAATGGGGAGATGCAACATATTCCAGACATGAGGGAGGAGAGCATGATTGGAGAGGAACTGGGAGACAAGGAGTGGGAGAGGAGCCCCCTTCAGCAGGAAGGTCAGTACCAAGGATGGGGCCCTAGCTAAAGGGGACCCACAGAGAGCCTCTGGAGACAGGGGTACTATTACAAGGGGGATGAGGTGCGGGGAAGGGGAAACCATCAGGGCCAGGATAAATGGTTTCAGATAAGAGAGGGTTAAAGGGACACCTATTCAGAGGGGGTTTGAGTTAAGTGGGCAAAATAGCAAGGGAGGCAGAAAGGGGAGGGTGACAAGGGGGTCTCTAATAAGGCAGGAAGACTCCCATGAAATTGCGATCATGAATAAAGTGGGGAGGGGGTCTGAGAGGGCATAGTGGAGGTAACCATAAGGATGATGGCGGTGTTAAGGTTCTGTTACTGGGAGACTCGATGATTAAGGGTATCCATTGGGAGGGACAGGGGGATGGATGCCATAGCCAGGTGAAGGTAGTGAGTATCTCTGGGCTGACAGTGCACAGAGCAAAGTTCATGGTGTATGAAATGGTTAGGGATTGTGGAGGGAAACCGGATTTCCTGGTGCATTTGGGAACTAATGATCTAGAGGGAAATAGCATTATGGAAATCCAAGCAAGGTTCCAAGAACTTGCCAGAGTCTGTCGGGATAATGGATGCAACATTTCCTTTTCGGAGATATTGCCAGTACCAAAGGCCTCAGTGGAGAAAAAAATGAAACTCACAGAGGTTAATGAATGGCTCAGGAAGTGGGGTGAAGAGAATGGGTTGGGGTGTTAGGGAACTGGAATGGAGTTTGGGAGGATAAGGACTATATGCCAAGGACAGGTTTCATCTTGCCCCATTAGGGAAGGAAGTCCTAAACAGGGATGGCTGACTACATACAAGAAAGGTGGGGTTTAAGGGGGGGGAAGGGATAAGTGGAGGGGCTGACCAGAAGCCCCTCCAGATGAGGGAGTAGCCTCAAGCCCAAGGGGGGGAGGGGAAACAGACTGGAGGTGGAGGCTTCAGGAGGAGCAGGGGAGGATGGAGTATAAGGAATCTGGGTGGGTTCGACAAAAGGATCAGGGATAAGGGGTGGGGGTTAGTGTTAGTAAATGCCAGGAGCTTGGGAAACAAGTTGCCAGAGTTCCAGGCCATGCTGTCTGAGGGGGTGGATGTGGCGGCAGTCACGAACGTGGCCAACAAAACCATGACTGGGACCTAAATGTACAGGGGCACACTATGCTTAGGAAGGATAGAAAGGAGGGCAGAGGGGTGGAGTGGCTATGTTCATTAGAGATGACATAGAAATTGCTATGGTAGAAGAGGCAGAGGGAAGCGTGGAGGCCTTATGGGTCACCTTGATCCCCAGCAGGAGATAAGGTCAAGCTGGGAGTAGCATATAGGCCCGGGATGAGTGATGTTCTAGAGGATGGTTTGCTGGACAACATCATTGCCCAGTGTGGTCCAAAAGGGGAAGGAGTGGTGTTGATGGGGGACCTTAATATGCCAGGTACAAACTGGGGAACCATGTCCTCTAAGGTGGCCAAGGAGCAGAGGCTGCTGGATGGCTTCCAGAATGTGTTCTTAACACAGCATGTGATGGAGCCCACAAGGGAGGGGCATGTCCTGGATGTGGTTCTGGCAGATGGGGATCTGGTAAGGGACATGGTTGTACAGGACCCCCTGACTGGGAGTGACCACAATACTGTCTGGTTTCAAATAAGCATGGGGGGAGTGGGGGTGAGATCTAGGACACTGGCAGTGGACTCTAGGGGGCAGACTTTATGGGCATGGAAATATTCTCAAGGATCACTTGAAGGGATTACCTCAACAACAAGTGTGGAAAGGAGATGGGAGGTCATAAACGGGACTTCATGAGGCAGTCAGGATCTGCGTAAGTTGAAACGTAAGGGAGCAAGGTCACATAAACCATGCTGGTGGTCCAGTGAGGTCCAGGTAGCAGTCAGAAAAGAAGGCGCTTCACAAAAATATAAAACAACAAGAGGGATAGGGATAAGGAAATGTACCAGCTTGCATCTAGAAAAGTCACCTATGGTGAGGGAGCAAGTCCAGTAAAGAGCAACGGCTGGCACAGGGATACATGGAGGGGAAAAGGGGTTCTTCCAGTACATTGGGGAGCGGAGAAAAACTAAGGGCCATCTCAGCAGATTGAGATCAGAAGGAGGGTGGGTGGAAGAGGCGAGGGACCAGGCAGAGGTATTTAACGAGTACTTTGCCTCTGTGTTCACTAGGGAGGGGGATGGGATATCTACAAAGCAAGGCACAAAGGGGATAGAAGCAGCAGGGAGTGGGATCAGCGGAGCAACAGAAATGGAGCAAAAGGGAGGGAAAGGTACCCCAGGGGTGTCACATCTGGATAAGGATAAAAAGACCAGTAAGGTGGAGGGGACGGATGATGCCATCCCCACCAAAAGGGTGTGGTTTGCCCTCAAGGCCCTAAAAAGAAGACAAATCTCCTGGCCGGATGGCATTCATCCAGTACTATAGGGAATGGCGGACATACTGGCTGCACCCCTGATGGAGCTTTTCAACATGTCACTTGAGACAGAGGAGGATACCTAGGGGATTGGCAAGAGGCACATGTGGTACCAATCCATAAAGGGGGTCAAGGAAGTACCAGGAAACTATAGACCCATCAGTTTAACCTCGTGGTGGGAAAATTAATGGCAGTATACTAAAGGAACGATTGGGGTTTACTTGGAGGAGGTGGGAGGTCTGGATAGTCGGCAGCATGGGTTTGTGCCAGGTAGATTATGTCAAACCAACCTTGTGGGAATGGAATGGGTAACATCAGAACTGGACAGGAGGTAAGCCTGTGGATGTATTATTCTTGGACTTCAGCAAGGCGTTGACTCTGTCCCCACAATGGTCTGGTGGAGAAACTGATGGGGTTAGAGTAGGCCCTTTGATGGTCAGATGGATTGAAAACTGGATAGCTGGACGCACTCAGAGAGTAGTGGTCTGTGGGAGCTCTCAACCCTATAGAGGTTAGGTGGGGTACCACAGGGCTCGGTCCTGGGTCCAACCTGTTTAATGCATACATATCAGACATCAGGGATGGTATAGGGTGTGAAATAGAGTCTCGGATGACTCCAAGATGGGAGCAGTAGTTGAGGGAGAAGAGGGAGGTTGGCCTGCAAGGGACCTGGACACCCTGGAAAGCTGGGCTCACACATGGAAATTAATTCAATATCACCAAGTGCAAGGTGTTGCATCTTGGTCGGGGAAACCCTAAACACAGGTACACCCTGGGAGGGGAGGTGCTGGAAGCCTCAACAGGGGAAAAAGACCTAGGGGTCATGGTGGATACATGTATGAATAACACTGAGCAGTGCAGGAGAGCAGCTAGCAAGGCAAACAGGATGTTGGGATGCATGCAGAGGGGATCACCTCTAGGAGCAAGGAAGTGATTCTGCCGCTGTACAATGGACTGGTTAGACCACACCTTGAGTACTGTGTACAGTACTGGAGACCACACTTGAAGAGGGACATACAGCTCCTGGAGAGGGTACAGAGGAGGGCAAACAAAGATGATAATGAGGGCTAGGGGATTTGACTTACGAGGACAGACTTGAGGAGCTCTGCCTGTTTTCATTGGAGGAGAGGAGAGACAGGGGACATGATTGAGGTCTTCAAGTGCACCTCAAGGGAATAAATAGGGTAAACATGGAGGGATCTTTAGACTAAAGCAGGGAGGCATCACCAGAGGGCATGGTTTGAAGTTGGAAGGTGGAAGGGTGAGGGGGAAAAGAGGAGAGGTTTTTCACTGAGAGGGTGGTGGACCTTGGAATGCTCTGCCTGGTGAGCTGGTTCAGAGATCCACAGTGGAGAGCTTTAAGAGAGGGTGGGACAGACACAGAAAGTGGATGTATCAGATGATGGCCTGTCCGGGGTGGGGATGGATGATAGGGTTTCTGGAGCACAAGGGATGGGAGGGTCTCGGCACCCAACTAAGGATCTAGGTTCGAGCAGACTTGATAGACCATAAGGCCTAATCTGCTGGCAAATAGTATGTTAGTATGTTAGTAACCACTTCTATGCATGGAAGTCACTCCCATCAGAGCAATGCTGCATCTGGCTAGGTAGTGAAACTCTGAGCTTATGAATCACTACTGAATGAGATAATTGACTGGGATCTTCCCTGCTCCAGCTGGACATTATTGACGCAATCAAGTGCCTAATGAGTTTGTAGTTTCCACAGTGTGTAAGAAGCTACAGCCCCCTGGAGCTGAGAACCTTAAATCAGGTTTACAAGACTTAAACAACTTTTTTACTTCTACTTTTTTCTTTCTAAAAGCCATAAATCTTGCTGCTTTCTTAAAAAAACAGCTGTTTTAATCTATAAATTATTTAGGATATTTGCCATGACCTTAAAAATTCCCTCGTAAGTGATCAGATTCACAAAGCTCAAGGTCAATCTGTCGTTAAGTGACTGATCATTCCTCTCTCTCTTATTACAACCACTTCTCCACCTCAGTACTCAAATATACAAGCATTTATGGAAGCCCCTATCACATTTTGGGCTCTCTGTAAAGACATAACATAGGACCAACCTATAAACAATTAGATGTCAGTAGCTGGTATTTGAAGTTCCTTGATAACAAAAAATCACTAGACAGTCATCCTACGTGGGTTTCCGGTGACCCAATTAAATCAAACACAGTCTGGACCCTAAACCTACAGCAATGGGACCCAAAGTATTTCTTCATTCTATAAAAAATACTGGTTGGGCAATCATGTGCCAAACCAGCCTGTGCCGCCACATAGAAACATAGAAACATAGAAGTTGACGGCAGATAAGGACCGCAAGGCCCATCCAGTCTGCCCATTTCTTTTTCTACCTTATAAATGTGCCTTCGGCCTTTGCTCTGTCAGTGACCTATCTATTCATAGTCATTTGTATTGCTCCCTTATGCCTATCCCATGCCTGTTTGAAGCCCTGCACTGTATTCATAGCACCACTTCTTGTGGTAAGCCATCCCATGCATCTACCACCCTTTCTGTGAAAAAGATCTCACATTCCCCTTAATCGGCCTCCCTCAATCTCATGCTGTGTCCTCTTGTCCTGCTATTTTTCTTATATTTAAACATGTTAGACTCTTTCACCTTGTTTATGCCCTTAAGGTGTTTAAATGTCTCGATCATATCACCTCTCTCCTCCTTTCCTCAAGGGTATACATATTGAGCTCCGTTAATCTGTCCTCATATGTCTTCTGATGCAGTCCCTGCACCATTTTGTTGCCCTTCTCTGGACTGCCTCAATTTGGTTAATGTCCTTGTGAAGGTGTGGCCTCCAATACTGCATGCAGTACTCCAGATGGGGCCTAACTAATGTCTTGTACAGAGGGATTATTACTCCCTCTTATGACTTGTGATACCCCTACTAATACACCCTAACACCCCCTAGCCTTACCTACTGCTTTAGAGGTCTGCTTGATGATTTTAGGTCATCAGTGATGATGATGCCCAAGTCTCTTTCTTCCTTTGTGACTGCTAGCAACTCCCTCCCAGCCTATAAGTGGCTTCAGGGTTTCTCTTCCCTATGTGCATGATTTTGCACTTCTTGCATTAAATCCCAGTTGCCACTCTTCTGACCATTCTGCTAGTTTATCCAGATCTCTTCTCATTCTGCCCACCTCATCTGGATCATCTACTCTGTTGCAGATCTTGGTGTCATCTGCAAACAGACAAGCTTCCACCCTCTAGTCCATCTCATGAGGTCACTAATGAAGATGTTGAATAGGACTGGCCCCAGGACTGATCCCTGAGGTACCCCACTTGTGACTTGCATCTCTTCTGACTGTATACCATTTACCACCACTCTCTGTTTTCGCCAGTCAACCAGTTTGCCACCCAGTTGACCAACCCTGACCACCCCGAGCCTACCTAGCTTATTTATCAATCTTCTATGTGGAACAGTGTCAAAAGCTTTGCTGAAGTCAAGGTAGGTGACATCAACTGCTCCCCTTGGTCCACCACTCTGGTTACCAGTCAAAGAAATCTATGAGATTAGTTTGACAGGACCTTCCTTTGTAAACCCATGCTGTCTTGGATCCTGTGCCCCTATGGATTCAGGTGTTGCACTATCCTTTCCTTAAGGGTGCCTCCATAATCTTGCCCACTACTGAGGTAAGACTGACCGGTCTGTGTTCCCGCCTCCTCCTGCTACCACTCTTGTGGAGTGGGATCACATGAGCCCTTCTCCAGTCTTCTGGAACCTCTCCTGTGCTCAGAGACTCACTAAACAATTCTGCTAATGGCTCTGCTAGTTCCTCCTTTAGCTCCTTAAGTACCCTGGGATGTATGCCATCAGGTCCCATTGCCTTATCCACCCTGAGCTTAGCAAGCTCTTGTAGGACCCTTTCTTTGTGAAGGAGTAGTGCTCACCTCCCTCCCCACTGTGTCCATGATGCTGAGCTGTGGGCCCTGCCCACCTTCTTCAGTAAATACTGAGCAAAAGTATCTATTTAGGATAGATGCCTTTACAGGTCCTCCTCCTCACATGCTCCCTTTTCTCCATTAAGCTTAGCAATACCCCTCTGGCTTTCTCCTTTCACTAATGTATCTATAGAAAGTCTTGTCACCTTCTTTTACTGTTCGTGCTAGTGTTTCCTCAGTTTGGGACTTTGCCTGCCTTACTGCCTTACCTGCTTCCCTTAGGGCAGTTTGGTATGCCTCCTATCTTCATCCCGCTGTGTTCCTTATATTTTCTGAAGGCCAGCCTTTTGGCTCTGACCTTTTCTGCTACTGTATTTGAGAACCAAAGTGGTTTCCTTCTTTTTGCACTTCCTTTTCTGTCTAACACAATGGGATGTTGCTTCAAGTATTGTATCCTTAATGCTTGCCCACTTTGCCTGTACCTCCTCACCTGTGTTTCTTTTTGCCAGGGCTAGCTTAACTCTGTTGGCCATCTTATCAAAGTCAGCTCCTCTGAAGTCCCATATTTTTGCCTTGGAATGGGATGATTTAGATGTAGTAGCCAAATTGAACCATACCATGTGATGGTCACTGGCCCCAGGTGACCTTCTACCTGGAGATCTGTGATCCCTTCTTTGTTAATCAGTACTAGATCTAGGATAGCCCTGTCTCTTGTGGGTTGCTGTACCAGTTGTTTGAGGCCCTCCCCCTGCAGGGAATCCACTATGAGTCTAGTTCTGGCAGATGTTCCTGCTGGTATTGACCAATCTGTATCTGGCATGTTGAAGTCTCCCATTATCAGAACCTCCCCTTTAGCTGTCATGTTTTGTATATCTTCTAACAGTGATGTGTCTATGTCCTCCCTCTGGTCTGGGGGCCTGTAGACAACCCCAGTTCTTATGGCTGTCCCATTTCCTGTTTCCAGGGTGACCCACAGTTCTTCTGGCTCCTTATGTGTATTCTGAATTTCTGTAGCTTTGATATTTTCATTAACATACAGGGCCCTCCTCCCCTTTTGCACCTCGGTCTCTTCTGAACAATACATAGCCAGGTACTGAAGTCTCCCAAGTGTGGTTACTGGTAAACCACGTCTCACTAATTGTTACTATGTCCAGTTTAGCCTCTGACATTATTGCCTGCAGGTCTGGGATCTTATCTCCCAGGCTGTGAGCATTTGTGTACATGATTTTCCATTGGCCAGATTTTGGTGTGCTAGTTGTTGGGCGAGGTCTGGCATGTCCCCTGTGCATCGTATGGGTAGCCAGACCTTTTTCTTTACCTGGTGATGCAAATGAACGGCAAACACGCTGAATTCCTGTTTGACCACTAGCTGAGGGGGGAGGGGTGTTCTTCCCATTCGACGTATGGAGTGCTGCACCTCTCTCCCATTTGCTAGTTTAAATATTCTGCAAAGACGTCAAACTTCTGCCCCAATGCACTGACCCTCTTTAGTCAGATGCAGTCCATCAAATTTAAAGAACTTTCTCTCCCAGAACTGTTGCCAGTTCCCTACAAATCTGTGTCCTTTTCCTGGCACCAGTCCAGCCAGCATGTTTGGCTCCCTTCTCCCCTTCTCTGACCTTCCGTCCATCTGCTCCCTTCTCCCAGACTGGCAGGATCTCAGAGAAGGAGATGCCGGACGAAATAGATGATAGTTTGTCACCCAGCCTAGTCAGGTGTTCCTTGGTCTCCACAACTGACCGGCTGGCGAGATCATTAGTCCCTATGTGTACTAGGACATCAATGTTTTCTCCTGTTTTGTGAACAATTTTAGCAATGCGGTCAGTGTCTCTCCATGCTGATGTACCTGGGAGATGTCTGACCATCACCCCTGGCTGGAGATGGGTATCAACTCCCCAAATCATGGAGTCTCCTATGATCAGAAGTTTTTTGGATTTCCTTTGTGCTTGTTTAGTTTTGGTTCCTGATTTGGGTGAGTATTGTTGTGCTAGCTCCTGTGCCGCAGTTTCCTGCTCTGCAGTGTCTTCTGCCTCTTTATTTGAGTTCAGAGATAGAGGCAGATACCTGTTTGTAATGTTTATATGGTTTTGGAGGTAATGTGTTGGAGAGCAGAGAGTGATGGGGCACCTGATTTGCTCCTCCTAACCACCTGCCAACCTCCTGGACCAACTACCCTCTCGGTCGAGGTTTTTCTGTTGGATGCTGGGGAAATGGCGGGTGGTTCTTATAATGTATTTCTCTTCAATATGAAATTTGAGGTGTGCAATCTCTGCCCATGCTGCCTGGAGCTGAGACCTAAGATCTCCAAAGGCCCAGCATGTAGGACAGTGTCCTAAATCCTGTAAGACTGTCCTTCTGAAAATTGTTCCACAGTACCTGCAGTTAATGAAATCCATTCCAAATAAGTTGCTGGGTTTGTAACCTAGTCAGAGTAATTAGAAGGAAAAAAATGCAAGTAATGGTTTAATTGTGCTTTGTTTAACTTGTTATAACAAGTTAAATTACTAGTGCCCTGTAAATGAGATCACCTTGTGGAGGCCCACTGATCCGCCTTCCTGCTCTGCCACAGGAAATGTCACAACTGTGGTACCCTATAAAAGGAGTGTAGCGTGGGGTGGTTGGGGATGGGGGTGGGTGCTGGGCCCTTCCCTGCCTAAAAGAAGAACCACGGACAAAGAACAAGGAGGTAAGAGGAAACAATCAGTCAACAACAAATGCAGTAACCCTGAAAGCTTATCCTAATGTTAGATAAAACTGTAAAACCTGTAAAGCACCACCTGTAATAATTTCAGAGAAGATATACCCTGTAAGAAACACTTTGCTCCAGAGAAAAATAAAGCAGTAACAGAAGATATACCTTGCAAAGACAATTTGAATCAGAAGATTACAGCAGTAATCTGTTAGCACACACCTGTAGGCACACCTTGTAATAATGCAGAAGAAGGTATACCAGCAACAACAATTTGAATCAGAGAAAAATAAAGCAATGAAATGTTAGCAACAAACAGTAGCAATCCCTGTGAGTAAAAAATAAAAACACCACCACACAGTAAATCTGCTTAGCCAAACTAAGTCTTAATCCTTCTCCCTTGCTCTGGTAAGTTTCTCTACTCTGCATTTCAAGCAGTCTTAGAAGGAAAGAGCTCAGGTGAAGCTAGGTGCCTTGGCCAGCAAACCAAGTCTTCTACCTCCTTGGGCTTCTTATTACATCGGTCCTCTCTAGCTTCCTTCTCGAGGTCCAATGTGATCAGAACCCTCCGTGGCAGCACAGATTGGTTGTGCAGGGTTGCCCAACTAGTATTCTTTATGTATTGTCCACTGAGTGCAGGTTCTCAAGTAACTTTTCAAATTCACACATTCTGTAGTGTTGCCAGCTCTGTCCAGCACATACTAGACTACACATTCCCTTAACTTTAAAGAGAGTTTCTTTTTTCATGAATACAATAATGTTTCAAGTAGTGCAAAAGCATTCCCAAACTACCAAGTTTCAGTTATGAAATGTATCAAGGAGTTCTCAGCAGTAAAGGAAACTGATGCAGACAGTTAATCGGTAAGGCCCTGTCTACACTACCCTTGAAAATCCCCTCTGTAATGTTACAGAGGGTCCAAACTGTTACTGTAATGGTTTGCATTTACACTGGTAACATTACAGAAAATGTTTGCGTAACCATTACAGAAACCTGTTGTGAGGTGGTTTCAACAACGGTTTCTGTAATGGTTTCAAAACTCTGTTTGGCCTTGTCCACACTACACAAGTAAAACCCTGTAATGTTTCAAAATGTTTTCGAAAAGTTTTCAGTGGTAGAGTGGATGCACTGTAATGTTTTCACTCTGTAATGGTTTCAAAACTTTACAGATTTTCAGTGCAGTGTAGACAGGGCCTAAGACTGCAAGTGTGTGTGTGTGTGTGTGTGTGTGTGTGTGTGTGTAATGGGGGGAGGGCACAAGAAACAAGTGCTACCAACCAGCTTGCTTAATTGGCAGCAGTGCTGGTACGTAAAACTAGTAATAAGGTACGCCAAGCAGCTCGTGAACTAGGGCAGACTGCATCCCATCAAGCATCAAACAGGTAACAGTATTACCATGCCTGGGCGCCAATCAGACAGCAGACATCTTGTATTCTAGATACATTTTCAGTTTGCCATTCAATTTCCAGACCCTCACAGTAGTGATGCTGTCTTGAGATCTTAGCTGGAACAGGGTAATGGGGAGGGGGTGGCTAGACACCAGTGAACTGGTACAGAAAACTTGAAAAGAAAAAGCACAAGCAGAGTTAGTAGCCAGTAGGTTAAGGCCCCACTCCTGACCCCACCAGCAAAGATAATGTGAGTGATTCACTCTCCTCCACTTCACCTGGAGCTGCACTAAGGCAGCAGATAAAACAAGAGCATGGCATGTAAATCAGGAGCCCTGGGTCCTTTTGTTAAAGGTTTACAAAAGCTCTGTCATGTACTTCCACTTGAAACTTTGTCAGCATTCAGGAAAGGCAATGTTTTTCACTTTTTATTTTTTTTATCTTAAACAGCCCCTCTGAAAAAAACTGCAAATTCCCTCCCTTTTCTGCACTGCTGCTCTACATCTTGCTGACTTTTCTGGTTGGAAAGTTTGCATCTTCCTTCAGATTGCACAGGACTGGACTCCACGCCTGCCCTGGATATTGAAGCCCTAAGCAACCTGGAACCTCAGACCTAGCAGTAGCAACACTCTTCTCTCATTCACTAGGTCAGTAATGACCAAACGTCTCAGTGTGCTGAGCCACCGCTCTGAGTGCCATCCCCTTCACTTGAGGGGGACCCACGATCTCCATCAAGGTGCAGCTCGGTGTTCTGTGCCTCTTACTTGAGGGGGAGCAGAGATCATCCCTAAGCTGTGGCTCTGTTGTTTCATCCTACTTACTTAAGGGGGAACCAATGCAATAACTGCCAAGCTGTGGCTCTGTGTTCTGTCCCCCTGACTTAAGGGGAACCCAAGAAGATCACCTCGGAGCCGCAGCTATGTGTTCTGTCCTCCTCTCTTGATGGGAGCAGGACTCAAAGAGGCCACCACAAAACAATAAAAGCTGACAGTGAGGATGGGGCACAGTGATCTGATGTATATTGAAAAGGTGATGATCAGATTCTACTGCATATGCTGGAAGTAGTGTGCCCTGATTCCAAACGTAGTGTGCATCGGGTTCCAAAAGCAATATGCATCGGTTCCACTTCTGCCACCCTATTGTCTGTACTGAATGCATTATGTCATGCAAAGCTATGCTATGCAACCACAAAAACATCAGTGTGCCTCAGTTAGTGGCCCTCTCACACATGAGTATTTGCAGAATTATGGGTCTAAGTACCATGCTACAGGTTGGACAACTTGGGCTGCTACGCAAAACCAACAGTGTGATTCTTGATGTCCCCTTCTGGTTTTAGTTGCATGGGTGTATTAGGTTGTTAATTGTTCAAATTACTCCTGTTTTCCAACATGCTAATGAATTTTGCTTTATCTGTACCGAATGTTTTTCTCTTTTAAAATTTTCAGTAAAAAGATTAAATGAAAAAAGCAATGGGGGGGGGCAGAACTAAAAGTAACATCTATCAGATTAAACCTTTAAAGGTCTCTTGCCAATCTCTTGCTTGATTCACAGATAGAAATGAAAGATTCTATAGATGTGGCATCAGTAGAACTGTAATAATTTTATTAATAAAGCAAGAGAACTGTTTGGCATGATTTACTGGTGATGTGGAGGAAATAGATGCAAAAAATGGCTAAACAAATAAAAGTGTTTGGGATGAGTCATACTGCGCTAAAGGGTTTGTTTCCGTGGGTTTAATTTATGAACATTGCCTCCAAACAAACAATAATTAGCTTTGCCTTACCTAGCCTGACCCAGCAGTCTCCTATGTTATGCAATGGCACACTGCTGGATGCGGTTACTATAGTTAAGGCAAGTTAAAGTGATGTTACTGATGGAGGTAGTGTTCCAGAATACAGGCCCATGTCTCCTAAACTGAAATCACAGAAAGCAGTTCCATCTTTGCCTGTGAACTAACATAGAAACATAGAGACATAGAATTTGATGGCAGATAAGGCCAGCTTGGCCCACCTAGTCTGCCCATTTCCCTACCTAACGGATAAGCCACAGATCCTAGTTAACCAACAGCCTGCTTCCTCCTACCCCCACTAGAATTGCCTTATGTCTGTCCCATGCATTCTTGAATCCCCCCACTGTTTTTGACTCTACGACCTCCTCAGGAAGGCTGTTCCATGTATCCACAACCCTCTCTGTGAAGAATTACTTCCTCACATTACCTCTGAGCCATCCCCCCTCTATCTTCAAATTGTGCCCCCTTGTTTTTGCACATCTCTTTTTCTGAAAGATTCTACCCTATTGGACTTTGTTGATTCGCTTGAGGTATGTGAAAGTTTCTATCATGTCCCCACTCTCCCTCCTTTCCTCGAGGCTATACATCTTTAGTTCTTTTAGTCTTTCTTCATATGTCTTCTGATGCAGACCCTGCATCATTTTGGTTGTCCTCCTCTGGATAGCCTCCACCCTGTCTATGTCTTTGCCGAGATGGGGTCTCCAAAACTTCCTGTTTTCTACTGGTGATGCCTCTCCCTATGCATCCCAGAGATACTAACAACAACAAAAATGGAAAGGGACCTAGGGGTAGTAATATCAGATGACTTAAAGGTGGGCAAGCAATGTGAGAGGGCAGTAAGGAGGGCTGGGGGGATACTGGGATGCATAGGGAGAGGCATCACCAGTAGAAAACAGGAAGTGGTTATCCCTCTGTACAGACAGCTGGTGAGACCCCATCTGGAGTACTGTGTGCAGTTCTGGAGACCCAATCTCCATAAGGACATAGACAAGATGGAAGCTGTCCAGAGGAGGGTAACTAAAATGGTGCAGGGTCTGCACCGAAGACATATGAAGAGAGACTAAAGGAGCTTAATATGTATAGCCTCAAGGAAAGGAGGAGAGGGGACATGATAGAAACTTTCAAGTACATCAAGGGAATCAACAAAGTCCAAGAGGGTAGCATCTTTCAAAAAAAGAGGTGTGCAAGAACAAGGGGGCACAATTTGAAGATGGGGGGCGGCTCAGAGGTAATGTAAGGAAGTATTTTTTCACAGAGAGGGTTGTGGATGCATGGAACGGCCTTCTGGAGGAGGTTGTGGAGTCAAAAACAGTGACTGAATTCAAGCATGCATGGGACAGCCATAAGTCAATTCTAGGGGGTGGGGGTAGAAAGAAGTAGGCTGCTGGTTAACTAGGATCTGCAGCTTATCCATTAGGTAGGGAAATGGGCAGACTGGGTGGGCCAAGTGGTCCTTATCTGCCGTCAAATTCTATGTTTCTATGTTAGATTGCCCTAGGAGATATATTTAAAAGGTAAAATCCGGGCTGTTATTTCTAAGCAGGTGACACCCATCTGTTTTGTTTTTTCTCACTGTTGATGGTTGGCAGGGTCCCATTGCAAATGACTTCCTGGAATGGCAGTAGGCTGGATGTGAGCTAACTGTCTTAAGCTGAATCCAAAAATGAATGAAGTACAGGTAATATGAGTGGGATGCTAAAGACAGATGAGAGCTTGGGGAGACTCCATGCTGAGGCTGATGGGGTGGTCAGGATCCTGGGGTTTATGCTGGATCACAATCTGATGTTGGAATGTTATGTGCCAGCTGGGTTCTATGTGATATTAGCAACTCTGAAATGGTGAGTCCGGAATCATGAAGCAATATCGGTGACAACCAAAACAGCAACTGTTTTTTTTTGGGGGGGGAACTTTGCCCCCCACACCCTCCTTTTTTAAATAACCAACTCCAAAGCCATAGCATCTGAGGGAGGGGGTAAAACATATGCCCCTGTTCTGTTGTTGCCGTCATTCCCTCACCGACAGTGGTACTTGATGTTCCAGAGTCACTAACATTATGTGCCATCATCAACTGTAATCAAAATTGGGTTCCACCCCCTCAGAAACACTGCAAATCTTCAAGCCATGCTTTCATCTGGCATCTCCTTCTCTGAGATCCTGACAGTCTGAGAGAGGGGGGGCAGATGGACGGAAGGTCAGAGAAGGGGAGATAGGGGAGCTAAACATGTGGCTCCAAGGGCTGGTGCCAGGAAAAAGGACACAAATTTGTAAGTAACTGGCAACAGTTTTGGGAGTGAAAGTTCTTTAAATTTGATGGACTACATCTGACTAAGGAGGCAGTCAGTGCATTGGGGCAGAAGTTTGATGTCTTTGCAGAATATTTAAACTAGTAAATGGGGAGGGGGTGCAGCACCCGATATGTCAAATGGGAAGAACACCCTTCCCCCCTCAGCTAGTGATCAAACAGGAGTTCAGCATGTTTGTAGTTCATTTGCATCACCAGTTAATGAAAAAGGTCTGGCTCCCCATACAATGCACAGGGAAATGCCAGACCTCGCCCAACAGCCAACACACCAAAATCTGGCCAGTGGAAAATCTTGTACACAAATACTCGCAATCTGGGAAACAAGATCCCAGACCTGCAGGCAATAATGACAGAGGCTAAACTGGACATATTAGCCATTAACGAGACTTGGTTCACCAGTAACCACACTCGGGAGACTTCAGAACCCAGCTATGTACTGTTCAAAAGAGACCAAGGTGTAAAAAAGGGGGGAGTGGAGTGGCTCTTTATGTCAATGAAAATATCAAAGCTACAGAAATTCAGAATACACATAAGGAGCCAGAAGAACTGTGGGTCACCCTGCAAACAGGAAATGGGACAGCCATATTAACTGGTGTTGTCTACAGGCCTCCAGACCAGGGGGAGGACATAGACACATTACTGTTAGAAGATATGCAAAACATGACAGCTAAGAGGGGGGTTCTGATAATGGGAGACTTCAACATGACAGATACACATTGGTCAATACCAAGAGGAACATCTACCAGAACTAGACACTTAGTGGATTCCCTGAAGGTGGAGGGCCTCAAACAACTGGTACAACAACTCATAAGAGATAGGGCTATCCTAGATCTAGTACTGACTAACGGCGAAAGGATCACAGATCTCCAGGTAGAAGGTCACCTGGGGGCCAGTGACCATCACATGGTATGGTACAATTTAGCCACTAGAACTAAATCATTCCGTTCCAAGGCAAAAATATGGGACTTCAGAGGAGCTTTTATTTTAATAAGATGGCCAAAAGAGTTAAGTTAGCCCTGGCAAGAAGAAATACAGGTGAGGGGGTACAGACAAAGTGGGCAAGTATTAAGGATGTAATACTTGAAGCAACATCCCATTGTGTTAGAGAGAAAAGGAAGTGCAAAAGAAGAAGGAAACCACTTTGGTTCTCCAAAACAGTAGCAGAAATGGTCAGAACCAAAAGGCTGGCCTTCAGGAAATATAAGGGAATGCAGTGGGATGAAGAGAGGGAGGCATACCAAACTTTTCTAAAGGAAGCAGGGAAGGCAGTAAGGCAGGCAAAGGTCCAAACAGAGGAAACACTAGCACGAACAGTAAAAGACGGTGACAAGACTTTCTATAGATACATTAGTGAAAGGAGAAAGTCCAGAGGGAGTATTGCTAACATCAAAGGGGATAAGGGGGCATGTGAGGAGGAGGACCATGTAAAGGCATCTATCCTAAACAGATACTTCTGCTCAGTATTTACTGAGAAGAAGGTAGGGCAGGGCCCACAGCTCAGCACTATGGACACGGGGGGGGTGCACTAGTCCCTTCACAAAAGAAAGGGTCCTACAAGAGCTTGATAAGCACAGGGTGGACAAGGCAATGGGACCTGATGGCATACATCCCAGGGTACTAAGGGAGCTAAGGGTGGAACTAGCAGAACCATTATAAGAACTGTTTAGTGAGTCTCTGAGCACAGAAGAGGTCCCAGAAGACTGAAGAAAGGCTCATGTGATCCCACTCCACAAGACTGGTAGCAGGGAGGAGGCAGAGAACTACAGACCAGTCAGTCTTATCTCAGTAGTGGGCAAGATTATGGAGGCACTTTTTAAAGAGAAGATAGTGCAACACCTCGAATCCATAGGAGCACAGGATCCAAGGCAGCATGGGTTTACAACAGGAAGGTCCTGTCAAACTAATCTCATAGATTTCTTTGACTTGGTAACCAGAGTGGTGGACCAAGGGGGAGCAGTTGATGTCACCTACCTTGACTTCAGCAAAGCTTTCGATACTGTTCCACATAGAAGATTGATTAATTAGCTGGGTAGGCCCGGGGGTGGATCAGAAGTTGGTCAACTGGGTGGCAAACTGGTTGACGGGCAGAAAACGAGAGTTGTGGTAAATGGTATACAGTCAGAAGACATACAAGTCACAAGTGGGGTACCTCAGGGATACGTCCTGGAGCCAGCCCTCTTCAATATCTTCATCAGTGACATTGCAGATGGACTAGAGGGGTAAGGTTTGTCTGTTTGCAGATGACACCAAGATCTGCAACAGAGTAGATGATTCAGATGGGGTGGGCAGAATGAGAAAAGATCTGGATAAACTGGCAAAATGGTCAGAAGAGTGGCAACTGGAGTTTAACACAAAGAAGTGCAAGATCATGCACATAGGGAAGAGAAACCTAGAAGCCACCTATAGGTTGGGAGGGGAGTTGCAGGCAGTCACAAGGGAAGAAAGAGACTTGGGCATCATCATCACAGATAACCTGAAATCATCCAAGCAGACAACTAAAGCAGTAGGTAAGGCTAGGGGGATGTTGGGGTGTATTAGTAGGGGTATCAGAAGTCATAAGAGGGAGGTGATAAACCCTTTTACAAGACACTGGTTAGGCCCCATCTGGAGTACTGTATGCAGTACTGGAGGCCACACCTTCACAAGGACATTAATCAAATTGAGGCAGTCCAGAGAAGGGCAACCAAAATGGTGCAGGGACTGCATCAGAAAACATATGAGGACAGATTAACAGAACTCAATATGTATTCCCTGGAGCAAAGGAGGAAGAGAGGTGATATGATTGAAACATTCAAACACCTTAAGGGTATTAACATGGTGAAAGAGTCTAATATGTTTCAATATAAGAAAAATTGCAGGACAAGAGGACACAGCATGAGATTAGAGGGGAGGCCCATTAAGGGGTAATGTGAGGAAGTTATTTTTCACAGAAAGTGTGTTGGATGCATGAAACGGCCTAATTCAGGAAGTGGTGGATATAAATACAGTGCAGGGCTTCAAACAGGCATGGAATAGGCATAAGGGAGCAATACAGATGAGTATGAATAGATAGGTCATAGACAGAGCAAATGCCGATGGCACATTCATAAGCTAGAAAAAAGAAATGGGCAGATTGGATGGGCCTTGCAGTCCTTATCTGCCGTCAACTTCTATGTTTCTATGTTCCTCACATACTAATCCATGCCTTGTTCACATCATACCAGATTATTGTAATTTGCTCTGTGATGGCTTTCCTTACATGTAGATATGTTGCTGTCTTCTAATGCAGAGTATACCAACTTTGGTCCTCATAATAGCTAGCAGAAGGGACCAGATCACTGAAACTTTAAAGGAGCTGCACTGGCTACCAGCAAGGCAGCAGATCTGCTTAAAACTACTGATGTTAACTTATAAGGCCTTACACAGATAGATTTCCAGCTACAGTGGAGCCTGCCAGGTTGCAATGCAATACTTCAGCATTCTGCAGAATTGTTACTGCAGGAAACAAAGCTCAGCATAAGAGCTACTAATCAACTACTCATAAAATCAACAAAGAAATGTCATCTCACATGTGAGAATACATTTCTGAGCATGCTCAGTGTGGCCAAAATGAGTAAGATAGTGACCATTCATTTATCTTGCTATGCTGAGGCAAGATAAAATGTTTTCCTCTTGCAGTCTATCAGTACACACATATTGTATACTCTATAATATGACTCAAAGAAGGATTTCAGATATTGCATATGGTAAGATGTGTGTGTGCGGGGCGGGGGAGTAAATGTAATATCAAGTACTTTAGAGCTTGTTAAAGGAGCTGTATTTGTTAGTGGGAAAAAATAAAATAGTATTTCTGTAATAGTGTATTTCTGGCAAAAATATCAATATATGAATTTTTATTTTCATTGTATTTTACTCCAGAACTGAAATATGAGGTTTTAAAGTTTTTAAAAGCCCTGCTCTTTGGCCACACCCACTATGAATAAATTAAACATTTTGGCATGGTGCTGTGCTGTTTACCGTTAGAAATGTGTGCTGCTACACTCCTAATATATCCACAGTATGAATCCTGTGTGTAAGATCAAAAAGTAACCTCTAGGGAAAGGATTTTCAAAAATTGCTGGGGACGGCCATCTTTAATGACAAGCATCATTAATTATAACACTAGTAATAAAGGCTTAGAGCAATAAAAAGATAATGATGCTAACTCCAATTATGTCCAAAATATACTATAGTAAAGCTAAAAAAATTATGAAATGTGTTCTTCACTAATAAATACTGTTGCGTTAGGTAATAATTTTTATGTTTGCTTGCGCGTATGCACAAGAAACGTCATGTGGCAGCTTAGGAGAGAAGCGGGTTGTTGAGGTGTGGCAGTGTGGCAGCCAATGGAGGCATTGCATTTGGAGGCTTGGCACTGGTGGATCAATGGAGGCACAGTGTGCTGATGACACTGGCTTCCAAAAGTGCCACCAACTTGTAACATTTTTGCCACAGCAATCAGGGGCTGCCTCGTAATTGCAGTATCAGCCATTCCATTGCAATGAGGGAGCGACCCATCTTTGCAGGGCGGAACGTTGCCTAGTGTAATATTGTTTATGAATGTGGTGGCAAGCCACCACCATGTTCTCAAACAATATTAGATAGCTCCCAGTGCCGAGGGGGTGCCCAATCCCCCTCGGCATCATGTGCCACCCCAAAAAAGTTTTTGTTTGCCGACGGGGGGCCCAATCCCTGTCGGCTTCATTCTTCTTCCTTCCCAGTGTAATTTACCGGTGGGGGAGCCCACTCCCTGTTGGCATAATGTTCTCCCCAAAAGGTTGGTTTTGTGCCGAGGAGGTGCCCAATCCCCCTCAGCTCTTGCACCCCTCATGTGCTGATGGGGGTGCCCAATCCCATGTTGGCTACAGCCCCCCCAAAAAAACACTCAGGTGGCACACTGGGAGCCCACTCCAGCATGCCAAATGTCTCTAGTAAAAAAACAAATGTCCTGCAATGTTTTTTTCTTTTCTTTTTATTTGTTGTTCCTGTGAATCAGAAAACAGTCCCTTGTTGAGTCCGGTGGCCCCGCCCCAACCCCTGCCCACCCCTGCGCACCTTGCCTCCCACACCCCACCCCATACTTACCTCTGGAGCCCAGCATGGCGATCTTCGTGGACTGGGAACACGTCTGCACTCTTCAAAGCCAATCTCAAACTGAAGAAAATGCTGGTAAGCTGTATAATGGCATAAATAGGGTTTTTTCAATGTTGGTGCATATCTCAGGCATTTTGGGGAATTTTGGCACCAAATTTTCAGCATGGGGTTATTGGGACCCTTCCTCATGAATTCAGCCACTGCCATGGTGTTATTCAGTCCTGAAAGGTGATTTCGTAGTCACTGTGCAGAAGCACCTTTCAGGACCAATTAACAAAACAACAGTGCCAGTGTTCATGAGGTGGCCTCTCAAAAAGTCTATGTTGCATATTTTGTGGAAAAAATCCAAGAAATGACTGTTTTATGAGCGTGCATTGCACAGTTGCTATGCACGCTCATAACTTTGCAAATCTGCAATATTTTAATTCCAGATTTTCAACATTATCATTTGTCTGCATGTCCTTATGAACAGTACAACTGTTATTTTGCACATCCTGGCTGAAATGTGTTTTCGCACTTCCGGCACAGAATTGTACGGTCGCTGTGGGAAATCAGTGTTCGGGGCACATTGAGAAAATCACAGTGACACTGTTCATTAGCAGAGGTCCTAAAATGCCTATGTTGAAAATTTGGTGACACAGTCCATAAAATGACTGTATTCTGACGTGCATTAATGCAGTTTTCCACGCCGCTTAATAACCGCACATTTGTAATATTTTCACTCCAGGTTTTCAACATTGCCATTTTTCCATACCTCCTTATGAACAATACAGCTATCATTTTACACATCTGGACGAAATGTGATTTTGCACTTCCAGCGCAGAATAGTGCGATTGCTGTGGGAAATCAGTGTTCGGGAAACATTAAGAAAATCAATGTGACACTGTTCATGAGCAGAGGTCCTAAAATGCCTATGTTGAAAATCTGCTGATGAAAGTCCATAAAATGACTGTGTTACTCGCATGCATTGCACAGTTTCCATGTATGTTCGAAGCGCAGGCATTTTAATATTCCCACTACAGATTTTCAACATTGTCATCTCTTCACACCTCCCTATGGATGGTACAGCTATCATTCTTCACATCCTGCCCCGATCTGTGTTTTTGTACATGTAGTGCAGAATGGCACTGTCACTGTTGAAACTCAACATTCGGGACATATTGACAAAATCACACTGCCACTCTTCATGAGAAGAGGTCCCAAATGCTTTCATGAGGTGGGGTCACAAAAGGCTATGTTGAAAATTTGTAGTTCAAATACCAACAAACACCCAATGCATTAGGGTTTCTAACCATAATGTCCTACCCTGTACAGACTGACTGGCATCGAGGAGTGCCTTTTGATTGCCGACTGTACTGCTCATGCCATCCCACCCCCACCCCCCAGCCACTGACAGGCATCAAGGTGTACCTTGGACTCTTTGGCCCCAGACGTCACCCCATTCTCCTATGCTGCACCCATTTCAGTATATGTCCTTATGGAATGGGGTGACTGTAAAGCCAAAAACCCTAAGGCACACCTCAACATGTGTCGGTGTCTGCAGAACAGAGTGAGGTGACATGGCATGACAGTCATGGGTGATGACCCAAACACTTACCCCAATGCCTGTCTGTCTCTACAGGATGGAGGTGGGGTTTGCATGAAGTTCAATATTTCACTGCCATTCCTATTCTGCATCTGTCTAACTCCTGCATTTCCAATGCTAATACCAGCGAAAAAACATTCAGCATTGACAAATGCTTGTTTTCTGTAGCGACCATTCTTACAGAAGATGTAATAGTCATAATGTCAACTCTGGCACTCTTTTCCATGTTCCAGATGGATTTAAATGAAACTTTAGCTTTTGTTGCAGCCCACCCTGTTTTTAATATCTTATAAGTACATCTATTGACTCTTCCATAGCTAAAAAGGTAAAGGCTAAATGGGTAGCATTCAGATGACATAAGTAGACACCGAGAGAGGAGGAAAGGGAGGTGTACCAGCAGAAACAGACTGAAGCAGGAAAATCAGTAAGCAGCATGAAGGTACTAACTGAGGAGAGAATAGCTCAGGGGGTTACGAAAAGGAGACAATGTATTTTTTAAATATATAAGTGAAAAAAGGAAGACCAGGGGAGGGACTGTAAGGTTAAGAAGGGAAGGGGAGATTCTGCAGAGGAGGACCAGGAACAGGCAGACATCCTGAACAAATACTTTCGTTCAGTGTTTACAGAGGAAGCAAAAGGGGCGAGGCCACACAAAAGCAACAGGAGCATTGCAGAGAGGGAGGTAGACAGTAGTCCTTTTTCAGAGAAGAGACTCCTGAAGGGACCCGTGAATCTGAAAGTGGACAAAGCAATGGGGACAGACGGGGTGTATCTGAACATATTGAGGGAGCTCAGGGAGGTACTGGCTGCACCTCAGACAGTCCTGTTTAACAGCTCACTGGAAACAGGAGTGGTTCCAAAGGACGGGAGGATGGCAGATGTAGTCCCACTTTACAAAAGTGGTAGCAGAGAGGAGGCTGGTAACTTTAGACCAGTCAGCCGGACATTGCTGGTGGGGAAGTTAATGGAGACACTGCTGAAGGAAAGGATTCTGGAATATTTTGAATCCAACAGGTTACAAGACCTGAGGCAGCATGGATTCATGGGGGGGGGGATCATGTCAAACAAATCTGACAGATTTCTTTGGGTGACCAGGGAAATAGAACAGTGTACAGCAGTGGATGTAGCCTACCTCGATTTCAGTAAGGCTTTTGACACTGTTCTACATAGGAGACTCATAAGGAAGCTGGACAGTTTAGGGGTGGGTCCAAAGGTGGTAAACTGGATAAGAAATTGGTTAAAAGATAGGCAACAGAAGGTGGTGATAAATGGAGTTCACTCCTGAGAAGGGAGGATGACCAGGGGGGTGCCTCAGGGCTCAGTACTGGGACCATTCCTCTTTAATTTCTTTATAAGTGACATTGCAGAAGAGCTGGAAGGGAAGGTCTCCCTTTTTGCGAACGACACCAAAATCTGTAACACGACGGACACTGCATGAGGGGTGGAAAGAATGCACAGAGGCCTGAGAAAACTCAATGAGTGGTCAAAGGTATGGCAGCTGAGTTTCAATATGAAAAAGTGCAAAATCATGCACTTAGGGCACAGAAACCCAGAGGCAGAGTACAAAACAGGAGAAGAGGCTGTGATGACCACCAAACGGGAAAGAGACAGGGGGTAATCATATCTGATGACCTAAAGGTGGCCAGGTAGTGCAACAGAGCAGTAGGAAGGGCCAGTGGAATCATGGGGTGCATACGGAAGTGTATCACCAGCAGAAGGAGGGAAGTGGTATTGCCTCTGCATAGATCACTGGTGAGACCCTACCTAGAGCACTGTGTCCAGTCCTGGAGGCCACATCTCCAGAAGGACATAGACAGAATGGAGGCTGTCCAGAGGAGGGCAACTAAAATGGTGCAACATCTGCATAACAAGCACTATGAGGAGAGACTAAAGGACCCCAATATGTACATCCTGGAAGAAAGAAGGGAGAGGGGGATATGATAGAGACCATTAAATACCTCACAGGGGTAAATAAGATACAGGGGAGGATTATTTTTCAGAAAAGAAAATGCTGAAGGACAAGGGGGCACAATAAGGAGCTGGAGGTGGATAAATTCAGGAGAGATGTGAGGAAATACGTCTTCACAGAAAGAGTGGTGGATGCCTGGAATATTCTTCCAGTGGAAGTGGTGGGGGGAAAAACAGTGGTGGGGTTTAAGAATGTATGGGATAGGCATAAGGGAATCTTAGTGGAAAGTAATGGGGGAGAGGGGAAGGGAGAAAGAAAGAGAGATGGAGACCAAGTAGGGTCTGTGGTGACACTGTAGGAAGGGGAAGAATGGGCAGACTGGGTGGGCCAAGTGGTCCTTATCTACCATCAAATTCTGCATTTCTATGTTTCTCTTTAAAATTTGTCCAATTGTCTTTTTGTGAGAATATTAAATCTAACCACTTCTATGCATAGAAGTCACTCCCATCAGAGCAGTGCTGCATCTGGCTAGGTAGTGAAACTCTGAGCTTATGAATCACTACTGAATGAAATAATTCACTGGGATCTTCCCTGCTCCAGCTGGACATTATTGACACAATCAAGTGCCTAATGAGTTTGTAGTTTCCACAGTGTGTAAGAAGCTACAGCCCTCTGGAGCTGAGAACCTTAAATCAGGTTTACAAGACTTAAACAACTTTTTTACTTCTACTTTTTTCTTTCTAAAAGCCATAAATCTTGCTGCTTTCTTAAATAAACAGCTGTTTTAATCTATAAATTATTTAGGATATTTGCCATGACCTTAAAAAAATTCCCCCCGTGGAGGTCAGATTCACAAAGCTCAAGGTCAATCTATCGTTAAGTGACTGATCATTCTCTCTCTTATTACAACCACTTCTCCACCTCAGTACTCAAATATACAAGCATTTATGGAAGCCCCTATCACATTTTGGGCTCTCTGTAAAGACATAACATAGGACCAAGCTATAAACAATTAGATGTCAGTAGCTGGTATTTGAAGTTCCTTGATAACAAAAAATCACTAGACAGTCATCCTACATGGGTTCCGGTGACCCAATTAAATCAAACACAGTCTGGACCCTAAACCTACAGCAATGGGACCCAAAGTATTTCTTCATTCTATAAAAAATACTGGTTGGGCAATCATGTGCCAAACCAGCCTGTGCCGCCACCTTGGGCTTCTTATTACATCGGCCCCCTCTAGTTTTCTTCTCGAGGTCTGATGTGATCAGAACCCTCCGTGGCAGCACAGATTGGTTGTGCAGGGTTGCCCAACTAGTATTCTCTATGTATTGTCCACTGAGTGCAGGTTCTCAAGTAACTTTTCAAATTCACACATTCTGTAGTGTTGCCAGCAAGGAGTTCTCAGCAGTAAAGGAAACTGATGCAGACAGTTAATCAGTAAGGCCCTGTCTACACTACCCTTGAAATTCCCCTCTGTAATGTTACAGAGGGTCCAAACTGTTACTGTAATGGTTTGCATTTACACTGGTAACATTACAGAAAATGTTTTCGTAACCATTACAGAAACCTGTTGTGAGGTGGTTTCAACAACGGTTTCTGTAATGGTTTCAAAACTCTGTTTGGCCTTGTCCACACTACACAAGTAAAACTCTGTAATGTTTCAAAATGTTTTTGAAAAGTTTTCAGTGGTAGAGTGGATGCATTGTAATGTTTTCACTCTGTAATGGTTTCAAAACTTTACAGATTTTCAGTGCAGTGTAGACAGGGCCTAAGACTGCAAGTGTGTGTGTGTATGTGTGTGTGTGTGTAATGGGGGGTGCACAAGAAACAAGTGCTACCAACCAGCTTGCTTAATTGGCAGCAGTGCTGGTAAGTAAAACTAGTAATAAGGTACACCAAGCAGCTCGTGAACTAGGGCAGACTGCATCCCATCAAGCATCAAACAGGTAACAGTATTACCATGCCTGGGCGCCAATCAGACAGCAGACATCTTGTATTCTAGATACATTTTCAGTTTGCCATTCAATTTCCAGACCCTCACAGTAGTGATGCTGTCTTGAGATCTTAGCTGGAACAGGGTAATGGGAAGGGGGTGGCCAGACACCAGTGGACTGGTACAGAAAACTTGAAAAGAAAAACCACAAGCAGAGCTAGAAGCCAGTAGGTTAAAGCCCCACTCCTGACCCCACCAGCAAAGATAATGTGAGTGATTCACTCTCCTCCACTTCACCTGGAGCTGCACTGAGGCAGCAGATAAAACAAGAGCATGGCATGTAAATCAGGAGCCCTGGGTCCTTTTGTTAAAGGTTTACAAGAGCTCTGTCATGTACTTCCACTTGAAACTTTGTCAGCATTCATGAAAGGCAGTGTTTTTCACCTTTTTTTTTTTATCTTAAACAGCCCCTCTGAAAAAAACTGCAAATTCCCTCCTTTTTTCTGTGGTGCTGCTCTACATCTTGCTGACTTTTCTGGTCGGAAAGTTTGCATCTTCCTTCAGATTGCACAGGACTGGACTCCACGCCTGCCCTGGATATTGAAGCCCTAAGCAACCTGGAACCTCAGACCTAGCAGTAGCAACACTCTTCTCTCATTCACTAGGTCAGTAATGACCAAACGTCTCAGTGTGCTGAGCCACCGCTCTGAGTGCCATCCCCTTCACTTGAGGGGGACCCACGATCTCCATCAAGGTGCAGCTCGGTGTTCTGTGCCTCTTACTTGAGGGGAGCAGAGATCATCCCTAAGCTGTGGCTCTGTTGTTTCATCCTACTTACTTAAGGGGGAACCAATGCAATAACTGCCAAGCTGTGGCTCTGTGTTCTGTCCCTTGGACTTAAGGGGACCCCAAGAAGCCCACCATAGAGCCGCAGCTATGTGTTCTACCCTCCTCTCTTGATGGGAGCAGGACTCAAAGAGGCCACCACAAAACAATAAAAGCTGACAGTGAGGACGGGGCACAGTGATCTGATGTATATTGGAAAGGTGATGATTGGATTCTACTGCATATGCTGAAAGTAGTGTGCACTGATTCCAAAAGTAGTGTGCATCGAGTTCCAAAAGCAGTATGCATCGGTTCCACTTCTGCCACCCTATTGTCTGTACTGAATGCATCATGTCATGCAAAGCTATACTATGCAACCATAAAAACATCAGTGTGCCTCAGTTAGTGGCCCTCTCACACGTGAGTATTTGCAGAATTACGGGTCTAAGTACCATGCTACAAGTTGGACAACTTGGTCTGCTACGCAAAACCAACAGTGTGATTCTTGATGTCCCCTTCTGGTTTTAGTTGCATGGGTGTATTAGGTTGTTAATTGTTCAAATTACTCCTGTTTTCCAACATGCTAATGAATTTTGTTTTATCTGTGCCGAATGTTTTTCTCTTTTAAAATTTTCAGTAAAAAGATTAAATGAAAAATGCAATGGGGGAGGGGCAGAACTAAAAGTAACATCTATCAGATTAAACCTTTAAAGGTCTCTTGCCAATCTCTTGCTTGATTCGCAGATGGAAATGAAAGATTCTATAGATGTGGCATCAGTGGAACTGTAATAATTTTATTAATAAAGCAAGAGAACTGTTTGGCATGATTTACTGGTGATGTGAAGGAAATAGATGCAAAAAATGGCTAAACAAATAAAAGTGTTTGGAATGAGTCATACTGCGCTAACGGGTGTGTTCCATGGGTTTTATTTATGAACATTGCCTCCAAGCAAACAATAATTAGCTTTGCCTTACCTGGCCTGACCCAGCAGTCTCCTATGTTATGCAATGGCACACTGCTGGATGCAGTTACTATAGTTAAGGCAAGTTAAAGTGATGTTAATGTTGGAGGTAATGTTCCAGAATACAGGCCCATGTCTCCTAAACTGAAATCACAGAAAGCAGTTCCATCTTTGCCTGTGGACTAAGACACACTAGCTCAAACTTTAGCTTATCCATATGCCGTAGCTTACCAGTGTGTGGCTATCAGTGTGCCATTTGATTTCCTTGTGTTTCTGGTTGTTTAGCTTGGTAACTGGGTAGATGCTGGGTACTACTTACACAGAACATAAGTAACACCATGCAGTATGTAATCAAGGCATTTTACAACTCAGAATGTGCTGCCCTGCTATTGTCAAAGTTTTCCTTTCTATCTCTGAATCTCCTGCAACAGTTTTACACGTGGACAGATCTATCAGTAGGGTAACAAACTGATGAAGGCATTAGACATCATACTGACAACCTGATTGGACACCCCTGAAGAGACACAAATGGGATACTTTGCAGAGCTAAGGAGGAAAACAACATTATGCTATAGCATTGATCTGTTTAAAATTTGCTGATGTAGTTAAAAAAAAATCAGCATTACTTTCCATTCCCCCATTTTTAGTTTAATTTATTGCGTCCTACTCTTTGTAGTTTGTCCCAATCGCTTGAGAGGGGCCCCACAGGCAGTCACCACCAAGCTGCAGCTCTATATTCTCTGCCCCTCACTTGAGAAGGAGCAGAGATCATTGTTAAGCTATGACTTTGTTGTTTCATCCCCCCCTCACTTGAGGAGCAACCGAGGCGATCACTTCCAAGCCATGGCTCTGTGTTCCATCCCCCTCACTTGAAGTAGACCCAAGAAGATTACTTTAGAATTGCAGCTCTTTGTTCTGCTCTCCTCATTTGGAGGGGACCAAGTAGATTACCACCAAGCCACAGCTCTGTTGTTTGGTCCTCTTCACCTGAGGAGAATGGGGAGCACCCAAAACAAAAAGTGAAAACCAACACCAGGGACAGGGTACAGTGATGTGTACTGATTAGTGATTTGATTCCTTTGCAGATGCTGAAAGTAGCATGCATTAGCTCTGAAAGTAGCATGCATTGGTTCTGAAAGCAGCATGCATTGGTTCTGAAAGCAGCATGCACTGGTTCCAAAAGCAGCATGCATTGGTTCCGAAAGCAGCATGCATTGGTTCCAAAAGTAGCATGCATTGGTTCTGAAAGTAGTATGCATTAATTCTGAAAGCAGTGTGCATTGGTTCTGAAAGTAGTATGCATTAATTCTGAAAGTAGCATGCATTGGTTCTGAAAGTAGCATGCATTGGTTCTGAAAGTTGCATGCATCACTTCTGAAAGTAGCATGTATTGGTTCCAAAAGTAGCATGCATTGGTTCTGAAAGTGGTATGCATTAATTCTGAAAGCAGCACACATTGGTTCTGAAAGCAGCATGCATTGGTTCTGAAAGCAGCATGCTTTGGTTCCAAAAGTAGCATGCATTGGTTCTGAAAGTAGTATGCATTAATTCTGAAAGCAGTGTGCATTGGTTCTGAAAGTATCATGCATCACTTCTGAAAGTAGCATGCATTGGTTCTGAAAGTAGCATGCATTGGTTCCAAAGATAGCATGCATCAGTTATGAAAGTAGAATGATTAATTCCAAAAGTAGTATGCACGGGTTCTGCATGATTTCTGAATGTAGCATATATTGGTTCCAAAAGTAGGATGCTTTGGTTCCACTTCCACCATCCCATTGTTCCTACTGAATGCATTATGTCATGCGAACTATGCTATGCAGTCATAAAAAACATCATTGTGCTTCAGTTAGTGGCACTCTCACTTATGGGTCATTGCAGGATTTTAGGTCTGAGTACCATGCCATAGTGGGGCCAACTTGGGTTCCTACCAAAAACCAACAGTATATTCAGTAATGGGGGGCAGGCTACATCTGGAAATGTTATCTATCAAAGTAGACATTAAGTCAAGATCTCTTGTCTATTTCTGGTACATTCTCAGACAGAGCTATTTTATTAAAAATCTCCCTGCAAATGAGGAAAACATTCACAAAGTATACTTTTAACACTTTTATTTTGGAGTAGTTTTTCATAATAGCAATAAGGCACTCCCAGGAGTTAGATTAACAGTCAATCACCCCTTAGGAGCAATATGGCACTCACCTGTGCCACATGCCACATTACACCCCAGGGGGGTGATTAACAGACTGTTAATCTAACCTCTGGTCATGCCTTATTACTTAACACTCAGACATGCTTCTCTCTGAATCATATAATGTAATGGTTACTTGCAGACCAAGAGCATGTTGAGATCATGCCTATGGCTGCTCCTGTTTTAAGTTGAAAGTGAATGCAATGTTCCTATCTATGGAATAGATGAGATTTGATGATTTTCTTTTATAAAATGGGTACAAACAGTAGTGGACTCCAACTGGCTGAAACGAGTGTCTACCCATACCTGTTTTCGTAGTATAGAACAGTAAATAAAAAGTTCCACTACGCATGCGCTTACAACCAATGTACAGTATATCAATGTGCCACCTCAAAGGTATTTGTCCACCATCTTTTTTTAGCTAAGTAAGCACTCGCTTTGAGCCCAAAACTGACAAAATCACAAGTAAAACTACATATTTAGTTATAAAATGCCTCCAGTTCTCCCTTCCATCCCGCTGGGTGGTGACTCCTGACATTCATGCACAAACTGCTCACTGCTAAGATGACTGTACTCTCCCACTACACCTTCTGACCCAAGCACACTAAGAACACTGGCACTTTGGTGACACTTGATACTGCAGATTGAAGTGCGCTGCCGGCAAGACCAAAACAAAATTGCAGTCTTGCAGTGGCCTAGCGCAGTGTCCTTGAGGATCGGCTACAGACACCATGGCCAGCACAGTGCCTCTAGTGACACCCAAAAACATGTCAGCACCCCTAGTGTCAATAGAAAATGTACAGGAAGTAGAGAGACTATTTATAACAAAATTAGACTTTTTAAAAGTGTTTAATAATTTTTTTATACATTACAGTTTCTCAACATATACCCATTTTATAAGCACAATAACACACTCCAGGGTGTGTTTCATGCTGTGATAAATGCAGTCCTAGGGACAGTAAGGCACTCGACCTGCAGCCTCATGCCTCACTTACACAGCTAATCATAATGTTTATCAGAACTTAAAGCACTCCCTGTCATATGTTACTACTGCTTATATTTCCTACTTCAAGTGCATTCCATACAGTGGCATGGCCTTAATTGTCAACAGCATGGTTCATATGCACTTTGTGTCTGTAGTCTCCAACGTTTTTTGACTGTTGAATTAGAAGGAGTAGAATGGTACAAGTCTAAAAAAATTGATATGTTTCCTTTTTCCTGAGTAATTAAAAACAAACAACAAGTTTGCACGTATGTGCTAAGTTTTTCATACTTACTAATTCTTTTCCTTAGAAAATGGAACAGAAAAGATCAACTTGTAGTGCCTCAGGGATCCCCAGTAAAGCAGCACAAAGGTGGCGGTTCACATCCCACATTGTAGAATTAGTGTTTGGGCACAGCGTTTAGTTGGTTAGTTAGTCAGTCAGTGAGTCAGTGAGTTAGTTAGTTAGTTAGTTAAAAAGTGTTACCAGGAGAGACATACTGAGCTGATATCAACCCGTTTCCAGATGCGTCCTGAAGGGAGGTGTAATTGGGGAAACAGAACAATCAATAAGCAAGAAAAATTACAAACAATTACATGTCAGGAACAAGAGCAAGCAACAAATACTAAGTTATAATTGAGTAAGCAAATTAAACAATTTATACAATACTTGTGTAGTGTAACCAGGGATGGGGAGAACACTGTACCCCAGAGGGTAGCAAGGAGGAGCAAATAAAGTGCCAGGTGCAGTAAAAGGGAGAGGGAGGCAGGACAGCTATCATTAGGAATCAAGAGAGACTAAATCCAGGTGACAGGGTAGCCCAGAAATAGCCAAAGGGGGTGGATGAGAGAAGAACAGCTTGAGGGGATAGCGGTATAGAGTAGAGGAAACATGGACCCCTATCAGGAACAACTGCAGTTGTGGGTTGAGAACAGAGAAGCCATGGAGTAGGGAGGAGAATGAATGCAGAGATGGGGCAGAGCAGATGTTTAGGGGTAGAAAGTTCCATAGCTGGGGGAACTGGTAAGAGAAAGCAGTGGAGGGAGTGCAAAGGAGTGATAGCCAGAGTTACGGGGGAGAGGAGAGAGAGAGGTAAGATAGGAGGGAGGGAACCAATCCAGAATTTAAAGATAAAGGAATAAAATATAAAAACAAGCACCAAAGGGCTTGTGTAGCCCTATTTGGGACTTTTGTCCTCATTTTCATGCTTTAAGCAACCCCCACTTAATATGCTGTTTCTGTAGAATAACATTCCACCTGCTAACATGGGAACATTAAGGACTTTGTATGTGTTTTTGTTTTTGTTGACTAGGAAAGGAGGGGCAGGCAATAGTTCCTATTTTCAGCCCCATCCCTGGGGTGAGGAAGGGGGGATAAAGACAGCAACAAATGAAGTGCAATCAGGTTAAATCTATTGGTGGATTAGTAAATGGGGAAAATTTGGCCTGGACACCAAGGAAATTCCCCTGCTCTTTTGATCATGATGTCTTTACCACACTGTCGGAGAGGTCAACTTGAATACTTGGAAATTTTCAGGTCGGCCCCCTGACTTGGGTCTCACACACACAGACACACACACACACACACGTACATTCCAAACACTAAAAATATTTTTATATGTCTATTATATGTCTAATTAAATGGCATTTTTTCATCCCTGTAAGCACATATAATATATAAAAATAAATCCGGTGTACCACCCTGAATGCTGATACAAGTGTGTCCCTCCTTGGCCCTCATTATTTAATTTCCAGGTGGGCCCCCTGTACTGACATTCCTGGAGAGCCCCCTACACCTCAGTCCTATTCTGTTTTATCATCTGCCTGAACAGCCACTGGAACCAGGCATTCGAGACCTTGTTTTAATATATCATGTGAAAGATGGCATCTCGAAACAGGACAGTATCTCCCTAACACTATGCTGAGGCATCAGTATGGTTACTTATAGCTGAAGGGAGCATGCCCTCTGCAGAGCTGTCACTTTCTGTAGCACCTGGTGTTAGTTGGGGGGGTCTCTCATCTGACTAAAGACCAGAGCCCTGCAGGGTTCTTTCATCATTATTGGGGATCGGGGGGGATTACCTAACCAAGCGGGGCTTTTTGCACATATTAGGGGATGGGGACACGTGCAAGCCCTGCAGGGCATTTGTGTTATTTATGGGGGATGGTGGGGCACTAGCACCTGTGACATTCAGGGTTGTAGCATGTAACAAACCCTTCGGGTACTCCCTCCATTTGGCATACCTGTGGGATTGTTGCAAGTTGCAGGACTTAGCCACAGGAACCCTGCCCCTTACAGAATCGGGCGCGGGGTCCTTGGCGCAACTGCACCCCTCGCATGTCGTAACTTGCATAGGGGTGCTTCTAGAATCGGCCCCTTTATCTTCTCCTCAGTGTGGCATTAGAGGACTCACAGAGCTACAGTGGCATGCACTAGGGACAAATCAAGGTGAAACAGTGGGGTTCCAATCATAGGGTCTCTGTTACCCCTAGGGTATTACAGACTAAGCAGCTGTACACCACTTAATCCCTAAATCATCAGTTTTGTATTTTTCCATATTTTAAAATAAATATTTTAAATTATATCTTATTCCCTGATAAAAAAATGTATTTGCTATGCTCAGGCTGCCATCTTGTTAGCTGATAAGCTATGCTTGCCCCTGGCAGGAGTTGCTCCATTACCCTCAAAACAGACATTTTCTGTCATTGGTCACCCCTCCAGTTGCTCCATTTGTTGGCACAGGGTCATAATGCCGTGGATGAAAGAGCATGGCAAACAATGCTGCAAGCAAAACAGGGTCGGTGAAAGCACTGATCAAACAAGGTACAGTACAAGGTACGTGAAAACCCCATTGAAACCAATGGGACCCTTCCGGCTTTGCCCCCACTCCGCCCAGATTTTAAGTAACCAACTGCGGGGGGGTTGTGAACTTTGGGAATGTGGTGAAACTCGGGAGGGAGAAATTCATTTTCTTTAACCAAAAAAAAGGTTGCATTACTAGGAGACCTGGGAGGAACCGAACCGTGGTCCCAGGTCACACTCGCTGCTGGGTCATGTGCCTTACCCATTCCACCACGGGAGTGGCTTGGCCAGACCCCCCCGCAGCACAGCATCTTTCATCTCTTCATCTACTTCCTGATCAGCAACAGGGGTAGCTGTGGTTCCCTACCGCTGTCATACCTGTGTCACTACCAATGTTTCCTTGCTTTGTACTACACAGTTTTTTGTAGTGCTCTTTCTGTTGCGCTATATTGACCCTTGGACAAGCACTCACAGAATAAACTACACTATTCTTGCTTAGAGGGGCTGTGGTGAGGGCATGTCACAGCAGACACTGCTGGCACCAAAGACTGTTCACATGCCCCCCTTCCCCTTGGTCTCCAATGAGTACATGTCGAGATCCACCAGCCTCTGTTCATGACGTTCCCTGTTTGCCCTGTATCACCTTGGTCACCCTTCTCTGCACTGATTGTGGCCTATGAATGTCCTTTTTTACATGAGGGCTTCAAAACAGCACAGTATTATAGGTGTGGCCTCAGCAGGGTTCTTTAAAGGGGGCAAGATATCCTCCTTCCTTCTACTACTGAACCCTCTGCCTATGCGTCCCATCATTCTATATGCCTTCCCTACTGCTTTACTGTACTGCACAAATGTTTTAAGATTGTTTTAAATCATTACCTCTGGGTCCCATTCCTCCTTGGTCACTATGACTGTCACTTTAGGGTGGAACAGGAGACACTGAAGTAACAAGAAGAACAATAAACCGTGCTATGATGGAGATCCCCAGAGGCCATAAAACTACCGTAAAACTAGCACACTAATTTAGAAAAAAATTCCTAATAGCAGACAAAAGCCCTGTGTACACTGCCAACTTTGTAGCACATTAACCCATGTGCACCAGTTGATGCACTGCAAAGTCAGCAGTGTAAACACTGCAGGAACACCCTATGTGCCCATCGAATCATTTTTTTGATCTGGCTCAGTTGTGGGATTAGTAGCAGAGCAAGCACATTAAATTGTAGTGTGAATGCTTTGCAGCACTCGCTTCCTACAAAGGCTACTTTTTTTTCATCAAAAATGGTGAATTCACAGCCCCTCCTCGGCATGACCTGCAGCGCTGTGAGGGTGGGCTGTGTGAATGGAAACAGAGCCAGTGCATCGGGAAGGGAGCCACGCTCATGACACAGCACTGCCACCATGTAAACACGGCTAAAGAGAAGGACACATTAGGACTACACACAAATCAAAATGCTCTGCACAGCATATGTTTTTCCAAATTCTGACTGTACTATTCCTTTACTAATTTAGTGACTGCATCTGGAAGGGCTAGGTAACTTAAAGCACGATGCCTCAAGCAGAAGGGAGTCTGCTCTAGATTTCATGCTGAAATGAGAGACTGAACGCGTCTGTGAGAATTGGGTCTAGCCAAGAAAGAAAATTCAGAAGACTCATGAGAAGAGAGATAAAGAGATTGAAAAAGGACCTGCTGTGTTTTTTTTGTTTGCGTGTTTGTATTTTTTCCAGTTAGACCAGAAAAAGTTTAGTTCTCTTGTTTTAAAGAGATGGTGTTCAAATAAATACTTTTCATTTTATAAACCTTCATATGGGTCCTCTGTGGAATGTTCATAAAGTCACTTATACTGCCGTCTACCTTATCATATGCCAACAACACAAAACAATTGCCTAATTTTAAAACCTATTTACCCAGGATAGGCAAGGCAATTTGTCCTTAAGCACCCTACCCCAAAATCTCAGGGTACTTTACATAAAACAAATCATTTAAAACAAACACACACAAATAAATAAATAACTCAAACAAGTTAAATAAACAGCAGCTACAAAATTAAGTCAGCATAGATCTAGTCTCATTTCTGTAGCGGGGTTTACTGAAGCACTGAGGGAGAGGGGTTAAGTGACTTAATAAAGGTCACAGAGTGGGTATTTGACTTGGCTGAGATTTGGAACTCTGATCTCCCAGTTCCCCAGCAGTTGTTGTCACCACTAGACCATGCTACCTCTAATTACAGAAAACAAAGCCAGCACAACACATTGAACTGCATCAATACCCCAAAAAATGTAAACTGGAGCATGCACACCAATGATTTAGAATAGTACTCACAGAAAGTTGTTTAGCAAATCTCATACAGTAGGCACAAGAAAGTTCACTAAATGAGGATGTCACAGTGCATTATGCAAGACAATAGAACTCCAAAAGGGTTAGGGTTGCCACCTATCCTGATTTGGTTAGGACAGTCCTGGTTTGAGGGTCTGAGTCCTGCCAATAAAAATGGGGAAAATGCAAAATATCCTGATCTTAACTTAGAAATAAATTGTTCTTGCATTCCTCTAGAAATTGCAGAAAACTGTGATACCTTAAATTACCTCAGAATAATAGGAAATGATATGAACAACTATACATCTAAAACACAGTCTTAGTCCTGATTATTTTCAGAAAAGAAAACAGTGACATTGGTGAAGGTTATGTATTATCCCACAAAAACCTATATTTCCATATGAAATGTCCTGATTTGGGCTTCTTAAAGGTGGCAACCCTGAAAGTATTCTGGAAACTGGTGGCACTGGAAGCATTCAAGATTTCATACAATGGTGCAATACAGTTCCATGAACAGTGGCTCAAAGGTTCTGGGAACTAGTGCCACTGGCAGCATTCAACATTTCACGAAATGCTATACTATAGCTCCATATACAGAGGAACCTTAATGCCGATGCTTGGAAATGCCATCAGCACAAGTTACCAAAAATGACAAAGAGAGCTGTGTGGATCAAAATTCACTTGGAATTCCTGGCAACACTGTATTTGATCTCTATTGTCCCGATATTTGATGTCATTTCATGTGCTAGTAATTTAGACAAAGGATGCCTACGGCTGTAAAGAAAGGAAGAATGAAATGTGTTATACTGCCAGCCCACAAAGGGTTGCAGGTTGGCCAATAGCTTATTTGAAATAGATTTCCATCGACAACAACAGTGCCACTTTCTTTGTACATGGTGTACAAAGAAACGTGACACATTTGCTTTCAATTTCAGGTTCAGCATCTCATGGGTTAATGAAGCAATAAGGCATGACCAAGGGTTATGTTAATGGTCTGTTGATCACCTTCTAGGGGTGTACTGTGGCACAAGGTGTAGCCGAGTGCCACATGCTCCTAGAGGGTGATTAACCGACCATTAACATAATCTCTGGGAATGCCTTATTGCTATTATACTAAAAAAAACATGTTTAACAGTGTTAAACCTTGTTCAGCATATGGCTAAGCTCTACATGTATGTTAATAAAAGATTAACATAAGGCTGTTAGAATGTTTACAGCCAATCAGAAAGCTCCATTTCTCAGACCCTTTTTATAATATTCCATACCTGCCTGTGAACCAAATTTTTATGAGGCACATAATATAGTAATTGGTGATCTGTGCTATAATTACAATACTTTCAAAAAACTGAATGAATCAGTGGCTAATTTCCTAAATTGCATTCAGATTAAACCAAAAATTAGTATACTTCCATAGACCAGTAATAGATTCAACCGAAGGGGGAGACTGGTCAAATGATCAGATGATGGTCTCCAGAGCTGGAAGATGACGTGAATGAATGGCCCCAATCAGATATACAGAGCTTCACAACAAGTGCCTTTTCTTCAGTTGATAATATCATGATACAATATAAATCACTACACATATTATATGATGCTCAAATCCAGTTGCATAAAATGGGTGTGAAACAAGGCACAACTTGTAATAAACGTGAACGCTGTTTTGGATCTTTTCTACCTTTTTTCTGTATTTGTTGAAAACCTACAATAATTTTGGAATCAAATGAAAGCATTTCTTAATAATGTACCTTTCCTTTCAGGGAAATTTCAATTTACATATACTCATAACTGGTCATTTTTTATTTCTAAAATTCCAAATTTAACGAAAGAAATCAAATATTCCATGGCACTGATATGCGCTAAAGCCAAAAATGCTATTCTAAAGATATAGATAGAAAATAGAGCAGCAACCTGAGCTGAACTGTAATCAGAATTGATTGACGCTGTCAAGACTAAAACTAAATGCTTCTGAGTTAATATGAAATGACAGATGTTTGGAGTTGAAGTAGAATTCCCTCTGTCAAGAAGTGGAATTCCTTGTATCAAGAAGTGGAATTCCTTGTATCAGCATGATTGCTACTGTGACTTTCACAGCCTGATATCATTCATTATTCTTCTTCTTCTGATCTTTTGCCTTTTTACTGTCTTGCTGTGTAAACTTTTCTTTACAAATATTGATTCTTTGATAAAAAATAATATTGTTCATAGATTATAATATAATATGTTTTACTTGGCTAGACAGCAATATAAAAATTAAATCATTTAACCTTTTTTAGTCATTCAGGGTTGTTCATTTTGCTATTAATCATTTTGCTTGCAGCATCTCCTATCCCAGCAGTTTGAAACTTCTAAAGTTCTTAGTTTAGCTGGAGTTCTACAATTTTTTTTATCAAATGTTTCAGTTTTTATGTAAAATAAAACATTTTATTTAAAACTAAAGCTCCATTTAACAAAAGTCCTGTTTTACACTACATTTTATTTGAAATAGCTACAACTAAGAGGCTCTTAAAAAGCCATTAAAGGTTTATCAGGTCTGGTTTATGCACTGTGAGTGTGTGTGTCTCTGAGATACTTTATTTTCTAAACTGAAGTCCTGGGATATCTTTTTCTGTGTTTATTTTCTTTCATCCATCTGCGTGGTATTCTTTCAATCTTAGGAACAATCCAAATGGCTGCTGTTAGGAGTGCCTTTGATTGGCAGACCTGTCTTGGGAAGTGTCAGTTCACTGGATGCACCAGGAGATGTGAGACTTAAGTAGAATTTTAAAGGTAAACATCAGAAAGGTGACGATAAATGATTTCTGCTCAGGGCCGCATGATTAACCATGTTTATCCAATGCTTTAGACACACATTTCTATTGCAATAGACTATTTACCCTTACCCAGCTGCAGGCATACTGGTACCCAACCACTGCCGCTGCCCTGAACTATTAAAGTATTAATTGTAACAATGTCTACAGATCCAGCAGTAACACATGTTAATGGTGAAACGTTTGGTCTATAATTTATTTTATTTTGGAAGGTGCCTTATCTCATCTTGCAAGAGACCCTTTTTTTCTCCCATTTTGAGTCTGCTTTAGCACTGTTTTTACATTTGAAATAATAAAGAAACATTTCTTTTAAAGTGGCTTCTCCCAGGTTTTCAGCAATATTCTCAACTATTGTTGAACATGCATTGTTTAACATTATTTTTCTTTTTTTTTTTGTATTATTCTGTTTTTGCCACCACATATCCCGGACAACCCCCTTCTGCTTTCCCCTCCCAGACACATCACCTGCCTCCTCTGAAAGACTTACCTTACCTCCTTGTTCCTCTATGGTTTCACCCACCCCCATGGTGGGGCCGCTGAGGTGAGACTAGACCCACATGAAGTTCAAATCTGGTGCAGAGGTGGGTGCCACAGTTAGCAATTCAAGACCTACGGAGTGGGGTCAACATCATTCTGCAGTGTCCATGGGTATATTATAATTTTCTGGGTTCTGCCATAGTCACAGGATGCAGGCAGCAAGGGCACGGTGTCAACAGGTGTCCGGCTCCTGCAAGCAGCTCTAACTGCATTGGTACCTGTGGTCACCTAGGTGGCAGTATAACAGCAGAACTTGCTATGCTCCCTTCTTTCCTGGAGGAGGAGGAGGCCATCCCATGGGATGCTAATTCTCCTCCCCCAGTCGATCCCTGAGGTACCACTCTCATTCCTGAACCCAGGTCACAGGTGCCAAGAGTGGTAGCCCAGTGATCGTGCCAACAGGTTGGCTTAACATTATTTTTCTTGTGACTAAAATTAACTAGCATGTAACAGGCACTGCTCCTTGCCCTTAACCAGGTGATAACAATCTGATGTAATGAAACATATACTCACCTGTGACTGTACCTGTGCCTGAATTCTATTGTGCAATGACATCTATCTTTCTCTGAGTTCTGTACTTCACTATGCTCATGTCAGGATGGTCACCTGTAGGAGACAAATCATATGCACGCACACACACACACACACACACACACACACACACACACACACATATTCTCTGTTCTAATCCATTCTTTTGCTTTTTGTTTACTTTTTCTAAGGTAAGGTGATAGGTGACCAAAATATAGCGGGGGGAGTGCGCCATATACAGTAGCACTTAAGAGAAGACACACAAGGTCCTGAGGGTTCCAATTGTGGTTCAGAATTATATTTTTATATTTGCACCACTAGCTATGGTGAATAAGCCAGATACGCTCCTTGGAGCCGACAATAGGTACAAACAATAACAAACAGATTGGAGCTCTCTCTTCTTGTTCCTCCTATCCTATCCAATCCAATCCTATCCTATCCTACCCTATCCTATCTTATCCTACCCTATCCTACCCTATCCTATCTTATCCTATCCTACTCTATCCTATCCTATCCTATCCTATCCTATCCTACCCTACCCTACCCAGTCCTGTCCTGTCCTGTCCTGTCCTGTCCTATCCTACCTTATCCTATCCTATCCTACCCTACCCTACCCTGTCCTGTCCTGTCCTGTCCTATCCTATCCTATCCTATCCTATCCTATCCTATCCTATCAGCATCATGACATGCAGTGGAGAGAGCCAAGGGAAATATTATACATTTAGCTCTACTCCTCAGAGTTTAAACCATAAAGAAAAAGATGCTTTCTGTCTCCAGCTGCCTGCCAGCATTTTGAAAAGCCGGCCACTGCTCTGTAAGACTAAAGCCTGCAGTTCCATGTGTGCATGAGGGTAACCAGCAAGAAGATACAAGTGCATGCGAGGATTCAGCCAAAGAAATGAACAGTAGCACTGTCAAGAAAACTGAAACTAAAATCATGTTCCATTAAATGTATTTTTTTTTTTTGCCCTTTCAGTGACGCTTCAGCAGTGAAAGAGTGTGGAAAGTGCGAGAAGAAAAGACAGGGACAATGCTCCTTAGCTCCCATATTAGCTCTCACTAATTGTAGTGACAAAGAAATAATGTGACCTACTAGGAACTGAACCCAGGCCCCAGGAAAACTGTTCCGGTTCTCCATCACTCAGCAGCCCTGGCCCTAGCTATTCTGGGGCCCTGCACAAACCTCCTTGCTGGGACCTGGTATCAGAAGTCGCAAAGTCCCTCGGAATATCCTCATCCCTACCATGACCTCCCTGTAGCTTCATTTTTAGGTAGTTTTGTGCCATTTTTGCACTTTACTTAAATTAGCACATACAGGACCAGGAAGAAGGAGGGCAACTGGACAGCTGAGTTGTTTGGGAGGCCCCTCTACTCTTGAGGCCCTGTGTGAATGCACAGTTCAAAACTCCCCTAAGGCCAACTCTGTCACTGAGCTATAAGTTCACATGGTTGGACCTGGGGTTCTTCTTCACCTTCATTCTTTGTAACCGGATAAGGTCCACTAGACACAAGTGCCTGTTTTCAGGGTTGACCTAGGAGCACTGGGGAGGTTAAGTGACTTGCTCAGAGTCACACAGTATGCAAGTGAAGGTTGTGGGAATCAAACCTAGGTCTACTGGATGTACCAAGCTCATTCATAGCTTGTTATTCTAACCTCCAGGTCATACTGCTAGTCAGATTCCCTCACATACTTCCTTTCTCTAGTATTGCATCCTGTAACTAGGAACACTCGAGATGGCACTTAATGTGTGGTGCAGTATTAGCCAATTCTTAGCAACTGAGTTAAAAATTTAGTGAGAAAGAAATAATGTGGTCTACTGAGAACTGTAACTCTCACTGTTACCACAGAGCTGACAAGGCTCTTCCCTGTCTGTCAGCAAATGCCTGAAGAGCTTTTACTTTTACTGTCACTTTGCTTTCCTTTTTTGGCGGCAGTAAGAACTTGCCATCTCAGACGAGCCACTACCTCAGAAATATTTAATCTGGGCAAAATAAATGATATTAAGTTTAGATAATGGTGAATTCAGAGAATCCCAACATATACATAAAAATAATTCATCGATAGTGATAGCAACTCATTTTAAACCTCAGCCATCAGCCCTTAAAGGAACTGAGATTATGGGGAAATGCGTACATAAAAGTAGGCTGCAGGTATCCAGACTGAAACCTTACTTAAGTGATCTATTCATTTACATATTTACATATATTGTAACATTTTCTAATGACTCTTTCATTTAGCGCACATAGAATAATGCATGGGGTGGTTTGCATAACAAGAGTTTTACACACACCTGAGGTGTGGGATGCTACATAGAGTAAACCATGACAGCAAAGCTCGAGGGGGTTATCTAAGCATCCCACACCAAGGGTGTGTATAAAATTCAAGTTTTACACACCACCCATGCCTTATTTTATATAATTGCTGGGGAGCATTTTTCTGCAAGTAATATAAAATATAATGCAATTGTACATTGCTCCCCAAGAGTTGCACTGAAATGAATAAATCTGATGCAGTGAAAGTTCTGTGGAGTTTCTTAAAAAGAGTGTTTGATTTTTGCACTAAGTTTTTAAATAGAGATCTTTAGTCTGTTATTGTTTTATAAAAATAAAAAAGTACACTGTAACCTTAGCAACTGTGTTTCCCTAGTGATCTGGAACATGTGACCTGTGGACAGATGGATGGAAGTGGGAAAAAGAGATACTAGATTGTGGGAAGACGAAGAAAAAAGTCAGTTCTGTGACAGGATGGGGAAGACTGGGTAGGTGATTTTATGGAACTGTGCTACTGTGTAAGAGAATTAGCTGTGGTCAGTTTAAATGTTAAGAAAAGAAACTGGAACTTTCAAGGTGGTGCTCCTATTCCATTCTGTTACGAAATAATGTATAAAATGTTGGTTGAAACAATGGTCACCATACTATATGTATCAAAAACAAGGGCCAGTCACATACATATTCAGTAAGTCATTACAAAGTGGTAATATACCAGAAGCATGGAGAACAGTCATAGGGGTGTCTATGTTCAGCAAGAGTTGGCTAGAGCCAACAAGAGCTGCCTTTGATTTATCTTGATGCATAAAGCTGTAACTGTTATATAACTGATAATACATGTAGAGAAGATGTAAAGAGCAGCTGTACAGAGTAGGCAGAGTATATGTAGTAGTAGTAAAATGTTTTTATTCATATTTTATATATGAACAAAGGATAAAACTCCATTGAGCATAAACTCTTTTACAACAAGGTCCTTGAATCCACTTTGTTACAGATCTTAAGTTATAATAACATACAACAGTATGAATCACATATCAATACAGTTATTGTTAAACCAGTACAGTACATTCAATACATTTATATAATACCATACATCATGCTCAATCACAATCTGGAATACTCTTTAATTCAGTCATCTTATAAACATCAACTGGATAAACAGCAAATTTGAGGTTTATTGTATTTTTTTATTTGGCCATGCTTTTATGTCCTTCCATCCATTTCTCTCTTTTGGGACTCTTAACAGTATTGGTAAACTATTCCATGCTTCTGCATGCTTATAATAAATAGAAAATGTACCAATTTCTAAGTTATACTTGAGTAACTCAAGATCAATACCCGAGGCTGATCTCAGGTTTTGTTGTTTTTGTTGGATGATAATTCAAGATATGATATAATCTGGACCCCCCTCAATTGCTTTATTAATAAATGCTAAGATATGAGAATGTCTCCCATCTTCTAACTATAGCCAATCCAATTTTTTGTATGTAACCCCATGCCACTTATAGCAAGTAGGACACCCCTGATGAAATCTGGACACTGGTATCCACATATGGCATACCACTTACTCTTCAAAGTTTGGTACCATGCTTGGCATTAGGGTGTATACCAGGCTTATTTCTAGAGAAACAGGGGTGGGGGTACAAGAACAAAACATTTGAACCTTTTGTAAAAATTGCAACCCAGGTCCAAGGTGGAGGCTGCTAGGCATATACTAGATCTAAACTGCTGAGGGGGAGGCAGTAATTCCAACACCAGAAGCATGAATCAGAATGTCCAGAACAGGACCTAGCATTTTGCAGTATGGCTTTATTTAACAGATGGCAAAACTAAACCAAGTAGTGGACCCCCATGGGTCGGTTAAGGCAGGAAAGGTACACTTCACAAACTCTCCTTGCATGCAGTACAGTTTGAGAACACAAAAGAAACATCTTTCTATTTTCCAAAACGGAGCACTTAGTGGACTCCTGACCACACACCCAACATTTTCCTCCCATGAGCGCACATATTGTGAAACTAAGCCACACACTCAGAACTCTTCTTCGAAAAGATAGGTGCAATAAAGTGAAACTCAGCCACACACCTAAACCTGCAGCACTGGCCTTTGCTCAGGTAAAAACTGGCAACTTTTATGAAACAATTAGCCCTGCCTTGTAAGCATCGATATGTTGTTCTCCCACCCTTTGCCCCAACCGACAGTCTCTGGCATTCCTTCAGGGTTAGACCATTGAAACCCCCATTCCCCCATGAAATGCTAGAGGTCCCACACTTTCCATTTTTGTCACTCACTGGGGTGACTACAGTACAACTTCACTCTGCTGGGTGAACATGTTGCAGAAATTCACTCTCTTGGGTAAACTAAGGGCACTGACAGGTGCATTCTAGCATTATCTATGGGCACACACACACCACAGAAATGATTCCCCTAAATGTGTGGAGAACTTGTCTCCCAAAACAGCACTTACAACCTAGTTGTCCCTGTCACAAATGCACTCCACAGGTCAGGCCCTCTGCTCCCTCAGTGCCAACCTCAGCACACAATAGTGTGAACAGGTAACAGACAGGGTAACCCTCTTTGTCTGCTTTTGGGTCCGAATCACCTTTAGTCTTAAGTTCTGGGGGGGATTCAAACTGTGAACCTTATGTTAGTACACCCAAATGTACAGGCTCAGATAATATTCTCTTCGGGGGATGCAATATATCTTTCGCCTAAGAGCACCTAACCAGATGTCAAAAATGAACCCTTGAAACTCTGTAAGAGACTTTAGGTATATTCATACCTTTTACCAAGCTTAGTAATGCCATCAAGCCCTTGAACAGTTGTCAGACTTAATATCCGTTTGGCAATAACATGTAAAAATGACTGAGGAGACCCTGGCAGTATCTTAAAGAAAATGTTTACTAAAAATGGATAAAAACAGTAAGATGAACTACAAAATAAATATCAAAGAACATCACAGTCACATAAAAACCAAAAAAGGAAAACTACAGGACAAAACTCCTACCACAATACATTCAGATCTTGTCTATCTAATGTATTACCTCTGTAAGTGCCTTTTTAGTTAGGTCCAAGAACTTTGTTTCTTAAGAGCCCAAAAAGATATGTCCACATTTCAGATACACTGAAATATTTTCAACACTATTTCCATAACCACTTGATGAGTCTTCTAGCTCCTCCTTTTAGAAGATAAAATTGCAAACATGATTCCCTACCAGGAGGTATGTTAAATAAGTGACATCAGAAGAGAAAAAGACATTTCCTATATATGACTCCTTAATTAACCATTTTTCCTTTGAACTTAGCAATCCCAGCATTTGTCATTTAGGTGTTAAACTTGATAGAAACAGCCAAATTACCCTGTCTTTCCTGACGTCATAAACTTTAGATTTTGTTTCAACTTCAAAAGCCTGAGTATGTCATAAAAGTTAATAAAATGCCCACTGGAAGGAAGATAGTTAATTAATTGGTCCCTTCTGGTCCGTTTTTATTATATCCTGTGGTTTCAGCTGCTGACCTTGTAATTTAAAGGCCAAATATTTCACAGACTGACATTTCATACACTGATCATTTATTTATAATACCAGTATCATACAATAATCATAACCAGCTGGCCAAGCATCACAATCCTCCCCACCTAGACTGAATTTGGGGGCTCTATCCCCTGCATGGGATTAGCTCTCTAAGTTAGTTCACTCCTCATATAGATGTGACAAGCCATCTGCGTTCTGATTGGTTGCTCCAGCCCTATGTAAGACTGTCATGTTAAACCCTTGCAAGGCAAGACTCTGTCTTAATAGTCTACCATTTGCTTTTCCCATTTGTGTCAGCCAAACCAGAGGGTTGTGATCAGTTTGTACCTCACAATGCTGCCCATATAAGTATGACTCTAACTTCTTTAGAACCCACACTATGGCAATACACTCTTTTTCCACAGTAAAGCATGCCTGCTCCCTGGGAAGTAACTTTTTACTCAGGTACACTATGGGGTGATCTTTCCCTTGGTTGGATGTCTGACTCAGTACTGCTCCAATACCCACATCTGAGGCGTCAGTCTGGACTATAAAGGGTCTACTATAGTCAGGACTTGTCAATACAGGAGCACTGTACAGTGCCTCCTTCAGTCTGGTAAAATCTTTTTCACAGGCTTGTTACCAGGTAATTTTCTTAGACATATTTTTCTTTACCAGGTCAGATAGGGGAGCAGCCAGGGCACTGTAATTGGGTACAAATTTCCTATAGTACCCTGCTGTCCCTAGAAAACTCCTGACCTGCGTCTACATTTCTGGTCTGGGCCATACCTTGATCACATCTATTTTTACTTGGTTAGGATGGAGCTGTCCCCGGCCTACAACATGCCTGAGGTATGCCACTTCAGCCATGGCCACCTGGCACTTCTCAGCTTTGACAGTGAGCCCGGCCCTCTGTATCCTGCCCAGCACTTCCCTAAGGTGGGACAGGTGATCCTCCCAGCTGGCACTAAAGATGGCAATGTCATCCAGGTACACCATGGCATACTCCTCAGCACCATTTAACACCTGGTTCACCAACCTTTGGAAAGTGGCCAGGGTGTGCTTCATTCTGAAAGACATTACTTTATTCAAATAATCCTATCAGAATTATGAAGGCTGACCTCTCCCTAGCTCTGTCAGCTAACTCTGCCTGCCAATATCCCTTTGTTAGGTCAATAGTCATAAGGTATGTCACCCCTCCCATCTTGTCCAGGAGTTTGTCCATCCATGGCATCGGGTGGGCATCTGATTTTGTGACTGCATTCAGTCCATGATAGTCTAATAAAAATGAGTAGAGCCATCTGGCTTGGGCACAAGGACTACGGGTGAGGCCCAGGGCCTGTGGGATTTCTGGATTATCCCTAAATCCAGCATTTCCTCCACTCCCTCCTAATGTCCTTTTGGACAGCCTCTGACACTCGATATGCTGTCTGCTGTATGGGCGTCTGTGTCCCTGTCTCCACATTGTGCGTTGCTAAGAGGGTTAGTCAGGGGTCAACCTTAACTTTTTTTTGCACTAGCCAGCCGGACAAGTTGATTGAAAGTTGCACTAGCCCACAGATGGTTGCACCAGCCCACAATAATAATGGTCAATTTTGATCAGTTATACAGGAAAAATGCAAGCCAAGTAATACTCTGATTATTGCATATTTATCCTGCTCCCAAATTGCTTCCTACCCCAGCAAAAAAAGAAGACTGCAGTCCAATCACATGCAGTGTGTACCTCCATTGTTTTTTCACCATGTGCCCCTTGCTTCCTCTTTCTTCACCCCCTCCCTGCCAAACCAGAGAATACCATAATAGCAAATGTTCAATCAGGCAGTTCTGAGTCTGCACACACAATAGCCAACATATTCATGCACGGCACCACAGTCCCACCCTGACTTGCAGGGCAATGTACAGAATCAAGTAGAGAAACACTCTCATCCCCCCACTATGATTAACCAGGCCTGCAATTCTGGAAGTTTTCTTACACTGTGAAGTGAGCCAGAGAAAGTTCTAGGATTTCTTTGGAGACAGTTAAACAAACACAGGGGGCTTGGGATGTGAGAAACTTTGACATATCTATTTATATGTACCAGCCACAAAAATATTGATTTAACATGCTCTGCTCTAACAAAAACAGATTTTTCATAACAGTATCATTTCATCAGTCAAAGGGGAGCAGTATACAGGCATGATGCTGTACTACCTCTCTTTCTATACTGGATGATCTGTGTACACCAGGAATATGTATTTTAACCATTCAGATTATATATTTTACTAAGGTTTTGCTTTGTATCATATTTGCTCCTAAGCATTGTTTTTAGGATGAAATGACATGCTGGGTGGTACTGCATTGATGACATTGCCGAAACTGAATTTTGGCGACATACCCTCACCATAATGACGATCACCTTCCGGCAGTTGCCATTATGACATAGAACCTTCTACAGCAGGATTTCCTGATTTCTACTCCCAGTGAAGTGGCAGGAACTGCTTTTCTCAGTGGATTCAAAGGGCAATCCCCTCAAGATCCTTTGTGTGTTTCAGCTGTAAAATTCAGGCCGGGCACACAAAAAATGTAATCATGGCTGGAACCGAACCAGGAACCCTTGCAGCTTCAGGCTGCCACCCACCAACCCACTACGCTATGCGGCCAGCTCAGCAGCCCCATGCCAACCCTCCCCTCTTGCGCCATGCTCACTCCCCCCTGTGAGCATATACATATAGTAATGTCTTGTCACTATATGCGTGAGCAACACCAATCCTGTCACCTTCCTCACACCCTCACCCTCTCCTACCTGCACCTTGACTGGGTCTCTATTTTGGTAAGCACCCACTTGCAGCTAACCGACTTCACAGGATGCCGCTGTGGAAAGGTCTTCACCACTTCACTGGAAGCTGGAATTTGTACTCCACACTAGGGTGAGAAGTTCTGGGTCCTCAACTCAGAGCCCACTGGCAGACTCCTGCCACTCTCACTCCAACCCAACACTCTAACTCCAACTAACTGAACATTCTAAGCTCCCCAGAGCAGCTGTACACAGAAGAGGGTCATGCCGCTGTGAGAGTTCCAAATGACATAATCATTCTTCTGTCAGGCTGGCTGAGTAAACAATGATGTAATTGTGTAAGAAGCCCTTAATGAGCTCCCTACCAGCTGCCTGCTACCTGCTTAGCACTAATACTGATAGGATTCTAGTACCCCAGGAGACTGGGTGGATAGATGTACAACTGGCAGCTATGATTTAATCTGTATATATATATATATATATATATATATATATTTATATATATTATGGTAGCACGGTAGTGCTACCATAGTTAGGGTTGAGGAACCATTTCTATGTTAAACCCCAAAACTTTGCACCTTAATAACTTTGCAACTGTTTGACAGATTTGGCTGAAATTTGGAATACTTGATCAAGAATCATAGGCCTTGTCATCTGCCAAGTTTTGTACCAGTTGGATACATGGCTGCAGAGTTATTAAGCATGATTTGCGCACGCATTTACACTTTTTCTGGAATTCTACGGTCGTACGTACAGGTCGCACGGTTTGCGTGACTGGCCCGAAATCTTCAGGGAATGTGCGGCCTGGGTCCCTGATGTGACTTTTGAAGATTTGGTGAAAAAATATTAAACGGTTCAAAAGTTATTCAAAATACAATTTCCCATTATAAGTCAATGCCCACCCCCAAACCGGCATTGGGGTGTGCATTGGTGTCATCGGTCTTAACTCTCACCCCATTCTCCTATACTTCTGCTGCTTTACACATGTGATGGGGTGAGAGTTAGGGCTGATGACCCCAATGCACACCTCAATGCTGGTTGGGGGTGGGCAGGGTCCAAGGGGTTTTCAACCCTAACAGCGAATTTCCTCACTTCTGTAGCTGTGGAACAACCCTAACTAATGCATTAAATGGAGTTTTTAGCCTCTAATATATATATATATATATATATATATATATATATACTGTAATACACCCAGCTTCATCAGCCCTGAGAGGGGAAGCCCCATCCCAAGACTGGTGCAGTCCAGAAAGCTAAGGTTTGCTCTTGATTAAATGCTGTGTAACATTTAGGCTGTATCAACTACCAATCTCTTAATGCAAATAAAGCCCTACAGACAATCAAAGACTGAAACAGTAGGGTCAGCCACAGCAGAGACTCACTGACACTGGACTTCTCCACATACAGCCACTAATGAACATTGAGGAGGGGAGTTGGGTGTCAGACTTGTCCTCACTGGTGGGTCACCTTGTAGGCTGGGGATTGGGTTGCTCATCTTCACCTGTAGTTGACCTTGCAGGGGTTGTGTGGTGGTTACCACAGTGGGCAGTGTGTTTGGGAGGGGTTGATACATTAAAAGGTGCATTTTGGGTTTGGAGGACATGGGAGTGTTAACAGGACATTGTAAAGGGACTAAAGAAATGGAATTTAAATTCCAAACAGCATCCAGTGCAAGAGAGGTATCATTAAGGGTACCCCAGGGATCAATACTGGGGCCTCTACTCTTCAGCGTCTTCTTAAATGACCTTCCCACAGCCTGCAACACTATACTGCATGCAGATGATGCTGTGCTCCTGAGCAGCTGCACGTCTCAGACTGCCTTACAATCTGAGGTGCAGAACTCCTTCTCTAAACTAGAGGACTGGTTCAGTAGTCATAAGTTGCTACTAAATTACAAGAACACCAAGGTCTTGCTGATGTCCAGCCCCCACAACAAAAATAAGCACCACCTCATCATCATCTCCAACTCATGCAGTGAGCCGCTGGAACAAGTTCACTTGTTCAAGTATCTGGGGGTCATAATAGATGATACCCTCACATTTGCACACCATATTGACTCTGTGATCAAGACAGTCAATACCAAGATTGGTGTCCTGTACAGGCACAGGCAATACATCTCTCTGGGGGCCCTCCACCTCTCAGTCCACAGTTCAATTATATCTACTATTGACTATGGACTAGTGGTCTATGGGGCGGCAATGGATACAGCATTCAAGAGGGTTCAGACTACACTCAACAAAGCCTGCAGACTCATCCTGGATGCTGAGCATGGCACTCACACCTGTACTCTGTGCAAACGTGCAAATTGGCTGTCATTAAGAAACAGGGTCACATTCCAGACTTGCATCCTAGGGAAGAAGTCTCTATTGGGTAAAACACCACCTTGTGTAGGCAATTTGATCAAGGTGGCCAACTCATTACAGGTCACCAGAGGGAGGACTAGAGCAGTCTTGGTGATCCCCTTCCATTCAACCTCACTTGGGCAATGTGCATTTGCCTACCAGGCCCCCCTTTGGATGAATGAACTTCCTGGGAACCTCTTGGCCACCAATTGTCTGGCACAATTCAAAACTGACCTCAAACAGCACCCAATAACACTCTCTAAGTGCACTTGCCCCAGAGTCCAGCCAACCTGCTCTCTCTGCCCCCCCAGCAAGCACTAGGCAGGCCTCAGGTACCTCCTCCCTCTGTCCCATCTCATGACTTGCCCAGCAATCAGTTTGCGTCATGCTCGTTCAGCACCTGCCACCCCCCTCCCCCAATTCACAGTCCCATAAGTTTCCCAAACAGTCACTGCTAATACTGGCTGCCTGACCATGCCCCCTCACACCCAGCCATTTTACTCTAGCATGTCATCTCTGCTCGGCCTCCCCTCACCCCACCATTTCTCCCTATGCCTTATCAGCCCTCTTCCCCCACCCTCTCACCTCCACCGCAGTACTGACCTCTCTCTCATTTGTACCTCCCTTCTTCAACCCTCTGCCAGCTATCTCCATCCCTCTGAACTACTGACAAGGCACTTTGTGGCTGGTTATCCCCCCCCCACCCTCATAAAGTGTTTTTCTTGTTATTTTAACTTGTACCTATGTTTTTAGTTATTCTGTAACTTCTGAATCCAAGCTGCATAATTTATTGTGATGTACCTTTGCTTTCTCCTACTGTACTTTGTTTTGCAATCTATGACGTGGAACCTTTGTAAAAGAGCTTATGCTCAAAGTTTTTTTCTGAATAAGAAAAAAAAATGACAGGTGGATCAAACCGAAGCCCCATGACTATTTCTTTTTTTTCTTTTTTTCTTTTTTTTTTTTTTTCAGAGGTTGCATAATCTAATCATTTGCTTGAAAATGTCTGATATTCAGTGTTTACACTTAGTCATACTCTTATAGCTTTCAGAAACCTACATTAGTGCTGGGTGATAAGGGGTCAGGAGACACCCAAGGAGTTCCTTATATCACATCACGCACACCACACACCACAAATATTACACCCCATAAGCACTCAAAGGGTTCCTCATACTGCACCCACACCCCCAAAGGATTTCTCATATTGTGTTCTATGTACCAAAATGTTCCTCATATCACGCTTTGCATGGTCTCTAAGTGTTTCTCCCACAAAACCCCACACATACAAAGGATTCCTCATATTACAACCCAAGAATTAAACCCCATGCACACAAAAGGTTCCTCATATGTATCTCATACACACACACACACACACACACACACACACACACATACTTCTTCACATCACACCCCATATATAACCAAAGGGTTCAGAATTAAACTGAAGTAGGGGAACTGGAGGACTCCATGGACTGGTAGTGGGTTAAGGAACCTTTCACCTCTGGGTCATAGGTGTAAATCCAGGACAGGTTGGTAGTGATCAAAAGCAATTATCACCTGAGGACTGTTCAGTGGCCTATGTGGAAAGAGTTGTGATGGTCTCAGTCCAGTTCCAGTGGGCAGGTGCCCACATCACAAAGCCACCAACACAACTCATAGTAACTGACACCCTTGTTGGCAGTCTCACTTGAGAATCCAGTGACTGAAAGAGCATAGAGTCTGAACCACCCTGTCACCTACGGGGTGGTCCCTCCGTGTCGGGGTTGAGGCACATTGACTGGGCAATGTGGCACAACTTGCACTGTGATCACCAGTGCTGTATCTGTCATGTGGATAAATAGAGGACTTCAGGTTCTAGTGCTGTCAATCCAGCATCTTTAACGAACAATAAGAAAAAAAATGCACAAAAAAAAACAAAGAATTAAACTGAAGTACATTTATTTGCTTTACTCTCTTCCTACAGATAACACATGAAGTCACATTGACAAGAACAGAAACACAGCTTCTCAGTATTAAATTAGACTGCTGGGTGGGAGCAGGCAACTGCTCCTGATGGAGTGCATGGGCTGGGGCTGAGCCTTGGTGGTGGCTAGGGATAAAAAACATACTAAATAAAAAGAATTGCTGGATTTTTAGGGAGAGTGTGATTTAAAGTGGTTAACTATTTATTAAAATTAATTTTGTTAAAACCAGTACACTATACACAATTTTTTTTTAAAGTTATAACCATGTCTGTGTAATCCCTCTGTTCCCTGGGCTTACTAGAATCCCATCAGATCAGTGATAGGTAGGGAAGGCAGCTAGTGATTATCTAGTAAATGGATTTTCACTCTGTCCCTCTCTGTTGCTGGTTTCAGTTGAGAGCTGGAGAGGTGATGTCATTTAGAACTCTCACAGCAACATAAGCCACATAGCTTGTGTGAGAGGGGGTGCCTTAGAATTCTTAGGGAGTTCAGTGCCAAAGCTCAGAGAGTGAGCAGTGTAGGCTCTGCTGAGTACCAGTTTTTCTTGCCCTAGTGGAGGACTGCCTGTTTCTGACTAGTGAAGTGGTGGAAACCATCTCCATTAATACCTGTGTCTTTATCCCAGAATGGGATGAATGGGACTGCTGTGGATTTTAGGGGCAATTTCCTGGTAAAATCCAAAACTTTGGTGAAGTTGCCTGTGTGTACATCTGTGCATAGATATTTTCTGTCTAAGAGTTACCCAGGAGTTTGCACCTGCCCTTTTTTCTGTGGGGTGACTCTCTGCTAAAGGAACAATTTTACCCATTTTCTGTGAGGATTCCCTCAAGAACTTTGTGTTTTTAAAGATCTCTGACAATAGTGGATGTCCCAGATGTGGCTTGCCCTTTGTTCAGGACTTTACCTTTATACCCTTGTGGTGTCTCTGATGTTAAATATGATACATATTTCTAGACAGCATCAAGTTTCTACAGTTTTCGATATTTGTGAGGTGTAACTCTGAAGGAATGGTTCGGTTTGGACATGGAAGCAAAAGGTGGGAGACCCCCCATCTGGAGTAACAAGTTCAGCACTTCAGGTTCTGAAAGGGTACCTGTTTTCTTCTAGTGCATGTAGCCAATGCCTGAAGAAGTTTTACCCCTTGCATGTGGGTTCTGCAAGTCTTGAGCCTTGAGTGTTCCGCCGTGGTCTGTGTGCCACGTCCTATCCTATGTAAAATGGGAAATGTGCCAAGTACTGGCTGAGTGCCACCTTTTCCAGAACATTTTGTGTGTTCTCTGTGGCTAGTTCCACATTCCAGTTTCAAATCCTATGTAATATGGGAGTTTCGAACTACTGTTTGTACAGATGTGTTTCTGCATTGCCTTGTGTCGGTGTAAACCCTTGAGGGTTCATCTTTGCTTTTATTTTCCAACTGTGTTTCAGAATAAAGCCACATTCTAGAATCCCAACCTGATATGGACAATCTAGTCACTGCTTTCTTGTGTGTGGATTTACTGGGTACCCCTGTCCAGAAGTGCAAACCTAGCATAGCCCTTAGCAAACATTCTCTCCTCAGGACCTGGGTTTTTAGTATAGGTCTGGTTGTGTCTAGTACATACACACCTTTGTGCCTTTCTACTACATCTGCAAATTTAAGCACATGCTTACTGCTTTGTATCCCCACCCCTCTCTTTTTCCCAGACTATGGGAGGTGTGCCTGCTGGTAAAATAAGGGGCTGGTGGGGAGTTACATCTGCATTAAGCTACGCAGTGGCTATTCACGCTCTGGGACAAATTATACCTGGAGTGTGACTATGGATGCTAAGAGCATTTTTGTTTATTTCTGTTTTTCCCCTGATCTGTCTTTGCTTATTTCCACTACCTTCCCTCTGACCAACTCCCATTAGGACACTGTCATGTGTCTGTCTGGCTCCAGTACTCACCGCCTCCATTGCATCACAACCCCCCATGTAGGAGCATGATTCACCTGGAGGGGAATAGAAGCCTATTCTGAGATCACATGTTCATGATATAGGGGTGAGGAAGACACTGTCACTTAGGCAGACCAATGGGGAGGGGTTATCATTAATGCAATCAGAATTTTCCCCATTAATGAGTTGCCCAGTACTGATAGTAGGGGAACACAGAGGGCATCACCTCTGCTGGGACATTCAAAGCCAAACAGATTTGATTGTAAAGGACTCTTAGCCTTGACAGTGCACTCTATCACAGCAAAATAAATCAGAAATCCATACTCAAGTACAGGTATGAGGAGACAGCAAAAGGTTTCTTTGATTAAGACAAAAGTGTATTATGCACACACCAAAGCAATCCCAATGACTTATGGACTGATTTAATCATAATATCAATATGTAATTCAAAGAACAGTGCACCAAGTGTAAGGCCAAGAAGATACTTTAAACCAGGGACCAATTTAATCCGTATATCAACAAGTGTAGCAATTAGAAAAACAAGATGTTTCTAGTGAACATAATCACCTTGGATTTTTTATGTTTTGTTTTGTTTTGTTGGTGAGAACTAATCTGTTCTGCTGAAACCATTATTACATACAACTGAAATCCCCCTGAATTTCAGTGCTATGATTTTTTTTTTAAACTTAGCATACTTTTTTGAGGCACCTGGATGGCCCCCACCAGCCCTGCCTCAGACCCGACTGCCATTATTATTGGCCCATAGACTTACCTCACCCAGTGTTCCTCAAATTTACCCTTGTTCCTCAAACATTTGCTGACGTTCCTCATTATGTTATCACTATTGCTGGACACACGAACTATTGAAACATCAAACTAAAGTGACAGAAAGGTTGCTTAACACTAAACATAAAAGGCCCATTAGTTAACCACCTAGCATCCTTGGGCAACGGAGCAAAATGCATGTTACAGCCTGGACACCAAAGCAACAGGGCCACCAAAGGCATGTGGGAGGATGAGTCACCCGAGAATGCTTAGGGCACTGTCCCACTCCACACTAAAACACTCACAAGCAGAAGGCACAGTACATGCTTCCAGAACACACAGACATACACACACACACACACACACACACACACACACACACACACACTCGTGTACAACACTACAATGCCAGTCATAGGTAACCCCCCCAAAGTACCTGATGCAGGGCAGGAACTCATGACCTTGCATCATAACAAGAGAATTCTCCCTCAAATATAAGGGCTATATACATTGCAGCAACAATCAAAAAGGAACCACCCCAAGCCAATGTAGTGCGTATAGTCAAGCCTACAAACTAGAACACCAACAAAGAAGACCTCTCACTTGCATCTCGCACAACAAGAAGTTCTTGCAGAAATAAAAAAAAAAATTAAAAAATGTATTTGAGTTACATAGTTGATTATAGTGCTGGGCATGGCTCCATGAGCAAGCACAAATACCCAATAGTCACCACTGAAATCTTTCTGATGCAGTTTTGTACCCCTATGGGTACTTTATTGATAAAGTACCCCTAATGGTACAAAACGGTACCAGGAGGTTTCAATGGCAATTACCAAGTGTTTGTGCTTGTTCTAGGAGATATGCCCTGCACTATCATCAACTATGTAGGTTAAACAAAACAAAAAACATTTTATATTTCTACAAAAGCTTCTTGTTAAGTTTGTATGCCTGTGAGGGATGCACTTGCAACATCTTCTTTGTTGGTGTTCTACTATGTACATTACACTCAGTGACAGGGTAGTCTGGAACACCAAAACTGTGACTTGCTCAGTATCACATAGGCAGTATTTAGCTATGTAAAGGGGCTCACAACTCAGCTGTGGGGCTCAGAAGGACAGCAGCAGCAACTCTTGACTGCTGCTTGCGAGCTGAGTGACTGGGCTGAACTTTGCCAGTGTTATGAATTTTAACGCTGTGAGACTGAGAGGTATGGTGGGTGCCATGCATACCAAGCTAGGTTATCTTGCACACATAGATAGGTACCATTAAGCAGGTGACAGAAGAGGGCTTTAACCATCTATTTGATGTGCTAGAACGTGGCTTCACTGTCTTAAGCACATGCACGGACTGCCGGCCACGGCTCCCATCTAGAACCATCTGGCATCCTTGGGCAATGGATCAATATGCATGCTGCACCCCTGACACTGAAGTATCAGGACCCGCTGAAGGCATGCGGGAGGATGAGCTACTCAGGGATGCCCAGGATGTCCCCACTCCTCACAGAAACACTCAGTGGCTGAAGGCACAGTAAATGACTCCACAAAACATACATATACACACACACACACACACACATATACACACACACACACACACACACACACACACACTGTCTTGTACAACCCTACAGTGTCAGTCATAGGTAGCCCTGCCCCAACTACCTGATGTGGTGCTAGAACCCCAAACCTTAGATCATAACAAAACCAACTTCTTCAAATATAAGGGCTGTACATTACATCCAGTGAGGTACTGCTTCCACAAGGTAGGCTGGAACACCAGAAGGCTGTAACTTGCTCAGTGTCACATAGGCAGCATTTAGCTATGTAAAGGGGCTCACAACTTAGCTGTGGGACCCTGAAGGACAGCAGCAGCAACCCTTTCACTTTGTCACTTGTGATCGTAGTGACTAGGCTGAACTTTGCCATACATTTCAGAAATAGTGGCTAGAGGGCATATTATGTAAAAAAAACTAATAAATGGCTAGAAACCAACCGCCCGCAGGTGGACCCCTGTCAGTCCCCCAACAGCACTCACCCATACCTGCTGATGCCACATTTTGGCTTAAAAAACTGAACTGGCCTCTCCAAGGACCAGCCAATGCATTTGGATTAAACCAAACAGCACTGTGGCAATCCCAGATGAGGCCATGTAGCCATCCTCCTGTTATCAAGGACATGATGGGATTGTGTGTGGTGGGGGGTACAGGAGGAGAGATACCGCTAACCACCTTCTCATTACTAAGGATGTAATGGGAGCGTGTTGGGGGAGGATGTGGGGAGATTTCAGCTACCAGGAAATAACTTGAATGTGTTTGTATTTGTGTGTGTTGGTGGTGGGAGGGATGCTGCTAAGGAGATGCTGCTAACTGCAAACTGGAGTGTGTGTGGGGGGGGGAGATCGTGAGGAGAAGCCAGTTACCACGGACATAACAGGAGTGTGTGTGTGTGGAGGGGGAGGAGCTAGGAGACACCACTAAGGAGATGCCGCTAACTGTGACAGTGCCCCCTGGTATGTTTCTGTATGTGGGGATGGAAGGAGGTGTTGCTGATCACATCTATGCAGATGCAGCATAAGTACTGACTGATTCCTCCAGATACAGAGCTGTGTTTCTGGTGTCTCCTTCCCCCAAGGGGGACATCAAAGAAGCCATTGAATGAGTCCTATATTCTGTGTCCCCAGTATGGTGATGTGTGTAACATGTGTAAGTGTTACCTGCTTGTTATTACTGCAGTTACTTCGATGAGGCAGAAAACCAGTCCTGACACAGTAATTGTGGTAGTAATATTGGGTAATATGCCTCTTCCAGATTCTAAAAACTCACTATAGTAACCCCAAGAAGTCTGTCCTGACTACATCAGAAAGTCTTGAAGAGATCTGTAGGAAGGATAAAGGAAATTATAGGCCAGTGAGCCTTACTACTGTGTTAGGGAAGATTATGGATTCCTTAATAAGGGACATAATAATTATCTCGATGACAACAACCTTTGGGATAGCACTCAGCATGGGCTCAGGAGGGGAAGATCTTGCCAAACAAATCTAATGGACCTTTTTGAAAGGGTTAATGTTGCTGTGGCTGAAGTAAGATCAATTGAAGTGGTGTATCTATACTTCAGCAAGGCATTCAATACTGTGCCACATGCTGAGCTGATAAAGAATCTAAGTGAGATCAGTAAAATTGTTATGTAGACCAAGGTGTGGTTAAATGAAAGATCACAATGTGTAAAGGTTAGTAGACAAGACTCAAGTAAAGTGAGGGTAACAAGTGGAATCCTGCAAGGATCTGTCTTGGGGCCAAGCCTGTTCAACATCTATATACCCAGCATGCAAGTAACAAAAGATGAATGGCTCAACAAACTCAAAGATGATGCCAAGGTAGGACATACTGTGTATACCAAGAAGGAGGAACCTTTATTCCAGAAGGAGTTGGGTGAACTCTTTAGATGGTAAGTTCAGAGTAAGATGTCATTGAATCATGAGAAGTGTATAGTAATGCATTTTGGCCACAACAGAAAGTCTAATTCATATAATTCAGGTGGGATCAATCTGAGAGTAGCAGATTGAGAAAAAATGTAGGTATTCATGTAACCGTTTGAAACATAGTAAGCTATGTGACAATATAGTATCCAAGTGTTTAAAAAGTATATGCAGAATATTGTTCAATGACCACCAATTCAGAAGATGGTGTACTAAGAATAATATTCTCCCTATTGATGGAACTGATGTATATTTTTATGACAACGGAAACCTGTATGCTTGCTGAGAATAAAATAAAGTTTTAAAAAAAAAATTGTGTGTGTTAAAAGGAACATTGCCAGTAGAGGTAAAAAAGTGATACTCCCAATTTACAGATCCTTTGTGAAACCCCACTTGGAATATAGTGGCTCCTTTTGGTCATCTCAAAACTCTGGTGATATCAGTAAACTATAATGGATACAGAGCTGGACAACAAAAATGATAAAGGGTATGGAAGGTATACCATATGAATCCAGAGTTACTGACCTACGACTTCATAGGCTAGATATGAGATGACTCAGACGGGACTTGATATCTGTTTATAAGGCAATCTCAAATAAAGATGCAATGAGCTGCCTACACTTAAAACTTAAACAACTTGACAAGGGATACTAGCGGTCACAAAAAAGTAAACATTTTAAATCAGTTAAGCGAGGAAGGTTGTTTACTCAGAGGGTAGTACAATTTTGGAATAAATTGCCGGAAACAATAGTAATGAGTGGCACCCTACCCACATTTAAGAAAAGTCTTGATATACCTCTTAGAGGGCAGGTTCTGTGGATACAATCACTATTTAATGGAGGACAGGCCATATGGGCAAATGCTCTTTCTTGTCTGTAAACTCTTATAATTCTGTCTGTAGTGTATGTATTATGTAATTCGCAGAAGGCAGAATAATAAAGCATTACATTTCTACCTACCTATGTACCTACCTACCTATCTAGCTAGCTAGCTAGCTAATATTACATGACTAGCTTATTAAGTACAACAGTTCTGTAAAACATTCTCCTACTATAGCTTTTCAGTTATTGTAAAGCTAGACTATCCCTCTGACAGACCCCTACATCCAGCATTCTGTGAAGCACAGTCCTGACTAAAGTAAATCATCACTGGTGCTAACAAACAGGGTGTTAGCAGCCTAAGTAAATGGATCTGCTTTTACATAGTTATGGTCCTGGTCTCAGGTGGTAACCCGTGAGGTGGGCGTATGAGGAAGGGCGCCATCCGTTACGGTGGCTCCTTCCTGGAGCAATCCCTCACAGTGATGGGGAGGGTAGGGCAACTGGATGAGGCTGTGGGTGAACTCGGCAACAGGATGTCACTATGCGCATGCGTGCGGGGGAGTGGGAGTGAGCACAGTGAGCGTGAGCTGGGAGGGGGTGGAGAGGCGGTATGGGTTGGCGCTGCGGTGGCTGGCCGAGCTGTGTCGGGGGTTGGCTAGTGGTTGCGGTGGGAGAGGTACCGGGTTTGGGTCCAGGCACCGTGCGATTTTATTGCACCGCCCAAACTTTTATTTTTTTCCTCCTGCTTCACCTCTTACATGCACCCCTGGAGATGAGAATCCTTAAGTAGGGAGATGCGGGGAGCTTTGCCCCCCGTGAGGGAGAAAGCAGTAAAATACTGTCCTGGTGCCATTGTCCCGAGGCAGCGGGGTTGTCAGAGTGCTGAAAATGTTTTCAGCACTCTGACTGAGCGATAACAGTGATCGCCTTTAGGCATTCGCCATTATTACATAAACCCATCTCAGGTAACCCTCCTCCCTATAGGAACCCAGTGGTCCTTCTGGCTCTGCATTTAAACAAAGTGTGGAATACAAAAGACACCAGAGGGATAGATGTATCCTGTTCTCAATGTGAAAAGAGGACACTCTTTCCTGTTTAGTTAACTTGAAGGGTTAATATGATCCATACCTGCACGAAATTAAAAACTTGTGTACAGCCTGATATTTTTTACAGTGTTTTTTGTGTTTATTTTTGTTGTTTTGTTCTTGAATAAAATCACACTAAACACATGTTGAACCATGAAAACTGTGTGCTGTCTTCCAGCTTTTCCCACACACTAGGACACAGAGTCAGAAAGGCCCCAAGTGTCCTCTGTTGCCTCCAGATCATCACTATTCAAGTTGTCTTCATGTCACACTAATGCCTAGCACTAGCACATGAAGAAAGCAAAGGAGGAGGAGCAGTACAAGCAGAAGGAGACTGATTTCTGTCTGCTTCCTCATGTTGTGCTCTGCTGCTCTAAAGGCACACACCAGTTTCTGCTTGATATAGTCAATTGATTCAGGGGGAAAGTACACATCCTTATATCTGTATACAGCAGTGTTACCATGACAAATTGTGTGTCTGAAGCAAGCTTTGAAATCTGTCTGTAAGTTGTGTCCAAAACATCCCTGCCACTTCCTTAATGAGTATTGAATCCAGCTTTTGCTGCTGCTGAAATGACTCAAATGAACTAGTGGTGTCACCAGTTCCTCCACCATCATCATCATCATCTCTGTCATTCACACCACCATCACCAGTGTGGCTACCTATGTGGCCACCATCACCAGCCTTGCTTTGTTGGATTGCTGTAGAAGATCTCAGATAACAGCATGCATATCATTTAAGTAGACTCACCAAGGGAAGAACACATGCTAATTGTTGCTGATTCAGCACTGACATCTTTGCTAGACTGTTCATAAGTTCTCAAAAGTAGAATAGGATTTTGCAGCACATACCACTGCACCCAGGATGAATATCCCCACAGGCCACATTTTCAAATTCCATTGCCCAAAATATAGTTTTCTGGTCTACCAGTCTCGTCACAATATACAAAAACAGAGTTCCACCTTGTTGCCAAGGGTATACATACTGTGATATGCGCTATTGAAAAGTGGCTACCTACCAAAACAGCAACCCACTTTCAGCACGTGTCGACAGGGTGATGGCATAGGGAAGGTGACCGAATGGTGGGTACACAAATGGGCGACAGGATGTTCCTGCATGTACACACGTGTGGGGGGGAGCGAGCATGCTTGTCAACGGTCGGGACGAGGGGAGGGTTTGTCATGGGTGGTGCTGCAGTGAGCTGCCAAGCTGTCCCCATGGCATGATAGGTGGGTGCTGGGCTGGGGTAGTCAGGATGCTGGGTTCAGGTCTGGGTGTGGGTATATTTTGTTGCACCCGGCCCGAGTACTGTTTTTTTTTTTTGTGTGTGGAATCTGCACCCCCCGACATGCACCCCTGGGTTGGGAATTTAAGTGGGGGTATGGGGGGCACAGCCACCTGCATGACACAAGAATTCCATGTCCATTGCACCATTTTGTTTTGCGCTATGGGTGTACATTGCCAAAACTGAATTTCAGCGATGCACACTAGTCATAAGGATGATCGCCTTTCAGCAATCGCCCCTTATGACATAGAACCATTGCCAAGTCTTAAGCAATGCTGCAGGACACGTATTTCTACTGGTACTGGCAGAAGAGTGCAGTGCATCTGGGGTAACAAATGAAATATCTAGTGATGTCCCATACAGTGCTAAGCATTTCTTTTACCTGTACATGTTTGTAAAGCACATGACTCACCATCAGATTCAGTGCACGTGTAAAACAAGGTGCTTGGAAGAATTCCACATCATTCATGGCCTTCAGCATGTTACTCCCAATGTCCATCACTGCCCAACTTGAACAAACTGTCTTATCCCACCACAACTGTCCCTGCTGCTTCTAGCCCATACGACCTGAAATGGGATTGGAATCGATGTGATTGTTAGACAGATGTCATGTTCATGCTTTAGGTGATCTGCTTGAACACTGGTTTAAAATTGTCAGAGAAGACTGATCTCGACTGATCTTGTCACGCAGATTTCAGCATGCTCTCAGCGGATTTGTGAGGTCTTTGGTAAAATACCCCCACACTGCAGCAGATCTCTGGAATCTTAGCTACATGACTGGATTGCTGGGGTTCTTTGGAACCAATACAGTGGTGACTGTGAGATGATTTCTTTTTATCTCCCATGGTGGAATGACATAACTCGGCTGGATGCCCTGGGGTTCACCCGTGTCGTAGCGACAAACATGTTGCCAATGCCGCCTGGCATTACAGTGCCAGGCATTATGTGTCCCAGGATTTACAGCACCAAAGTGCCCTCCCAGGAACCTGTCAGTTTTTGTATAGAGCTTTGCCCCCTGCACCCTCCAAAACTAAATATAACCTCCTTCAGGGCGGGCATGCCCCAGAGGGGGTAGAAACTGTGTGGGCGCAAAGGGTGACAGGAGTGAAGGGTGATCTAAAATCAAGATTGTCCCTTTCACTGTCACCCTTGTTGCAGCGCTGTAATTGTGGTGACAAAATTCAGTCGCCATTCTAACAGTATATCATGCCCTGGCAGGTCAGCACTGGCAACAGCAGTTATAGGGTTCCAGTAATAATAATAATAATAAACTTTATTTTTATGGTGCCTTTCAGATACCAAGGCGCCTAACAAATTTAAAATCAAACATCAACAAACATAAATCACATAAAATCGGTAATATCACCATACCATCCATCAATCGATCAGTCACCGAATGCCTGGTGCCATAAAAATGTTTTTAGAGCTTGCTTAAATCCCTCCACAGTTGTGCACTCCCATAACTGATGGGGTAGAGAATTCCAAAGGGTAGGGGCCGCATGCATAAATGCTCTGGTCCCAGAAGATTTCAAACACACCTTAGGAATCTCTAGCAACCCCTCGTTGACTGAGCAGAGTGATCGCCCAGGGCAGTAAGGGACCAGAAGTTCTTTCAGGTATTCCGGGCCCAGTCCATGTAGGGCTTTAAAAGTCAGCAAACTGACTTTGAAGGTAATCCGCTGCTGTACTGGCAGCCAGTGCAGTTCGCGTAGCACCGGTGAAATATGACAGGACCGAGCTGATCCTGTCAAAAACCAGGCTGCCCCATTCTACACCAGCTGCAAGCGGCGGATTTCCACCCCAGGAAGCCCTAGGTAGAGGGAGTTGAATAATCTAAGTGTGAGGACCCAAAGGTGTGGACCAAAGTGGGAAGGTCACCAAATGGAACCAGATGCCTAATCCTGGAGATATTCCTTAGATGATAAAAGGAAGATTTGACGACAGCTGACACCTGTGAGTGTCGGGCAGTCCTGGTCTTTAGATTTCCCTGCCTAACCAACTTGATTTCTTGCTTTCCTCTTTTATATTTCTTTTTTTTTTGTACTTTTTTTCATAATTTGGCCAACTCCTCCAATAATGGCCTCCACACTTTTGTATCACACTTATCATCAGAACTTGGTGGTGTAAGTGATGGCACACTTTCTACCTCCTCTGCTTTATCCTCCTCCTCTCTTGTATGTGCTTCCTCCTCTCCTGTTTCCTCCTTTTCTATTTCTACCCTCTGTCTCCCCTCCTCTTCAGCTTTTGTTCCCCATACCCTTCCATCTCAGTTTCACATGTTTCTTCAGTTTTCCCTTGCACGTTTGCTACCGTCTCCTCATGTGTTTCTGCTTCTCCCTCCTCTACCATCTCACTCTCAACCCCCACCCCCCCGGCTTCAACAGCTCCACATCCATACCCTTCTCCTCACTAGTACACTCCTCCATTGTACGCTGCTTGGGTACTGGCAACAGCACAACTGTCTAAAATTGTGGAATGGTTATACCTCACTCTACTCCAAATATTTTCATGTTTTCCTAAGGTGACAAGATAACAGTAGTGTCAGTGCCAGGACTAGTTCCACTGTCATCTTCCTCACATAGTGACTGAGCCGAAGCATGGGGCATGGTGCTGCTACTCATGCTGATGCCTTATTTGGTGGCTTGGGTGGAGGGGGATACCATGTGGATCCTCAAGGTGGAAAGGCAAACATCCTCACCCACTGTGCAGAGGTGGCTGTAGTGAGACTTGTGCCACTGGCACTGCAGCTGGTTTTATATTGTTCATACAAGATGAACAGGGGGCTGACATTTTTGCAGCTTAGAATAGGTCTCATATTCCCACCGGTAGGAGACATCAAAATACTCAATGAAGAAACAGTGGGAGATCTGTATGCTTCTGGTTTGCTCAGGGTGTTTTCATTATCAGAGGCACTAGATGACTGGCACTGGCTGGGAAAGCTGTTGCTTGCAGTGGGTGTGGAACCAGTTGATTTTTCTGGTTACTAATGAACCATGGTTTCTTTGGATAGACTATCACATGCTCAACCCTGCTCTTTCTCTCGGACATAGCCCCTGCCACTCACTATGACTCCCACTCCCTGACCCAGCTCCTTCTCTGACTCCATTGCTTACAGAACTGGTATCTGGTGGGACAGCTGGCATGATGGAGTGTTTCCCTGTTAGAAAATGGGTCTAAGTTTTCCTGAGTTCTGATTGTCTGAGGCCCTTGGCAAGGTGGGCACCTATCAGACAACAGAATCTGAGTAAAAAAGTGCTAGTCTCAACCAACCTAATTACTAAAATCACAGTCCCACTTAGAGTTTTGAAATGCTGACTGACTGCCATATTTTTTTCTGTCTTACTGAGTGAGCCTTTAGCTGGTGGCTGGTCTCCCCCTCTCCCCATGCCAACAGTTTTTTTTTAAATTAAATATGCAGTAAAATTCTAGCTGCCCACTGTTTGAAATGGAGCAATATTCTCTGCTACCTACTTGAAAACCAAAAGCTCCATTGTTCCGGTCACCTGCCCACCACCCACTCTGCATAGTACTGCAGCTGGCAGCATGTCTCCATCTGCAGTAGGTTAATTGAAGAAACAACTGCATCTCTCATGCAGTTTTGCTTGGCCCTGACATACCCACCCCCGACCATGCTCCTCTGTGAACAATGATGCCATTTCCAGGTCCCAATAGCAGTAAATATTGAAACATCAAAAATACTATAAGTACAGATGCAACTGTCATTAATGGAAAAAAAACTTCTCGGTGAAAGTTTTTAAGAAAAGAATGATGACAAGAGACTGCTGGGGGGGTCAACTACACAAACATTCAACACAGTAGCACAGAGATGTAACACTAAAGCACCTTCTAATGATAATGACAGGAGGGACTACCTTACATAAAATATTTTTATTTTTTGAAATTAACTATAGTTTTTTTTAGTCATTTAAACATATTTTTTCTAATATTCAGCCTAAATCCCATTTTCTCAGTGCAATAATACCCTCCAGAGTGAGAGGTATGGGCTATATTCACCTTTCCAGGAGATATAAGCTGAGGTGTTGGGCCTCACTACACCCCTAGATGGATGGGTATAGCCCAATATTGCCCACCCCGCCAGGTTTTATTGCTTGCTTCTTTCTCCTCCAGTTCTGTTCCTCGTGGTTTCTACCTCACACAATGGCAGATGCCCACACATACCTGTTTCATTGCCCAAACTGACTGACACATCATCATCCTCATTCAAACCCTCACTGAGAGAGCTAGTGTCTCACTGCAACAGCCTTCTTCACTCAGTTTTTACACACAGGAAAAACAAATGTAAAAAAAAATCTAGATTTTTGTTTGTATCCCACGCCACCAACAGTCAAATTATTTCTCAAATAATTCCTCCCAACTCCTCTCCCCCTGCACCTTTCCCCATCTGCTCAATTCACACAGCCCTGCTCCTGCTATAGTAGGCAGCAAAATAAAATACATTTGGATTTCTGTGCCCCCTATACCAACAGTACTCATTAAATACATACTTGTCAAATAAATCTTTCACAGATCTCCCCTGCACCTCTTCCAGTCTGCTACATTCTCTTGGCCTGCTCCTGCTGTGCAGGGCCTGCAGCTGTTGGTGCAGGTCTATATTATGGGAGTCACTAGAGGTGGTTACTCAAACATCTGAAGCCATGACACAACGGCCAAGAAAACACCACACGTGAGTCTGGCTACCTGGTACCAAAAAAAAAAAAAATGCTGGGTAAGCTTAAAATACTATTTATCAAAAAAATGAAACAGTAAAATCATAACATGTGTGTGAACAAAGTAGCAATGTTTTGCATGGTCTTGTGTGTTTTTTCAAGGTATTACCTTGAAAAAGTGCATGTGACAGTGCAAAACATTGGTACTTTGCAAACACACATGCTGCTGTGACTTTAGTATTTTATTTAGTTACTAAATGGTATTTTAATCTTACCCAGCATCTGTTTTTTTTTTTGGTACCAGGTCTACACTGTGCCCTTCTCCCCTACTCTGCAGCACAATTTTACTAGCCTGGCTACCTGGATGGCTTTCCTGTTCAGTGCAGTGAAAATTAAGTAACTGAAATGATAATGTATGATTCTTAAAGTTTTCTGATCGAAAGGCACTGTTTTTCATATAAGCAGCACCTTCGGTAGGTCACGTCCTTCCCCTGTGAGAGATGGGAAGAGAGAACTGGGGATGGCACTGAGCTGAGCAGTGTTGGAATTACACTTTATGAAGTTTGGGAGCTATGGGGGCCCATAAGGGCCCTATCTTTAATTTGAGCCCCCCCTTTCCCATTATAAGTCAATGGCAGTGATGCATGAGCTATGAGGGCTCACTCACATCAGAGCTATGAGCTGAGCCATGGCAAGCCCCCCTGTGATTCCAACACTGGAGCTGTGACAAGGCAAGGCAAGGGGTTCTCAACCTCCAGCTTCACTGATTGGCTACGAAAACTACAATCCAGCGCACACATTAAAGGGATATCCGTGTCTGCAACACATCTGAAGGAATACTGAGCCAGTTAAGTTATCAATAAACTATGTTAATTTTGTACATATCAAATCGAGAACAAACAGTGAAAAAATGCAATAAATGTTTGTAAAGTGCCAAACAGGAGAGAAAACATACCATCCAGAGAGCTCAGGAAGAAAAGTAAAAGACTGCTGAGCTTGCAGCCTGTTAGTCCCTCCCCCAGTTAACTATTGGCAATCCAGTAGGTGGTGGGGGTGTGGAATATGCTTCAAGGGCTCATGCCCCAAAAAGGTAGCAGAATGGCTGGAGGGAGAGGGGGCCTAAAAGTGTGTTGGGACACAAGAAGGAAGGGGAGACTGATTGAAGACCATCTCTACTTCAGGTTGCCAAATTTATTTTATATATTTATTAGATCATCGGTTTACAGACCTTTGAGTCAAAGACTCATTTACAAAGGTACCTCGTCAAGAGAGCAATACATCACAGCAAACAAAACAGTACAGTACATAACGCTTAGATTAAAAAAGCAACCAATGTTACAGGCATTCACTGGCGGTACATGCTTGGTAATAAGTAGATCACAGTAGTTATAATACAGGTACACGAGTACCACGTCATGTAGCAACCAGAGATATTTTATTACATTAGTCAGCAGATGTTGCCTGAGGCCCCAGGTATATACAGCAAAAGTAGACAGGGCAGACCCAGCCTAGGAGTGAGGGTAAGGGGCAGGTGGGGGATTATGTGCAGTTGCAGCAGCGAGTGCTAGTCAGATGGCTTCTGAGGGAGATCCTGAAAGGACCAAGCTTAGTGGAGTCAGCTATGTTGGCTGGGAGGGAATGGAACCAGGAGGGAGCCCAATAGCAAAAGGATCTCTGGCTCATAGAGGTCCTTACCCTGGGGACAATAAGGGAGTAGCTTGGTAAGTGGGACCAGGATAGCATCCAACGTCAGATGAAGTAACCTAGTGTCCAGTAGGTCAGTGCCAGGGTTGTTACTACTAATGGCTTTTTGCAGAAGGGGTCTAGCCTTCAATGGGGAGATGGTACGCAGATAGAAAGGAGGTCTCTGGAGAGTGGACAGGGGTGCTGCTGGGATGGGGTCAAAGAAGTTACTGGGCAGGACTGAACTCAGGTCTGAGAAAGTGTGGTTTAGGCAGTCTGCAATGCCAAGGGGGTCAGAGCAGACAGTTCCATTAAAGGAGAGTTAAGAGGGGGTGGGGAGTGGGATTTCCCATTCAGCTCCTTTACATTATCCCAAAAGTTTCTAGCCAACCTCCAGGAGGAGACAAGAGCGGATTGGTAATACTGGGCTTTGGCCTGTCGAATGACCCAAGTACACTTATTGCACTCAGCATTGTACGCTTGCCTATCGGCTGGCTTGCCAGATTCAATGGCAATGTGCCATAGGCTGTCTCTCATTTTAGGTTTGTGAAGGAGGGAGGGGGTAACCCAGGGTGTGCTTTACTTTTTGGTGTGATTTCTAGTGAAGGGGGCATAGAGGTCACAGGCAGTGTTAAAAGTGCGAGTGAAAAAATCCAGTGCCTCGTATATGGATGATGCAAACCTGTTTGGGGACCAATCCAGTTGTGAGAGGTACAGTTTAAGGTGATGCAGGCCATCTGGGAGTAGGTGACGTTGCTGTGTGGTTTGTGGTGCAGGTTTGCTGTTGGCAGCGGACCAAGAGAATATGACCAGGGAGTGGTCACTAACTGAGTTGGGAGGTACACTGATATCGAGCACCCTCTGGGGAAGGTTGGTAATGGTGATATCCAGGAGGGTGCTGGAGCCAGTAGAGGGGTTGACTCTAGTTGGGGTGGTGACAAGCTGAGACATGTCAAGGGCGGCAAAGATATCTCTGGTTTGGGAGGCTGTGGCAGAGAGCCAGTTGATATTCAGGTCACCAACAATTATCTGGACCATTTTGGGTGGTAGGCCAGAGAGGTAGTCAGCAAGTGCCTGAATGGCGAGGTCTTGCTTTCTGGGGGGCATATAGGCAACGGTGAGAAAAAGTGGGCCCTTACCAGGGTTGGGGGAGATTTTTAGCGTGAGGGCTTGTGCCCCATTATCAAGCTTGGGTGGTGGAAGTGCATGTCCAAGGAGGGAGTCACGCATGTAGACAGCCCAACCACCTCCAAGCTTACCTACCCAATCTTCCCTGAAAAGGGTGTAACCAGGGAGGGAGATGACGGAGTCAGGGGTGGATTTGGATAACCAGGTTTCGACAAGTATGACAATGTCCGGTTGGTGCTGACTAACCCAGCATTGAAATGCAGCAGCCTTCTTAAGGAGGCTTCAAATATTCATAGAAGCTATGCAGAGGTCTTGAGTCTGGGCAGGCTTGTTCATAAGGTTGGGCATGGGGCCAGGGTTTGGATGAATGTTACCTGACAGAAGCAACAGGAGGGTGATTAGGCACACCAAAGCATGGTAGTGATTGTGGCATCTCCCCTTGTGACTGGACACAGGGCCGGGTGCTGGGGTGCAAGGGGTGGATAGAGTATGAAGGGTGGGAAAGGCATTAAGGAGAAGAGACCAAGGTATGAGTGAGAAGTAAGAGGCAGCAGGGGTGGAAGTGTGGGGGTGTACTGAGGAGGGCAGGTGGTTGAGCATTGGGGGGTTCTGGTAGAGGTGTTGTAGATTAGAGGGGGGGTACTATGCATAGAGGGTGATGGTCCTAAGTGAGGTGGAGCTGGTGTAGGAAGTAGGGGGAGGACCATAGTCAGTGTCAATGCACTTGATCCCGGATGCATTGAGGACAATAAGTTATTTGAGCACGAGAGAGGATCACCCCTTTAAGAAGTTACAGAAAGGAGAGCCCCTTTAAGGAGTTGCTGTAATTGACTAGTGTGAAGCCTCAGGGGGCGGGGATCGCTGGGGAAGTGTACTTAATAAAGGAGGGAGGAGGGGCGGGTGAAAAAACTGTCCAGAGAGCAGTACAGCAAGGCAGTGGCCAAGCTGTGTTTTGAAAAAGGTGCCTTGTGTGCTTTCTTTCTCAATGGGGATCTGCAGCATCCAATCGGGAAGCAGCCACAGTCCCCAGGAGCCAGGCCAATTATGGGGATTGAAGCCTGACAGCTCTGAGCTAGGAGATGACCAAATGTACCTGCTTTCCTTGGTCAGAGGTGACGGGCTGGATGCAGAGGTCCAGCCACCAGCAGGTAGCAGTGCCAGCGTCACTTGGCTGAAGTGAAGAGCCTGGTTTGGGCTTGTGGCTAAAATAGAGCAGAAAAAAAGGTGATCCATTAGTTAAAAAGTCAAAGACAAAGGTCAAGTAAATTGGTGGGAGGGCCCTGGGTAATTTAATGCTCAGGACAGAAGTAGGTGCAAATAGTGGGAGAGAAAAGGTTCCTGCAGAGAGGTCTGGTCAAAGGTGCCAGGTGGGAATTTAGCAAAACAAAAGGCTGATTCAAGAGGTTGGGGGGGGGCCCTTGAATGAGACCAGGGAGAGCTGGGAAGGAGGCGTGTAGTGGAGAGGACTCAGGGTAGTCTGGAATGGGTAGAGAAGATGGCCCAAAATGCCAGGCAATATTTACAGAATGTAAATACTCTATTAAAATGAGAAAACAGACTTTCTGTGCATATATCCCCAGCCTCTGGAATTCACTGCCATGGTGAGTACACAATATTCTGTTCCCACCAATCTTTCAAAGGAGCCCTGAGAAAATACTTAGACGTCACCTCAGCCTGTAATTGCACCTTACTGGAAATCATTTCTGAGCAGTTACTGCATTTGTCTCCTTTGTCCTCATTGTTTACTTCCTGCATACCTCTGACTGCCACGGGTTGGATATGCTTTAGTCAAAATAGCAATCCAGAGACTCCAAATGCTAACTGGCCCCTGCTCGTGTATGTATGTATAGTCTCCATTTATCTTGTAATTGCAACAGTACTTTCCTACCCATATCTTTCTTATCTGTTGTTTTATTACCTCATCTTCTAGATTCCACTGTAATCTGTTACTCATCTTTACTTTCTGCTTTCGTACCTGTAAAGAGGCATTCCATTTTCTAGCATGCTTATCTATTTATTTCAAACATTTTACCAGGAAAGACATACTGAACTGGCGACACATCATTTTCAGATGAGTCCCGGGGGATGGAGAAAGGGAAGAACAGAGGCACACTAAGAACTAGGCATGGGCGGGTAGTGAAATACCCTACCCTAAATACTACCCACAAGTACCTTTAAACTATCCTAAATTACCCTAAAAATACCCTAATGAAAAACAGGTAGTTGGTTAGGGTTGGGTAGTTCCTACCCTAATCATTCTACTACCCTATTACTCAACCCTGACCATCACAAAAATGTGAAAGACTGTTTTTGATTGTAGGCTGCATACTATTATATTGTTTGTTAGGTGCCCTGAGCCCTGTCATTTATTACTGTAACACAGTCAGCTACACTGCCTCTCTCTGCAGCTGTTAGTGGAACAATATCCTTTTATGGCTGCATTACACTGTTTGTTAGGTTTCCAAAAATTATACCCATGGCGAGCATTGCTGAGGCAGGTACAAGAGGTGCAGGTGCTCTGAGTGAGCCTGCTGCTGTTTCCAAAAAAGTTATACCCATGGTGAGCATTGCTGAGAAATGTACAAGAGGTGCAGCTGCAGTGAATGAGCTTGCTGCTGTGTCAAAAATTATACCTATGGTGGAAATTGCTGAGGTAGGTACGAGAGGTGCAGCTGCTCTGATTGAGCCTGCTGCTGTTTCCAGAAACTATACCCATGGCGGGCATTGCTGAGGCAGGTACAAGTGGCACAGCTGATCTGAGTAATGCTGCTGCTGTTTCTAAAAATCATACCCATGGCAGACATCATACATAATAAACTGATGATTGACAAAACTAAGAGTTGTGTGACACATGTGATTGGCATGATGGCAGTGGTGAAGTGGGGATCTAGCAATGCAGCCAACACGTAGGTATAATTCTTAAATGTGGCATTTACTCTCTGATTAGTCGACAGTCTGAGACTCAAGTCATTTGCCAGCATAGCAGGAGTGATGTCTTCTTTTGACTGAAAGTCTTTCTTTATGTCATCAAGAAAAATGCAAAGAAATCTTATCTGAGGAAGAATTTGACTCAGAGTTGCACCGTTCACAATGACATCACATGTGGCAGCCTCAAATGGCTCCAATAAAGTGACCAAAGATTCAAGTAGAGTCCAGCTGCTGGAACTGAGCACAATGTCTACTTTACATATTTGATTCTGAATGGTGTAGTCATGTGCAACTTTTTTTCTGTTGTAGAAGCCTTTCCAATATGTAAAATGTTGAATTCCAGTGGGTTGGAACGTCCTTCTTTAATGTATGCAGTGGTAAGTTGTTTGACCTTTGCAGCTCTGTCAGGATTTTTTGTGCTTTCACAGAGTGGCTGAAATGCCAGCATATATTCCTATTATGATCTAACAGGTTTTCAACATTTCTGTTTCCATTTAAGAAATTATGGATGAAAACATTTAAACACTAACCGCACAAAGACAATTGCGCAGGAATCTGGGGATGTTACACATATAACAATACATCTTGGTACCAATGACTTGGCAAGTCACACAGTTCAGGAGGCCAAGATACACTTCAAAGACCTGGCCAACAAACTTTCTTCCCTTCCGTCCAAATTAGCTTTCTCAGAAGTGTTGCCGGTGTGGGGGAAAAGGAAAAAGCACCAAGCGACTCAGAGAGATTGAAGTAGGCAAATTTAACTCACAGCTGTGTGATTGGTGCCAAGATAAGGGATACCACCACATAGGGAACTGGCACAACATTTTGGAAACAGGTTTTTTTTTTTAAAATACAAAGGATTGCACCTAAACAGTAAAGGTGTGAGAGCACTTGAACAAAAATTCAATGTCTATACAAGTAGTTTAAACTAAATAAAGGAGAGTGTGTCACAGTTCACATCCCTGCTGTTGGGGGGCTGGTCATCACTCCCCAAAACATCAAATGCGTGCATACATCCCCAGAAAACAGATCAGAGACAACATCCACCTGAACCAGAAACCTCCATAATCTCTTGGCAGGAAGGAGCAACCTGGAGCAGTCCAGGAAGAGGGTACAACCTTGCGCCAAAGAGGATGTACATTCCTGGAAGACAATGGTTGCAAATACTAGGAGCCTAACCAAAAAAGTTCCTGAACTCACAGCCATCTTGGAAACAGAAAGGTTGGACTTGGTGGCTGTAACAGAAACATGATTCACGGAAAACCACTGCTGGGATACGGCCATTCCCAGTTACAGTTTGTTCAGAAAGATAGGCAGGCCAAAAAAAGAGGGGGGGTGTATTCATTTACATTTGGAGGAAATAAAAGCCACAGAAGTAAAAGGGCAACCTGGGGACTTCGAGTCACTGTGGCTAATAGTAGACACTGGCAAGGGAAAACCCTTCAGAATTGGTGTCGTGTACAGACCTCCAAATCAAGAAGATAAAGGAGACAAAGCCCTAATAGAGGAAATCCACAAAATGTCTGATAAAGGTGAAGTAATACTGGTGGGGTGGAGCACACTAACTGCAGCAACAAGAAGAAGTAGGGACTTGATATTGTCACTACCAGGCATGGGACTGTGATAGCTTGTTAAAACCCCAACAAGGGGAGATGCCATTCTTGATCTAGTCCTCACAAACTTGGAAAGGATCAAGGACATCAAAGTGGGATGCCATATGGGCAACAGCGACATCACATGGAAAGCTTTAAGGTAAACATAACACAGGACACCAGCCACTCAAAGATAAAGGTGCTAGATTTCAGAAAGGCCAGCTTTCAAACAATGAGGAACAACATAAGTAGCCAGTTAATGGAAATAGAGGTTGAGGAGGTGTAAATCATGTGGAGGAGACTCAAGACAGCAATAAAGACTGCCACAGGTCAATGTGTCAGATGGGTTAGCAAAGCAAAAGGAAAAAGAAATCCTATATGAGTTTCCAAGGAAATGGCTACCACAGTCAAGGAAAAAAAAGAAGACATACAGCATATACCAGGAAACCAAAACTGAGAAAAACTGGGAGTCGTACAAGGAAAAAATGAGAGAGTCTAACAAATTAGAAAGGCAAAAGCCCAGACATAGGAAAAAATAGCAGAAAGGGCAAATAGAGGAGAAAAATCATTTTTAGATACATTAGGGAATGTAGGAAGGCAAAAGGGGGGATAGTAAATATTGCTACTGAAAAAGGGAAATGCACCAAACATGACCCAGAGAAAGATGAAAACCTCAACAGATACTTCTGCTCAGTGTTTACCAAAGAGGACAAAGAGGATGGCCCAGCCCTGAAAAAACACAACACCCCAGGACCGGGGTAGACACTAGTCCCTTTACAGAAGCCAAAGTACGGGAGGTGCTAAATAAACTAAAAGCAGACAAAGCCATGGAACCAGACAAGATGCACCCCCAGAATCCTTAAGGAACTTGGGACAGAATTAGCAGTTCCTCTGGCACTTCTTTTCATGAAATCCTTGAAGAGTGGAATGGTACCTGAAGACAGGAAAAAGGCAATAGTGTTCCACTTCACAAATCAGGCAGCTGTAAAGAGGCTAGTAACTACAAACCAGTGAGCCTCACATCTATAGTACGGAAACTAATGGAGACACTACTCAAACAGAGGATCATAGCATTCCTTGAAACTAGTGTCCAACAAGACCCTAAACAGCATGGTTTCACAGCAGGTAGGTCATGTCAGACAAATCTGCTCGAATTTTTTGACTACGCTACAAAAATAATGGATGGCGATGGGACGGTAGATGTGGTCTACCTAGTAAGGCCTTTGACTTGGTTACACACAGAAGGCTGGTAAAGAAGCTTGACCACACAGGGGTTGGTCCAGAAGTAGTCAGATGGGTACAAAACTGGTTACATGGCAGAACCCAGAGGGTACAGGTTAATGGAACGTAATCAACGGAAGGCAGGGTGACCAGTGGGGTGCCCCAGGGCTCACTGCTGGGGCCTCTGCTCTTCAATGATTTTATAGCAGACATCGCTGATGGACTGGATGGGAAGGTGTGTCTGTTTGCAGATGACATGAAGATATGAACAGGGTGGACACCTCAGAAGGAGTGAACACGATGGAAACTGACCTCAAGAAACCAGAGGAATGGTCTGGAGTGTGGCAGCTAAGATTTAATGACAAAAAGTGCAAGGTCATGCACATAGGAAAGAAAAATCCAAGAAAGGAGTATTATGTAGGAGGAAAAAGACTGGTGGCCTCAAACCAGGAACGAAATCTGGGAATCATAATCTCAGACGACTTGAAGGTTAGTAAGGAGAGTGAGAAGGCAACATTGTAAGCCAACAGAATGCTGGGCTGCATTGGGAGGGGAATCATGAGCAGCAGGAGAGAGGTGGTACTACCATTGTATAGATCACTGGTCTGGCCTCACCTGGAATACAGAGTCCAGTTCTGGAGGCCTCACCTCAAGAAGGACATTGACCAGGTGGAAACAGTACAGAGAAAGATGACAAAAATGATTCAGGGTCTGCAGAACATGTCCTACAAGGAAAGACTTAAGGAACTGAATATGTACTCCCTGGAGCAGAGGAGAGAGAAGGGACATGATTGAAACATTCAAGTACATAAAAGGCATTAACAAGATACAGGCACAGAAACTTTTTCACTTCAAGAATGGCTCCAGGACCAGGGGACATGACCTCAGGCTGCAAGGAGGGAGGTTCTCTACCAACACCAGGAAGTTTTTCTTCACAGAAAGAGTGGTGGACTCCTGGAACAGCCCACCCCAAGAGGTTATGGGGATCAACACTGTGGAGGGTTTCAAGAATGCATGGGATAGACACAAGGGAGATCTGACTACAAAGGGCAACTAGAGTGTCAAAACAGGTCTAAAACAAATGGGCAGACTAGATGGACCTAGCAGTCTCCTTCTGTCATCAACTTCTATGTTTCTATGTAAACAATGTGCAAAACAAGGTATGTGTTGCTAGTTGCCATCTCTAACAGCTTTGACTATGTTGGCACAATTATCTGACACTATGAACCCTGGAGATAAGGAATACTGAGTAATGCATTTCTGGAATTGTTTTTGCAGCTCCTGCAAAATATTCACAGCAATATGGTTTTCCTCAAATGTGGTGACGCATAATACAGCCTGCTTAATGCTGCTCATGGTAGAATGGGGATTATTACTTTCTGACTGAAAACTTGCCCACTGAGCTGTAACAGTCATGTAGTCACTTGTTTGGTTGCAGGTCCATATATCTGTGGTTATATGAACCTGCTTCACCTCAGAGAGTTTCAGCTGCTTAGTGATTTCAGTGCACACCAAGTCATACAACTGTGGAACAGCCTTTTTTGAGAAATATGTTCGACAGCGAGCAGTGTACCGTAATTCAATGTGGTTCATGAACTTGAGGAAATCTTTTTGGGCAACAAAAGCAAAAGGGAGTTGACAATCGGCCAGCAGCTCTGGAATGGCTCTATTTAACAGCTGGCCTGTTGGATGCTTGTGGGTAAATTTTAATCTCCAAGCAACACTTTCTTTTAATGTTAGTTGATGAGATATTTTTTATTTTGGGGGGAATGTATTTTTCATCCCTTTTTCACGTAGAGTACTACTTTGTGATTTTCTTTTTTTGTTTGTTGTCTTTATTGAGGTTTAACAAACTGGACACACAAAAAATGCCATGCAATTGAATTGGTGCTTACGCACCTAGTTATGCTATCATTGGTCACAGGAAGAGTATTTTGGAATGTATGATGTCTATATACTTATCCTCAGTGATCCTGAGTTCATTTAGACATTTTCACAGTTCATTGCACAATATCATAACAAGTTCCCGTATTTGTTATTCCTTATTTTCTTGTATCCTCACCCCTTACTTTTGGATTTTCTTGTACTTGATGGTGTCAGAAAATAATCTATGTTTGTCCAGGAAGACTGTAAGGACACATCAAGTGATTCAGTGTCACTGCTTCCATTTGTAAAATTTTATTTGCATGCTTGTTTTTACATGTTTAGAAAAAAAATCCAAGGATCCTGCCTCATGTGTGTTTTGCCTGACTTCTTCATGTCCCATGAGGCCGGCTGAAGTGGTCAGCACTATGTACCCAAACATCAAATCTGGGGGTGACATCTCAAGCTCACCAATGTAGCTGTGCTTCATCACTACATTCAAAAACCTCATGATTACTTTGGAGCATGGCATAATGAGAACCTGGCATTTTCCCCTTTTCTCCTTTTCTCTTGTTGATGCTTTTAAGAGCATCAGCAAGAATGCTCATATGCACCATAGTACCGGTTCTGCTTCCAGTTCATTGTCACTGTGGTCACTGCCACCATCACCTCCACTACCGCCTATACCAATCACACTGCCCCTTACCCTGGCCCACTCAATTGGGTGTTTTGCCTTTGCATATCATATCATTACTGATGTTCCAAAGTGTGCCCCTTTACCATGACTGATGCTCTTTTTTGCACAGACTGCATACAGCTAAAGAGTTGCCTGCAAGGTCAATATAAAATCAATTCCACACTAGATTTACCTTTTTTGCTTTGTGCCATGGTGTTTGGCACTATTCCTTGTACAGTCAAGGGACGTGAAGGAGACCCTACACTGGCATTTCCTTGTTGAGATAAATTGTTCTCATTCATACTCATCTTAGTCTTACATTTAGCATAGGATTTGCTTTTTCTGCACTTGCCTCTTATGCCTTACAGTGGCATCCTCTCCTACCACCTCATCAAAATTAGCGACCTCATCGCTACATGATTCAGAAGAACTGGAAGTGCCATCATCATCATTATGTGGGACATAGCCTGGGCTATCCCATTCCCAGTCCCCAATATCACTGCCATCTCTTTCAGTATTCACTGCCTCAGCATCTGAGCTTATATTTGAGGAGGATGCCTCCTTACATGCTGCTTCAGCAGCTGGCACATATGACAAAACATTCAGTACCTCTATGATTAACCCCAATCAGTTCTTTCCGAAATTCTGCTATCATTTCATTGCTAACATGCTTTTTTGTTCAGAACATTTAGTGGCAGTCCTGGTGATGTTGTTGTTATTGTCACTATGTTCTTCATTAGTGGTATGCTTCATATTGTCTATGTAATTAACAGCTGCACATGCACCAGCACTGTGCTTCCTTTTAGTAGCCTTACAAAACTGGGAAATATGAGACATAGTAGACCCAGTCATGAAAGGATATTGTTTCCCTAATTGCTGCGAGACAGACAGTGTAACTTTGTCAGAGAAATAAATGACAGGGCTTGGGGCACCTCACAAACAGTGTAATACAGTCGTAAAAGGCTTTCATTAACTGCTGCAGAGACAGACTGTGTAGTCGACTATGTCACAGTAATAAATGACAGGGATCGGGTCTCAGGAGCACCTCACAAGCAGTGTAATGCAGCCATAACAGGATTTCACTAACTGCTGCAAAGACAGACAATGTAGCTGACTGTGTCACAGTAGTAAATGACAGGGCTTGGGCCTCCAGGGCACCTAACAAACAGTGTAATACACCCGTAAATAGCTTTCACTAACTGCTGCAGAGACAGACAGTGTAGCTGACTATTCACAGTAATAAATAACAGGGCTCGGGCCTCAGGGTCACCTAACAAACAGTGTAATGCACCCGTAAATAGCTTTCACTAACTGCTGCAGAGACAGACTGTAGCTATGTCACAATAATAAATGACAAGACTTAGAGCACTATAACACAAAGCACAGCTAGACAGATATGTGGTGAGATAGATGTACCTGCAGTTATACTCTAGGTAGATGCAACACCTATACATGGATTAACAGGGTTGCATCACCAGTAGGTTCTTTGCCTCTCTTCCCACCTACAACCACTGATTTGGTACACACAGGAATCCTTACAATTACCTCCCCAATCAAGCAGCTTCAGAACCTGTATGGAGAGAGAGGGGGGCAGCACTGGACTGACTTGGGAGACCACAGGAAAATGTGAGACTCAGACAACCTGAAGCACAACTCTGACACAGTTTCAAAGTGAAGAGAAGGTAACATTTTATTGACTGCTCTGCAATGTGTAGAGACAGTTCACATGAAAAACCTTAGCAGAACCAATAAAACATTAAACTTTAAAATAATTGCATTTGCATCTACTGTAACATTAACATCAATCTCTGATCTTCTTTGAGGGTTTCTCAGTCATCAAGTCTCACCATAGGAACTTCACTGTAGGTGAAGTAGGATCCACACGGAAGATTTACAGCAGCACAACTGGGGCCACCCATGCCGACATCATGTGATGACATCACCAACCCTATAAAGGCATGAGTGACCTCGCTTCCTCCTCAGTTCTTTCCCGCTGTTGACTTGCTTGCACAGGTCTCTGCGGAAGCTCCAACACAGTTTTACACCTTTTTCAGCCTGCGGCTTTTTCTTTTCTTTTACCTTAGAATCTTTTTTTTAAAAGAGATTCCTTTCTTTTGTTTATGTCAAGACTTAATCCTTCGACTTCTCTCTTCTATCACTGCCGCTGTGGAAAGAAGATTGCCTCCACAGACAAACACTCTCTCTGTGTCTGCTGTCTTGGGCCTGACCACGAAGTCTCTAACTGTGAGCTCTGGCAGAAGTTTACTCAAACCCTTAAGTAATGCAAAAAGGCTCTTAAAAATGTTCTAATGCAGCAACAGGTAGCCACTTCTGGACAGGGGTCCTCTGGGGTCCCAGCCTCCTAGTCACCAGCAGGTCATCAAGCTCCAAGCCCTCTAAGGCCCAAGGCAAGTCCTCAGGGAACTGTCAAAAAAAGGACTGAGATTGGGACTGTTCTCCCCGGAGGTGATCTCGCTCCCTGATAGTCTCCTCTCCTTTGTCCAGGGATTCTTCATTGGCTGTGGCTGCACTGTCACATAGATCCACTGTCCAGGTCTCTGTGCCCACAAGACCCATACCAACAGGACCTCCACCCGATACCCAGGGCAACTGGCCATCGATCTCCGGGTCATCGGCCCCATCTTCATCAACAACAGGCTCATCAACGACTCTCCAGATGAGGCCTGATCCTAGTTTGGGCCCTCGGGTTACAGGTTCTTCAGTTCCTCAAGGCCCTTTCAACTGGTCATTGCTACCTGCACCATCAACCACCCCTCTGTCGATGCAGTCTTCAGTGGTCGTTGGCCTTAACGAGATTTTGACTAAATTTACTTCAGTGATTGTTCACCAGCTTGGCACCTTTAGGCCTTCATCACCAGCAATTTCATCACTGATTCCTCCAAGATGGCCACAGGCAGTCCCCCCCCATGCCACTGTCCGTCCCTCACACACATCAGACCTGGACCTCAAAGAGGTTGACATCGAGGAGGAGTACCATCCTGATCTCATTCTTCATGATGAGGAAGAGGAGGAGGAAGACCATCTTTTTTTCTGACAGGTTCACTACTTCTTCTATCAGTGAGTACTCTGTTAAGCATACCCCTAGGTCACCTCCAGAGGACCCCACCTTCTTCAATATTATGAAGCAGCTGTTCTCAGCTTTGGGGTTCCACACTGAGGAAGAGGATGTCACCAGGAAGGGTTCAGTGGACATCCTGGAGATACCAGAGTCTCCTCCCAAGATCATTCCTCCTATTTTACCTGCTCCAAGGAATGCCACTACAGCAGCCTGGCACAGGCCTGACATGGTAACAGCCATGCCCCATAGGGCAGATAAACCTTATCATGGCCCCCAGGGTTTTCCTCATTATGCTGCCCAGCCTGAAACTGATTCAGTGGTTATTAAGGCAGCTAATGGCAGGTCTAAGGCACCTAAGCACCTTAGCGGCCCCCCCAACAAGGAGTCATGCAGGATTGTCCTTTGGGGTAAAAGGGTTTATGCCACCTCCTTCCTAGGGCTGAGGATTGCCAGTTACTGGTCCCATGTGGTAAAGTACCAAAATACTAACTGGAAGAAGAGCAAGGCCACTGCCCAAGCCCTCCTAGAAGATGTGCAAAAGCATGAGCTTCTCAAATGCTTACAGGCCACTGAGGATGCTATCAAGCACCTTTTCCAGGCCCTCTATGATATTTTGGACACTATTGCCAGGGCTGCTGCCACCAGCATTTGCCTACGTAGGCATTCCTGGCTGAGGGTCTCTGGATTTGCTGCGGATGTTCAGCAGAAGATGCTTAATGCCCCCTTTAACATCTCCAAGCTTTTTGGTCCAGATGTCCCGGACATCAGTGACCTACAGGCATCTGGCAGAACTCTGAAATCTGTTCACTTGCTCTACCATACGCAACCTAAGAGCAGACATCACCCTCCTTTTTGTTAGGAACCTAATAGGCCTGGAGCAGCCTCTCAGCCTCAAGGCAAACACAGAGCCTCTGCTGTCTTGCCCGCTCCCTCCACTGCTGAAGCTGTCGCCAAGCAACCCAGAAGTGATGAACCAGCCCCAGAAGCTGGATCGGCCTCTCCTTGACTCCTTGCCAGACCCCTCTTCCAGTCCCTGACCAAGAGGTGGTGGTCAGAGGTCGGTTCTTGCTCCATCTCAATCAATGGAGTACCATCACAATAGATGCCTGGATTCTGCAAATCATAGAAAGGGGTCACATTCTGGAGCTCACACAGCAACTCCCAGAAACTCCCCCTCTGCCCTCCAACTATCCCCGGCCCATCTAGCTGTTCTCCAGAAGGAGGTACGGTCCCTTCTGCCCAAGCAGCCCATAGAGCCAGTGCCCAGGCACCAGAGGAACAAGGGTTTTATTCCAGGTTTTTCCTGGTCCCCAAAAAGACCAGAGATCTGAGGCCCATCTTAGACTTAAAGGACCTTAATCTGTACATCCAGTACAAAATGTTTCAAAGGATAACTTTGGCAGGTCTGATGTTCCTTCTCAAGCAAGGTGGCTGACTGTGTTCTCTGGACATACAGGATGCTTACCTGCACATCTTGGTGTTTCCACCTCACAGGAGGTTCCTCCAGTTTCTTTTTCAGGGTGAGAATTATCAGTTCAAGATGCTGCTCTGTGCCTTCTCTTCTGTGCCGTGGGTCTTTACCAAGTACTTAGCAGCAGTGGCTGCGGCCCTCAGCAGGAAGGGAATCTATGTTTTCCTGTACCTGGATGATTGTCTCCTAAAAGCCCCATTCAGAAAATTTCTTCTGAGGACCTTAGAGAGAATTCTCCAATTGTTTTTCTCCCTGGACATTACCGTCAATCTGCCCAAGATGGTCATGGTGCCATCCCGAAGAATGCAATACATAGGGGTGGTTCTAGATTCTGCACAGGGGAAGTCCTTTCTGCCTAAAACCTTATTCCTCAGGCTCAGGAGGTGGCCCAGAACTGTTACATCCTGGATAGGGGATACCTGAGACTACTGGGTCTGATGGCAGCAGCCATACCCACGGTTCCACTGGCTAGGCTCAATATGTGCACTCTCCAGTGGATTCTCTGAGTACAGTGGGACTAGCATATGGATGATCTAGATCAGTTAGTGCTGGTCTCTTCCCCAGTCCACAAAGTGCTGCAGTGGTGAATGGATCCCTTGAATCTGCTGCAGGGAGTTCTACTCCAGATTTTGTCATCACATCAAATCTTCACCACGGATGCCTTCAGTTTGGGCTGGGGGGCTCACCTGGGTCCCTTTCAAACTCAGGGTACTTGGTCCCAGATTGAAGCCTCCCTGCATATCAATGTCCTGGAGATGCAGGTGGTTCTGTATGCCATGCAGGCCTTTCAGAACCACCTTCTTCTGGGCCAGTTGCTGATTCAATCAGACAGCCTCAGTGTAGTGTACTACATCAACAAGCAGGGGGGTTGGGGGTGCTGCGGAGCCTGAGCAGAGAAGTAGCAGTTTTTGTGCTCCTGTGAGTATTCTTCTAAATTGCTATAAAACCACATTATTCCATCAAGTAACATTAATTTGAGGGCTTATATCAGATTGAGCATCCTTGAATTAACAAAATGGACAACCCAAAAAAGGACAGACTGCAGTGGAATGGATAAAAACAAAGGCTCTGGTGGGGCCTCGCGATCTCGAGCTGTACAGCAGGCCGAAGCAGAAACCGGATCTCAGGAAATCATTGCTTCACTGGGACACAAGCTTCAAAACCTAATCGCTTCGGTCTCCACTCTAAATCAAAAGGTGGATGACTTTAATAGCAGGGTTTTGGTTGTGGAAAACACAGTAGACAGTCTCAAAAAAGAGCTACATGATGTTTGACGGCAAATGGACTCAAATGCTACAACCAGCGCCCTCATGGTGAAGGAAAACCAGCATCTTCGTGCACGCTTAGAAGCCCTAGAAAACCAGGCTCGATCGGGGAATGTGCGGATGTTAGGCCTCCCGGAGGGTAGTGAGGGAGACCGGCCTATTATGTATCTCCAGGAATGGTTGTCTGAAAAGTTTGTACCTGAAGGAGATGATATCTCTTGGGATATCCAGAAAGCATACAGAATAAATCCGAGAGGCCGCTCACAGAACACGGAGGATCCCCGGACCCTGATGATCATTACCTCTGGTGTTGGCGCCCAGGATTGCATACTTCAATATGTCCAGAGAGCAACCCCTATAATGTAAGAGGATCATCAAGCTTACTTCTTTCCAGACATCAGTTACTCTACACGCCAGAGGCGCAAGCGTTTCGATGGGGTAAGAAAGACTCTAAGGGACGCTGGGATCGTGCACGCCATGATTTTCCCGGCGAGGCTCCAAATCACACACCAAGGGAAGGTCTTTCTCTTTGCAGACCCTGTTGATGCTGGGAAATGGGCTACCCGCATGGCTGCAACCTCCAGACGCTGTGAAGAAGCCGCCGATAGCGACGATACCGATGGGGAGACTTGAGCCGGATGCTCCGGTGATAAGCTGCTTTAATTCTGTCTGCAGACTTTCCAGCTAAGTGACTCTGTACACTAAATGACTCTTTATGCCTGTTTTATGATGCTAAATTGATCAGCTCTTTAGTGAAATGACTCTGAATGTTGACTAATTTTCTCCTGTTTTATTTTGCCTGAGATGTATGTTTAAGAAGAAGAAGAAGAATCAGCATTTATATAGCACTTTTCATACATCCGAAGTGCTTTACAAGCAATGCTAGACTGGAAGTGAAGTGACTGAATGTGTGGTGGCGGCCATATCGCACATCATCACCCGCACACAGCCTGGATAATTGCATGAACCGGTTTATGGGAAGGGGAATGTTGGCCAGGACACCGGGAATGTTCCCTACTCTTTGTGAAGAGTGCCCTGGGTTCTTTTACTTCCACCTGGACACCCACCAGGACAACACCAGGATGAGCAGAAGGGACCTCGGTTTTAACGTCTCATCCGAAGGACGGCACACCCCAGCAGTATAGCACCCCCCAATACTGCACTCGGATGCCAGCGATTTTTAGGTGCAAGTCCAATCCCGGTGTGGGACGAGAACCCACGACCTTCTGGTCCAGACTCGGATGTGCTACCAACTGAGCCATGCTGACACCAAATGCTGAATTCAAAGCTGAGTTAATTTAATATATCTTGTGGCTCATTTAAACAAGTGGAAGAGGCCTAATATACAACCTCTGTTGTATTTTCTTGAATTGTTGCATTATTAAATTAAAGTAAAGAGGGGGTGGGCTACAGGCATACAATTTAAATGGAGAAATTTAAATGGAGGGACTGAGTCTTTTTCTAACTACTTAGCTGATCCTTCAGAGAAGAAGGTATCAGTTGAGGTTTAAAATGTTACCTGTGGTTGTTCTTAGATGCTGCTGCAAAATGTTTAATTTTTAGAACTTGGCTTTTTTCCTTTAGATATTAACATGGTACCCTAAGTCCCTTGTGGGGACTTGATTCCTTTTACAAGGCTGGACACTGATGGACAATCCTATATTGTTAAGCTAGCCATGTTGCTCATGGGCTCACTCCCACAGCATAATTGGGACTTTTATTTGTTAGTATGAAGAAGGTACCCTCATATGATGTAACAAAATATAGTGGACGCAAAACTATTCTATCCTGAATTGTAGGGGATCAACTTGTATTCCCAATGGTGCTTAACCTACTTGTGGTCTGCTCACTATATGGATTATATATATTGTCAAGATATATGATCAAATAAAAAAACAAAGTTTAAAAAAAAAAAAAACAAGCAGGGGGAAATGCATTCTTACTCCCTATGCAGGGAGGCCATGAGGGTGTCGTACTGGGCACTGGAGCACAGCCTGACTCTTTCGGTGGTCCACGTCCCAGAAGTGCTAAACACTCTGGAGGACAGACTCAGCCAGACTCAGTCCAGCATGCATGAGTGGGAACTTCTCTCATCCGTCACTGAGGACTTATTTGACAGATGGGGTCATCCAGAGTTGGACTTTTCTGCATCCCCATTCAGTGTAAAACTGACCAATTTCTGCTCACTAGATCAGGGCCTGGAGTTTTCTGGCAAGACGCGTTGTCCCTCTCTTGGAGAGGGAGTTTTTTTTATCCCCCAGCCCCATTTCCTCTGATTCAGAGGGTGCTAATCAAGCTGCAGATAGAGGGGTCACCATGATCCTGGTAGCTCCATTCTGGCCCTACCAGATATGTTTTCTTCTTCTATAGAAGCTGATGGTGGAACCTCCAGTCCCTCTTCCCCTCTGCAGGGATCTGCTGACCCAGGAGCGGGGGTCCTGATCCATCCCAATCTCAGGTCCCTCCATCTGCATGCTTGGCTTCTAAGGACATAGCCATCACTAGATTTGGGATTTCCAACAGAGTGATGGACATCCTAGTGGCCGCTCGAAAGCCTTCCACCCAAGCCATTTATGCGATGAAGTGGAAGCAGTTTGCCATATGGGCTGCCAAGCATAATCTGAACCCTTTCACCTGTCCAGTGAACCAGATCCTGGACTACCTGATTTTTCTGTCTGACTCAGGTCTCCAGTACTCCTCCCTCAAGGTGCACCTTTTAGCTATCTCAGTCTTTTACTGAGCCCATGAGTGACCGTATCATAGCTCAGCTGGATGTCTCCCGTACCTTCTTGAGTGGCATCCTGCATCTGAAACCTCCAATCTGTTTCCCTGTCCTATCTTGGGATCTGAATTTTGTTTTGGTGAAGTTGACCCTGTCTCCTTTTGAGCCAGTCACAACTTGGGAGCTATGCTTTCTTTTCTGGAAAGTGTTATTTTTAGTTGCTATTACTTCTGCTCGAGGAATTTCAGAGCTTCTGGCCCTCTGATGCGAGGAGCCTTATTTGATTTTTCACAAAGACAGGGTCTCTTTGCGCATGAATTCTAAGTTTCTTCCTAAGGTGGCGTCTGAGTTTACACTGAACCAATCTATCCATCTTCCTGTTTATTTTCCAGAGTGTGCCAATCCAGGAGAAGCACTGCTCCATACATTAAACGTGCACAGAACTTTGAAATATTGCCTTCTTCAAACTAAGGAATGTAGAAAGTCAAAGCAATTGCTTGTTTCTTTTGCCCCAGGCGGAGAGGGTGTTCAGGTTTCCAAGCAATGTTTGTTCAAATGGTTGGTTAATTGCATTGTGTTCTGCTATGACAAGTACGGCAAAACATTGCCTGGAGCTGTCAAAGCTCATTCCACAAGAGGCACGGCTACCACTGTGGCTTGTTTCCAAGGTGTCTTAACCGCTGACATCTGTGTGGCTGCCACCTGGAGTACCATCTGCACTTTTACGAAGCACTACAGTCTGCACATCGTCTCAAGTGCCCATGCAGGATTTGGCACGACTTTGCTGCAGGGCCTCCTGTCTTAGGTCTAATTGTTGGTCTGCCTCCCAGACTGTTTGTTTGCACCTGTAACTGCTTGGGACTCATTCCTGTGGTGAGGGCTGATGACTGAGATACCCCCGAAGAAGATACAACAGTTAAGTAAGAACTTACCATAACATTACATCTTCGAGGGGATCTCAGTCATCAAATCTGCCTTCCCTCCCACATCCCCCTTTTTGGGGGGCTTTTTACTGGAACTGGCTATCTGGTGTATCCAGCCTTTCTTTTTGGCCTGGGCACCTCATTCTCTCTCTCTCCTTGTTCCCCCATGGTTAGAGCTATGCTCTCTTTGTCTCTGAGGAAAAGAACTGAGGCGGGATCAGGGCAGCTCACACCTTCATAGGGTTGGTGACATCATCACATGATGTTGGCATGGGTGGCCCCAGCTGTACTGCTGAAAATCTTCCATGTGGATCTTACTTCACTGATGGTGAAATTCCAATGGTGAGACTTGATGACTGAGAGCCCCTCAAAGGTCTACTATTACATAACAGTTATATAACTGATCTTTTCTCTTATCACCCACAGGTCTGTACCTGCTAACCCCTGGAGACTGTAGGCTATACATCACCCACCAGCCCTCCAGTTAACCAATATCACACCCAGCACTAGGCCACACCCTGGACCTCAGTCACTGCACATTCCTTTTACCTGTCTTACAGGTGTGCAGTGGCTACTAGGCTTATACCCACCTCATTCAGACCACTCACCCCTTAAAAGCCCAGATACCCTTCCCTGGTATCTATTACTGTAACTTATTCTTTAAAACTCTTAATACACTGTTCATTTAAACTTTATAAATTCACATTCACTGTACTGGAATCACATAGTATTACACATTTTACATTATGGAATACAGTTCCCCTCCATAGTCTTTTAGAGAACACAGTCCTTCAGTAGCTGGATGTAGTCCTTGTAGTTAGAAGGATGTCAACGCATAGCACAGATGAGGGTCCATCTTAAACTAGTCCCAAGTTGACAAATAAATTGTACTGTACCCCATCCCTTTTGGCTTGAAGAAAATTATGTCCTGGATCCAAGGAGTTGGCAGATAATTAGCTGACATCAATTTTGGAAGCACCTGGAACTGAAGCTGCTGCAATCTTCTTTGCTGAGGCTGAAACACTTGTGAGAAAAATCCTGGTGCTAAAAGCAGCAGGCTTTCTAAACACTGGCCCTGCTCTCACTGACTGCTCTGCTATCCCTAACACTGGGATACAGGTGATCCCCTATATCTATTAATTTAAATTGAAGGATGGTACCCAGGCACTATCAAAATGATAGATCTCTGTAGGCTGGACTCCCTCTGTTCTGGTCTGGTCCCTTCAGGTCGTTTGCCCTGCTCAAAATCTCCTCAACTTGAGCTGTGTAGCTCCTTTTATACCATATGAGCATTCCATTTTACCAAAATCTTGGTCCGTGAGTGAACATAACTCTGTTCCATCCCTCAGCACCAGTTAAATTAAACTCCCATTTGGAATTCTGCAGCAGCATAAGCCACAATGGAATCCAACTTTTGAATGCCAAGTGCTCTCTCTGAACATTGAGGCTGCCTTGTCCTGTCAGCCTGGACTGCACATTTTCCATACATATTTTTACATATAAATAAATCCTTACTTCACAAAGGCTGAGCATTACTACACTTAAATGATGAAAAAGCTCACTTCCTCAGCTTTCTGCTGCATTTTTTCTTCAGAAATTTACTCATGGGAACCCAGAGTCACTAAAGCTTGAAGTTCACCCCCTATTAAAAACCACGCATCTTGCAGAGACTTTCTCCCAATGTCTACAACTAAATTACTGTTAAAATGAACCATTTCTCCTTTAAATACACTTCTTGCACTAGTTGTGTAGCCTAGTCTGTTTACATATTCATCCTTTTTTGTTAAAACTCCTCCTTGGGACACTCCCACAGACTCCAGTAACACCTCCTGCCTGAAATCTTACATCCTCTCCTGGTTCCTCCTCCACTCTGCCTCCCTGCAGAATGGAACCTCATTTCCAGTCACTGCACCTTTCCAGTTTAGCAACCTCCCTTTGCTGGCTTTTTATCCACAAACAATAGTGTTCTCTTGTAGAGCACATTTTAATGTGTATCCCTGCCAAGTTTGGTAACAATCTGACGATAAATGGCTTGGCTGAACCCCTTAGTAAAAACATTTGCACATTTCTCTAGTTTAAAATGGCTATTTCATTTTCTGCATGCTAGCCAGCTTCAACTATCTCTATTTTTAAATCGCTGTATTTTTGTATCAAACCATTCACATAGCCATGTCCCTCAAACCAGTAGTGCTTCTGATTACTGGAGTAGCTCTCTTGCTGCTCTGAAATGGTGCCTGGCTTGCGCTTTCATTTTGAGAATGGGGCTCCCAATCATTACTCTATACCCCTTTTGTATTTATTCTTATTCAAAAAAAATAATGCAGCCAGTCCCTAAAACACTTTCCTGGTACTTGTCACCTGTCAACTAATGCAGTTTTAAATAAACTATCTGGTCCCCTTGCCAGCGAGAGAAGGGTGCTATTGTGACTCACTCTCCACAGGAACTCTGCTCTGGCAGGGCATAGCCTGCTCTGCGACCACTGTTGCAGTTGTTCCCAGCCACTCAGGGCTGCTGTGAGGGGATTCCCCTCCAAGTACTTTAGTGCTTCTCTGAGGAGCCAACGATTCCCCCCCCCCCCATTGCTCTTAGTGTCTCTGCAGTAGGCCGTCACAGTACTTGAAAAATGGCACAATGTTTCATTTTAATTCATAAATAGAATTCTCTTTTACTGATTATAACTATGCTGGCCCTGTTTTACCACTGGACCACCAGGACTGAGAATTACTAGCCAGGACAACTATTCACTAGCCCTTGGCTATACTGTTTATATTAAATATACGTATAGTGTATGGTGGACTGCTGTTATGCATGGAATTCTATGCCTGGAAAATGCCTGTTCTGCTGCAGGGATGACATTATGTTGTTGTGGTGCAGTAGTGATGTCACTGCTGCAATACAACTTAGAATGGCACCACACAGCTGCTTTCCTCTATCAAATTGAGCTGGAAACTTTTTTTTAAAACTTGAACTTACAGAAACAAGTGCAGTACACTGAACCAGTAATTTGAGCCTGCCACCAATCCTCAAGTGCCACCCCCAACTATCAGTTCACAAAAAGGAAGCAGAGTGCCTGAAATGAACATGGATGCCCATGCACTATAAAAGATAATATACGGGCATCCATACACAGACATGCCTGTGTCTTCAACTTGAGGTTTCTATGGCAACCAGGGAACCTTTCAAGCTTTTTGCTTTCAAGGTTCCTGGTTGCCATTAAAACCTCTTGAGGCAAACACAGGCTTGTTGTGTATGGCTGCCCATACATTATCCTCTATATGTACATGTATGCATTTAAGGAGGCAATAACTCTGCTTCTCTCCCTCTCTTTGCTTACTGATTACCCTTACACTAATAATATGCTCACGGCTACTTTTCTGATTTATTCTACAGGGTTCACCCTCTCTCTGTGCTGGTGGGACCTGGTCTCGAACCCACTCCCAGGTGACCTATTCTTCACTAAGGTTCCCATTTTAATACTTCTTGTGGAACAGTCATTCCATGGCTGGTACAGCACCTAACAAACAGTGTAATACAGCTATAAAAGGATTTCACTAGCTGCTGCAGAGACAGACAGTGTAGCTGACTATATCACAGTAATAAATGACAGGGCTAAGGATCACCTAACTGTGTAATACTTTCAATTTTTAATTTCAAACCAACTTCCTTCTGTGTTTTTGTCTGTCTTTTCCCCCACCTTGCTCCTTCTCTGTTCTCTCCCCAGTACCACCTCCTCAACTGAGGCTGATCCCCCCTCACCCTGGCTGAGACTGTTTCGGTCCCCTACTATTTCTTCCATTGCTCCTTCATGTAGTGTAGTTTTTAATTTCAACTGTTGATTGATTCAACTTTTAAAGACAAGTCTAATACAGCCACGATTTGTGCTGCAGAGTGAGTGACTACAGAGCTGCTTCCAGACTGCTGCTGACTTCCCACACTCTATGTGCGGAATCCGTTCCACACATGCTCACAGCAGATGGAGCACAACCCTTTATACATCACTGACAAATCAGGTGTCATCCCAGTGTCATGTGCTCCTATTCTACTGTAAGCTCTGTGAAGGACCTCACAGGCTACCCTTTTAATGCCTGTTTCCAGCCTGGAAGTCCTTCCTCAGTTACCCATTACCCATCTCAAACTACCCAACCCTAGAATCACTGTACGCTGTTATGTTGGGTACAGTAGTACATTACCCGAACTACCCTACTGGGCCAAAAATATGTGACACCCACACTACCCAACCCAGCTACCTGTTGGGTAGCCCAAGCCTACTAAGAACCATAAATACAGATACAATTAATACAAATAGGTAAGTTAAGCATTATAAGTAAGGCAATAATCCATAACAGGGTGTGCGGGTATTGGGGATTAATCAACACCCCAGGTGTGTTGTGAAGCACAAGGGTGCAGCTTGAGTGCCCTCACAGCACCCGGGGTGTTGATTAATCCCCAATACCCGCACACCTTGGAGTGAGTTATTGCACTTATAACATGGGGTATGTGTGAAAACAACAATAATACAGAGAAACTGTTTTATGACATTTGAAATACAAGAAATCATAAGGTATCCTTCTGACTGGTAAAATAGTCCTCAGTAACTATGCATGTTTCAGTTATGGAATGCACACAGAAATGCAGGAGTGCAATATTAGCATGGTTGCTCACATTTCTGACTCATAACACACATGGCAAGACATCGAGAGATGCTTTTTTTTTATCTCACCCCCCAACACATGCCACACACTGCTTCTCACCAGATATGCCATGCTGAATTATTTTCCTTTACCATCCAACTCACGACTGTAATGATACTTTATGCTGTCCCTGTCCAGCATGTCTATAGTGTGCAGAGAGAGATGCAACAGTGACATGCGCTACAGAATCCATCAGCTTTCTGTCCTTGCTGTAGGTCTGCTCTCTCTCTCTCTCTCTCTCTCCGAGCCACACATGGTTAAGTTACAGAGAGCGAGAGGTCTGCGGTGAGCTGCTCTGTGTCTCACTCTCTGTGCTTGCTGCACTGCACCTATGCACATAGAGAACAATATTATAAAAAAAAAATTGGAAAAGACATTCAAAGACACTGTAAGAGGCAAGGCCATTGTATTTCTGCTGCCTTTGTGTCACGCACACTCACGTGGCCCATTTTAGCCACTCACTAACTGTATTTCAGTAGCCCCATGTTATAAATAACAATTGTACAAGGACACACGTGAGTGAAATACACTACAATGCAATAAAGTGCTGAAGGATAACATTTGTAATATCTAAAAGGCAACACTGAGTTTGGGAAGGGGGCCAATGTTTGTAAGAAAGGGGGGATGGGCAGGGGGAAAGGGGGAGCAATGGAGGGAGCAGGGGTAGGAGGGCGGAGGGCAGCAGCCCTGGGTCCAATATCGGGGCAGCAGCAGGAGTGAGTAGTGAAGTCACAGAGCAGAGAGGTGAGTATGTGGGGGGAAGGGGCAGACCGGATGGCAATGGGAGAGAATCCCAAAGTTTGTGGAACCGGAAGGAGAAGTCAGCTTGACCAGCAGTGGATTTCCATGAAGGAAGTGCAAGAAAGTAAGAGTCAGAGTTCACTAAAAATACTGCCAGCAGTTTAATGTGGGTCGGTGTCAGCTGGTTTCCATCTGTATTATCACCTCCCTGGGATGAGGCTGAAAATAGGCAGAACTACCTAGTCCTTTCCTGGCCAACAAACTAAATAAAAGAGTTGCTAAGGGGTAAGAAGTGGTGGTGGGGGGGGAGGTGAAGAGGGAAGTAAGGTAAAAGAGGAGGCAGCCAAGCCAGTAATTAGAGATAATGGAAGCACAATGGGTGAGGCATCTAAACTCAAGGGAGCAGTGGTGGGTGGGGTGAGGAGGGGGACAGCTCAGGGCAAAGAGGCAACAGGAGTGAAAGAGAGAATCTAGTCTAGCCAGGGTGGACTTAGAAGCAGCACTATATGCTATGTCGTCATAGCTGAAGATGGGAAGTATCATCTTCAAGATGATGGGCCCAATTCTAAAAGCTTGGCACAAGTCGCCGCCAAAGGCAACTTGCGCCAAACGCCGTTGGAACATGGACCCTGCACCCTATTCTAGAAGGGGCAGGGTCCCCATGGCTAAGTCCCGTGACTTGTGACATGCAGAATGGTACATCAACCCACAGGCATACCCGAGGGGCATGTCGCAAGTTGCAGCCCTCCCAGCAAGCATAGGTGCCACCCCAATGCCCCACAGGGCAGCTGTGCCCCCCATCCAGTCCCTGACCCGATGTTCTGCAGCAAATGGATAATTATGAAAACCCTGAGAGCCCTGGTAGTCTAGTGGCCCCCACCCACCCACCCAGCAGTGCCAGTCCACCCGCATCCCACCCATCCCCAGACAGCAACTATCACAGCCCACCTCTCACTTCATGGCCAGTCGCTGACTAAGCACCGCATGAATGCTTACTGTATAGAGCGTGCTCAGAAATGAATGAGTATTCATTCATTTTCGAGCGCATTCTTGCTGGTGCAGCGCGCGTGCTCAGTTAGTGGCTGGCTGTGGAGGTGAGAGATGGCTGTGCCAGTCGCCAGCTGGGGATGGGTGGGGACTGGCACTGCTGGGTGGGGCAGGTGGGGGCTACTAGACTACCAAGGCTCGCTTTTCATAATTATCCATTTGTGGCAGAACATCAGGTCGGGAACTGATCAGGGGGCACAGCTGCTCTGGCAGGGGCTGCGAGCGTGGGGTTCAGGGGCATGATGTATGGGCTATCCTGGCAGGGTATAGGGTCTGGGGGTTCTGGGGCTGGGATGCGAGATGCCCAGCTGGGCATGGCTGCTATGGGGATCAGGGCTGGGGGTTGTGGGCTGCCCTGTGGGGTGCCAGCAGGGTGTTCTGGGCATGGGGGACACATCCTGGAGTGGGTGCAGCAGGTCTATGGAACCCCTGGAGGACGTATGTACAGTTACACCAGCTAAATGCTGGTGTAACTTATGTTGCCAATTCTCCTCCGGGGGTTCTTGTAGAATCTCGACATTGTGGACTTTGGTGCTGCCCTACTAGAATAGGGCATAACTTCTGCCATAAACCCCCTAGCGCCATGTCCAGGGGGTTTATGGTGCAACTGCTGGCGTAACTGCTCTTTGATGCAAGTGGCCTGCAACATGTTGCAGGCCACATTGTAGAATCCATAAAATGCAACTGCTGGCGTGGTTACTTCTTGCGCCATTCTACTTAGCGCAAGTGCTGTTACGCCATGTGTATCTCTTTTAGAATCAGGCCCCATGTCTCCACAGGCAGGAGACTTACCTGGTAAACAAAACAATAAACACATAAAAATAAACAGCTGGGAATGCCCAGTGAAGGCAGATTGGAGAGGGAGGTTGTCCTGTAAAGGCAATTTAGTTTAGTGGTTAGAATAGAGGTGTGACCCAGAGAAACATGTTTTAATCCCACCTCTGCCACTTACTGTGTGACCCTGAGCAATTCACTTAATTGCCCTTTGCATAACCACTCAGTAATATATCTGCTATTTGAATCTTGTACACCTAATGGCAGCAACATTCTCTCCCCTTTTTTTCCAGGATTGCAAAGCATTTTGGGATAGAGTTTGTATGTATTCTTGCAATTCAAAAGTTGTGTCACACTTCCTATAAGAGAGACTATTGCTTGCTTGAGCAGGCAACCTTTGGGCCTCACAACCCTATCACTAAAGGCTTCTTGGAAGATGATTAAGAAACAATGGAGTATCCCATGATAGTTAACTGAGTTATTAATTAAACCTAAATGGCTCCGGCTCAGGTCCACCCCCCCCCTTCGAAATGCAGAGCTAGTTCCTACAGCAATAGCTTCTTCCTAGTTCTATCCTGTCTAAAAATAAAAGTTTTCAGTCATACTACTTATTAAAATTTAAAAGTTGATTTATGCCACTTACCAGAACAACTTTTTCATAATAATTTACTGTTTTTATAGGTTTCTTTTTACATTTGTAATCTTTTATTATTTTTATGCTCACAAAAACAGTCCATTACACAGCATTACCTATAATCAGATTTCATCAAATCAGTTTGTACAGTGTATAATATGGTTCATCTATATTATTAGTGGTGTACTTAGGAAAATAACATTTGTAAACTAGAACCCTTTGGTGCCTCTTTATCCCACCCACACACCCAACCCCCCCCATTGCAGACAGACATGCCAATATCTCTTACCCAAATCCCTTGTATGCCCCATACTTTATTTCAGGAAAAGCATAATAAGAGACAGGATTTTCAAAGATTTGCACAGATGTAAACATGGTTAGCACCAGTGCTCACCTGGTTTTGCATTAGCACTCCGGGCAGGGCCATACTCAAAGGCCCATGGAGTACTTCCCAAACCCAGCAGCACCAAGACGCTAACTATACAGCTGCGACTATGCAAATGATGGGGTCCTCTCAAGCATGCCGGCACAGCAGCATATTCAAAGGTTCGTGGTGGTGGTAAACAGCTCCCCAGAGTGTCACTATTTACTGCTGTCAAAAACTACATTTTAACTGGGCACTATGCCCGCACCCCCACCTCCTGAAAGCAGGGTGACTGTACTGCAGCCGCCTGCCTCTGTGCCAAGCTGCTCCTTACTCCTCCAGTTGCCCAGTGGAATTATGTGTAGTATTCCCTGATGGTCTAGCAGTTCCAACCACCCCCTGATTGCCTAGTGTACTTATGTCTTACATTCCCAGGTGGCACAGTGATCCCCCTTCCCGAATGCTGGTAGCAATAGGTTTTACATTCCCTGGTGGCATAGTAATCCCCCCTCCCTTGAATGCTGGTAGCAATAGGTTTTACATTCCCTGGTGGCACAGTAATCCCCCTCCACACCGAATGCTGGTAGCAATAGGTCTTACATTCCCTGGTGGCATAGTAATCCCCCTTCCCCTGAATGGTGATAGCAATAGGTTTTATATTCCCTGGTGGCATAGTAATCCCCCCTCCCCTGAATGCTGGTAGCGATAGGTTTTACATTCCCTGGTGGCATAGTAATCCTCCCTCCCTGAATGCTGGTATCAATAGGTTTTACATTCCCTGGTGGCAGTAATTCCCCAATGCTGGTAGCAATAGGTTTTACATTCCCTGGTGACGCAGTGATCCCCCGAATGCTGGTAGCAGTAGGTTTTACATTCTCTGGTGGACTAGTAGTTCCTCCAGCCCTGATCAGTTGGTAACAATAAGTTTTACATCCTTTGGTGGATTAGTGGTTCTCCCTACCCCTGACCATATACCCCCACCTGCCACCTGCTGAGGACCCCCTTGTCCCGCACTACCTTCAACCTGACTGCCACTTACCATGAAAGTGGCGGCCAGCATATCCCACCTCTCACCTCCTTTACCAGCCACTGCCTGACAGTCATGGAGAGTGATCACATATCTAGGGGATCATGCTCTATGAATGTCAGAGGTGGGGTGCGGGGCAGGGGTCCTTGAAGGGTGGGGGTGTTGGTGTACAGTCAGGGGATGGGGGAGCCACTAATCCACCAGGGAATGTAAAGGCAATCAAGGGGTAGTGGGAACCCCTAGTCCACCACAGAAAGTAAAATCTATTGCTACTGGGTGATCGGGGGGTGGAGGGAACCACTATGCCACTAGGTGAGACATATGTACACCAGAAGACTGGAGGGGGGGCAGAATGACAAGACCACCAGGGACTGCTTTTGTACATAGAATGGGGCACTAAGAGGCCACTGCTCTGCATGCAAATGAGCCCATAATAGGCATGCAGATGGTCCCTTGGCACCTTGCATGCCCAATGAGCTCATTTGCATGCCCAATAAGCTAATTTGCATGGCCAGTAAGCTAATGTGCATGCCCAATGAGCTAATCTGCATGCCCAACAAGCTAATTTGCATGCCCAATGAGCTCATTTGCATGCCCAATGAGCTCATTTGCATGCTCAGGCTGAATAGAGCCCACAGGAGACCTGACACTGTCTCTTGTGGGCCATATGCAGCCCTGGTTTCATGTTGGTGCAGAGCAGATCCACCAAGTGCTGTGCTGACATGCCCCAACACTCAGTTGAATAGCATCACTCCGTTGGTGAGTGCCATCCATCTGACTTTCACTGAGAGCTGGGCTAGTGCAAGTGCAACACAAATGGTTGTGCTGTGATTGCACCCGGCTCTGAATATCGGGCCACTGAGTAAATTACAGCAGTGCTTAGTTTTACTATATAGTTCTGCTTTATGTATTTAGCAGACTGTTTAAATCAGTGGGCAGGGCCCAGAATGCACACCCACCAATCAACTTGCAAGTAATGGCTCACTAGGAGTATACCTCCCTACACCTATGTATATGATCATAGGGGTGTCAGCAGTAATAATGCAATTCTTGTCCAAGACACATCCATAAAGTCTTGATTTTCATTGTAGACGACCAACAGTTTTCCCATATTAAGTGTGTCCAAAAACATTGTAGTCCACTTGGCAATGTTCATCAGATCACATTTTCTGGGCATTCCAATTTTCTAATATAAATCTTTCGGTGCTCATGGTAGACAGTGCATATATTCTTTTTTATTTATTTACATCCACTTGTAGTTGAGCAAAATCATTAAAAAGCTTAGTCTGTGGATTAAGTGGAAGGGCATGCCCAAGTATTTTCAGAATTTCCTGAGGTGTTCTTTCCCACCATGATTATCGTGAAACCCTAGGACAATCCCATAGTTGGTAAATCATTACAACCCCCTGCACTTGGGGCTCAACCCCCCACCCCGTCTCTCCAGCACTTCCATGCACTAACCCCCTCGTGTTGCTGACAACTAACAGGTTCCCTGTTGGGCACAGTTATTTAGTCCATTCCTGTATGTATCTGACTGTGTTTACTTATTCCAGTTTTAGTTTTCACGGTATTTCTTGCATTCCTTTGTTTAAAGACCAAATGTACCTAGATGTCCTCATTTTAATTCTATTGCCTTATTTGTCTCAATCCTCTGTATAATCAGCTACTTGTTCTAAAGGTACCAACATGGAACCTATGTAAAGCGATCTGAGCTCAAATAGTTAATCCGAGATCAGAAATAAATGAATAAATAAATAAATTACAGCCATGCCAGCACATGTCATTTTGTCTAACTCCTGTTTTGTATAATTTATTTGCTATATAATATGCTCTGCTTAAAATCTTGAATTATATAGATTTATTTTTTTCATGGCGCAGATGTATAATTTATTAGTTCCAGTCTAATTTGACATCCGTCTATTAAAATTACATTACAATCCACTAACCATTTGAATTTCCTCATATTTCTCATATGCTGTGCTGCTGTCCCAAAAGTTTCCAGAGTGTCAAGATACAGTTTACTTATGGAGCAAGAGATATAGAATGGACCTGGGATGTGCAGTGCCTTGCCAGTAACATTAAATGCAAAAGGACAAAGGTAGCTGGCACACTGCATGCTGCTACGACATTAGTGTTTAATAATGGTGTGTCTTCTTGGGTCAGTGACCAAATTCTACACCAGACAGGCAACAGAAATGGTTGTTTCAGGAGTGACAGGCTCCATTTGCTCCTTTTCTGGTGAGCTCCCCTAGACATCAGCATGCAATGGGGCCAATAGCTAGGAGGCACGCTGAGACGTGCCTCCCACTCCACCCCCTGCCAACATCTACCCAATACCCTTGCTGCCACTCCGACATACCACACCTACCACAGGGCTCCCCCAGATGGTGGTATTGTGGTGGGAGACTGCATAGAACCCCACTGGAGAAGGAGAGCAGACATTGGGGTCTCCATTCTTCTCCTCCCCGGCCAACTCCCGGCACCCCGGGCTCATTTCCAAACCCGGGTTTGCCAGCATGGTGCGAGGTGTGGCATCCAGCACCTCAACCCTCAGTGCCACCAGGCCAGCTTACTTTGTCCTTTATAAACTTCTTACCATGTGATTTTTTTTAATAGAATTTTGAGGTGATATTGTTTGAATTAGATTTAACTTGTGCTTTTGTACCATTAAAATTATCAAGATACTCTGATAAATTTGTGAATTTGTCATTCGTGTAATCAGCCATTTTCTTGTCGTTTGTCATTTCTTTATCATTATTAACTAAATTATTAGTATTACTTTTTTTCCTTGGTGCAAGTAGATTATTTACACTCTGCCAGAAACATTTTTTTTATCCTGAAATGTAGAAACTTGTTCATTTTTAAAGAGCAGCTGATGCCTTCAGGAGAACTTTAACAAAACACAATATTTAGATATTTAGACACAGTTCAGCTTGTATTTTACATTAGCTCTGTATTCCTCCTCTCCATTATTTATTACTGGTGTAATTTGCATGAAAACAGGATCTTTACTCCTGAAGAGTTTATCTATTCCTGCTGCTTTCTCTCTACCTGAAGTCATAATGCACTCCTTGTGACATCACAGTTACTCCAATGGCAACAGATTGTTATGTCACAACAGAGGATTGTGACTTGAAATAGGAAGTAGGCTGAAGAGACAGACGAACTCCAAGGTATATATGTATTCATGCACATTTCCTCAGTAATAAATAATGGTGAGGAGAAATCTATAGAACATACATGGAATGCAGGCTAAATTGTACCTAAATATCATGTTTTTCAAAGTCTTCTTTGAGGCGTCAGCAACTCTTTAAAAAAATCTACTTTAGCTTTTTTAATTTCTTTTTTGCACATCAATCAATCAATTCTTTATTTATATGGCGCCATTCAACTGCCAAGGCACCTAATAAAACAATTAAAACAAGTATAGCATAAAATCACATATACTATAAATATTATAAAATGCAGATAAAATCGACTAACAGTGTTTAAGTCATTCTCCAAATGCTTGAATCCATGAAAAGGTTTTGAGAGCCTATCTAAATTCTTCCACGGTCATGCACTCCTGTAGCTGTCAGAGTAGAGAATTCCAAAGGGTAGGGGCCACATGCATAAATGCACAGGCCCCAGAAGATTTTAAGTAAACCCTTGGAATCTCTAGTAACCCTTCATCAGCTGAGTGGAGCGATCGCCCAGGGCAGTAAGGGACCAGAAGCTCTTTCAGTTGTCCGGACCCTGTCCATGTAGGGCTAAATAAGTCAAAAGTCCAACTTTGAAGGTGATTCACCACTGTACCGGCAGCCAGTGCAGTTCGTGCAGCACTGGGGAGATATGACAGGACCGAGGGGTTCCTGTCAATAACCAGGCCGCAGTGTTCTGCACCAGCTGCAAGCAGTGAATATCCACCTCGGTAGCCTTAGGTATAGGGCATTGCAATAATCCAGGCATGAGGACACAAAGGCATGGACCAACGTGGGAAGGTCACTGGACTGAACAAGATGCTTAACTCTGGAGATATTTCTCAGATGGTAAAAAGAGGATCTGATGTCAGCTGACACCTGTGAAAGTAGTGTCAGTCCTTCATCAAAAATTACCCCCAGGTTTCGTACCCATTCAGAGGTCAGGAGTGGTAAACCCCCAAGAAAAAGTCCTGAGGGTAAACCTACCCCCGACCCCCCTATCCAGCGACCAGGGTCCATCACCAGCACCTCAGTCTTTTCCGAGTTCAACCTCAACCAGCTTGAATTCATCCAATCCTGGATTTTTGCAAGGCAGTTATTAAATACTGAGAGAGCTCTATCCTGATCAGGTGCAAAAGAAAGGTAGAGCTGGGTATCATCAGCATAGCAGTGAAACCTTACCCCATATCTTCTTACAGTGTCTCCGAGGGGTAGCATGTACACTGCGAACAACATGGGGGACAGCACAGAACCCTGAGGAACCCCACATGATAATGAAATTGGGTCAGAGGAATAAATCCCCGACACCATCCTCTGAGTTCTTCCGGTGAGGAAAGATGTAAACCACCTGAGGACCGCACCTGACATGCCATAGATGAACCTCAGGTGACCAAGCAGAACACCATGGTCCACAGCATCAAATGCTGATGAGAGACCTAGGAGAACCAAGATGGAGCAGTTCTTCTGATCTCTTGCCTTCGGGAGATCACTGAGCACCCAAACCAGCGCTGTCTCAGTACTGTGCCTCTTCATAGAGATCATGGATGGTCAAATGGTTCTCCAGTTGTACGGCCACTACTTTCTCGATCACCTTCCCAACAAAGGGGAGGTTCAAGATTGGTCTTTAGTTCACATGGCAGTCTGGGTCCAAAGAAGCTTTCTTCAGGAGGGGTATCACAACCACCTCCTTCAGGAGCTAGGAAACTCACCTGTTTCCAAGGAGCACCACACTATTCACGCTAGGACCGGACCAACAATGTCACTAAACCCAAAATCAGGGTGGTTGGTCCTGGGTCCAAACTACAGCACATAGGATGCATACCCTGGACAATCTGTATGATATCCGCAAACTCCGGCTGGTTGAAGGTACTCTAGGAAAACTGAGGAGCAGTAACCGAACACCGATTCAAAGCAATGCCCATACAGTGGGCTGGTTGGAGTTCTTTCCTGATGTCAGCCACCTTAGCCACAAAGAATCGAGCAAGCTCATCGCACTCAACTTGCGAAAATGCTTTTCGGACCTATGGACAGTCTGGGTTGCACAGTCTGTCCACGGTTCGAAAAAGCTGACCTGGTTGATTCTGAGTGGCAGCAATCTCCCCAGACAGGAACTCTGCCTTTTTACAGGTGATTGCAGGTTGATAGGCTTGATAACGGTTCATCAATCTAAGGTGATTGGCATCTAGGGTGGATCTCCGCCAGCAATGCTCTAACCTTCGTCCTAGTCCCTGCATCTCCCTCAAGGACCCATCAAACCAAGGGGACTGAGGGTGAAGGGAGAGAAGATGAACTTGGACAGGAGCAACAACATCCAGGGCAGTAGAAATGGCCTTATTATAGGCCATCACTAGGGCTTCTGGGTCATTGTTTGCCAATGGAAGAACCAATAAGTCAAGCACCACTGCCAGGCCTTCGGAGCTTGCATCTCATAAGGGGCGGTACCTGACCATCTCCACAGAGGGTAGGCCTATGAAGGGGGCACAGAAACTGAACCTCACGGTGTAATGATCAGACCATCCAACTGGTTCCACCCCCAAATCCGAGGCTTTGATCCCCAGGAAGAAGACTAAGTCAAGAGAGCAACCGTGTTTATGGGTAGCAGTAGAAACAATCTGTGTAAGGCCCAGAGATATCATCATCTCTGATGTGATTCCAGTCCCTTTCTAATTTAGTTTTCCTATACTGCATATTGGCGGCATTCCTTTTCTTCATGAGTTATATCAACCTATTATTCACCCATTTATTATTTGCCCCTCTTAATCTTTTTCTTCTCTTAAGTGCACTAATATTTATTATGGTGTCTATGGTTTTCAAAAACACATTGGTCACTAAATTTACATCATTGATACCATGCGGATGCCTCCAGTCTACTTCTAATAGCTCCTGTTTAATGTTTAACGATTTATCTTCATTGAGGGTCCTGTTTACCACTATTTTAGGCCCTGTTCACACTACAGCACGGTTGCACAAAACATTTTTAAAACCAGATTAGCGCTTACTGTGCTGTAGCGTTCATATTGCAACCCCCTTCCCATGATCCACTTCAGGCAATGCCTTTTACAGTGTTCACATTGGGTTCAGAGTGCACACAGATCGGCTGCTTACCATGATGCTTTGCGCACTCACGTGAAATGCACGAAAGAATAAGGGCTGGCACGTTCACACTGTAGGTAAATTGTTTTACATTTAAAACAGATTTCTGGAAGCATGCTCAAGCCCAGGTCTCATCAGGGTTTGAGCACGCTCCCAAAATTCTGATCTACAAGTGGGTTATGTGCGAACGCAACCCGGGCTATCACGCATTTGAAATGGTTTAAGCACTGAGAACTGTTTCAAATGCCCCAGTGTGAACAGGGCCTTACACTTCCTTTGGTATTTTGTTGCTTCAAATACAAAAGGTTGGTAACTGATCACTTATTGCATCCATTAGCACCCCACATACTCTGTTTTTTTCCCATTAGTTGCTAATACCCAATCCAGTAAAAGGGCCCCTGGTGTTCTGCGGCAGAATTTTCTGATTTCTGTGGCAGGGCTCCCTGACTTCTGCGGTCGCATTTTCTGATTTCTGCAGCATGATTTATTCATTTCTCTGGCAGAATGCAGTCCTGTCATTGGCTAAATATGATGTGATGTCATCGATGACATTATATGCTGAGCATAGAAGAGGGGCTTCAGGATAAACGAGGTGGGAAAGAATAGCACACCACCAATTTGCAAAGACTCATGAGACTTTGACCCCTAATTTTTGTTATTTTCTTACTTTGTCTGCTTTGTCTTTTTTGCAACCCTATTGTATGTATTAATGTCATTTTTTGCACTTAATTTCCTAACTTCTGAGATCTGAGAATGCAAGGTTTTTCACGTCATGATTTTGCAACCACTATGTATGCATTAACATAGTATTTTGCAATTTGTTTCCTTACTTTTTGAGAAAGAAAATCCTAACTTGCTTTGTTCAGGATTAAAAGGAGCTAAATCCTAACTTGCACTTCACAATGCGCTAAGCAGGACACAGAGGGCCTTTTGGGCCCTGCATGAATCAATGAATCATGAGCTAAGTACAGTTGGGCCCACTTAAGTGCACATCGGATAAGTTTACAATATGCTTAAATGCACATTTTTTTCCATATCACAATTTTTATTTCCTATTCATCCAATGTTAAATTTACCTCTTAAGTGCACTACATGTAAGAGCACATTTCGGTTAAATGCACATTTGTCTTACTTTTCCTATTGATTTTCAGTCCAACCCAGCTTTTAAGTGTACATTTTGTACAGTGCATGTACCACCTTAAACACTCCACCTCAACATCTTAATTGGCCACAGTACTGTACTATATAATAAAGTTTGGTTCACATCATCACTGACGTCAACGAGAGAACCATGGACCTGGAAGCAGAGACTAGCCATATGCGGCCGATTCCCGATCTGCTGGTTGGCATGCCCGTGCAGGAGTTTATTAACTACACAGAGATGAATGCCACTTTGCCACAGGAAATATGTGTGGATATCAGTGGGGACTCTGTGGAGAATGAACAGGAGGAAGAGGATGACAGGAGTCAGGAGGAGGAACCAGTACAGTAACTGCAGCCAAGGTGCTGTCTAGTAAGGTTACAGTAAGAAAATTTGTCTTGTCAAAAGAAAAGACTGACTTTAGCCTTCTGTTTAATTTTGAATCCTACACTGAAACACACAAAGCAGAAGATTACTTATTTTATTCAAGTAGTACTGTGCCACAGAACTGTGCAGTAATGTCATTTGAACTTGAGCACCCAGTATTTAATAAAATACATTACAGAAACAGTGAAATGTGCCTGGAAGTGATTTTCTGCTTAAATGCACAGCATGCTTAAGTGCACAAAAAACTTTTATCCTGAGGGTGTGTACTTAAGTGGGCTCCACTGTACTAACTTACTTCTCACAGGCCCTGAGCGAGTTCATGAAACAGGAGAAAAGTTCATATCTGCTTCCCGCAGGGCTTGTACAGTGTAAACGCACAAGCTGCAAAGGGCTCTGTGTGAAATAGAATCTGAGTTTTACCTTGCTTTGTGGAAGGCCAGAAACACGGTAGGCTTCCTAATTTGCTATGCACAGGGCCCTTCAGTCCATGCACAAAGTATGTGTGATTCTTTACTTGCATTATGACTTAGTTCATTTTTTGCAAACAATTTGCTGGTTTCAACATTTTCTTAGTAAGAACATAAGAACATAAGAATGTGATGGCAGATGGGGATCACTTGATCCATCTAGTTTGCCCGTGTGTTGGTTTGTTTCACTACCCCTCTATGATATACCTCTTTGTTTTGGTATCCCACAATGCCTATTCCAAGATAGCTTGAATTCCTTAACTGTCTTTGCCTCCATCACCTCCTGTGGCAGCCTGTTCAAAGGCTCCATGACCTTTTCTGTGAAAAAGAACTTTCTAACATTGCTCCAGAATTTACTCCCTACCAAACATCTGTTGTGCCCTCTGGTATGTGCCTCTTTATTCTCATTGAGGAAGCTCTGCTCCTGTGCTGGGCTGATTCCTCTGATGTATTTAAAAGTATCTATCATGTCTCCCCTGTCTTTTCTCTGTTCCAAGGAGTACAAGTTTAATTGCCTAAGTCTAGTCTCATAGGGTTCATGGTGGAGGTCTTGGACCATCTTTGTAGCTTTTCTTTGCACCGACTCTCAGTTTATGTCCCTTTTAAGGTGCGGTCTCCAGAACTGGAAGCAGTACTCCAGGCGAGGCCTCACCAAGGATCTGTGTACCGGGATTATCACCTCTCACTTTCTGCTTGTAATACCCCTGTCTATGCATCCTAGAATGCTGCTGGCTTTTTGTGACACCTTTACACATTGCCTTCCTATCTTCAGGTCATTTGATACCATGGTTCCAAGATCTCGTTCAAGGTCAGTGATGGCTAATGTTTTGCCTCCCAATGAGTAATTTGTCCCTGTGTTTCTTTTTCCCCAGGTGTATGACTTTGCATTTTTTGGTGTTGAACTTCAGCTGTCAAGTCTTGGACCATTCTTCCAGTTTCTTTAGGTCCGACTCCATCCTTGTGTCTTCTTCCTGCATGTCCACCCTGTTACAGAGTTTAGTGTCATCTGCAAACAGGCTTTCCTTCTCCTCCAATTCATCTGCAATGTCACTGATGAATATGTTGAAAGGTATTGGTCCCAGCACTGGCTCCTGTGGGACCCCACTGGTCACTCTCCCTTCCCGTAATGGAGCACTATTTACTAGAATGTTTTGGGTCCTCCCCTGTAGCCAGTTTCTCACCCAGTTTACAATCTTAATTCCTATACCTACGTTTTCCAGTTTGTTGATGAGCCTTCTGTGTGGGACAGAGTCGAAGGCCTTACTGAAGTCTAGGTATACAATATCTATGGCCCCAACCTGGTCTACTACTTTAGTTACCCAATTGAAGAATTCCGCCATGTTTGTTTGGCAAGATCATCCACATGAGAAGCCATGCTGTTTAGGGTCAAGCTTCCTGCTGGCTTCCAGGTATCCTTTCCTTTAGGATAAATTCCATGAGCTTCCCCATGATGGAGGTGAGGCTGACAGGTCAGCAGTTCCCTGCCTCCTCCTTGCTGCCACTTTTGTGTAGGGGCACTGCAGCAGCCTTTTTCCAGTCCTGTGGTACCTGTCCACTCTCCAGTGATTTGTTGAAGAGTGCAGCCAGTGAAGCAGCAGGTTCTTCACTGAGCTCTCTTAAGACTCATGGATGAATTACATCTGGATCCACGGCTTTGGACTTAAGGGTTATGCTGCCATCATGATTTGGTTGCTTCAGCAAGGCCTTCTCAATGCCAGGGGGTTGGACCAGAACATGAAAAAAACACATTGATACAGGATGCTGCCTGCTGCCCGTAGCAGGCCCTGCAATATGGACTGAACTAAAGTGTCAACTTTGTCTGGGGGGGGGAACAAGGACCAGGACCCCTGGCAGCTCTTTCCATGGTGTGTGGGTGGGTTATCCATGGGGGACCAGCAAGGAAAAGGTAAGCCCCTGGGGTGGCAAGTGACTGGGTTGGGGAGTGACCTGGCTAATGGGGGCTGGTCAAGTAGCAGTGGATGAAAGCACAGTAAATTACAAAAATAAATGATTAGTGCCAGTGAGGAGGAGGGTGCTAGAGTGGGGTTCAGGGTGGGGAGTTAATTTTAAGCAGATTAGGTGGAAGGGGAGATACTGGCAGCAGAACTGGGCAACCGACACTGGTCATACCTACATATGCCCCCTAATATCCTATTTGCCCACTACCCTGGTGCCTTGTGTCAATGTCTTTAAATGATTCAAACTACTGATCTGAAGTTCTTTTCCTCTGTAGTGCCTTCCACTACTTGTGCCTTCCACTACTTCCTCTCCCATGCTATACACAGTGTTAGGATTCTTTGCCCCAATGTGCATCACCTTGTGTTTTCTGACATTGAATTAAAACCACAAATTGTGTGAGAACAACTAGCAGTCTCTCAAACACTTAAAATGTCCACCAAGATTATTCAAAATAGACCAGTCACTTCATACACCAGATGAATCGATCACCAGTGCATTATATCAAATATGTGAAACTCACCAAATAAGCAAAGGCTTACAAACGCAGTAACAGATGTGGTCCACACACACAATTCTGTATCTCGGGAAAGCACACCACCATCAGTGCTAATCTGACAGTGTGCTCCCTGCTTCTGCCTCTTAAACCTGTCACAGATCCTAATGTCCCAGTGTGATGACATCATGCCCATCTGTATACGTGTGACGTCACTCAGCTGAAACCTTGAAGTGCAGACAAGATGGAAGAATTCCACCAGAAACTCAAAAATCAGGAATAATGCAATGAGTGATATACCCCGTGACAGCAATACCAACACAGCGACCTACATCATATACTGACAAAGACAGTTCGCCAACAGGTCTCTGTGTTAGTATGCCTAAGACAGGGACACACTGTCTCCCAGTCCTGCACCCCCTCCCCGAATCAACTCCAACTAGAAAAACAGCCCAGGAGACATTTAGGATTTATGTGAACTGCAACTTATGGTCGACATAAATCCCGTTGCTGTGATGCCAGTTGATGAAAGTGTTGTTGAACCAGCATTGCAGAGCAGCTCACAGTAATGGCATCTTATAATTTATATTTCACTATCAGGTTAACTACAGTCTTTATATTTAAAAAGTCATACCTTCAACACCCCACCATCATTTTGGGTCCTGGGAGGTCCATAAAAATAAAAGCTTGACCTTGTGCCTCTGATGGGCTGACCTCCTGGGACCCAAAATGATAGTGGGTCATTGAAGTTATTACTTTTGTTTTAGTTAATATTTTGTCTCCTTCACAGTGCAGTCCTCCAGCTGGGGCACCCCAGCCCTGTCCCCTGCATCTACTAGACCATGCTGGCACTTATCCCCCAGGCTTACACCCCCCGGTGGGGCTGGCAGGGTTCCTCAACCCTCATCTAGAGACCGGATCCAGTGTGGCCAATGCTGTGGCTAGCTGGGAGCAAGGCCTGTGAGGCATCCTCTTTCATCCGCTGCACTGCTTTTCCATTTTTCATGCCCCCTTATGGGCATGCAGCATGCAATAAAATGATGCCTGTGACAGACGGGTCATGCACACTCCCGTGCATGCCCACATCAAGCATCTGCCATGCTCCTGCCACCATATTGTAGTGGCTTCATGATGCAAAACTCCAGCCTCCGCTAGAAGTCAGGCATGCAGAGGCCACTGATCTCCCCTCCCCAGAGATGGAGAGCAGTCCATTGGATGCTCGATCCATCTCCTCCCCTGCTGATCTATGACGGCCCATGATTGTTCCCAAACATGGGTCACCGGTGCGGCGTGAGGTATGGTGTCCAGTGCCACTGGGTCAGCAAGTTATAACTTTTTAAACATAAAGACTGTGGTTAGCTTGACTGTGAATAAAAATTAAATAGATAAAATGCCATTACTGTGATTACTGAATTAACCTGATTTTTGAGTCTGTGGAGATTGTGAGATGGAATTCTTCCATCTCACCTACATGCCAAGGTTTCTCACTGAGTGATGTCGCATGTATGCAGATGGGCAAGATGTCATCATGCTAGGTTGTTAGGAAGTACTTTTTCCTCTGAGAGGGTAGTGGAACTGTGCAACAGCCTTCCAGAAGAAGTGGTAGGTGCGAAAACAATACAAGGGTTCAAGAGTGCATGGGATAGACATAAAGGTACCCAGAGATGTGCAGAGCAGGACAGCCACAGATCAAATAGGATCTGGGGCTGCAGCAGTGAGTAGGGAAATGGGCAGACTAGGTGGGCATTATGGTCCTTAACTGTCAACAGATTCCATGTTTCTATGTTAATCCTACTAAATTTGTGAAAAAACAGTTTTATGAATTTCAGGACTACTTCCCCTTGATAAAGCTGGAGGGATCAGCAAAAATGTATGGGACAGGAATTTGGTAACCAAAGCAAGTAAATAAAATTGAGGAGATTTATTTTAAGAAAATGGTGTTCACTGGTGATTGATTCATGCAGTGTTTGGATTGAATTTTAACTTAATTAAAGCTAATTGACTGGCTTCCATTTCTCGAAGCGTTGTTTTTGATGGTGGGTAGTGCTGGAATTTTGGTTTTTGCCTAACTATTGATTTCATTAACACACCCTCCCATCTGTGTAAATGATCAGATTTTAACTGCTATACTTTTGGCCACCTATCCAATCTATCCACGTATGCCTTCATAACTATGACGCCCTCAGCATTATCCAACCAGGCACAGATCTTAGTATCATCTGCATAAAGGCATATCTTGCCCTGAATCCCTACCCCTATGTCTCAGATAAAGATGTTGAAGAGGACCAGTCTCAAGACTGATTCCTGTGACACCCCACTAGTGACCCCTCTGATCCCTGAGAAATCCCCATTTAATACCACATTCTGGGTTCTGTCACTTAACCAGTTTTCTGCCCTCCTAACAATTTTTCTCCTACCCCAAGGTCCTGCATCTTCTTAATTAACTGTTCATGTGGGGTGAAATTGAAGGCTTTACTGAAATCATTAGGTACAATATGTCACCTTCTTGCCCCTTGTGCAATGCTTCTGTCACCCAATTGACAAAATCAACCAGGTTTGTCTGACATGACAACCCCCCCCAGCCCCCAATTCCATGCTGTCTGTTACCTTGCAGCCTGTTGCCTTCAGGAAAATTACTATCAATATCTGACCCATAACAGACATTGGGCTAACAGGCCTGCTGTTCCCTGGATCATCCCTTTTCGCACTTTCGTGCAATGGAACTACATTTGCCAGACTCTAGTCCCTGGGTACTATCTGTGACTCCAATAAGCTACTCAATAGCTCAGCTAGCAGTTCAGCCAGTTATTCAATTGGGACCTCCCATTCTCCTTAAGAACACAAAGATGTAGCTCATCCAGGCCCATGGACTTATACAGTTTTAGTCTGCCTAAGCCCTCTGAGGCTTTTTTTGGCTGGAATGGGATCTCCATTGACCCCCTTCCTCCTCTGTCCTGTCCACTTCTCCTCCACTCTGAACACTGAGCAGAAGTATCTGTTCAGGATGTCTGCCTTACCTTTATCTTCCACTTGCAACTCCTCTCCTTGCTTCAGTCTGACCACTCCGTCCGCCTCATGTTTGCCATAGTGCCATACCTACACTAAATAATAGCAATTTAAATTTACAGACATGCATAGCTAAGTCCTGGATTTCAATGGCTTTTAATGTTTGAATGAAAAATGCATTAAATGAATTTCAAATGCCCTCAAGAAAATATTGTCCTAAACATGTGATTGTTACAAATAGATGAACTTTATACTATACATGGTATGTCTAATATGGCATTCTTAATGTTTTAGTCAATGTAATATGTGTTGTGATGAAATCTGTATGTTTTATGCATATTGTTTTAGTCTGTACAAGACTACTGTGGAAAGTAGAGCTTGTCCTAACTACATGAGCCGTATAACAACAAAATGTTATCATATCATATATCACATCTTGTCTTCCTTTTCTCCCATATGTGACAAGAGAAGATCTTATATCCCTCTGGTGTATCATCTGCAATTCTCAGTTCTGTGTGAGCCTTGGCCTTCCTCACTCTCCTGTTGGCCTCTTTCATTCTGCTGTGAAAATCCACCTTGGCCCCCTCAGCTTGGTTTGTTATATATTTTAAACACCTTTTTCTTAGCCCTCATGGACTTTCCTACTTCCCTTGTGAACCATGATGATTTCCACCGTCTTTACCTTGCTTGCCAATAACCCATACACAGAGATTTGTGACCTCTCTGATGCCATTTTTTATAAATTCCCATTTAGATTTCATCCACTGTGTTGTTATTATCCCTCTAGTTTCCACTGCAGTACTGGGCCTAGGATCGCTACCTCCCTAGTATAGTCCTCCACTCACTCTGCTAGGAATGCATCCTGAAAGATGTTTACCAGCTCTTGTCTTCTTGCAACTGTTGCTACTAGGATCTCCCAATCTGGCTTGTTGAAGTTCCCAGTGCCAGCAGCACCACTTCCTCAAGCCCTGCTGCCATTTTGATCTCCTACTCAGTTCTCTATCGCCTTCCTCATTTTGAGATGGTGCTCTCTATGTCACATATCACCACTGTTCCAGTATTTCTGCCCTTTTCTGTTACTACCAAGTCATAGTAATTGTATTATTCAATCATCAGAAAGTCATTACAAATAATGAATAAAGTGCTGTACATGACATTAAAAACAAACATACAAAAATCATTAAAAATGACTTTATATGAAGGTATCACCTCTGAAAGGTGGACCACACAGTTATTCCAGTGCACAGTTACTCCTTCTGTTTAATTTTTGTTATGTCTTACCCTCATACAAGCCTTCAGATATTTTACTTTGTTCACTGCAATCTCTTACTGGTAAGACTCACTAATTTATTTGTATTTATTTTGAAAGGTTTCACCAGGAGAGACAACATGAGCTGTGAAGAGGCTTGTTTCCAGAAGTGTCCTGGGGGAGTGGGTTACATAGGGGGAAGAGCAAACTCAACAATAAGGAGCAGAGTACAAAACAAATGCAACCATAAAATGCTAGGAATACAGATCACAGACAAAACTGGATATAGCAATACAATGAATTGGAAAGCTTAATGTGAGAACAAGACATTTAGGACTTGGATTATGAATAGATCACACTAGTGATGATACCAGCATAAATACCGGCACAGGTACATAAGTGAACATAGTTTGAGGAGTGTGCAATGCTAAGTTAGTGAGGATGTAAGCCGGTAGACAGTAAGTAAATACATATGAATACCAAGTGCTTAGAGTACAGGAGAAGAGGGGTACTAAGTGCTGTAATGTACAGTGGGGGGAGGAAATCATGCAGGGGTGTAAGTTTGGAAAGAGGAGGGAGAGAAGTGGAGGAGGAGGAGGAGAAGGAGGAGAACAAAAAGAAGGTAGCAAGCACCTAAATCCCCTTCAGGATGTTGAGAACCCTGCAAGGGGCAGAAAACTGGTAAGATGATGGAGAGAAAGAAAGAAAGGCAGTCAAAAAATTGTTCCACTTCAGGATGCTGAAACCCTGCAAGGGGCACTGGGAAAGTGATGAAGGTAAGTGTAGCACTGGGGTGAGGGAAAGTGTGGGGTAGAGGTAGCAGGAGTGGGGCAGGTGGGCAGAAGGAAGGTGGGTGGAGGACAGAGTAAGGGGGATCAATAGGCAAGGTGGGCTGATGCAGTGAGGGGGCAGTTTTGAGGGGTACAGAATAGGAATTAAGGGAGCGAGGAAAGAGTAGGAGAGAGGAAAGGGATGGCAAAAAGGAGAGGACAAGGGGGAAGCTGAAAGTACGGAGGCAGGGGTCTGTTAGGGAATTTGAATCAGAATGTGGCATGCCCGGGGGGATGAACGCCGAGGTGGGAGGGCAAGTGTTCTGAGTGTGTAGGAACTTATGGAGAAGCAGGAGGAGAGTCGATAGGGGATGGTAAATAGGGGATGTTAGGCAGGGTGTTAAGTGCAGTTGCAGCAGTGAAGTGTGTCTGCGAAGGAGGGATGCAAGGGAAAGGTGAGAATGGGCAGAGCGGATTTTGAGGGGGAGAGAGTTCCAGCTGCTAGGGCATTTGCATGAGATACAGATTAGATTAGTAAACAGGCTAATAGATGTAGGGATTCATTTAAGGTTATACCTGTAAAAGTTAGGTAATGTGTCAGATATTTCTTCCTGCACCAGTATTGTTTCTGTATGCTCACCCTGCCCCATATCTTCTATCTCCAAAGCTTGTATACTGTGCCAAATATAGCAATTACCTGCAGACCAGGAAGCTTAGGCATTTTGTTAACAAGGAACTGTGCAGCAATTTAATTACTGTAACACAGATTATGTAAATAATCTTCAACCCTGAAATGCACAATTACATTCCTCAGACTAACATTATATAAGCAGTAAGCACCACTGGAATGCTTGTACTCCTAAACAAAGCACCATCTTCTCCAAACCCACATCACCTGTGTCTCCTTTTCTATGGGGAGAGAGTTCTCTAGCACTGTCCTATCACAAGAACATACAGCAGGTCTCACAACATTGGTTTATGACATTTCTTCTTGCTCCATTAGGCTCTTGAGTCTTGAGCCATGGAGAGAGTTACCTCCCCACCTCAGTTTCTGTGAGCTCTTGGACACCTTGTAATGAACTCTGCATGCTGCTAAAAGGCTGTCATTCATCACTCACAACAACTGTTTCTCCAAAGCAGGAAAGTCAGCACTAAGAGCCCTATGCCCAGATGTGGTCCTGGTCCCAATTTGCACTTTGTGTGCAACAACTTTTTTTTTTCACTTACTGCTTACTGCAGTATAGTAGACTGCACCAGAATGATTTTGATGACTTCCAAGCTGACATTTTCTGTAGCTACAAACTGCAGAATCCCCTGCAGAGCAGGGCTACAACAGTGGGAGACTGAATACCCTACAGTGCATGTGAGATGTGTTATAAGCTCTGATCCTTTGTTTGCTGGTTCTGCTATCCTTCTTGACTGTGTACAGTCACAAAGGACTGTACTTAGCCACGAGAGAACAGCGGGACCAACAGACATGTGACTGGAGCTCATAAGAGCTGTAACATGCACTACAGCCTACTGAATCTCCCGCTGCTGCAGCCCTGCTTTGATGTCAGCTGCAGGGGATTCTGGGATTTGTAGTTACAGAAAATGTCAACTAGGAGTTAGCACAAGCTGGCCCAGTGGTGCTGAGGGTTGAGGTGCTGGACACCACACTTTGTGCCATGCTGGTGACCCAGGTTAGGGAACGAGCTTGGGTCATCAGGGGTCAGTGGAGGGAAGGGAGGGAGAGGACAGCGAGTAGCTGCCGGTTGGCAAGCTCTCCACCTTGGGAGGGTTTGATTGGTCTTTTAGTGCTTGACTGCCCCCCAGTGGAGGCTGAGTGGTAGTGTCACCTCCAAGATCCCAGACGCAAGGCCATAGGAGGGCAGAAGGAGCTGTCAACTGCAGCTACGATGTTTATTCGGGCCTCCACCCACATGAAGTCACTGCTTCTGGGGCACTGGAGTTAGGAGGGCAGATAACTGGAAAATCATGGGGGTCACCAGGATGAAGTCTCCGGGCCAGCTCCAGGGGTTCTGCCAGGGCACGCATAGTGTCAGAAAGCTCCCAAAAGTACCCAGAGTCCAGTAGGCTGGCCAACAGAGGAGATCTGCCGAGGAGGAGGAGGTAAAAAGAGTTAAAAAAAAAACTAGGAGTTAGCAGAATCACTCTAATACAATCTACTGCAGTAAACAGTAAGGAACAAACAAGAAAGTTTCTGCACAACACAATGTGTAAATCAGGACCAGCCCCACACTTGGGTGTGGGGCTCTTTGTGCTGACTGTTGCCCCTTTAATGCTAGGTCACTATTTCCATATAATTGATTTAGTGCCTATTTAATTTTTTTTTAAAGGACTGCCAATGGCAATGCAATTCTAAAACATAGAAAAGAAGAGGTACTCAGTTAAGGTCGGTTGCCATAACATATAAATGTAGTTAATGAAACAAGAAACGGCACTTCAGGTTAGTGTTGCTGTTATTTGATAATATTTTAATAAATCATTATAAATCCAAAGCAGAAATTCAAGTACAAAAACACTTTTACATTTCTAAAACACAATGCACAGGTGCACATACCATTTCAGTGTTAGCAGCCCAGAGCTTCGAGGCCACAAAGACCTCTTCACCAGGGGTGTGGCATTACTGTGAGGTGTACATGTATACAGTGTTTTAATCACCAGATGTTACCAATTACCCTGTTATTTCATTTATGTCATTCATTAACTGCATGAATCCCCATTGGTAAATTCATCACACTAATCTAACATGGTTATCTGGTGGCAATAAAGTATATAGATCATACATACATACATACATTCATTAGTACATATTCAGTGTTGACTAAAGTGTAAAACAATCACCTTCTTCGAGGTGCTCTATTGAGAGCTTTCTAGCACATATTCTACCCTATTTTTCTTGGAAAGTTGAAATGAACTTTATTTATTATTTAAAATATTTTCCTAAAAAGAAAGTGATTGTTATACACTTAAATAGTATCAAATAACAGCAAAGCTAGCCTGGAGTGCTGTTTCTTGTTTAATTAGCCCAATGGCAATGCACTGTGCTGCCACGGCAGTGACCTAGGTTCGGGAATAAGCCTGGGAGACAGTGATGAGAGGGGGGGGTCAGGGAGTGCTGCCAATAGTGCGTCTCTGACCAGAGAGTGGTAGCACTGTGCCTGCAGCATGTGCCGCCCCAGCAGGTCCAGTGAAGGACTGCTGAAGTATGCCTCTGGCTGCACAGGGATGCCACTGCCGGCATGGCAAACCATGTGGCACTACGCAGTGCCACAGGGAGCACAGAAAGAATCAAAGTGAAAACTAGGTGAAAAAACCCTTGAGCTGCTGAGTCAAGCAAGGCATCCTACTATTTGGAATCTCTGACCAGCTGCACCAATAAGCAGTCCTACATCATCTCCAGCAGTGCCTGTTTGCCTGACTCCTGGTGCTCTTAGTCATTGGGGCAGTCAGTCTATGTCTCGTAGGATCAGGTCTCTCACTAACCCTTGATCCTCTTTTGTTACCCCCTCCTGATTTCCTCCCCCAATTCCATGCCTCCCCCCCCCCTTTCTTTTTCCCTGGACTGGTGAGATTTGCAGGATTTAAAGTTTTACACATTTGTTTCAAGGTCAAACATCATTTCTACTTCATGCTTTATGCTTCCTGCTTCTGGCTGCTTGTTGCAACTTACATAACCTCACCAGGACCAGGATGCTGCTGTTTTTTGACAAGAGACAGTACTATCACCTACGCCTCAAGCAGAAAAGAAGTATTGCATAATTTTCTTCCACAGCAAGTTTCACTAACACCCACAGTACAAAAGCTTCAGACTAAAGCACTCAAAAACATGCTGCTGCTAGCACTCAGCTACAACTCACAAACACAGAAAGAAAGCAGCACACAGGGTTCAGGGGCAAAAATATAAACATTTCTTTTATTTTGTCTTTTGTAGTTTAGTTTAGTTTTGTGTTTTTTCTACCAGGAAAGGAGGGCTAGGTAATTCTGCTTATTCCCAGCCTTGTTCCGGGGAGGGAGATACAGATGCCGACTGACAGAACCAGATTAAGCTGTTGGTGGAATTTTTAGTGAAAGGGGGAAATTTGGCCATTACACCGGGGAAATTCTACAGTAGAGGATGGTGTAAATATTACGCAGAAACACTGTACATTATTTTTTCTATAATTAGATATAATATATGGCAATCTCACTGGGTTTGGGTTACTCAGCAAAAACTGGTTCATTATGTGGAAATTCTCAGGAATATTCAAATCTCTCTTCAGAATGTATGGATTGCTGATTGTAAAAGATATAGTCCAGAGAAAGTTAAACTGTTATGGATACACTGTGAACAGTCGGTAAAGCCTCTGTGAGATAATGATGTTTTATTTGTAAATAATGGGTGGGATATTCAAAAGGGTTGCGCCATGCGCAATAGGGTTGCGCATGCGCAAGTCCGAAATTGCGCCATTCTGCGATATTCAGTAGGAAGCAGTTGCGCCACTGAAAACAGGCTGAGCAACAGCGCAATGCAAATGAATGCATGCTCAACTGGAGGGGGAGGAACCATGCATAAACTGCACAGCCGATATTCAGCCAGGCTGTGCAGAGTTGTGCAGGCGACAACCCCCAACCTGCGCCTGCGACTTTGAGCCAAAAAAAACTACGTCGAGGCCACCCACAGGTGAACTGCTGTATTGCAGGGCACAACACAGCAGCTGCCACCTGTGGCTGGCTAACCCAATCCCTATTGCCCCCCCGCAGCCCGATCGCGGGTGGCGTATAAATCCCACACCACCACCCACTGGCCTGATTGGGCAGCAATGTGCTCCCCAACATATCCCTGGTGTTCCAGTGGACTGAAATGCCTGATCGCGGGCAGTAAGTTAATAAAACCCACCTTCCGAACATATCCCTAGTGGTCCAGTGGACGAAATGCCCGATCGCGGGCAGTAGTTAATCACCCCTCTCACGGGACCAAAATGCCCGATCGCGGGCAGTAAGTTCATAAAACCACCCCCGAACACAGCCCTGGTGACTAGTGTCCCCACCCCACCCGAAGCCCCACCACCCTCCCCGGCGGCTGGCGGGCGGCAGCATCCACCCGTCTGCCGCCCGCCGCCCACCGACGACTGCCGGTGAGATCTGCGCCATTGGTGCAGAGCAGAGCCAATGGGCGTCCATCCTACTGTACTGACGGTCAGATTTATGAATGAATGAATTTTCATTTACAAATCTGGACTATCATGTATAATATAGGCTGCGCCATTGGCTCTTGCTGCATGTTTGGGGGTTGTGATGTGACATTCTGCCCGCGATCGGGCTTTACGGTCCACTGGACCACCAGGGAGATATTCGGGTTGGGGAGGGTTACATTCTGCCCGCGATCAGGCACTGGGGGGTTCATACGCTCTGCCCACGATCGGGCTGTGGGAGATGTGTGTGTGTGTGGGGATTTCTGTACCTGTACTGCCCGTGCGATCGGGCTGTGGGATATGTGTGGGGTTTCATGTATCTGTACTGCCCGCGATCGGCTGTGGGATATGTGTGGGGGTTTCAGGTACCCGTACTGCCCGCCATCGGGCCGTGGATATGTGTGGGGGTTTTCATGTAACTGTGATGCTCGGTGATCGGCTGCATTAGCGCCGGGTCCCCGACGGCTGCTGCCTGGCAGGGTGGCCAGGAGCAAGTCCTCGATCAAGCACCTACATGCAAATGGCATGCAATGAAGAGTAATAGATGGGCCGCCCCTGCGCCTGTATAAATTATGGCCCATTTGCATGTCACCTTTTGAATATCGGAAATTTGAGCATGGCGCAATGGTACTTGGCGCCACCGCAAGTTTAATGCTCAACTCTGGCAACTTGTGCAATAGTTCCACTGCGCTCATGCAGCGTTGTGGATGGGGATATTCAAAGGAGTTGCTCAACAGCAACTCCTTTGAATATCACCCCGGCCACACCCCTGCGCAACTATTTTGAGCAGCGCAGGGTCTTGCGCCTCAGAATGGCGCAGTTTGAAAATCTGGGCCAGAATGTTTTGCCATGTCTGAAAAGTTGCCTCTACAGCCTTGCCTCCAGTGAGTTCCAGCCCAGTGCTGTGAGGGCTCCTGTGCCCCAGATGGAGTCCATCCATCACCATCTCTGCCCGGGGACATTCAGGTACTGTTTTTCCACTGTCATATTTCAGGATTGTGGTTTCATTGGCTGTACAGTGCTCCCCTTCCCCCATGAGCCTTACATCTAAAATCCCCTAGACAGAGGAAGTGGGGGTGCTTCCAATGTGGGGGCTTGTCCGGGATGCTGATTTTGAGAAGCAGGGGGCTCTTCTCCAACTCATGGCTGCAGTGCTGGACAAGTTGTGGATGTCTCCCCCCTCTTTTGCTGGATTATTTTGGAAGAGCAGTCAAAAAAGTGCCTAGAACTGGGACATTTTCTCACCGTCTCCTGTAAGAGCTGCAAGAGTTTTGTCTGTGGCCATGGATGGGAGCAGAGACTTTTAAAACTGTGTGCAAAAGGTGGACTTTGGGGGGAACTGTGTTTAATGTAAAGGGGAACAAATGTGGTTAAATGTATAGCATATAGTAATTAATGATGATTTCATTTTTTTGCCATGCCAAGGTATTAAGCAGTAATACGCTGGTGAAAATGTGTGTACTGTTTACAGGTGACCTAATATCCCGTTAGAAATGCTTAGGGTAGACTGTTTTCTTTAGTTAACATTTTTTATATTTTTTATTATCCCCTTTTCTCTCAAAATGTTTCAAAATAAGAAGATAATACAGTAATGCTGTTTTAAGAAGAATAGCCATTATGACTAAACTATATGTGTGCTAAACTGTCTCCATCTTAAATGTCCTGGAAGTCCAATGCAGGCCACTGGCTGCAGGTAAGGATTTACAAATTGAAACAGTAGGATTGTGTTGGAGTAAGGGACTGGGGACGCCCATAGGTAGAGCCAAGTTTTGGATCTTTTGTAGGTCCAGTCGGTGGGTGGTCCAGTGGGTATAGTGATCCCCGGGGGATTTAGTAAGGTGAGTTAGTATTAGGGTAGGTAACGGTTGGTTGAGGATCAGGACTTAGTGTAAATAGTATTCGGGCCTTATCTGGCTCACCGGGACATCAAGCATTTTGTAGGGGGGGGAGTGTGTAAGTCCCCAAAACAGACCTACCTTGGGTGGAGCTCAGTGCTCCTTTGCTTCTCCCCCTCATGCTGTCCCATCCCGAGGGGTTCTGGAGGGAGTCACACCAGGCAACCCCCTGTTGTGGCCCACCACCATCTCCCCCAGTGCCTCAGCCTGCTCAGAGATAGGTCAGGTGCCGGAACAACTATCGGTGCCAACGGGTGCAGCATTGCATGGTCCCAGGTCCGGGAAGGACCTGGATCGGACTCAGGGCCATGCCAAAGTAAATAAATCTTTTTTTTTGTTTTAAAGACGGTGGTTCCACACACAATGCACAGGTGCGGGGACCACCAAGAGTCAGAATTTAAAGGGGTAGTAGCTCCTTAGGGACAGAGTAGTTCTTGGTGCCAGCTGGCACCATGGGGCACCAGTGTTAGGAAACAGAGCGGGACTACGAGTCCCAGAGGGCTGCATGTTTGGCACCAGGAAGTGTGGTCCCCGATTAGACCAAGAGTTTTGGTGCCAAACCATGAAGCCCTTAAAAGCCAGGGCTTAAGGGGGACAGAGGAAAGATTTGGGGAGGAGAGAGAGAGAGAGAGAGACAAGGAGGTGGCAGCAGGGTGCTCGCCCCGCGCAGCCAGGCGGCCATGCAACCATTGCTGCCTTCAGGTGCTGGGCTAAGCACAGCCACCAGTGGAGAAAACTGTTGGGATTCTCAGCCAGAGAAACCAGAATGGAGCACAAGAAAATTGCAGAGAGAAGCAGGAGCTGCAAGGAGAGGGGAGCCGAGAGATTCTCTGCCAGAGAATCCAGAGGGAGAACAAAGGAAGGGCTGCATGTGTGGAGTCCGGGGATTTCTCAGCTAGAGAAACCCACCTGAGGGGACAGATGCTGCTAACCCCTGCTCAGACATGAGGAGAGTGGGCATTAGCATAGAAACATAGAAACATAGAATTTGATAGCAGATAAGAACTGCTTGGCCCACCCAGTCTGCCCATTTCCCTATCTAATAGATAAGCTGCACATCCTAGTTAACCAGCAGCCTACTTCTTCCTACCCCAACCCCCTAGAATTGCCTTATGACTGTCCCATGCATGCTTGAATTCTACCACTGTTCTTGACTCACAACCTCCTCTAGAAGGCCGTTCCATGCATCCACAACCCTCTCTGTTAAAAATACTTCCTTAAATTCCTCTGAGCCTCCCATCTTCAGATTGTGCCCCTTGTTCTTGCACACCTCTTGTTTTGAAAGATGCTACCCTCTTGGACTTTGTTGATTCCCTTGAGGTACTTGAAAGTTTCTATCATGTCTCCCTCTCCCTTTATCCTGGGAGGACTGCAGTTTGGAGCTAGATGGAGGCTTGTGGCTGGGCCTGGTCTGGCTGAAGGGATCCAGGTGATGGAACCTAGGTGGCAGTGGGTCACAGGACTACCTAGACATTGGGTGCTGCTACATGCTGAGGAGCTCCAGGAGGTGTGAATCCATGGGAGGCTGGAGGAGACCTGTGCGACTGGCCGCGGGGGAAGAAGGCAGAGTGGCAGGCTGAGTTCAATGTTCTCGTGGCAAAGTGACTAGGCCCCACAAATGAGGTGGTTCTGGACTGGGATCACTGCATGAGGGATTTGCCCAAACCTGCAGGGTCACCAGGGAAAATACCCCTGGGATGCCCGTGGCAATGACTTGGTATCAGTGATCGGGCATTGGACTGTGTCTGAAGGGTCTTGCTCCTGTCCTAGTCATTCATGGCTTTAACTGCTCCAGCAAGAAATGTTGGGAACCTCATTAGTTCAGAGAGGTGGCCCCGATTCTAAAGCTTGGGCAGGAGGAGTAGAAGGTGAGGGGGCAGTAAGTGCTCTGTACACCCCTTGCAGGTCAGAGCTCTGGGTGGGAGAGTGTGGAGCTGGGAGTACAAGGTATAATGCTGCCTGGGTGTGTGGTCATCTGACCTCAAGCTACTGACTGTGTTGGGACTGTCTGGCTGATTACCATGATATGCAACTGGGATCCCGGGTCCAAAAGTACAGTTTACATTCTATCTGATTCAGCTAATAATGTGGACCCTGGTCCTGGTTTCACTGCTCTAATGAACTGACTATCTGCTATGTATTGGACTGAGCATTAAATGGAAGCCCCTGGTCCTGCACCATTTGTGTTTGCCTCATGCATTCTAAACAGAACGTTTTGCCACTTCTGTAAAGCTGCCTCCACAGCCTTGCCTCCAATGAGTTCCAGCCCAGTGCTGTGAGGGCCCCTGTGCCCCAGATGGAGTCCATCCATCACCATCTCTGCCCGGGGACATTCAGGTACTGTGTTTCAATGTCATATTTCAGGACTGTGGTTTCATTGGCTGTACAGTGCTCCCCCTCCCCCATGAGCCTTACCATCTAAAATCCCCTAGACAGAGGAAGTGGGGGCTGCTTACATATACTTACAGTATAACCAGCCTCGTTTTGTGTTAAATCCTGGATCTGTTCACACTGCACACTTCATGAACATTAGAAACACCCCAAACAGTGCAGTCACTCCTGATGAAATGGTCTCCTCTCCTTCTACTGCATCATGAGTGGCTAGACTGTGTTGGGAGAGTTCCCAAGTCCAGGAAAGATGCAGTGGGAGTTGATCAAGTAATGTAAACAAACATGCTTTTGTGTGATAACACCAGTGTGGTAAGCAGTCTGTTTTTCACTTTTTTAAAGACAAACATAATCAGAATCAAAGAACCAGCTGCATCAGCTGTCTCTACAGAATGTGAACAACTGCAACATGTTTTTTTTTTTTTAACTAGAGGCACTTTAAAGCCTAAGGGGGTTGACAGTGTCCCTTTCAGCAATGTAATAATTGTACATTTGTAATGAGACTATCTTGCTTGACATTTTAAATTGCATATGGTTGCATTTAAAAACAGTAAACACATGTTCTGTTTTTAGGACCATGTACCTTAAAAAAGTTACCCTGGAGGGTGTGAAACTTTTTTTTTTTTTACTTAATGAGCCAGGCACTGTATATACAATAAATAATCATCTGTACATTTGTGCGGTGAGCATGGCACTTTTTTCCTTCTGATTTTGGATTTATTAGCCTTATTAGAACCCGCACCTTGCCAGGTCTTTTTACTCTTCACAGAGATACTTCTTTCTTCCTGGGACATTCCCTCATGCCTTTGTATACAGGAGATTGTAGTATCAGCTGAGACGTTTAGCATTCAGCTAATTCCTTTCAACCCACACACATACGCATACGGAACTGCATGCTCAGGATGCTTTGTGTAGGAAGTTATGGATTTAGTTTAGTTTTTAGTTTGTGTAAAAGGCTTTAGGCAGAATCTGTTTTCAAAAGCTTTAGAGTCAGGTGCAACAAAAAACTATTATAGAGTCAGTTACAGGTGTACAATACAATACAGTATGACTACAATTATTGTCGTTTTTTTTAACTCCGCTTTATTGTGACAAGTCTGCAATTACAAGCTCATGTTCCACAGTGACTGTGCTATGCAGAGTTAATCCTTGGTATTACTGTGACATGATATTACTACCTCAGGCCTTTGAACTATGTCTGTTTCTGAAATGTTTATTGAAGATGATGCCCATTTTGGGTTAGATATGTACCTCTGTATTGTATTTTGTATCTACTTGTTGTTGTTAATGTGTGTACTGTCATTGCTGTGTAAAATTGTTACCTCTGTTTATGTACTGCCATTTCTGTGTAAAATTGCTATCTCTGCTTATACTTTGGATGTAATGATAGTACCTGACTCCAGGTATTTGCATATGTTCTTTACATTTTGAAAGTTGTCTGCATTTTATGTATCCTACCTTTGTAATTTTTGTCTGTATTTTATGTATCCTACCTTTGTAATGTTTCCCTGTATTTGTTTTGTACTCTTCCGGGTCGTGCCTGAAGATAGGCATTTCTGATATGCACTTACTTGGTTATCAAAAACAAATAAATAAAGTATACAGAGCTTACAACAATTTACTTTCAATTTAGTAAGAAAATGACCTTTTCAGTGTATATAAAACTTCTGTCACATTAGCTCTTCAAAAAGCAAACAAGCTAACTGGAGGATAACATTAGGCCAGTCAACTGTGGCAAAACTTATCTTGACACTAGCTTAGACATTTCTTTCAACAAATCCAGCTCTCTACACTGTTGGTACCTTGCTTCCAAACACAGGATAAGTATTTTTGCTGTTACATCACATGGACAGGATTATCAGTACTGAACATAGCTAGCCCTAAGATTACTTAGATGATTAACTTTCTACTGATGTGTCATTATGGTTACTTTCCTTATTAGTTTCCACCTGGACCAGAGATCATTGTGTTTCTTCAGAGTCAACCTCAACGTGGCTATGATTTGTTCCATGCTGATTGCTTCTTCTTCTCTAATAGTCCATGATTCATAAGAGGGAATGGTGCTTGCGGCCAATTCGCTGTGATCTCTTTTAGGGCTGTAGTGCATAGAATTCTGAATGGACTCTGTTATTTAAGATTCCCCAGATCTTTAGTCTTACATTCGAACACACAAAGAAGCAAGCAGAAGAAGGCCATTTGGTCTATCAAGTCTGCTCATATTGCAGGGTCCACAGCTTGAGCTAATGTCCCTGCCCTTCCTCCCCACTCCTTCTATCTTCCCTACCCATGATCCTTACTTTCCCCGTATGCCTGAGCCTCTCTTAAAGCTGCCCACTGTCTTCAATGAGATTACCTCCTCCAGCGTGCATTCCAAGTGTCTACCTCCCTCTCTATGAGGAAGTGTTTCCTGACCTCACTCCTAAACCTCCCACTCTCCAGCTTAAGACTGTGCCCCCTCATGTTATGGTTGCCACTCAGCATAAAGTGACTCTCCTTATCAACCTTATTTATCCCTTTCAAATACTTGAAGGTCCCAATCATGTCCCTTTTCTCTCTTTCTCTCTCCTGTCTTCCAGGGAGTACATGTTCAGTGCCCTCAACCTCTCATCTGCCTTACCCTGCTGACCCACTATCATCTTTGTAGCCCTCCTTCGGACCTTTTCCAGCAGGTTAATGCCCTTTTTGAGGTGTGTGCACCAGTACTGAACTCCATACTCTAGATGCAGCCTTACCAGTGACCTGTACAAGGGCAATATAACCTCCAGTCTCCTACTACTGATCCCCCTAGATATGCATCCCAGCATCTTGTCCCTAGTATAACATTTTTAAATTCAGAGGAATAGGGGTCTCTCACATCTTACCAATTCTATTATGAACTTGCCTCCAGAAGCCATTGCTCTTCAGGCAGGCCCAGAAGATGTGGTAATGGGAGCCTATTCCCCCACAACCCCTCCATCAGAGGTTGCTGTTACCTACTGTAAAATGTTGTGTGACTGTGGGAGTGTGAAAAACCTAGAAACTTCCTTCCACTTGTATTCCCTAAAACTGGGTAAGGTTTTGACTTTCATTCTTTTCTCCCACAGTCAGTTCCCTTCTATCTCTGATATCATTACCCCAACCTCTGTTTCCCACTGTGCTGATTTTCTCCTATTAAGGTTTTGTATGCTCTAGAATTTGTACCTCCTCTCCTCTTCAACATTCCTGCCCAGTATAAAAAGTTTTCAAGAGTTGTTAGGTCTCTATTGTAGATAATAAATTATTAGATGTTACGTAATGTCTTACCTGCAAGAATCTGTAAAAGTCCTGCTGTGGGAGGCCATATTTCTCCTGAAGCTCTCTAAAGGACACATACTGTATCTTTGGTGCTGAACTAGGGCCTTATACGTAGTTAAGGTTACTCTGTTCCACCTCCTTAATCCCAGGTCTGTAAGTGGTGGAAGAAATCTGGCTCTCCGGGGCCCAGTTCACAACTGTGTTGAGAATGCCACAAGTCCCAGGTGTGCTGAGCAGATGGCACAAGGGGCTTATGGCAATCCCCAGCCGGCAATCAGGATTCTCAATGCCAAGCTCCAATTACTGCAAATCAGACCAGCTTTTCATTGGTTTAATTTGCGGCAATCTTCTTGGGGCCCTTTTTATGGGGCTTGCCCCCCTAATATTTGGCACAAGCTACTCTAAAGTGGGTAACAAAAGTCAGTGTCAGACTGGGGGGATCATACGTATGAGGATCTAATTTCTGCCAAAAGAGGATCAAAATAAAGTAGCAGAGCAATTGTTGCTGCCAGTACTAGGGTATGGGAGTTTGATCTATCAACATGCGAAAAAAAACTACTTTGGACAAATTAAATAAAGTATATCTAAAGATAGCCAGATTTGTTTCAAAATGTCATTTCAATACCCATCACTGCAGTCTCTTACAAAAGCTAAATTGGGACTCTTTTGAAACCCAGAGAAAGAAGCGATTGGGACAAAACGCATATGTGAAATCTGGAGTGGGAAATATGGAACTCACTTTGTACTTAAGTCAACAAACAAATGCACATTGAGAGTTATTAAAAATAGGGGCCTAAGGATTCCCATAGTTAAGAACAGGTATAGCAAGATGCAAAGGAGGTATTATCTTCCAAAAATATGGAATTAATTACAAATAGAGACCAGAAATGCAAATAATTTGGGGCAGTTTACAAAAGGTTTAGACCAAATGTGAAAAGTAAATTGCCACTGTTTAGGGTCCTAGGACAAACTGTTATGAAAAGGGTGTAGTCTAAATCTGTGCACTGTTGTTGTACTGATGTTTTCAGCTTTAAGTGTATGTTTGTTGGAATCACTGCATCACAAGTGTGATTTTAAGCTTCTTTCTCCTTTTTGTATATAGATGCTGTCATTAGAAATACAACCTTAGCCATTGTATGTGATAGCTAAATGCGTCAACTTTCTGACTTTTTTGTATGGGACTGCTAAAATGTGTTTGATGGTATACTCTTATGTTAGTTAATGTTTTTATGAAACTTTGTTAAGATTTGTACTTTTTTCATGTAACTATTTGTTTACACAGGACAACTTTGTAAAACAGGGCTTCACAGTCCAAAAGGTTTATCTCCTGTAAAAAAATAAACATTTCTATCTATCTATCTATCTGTCTGTCTATCTATCTATCTATCTATCTATCTATCTATCTATCTATCTATCTATCTATCTGTGTGTCACAAATGCGCCCAATCTTCTTGAACCGGGGGCAAGTTGAGACAATCTGTTTGACTTAAAAACAGATTTGATGCAGAGCTTCATGCAAGTCCTGCACCAAACTTCGTGAATTGGGCCCCCTGTGATAATAGATAGGGGCCGTATTTCATTCAGCATTTTTGGTTATATGTCTGGCCTTGATCAGGACCTTAAGTGTGTGCCTTGTCCACTGATTAGGGAGCTCCTTACAAACTCTAGGAGAGATTGTAACAATGCAGCAGGGCAAAAAGAGGAATGGCTGGAACTGGCCCAGTGGCAAACAGGGCTGACGCGCTCTGCACCTTACCTTATCCCATGCTGATGACCTGGCTTCTGGAATGAGCTCAGGGCACCAGGGCTCATCCAGGGAAGAAGAGGATTGAGCATCCAGAGGACTGTTCTCCTTTCCTTTCCTCTCCTCTCCTCTCTCAGGGTAGGGTGGTGCTCCATCTCAGCCCTTGTTTGTCCCAGGGGAAGTCTGGGGGTAGTGCCAGAAGCCCAAGTGACAAGAAGGGAGGAGCCATGGTTCTGTAGGCATGCACACTGCCACGCACACACCTATGTGCCACTGTGGATAAGGGGTAACAGGGAGATAAGAGGGAAATGGTTGGTGTGGGCTAAATGAAGTCCTGTCTGCCTACCTCCACCCTGCACCATCAGCTGGTCATCCTGCCCCATTTGGATGTGTGTCACCAGGTGGGGGGAGGGTGTCCCTCCCCTTCCTGGCCCTGCCATGGGGGGGAAATCTTTACGGAATCTTGGTCATGGTGGTCTGGTGCACTGGGATGCTGGGCAACAGGAGGTGGGGATGAGACTGAGACAGCCCGCTCACACCAACCATGAGAGAAAAACTTGTATGGCAAAAAAGTACTAAGGTTCTAGAGTGACTGGCCTCAATTTCTAGCCAATCCACGTCTGATCACTTCTTCAACCAAAAGACAACTAGAGATGATTATGCTGCAATGTAGTATAGTTTAAGTTTCGGCATAGCCAAACCTCCCCATTCTCTAGGTAGTGTCAAAGCCTTTTGTTTACCCTGTGCCTACAATTAGCTCAACTAAAGAAGAGGAAAAGCTTTTGGATTTGTTCCCAGAAATGATCTGGGATATTTATAGGTAGGGCCTGAAGCAAGAATAGAAAGCAGGGCAGGATATTTGTTTTCACTGTGACAATCCCCCTTCCCCCCACGAAAGTGGGAGGATTTTCCATCTAGTTAGGTCTGCTTATAATTTTTCATAATTAAGCCTGAATAAAGTATGGAGATTATGCGGAGATTCTCATCCCCAAGTATCTGACAAAGTTGTTCATGGCCCATTTAGACAAAAAAATGGTCCTAAATATGGTTGTGCGTGTTCCTTCTCGTTTAATAGCCTCTGATTTATCTAACCCGATTTTGTATCCTGAGATCTCCCTGTAAGACTTTAGTTCTTCTAGGAGTGTCAGGACAGATGTCTCTGGTGAGATAATAAAAAAGAGTGAATCATCCATGAAAGAAGATTCTACAATTCCTGTCTCCTGCCTTATTCCATTATTTGTTTGTTCCTGTGTACCACTATGGCCAGGGGTTCTATACATAATGGGTCCTATTCTCTAAGGTGTGGAGAGTCTACATGCCACATAACTAGGGCACATAGACCCTCCATGGCTGCTGCACCCCCTGCACCCGATTCTCCAAGGATATGCACCAGATCTCTGGTCCGCCAGTGATCTCCAAACGGGGGCAGTCTGGGAGGCAGTGCAGGGGGTGTACCCGTACTCCACGCTATTCTGGAAAGCATGAAGTGCCAATTGAGGATAGTGAAAGTTACACATTCCAAGGTCAGACTTAGCCAATACGCACCCCCCCCCGGATGCCGCCGCTGGTCGCAGCAGGGATGTAGGAGCATGGATAGTACCCCCAGCATGCCACTCCAGCCCATGGGTTCCACATGGAGGGCCATGGGCAGCCAACCGGGCACCCACCTGCCCTGATGCCATGGCTGCAACATGGTCATCTGGCTACTGTGGTGCCCCGCAGGCTCAAAGGATCTAGTGGTAGAAGGGGTTCAGGCATCCCATTGAATGCCTGCCCATGTCCACAGCAGTGCCCCATGTGGTCACAGATGGGAGCTGCACAGTGGTCAGTGGCTGTGAATGTAGCCACTGTGCATTATTCCATGGGTGAGGTGCTGTGTGGGTGGGTTATGCATCTCCAACATGTTATTCCCACCCCTTGGAGAATCCTCCTCCAATGTGAATAATAAGAGCAAGAGGGCGCATACTTGTCTGGTGCCTCTAGTCAGTAACAACTGTTCTGACCGTAAGCCGTTTACTCTGACTGTGGCTTGTGGTGATGCGTACAATATATTGATGCTGCCCCAGAATTTTGGCTCATTCCCATCTCCTCTAGTGTTCTGCTTAGAAACTTCCAGTCCACCCACTCAAATGCCTTTTCTGTGTCAATGAATCTTGCCAGTGCTAATTCTGGGGATTTCCACTGCCAGGCAATTAGGTTTAACAGGTGCCTGATGTTGTCATGTATTAACCTGCCATTCATAAATCCTGTTTGATCCGGGCAGACTAGGGATCCCACACAGTCCTGTAACCTATTTGCCAAAATTGACACAACATTTTTTTGATCAACATTTAACATGGAAATGGGCCTGTAAGACCCACAAAACTTTGTATTTTTTCCTGGTTTGAGAATTATGGAAATCTGATTATATTGCCAGCTGAGAAGGGGTGTGCCCCCTCCCTCCTGTACTGTTCTGAAGGTCCTGCATAAATGTGGGAGGAGCTCTTCCTTGAAGTCTTTATAAAATTTTGATGCCAGTGCATCTGGGCTTGATGCTTCCCCCCTTTTAACCCTTTGAGAACTGAATATGTGTGAACGTATATAGATTCTGGACGTATATATACGTCCACAGTCTTCTAACTTAACCTATTTACAGTTGCCTGAGCTTCTTCCATGCGAATGGGCTTTTCAAGGAAGTCGTGGGATTCTGTTTGAGCATTTTGACATTTACTCTAGCATAAAATGCTTTTTTGTTTTTCTTGATAATTAGGAATCTTCTCCTGCTGCAGATAAAGCTTTTTGTAAAAATCTGCAAACTCTTTTGCTATTTTTTTGGGGGGAGGGTTCCATTATGTACTGCTGGAGTGAGTTATGTTTCCTGAGTTGTACTACTGCCCTACTTGCCACTTCTTTGCGTAGCTGCCATTTTAGCAGTTTACCTGCCTGGTTTCCTGCATCATAAAACCTCTGACATGAGTATCTCAATGGGCCTTCTATTCTACTGTGCAGAATTCTGTTCAGTTGCTTCCTGCATTCCTCTGGTCTTTTTTTTTTTTTTTTTTTAGTTGTTTAACCAGGAGTAGCTCACTAAGCTGAAAGCATTTTCACAGGTGCGACCTGGGAGCACAGGGAAGTTAAGTGACTTGCTCAGGGTCACACAGTATGCAAGTGGAAGCTGTGGGATTCAAACCGAGGTCTGGTCTGCTGGATGTCACCAGACCAAGTACTATTTTATGTTCGGCTTCGAGGTCAAATAGTTTGGCCTCTAGGTCGAGTTGCTCCTGTTGTTTTTCTTTTCTGCGACTGGATGAAAAGCTAATTGTTCTGCCTATTAACACCGCCTTTAAATCCATCCCATCAAATAGCTGCAGAGGTCCCATCCTAAAGGGTTATGCACCATATATTCCTTGAGACACTGTTTTGCCATACCCTTGTAATCTGCATTATTGAGCAATGAGACGTTTAGCCCTTTAGAAGAAGACTTTACCCTTTGGTCTAATTGAATGTCCATAACTACTGGTGCATTTATTTATTTATTTTATTTTTATTTATTTAGTTTTTGTTGACCGGGTAAGTGCACTAGACAAATCCTGCCCATTTTCAGGCACAACCCAGGGAAGGGGAATACAGATGAATGCCAACTGACCTTGAACCAGATTAAGCTGTTGGTGGTATTTTAAGTGAAAGAGGGAAATTTGGCCAGGATACCGAGGAAATTCCCCTACTCTTTTCGATAAGTGCCATGGGATCTTTAACATCCACCTGACCTACCACCGATCCAGGCAGATGGGACCTCGGTTTAACGTCTCATCTGAAAGACGGCACCTCAGAAGTACAGCACCCCTCTCATGCTGCACTACAGTGTCAGTACTGGGATAGTAACCCAAGTGCCAGATGTGGGAACTGAACCCACAGCCCTCTGATCTCCCGGCCTCAGAGGCGAGTGTGCTACTTACTGAGCCACTGACACTGCATGATCTGAGATCATTATGGATTTTTTTGTGCACTGTTCTATTTTGTGTCGCTCTTCTGTTCAAACTAGAAAGTAGTCCAGATGAGAGCACGCCTCAAGTGGTGCCAACCAATATGTATCGTCCCTTCCCTTTGGGTTTATGTGTTTCCATACTTGTACCAGACCCAGTTCTTAACTTATTCTTTGTAGGTTTTTGGAGACTCTACTACTAGCTTCTGACCGGTTTCCAGACCTATCAACACTTGCATCTAAGAGTATATTAAACGCTTTTCTATTACATTCATTTCCTCAGGTTAAGGCAACATGCTTAGAATTGTGTTTTTCAAGAAATTAGCATTTCTTTTTCATTATTTGGGGCATATATATTTAAGAGAGTGCAGAGCAGTGTCCAGTATTTATCTCTGATTGAAATAAACACCCCTTTGGGATCTTGTTTACACTCTATATAAAATGGGCAAATAAATCCCTGTGTCCTGATTGGCTGAGACTTGGTTCTAGCCATTGCAGTAAGAGAGTGCCACCACTGGCTTAAACAAGACCCTGCCAACCAGGGCAACTCACAGAATTCATAAGCCACCTATTTCCTACTTTCCATCAGAAACATGGCTACAGCCTTTACTCATATGTATAAAAAACTTCAAATAGTCCCTAAAAATAAAAGCCCATTAAATTAAATAAAGTAAATAATTTAATGTTATTTACACTCATGAGCACCCCCCCCCCCCCACACACACACATATACAAATTAAAACAATTAAGTACCATTCAGAGTTTCCATTGCTGGTGTTTCTTTGATGACCGTGAAAAATCCGTCACCTAGCCCTACCACTTTGCCAGAGAACTCCCTGCTCCTTACCTGGCAACAGATACAAATGAGGTTCTGGCTCCACATCAGGATTGTGTGCGTCTTTGTTTGTATACCAGTTAAGCTCTGTAGAATGTTGAATTCATGTATTCCATGTTAGCATTCTCTGTGTTTGTATGTATGTGGGGGGAGGGAGCATTCTACTACTGGAATAATGCAGAGCTTTTTTTTTTTTTTCCAAAATAAATTTTATAATGTATGGTAGAATGCTGTTAACCTTAGGAAATCATCATTTCCTAAGGTTGTTAACCTATCGATGTGACGTAGCAAAGTTGTTAACCTATCAATGCTACATCACATCGATAGGTTAACAACAGCGATCGGTCTGCGCATGTGCGTGCTTTTTTTTTTAAACGGTGAACCGACGGATGAATGCAGTAGTTAGGGAAGGACTGAACGGCCACGGTGGTGACTATTTGTCAAAAATTAAGCCGTTTTACTTTTTACGTGGGACCATACACTATAAAAAATAATGTATGATCCCTCTATCGGCAACCGGTCACTGTTAACCGTCTCAAGGTTACCATGGCGATGTAAACTTCTCAAGCTTTGCTCTTGAGGTTTACACGGTCGCCTTGGCAACCTCTCGACAGTTAACAGACCGGTTACAGATAGAGGACCATGCATTATCCTCTATATTGTTTTTTGCTGTAAAACATCATACATCATACAAAAGGTAATGAATCTGTTTAACAACTGTCAGCTGCAAAATACAGACATTTCACTTATCAAAATAATGTAATAGAATAAAATAAAGAAAGGAAAGGAAACAACTAATGCAGTACTTAATAAATAACTTAAAGTAATAGATATTTGCTTCCAATCTATAAGGATTACTTAGTGAGGGAATTAAATGAGTGCGTCTTTAAATATAATTACTATAAAAAAAAAACTGCCCGGTAAGGAATTGCCTACTTCAAATTCCAAAAGGGTGACCATAGTTTGCCTAGTATTTCTGTTCTATCTGTTATGGAGTAGCAGATTCTTTCAGTTTTAAATAAAAGCACCATCTGGGCATACCATTCAGTAACAGTAGGAGCTAAATTGCTTTTCCAGTTCTGCAGGATAAATCGTTTGGCACGAAGAGCTGTGTATGAAACCCACATTTTTTGATATTTATCTAAATCCAGTGATTCTGGAAAAAGTCCTAAAATTAAAATCAGTGGAGTTGATGGGAAACTATGCCCTGTTACTTTACTACAAATAGATATCATTTCTTTCCATACAATTTGCACTTTAGGACAGTCCCATAACATATGTGCTAAGCTAGCGTGTGAGTGCTTGCATCTCAAGCAATTGGCATTATCTAGATACACAGTTGCATTAAATTTTGCTGGGCTATAGTAATACCCATGTAAGATTTTATATTGAATCAACCTACCTTGAAGTTCTTTATAGTTTCTACTGGCTAATTTCCATGTCAAATCCCAATCCTCTTCCGATAAGCCAAGATTCAACTCCTCTTCCCACCTCATTTTGGCCTTAATGGTCAGACAAGTATCGGTTAGGTTATCAGTCAAAATTTTATAAATGATTCCTGCACCTTTCTTAAGTGTTGTTATATGTATCAGTTGCTCCCACTCCTCACAAGACGATAGAGTATAGTTTGAGTCTAGTATATTTAATTCCCTAAGTTGCTTCCTTAGTTGTAAGTAAAAGTGGAACTGATACCTGTGAATGTTACACTTGTCTTTAAGTTCCTGAAAAGTAGTAGAGTTCTACTTTTTTGGATTTATTATATGAACCAACCTAGTAATACCTAATCTTACCCAATCTGTATTGGTGCAGCCTTTTTTCCCTCCTGTTAGCCAAGGGTTACCCCATAAAGGCATTGAATCCAGGGGATTTAGTTTAGGGTTGATATCTTTTATTTATTTAAGTGCCAATATGGACCCTAGAATGCATGGGTTATCTGCTATTTTTGCACTCTGCGGGATATAAAAATAGTCAAAAAGGGAGTTAGGCCTAAGAACCTCTTTTTCCATACTTAGCCACAAAGGCGGTGGCTCACCACTGGAGTTTTTTTCTGGGTTCTTTGAATGCTTTAATGCATGTTTGAGTATAAAGACTATTTGATACTGTTCCCACCAGGGTAGGGCAAACCTTCCCGAAATACATGGCGCTCTTAGTTTGGAGATACCTAATCTAGATGGCTTCCCTTGCCAGAGAAAGATCCTTATAATCCTGTCAAGCCATTTAAGTATTTTCTTTTCCACTAAAAAAGGTAAACTTTGAAATAGAAAAACCGTGGTGCTATATTCATTTTAACTGTGTTTATTTTGCCCCCGAGGGAAAGATTAAGTTTGCCCCATCTAGATAAATCTAGTTCAATTTCCTTTAACAGAGGAATATAATTGAGGTCAGTAATTTATTTTAGATCAGTGGAGATTTTCAAACCTAGATATGTGATACTATTTTTAAACCAAGACTTATCAAGGATATTGACCAAGTGGTTCATGGTGTGTTTTGAAATCCCATTTTAGTATTTGCATTTTGTCCCAATTTATTTTAAGTCCCAACACTCCTTCAAAATCCATCAATATTGCCTTCAGACTCTGACAGGAGTGCACTGGATTGCTTACTGTTATAAGTAAATCGCCTGCAAAAGCAAAGGACTTGTGCTCTTTTCCTCCAAACTTCATACCTTTGATCTTCAGGTGATTATTAATTACATGTAAGAGGGGCTCAAAAGCAAGAATAAAAAGATAAGGAGAAAGTGGGCAACCTTGCCTAGTTCCACAAGCTAGATCTATTCGAGGGGACAGCATACCGTTGATTAAAACCTGAGTCCACGTCTTATCATATAGGATTGTTACCCAGTCAGAGAAATCCATACCACACCCAAATTCAGATAGGGTCTTCGATAAAAAGGGCCAGTAAACCAAATCAAATGGCTTAAAAATGTCAAGCGACAGAACAGCATAAGGCTGTTTCTTTTTATTGACTGACCAGATCAAATTAAGCAGCCTGCGGTCACCATCTGCTCCTGACCTATTCCTTATAAATCCAACCTGTTCCAGGCCTACCAATTTAACTATAACATCTTGAACCCTTTTAGGCAGGACTTTAGCGAGTATTTTGTAGTCAATATTCATCAACGAGATTGGACTACAACTGGCACAATCCAAACTGTCCTTACCTTTTTTGGGAATCAAGGTGTGGTATGCTTGTCGCATAGTAGGTGAGAGGAATTTATTGTCCCACGCTTCAGCTACAGCTATCTGCAGTTTTGATAATACTGAATGGGCAAATTTCTTATAGAATTCACCTGGGAACCCATCAGGCCCTGGAGCTTTCCCTGATGGAAGGTTTTGTGTAACAACCTGTATTTCTTCAAGAGAAATTTTCCTCTCATCTAGTTGTAATGCGGGCAGCTTAATTCTAGAGAAAAATGCATCAAGTGTATCGGGTAAAGAGATTCCCTTGTATGAGTATAATTACTGAAAGAATTTGGGAATTCTACATTTGTTTCTTTATTTTTTGTAAAAATGACCCCAGAAGAATTCTGTATACCCATAATTATGTTTTACTGTTGGATCTGTTTTAGACGCCAAGCTAAAAGACTACCTGCCTTTTCCTCAGATTCCTAGTAATTCTGTTTTGTCCTAAAGAGAGCGTATTCTGCTTTGTGAGATAGTATGGTGTTTATTTCCCCTTTAAGGACTGATATTTTGTGTAGAAGTTTGCCAGTGGGTGTCGTATATTTTTTTGAGGTGTTAGATAGTGTTGTTAATATCTTTTCTTTTTTCAACATTTCCTTATCCCTCTCTTTCTTTTTCTTCGATGAATAACTTATTATCTTCCCTCCAATGTAAGCTTTATATGCTTCCCAAACAGAGACATTAGATGTTTCCCTGTTCTCATTAATTTCAAAAAAACTCCTTTGTGTCCTTTGTCGTCCCAGATAAGAATTCCTTGTCTTTTAATAAAATTGTGTTCAGTCTCCATCTGTGTGTTTTCTCCCTAGTGTCTCCCAGCATCAAATGTAAACATACCATGGCATGGTCAGAAATAATTATATTATCAATTGTAATGTCCAAAATATTTGTGACCAATGCATCTGAAAGCAGTAGATAATTTATTCTACTATATGATGAATGTCGATTTGGCAGGAATGTGTAGTCTCTTCTTGTTGGGTGTACTAACCTCCATGCATCTGTCACACCTAAGTCATGCAACAGCTTCTTAAAGGATTCCCTAGAGTTTGTGTTTATCTGTACCTGTCTCATGGAGGACCTATCTAAAACAGGGTCCAGCAGTTCATTGAAGTCCCCACCTACAATGAACTCATAGTCAGAGAAAGTGTTGAGAGTCATGGTTAGTGAATTAAAAAAGTCCGTCCATTTTGAATTGGGGGCATAAACACTGTATAACGCTACTTGTTGGCCATCCAATAGACCAGTAGGAATCCGATATTGTCCCTCACTGTCAGAAAAATGTGCATGTTTGTTAAAATTAATTCCTCTTCTGATTAAAATGGCTGTGCCATGTTTTTTAGAAGAAAAGCAAGCACTTTCAACTTGGCCCACCCATGCCCTTTTTAGATTAAAGGCTTCCCCATCCATTAAATGTGTCTCCTGTATAAAAGCTATATCTGTTTTCTTTTTGCCCAGGTAGCCTAGGACTTTTTTCCTTTTCACTGGTGATCCTAAGCCATTCACATTCCAAGAACACCATGTAATGTGACATTTTAGTAGTAACTGGACTATTAAACACACTATATTCCGTGTTTCAATAAAAACAACTATATACAAAAAGGCAGAAAAGATTGTGTTACTATGTAATCTTATCTATAAAACCAGACTATCTAGCTGTAATATTAATACACTATGCTATAAACTAAACTCTACATAACAGTTTCAACCAGTATTAAGTAAGAACTAAAGTGCACAGAAAGAGAACTCTTAAACAATTTCAGAGAACAACTGTCAAATGAACGATAAAAGCAGGTTGTAATCTACTTCTATTACCCAAGGTGTACCAGATCCAGATCCAAGGTACCGGGTTTGCTGTGTGTTAACTACCAAAACAGAGAGTGGGCCTGTCCCCCAACTTTGACATTTATAAGCATAATGGTGTTGCAACAATACTTCGTTAATGGATCAGTACTCCAGGTACTAAAATACACTAGCTGAGCATCCAGGAATGCATATTGTAAGTCAATAGATAGAACCAGAAGGAGAGAGGGGGAGAGAGAGAGAGAGAGAGAGAGAGAGGCAGAGATGGAAGGAGCAGAATTCTTGCGGTATCATGACCAATAAACATGTAATGAGGCTAGAAACCGGAGAAGCCTATACATTACTGTTTACCATTCAACTATTAAGTTAGCCCTGAAACTAAACTAAACTCTGCCAGGACTTCATATTTATATCAATTACTATATTGACTATTAGCAATAAACATGTAAGTTAAGTTATATGTGAAGAATCAAGGAACGCTGTCTGTGCAGCGCGCACATAATTAACAGTAAGATTAAATGAGGGGTCCTTGTGTCACATATCTGTGCCTTACACATGTTGTGCACCTCACCAGTTTACCTGTGAGACCCTCTAATCTGTATTTATTTCCTGATTCAAATAAACTTTTTCAATTATCAGTAAAAAAAAACAAGAGAGACAGAGTGAGAGCAAGATTCTACCAAAAATGCAATCTCCTGATATATCTCTGCTTTAGCCTTTTTTCCCCCATTGTTTCCTTCCTCATTATAAAATGTTGCAGTGTTATCATGCCTATAATTGTAACAGCTTCCTTATATTTAACCTCTACTTCTTGAGAAGATGGTAAAAAAAAGTGTAAAAAGGGAGAAAAATAACAGTAGAGAATTACCCTTCGCTTGAAATCTGCATGCATAACTAATTCTGCAGTCCACAGGATTTAAGACTTCTAATTAGTATAATTCATATGCAAAAAAAAACACATTTTATGAAGTAGCCATTTTCTTGCTTATCATCATGGCACAGAATTAACTTTAAACAACCAAGAAAGGGAAGAGAAGCCTCACATAAACTTTGTGGACTAGGTTGTAGAGAGTCAAACATTACAAAAACATGCATCTTCATATTTATGGGGTTATTCTGTCAGCATTTAGTTATTCATTGTCTATAGTACCCCCATGGCCAGTCAAATCAGTTATTCCTTACCACTTCGCCACCAAATATTACTCCAGAAAAAGCACAAGAGTTCACAGTAGCATTGCAACTCAACAAAGATGAAGGGAGTATTGAGAAAGAACCGGAAGTGATATGGGGGTTATCCAACAAGCCAATCAGCACCGTGCAACAGTGAGGGTCATAGAAAGGTTTACATCCTTTTAGGTTGTGGCCATCGCCGTGCCAGTGTCGAAATCAAGCTGCAAGCCCATCTCTTCTAATTGCAGTGGCGGTGTTACAGGAGCTGAGTTGGTTGAACAGGGGATCTGCTTCTGATACGTTGAATTTTGATATGAGGGATAAGGAGGTGGTTTTGCTTGTGAGGTGTTCTGACTCTCCTTGCGATGGCTGAGGCATACACAGATCTTTTCTCCATCAGTTTCCTTTGCGAAACATGCAATTGTGAGTGCAAGGCAGAAATTCTTATATCATGACTAGGGGCACAGGGGTAGGCAGAATATTTGTGTTTACAGAATTTAAGTTTGTATGACCACCAATGGCTGAGTTTTCCTGCAAGGTTGAGTCCACGTTTGCTCGTGCCACAGAATGTTTATGTGTGGGGTGTGTGGTAGAGTCAATATGCTGTTTTTTTGAAAGATGGAGCTCATTGCTTTTAACCCCTTGATTGCCTCTGTAATCTTGTTCCAAAGCCGTGGCAAAAGACACTGCTTCCCTAGCAGTTTGAAACATATGCATTTTACCATAAGAGTCCACCACATTAAGAATCGCTGGGTGTGTAAAATAATATAGAAGCCCATTTGTAGTAAGTTTTTGTTTAACCTCAAAGAAGCTCCTTCTCTTCTCCATAACCACTGATGAGAAGTCCTGGAACAGCAACATTTTGTTGCCGCTCCATGACAGTTGTTTTCTCTCCCTGGCCAGTCTTAGTATCTGTTCTTTGACAGTACAATGTAGAAAATAAGCAAGGATTTGTCTAGGTCGTTGGTCTATCTGTGGCTTGGGACCCAGTGCTCAGTGACACCTATCTATTTCTAATGCCTGTGGCCACTGATGATCCAATAGCTCCGGTATTAGTTTTTGCAGAAAATCATTCTTGTTGCCCCCTTCTGCCCCCTCTGGTGCTCCTTAAATTCTCAAATTATTTCTTCTGCCCCTGTTTTCCAAATCATCTATTTTCTTTAATAGATGGCGAATCTGCTTGCCTTGGGAATGAATTTGATCCTCCAATCCTGCAATAGTGTCTTTAAAGATACCAATTTGATTTTTGGAGTAGTCTAAGTGCTGCAAGACTATGAATGACTCCTGTTTAAGGTCCATGACCAATTGTGTAACTGACGATATTTCTAATTTAATATCTGTCAACATTTCTTTTAGGGACTGTGTATCATACTTGTCTGCCGCTGTCAATCGTTCCATTCTCGAGTGAACAGGCCATTTCTCTCCCACTGACATCGTGGTTGTCATCCGAAATTAGTTATTTAAATAAAACAACTGTGGTATGCAGTAATAGGGTGAAACTTACTCAGGTTATTACACGATAGCTCCACTAACAACTAAGTAAAATTTTTTATGCTCAGACCCAACTGAAAATAATAAAAAATATATTAAAACATGTCAAAACTGAGGAGCAACTCCTTCAGGCAGCCAATGTCTTCAGTGCCAGCTCACACCTCCAAATAATGCAGAGCTTTGAATTCTTCTATGCCATGGTAAACAATCACACAATGTATGGAGTGTGACAAAAGACAGATGACTGACAGGTGAAAAACATCTGTGGAAGGACTATTTTACATTATTTAACAACATTTTAGTATATTTTTTGTGACTTTCAAAACTTTTAGAATGTTCTTTTTTTTCAAAGTTGCCTATGGGCCCATTTTATATAAGCAATAAGACATGGCTGGGCGTTGGTAGTACTGAGTTACCCGCACGCCCAGAGGCTGAAGGCACTTGACCTACAATCTTGTACCTAACTATGCCTCTGGGTGTGCGGGTATCTCAGTACTACCAACACCCAGCCGTGTCTTATTGCTTACTCCACCTCTATGGGGCAGTTTTCATGTAACAGGATTATGACTCTCTGCTTATGAGGTTGTGCCAAGAGTGAAGAGTGATATTCCACCCCCAACCAAGATCTCTTTGGTAGCCCATCAAGATAGCGAGTACAGAACAGTGAGGAGTCAAAACAGCACACAAATTACAGCAAGTGCCATCACCAAGTGATAGTTCCCCCCTCCCCAAGGTCTGCCCCCCCAGAGTTGTTATATTAAGTAAGGGAGTGATCTGCGCAGACCCTCCACAAATGGAAAGGTTGCCAATAGGGCACACTGTAACATAGTGCGATCTTGCACCTCATCATTCCTGTATTCGCTATCTTGCCGTGGAACCAATCGCTTCAATTTTGTGCTCTCCATCTGGGAGAGGTGGGTCTCCTGGAGGAAAGCAATTTCTGTTTTGAGGTTTGTGAGCTCATTTAACACTCTCATACATTTGATGGGTTTGTTGAGACCTCTAACATTATGTTACAATTCTGCCTGTCTCCTTATTATCTCATACTCCTTTTAATTCAGACCCAGAGAAACCCCCTCTGATACTATGCGTGAAACATAATTTTCCTAGAAACATGTTTCCTAGTGCCAAATAAGATTTAAACCATTACCAACATCAATACAGTGCCTCAGTTAGAGAAAACCACTTTAACAGGTCACTTTGCCACCCTGAAATTTGACTTGCAGGATGTGGTCTCCTTCTAGGAGATCCTTCACATTGTGTGCACTCTGTGAGACAGCCGCCTCTCTGATTCATCCTGACAGCTCTCTCCTAACGCCTCTTCTCCTTCCTTTGACTAACAATAATCAAATAAAAGTTTCTGACCTTCGCTGTGGCATATCTAGGTGAGGTGATATCGGCCAGTGGCCATGCATCTGGCTCATATTTTACAATATAAACAGTGGAGACGTGAGCCCCCGCCCCCCCCCCCAACTCCAAATACTCAATTTTTCTTTATGTCTGGAGTTGTCATGCATTTTTAACCATATCAGGTTTCACTAGGTGTGAGCAGCTGTGACTGCACAATTGATACATTGCTCAAGTTGAACCCCTCATACATTTAGCACTTTGGCTCAATCCCTGTATAGTCTTGCCATTATCCTCCCAGCACTGACTCTTCACTCTGTGGCTAGCTATGATGTAGATTTGTAGCCCAGCCTTGAAGGCAATAAGTTCATTATCTGCTGTGGAGTTTCTGGAGTAGAACACCCTTACTGAGCCATGGCCACTCCCCCTTGGGTTCCAACCTGCCCCCCTACCCCTCTGGTCCTCCTCATGAACTTTAGTGACCTCCACTATTCAGCTATCCCCTGCATCAAAAGTGCAGTACCTCAGTATAGCACTGCTTACCTTTATTATGCTGTCGGCTCAGTTTGAGGGACTGGAGTTCACCTGAAGCCACACATGTTATTGCACTTCTTCAGTTGCATCCACAGAAGAGGAGTTTTGGTGGGCATAGCATGCTGAATTATCTAAAACTTTAGTCACTGTGGCTCACATACTGCCCAAACTCACACCTTTCCTATTGCAGTTACCAGGCCATTCCCTTCTTTCCCCAACATGTTCTCACCCCCAGGCTGATTTTCTTGTACATGGTGACCCAAAGATGGGCTCATTGGGGGTGGAGTGGAAGAGGACCCTGCAACAGCCTAGCAACCCTCAGACCTTGGGCCATACCCTCCCAGACATATCCAACTCCCTACCAAACTTTATCTAGTTGTGTTCCCTCAAAACCTTTTCTAGTGTGGCCAACTAGAACACTTACAGAATTAAATATTCAAATAAACAGAACTTGTGCCATGCATTAAAGGCTAGTAGTCCATTCTCATGACAGTTGCTATGCACTCAATTCTCTAAAGTCCTTCCTTGACTGTCAAGCTCCGAAACTTCTCTGTTCTGCTGAATAGGTAAGGTTCATATCTGTTTTATGGGAAGAGGTTTCATCAGGCTTGTTCAACAGGGTGGAGGCTGCATGGGTGGAAGTTTTTGGTTTTTTTTACGGAAGCGGGTGGCTTTTTTTCCATGGGGCCTGGTCTAGTGTGCTTCTGTTGTAGCATCAGGAGGGGTATACAGTTCGGGGGGGGGGGCAATAATCTTTTTTAATGGAGACTTGGCTTCTGCAAGGGTCCTACAGAATAGTGGGCCACCCAGAAGGAAATGTTGAATTGAACTGGGGCAAACAAGTGCATCTTAGTGTCCTTGGAGGCCAAATGTTTGATATTTAGAAGTGTTTTGTATTTTTTACAGGGTAATGGGCATAAAGTCGCAATCAAAGAATTCTCTCCAGTCTTTGAAATTAATTTCCCCCTGCTTCCCCTAGGCTAAGGCCAGTACTTTTGTTTTCATCCTGTAGTCAAAGAATTCCAGGATTACAGAACATTGTTTAGCCTTTGGGTCTGTTGGTTTCTTCACTAGGGCCTGGTGACCCTGCACAATATTTAAGGGTTCCTCTGCCAGCCAGTCTGATAGTTCTCATAAAAGGGATTCTATAAAGCTCTCCATTGACCCACTTTCTGTATCCTCAAGGTGGCAGTTTATTTGTAAATTGTGCCTCTGGGAGCAGAGCTCAAGATAATTGATCTTCTCTGTGAGATCGCACTCCTTTCTTCGTAGATCTCAGTGCTGCCTCACGGGAGTTGATAGTGTCTGTTATCTCCGTCAAGTCTGCCTTAAGGTCTTTTGTTCTCTGTGCCACTTCTGACAGACCTTCTGCAGTGTCCCCAACAGCTTTCTCAACATTGTGCATTACAGAACTGAATTTTCCTCACTAGCCTCCATGAGATAATCGTAAATTTCTTGTCCCCTTCATCATCCTGAAATTCATTGTTGTGGCCTGTGGCTATTGATGCCGACCTACTCCTACTCTGTGCCCTGGTGTCACAGGCCTTCCTGAGTTTGGTCCCCTTCCCTGAGTTTGGCTGCTTTAAATATTCTAATAATGTCTCTTTCGGCTTCTGTTTTGCCGGCAATCTGTTTGCCGATAATTCTCTTCTCTTTTTTGATGAAGAAATCCTTGGTTTTGGGAAGGATTACTATGGATTATATTACCCGGGGGGGGGGAGCCTAGACAGTTCACATCTGCATTAGGTTGAGGCAGAACTGGAAGTCTGGAATTTAGGGTTTCTAAAGCATGTGTGTGACTTGCAGAGTTTTACAAATACCAAACAAACCAGAAATTGAAATGTGTTCTTGTATCATTTATGGCAGTGATTAAACCCGCTCATTGCTCTTTAAGGCTCTTTGTTGGTCTGTCACTCAGCAAATAAGCTGACACAACCTGTGGTCCAGAAGGTGGAGTGGAGAGAGAAAAAATAAAGAGATGAGGAGATTGAAGTAAATATGATGGCAAACTGAAAAGACAAAAAAAGCCATAGCTAAAGTCCTGTTTGCACTGCTGACTTTGCAGCGCATCAACCCATGTGCACAGGTTGATGTACTGCAAAGTCAGCAGTGTAAACACTGTCAGGAGTGACTTAACTGCTCGTCAGATCATTTTTTTGATCCGACTCAGATGTGGGATCAGTAGCGGAGCGAACGCATTAAATGGCAGTGTGAATGCTTTTGCTGCGCTCGCTCTGCTACAAAGGCTGTTTTTTCTTCAGCCTTCTGTGCATTCTCAGCCCGTTCTTGGAGCGACCTGCAGCACTGTGAGGGTGGGCTGTGTAAACCCGAAAGCAGCTGGCGAAGCGGGAAGGAAGCAGTTCACATCCTACAGCGTTGCTGCCGTGTAAACCCGGCTTAAGACATTTCTTATTCAGCTTAAATCCCCCCAAGTATTTATGCATCCATGATGCTTTGCACTTGGGTTTAGTAATTAGAATGCATGCATGCACGTAACTTGGAGAGCTTTACAAAAAAACATACAAATCAGGAATGACCTGTCTTCTTGTATTGCCTATGTATCCTACACACTGCTCTTTCTCCAAACTGCAATTAGCATGCATCCAGTTGTAATGGATGCCTCATACAGCTGTCCGTAAAGGAACTGACTACTTTATTAAAGCAGTGGCTGCATTGTGTTGTTCTTTGATGGACCTCTGCGAGGCTGGCAGTGACTAAACAAGTTCACTTTTCTCTGTGGACCTCATTAAAGTTGTCACTGAGGAAACAAACTGAAACTCCATATGGTGCTACAATCCAGGAGATGGGGTGGAGGGAAAGAAACAGCAGAATAAATTTAAAAAATATGAAGGCAAAGTGAGAAAGCCGAAAAGCCACAGCTAGAAGTTATGTATGAAAAACGTACAACATGAACAAGAGAAGCATGAAATAATTTCAAGAAAAAGACAAAAAAAAATTACACTGACACTGCAAGCATTCAGTGGGTTTTTTTGTGGGGTTTTTTTCAGATTTATCTATACCCGCATCACTGGTAAAACATGCAAGGGTGGGGGTAATCACATGGGGTTTCATGCTCATGGTGCTCTGTGCTGAATTTGAGGTTTTAGATTGCATGATGTGTGCTTACAGAAAGCAAATTGGAAATGATCGGTTTTCTTGTATCGTTTATGCAGCCTACATACTGCTCTTCTTCCAGAGTACCTGTGTTTTCTGCCTTTCTGGTATGGCACATCTAACTGCAGTTGATGCTTTAAACTGCTGTCTGTAGTGAACTGGTGACTTTGTTGAATGAGTGATTTATTTATTTAAAAGTTGATAGCTGGGAAAGGCACACTGAGCCAGGGTTTGTTTCCCAGGTGTGACTCAGGGAAATTGAGTACAGGAGAATAAATAACAATCACATCATATAAGCAGCTGAAGACAGTAGAGACATCACTACAACAGATAGCAGTAGAGAGGACTAATGCAATACTAATATACTAAGTTTGACCTGTATACATTGAGGATCTAAGCATGGGTGAATCAATACAGCTATACAGTTATGTACAAAGCAGCTGGACTGGACAGAAACAGCTTCAGAATTATGCTCAGGGGGGAGGCAGGTGCAGGGTGGGGGAGGGATGAATTTAATTTGCTGCTTGAGGGATGGGAATGAGGGGGGAGTCTCAAAGGCTAGGGGGTAGTTGGTTCCAAAGGCCAGGGGAGATGGGATGAAAAGGCAGAGAGGCCTGAAAAGGACCAGCTATGAGGGATGGAGAAGGTGCATGGTTGAAAGGAGCGCAGGGAGTAGGAAGATAATGGGGCACAAGTGAGGGTGGAGGTGAGGTAAGGGGGGAAAGAGGTTGAACCACTACTTGGCAATGAAGATTAAGGAGTAGATGTGTCTTCTGTGTGAGAGGAAGGGAAGATAACCTTTTATAGGTACATTAGGGAGCAAAGAAAGACTAAGGCAGGGATCAGAGCTAGTGATGTGACATTACAGCCTGTCCTTACTCCTCCTCTGTTCCATACTGTGTAGTAACCTCTCTGTCTGTCTGCTTGCCTCTGCCTCATCATATGCAATAATAAGAATTCAGCTTAGTTTTAATATCAAAAGGGCCACTGTCTAAAACTGGAATATAATACACCAGCAAAAAAAAAAGAACAGGTCAGTGGTAGTGCACATTGCATTCTTCCAGTGACATGCCCCTGTCTGACATTCCTGTATGTCAGACAGGGACATGCCACTGGAGGAATGCAATGCACACTGCCACTGGGCACTATGTCACTTTTTGTTCTTGCTGGTATATATTCCATTTTAGACAGTGGCCCTTTTCATATTAAAACTAAGCTGAATTGTTATTATTGCATATGATGAGGCAGAGGCAGGCAGACAGAGAATACTACACAGTATGGGACAGAGAAGGAGTAAGGACAGGCTGTAATGTTATATCACTAGTCACCAGCTCTGATGGTATTTGCAAGAGAGTAATATTAACTGATTAATTTGTGTTCTATGGAGTAGTATATTTCTGTAATTTATTTATTTGAAAATGTGTAACCAGTAAGGCACACACTGAGCCAAAGCTTGTTTTCAGGGGCAACCCAGCGGAGAAGGAACAAAACAAAAAGTACAGCGCACAATAATAATACTTAGACATGTAAGAAAATAAAGAAACTTTAGAATTAATGAAATCAGACCTGAAAAGACAGAATTCTATATTTGGGAAATGGGTATCACACCACCACTATTATGTTTCTGTTCTGTTCTGTTCTGTTCACCACACCACTACTGCCTGTAGTGGTGACGAGAACAGAGTGGTGATATCCATTTCCCAAATCACAAATCTGTCTTTTCAGGTCTGATTTCAATCCTTAATTTTAATGTTTCTCTATTTAGACTTACATGTCTAGGCTAGCAGCAGTGCAACGATATGGTACAGAACTATAGTGCAGGAGAGGTGTAAACGTTGGATGTGGGGGGGGGGTCCAACAGGCAATGGAGTGGTGGGGCCCCCGACAGAGGGTCACACAGGGGCCCAAAAGTGTTAACTCCAGCCCTGGGCCTTGCTGAAATCCAGGTAGAGGACATCCACCTCATGTTCCCTGTCCAGTGCCCTCGTAACCCAGTCATAAAAATCAACCGGCCTGATCTGCCTGAGACAAACCCGTGCTGCCTGCTGTCCTGGAGATTGTTATCCTCAAGAAATTGCACCAGCCTTTCCCTGAGGATTGTCTCCATCAGTTTTCCCACAATTGCAGTAAGGCTCACCAGTCTGTAGTTCCCTGGTTTGTCCTTGGGCCCACTCTTCTGAAGGAGTACCACATGAGCTTCCCTTCAGTCCATGGGCAAGCACCACAAGTTCAGAGAGGTATTGAACAGGTCTGCTAATTGCCATGCCAGGACCTCTGCCAACTCTTTCAGCACCCTGGGGTGGATTCTGTCTGGGCCAGGTGCCTTGTCCATCTTCAGGAACTTAAGGCCCTCCCTCACCCTTTCCACCATGATTTCCCCATCCGTGGTTGCTTCTCCCCCACCTTCTCCCACCTCGCCCTTCCTCTCAGGTATAGGCCCATCCCTCTCCTTGGTGAAGATTGAACAGAAGTATTCATTAAGTACTTCTGCCTGCTTAGTCCCCTTTTGTACCCACCCACTTCCCCTCCTGATACTAACAAGTTGATCCTTGCTCTTCCTCTTCCCTCTGATATATCTGAAGAAATCCTTTTCTCCTCTTTTAATCCCTTTCGCTAATCTTTGTTGCCTAGCTGTCTTTGCTGCCCTTACCACTCCGCTCATTTCTCTGGATTTCTTCACATATTCTTCGTCTTCTGCCCTGTTGGATCTCTTGTAGGTCCAAAATGCATTCCTCTTTTCCCTCACCTTTTCCACTACATCTCTACTCATCTAACTTGGTTTCTTGGTCCTGGCTTTCTTGCTCTGGCTCTTGACACTAGTTTTAGTGGCTTCAGCCAGTCCTGTCTTGGTGACTGACCATTTTTGTTCTGTGTCCATTTCTGGGTGGATGCTTGCCATATGACTTTCCAGTATGTTTCCCATCCTGCCAAAGTTCACCTTTTGAAGTCCAGGACCCTAGTTTTTGTAGTGGCTACTTTCCTACCCAGATTGATTGAGAACCACACTGTGCGGTGTTCACTGCTTGCCATAGGTTCCTCCATCCTTACATCCCTGACCTGTTCCCCATCTTCCAGTACCTGGTCTAGTATATTCCCCTCCGTCATTGGCTCCATTACCCTCTGGATAAGGAAGCCATCCTGGAATGCTTCCGGGTGGATCTGCTCCCTGGCGCAAGTGGTTACTGGGATGCTCCAATCCACCCCTGGTAGATTAAAGTCCCCCATCACCACTTTGCTCCCTTTGCCACTGTGCCTCTTTATCTGCTCCCGCAGTTCCCTGTCAATGTCCTCCTTCTGGGCCAGAGGTCTATGAACAACCCCCAGACAGATCCTGGTTCCTTTCTGGCTGTGTACTGTAGTTGAAGCCAGATTACTTCTGACCTGCCCTCGTCCCCTTCCTCCCTATTACATATGATCCCTTCCCTTATGTAAATGGCAACCCCCCAGCCTTCCCTTTCTCTTTATCCCTCTGGAATAGTTTGTACCCTGGGATGGTTAGGTCCCAGTCATGGTGCCTGGTTGCCCACGTCTCAGTAATGGCAGCTATGGCCACCTCTCCTTCTGCCATCAATGCCTGCAACTCTGCCAACTTGTTCCCCAGGCTCCTAGTATTTAGTGAAACCATTCTCCACACTGTACCTATCCTTCCTGCTTCCTTACCCTTCACTCCAACCCCTATTTCGCCTAAGATCGTAACTATCCTTGTAGTGGGGGAGGTCCATGGGACCCCCTCTCCTGGTGATTCCCAGCTCCAATGTCTCCCCTACCTAGTTTAAATGATACCTTTCATTGATTAAATCACCCAGCTTCTGCTTCAACACCTGTGACCCTGCCCTGCTGATGTGTAACCTATCCCCCACATAAAGATTTGTGTTATCCCATGTCCTACCCCAGTCCCCCATTAATCCATACCCCTTGGTCCCACACCATTCCCTAAGCTACTTTTTGAAGTCTCTGATTCTTCTCCTCCTGTCTGTACTAGCTCTTGGCAATGGCAGAATTTCTGAGAAGGCTACCACTGTTCCCTCTCTGCTGCATAGTTTTCACACTTACCTGAAGCTGTCTTGTACCTCTTCTATCCTTCTCCCTTCCAGATCATTCATTCCCAGGTGCACCACAATATGCAGCTTCCCCACCACCTTCCCCACATATCTGGCCATATGCTGCCCCACTCTACTCGCTGTTATGCCTGGCATGCACTCTGCCCAGATGTTACTTTTTCTGGCACCCCTCCCTCTTTATACCCTTAAGTATAGAATCCCCTAGAATTATGACTCTCTGACCCTTATCCTGCTCACCCTCTTGTTGCCCTCCACTCCCCTGCCCCCCATAGAAACATAGAAACGTAGACTTTGACGGCAGATAACGACCGCTTGGCCCACCTAGTCTGCCCATTTCCCTACCTACAGGATAAGCTATAGATCCTAATTAACCAACAGCCTATTTCTTCCTATGCCCCACAAAAATTGCCTTATGTCTGTCCCATGCATTCTTGAATTCTCCCACAGTTTTAGACCCCACAACCTCCTCAGGAAGGCTGTTCCATGCGTCCACAATGAAATAAATACTTCCTCACATTGCCCCTGAGCCATCCACCCTCTATCTTCAAATTGTGTCCCCTTGTTCTTGCACATCTCTTTTTCCGAAAGATGCTACCCTGTTGGACTTTGTTGATTCCACTGAGGTACTTAAAAATTTCTATCATGTCCCCCTCTCCCTCCTTTCCTCAAGGGTACACATATTAAGCTCCTTTAGTCTCTCCTCGTATGGCTTCTGTTGCCGATCCTGCACCATTTTAGTTGCCCTCCTCTGGACTGCCTCCATCCTGTCTATGTCCTTGTGGAAATGGGGTCTCCAGAACTGGACACAGTACTCCAGATGGGGTCTCACCAACTGTCTGTACAGAGGGATAACAACTTCCTGTTTTCTGCTGGTGATGCCTCTCCCTATACATCCCAGTATCCCCCCAGCCCTCCCTACTGCCTTCTCACATTGCTTGCTAACCTTAAGGTCATCTGATATGATTACCCCCAGGTCCCTTTCCATTTTTGTTGTTGTTACTACCCCCCCCACTGTGTAATCTTCCCCTGGGTTTTTGTTTCCCAGGTGCATTATTTTGCACTTCTTTGCATTGAATCCAAACTGCCATAATTCTGACCATTCCTCCAACCTTGCCAAGTCCCTTCTCATCCTTTCCACGCCTCCTGTGTATCAACCCTGTTGCAGATCTTTGTGTCATCTGCAAAGAGGCATACTTTTCCTTCCAGTCCCTCTGCAATGTCACTTATAAAGACATTAAAAAGGACTGGACCCAGTACTGAACCCTGCGGTACCCCACTGGTAACCCCTCTTTCTTCAGAGTGGATTCCATTTACAATTACCTTCTGTGTCCTGTTATCCAGCCAGTGTTTTACCCAGGCTACCACCCAGGGACCCACTCCCAGGATGATTAATTTGACTATTAATCTTTTGTGTGAGACTGTGTCAAATGCCTTGCTAAAGTCTAGGTAGGCCATGTCCACAGCCCCTCCCTGGTCTACTACTTTGGTCACCCAGTCAAAGAAATCAATTAGATTGGTTTGACATGACCTTCCCGCTGCGAACCCATGCTGCCTTGGGTCCTGTGTCCCACTCACCTCTAGGTACTCAAAAATTATTTCCTACAGAAGTGATTCCATCACTTTCCCTACCACAGAGGTCAAACCGACAGGTCTGTAGTTTCCTGCCTCTGTCTTGCTCCCACTTTGGTGAAGGGAAATCGCATCCGCTTTCCTCCAGTCCTCAGGTACCACACTATCCTCCCATGATTTGTTAAAAAGGGTAGTCAGTGGTGTCATTAGTTCTCTCCTTAATTCTTTTAGAATTCAGGGGTGAATTCCATCAGGTCCCATTGCTTTGTCCACCTTCAGTTTTAGGAGTTCTTTCAGAACCCTTTCTTCTGTGAAAGGATTGGGATCGACCCCCCTATCCAGAGTGCTTCTGTTAATTGGATTAGGCACCTCCCCCTCCTCCTTTTTTGTGAATACTGAGCAGAAGTATTCGTTCAATATCCTGCTTTTTCACTGTTCCTCTCTGCCCACCTACCGTCCATTCTATTCAGCCTCACTATCCCTCCCTTTGTCTTTCTACGCTCCCTGATATACCTATAAAAGGTTTTATCCCCCCTTCTTAACCAAGTTGGCTATCTTTTCCTCAGTTTGGGCCTTTGCTATTCTGACTACCCTCCTGCTTCCTTCTGCCTTAACTGGTACAGTTCTCTGTCCTGCTCCTTCTGTGTTTCCTTATACTTCCTAAATGCTATATTTTCTCCCTAACCTTCCCCGCCACCTCTTTTGAGAACCGTAGTGGCTTTTTCTTTCATTTTGATTTATTTGCTTCACACAAAGGCTTGTTGCCTCTGTGATGGCAGTTTTGATGTTTCCCCATTGTTGCTCCACCCCTCCTTCTAGCCTATTTGCTAGTGCTTTCCTAAGGCTCTCGCATCTTGCCAGTGTCAGCCCTCCTGAAGTCCAGAATTGTCACTTTTGTATGGCTTGGCTCTGTAGCTGAGTTTATTGTGAACCACACTGTTTGCTGGTCACTTCTTCCCAGATGGCTACCCACTTCTAGATCTGAAATCCTCTCACTGTCCCCATTTGAGAGTATGAGGTCAAAGACTGCTCTTTCACAAGTGGGTTCAAAAACTAGCTGTCTGAGGCATGGCACCTGAAGGGCATCAAGAATGCCCCTGCTTTTGGATGTGGCTGCAGCAAAGGTGCTCCAGTTAATATCTAGCATATTCAGGTCCCCATCAACAGTATCTCCCCTTTCTCTGCCATCCTAAGGATGCCTTCTATCATATTCTTGTCCATTTCCTCCCTCTGTCATGGGGATCTGTATACAACCCCTGTGCAGATTGTGGTGCCATTTCCAGTCTCTAAGGTGACCCACAGTGCCTCCTCACCTCCCTATTTAATCTTTTGTTCAGTAGCTTTTATCCCTTCCCTTACATAGAGAGCTACTCTGCCCTCTCTTCTCCCTTCCCTGTCTCTCCTGTAGGTTGTGTACCCTGGTATGTTAACATCCCAGTCATGGTTCTCTGTGTACCATGTTTCTGTGACTGCTGCAATATCCAGGCATCCCTCTACCATCAAGACCTCCAGTTCAGGGAGCTTGTTGCCAAGACTACAGGCATTGGTACTCATTACCCTCTATTTCTTGATGGCCTTACCCCTTTTTGCCCCATCCCTGTCCTTATTGCATTTGCCATTTTCTCCATTTACCCCTGCACTTCTCCCTATCAACATCTCTATCTTGGTGTTTACTTCACTTACTACCCTGATTTTTTTGGGGGGGGCTAGGATTTCCCTGCTCCTTTCCAGTGCCTCCCCCTTGGCTAGTTTAAATGCTAGCCAATGAAGCATTTAAACCTATCACCTAGGATCCTGGTTCCCCTCCTGGACAGATGCAGACCATCACACCAGTATAGGACTGCATCCCTCCAGGTGGACCTCCAGTCCCCAATGAAACAAAATCCATGAGCTCTGCACCAGTTTTTCAACCACTGATTGAATCTCATGGTGTGGAGCACCCTAGCCTCACCCATGCCATAGACAGGCAGCACCTCCGAGAAGGTTACGTGCATGCTACTTGTCTAAGGCCCCTCCCCAACTTCACACACTCTTCCTGCACTGCTGTGATCCTTTCCTTAGCCAGGCCATTTGTCCCTAGATGGACAATGACATCCAGCTCCCTCCCCTGTGCAGCTGCTCTGGCAATCCTGAGGATTCGCTCCCTGTCCCTCCAAGCCATGGGGCCAGGCAGGCACCTTACCTCCCTCTCCTCTTCCTCCCCCAGTTCTACCTTCCTAATAATGGAGTCCCCCACCAGGAGTTGTTTCCTTCCCCCTGTGGGGTCCCATGCCACCCTCCTGTGGGTCTCCTTTGTGGAGATTCCCAGCATCCTCTTTGGTCTCCACTGTGGGTGCCTCCATAAAGGAACCACACTTTACCAGAACAGCATATGAATTTTGTAGAGGTACAACTGTAGGGATGCGCCTCTGTTCCACCAACTTGTGATGCCCTCTCATCCCCCTGTCTCAGCCCCCCCACCTCCTCTAACCTTTGCCCTGTCCTCTCCCCCCTCACAACTATGACCAGGCTATTGACCTACACCTCTGAACTATTTTCTGTCTGTGAAACCTCTCCTTTGCACTCAGTTGTTGCTCCATCCACCATGCTACCACCTCCTCTTCTATTACTTCCCAGTGTCTTCCCTGAAATGTGGTCCTGCCCCACTCAGACACCCCTCCTCTCCTTATCCTTAGCCTTCCCTGGGCTGCCTGCCACTTCCCCCGTCCTTCTATCTCCTTGCTCCTTCCTTCCCTCTGGAGAGACTGCATCCCTATCAACTCACTGCCTCCCCCTGCCACTGTGTCTTCTTGGCATACTGCCTATTGCCTACCCACTGTATACCTTTTCCCCTGTAGCATTCTCTCCCTGCTCCTTCACTGTAGCTTCCCTCCTCCCTGCTACATGGTCTTCTGGACTAGCTAACACTGAGAATCTGTTTACAGTGCTAATCTCCTTTCCCTGAATGAGTCCAGTCCCCCTTCCCACAGGCTGATATTTTTGCTCCAACCCGGTCTTAGTTATGCCCATGTGCCTGACCCTCTGCCAGTCATCACTTCCTTCCTTTTAGCTGCACCCACTTGTGTGGCCCTCTTGCTGTGTACAGTTCTGGAGACCCCATCTCCACAAAGACATAGACAGGGTGGAGGCTGTCCAGAGGAGGGCAACCAAAATGATGCAGGGTCTGCATCAGAAGACATATGAAGAAAGACTAATGGAACTAAAGATGTATAGCCTCAAGGAAAGGAGGGAGAGGGGGGACATGATAGAAACTTTCAAATACCTCAAGGGAATCAACAAAGTCCAAGAAGGTAGCATCTTTCAGAAAAAGAGATGGGCAAAAACAAGCGGGCACAATTTGAAGATAGAGGGAGGATGGCTCAGTGGTAATGTGAGGAAGTATTTCTTCACAGAGAGTGTTGAGGATACATGGAACAGCCTTCCTGAGGAGGTCGTAGAGTCAAAAACAGTGGGGGAATTCAAGAATACATGGGACAGACATAAGGAAATTCTAGTGGGGGGTAGGAGGAAGTAGGCTGTTGGTTAACTAGGATCTGTAGCATATCCATTAGGTAGGGAAATGGGCAGACTAGGTGGGCCAAGCGGTCCTTATCTGCCATCAAATTCTATGTTTCTATGAACCATGCTTCGTATATTTGTTATAGGCCTTCTTTTTTGCCCAAACTAGTTTCCTGATTTCTGTAGTATATCAAAGGGGGAGCCTCCTTTGATTTTTATACTTGATTCACTAGGGAACCCATTTATTAATGCAATACTCGATTTTATCTTTTATTTTTTCCCATATTTGATCTAGTTCATGATCATATAATTCCTGTTCCAAATTCCAGTCTGTTAAACAGTTCTTTATTGCCTCCTAGTTTGCCCTTGCAAAATTTCACATCTTTGTTACACCTTTGTCTTGCACTTTAAAGTACTTAAGTGTCCAAAGTATCATATAGTGATCACCATCACCTAAGGGTTCTAATAAGATGGGAGGGTCTACCTGGTCGCAAATATTTGTTAATATTAAATCAATGATGTTATCTTGTCTAGTAGGGTCATTAACCAGCTGATCAAGACCAGCTGTAGTATTGTTTCTAAGAATTTAGTTTCTTGATGGTTTATCCCTACTAAACTGTTCCAGTTTATCCCTGGATAATTAAAGTCCCCCATGAGTATAATATTTTTAAAATGATTGATATTTATTAAATGGTCCACAAATAAGGAATTATTATGAGTATTTAATGAAGGTGGTCGATAGCAAACTCCTAGGGTTGTGGGAACATGTTTGTATTTCAATTGTACCCATATAATCTCAATGCCTTCAGGGTCAGGCATATCATTCTTCACCTCTAGACAATCAGTACTGTTTTTTACGTATATAGCTACCCCTCCTCCTCTAGAAAATGTACGATTTTTTTTAAATAGTGTGTATCCTTGTATAACTTGACCCCATTGGTCATCCAAAAACCAGGTTTCTGTGACCCCACAGACATCTATGTCATTATCTAATAATACTAATTGGAGCTCATTGATCTTACTGAGTACACTTCTAGCATTTAATAATAAGAATTTAAGCCTAGAACAATGTACTTTAGGATTCAGATTCTGATGGGCATTTGGTATGAAAATTTGGGATATAGTACGTGTTAAATTAAAGTGAACAGAGCTGGGCCTTCCCCCTTTATCAGTTTAAATTTGCATCTATATGTGCATTAATGTTATTTCCCAGCACATTAGAGCCCTTTTTGTTTAAATGCAGACCATCATTGGAGAAGAATTCCCTTTTACCATGAAATAATTCCCAATGCATTAGGCATTTATGGCCTTGTTTTAGACACCAGCCCCTAAGCCAATCATTCACCTGCTTAATTTTGTCTTCCATATAATCATTTGCTCTAGGTACAGGTAGTATTTCAGATAACATTATGTTTGCTCCTGTCTCTGATAATATATTTGTAAGTCCAACATATACTTCCTTTATCTGTTGTAAACTCTGGTTTCTAATGTTGTTTACCCCAACGTGTACAATTACCAGAGGGTCTGGACCACTATTTTTTAAAATTGGTTTGATCATTCTGATTATGTCCTGTATTTTGGCTCCACGAATGTAGGATAATGTGCGGGTTGACTTATTTATATCACTGACCTGCCTGTCTAAATAAGATATAATTGAGTCTCCTAGTACAAAAATTTGTTTTGAACTGTCCTTTGCTCTTTCAACCTCAGTGTTTTGATGTACTTCATGTAAGTCACAGGTAATTGAGCTGCTAAGTAAATCTACTTGTCCCTTATGTATGATATTATTACAGGAAAGAGAGTCCTCTTTATTATGAGGTTGTAGTGGTTGCTGGGATACTAATGATGAATCTCGGACTGTAGTATTTTTAACTTCAGCATTTGATTCCTCATTAATACTTAAGAGTGGATCAAAACTATTATATGTTGGTATTGAAAAGCAACCAGCCTTTCTGCCTTTCTTAGCAGGTTTACAGTTTTGTAAAGTGAACCACTCCTCTTCTTTGTCTCCTGTTTCAACTTCTCTTCTTAGTCTTTTTCTATGTATCGTGTAACTTTCATCATTTATATTTTGGGAGTTCCCTCCCAACTTATAATTATGATCAGAACTGATAGTCATTGAAGTCTTTTTGAGGTTTCCCCTCTGACTTAGCTCCAGTGCCTGTAATCTATTATCAAATAATTTTATTTCATGTTCCAAATCCTTGTTCTTCATTTGTTCTACACTTGTTACATGTGTATCCTAAGTTTATCAAAACACTCTGTTCAAAGCTATACATATTACAACAGGTACATAGAATACCCTGTCTCCCATCTATTGCTGTAATAACCTACTCTTTTGTACTTTTGTTAAAAGCTGAAATAAACAAAGATGGTTATTCGAGTAGATTAATACCTTATCTCATGGATACTTGGAAATTCTCAGGGGATACCTAGTATCTGATCGTCTCAACACCAAACACACCAAACCATGGCGCTGGCGGTGTGTCTTCCCCTGTCTTGAACTCGACGCTGCGCCCTGCCTGAGCTTGCCCTGCTCAATGCAGGGCCAATTGATATAGCCCCAGATGTACCCAGAAGTACTTTCCGGGGGTCAGGCACAGCCCTGAATGAAATGCAGCTTTTTATTTATTGTCAGTATCCCCAGACTGTTTAAAATGCCACTCCTTGTGGCTAAATCAAAGGATAAAAGGACAGTTTCACAACTGAAATTCAAAAATGTATCAGTATGTCTGGAATTGTAGTTCTGGAGAGTACTTCTCAGAACTACAGCTCCTCAACCTAGCCTGTAACACTTGCTAGGGCTCCAAATATGCACAACAGAAGTCATGATAATGCGAGTGCAACAGACAAGTACTTATTCCATTAAAAGGAAAGGAGAATACATATAAACAATCCTTAAATCAGTTATATTCAGTATTATGGTATATTTCATCAAGTATAACACAGCACTCATTAGATTCAAACAACTCAAGCCTGAATCTTGTATATGTTTTACAAATATCTGGATTTTCCAAAACATCAAAATAAAATCTATGTGTGTGATTGTCAGTACTATGAGAGTACCATTTAGAATATTTTGAAATAGCAATACTTGCCAAATCCATCTCTCTGTGAAACTGTACTGTTTTGTTTATTACATAAGCTTTATAGTTCTCATTAATATTCACACCCCGGTGCCTGTATTTCAACAGGAAAGACAGCAAGTATTTATCAAGTAAACTATACAAATAGGAGAGTCAAGTTGATTGCTTATGGTTATGTTGTACCCAAACCTCCTTCTCCATTAAGCATGTCTGAACCCATCTATCCTTTGGTAATCTGAAGATCCTGATCCAGAAATTGATCAATCTACTGTCAGCCAATGCCTATAAATTAGGGATTCCCAATTCAGCTCTTAGGAAGTAGGCTGGCATAGATCTTTGACAGCCAGTAACTTTCCTTAAGAGTTTATGAGCTGCTTTTTCTAAATGGTTCAGTGGTTTTAACTCCCAAATTTCTACCCCATAAAGGCATTGTGCATTGTACTTTGCCTGTAAGGTGGATAAAATGGGTCTAAGTGCAGTATCCACCACATGCATGGTTAAATTTTGCCAGAGCCCCTATTGTTTTATTAGTTTCAGAAAGTATGTAATCATGATGTCTACACCAGAATCCATTGTTGGAATATAGCAAACCCAAGTATGTATATATTTATATATGATGAAACTGTTTCCAAATAGTCATCTACCAATTTCCACCTATATCTATTAGTTCTGGCACCAAATACCATTACTTTTGTTTTAGTAAGATTAATTTTCAAACATAAAGTCTCAGATACGGTTGACAAAAGATTCAATTTCTTCTGTAAACCTGAGACTGAGAGAGAACACAAAACAAGATCATCAGCATAAGCAAATGCTGAGCAGACATTTGCACCAATTTTAGGAGAATCTGATTGTAAAGACTGTAATTGAATTAATAAATCATCCAAATAGATCGAAAAGAGCATGGGTGCCAGAATGCATCAATGTCTGATGCCTTTATTTGTATTTATTCTACCCGATAATACACTACCAGAATGAATCTGAGCCCAGGTGTGTGAATATACAGTAAATTTCTAATACTATTAACCGATACTGGGGAAATACCACATGATAACAATATTTCCCATAATGTTGATCTATTAATTGTGTCAAACGCTGAGCTATAGTCTACAAAACTACATATAGTTTTGTTTCCTTATATTTACATATTTTTAATTAAAGTGTGAAAGTATGAAACAATTATCAATTGTTGAAATCCTTCCCGAAATCCTGCTTGAGCTGGGGCAACCCCCCACCCCCAGTGATTCTATCTCACGCTAAGTATAACCAATAATAGTTTGGCAAAAATCTTGCCCAATACGTCCAATAGGCTGATAGGATGATACATCGCAGGATCATCCTTAGGGCCCTTTTTATGAATTAGAAAGATAATAGCCCCTACCCATGATTCTGGGGTAAAATTATCACAGACACATTGATTGAAAAAAGGAACGAAGTAATTTGCCCAGACTTCAGGTAAGCACAAATAAACTTCCCCAGGAATCCAATCTGGACCCAATGCCTTATTAGATTTAATATTCTGAATTGCCTCAATCACCTCTGTTTTTGAGAATGGAACAAACTGATCTTTAATAGTATTCATATCCATTGAATCCCAGGCAGATGCCATATTTGGATCTGATAGCATATTGCCATAAAACTCAAGCCATCTACTTGGTTCAATATTTTGCTCTAACTCATTAGTCCATCCCTTACAGCCCTTGGCAACCAAGGACAAAAACGATTTAATATCATTATCCATGACTACTATATACATCCTGCCCCATTGTTGTTCACAGAATGTTTTCCTTTTTTTTTTGCTTTACTAAATTTCTATACTTTTTTTTAGCTATTTTCAGATTGATGGCACTAAACTGACCTGGATTAGCCTTCAAGGCACCTAGCTTCACCTGAGGTCTTTTCTTCTAGGGTTGCTTGAAAGGACAGAGCAAAGAACCTTATCAGAGCAAGGATAAGGATTAAGGCTTCTTTTAGCTAGACAGGTTTACTGTGTGTTGTTATTTCTATTTTGTATGCACATGGATTGTTACTGTTTGTAGGTAACATTTTATTGCTTTATTTTTCTCTGATTCAAATTGTTGTTGGGTGTACCTTCTGCTGCATTATTACAGGGTGTGCCTACAAGTGTGTGCTTACAGATTACTGCTGTAATCTTCTGATTCAAATTGTCTTTTGCAAGGTATATCTTCTGTTACTGCTTTATTTTTCTCTGTAGCAAAGTTTCTTACACAGTATATCTTCTGTGAAATTATTACAGGTGGTGATTTACAGATTTTACAGTTTTATCTATTATTAGGATAAGCTTTCATGGCTACTGTATTTGTTGCTGGCTGTTTGTTTCTGCTCTTACCTCCTTGTTTCTTTTGTCTGAGGTTCTTCTTTTTCGGCAGGGGAAGGGACCAGCCACCCACCCCCATCCCCAACCACACCACAATGCACTCCTTTTATAGGGTAGCACAGTCATGACATTTCCTGTAGCAAAGCAGGAAGGGGTGGATCAGAGAGGTAGCCATACAGTGACTTCATTTAGACGGGCACTAGTAATTTAACTTGTTATAACAAGTTCTACAAAAGCAAACAAACAAAACACAAAATCAAACTTTTGCTTTCATTTTCTTCCTTCTAATTACTCTGAGCAGGTTATAAACCCAGCAACTTATCTGGAATGGATATCATTAACTGCAGGTACTGTGGAACACTTTTCAGAAGGGCAGTTTTACAGGATGTAGGACGCTGTCCCACATGCTGAGCCATTGGAGATCTAAGGGCTCAGCTCCAGGCAGCATGGGTAGAGATTGCACACCTCAAATTGCATATTCCAGAGGAAATATATTATAAGAACCGCCCAACATTTCCCCAACATTAACCAGAAGCACCTCGACCACAGAGGGTAGTTTGTTCAGGAGGTTGGCAGGTGGTTAGGAGGGGCAAATCGGGTGCCCCATCACTTGGTGCTCTCCAACATATCACCTTCACAAACCATATAAAAACTACAAACAGGTATCTGCCTCTATCTCCAAAATCAAACAAAGGGTCGGAGGACATTGCAGAGCAGGACACTGCAGCACAGGAGCTAGCACAACAAAACTCGCCCAAAACAGGAACCAAAACAAAAAAAGTGAAAAGGAAATCCAAAAAACTTCTGATCATAGGAGACTCCATGATTCGGGGAGTTGATACATATCTCCAGCCAGGGGTAATGGTCAGATGTCTCCCAGGTACACCAGCATGGAGAGACACTGACTGCATTGCTAAAATTGTTCAGGAAGCAGGAGAAAATATTGACATCCTGGTACACATAGGGACTAACAATCTCACCAGCCGGTCAGTTGCGGAGACCAAGGAACATCTGACCAGGCTGGGTGACAAACTATCATCCATTTTGTCCAGCATCTCCTTCTCTGAGATCCTGCCAGTCTGGGAGAGGGGGGCAGATGGATGAAAGGTCAGAGAAGGGGAGATGGGGAGCTAAACATGTGGCTTAAAGGCTGGTGCCAGGAAAAAGGACACAAATTTGTAGGTAACTGGCAACAGTTTTGGGAGAGAAAGTTCTTTAAATTTGATGGACTGCATCTGACTAAGGAAGGAGTCAGTGCATTGGGGCAGAAGTTTGACGTCTTTGTAGAATATTTAAACTAGCAAATGGGGAGAGGGTGCAGCAACCCATACGTCGAATGGGAAGAACACCCTTCCCCCCTCAGCTAGTGGTCAAACAGCAGTTCAGCATGTTTGTAGTTCATTTGCATCACCAGGTAAAGAAAAAGGTCTGGCTACCCATACGATGCACAGGGGACATGCCAGACCTCGCCCAACAACTAGCACACCAAAATCTGGCCAATGGAAAATCATGTACACAAATGCTCGCAGTCTAGGAAACAAGATCCCAGACCTGCAGGCAATAATAACAGAGGCTAAACTGAACATAGTAGCCATTAGCGAGACATGGTTTACCAGTAACCACACTTGGGAGACTTCATTACCTGGCTATGTACTGTTCAGAAGAGACCGAGGTGCAAAAAATTGGGGGTGGAGTGGCCCTTTTTGTCAATAAAAATATTAAAGCTACAGAAATTCAGAATACACATAAGGAACCAGAAGAACTGTGAGTCACCCTGGAAACAGGAAATGGGACAGCCATACGAATTGGGGTTGTGTACAGGCCTCCAGACCGGGGGAGGACATAGACACATTACTGTTAGAAGATATGCAAAACATGACAGCTAAAGTGGAGGTTCTGATAATGGGAGACTTCAACATGCCAGAAACAGATTGGTTAATATCAGCAGGAACATCTGCCAGAACTAGACACATGGTGGATTCTCTGCAGGGGGAGGGCCTCAAAGAACTGGTACAACAACCCACAAGAGACAGGGCTATTCTAGATCTAGTACTGACTAACAGGGAAAGGATCACAGATCTCCAGGTAGAAGGTCACCTGGGCACCAGTGACCATCACATGGTATGGTTCAATTTGGCCACTAGAACAAAATCATCCCATTCCAAGGCAAAAATATGGGACTTCAGAGGAGCTGACTTTGATTAGATGGCCAACCGAGTTAAGCTAGCCCTGGCAAGAAGAAATACAGGTGAGGGTGTACAGGCAAAGTGGGCAAGCATTGAAGATGCAATACGTGAAGCAACATCCCATTGTGTTAGCGAGAAAAGGAAGAGCAAAAGAAGAAGGAAACTGCTTTGGTTCTCAAACACAGTAGGAGAAAAAGTCAGAGCCAAAAGGCTGGGCTTCAGGAAATATAAGGGAACACAGCAGGATGAAGATAGGGAGGCATACCAAACTTTCCTAAGGGAATTAGGGAACGTAGTAAGGCAGGCAAAGGCCCAAACCGAAGAAACACTAGCATGAACAGTAAAAGAAGGTGACAAGACTTTCTATAGATACATTAGTGTAAGGAGACAGTCCAGAGGGATTATTGCTAAGATCAAAGGGGATAAGGGGGCACGTGAGGAGGAGGAGGACCATGTAAAAGCATCTATCCTAAATAGATACTTCTGCTCAGTATTTGCTGAAGAGAAGGTAGGGCAGGGCCCACAGCTCAGCAACATGGACACGGGGGGGGAGAGGTGTGCACTAGTCCCTTCACAAAAGAAAGGGTCCTACAAGAACTCGATAAGCTCAGGGTGGACAAGGCAATGGGACCTGATGGCATACATCCAAGGATACTATAGGAGCTAAGGGTGGAACTAGCAGAGCCATTATTAGAACTGTTAAGTGAGTCTCTGAGCACAGGAGAGGTCCCAGAAGACTGAAGAAGGGCTCATGTGATCCTGCTCCAGAAGAGTGGTAGCAGGGTGGAGGCAGGGAACTACAGACCAGTCAGTCTTACCTCAGTAGTGGGCAAGATTATGGAGACACTCCTTAAGGAAAGGATAGTGCAACACCTGGAATCCATAGGAGCACAGGATCCAAGACAGCATGGATTTACAAAAGGAAGGTCCTGTCAAACTAATCTCATAGATTTCTTTGACTGGATAACCAGAGGGGTGGACCAAGGGGGAGCAGTTGATGTCGCCTACCTTGACTTCAGCAAAGATTTCGATACTGTTCCAGATAGAAGATTGATTAATAAGCTGAGTAGGCTCAGGGTGGGTCAGACATTGGTCAACTGGGTGACAAACTGGTTGATGGGCAGAAAACAGAGAGTGGTGGTAAATGGTATACAGTCAGAAGAGATGCAAGTCACATGTGGGGTACCTCAGGGATCAGTCCTGGGGCCAGTCCTCTTCAATATCTTCATCAGTGACATTGCAGATGGACTGGAGGGTAAGATTTGTCTGTTTGCAGATGACACCAAGATCTGCAACAGATTAGATGATCCAGATGGGGAGGGCAGAATGAGGAGAGATCTGGATAAACTAGCATAATGGTCGGAAGAGTGGCAACTGGGGTTTAACACAAAGAAGTGCAAGATCATGCACATAGGGAAGAGAAACCCTGAAGCCACCTATAGGCTAGGAGGGGAGTTGCTGGCAGTCACAAGGGAAGAAAGAGACTTGGGCGTGATCATCACAGATGACCTAAAACCATCCAAGCAGACCACTAAAGCAGAAGGTAAGGCTAGTGGGATGTTGGGGTGTATTAGTAGGGGTATCACAAGTCAGAAGAGGGAGGTAATAATCCCTCTTTACAAGACACTGGTTAGGCCCCATCTGGAGTACTGCATGCAGTACTGGAGGCCACACCTTCACAAGGACATTAACCAAATTGAGGCAGTCCAGAGAGGGCAACCAAATTGAAGCAGGGACTGCATCATAAAACATATGAGGACACATGACCCTGATATCCCTTTGTGCTAAGAAAATTATATTACACCACTGGTTGGATCAGCAAACTCCTATGTACACAGAGTGGCACAAAGAAATTCTCTTTGCCTTACAAGCAGAACATCTCCTTACGAGCATCTCTAAAGGTAACAATAAATACCAGTCAATATGGGCTCCCTTGCATACTTTATCGTCCATTAAGTGTTACTTTGGCCCATATTTTGGATTGTTTTGGAATGTATTACTGTGTCAGATTGAGCTCTGTAAATGTTAATGATAAATACTCATCCTGTTGCTTTTCCAAGATGTACTACCCCAGCCTTAAAAAAAAAAGACATATGAGGACAGATTAACGGAGCTCAATATGTATACCCTAGAGCAAAGGAGGGAGAGAGGTGATATGATTGAAACATTCAAACACCTTAAGGGCATTAACAAGGTGAAAGAGTCTAACATGTTTCAATATAAGAAAAGTAGCAGGACAAGAGGACACAGCATGAGATTAGAGGGAGGCTGATTAAGGGGTAATGTGAGGAAGTGCTTTTTCACAGAAAGGGTGGTGGATGCATGGAATGGCCTACCTCAGGAAGTGATGGATATGAATACAGTGCAGGGCTTCAAACAGGCATGGAATAGGCATAAGGGAGCAATACAGATGAGTATGAATAGATAGGCCATTGACAGACGAAGGCCAATAGCATATTCATAAGGTAGAAAAATAAATTGGCAGACTGGATGGGCCTTGCGGTCCTTATCTGCCGTCAACTTCTATGTTTCTATGTTTCTATAATTGAATTATTCCAGGCATTAAAAAAAGAGATTATTAAAGATGACACACCAATTTGAAATCCCAAGACCATTAAATTTTCCTAGAGTAGTGAATTATAATTGATATAGGTGTTGGACAAATGTCATACTTTGCCTGAATCATTTTATGCAATGTGATCAGAAAATGATCACTTTCCACTCTATTTACTACTACTATATCCTCCCAATAAATGGGAGGCCCCTGACAAAGGGCCAAATCAATTACAGAAAAAACATTTTTTTTGTAAAGTAAGAGGGAAAACCTAAATGGTCTCCCTGTGTTCTACCATTTTGGGGATATACCAAATTATTATTCATAAATTTTATTAATGTATGTCCATTATAATTACATTTTAAATCAGATGAAATTCTCTTTACTCTAGGAATGTTAGGAAACATATATCCCAATACTGAATTATCACTTAGTCCGTCAAAGTTGCCAATTCTGGCATTAAAATCTCCAAGTAGTAGTAGAAAAGCATCAGGGTATCCCATTTGGTATGATTGTACCATGTCAGTGAATCTGTCCCAGATCTCATTTGAATACTTTCTATCTTTTAAAGGAGAGATATAGCAGTTGAACAAAAGAAGCAGAGTTCTATTAACTGAGAATAGAATCCCAACAAAATTCTGTTCCAATATTGGTTGTTTAACACCCTTAAAAATCCCTGTTTTAATATATGTTAAGATAACACCCGATGAGTAACCCATCTTTCCAGACTTAAAGCCTGGAGAGTGAAACAATGTATAACCATTAATATCCAAGTCATCCACTTGCTTATGCCAAGATTCTTGCAAACAAATAATATAAAAGAAACAAATGCAGCTCAGCCAGTCCTTACCTTGAAACTTTGACCTAATGCCAGCTATATTCCAAGAAATTAAGAAGGATCATTTCCCTTCCATGGACATAGAGGACAAGTTTCCCAATTGGGATCCCAGGCTAGGTAGACCCCTGGATTCATCCTCCTGAACCCTCAAATCAAAAGGGGGAAGCCCCACTATAGGGTCAGGCAGTCATACCTCATATCCTGCGATAGCCAGGAATCTATTTGAGATGGGAACTGTATAAGTACTTCCCATCTCAGAGTGAAGTATATGTCCTTCAAATACAGGGCTGGGGCCCAAAAAAATGGTGGAATTCCATCACCAGTGATAAGAGCAACCAAATAAAGGCCGAGTGAATCAAGCATTGCTGCTGCATTCCAAACCCTACTGGCTATCACAGGATTTTTAAAGATTATATCAATTTGTCCCCCATTTGACAGGGTTGGATACCTGGAAACTCCTAATACACCTTCGTGGCCCAATCTAATATTTAAGAAATTTGCAAACAAATTACATAACACTCTTGCCAGTTTGTCATTGGTTTCCTTATACAACTTCCTATGCCCAAAAAGACTTAGGGTGACCGCTGCAAACTCATAATCAGCAACAGTTTCATTAATCATCCCATTGTTGCTGCCAGGTGGACCCTCCTTATATTGGTTGATAGAATCAATCACCTTAGAATCTTTATCCAATAGCACTGCACAAAGAGTAAGTCTTTGCATGCCCAAGAAATTTCTCCAGATATAGTGTGTCAATCTTTCAGAGGCCAAAGTTACATCTACACTATTCACGGAGAAATCCTTATTGGCACCCACATTTCTCCTAACCATAGTAAAATCATTAACAGCAATATCCAATTTCAGTTCATCATTAAATAATTTATTAACCAAATCTGGCAAAACATCTTCCTTTACCATTCTAAGTCCATAAATTTTGATCCAGGATGTAATCAAAGGTGAAGAAAATGAGTGATGATTATGGTCAGTATTACTCAGATTCTCCTTACTTTGCAGTGAATTATTAGTAAAAGCACTTTCATTAGCTGGAGTAACATTTCTTGCCTCTTCCATGTTTTTTTTCCTTTAAAACTTGTATATTTTAGTTTTCCTCACTCCCTGGTTTTTTTTTGTTTGTTTGTTTTTTTTCTTTTTATTCTTCCCCTGTGCAGTGCTGGACTCTAAACCTTTTACTTTTCCATTGGCCACCTTCTTTTTACTACCTATACAATTTTTACTATTATGTTTATCCTTTTTTTGTTTCTTGTTAGCCTTTCCAGCCAAAGGATCGAGTTTGGGAATTGTCTCTAAGTCATTAGTTGAGGCAATTCCCTTATCTTGAGCCCGCACTATCCTGCCTATTGATTTCCTCTTATCTACCAATATATCTACAGAGAAGCCAATTGATGAAAAATCTGGTCTATAGATGCTGGACTATTTAACATAGAAGCATCAGCATTAACACCCCCACATTCCATAGACATTGAGGAGGACTTCTTCAGGAGATGTATTTCTTTTAGAATCCTAATAACATCATCCATCCTAGCTCCATTCACAGCTATACGTTCCTTGAGTGATTCAGTCTCAGTTCTATTTATAATTAACTGTTTGCAGAGCATAAGATTAGCAGCATATTGATTTTTTAAGGACTTTAATTGTATCTTCACTCGGAGTATAGACCATATTTGAACCACTAATACTTCTATTTAACAGTGATTGATTAAATGTCTATAAATCATGCAGATTATTTATGCTGTCATCATCCAAGGAACGCATTGTTTTTTAATGTTGAGACCCATCTGCAAGAGAATGGATTGGGTCAACAGAAGAGAGATTATTCCTCTGCAAGTCCAATTGTTTGAGTCCCTGGATAGTGACTTCCAATTTATTAAAAACTTCATTCAAAACTGATTTACAGACTTGAGATATTTCCTGGTTACAGTTAGCCCCACTATTAACCTCCTCAGTTCCAAGCTGTGCCATCTCATTTTTCTCAAAAAATCTGGATTGTTGCTCAGTTCTGTCATTCTGTACATTCTGCATCTCCTAGCCAAGCAAACTTCTTTTTTCATCAACATTCCCAGTTGCAGAAAATACCAGTACTTGCTCCTTATTTGTTGCTCATTATGTATACCATTGCAGTTATCATCTGCACTAATAACATTTTTCAAAACTGGAGAGAGAACATCTGACCTTATATTCTCATTGTTAGAAGTACCAAAAAATGATTTATGAGAACTAGACGTACATGACTTTAAGGACTGAGTAGGGGTGGAAGTAAAATTCAGAGGGTGTGGAGATGAAGATAAAAAATCAGCACCTTCTTGGTTTAATTTAACACTATCTTTGAAAAGTGCTTCACTAAGGGTCTGTTGTTTAAGTTTAGGTTTTGTTAAAGCAGTCCCTATTCCCTTCAGTTTGGCCTTTGAAGTTGATAGTACGGAATTCTTCACAGGGTGATTAGCAGAGTATTTGATCCTTCCTGTCTTATTCTTGGGTTTAGCACTAGTTAAAGCACTGTCTATGGGATAAAAATCACCACTAGTACCAGTAGCACCCATAACTGGCACAATAACACAATTCGTGCCACAGTTTGGTTCAATATTACCCATGGTAATTAAATCCAAGTTACCATTAATTAAGGTACATTGATTCCTGGTAAACACCATTTTCAGCACCTTAAGAGTTTAACACCTTTACTTATGGCAAGAGTAACAAATAATAAAAAAATAAGATGTGGCACTAATGTAAAATTACTAATATGGAATTACTAAAAGCTAATTTCCTAGTTTCTTCAGATTAGCACTTACTTATTCCAACAGTGCTTGTTCAATAGCCAATAAACAGCAGATTACCCACTGAGTGCAAAACTGAACACATGGATAAAATATGACCAATTTCTCAGTCATACATAAATTCCTAGTGCAATACCTTTTAAACTTTTAAATTCTTAACAGAATCAATCAATACGCACCATTTGTTATATTGATTATAATATCTTTTTTACAGATATAACTGGAGTACTTCACCAGTTCCTTCAACTTCTCAGCAAAAGTGTCACTATACTCCACTTAAATAGGGTCAGGCAGAATTATAGTCCAAAGTCATTCAAAGTGTCCTTCACAGCTGAAGCTGAAGATCTTGTGCCACAGTACTACTCTCCCTTTCCAAACTCCAGCTCTTAATTCTGTAGGAAGCGCGCCCAGAATATTCCCTTTCTTATTGCACGAGCGGCATCTAGTACCAAATTTATTCAAGATGTTGTAAAGTTCCTCTGATTATTTCGACACACTAATTCCTGTATCCACTGAGAAAAAAAGAGATGTAGAATAGGAGAATTTTGCTAAAACATAGAAAGCCCCCTCCCTCCCTCCATCCCTTTATCCACCAGCAATTAACAATGGAATTCAACTAACTAAAAAAAAAGCTAAATAGTTATATAAACGGGCGCTCATGCAGTGTCATAGCACCACTCAAAATATATAAAGAATAAATTACATTTCTAAACCAATAAATAAAAAGAGCCACTGGTTGCATTCTTACTTGCGCTTGTATATGACACTACTTTATATCCCTGCCAAGAATCTGAGCAGTCCTTTGAATTCTCCACTTCTCCACTTTCTACTTACTGACTGCAACTTTAGCTTGTTTAAAACAGATTTCTTTATAAAGTGGGAAAAAATTATTCTCCAAATAGTCTGAAAGCAGCGCAGAGCAACACTCTGTTTCACCATTTTACCAGTATAAATCTCAGTTCCACTTCCACTGAACCAACAGATTTACTGAACTGAGAAAACAAGTAAAAAATACGGCAAAGCCAATTTTAAAAGAAAAGTGCTACTAGACAGCTGCCCGGTTACGGTATTATCCCAGTATTTCAATGTTAGCTCTAAGTCTCAGAGCCGCACAATCAGTAGAGAATAAAGTGTTCAAATGAAAAGAGTACGTGCAGGCTAGTTTTAAGTTACTCAGTGGCCGCTTTCACAATCAGCACCAATTAGCACAATTAAAAAAAGTGAGTGCAGACATTTATAAATTAGTTTGGCAGCTGTTTTTGGCAATAGCACCAATCAGCATTAATTAGCGCAGTTAAGCCTTGACTTAGATAAAAAGAACAGAGTTACTAATTACCGTTTCATTTACTCCCCTTGTTAAATTAATGTAATTAATACAACTTATCTCTAGCAGTGGTTGAATTTACACATTGCTGTATTAAAGGGAAAGGGCCTCTCAATCCCCCTCCAATGCTTTCAAAGCAATAATTACAAGCCCATATACCAAAAACTGTCCCAAGAAAATATATAATAAAACAAAATAGAACAGACAAGACAAATAAATAAAAAAAATTTCCTAAAATATCCACTTAAAAACAAACTATGGTACAACAGTACTGCACTCCAAATTCTAAAAAAACACATCCCTAGGTGAAAAGATGTGATTTATAACATCCACGGAGTTTGGTGAGGTGAAATACATGTTCCCTTTCCAAGGAACCACACTGTCTTCAGCAGAGGGGCACTTGCCACACAACTTTCTGAAGGCTGTTGCCCCCTCTCTGCACCAGGAGCGGGCTCTGCCACTGCCCGTACTCCAAGCTCCCGGTCAAGGAGCTGGCCTCTGCAAGAGTCTTTCCGCTGTACAAACTGCAACACAAGTTGAACTGGTAAGGTGTTGATTTTAAAACTGCTACCGCAAGTTCTTTTCTACCGAACTTTACTTGAGAAAGGATCCTTCACAATCCAGGCAACAATGGTATACCTGCAGTAGGTAGGAAGCTAGCATATCAGCACCCTGCTGCTTCTGCTTTCCTCATGGAACAGTGTACAGCTGCACCTCCAAGAACTCCCAGATTCAGAGGATCATGCATAAACCCATGTCTTGTGCAAAAGGCTGAGTCTGGGCTTCACCAATTACATTTGCTAAGCAAAGTTCGTATTGTCAACGTCAAGCAGAGAAATCAGTTTCACTTAAATAAGTAATTTTTTTTATTTAGATATTTGGAAATAACCTTTGAGAAATGTGCTCTTTTTCAAAGGTTCCGTGTCAGCGTAAGAGAGTGAAAATACATTCAGAGAACACAATACACAATAGACAATAACATAACACTGTTTGCATAGCGATACATAGAAGGACTCAGTGTACATGGCATTTTCAAATAATTACAACGGTTACAGGAAGATAGTAACAAGGTGAGAATAAATTGAAAAGATGTGAGGTGTAGAGAGAAGAAGACCTATCTTTATATCAAGGAGCTGCAGCCAAGAGAGTAGGCTTTGTCAGGTAATGAAAGACAGTGAGGCAGGCTGAGGTGGCTAAAAAAGAGGGGGTGGAGAGGTAAGAGTGGATTGGACAACCACGTGGGGGAATAGCACAGGTAGAGGGAAGGGAGGGGAGTGGTGTGTGGAATAATTGTAACTGGATAAGAAGAGTGCCTGAGGAGGAAGACTGAGTAGTGGAAGTGAGTGGAGGGACTGGTGAGGGAATGAGGAGGATAAATAGATTGGGGTATAGGCACATGTGTGGGACAGGGGAAGGGGGACAGGCTACCATCGTCCATAGCTAGCTTTGTTTAGGGTGTGTAGATGGGCAAGAGTTGAGGGGGAAGGATCATGTGACTGCCCTACATACACACCTTCTACTGTCAATGAGATGGAGCTTAAGTTCCTTTTTGAAGGAGGGGAGGCTCTCAATGTTAAGTATATTTGTGGGCATCTCGCTGAGCTAAAGTGGGGCTCTATAGGAAAAAGACCTTTGTCCAAGGGAAGTTCTTTTGAAAGGGACAGCCAAAGGGGCTTGATTCATGCCCCTTGTCTAATAGCTGGACTGATTTGCTTGCATGAAATCCACAATACTGGGAGGTGCCTTACCCTGAAGTGACTTTTTTCTCAGCAGGCACATTTGGAACTTTATTCTACAATTCAGATTCAACCAATAAGTTTGCACAAAAAGAAAGCACATGTGAGTTAGTTTATCTGCCCTGAGAGGCAGCTTGCAAGCTTTATTAAGAGCAGTCGTGACACGTGTGAGAGCAGTTTCAGATGCTGCTGCATAGACAATCAGGCCGTAGTCAATGACAGCCAGTATGGAGCTAGAGCTGGAAATTGAGAGTCAGAGGGCAGAAGGAGTAAGATATTGTTTGTGCCTAGAAAACAGGAAGTTGTTATCTCTCTGTACAGACAGCTGGTGAGACCCCATCTGGAGTACTGTGTGCAGTTCTGGAGACCCCATCTCCGCAAAGACATAGACAGGATGGAGGCAGTCCAGAGGAGGGCAAATAAAATGGCGCAGGGTCTGCACCAGAAGACGAATGAAGAGAGACTTAAGGAGCTTAATATGTACAGTATAGCCTCGAGAAAATGAGGCAGAGGGGAGACATGATAGAAACTTTCAAGTACCTCAAGGGAATCAACAAAGTCCAAGAGGGTAGCATCTTTCAGAAAAAGAGGTGTGCAAGAACACGGGGGCACAATTTGAAGATAGAGGGGGGATGGCTCAGAGGTAGTGTGAGGAAGTATTTTTTCATGGAGAGGGCTGTGGATGCATGGAACAGATTTTCTGAGGAGGTTGTGGAGTCAAAAACAGTGGTGGAATTCAAGAATGCATGGGACAGCCACAAGGCAATTCTAGGGTGTGAGGGAAGGAAGAAGTAGGCTGTTGGTTAACTAGGATCTGCAGCTTATCCATTATGTAGGGGAAATGGGCAGATTGGGTGGGCCAAACGGTCCTTATCTGCCATCAAATTCTATGTTTCTATGTGATATAGGACACCCAGCCTGTTATGGACTGCCTTTACTACTAGGTCAATGTGTTGTGAGAATGAAAGTGTATCATCTATAGTGACCCCATGGTACTTGAATGAGTGTACCTATTCTAGGGGATCGTCCTTATTGTTGAGGATGGTCAGGACCGGATTTAGTTTTGTTATGCTGGTGGTTGGAGATCAGCAAAGCTTTGGTCTTTTTATAGTTGAGGAGTAATTCATGTGAGCAAAACCACTCTTCTAGTTGGCAGAAGGTAGTCTGCAGTTCCTTTTGAAGCAGATCAGCCTGGATGTTACTGTCCAGGGTTATGGCATCATCCGCATATAGAATTATTTTGCTTTTACAGGATTTAGGAAGGTTGTTCAAAAATAGACTAAAAAGGAGAGGAGCAAGAATGGATCCTTGCGGAACTCCTAGTGAGATGTGCTTGGCAGCTGAGATAGTGGACCCTATTTTTACACTCTGGGACCTGAGGGTCAAATAGTCCTTGAACCAAAGGACCGCTTCAGGGGCAATCCTAGTGACAGCATTTGCTGCAACAGTATTGTGTGGTTGATGGTGTCAAAGGCCTTTGTGAGATCTACGAAAACAGATCCCACATATTTGCCTTTGTCCAGAGCCTTATGCCTATATTCAGAGAACTCAACTAAGGCAGTAGCCATGGCATGGTTCCTGTGAAAGCCGTGCTGCTGAGCACACTACAGATTATATTTCTGCAGATGTTCAGAGATCTAGTCCGCAACAATTTTTTCTAGCGCCTTAAAGAGTGGTGATAAGATCGAAATTGGTCTGTAGTTGGCAGTGTTAGATCTGTCTCCACTTTTGGGGACAAGGGTTACCATAGCCTGCTTCCAAATCGATGGAAATTTGGCCAGAGCAAGAGATTTATTAAAGATTTTGGTGATGAGGGCAATCACTTCATTAAGTGCCAAGGCAATTAACTTCATATCAGTGCTGTCACTGCCAAGCCTTGTCTTGTCTAGGACCTTTAGAACATAGGTTTTGCCTCCTTGACCATGACTCGTCTAACGTAGAATCTAGCCTGAGAGGAACTGTAGCCCAACATAGTCTGGGGTGGATCAGCTGTGGCGAGGTAATCTGGTGGGGGGATAGTACTTAAGTCTGTGAATACAGAGTTGAATGCTTCTGCAATGGAGTGGGGATCCGAGGTGGGAGTGCCATTAATGTTAAGCATGGTGGGGTGTTTCTTGACTTCTCTGCCCGTCAGTTCCTTAATGTTATCCCAGAATAGCTTCCCATTGCTCCAGTTCCTGTCCAGCTGGTCCTTGAAGTATTTAGCTTTGGCTAATCCAGTGAGGCATGTACACCTATTTCTAATGGCTTTATAATTTTGTAGGTCACTTGTGCTGCCAGAGTTCCTGGCTCAACACCACAGGTTATCCCTGGTCCTCATTTCATCTAGTAGTTCCCGCTCAGCATAACATTATGCTGACCTCGTGCTTATTTTTTCTTGATGGCATGCCTTTAGCATTTTTAATCATAGGTCTATGAACATATTTATTTATTTAAGTGAAACTGATTTCTCTGCTCGAAGCTGACAATACGATTTTCGCTTAGAGAATGTAATTAGCGAAGTTGCACCAATAGTAATATGATACCGTTCATTAGATATATTTTTTTTTATGATGAATGTAAGTGTGTAAGTGTGTTAGATATTAGATTTTATGTGTCACTGGGTGGTGCAATATGTATATATATTTTTAAGTGGGGCTTCAGAAATTGCTTGGTCTGAGTATTTATGAACTCAGTGCATATAATGAATTTTATTATTAACTAATTGATCATGTTGAATGAACATGTGACCCACTGGGGGTATATAAGGACACACTGATATGCTCATTCCACACCCTGATAAAGCATTAAGTAAGATGCGAAACAGAAGTTAGAGAATTTTGCTGCTGCTTTTTAACTTTTTTGTAATAAACATATTTATAACGAGACTATCTTGAAGTTGTTGTTCGTCAGCTTTTCTTTCTTTTATTCCATATATATTTTTTCCACTTCAGTCCCTCCCAGGGGAGGAACTGTCTCTCAGGTCCCACCGTTCCACAATTAGCCGCCCCCCAGTACTTCCTTCGCAGACTGCCCCCCCCCACGGCAGGGCCAGGAAGGTAGTGCCCCTTCCCCAGAGACCCAATCCAGAACCCCGGGGTCAGCCCGCAGCATGGCAGACCGTCATGGAGCCCCATCAGAGGGCAATCAGTGAGCAGGACAGTGTGTGCCCTCCCCCCCAACAGAGGAGAGCAGTCCTCTGGATGCTCAATCTTCTCTCCCCCCGCTGACCCCCGGTGGCCCAGGCTCATTCCCAAACCCGGGTTGCCAGCATGGCGCGAGGTGTAACGATCAGCGCCTCAACCTCCAGTGCCACTGGGCCAGCATTCATCAGTTTTTCTGTGATGCCCAAATAAATATATTTAGTATAACATGAAATACTTTAAAATAGATCTGTGCGAAATATTTCCTCATGCCAATGAGGATAAGTGGAAGTATTATATATTTTTAATTGGCAATTTCTTCTTAAAACCTTTTTCCACATGTTATCTCCCCCCCCCACTAGACTCCCCTACCTCAGTCCTTACCTAAATCCTGTCCCCAGTATCAGTGACTGCCCCACAATGACCCTCCCTACTTGCATTCTTCTTGCCCTTCCCCTGCATCTCTACCCCAACAGTGGGTTTCTTCTCTGCCTCTCTCAGGATCCAGCAGGGAGGCAGGGCCCATGCTGGGGAGTAGATGCTAGGCTTCTGGGATGTGGGCAGCAGGACACTACATTGCCATACCTCCCCTAGCCACTTTTCCTCTGCCCTCCTCCTTATACTAACATACTAACATATTAAAATGCCAGCAGAATAGGCCTAACAGTCTTTCATGTCTTCTCATTTGCTCAGCCCCCACCCTGAGAGCTGATCTTGCTGCTCCCCTCGCCCTCTCTGGCTTCTCCCTTCTCAGTTCTAGATATTCTCACTGCACAGGATTTTGCTTCCAGAATCCTTCCCCTGTACCTGTCCCACCCCCTCTTGAACCCCTCCACCGTCTCTGCCTCCACCAGCCCCATGAGCAGCACATTCCATGGCTCCACCACCCTCTCAGTGAAGCAGCACCTCCTCGTTTCTCCACTGAATCTCCCCCCCCTCCAGCTTCCATCCATGCCCTCTAGTTGCCCCCTTCCTTCCTTCCTTCCTTCGGAGCATCCTGACTGCTCCTCCCCTATTTACCCCTTCATGTACCTGAAGACCTCTATCATGTGCCCCCGGTCCCTTCTCTCTTCCAATGTGTACATATTTAGCTCTTCGAGCCTCTCCCCATAGGTCCTGTCCCCAAGCCCCAGATAATTTTGGTTGCCCACCTCTGGACCCTCTCCAGGAGTTCGATGTCCCTCTTTAAGTGTGGCCTCCAAAATTGCATGCAGTACTCTAGGTGCGGCCTCACCAAGCAGTTATACAGAGGGAGTATCACTTCCCTCCTTCTGGAGGTGATCCCCCTAGCGATGCATCCCAGCATCCTGTTGGCCTTGGCCACTGCCCTCCTACAAGTCTCAGAATTGTTCATCTTGACATCCATGACCACCCCCAGGTACCTCTCAGCCATTGAGACTTGTAGCATTCCCCCCCCCCAGGGTGTACACTTGGCCTGGGTTTCTGGCTCCCAGGTGCAGTACCTTGCATTTCCCTGCATTGAACCTCAGCTTCCACTTTCTAGACAACCTTTCCAGAGCCTCCAGGTCCTCCTGTAGGGCCGCTCTCCCCTCCTCCCCATATCAACCACCACCCCCAGTTTTGAGTCATCTGCAAAGAGACTCATCTCACTCCTGACCCCCTTTATGTCAGAGACATAGGCGTAGAACAGGAGGGTCCCAAGGACTGATCCCTGAGGGACCCCACTAATGACCCTCCTTGGGGATGAGACTATCCCACCAACCACAAACTTCTGGGTCCAGTCCTGGAGCCAATTTCCTATCCATCTGATCATCTAGTTCCCCACCCCCATTTCTCTCAGCTTATCCAACAGGCCCCCATGAGGAACAGTCAAAAGCCTTGCTGAAGTCAAGAAAGAGGACATCCACTGGTCTACCCAGGTCCAAGGCACTTGTCGCCCAGTGATAGAACTCCACAAAGTTTGTCTGACACAATTTCCCTGGGATAAATCCATGCTGCCTATCATCCAGGCACCCCGACTTTTCCAGGTCCCCCCTAGCCTCTCCTTGACAATGCCCTCCATCACCTTGCCCACCACCGATGTCAGGCTGATGGGCCTGTAGTTCCCTGCCACCTCCCTTGATCCCCCCTTGTGGATAGGCACTATATGCACCACCTTCCAGTCCTGGGGCACCCACCCTGTCCTCAGAGAGATGCTGAAAAGCTCCGCCAGGGGTTTTGCCAGGACATCCGCCAGTTCCTTCCGACTCTGGGATGTAATTTATCTGGCCCCGGTGCTTTCTCTGTCTTAAGGGAACTGAGGGCTTTCCTTACTCTCTCTGCCATGATTTCCACTTCCGCTACCTCGTCCCCCTGCTTTGCCTTCCCCCCTCCTGCCAGTGATGGCCCCCCCAGACCCACAGATCAGTAAGGTTCCCCCCCAGTTTCACCATCTCCTCCCATGTATGATGCAGCCCCCATTTTCCTTCATAAAAACTGAGGCGAAGTACTCATTTAGTACCTCAGCCTGCTCCCCTGGGTCTTGTGCCCATCCCTTCCATTTTAATCCTGCTAATGTGCCCCTTCACCCTCTGCTTTTCCCCAGTGTATCTAAAGAACCTCTTGTTTCCTCTCCTAATTTCCCTGGCCAGGTTCTGCTCCTTCCTTGCCTTAGCCGCCATCACCACCCTAGTGGCCCTTCTGGCCATCAGCTTGTACTCCCCCTCAATCCCTTTCACTCCTTGAGCACTTGAAATGCCTATAAGCTGCCTTCTTTCCCCTCACCACCTCCTGAACCTCCCTGGTCCACCAGCATGGTCTACGAGCCCTACCGCATTTTAATCTTACTCTTGTACAGGTGTTGGTAGCATCCTGCACTCACCCTCCTGATGATTCTCCACCTGCTGTCAGCATCCATGTCTGGCCCAATCCCATCCAATTGCTTTTTAAGAATCCTTCCCATTTCCTTGAAATCTGCCCACCTGATGTCAGTTACCTCCGTCTTTGTGCAGTCTTCTACCCCTCCTAGGTCCAGGCAGAACCAGACTGTGGCATGGTCACTCCCTGCCAATGGATCCCTTACCTTCAGGCCCCCAATCTGGTCACTGTCTGTCAGGACCACATCCAGTATCTATGCCTCCCTGGTCAGTTCCCCCACCTGCTGAGTTAGAAACGTGTCCTGAAAGACATCCAACAACCTCTGTTCCCTGGCCACTGAGGATGTCATAATCTCCCAGTCCATTTCTGGCATGTTTAAGTCCCCCAACACCACCACCCTTCCCCTGCCCAAACTGCAGTGTCTCCCCACATCTGTCACCAGACTCTCCTCCAGCCCCTCCGCCAGCATGGGCTGTCAATACACCGCTCCTATTTTTACTCTCTTGCCCCCCGTTGTTATCAAGGTGACTCAAATTGCCTCCACAGTTCCTTCCACCTCCTCCACTCCTCCTCCTATGCCAATGCAGTTTTTGACTATTATTGCTACCCCTCCTCCCCTTCCTTCCCCCTGTCCTTCCTGAACATGGTGTAACCCTCCAGGTTCAGGTCCCAGTCATGCCCTGCAGTGGCCCAGGTCTCAGTGATTGCTACCACATCCACCTCCCCCTCAGTTAGCATCACCTGAAGCTTAGGCATTTTATGGCCCAAGCTCCTGGCATTTAGCAGGACTATCTTCCACCCTTTCCATATACTTCCATTTCCCATGCTCGCATTCCCATGGGGATTCTGTCTTCCCCCAGTCAGCACCTTACCAGTCGGCCTTTTTCCGCATTCCTTTAGCTCCCAAGGGGGGTGGAGACAGATTCCCTTCTTTACCGGACCCCCTTGAGAGCCTTTTCTCCCATCCCTCCCCCTTCACTAGTTTAAACCCCACCTTTCACCAATGAACCCCTATTTTCAACTTAAGGTTCCCCTTCAAACTGAGATGGAGCCTGTCTCTAGCATATAGCCCCTTATCCTCCCAGGTCGCCCCCCAATCCCCCATCAATCCATACCCTCTGGCCACACACCACTCCCTGAGCCACTGGATTATCTCCCTAATCTTCCTCTTGTGTTCCCCACTAGCCCTTGGCACTGGCAGGATTTCCGAGAAGGAAATCGAGCATCCTATGTCATGGCAGACCCTGGCAAGCTCCCCGAACCTTACCTGTATCTCTAGCTCACTATTTCCCTCAATGTCATTGGTACCCAGGTGGACCAGTCCGGGGAACCTCCACAATCTTTTGCCAGCTGATATACCTCATGCTTGGCCCTGTGCACCATTAGTCCAGGGAAGCATTTTGTTGTAACCTGGCAGGCTTCCCCCCCATCCCATTTCATACCCCTGATCATGGAATCACCCAACAGAAGCACTCTGACCACCTCTTTTCCTCCATTTCCCCCTTCCATGTCCCTCATCCTTTCTACTGGCCCTTCCCCTCAGTCGACTCCTTGCTCCTCCCCCTATCTGGGTGCCACCTGCCGCCCCCTCCTTATTTACCCTTGCCACCTTTCCCCTCTGATCCTCTGCTTCTCTTCCTCCCAAGTATCCTTCTGTACCCCGCTACCCCCCTGTCACTGCTCATGACTGGTCCTTCTCCCCATCTGCTATACTTGCCTGACTCATCCTTCCTTCCTTCCCATCTCCGTTCAGCCCCTCCTTGCCTGTCGTGCTCCCTGGGCCTAAACCCTCAGCTCCTTTGTTGTATCCTCCTTGTACTTCTGGTCCCTCTCCCTGCCCTTTCCTCCCAACTGGTCCATCTCCTTGCGCTTTCCTCCCTCTACCCCCCTCCTCCTCCTGCTCTGATCCCCGCTCCCCCCCATTTTCCTACATTCCAAGTTCCCTCCTGTTCTTCCTGCTATCCGTCCCCTGCCTCCCCCCCACCTTTCCATCTCTAACCGCCCCTGTCATGGCTACATCGCCCCCCTCATCCTCAAGCAGAAGAAGAGAATTGAAGCAGTTACTGAGCTTAAGGTCCAAATCCACCTCCCCCCATTGCTTCCTTCTCTCCAGCCCCAGCCATCTGCCCACTTCCCTGAGAATGTCCTCCCTTTGCCCCCCCCCGTGAGGTTCCCCAGATACCTGCCTGCTTCCTTGGTAGTGTTCTCCTTTTAGGCCCCTTCTGTCAGGGTCCCTATGTGATCCCAGCATACTCTCCTGCACTCCTTTCCCTATGCCCCCACCCCTAGTGCTTTGTGCAACCACGTGGGAGAGCCCCTGCCCTATTCCCCAACCATACCTCCCCCCTCCCTCCAGCTGTCTCTTAATTCCCTCAACCTCCTCCCTAAGCTGTGCCAGCTGGTAGCACACTGGGCAACCACCGAACTTCCAAGCCCAGTCCAGTATCATGGCCTCCCCACACCCTGTGCACCCCACCACCCTCCCAAAGATGCTGGCCATAATGACGTGTGGTCCCATCCCCTTCCAAGTAGGTTTCCTTGGGTGAACTACCAGGTTCCCCAGTAGTCCAAGATACACCCCTACCCACTAATCAGGTCACCCACTAATCCTAGATACAGTCCCATAGTAAAGGGGTACCCCTGTTACTAGGTGCAGTACTACACAGTAAGCTTATAAGGGAAGTGTACAACTCCCTAAGCTCCTCTCTCCGAGCCTTTAAACCGAAGCCCCAGTGGCTAGAACTACATGAGCTGCACCTAAAACCTTTTCCTCCAATTGCAGGGCAGGTGTTCCCCTATAAATGAGCCGAGCTCTGGGGAAGTGGGGGTGGGATTAGAGTCTACACACCTGACTCTCACGAAAGTGTATCAGCCCTGTGTCTGCCCCTCACTGCACCTTCAAGCACTACCAGCTAAGAAAATCTTTCAAGTCTACTTACTCTGCCAGCCTCCAGCTAGAAGCTTATTCCTCCTTCACTAACTGAAGACTGACTGAGCTGGCAGTCACACCTTGCATTCAAACAGCACTAATCCCCTGTAATATGATGCCTGCACTTACAGGCCAGATAGCAACTTTTAAACACACACAAACACCAAATTGTCTGTTTGAATCCCTTCCTCCTGCCCAAACTAAATGCAAAAGCAATAAAAAGGCTGCCCAAACTAAATGCAAAAGTACAATAAATAGCAGTTAAAACCAGCCATCAAGTACAATTACAAACACACAGAATACCAGCTAAGAAAATCCTTCAAGTCTACTTACTCTCCTAGCCTCCAGCTAGAAGCTTATTCCCCCTTCACTAACTGAAGGGGGACTGCCTTAATTATGTTGGGCTGTCATGGACAGGGGTGGAGGTGATGCCTCTGTATAGATTACTAGAGAGACCTCATCTGGACTACTGTGTACGATTCTGAAGACCACATTTCTGGAAGAACACAGACAGAGTGTCATGGTAACAGCTATACAACAAAGAATGACTGTCTGCAATGCTGCTCCCCAGCCTCATGAAGGAGACCCTTGAAACAGAGACCATAGAGTCTGGGGGGGGGGTGGCATATGCCTCTGCAAATTCCAAACCAAGCAGTTCATTTTGTGTTCAAGAAACCACTAAAATCAAAATTCAGTGACCCCTTTAGATTCATTTTTTTTTTGCTCCTCAGCTCCAAGCCGGCCTCTCTTTCGGGCCTTCCTATGCCCCTCACTGCCACACTGCCCTGATACAGCCACCTCTCACCTCACACTGCAGCCCTCCCTGGTAATCCCGATGTAACCCTTCACCAGGTGTGTTCCTTTCCTCCAAGGGGGAAGGCACCAGTGGGGCAGCCAGTGCAATTCTTGGCCCAGATGCTGCTGAGGTGGTCCATGGACTGCTTGGGCTGTCACGGCAGTGGGAGCTGGTGATCATCAACCAGTCAGCCACGGGGCTCTTTTCTGGTTTTCTCCCCGGAGGCATGGCATGCCACAAATGTCAAGGCATACACCGACTTTCACTATGCCCCATTAAACACTGGGACCCAGCGCATTGCTATACCCCCAGCCTCAGCCAGGGGTCAGCAAAGGCTGGGTAGCTTCCCTGCCCTCTCCCCAAGAGAAGGCCAGCAGTCATCCAACGCTTGAGCCCTCTCTCCTTGGCCAGCCCTTCAGCACTCAGGTCCATTCCCAAACCCAGGTTGCTGGCGTTACAAGTGGAAATCTAACTGCTGTGCCGACGGGCTTGCTTAGATTCATTTTTAACTGTGTGCTCCCCCACATAAATTTTCTTGGCATGATATCCCTGATCAAATGCCATGATCAAATACATGCTGTCTGCCCCCACAGATTCCAAGTATACCAGATTAGTGCCCAGAGTCGGGCTTGAGAGGTGAACCTGGGTCACCCCACCCCACCACTAGGGCTGGGCTTCTTAAAACAGACATCAACAACTGTAGTCCTATTTTGATACTTCCAGCTCTAAACAAGATTCTTGAAAAGTTGGTTGCCTCCCAACTGACTAAATACCTTACCACTTATAACCTCATTTCTCCTGCACAACATGGCTTTTGTTAGGGCCACAGCACCACTACCACCCTCCTCACCCTCACTTCCACTATGTCTACAGCTATGGATAGGAGGGAGTTTACAGGTGTGGTCTTCATTGACCTTCCAAAGGCCTTTGACCTGGTTGACACCACTTTATTAAGTGGAAAACTAGGTGCACTGGGTGTCTCCCTACCCCGCCCCCCACCCTGACCTGGCCTGGCTCAATAGCTATCTGTGTCATAGGTTTCAAAGAGTAAAATTTGGCTATGCCCTGTCTAACCCGGCTGCCACTAAAACTGGAGTTCCCCAATGCTCCATACTGGGGCCTCTGCTCTTTTCCATTTACATTAACTCTATTAGTAATAGTCTCAATCACTGTACCCCTATCCTTTATGCTAATGACTTAGCTCTCCACAGTAGCTTGCACAGCATTCCCAAATTAAATCATCTCCTCTCCTCTGACCTTAAATTTATACAATCCTGGCTCCATTTGAACAAGCTCCTCATGAAAACTGCCAAGATCCAAGCAATGTTATTTGGCTCCACCCCTACATTAAGAATGAACAACACCCCTCACTCTGTTGAATGTAAGGATGGAACCTGTCTTACTGTAATCCCAACATTTAAATATCTGGGGGTGACACTTGACACCTCACTAGACTGTTTAGTACATATCTCTGCCATATGTAAGGCTGTCAACACTAGGCTTGGACTCTCATACAAAATCAGTGACTGCCTGCCACTCACTGCCTGCATTGCTATTGCTCGAGGCGTCCTACTGCCTTTATTTAAATATGGGGTGGCAGTCTACCACCCTGACACTTAAACAATTCTTCATAAATGGGATGTAGCCTACAACGATATTTGCAGATTTGCCTGGACTGGTTAGCTCCCTGCCTCAGACTTCTTGAAATTCGCCTAAGGATGTCTAAATTATTCTGTTATTAATAGGTGGCCCCCCCACATCCCTGTTTGTCCTTCTTAAGCCTGACAATCGCACTTACCCCCTTGGATCCAATGTCCCTGGGTCCTTGCATATACCTAAAACCAAGACCAATTTTGGTAAACTGTCCTTCGCCTTCACTGTCCCTACTGTCTGGAACTCTGTCCCGGCTGCAATCTGGCAGTGTGAATCCCTATATGCCTTCAAAAAAGAATATCACTCCTTCCTCTCTCAGACTGCTGTATGTTCCTGCCTTTAGGTTGTTATGGGGGGGCTCTTATCTAGTCTGTGTTACTCCTGTATCTGTTTTAAAATGACCTTGAGTTCTGCTATACAATTTAGTTGGTTGCACACTCTGCCCTGTGTTTTATATGGCCCAGATTTGCCCCATTGAATGGTTACCTTTTCCAGTGATCCTACTTGCTGCTAGTACGTTACATAGAACCACAGAATTTGACAGCAGATAAGGACCACTTGGCCCATCTAGTCTGCCTGCCTATGTTCCCTATTTACTGTCACACCGTAGATCCTACTTGATCTCTGGTCTCCCCCCCCCACACACACACACACGCCTTGCTTTTAAGGTTCCCTTACGCTTAAGCCTATCATATGCCTTCTTAAATCCCATTACAGTTTTTGCTCCAACCACCTCCTCAGGGAGGCTGTTCCAGGCATCCACCACCCTTTCTGTAAAGAAGTGTGCCCTTACATTTTCCCCGATTCCACCCCCTCCAGCTTCATTGCATGACCCCTTGTTCTTGTGCACCCTTTTCTCTGAAAAAAAGCTTCTCTCTTGAACCTGATTCATACCCTTGAGGTACTTGAAAGTCTCTGTCATATCCCCCTCTCCCTTCTTTCCTCCAGTCTGTACATATTGAGGTCCTGCAATCTCTCCTCATATGGCTTTTGATGCAGATCCCGCACCATTTTAGTTGCCTTCCTCTGGACTGCCTCAACTCTGTCTAGGTCCTTTTGCAGATGAGGACTCCAGAACTGGACACGGTACTCTAGGTGGGGAATCACCAGAGACTGATACAGATACTTTGATTTTCTCTGAGTGTTGTGCCATACATTGTGTTCTTCTCAAACTTGTTGTCACTTCCCTGTTTTACTGTTCCTCTGTTGTATTCTCCCACGTCATGCCTGAAAATAGGCAACTGTTACTGTTTAGTGCACTCACCTGGTAAATAAAAACTAAATAAATAAATGGTATTCCCCAGCATCATGGCTGGATTCTATAATTCTCCATGGTTTGCTTGTGTTTTCCTTTAATGCTGGTTTTAATCTCCATGGAGTGCCATTGAAACTGTGAGCAGCAGCAGTATAGCTACCTTTGTTTTATTGCATGCTATAATATACATAGCTGCAGAAGCACTATTGTGATCTTTAATTATGGAAACAAAGCACGTCTTTTGCAACTGTGTCGCCAGTACACTATTGAGGTCCCTGAGATGAAATGCACCATTGTGTTGTTATTGCGAGTAACATTTTAGAAACAAAAAATGACTGATTACCATCATGCTCTCCATATCAAATAAACATGTTGAACTCTGCCATTGAGCATCATCTTTCAAGAAACCTAGTATGCCTTACACAATGGTGTAACCATTGTATCTTGCTCAATTCTAGTTTGCTGCCAGTCATACAATCTGATAATGGTTTGTGTTTCCATGCTCTGAATTCTGTTGCCGTGTTTCCATTTTATTGATATAAAACTGTCTCTATGCTGCCTTTATTAACAAGGGAACATTTTATCAGCACAAAACAATAGTACGAAACATAACAGTTTGAGAAACTGAACCATCATGTTCAAGATAACAAATCAGGTATCTGATGACTTCTGTCCGTTCTCTGCCAAATCTAGAATAAGAGATCAGTGAAAAAAAATAATTTTGCTGGACTGCGCTCATTGCCCTGATTGTTATTTCACTCCCCTGGTCTCAAGGACTTCTGACTGCAGTGCCCTTCCTGCATCTGTTTTGACTATCTCCTTCCCATTGTGTGCATTATATTGTAGCCTTTGTGTTTTGGGCTGCAGGACCTGGAGTGGTTTACATCAGTGCTGCGGCTTTGGAAGGTGACATGTTCGGAGGAGGAGTGCAAACATTTTGGTCAGTGGCTGTCATTTTCTGATAATCATCAACTGGTGAAGTGTTTGTCTATGTTTGTTAGACTGCTCCCTGGCTTTTCCTAACACCTCCAGCTGGAGAACCTCTGGGATTGTGTCCTAGGAGTGGAATAAGTTCAAGAACTGTGGAATGAGGTAGTTCTCAGGCCAAGATTTTCCTGTGGCTGAGTAGGTCGGACGGACGGCATTTCAGTGGATGACTCTTGTGAGGTCTGTTCTGTGTTAGTGGCTGTGGCAAACTCACACTGGGGTTCCCCATTGGCCACTGTTACCTGTCTGTTTGGCCCCTGTTCGGCATCTGTGCTTGTTTTCTACCCTCGTCTAGTTAATTATTTGCCAGGGGTTCTCTGTGAGAAGGTGATCTCTTTTTCAGACAGCTACAGCTTGTAACATCTCTTCAGCTTCCTCCCCACTCCTGGTGTGAGCAGGAGAAGGCTTAAGGGAGCAGCCATTGAACTTCTTCGTATTGGCCTTCTGGGATGCTCTATGCTGTGAATAACTGGCTCTTTCCCTGTGAGAGGGGGGAGAATTGTCTCCTCAGGAATAATACCTCTGAGATAAGATTTTTAATCTTCTTTTAAACTCTGTTGGACTTCTGGACTTTTAAAAAATGGACTACATGCACTATCATACAGTACATTTATGAAGCAATCTGCATAGGCAACTGAGAGGAGAGACCATCTATTGATTCTGGCATTCGTATTTTAATATTTAGGTTAGCTGGAGTGGATAAGAGGGACAATTGTTTAGTATAGTTCATTGCTTATGTAGGGAATCTGGTCTGAATGTTGTGTGTGTTATTTCTGTAACAGTTTTGTTTTTAGTTTAGGTGTGTTGTGAGGTTGTTGTTGTGGTGGGTGGGTATGTAAGCAATAAGGCATGATGGGGTGTGCATGGAACACATTTTACCGCACAGCCAGGGGCGTAATAAGGCACGAGGCCAAAGGCTGAGTGACTTTAGCCACTAGCCGTGCGGTAAAATGTGTTCCACGCACATCCCAGCGTGCCTTATTGCACTTATAAAATGGGTTCCTTTTAACAGTTGGGAAAAGCATGTTTATATGTAGAAACAATAGATTTACTTGTGTACTTTTATGTAATATAGTCTTCCACCCTCTACAAATGATGTAATTGATGATGATGTCATTGTATTTTTGCCTACTTTCTTCTTCCTGTTATTTCTTTCACATTCAAGATATGGAATGTTTATCATAGAATGTTTATCATGCAATACATGGATTCAAAATTCTGCTCAGTTCCATTGGCAGAATGTTTCTCTCCGAACACTCTGTACACACAGACAACAAAGGCCTTTGTTACAGCCAGAGACTGAATTATCTCACTGTCAGGGAAAGAAGAAGGCAGTTCCCTGATGAGTAGGTAAAGATAGAAGGGGGATTTTTCACTGTCAGCAAAGAAACAGTTGTAGTGAAAACTATAAATAATACTTATTGTTTCTAATTTGTTTATGTATATCAGAAAAGTGTGATAATCAAGGAAACTACAGTTAATTTGTTTGATTTTTTATTTAAGGTAGTTTTATTTTTAGGGCCCAGATGAAGTTTTTTTTTACAGTGTAAAGGTAGCAGCCATGTTTGTGGTGGAAGATCAGTTCTGGCTGTAGGGGGCTAACTGAAATGCTTGTGTTCCAAATGCCCATTGATCTGGTTTCCAGAGTCTTCGCAGTCCTTTTTTTAGCCATGTGTAAACCATATTTTACACATAAATAACAGCCAATCAGATTCCATGATTTTACCCTGCCATATTATAAGTTATTTTTATTTTAATTTTTGGGGTGGGACTGTGTAGGATGTCTCACAGTAGCCAGACCCATGCTTGTTTACTCCACGGAGCAACTACAAGAGTGGTGTCCCTTTGGGGTCTTTCCTTGTACCCTCCCAGCAGCTGTGATTGACCATTGTAGGGGGTTGGGGGTCCTCAGGCAGTATTGCTCAAAACATAGATTTGCTCTGTGGGTAGACAAGGGTGGCAGGATCAGGAATGTGGTGTCTAGGAGGCGCCCAGGGAACAGATTGTTTCATGGAAGGGGTTCCCCATGCCTAACTCCTATTCCCCAGGCTACTGAGATTGTCAATCAGTAGGTGACCAGTGAACCAGCTGACTCAGTTCCTCCCCTTAGGACAGTTCCTTGTAACACCATATCTCTAAGGAATACTACAAAAAGGTTCTGAGCTTCCTAATTGGCTGCAAACATTCTAACGGCCTTATGTTAATCTTTTATTAACATACATGTAGAGCTTAACCATATGCTGAACAAGATTTAACACTGTTTTAAAACATTTTTTATTATAATAGCAATAAGGCACTCCCAGGGATTATGTTAATGGTCTGTTAATCACTCTCTAGGGGCATGTGGCACTCGGTTCCACCTTGTGACACAGTACACCCCTAAAAGGTGATTAACAGACCATTAACATAACCCTTGGTCAAGCCTTATTGCTTAAAAACAGCCATGATGGAGGCATTCATCATGGATTCCGTGGCAAATCCAGTATGCATCACAGAGACTTGGCTGGGGGATGACTTGGGTCCTGTGTATGAGGCATCCATCCTGTGAGGTTATTCCACGGTACATTGTCCCAGGCGGGAGTGACAGGGGGTGGCGTAGCCATCTGTGTTAGAGCTGCACTGGGAGTAACAGCATATTCCATGGGAGAGACCAAGTCATTTGAATGTATGGTGGTGAAAGTTGGGCTGGGTACAAGTTGCAGGATTATGCCCATATAACATTCCCCAGGATACGGGTGCGAATTCTTGCAGAATTTAAGGGTTTCACCGGCCTGGTAGTTGAGTCACCCAAACTCCTTGTTTTGTGTTACTTTAATGCCTAGGCCAATGATAAAAGGTCTCCTTTTGGAAACCATTTCCTCCAAATGATGTCTTCCCAGTACTTCGTACAGGCAGTTGCCACTGGTACCCATCAGCTTGGCCATGCCTTGGACCTGGTTTTCTCATTGGGTCTTGATACTGGCAATGTCAAGGTTGACCGGATGATTTGATTGGATCATCATGTTGCGTAGTTCCTTTGCGGGGCTCCTCAGTTAACCCCCCAGAGGAGATGGTCACTTGCCATTCTTTTACATACGCAATAATTTATTGATCGGCAATAGCCATTTCAAAATATTAAAAACATTACCCAACATCACAGTACATTCATCAGAATAATACAATACATTACTATTTTGTACGCAGTAGTCCATCTAAAAGTCCAGTGCACAGGATTATATGTAAAACCAATGTCAAAACACATAATGTCTCATTATTGTGAGGAGAAATAGCATATAATATCTGTATGTCAGTTTTCTCAAACTGCTAATACCCACCATGTATAACATAAGGGTATTGTGGACAGTGTCTATGCATCCATTTTACCGAGATCCCATAGCTCCACACTTTATGTACAAAAGATTAAAGTAGACCTTAGATAACCAAAATTGGGTTTTCTAGCAATGCCCCATGTGTTTATCAAGATAGCAGCATTCCTATTCTTTTCTCCTATATTTTAACAATTGTAGTTAGATATAGTGCCAGATCTGTATGAATTTCTATATTTTCTGCATTAAATAACAGATCCAGCATAAACCTGTCAGGTATATTAACGCCAGCAATAAGACACGATGAGGTGTGGGTTACGGCGTGATAAGAGCACACCCCAGGTGCGTTATGAGGCACATGGCACTTGCGCTGAGTGCCTTTAGCACCTGGGAAGTGCTCTTATCAGGCCATAACCCACACCTCGGAGTGTCTTATTGCGCTTATAAAATGGGCCCCCAAGTAGAAATGTTTAATTAAAAATTAAAAAAGAAAATGGCTAGATGGCATACATTTGTAAAAAGCAGGTTTTTATGTAAAAAGACAAAAAAATAGTCCCTCTATGCACTGTACTGCACAGTACTGTATTTAGGTATGTCTCTCTATCTATTGTACTGTATAGTATAGCATTTATCTGTGTCAATTGTACTGACTCTTCCCCCCCCATATACATTCTGGTTAGGACAGGTAGGTACTCTCTGTCCGTGACACACTCAGTGTATGTGATTTTGTTTCTAATGTCAGTTGTGCAGGGAGCAAGTGTGTCCCTTTTCAGGTGTCATAGTTTAGTGTGCGTTTCTTTTAGAGGACATTACAGGAGTTGAGTCTTGTACAGGGTGTCCGGTTGAGCAGTATTTGAAAGGAAAGAGGAATTTGAAGTGACTGTGTGTTTAGGCAACAGTCAGCAGGACTGGGGGTCTGGTGACTACAGGATCACAAGCACAGAGAAAGCCATCTGTAGCACTTTCGGTTTTGGTAGTCGTGATGGACAGTTTTACTGAGGTAATTTGTTAAAAAAAAAGAATCTTTCATTTTTGTGGTGTTTGTATTGTGTAGAAGGGGTGTCAATGGCAGGAACGGTGCCACCTGTTTGACAATGCGGTCTGCTCCTATGGGCACCACTTTCACGCTGCAGCTGTTGTTGCTCTGTCACATACTGCCTCGGGAGCTGCAGCTTGACAGCATTGGCACAAATTGATTTCACCGTGTAGTTCGTCGTCGGTGCCAGATGTCGTGCCCGTTGAAAGAATATGTCCTGATAAGGAGACGGCTGGAAACGGCTTCCAGCCAATCAGATATCTAGATTTTATTTGCCCATTTTATAAAAGCTGCTAAATGCTTCCCAGGTATTTTCTCCTCTGTTTATCATACCACAGGCATCTCAATGTTACATGCTTAAGATCTTCTATCTCATGAAGGCTACAATGACACGGTGTAGATGCAGTTTGATTTTTATTGTATCTGGCCTCTAGTACATTACTTGCAAAGGTTTCAGATCTATATCCAGTTAAGATTATTCCTCGTTCAGTAGATTTTTGTTATATTAAGGTAAGGTTTTAAATTATGTTCGGTAGTATTACCCACCAGCCGATTTGAAGTTTTTATTTGTTTCAAGTCTTGAAGGTCTTTCTGTCGGGAAATGTAATAAAGTTTTTTTTGTTATATATCTAGTATATGTTTTACTAATAGTAATATTTTGTTTGCCACAGTACCTGAGATATGTTAGTCCATTGAGTTCCAAAAACCTCTCAATTTTATTTAACCAGCCAGAAGTGTTATATTGGAGACGTTTTTCGTTTTTCATTTTCCTTAATGCACAGTTTAACTAGATGATGCAACATTTCTATTTTGGTTTTAACCCAATAATTCATCAGCTACTTTACCACTCTTTTAGATGTCTGAAGCCTGAGGGTTTCCAGGTGGCACTGGACATCTTGGGCATGGAGACAGCCTGTGCAATGAGACCTGAGGCTGCAGTGGAGGGTTACAATGTGGCTCTCGCCATGGCTATTGACTCTCTAACACCTCTCCATGTTCACCCCTTGATTTCCTGCTGCAGGTCCCCATGGTTTGATGGTGACCTGAGGAGGTTGAAGGCAAAGGGGCTAAGGCTGCAGCATTGTTGGTGGAATTCCGGCTCAGAGGAGGGCACGTTGGCATTGAGATCTTATTACAAAGAGTATCAATGGGCAATCACTCTGAAAAAGTCAGTATTCCTGGCATGGGTGATTGCTGCTGGACAGAACTGACCAGCTCAGCTCTTTAGTGCTGTGGACAGAGTGTTGAAGCCTATTGGTCCGCAGTCCTGTAGGGCATTTTCCCCAGACAAGTGTGATGAGTTTAATCAGTTCTTTCTGGACAAGATGTCCTCTATCCAGGCTGGGGATTTCCTCAAGTGGCCTGTTATCAGCCAACAGTACCCAGTCTGTGATGGACAGGGGAACTTCATTTTTATGGGAGGAGTCTGAGACAGTATTGGTAGAAGACGTTCTCTAGGTAGTTTCCAAATTGCCCCCTAGCTACTGTATGTTGAACCCTTGGCTGATCCAGCTTCTTTTAGAGTGCTGAAGATTGCTCAGTTCAGTTTTTATGGAGATTGCTAGGTGTTCTCTTAGGGAAGAAATTTTTCCCTCCACTTTGCAAAGGGCAGTGGTGAAGTCCCTTCTTAAAAAGCATCTCTAGACCAGGACGTTTTCACAAATTACAGGCCTCTCTTGAACCTTCCCTTTCTAGAGAGGTTGACTGAGAAGGTGGTGGTGGTGCAGTTGAAGCAACATCTGGAAAAATTTGACATATATGATCCATTTCAGTCTGGTTTCCAGCCTCGCCATAGTATGGAAACAGCTCTGGTCAGGGTGTACTATGACCTTCTCCTATCAAGGGATAGCAGACATGGTTCCATCTTGGTTGTGCTTGATCTTTCTTTGGCTTGTCACACAGTAGACCACTGGGTGCTGGTGGCTCATCTGGAGCAATAAGGGATGGTGCTACGGTGGTTTGATTCCTAGTTATCTGGCAGGATGCAGCACATGGCACTTGGCTCTTTCATCTCGAGCAGTGCTACACTCTGTTGTGGCATGTCTCAGGGGTCTATCCTGGTTTCTATGTCATTTGCTGTGTAAATGTTGCCATTGGTGGAGATTATTAGATGCTATGGCTTGAGTTTTCATTACTATGCTGATAACACCCAACTGTACTTATCTTGTGCTCTTGATGATAGGGTGGTTGTCTGGAAAATGAGCAAGTGCCTTAGGAAAATTCGGGAGTGGATGGCAGTCAGATGGCTTAGACTGAACCCTTCGAAGACAGAGGTGCTATTAGTGGAGCTGGATTGGTTTGGTCCATCAGCAATGAGTAGTAGTGATATTCTACCTTCCTTAGATGGCATTGCTCTGGAAGCTGTAGATGGGGTGAGGAATCTGGGGGTCACAGCGGACTCCAAGTTGATATTAGAATACAAGGTGTCGGCTGTTGTCCACAGTGGCTTTTTCCATCTTCGTAACAGCTCCCAGATCAAGACCATTCTGGTACTGACTGACCTGGCAACACTTGTGCATGCCCTAGTCTTGTTGAGAATGGACTACTGTAACGCTCTGTACCTTGGATTATCCGCAATAATGTTGTGCCGCTTGCAACTGGTGCAGAATGCAGCAGCCCGGCTGCTGTCTAGGACCTCTTGATTTGAGCATATCATACCAGTTCTATGTGTTCCACACTGGCTGCTGGTGTAATGGTGCATTAACTTTAAGGTGTGCTTGTTAACTTACAAGGACCTGCATGAATTGGGTCCAGGTTACCTGAAAAATTAACTGATCCCATGTGCTCCTGGTCACCACCTTTTGTCAATGGATACAGGTCTGTTGTCTGTTCCTCAAGCTCACTTAAAATCTTCTGGGGACAGGGCTTCAGGGAGGCCATCCTGATCCTGGGTTACACTTCCTTCGGAGGTACGAGGTGCTGCATCCTTGGCCTTGTTTAAGTCACACCTGAAGACTTATGTGCTTGAAATGTGCTTTGCATCTAATGCTGCTGTTTGGATTCTTGGTTTCAATGTATTGTTTTATTGTGAGATGTCTAGAGCCCTTGGGAATGGGTTACAAATAAATAAAATTGCCTTGTCTTGCCACAAAATGTAAACCTCATTTCTACTAAGCACATAATTTCCACAGAAAAGCCAGAAATGGTGACAGAACTTGTATGGAGATCAGATTAAAGAGAAGAAGGACATTGTAATTCCTAAAAGTAGGCAGGTTCATATCTTCAGCAACAATCGTAAAATAAATCTGTTAAATGGCAAGGAAAAACCTTAAACCTCATTGACTGGGAGGCTTCATCTGACCATGCATTACAAAGCTAGTAATGCACTATCAGGTAACACATCTCATTACCAAGACAAAAAAGCCTCATTACATACAAAATCAGGGACTACTTCATGTTTATATGTTGCTATTTAATATAGATTTAAACCAATAATTTATGTAACAAAATCATATTAAAAATGTTTCACTTTACATATAATACATAACAGCAGCAAGCCAATTTATGAGCATAATGACCCACTCCAGTGTCTGCATTAAAGGATCTGAATGCACTTCCCAGGGGCATATGGACACTTGGCCTTCTGCCTTATACCACACTCCCCTGGGTTAAAATCCTTTAATGCACACCCAGTCATGGTTTATTGCTTATGTAACCTACTCCACAGTGTGCACTGGTGCTTGAAGGCAGTTGCCTGTGCTTTGTGCTCAACAGCACATCTGGGGTGTGCAGCATCTGCCTTACTGCCTGATGCCCTTGGCTCTGACTACACACTGAGGAGTCCCAACAACAGGATGGAACATCTGCCTGTAGACTGTCATTCTCAGCCTATACAGATCGGAGGAGCCTATTTAAAAGGTGATATCTGTTCTGGCAAAGCCTTGTCAGCCTGCTTTGCACAACGAATTGTACACCCCGAATACCTTGCACTGGGATTGAGGTTTAAGAGAATGTTTGCAGTTCAGAAAGATGCACAAAAATCAATTTACACACCCTGTTGTGAGTTATTACTTACATAAAACACATCCTCACTGTCTATACAATGGCACCTCTGAGCCCTTATGGAAATCAATTATAAATATATGGTGAATAAAGATGATAGGAAACCATTTTTTAGGACTCCAGATACCCTCCTGTTTTCTTTTTAGGCCTATCTAACATTCTGATATGTTATAACAATTTTTGTTAAATTAATAGCCTAATTTTGTTTGCCTTTGTTACTGCTCTGAATCCCTTCCCCTTCAGCAGTTGCTGTTCTCTCTCTTCCGACTACCTGAACATTCAAAGACATAAGTAACACTGTCCCAGGCCATTCAGATAAATAGCATGGAAGGATATAACCGATTTAATGGAATGTCTTAGAAATACAGTAGGACAAGAAAGTGCAGTAGCTGGTGAAGACACTGGAACTCTATGTAGATCTGAGGGCACCAAAATCTAGATTATTTATTTATCAAATACTGGACAAAGCATAACTGAATATGTCTTCGGCAAAGAAAGAAAAATAGGAGGTCAGTTAACTGTGTAAAAATAACTTCCTATCACCTTTCAGGAGCCTGCGACGCCTCTGAAAAAATGAAAATTATAGATCATATAACCTGCATTTCCCATACTTTCTGTCCCTTCCCTTTTGATTTAATGTGCTCCTGCTTCTTGTCTACATGTGAGGTCAAAATCTTCTACTTGTAACACCATAGTAATTTCTATGGTACCCAGCTGCAATTCACAAAAAGTGGATTAGGATTCATGTTCCGACAGACAGCAGAAGCAGATGAAGTCCGAGGGACACAGATCCTATTTCAAGCAGCTGTCCTTAGTAATAAAGAGGGAAAAATAAAAATAGAAAATATACGAAATATAAGCTGGATTGTTTGTAAATGTTATATTTGTCCAAATTTACCTAGAGATGTCACAGGCTCTTTAACTATCAATGGGTAGTCGTAACATTCCGAAAATGGTAAAACATTGTCTACAGCCTGGGATGCCCAATATGAAAGATTCTGGTGAACTAATGGTTTAGTTCAATGTTGTAATCAGTGTGTAAACCCATCCATATCCAATTACCTGGTAAATATCTACAATTCCATGTTAGTACTATGGTCTACAGTGTGGCAATGCTGTTCTTAAGGGATCTCAATACTCTGAAAGGAATCTGATTATGATCTTCTCTGGCAATTTTTGCAAGGCAGCACACTGGAAGATGCATGCAAATCAACCTAAACATGTCAAAGTAATCTTTTTTTTCTTTTATTTGATTTTTGTTTTACAGTGTATTTGCCCAGGATAGTCCAGCTGAGATGGAACGTCTCCTTTCTAGTGGGGTCCCACTTCTGTCCATTTCCACAGCTGGGTGAAATGGAGCACTGGAATCTACTCCTAAAGATCCTTTGCCATATATGCACAGAGTGAGAAAAACTGATGTGTGCACAGGGTTATTCATTCATCTGTGTATTCTGTTGAATTTGCAGACTCACAGTTGATTCCAGCTAACATTAAATGTCAGCAACCACAGCAGCAATCAGGGGGTCCAAAAACGTACTTCCACAATCAGCCAAAAATGTCCTGTAGAGGGTTTACAAAATAATTCTGCTAGTGCAAATTATAGCAAACATTGAAAGTGACACAGGTAACTGAACAGGTGCAGTTACAAAGAGAAAAATGTAATGGGACCAGGTATAACAGATGGTCTCAAACAGTACACATTCAGATTCAGAACAACAGTAAAAATAAAGAATGACACACACACACACACACACACACACACACACACACACACACACATATACCTCAAAATGTAGAATAGCGTTGATTTAAAAAAAAAATTCTACTTGGTTAGAATCTCATGTGAGTGTGAAGATGTATTCATAAATACCAAACTGGCAAAGTGTATAGTATGTTTAAAGGGACACTGTCAACCCTCTTTGGCCTCAAAGTGTGTCTACATTAAAAAAACATGTTATTATTGCTCATATTCTGTAAAGATTGCTGATGTAGCTTGTAGTTTTATTCTGATTCCTATTTTCTTTTTAAAAATAAAAGACAGACTGCCCGCCACCATACTGGTGTTACCTCACAAACATGTGTTTGCTTACATTCTTTAGTCAACTTCCACTGCATCTTTCCTGAACTTGGGAATGCCCCTAACACAGTCTAGCCACTCATAATGCCGTGTGAGGAGAGGAGACTATTGCATCATGAGTGGCTGCACTGTCTTGGGGTGTTCCTAATGTTCAGGATGTATGCAAGAAGAGTAGATCAAGGATTAGAAGCAAAACAAAGTTGGGTATAATTGCATCATTCCCATGCATTTCAGTTCTACTAAGAAAGGAAGCAAATAAAACAACCAACTTCTGTGAATTTTTGAGAGAGTATGCCATCAAAAAATATTGGTTTTCAGCTAGAAATAATATCATGTAAAAAAGGTGGACAGTGTTCCTTTAATAATCATTGTTATTATTTTTTATTCATTTATTAACCCAGGATAGGTCAGTTCAGGTGCAGCAAGCTGTTTTCAATGGGGTCCTGCTTCTACACAATTTCACAGCTGGTTGAACTAAAGCCCAGAGTGATTGTGTGACTTACTCTCAGCCACACAGTGAGTAAGTGGCTCTGGTAGCATTTTGAACCCAGTTTTCCTTGTTTGCAAACCTGTGCTGTAACCACTAGGTCACACTGCCTCACTGACACTACACATTCAATTACAAAATCTTATGTAGACATATGAGTGAGGGAGTTAAAGAACAAATCAGCAAAGTTTATGGGGCCAGTAGAAACATAACATATGGTGAAATCATCCAGGCTGCAATACAGCATGCTGCAAAATTCAGCAGAGCAACCACAGGAACTGAGGCAATTTCAGTGGCAGTTAATCCATTTTTGTCATGAAGGAATCTGTGATACGACATTGCAGCCCAACAGCTTCCACTGTAACTCATGCATCTGCAGACTGAATTCCTAGGTACCCAACAACCTTTTTAAGGTGGACATGCCTGGCAAGTAAAGGAACCTATGGGGGGGGGGGGGAGTGGTGTAATGAAAAGAAAGTAAAGGGAATGTTTTTGGGGGGAGTGAATAAGAATGGACCAAAGTGGATATGCGAAAAATAAAACACCAATAGAAGAGAGTAGTAAAAGACAGGTTAGTAGTGATGCTAAGATATTGGTTTTGACTACATTATGAGATCCAACAGATAGCCCATCTATTCAACTCCAGAGCCAAGATCCTAACTAACCCCATTCAGATTTTGGATCCAAGGTCGGATAGTGGGATCTGAGGTCAGATGTCTGCCTCAGATCCAAAGACGGATAGTGCCTTTGGATCCCTCTGATCCCAGATAGTCACATTGGATAGTTGGCATCTTACTGGATCTTAGGTGATAGGATCCAGCAGTCAGATACCAACAGGATCCAATGCCATCCGGAATCTGAGAAAATCAGTGGTATCCAATGGTACCCAAGTCCGTCAGATACTATCTGATTCTGATTCTGTTGCATACTATATGAGTAACGTTACAGGTTAATGAGATCAGAGTGGCAACAGTAGATAAGTACTAGAAAGGAGTAAAATGGTGATAAACAGGGTGACTATCAACTGAAAAGGTCCCATGAACAGTGTGTAGCAGAAAACATAGTAGGATAGGGCAAGACACAAAAATGAAAGCAGGAACATATGACAATTACTGTATAGTCATGCAGATTTTAGATCAAAGGGATGATCCAGAAAGTTTCTATTCCAAGCAGAACTCACAGTTTGTATCCTTCTCTTCATGTACTGTAGGCATCTTTCTTTAAAAAAGTTATTAATTTTCAAACAGAAGCAACAAATAACAAAAAGATAAAAAAAAACGAAGTCAAATACTTACAGATATTTGCAATCATGAAGTACAATCAAATACCTAAGGAGCTTAACAACATGACTAAAAGGTAAAATTAGATTAAAACATCTAGATATAAATACAAATTTAATTTAAACATATCAGAAGACATTATTTTGTACAGTATATATCAACTTTTAAAGCAAACCCTCAAATCAGATAATAAAATATCAAAAATAACAAAAACAAACATAATAAAACAATGATGGTGTATATTCTGTTATTATCTGGTTATGAATTAAAAACTTATAGGTTAATGATTAAAAAGTTTTTAAAAAGGTGTCCGGACTAGTTCAAATTGTTTCAATTTGCTGTTAATCAAATGGCTTACACGTTCATTATTTTAATAGGTTTAAATGCAACATGAATAAGCATTCAAACTCACTGGGGGAGGCATTAAAACCAAAGGAGGCAACTATTGCTCCCCGGATAGTAAAGTGTTAGACAGGAAAACCCAAGAGGAGAAAACTATTCAAGTACAGAATGCACAAAAGGGGAAGGACTGTGACAGGAAAGAAAAAAAGGGGATGATAACTCAAATGGGGAGGATACAGAATTGAAGGTGACCAGGAATTATCAAAATGTAAGAAGAGAAGTGACGAGTCAAGGGGTAAGTCAGGAAATTCCGGAGGAAGAAGCAGGGTAGCAAACAGGAAGGAAGATATGGAAAGCATTGTGCGCAAATGCAAGGAGTCTTGGAAACAAAATTCCAGATCTGGATGGTGGAAGGTAACCTGGATTTAGTAGCGTACTGAGCACCGCAGCTGGGGCATGGCCATACTGGGCTACTCTCTTTTGAGGATGGACAGGTAGAGGAGAAGGGAAGGAGGGGAGGAAGGGGTTACATTAAATGTGAGGGAGGGTATCAAAGCCATGGAGATACAGAAGCACAAAGAAGAAATGGGGGGACTGGAAGTACTGTGGATCAACCTTGAGGCAGACTCTGGGACCATTATCCATACTGGGGTAGTGTAGACCTCATCACAGGGCAAGGAGATGGATAAGACACTTGGGGTGGCACCTGGGGAAGCCATAATCAGAATGACAAGTAGGGGGGGGAGATGCTGCTAGTTGGTGACTTCAATCTGTCAGACATGGAGTGGAGCTTTCTAACTGTGGCTTTGGCAAGCAGCAGAGCCATATTAGACTCCCTACAAGGGGCTTGTCTCAGGCAACTAGTGAAAGAACCCACTAGGGATGGGGCAGTTCTGGACCTGGTGCTTGCAAACAGGGACAGCATCGAAGACATCCCAGTGGGCAGTCTCCTTGGTACCAGTGATCACTGTACACTGTGGTTCAATATAAAGACAGGATTACAGGCAAACCACACAAGGATGATGATCTTGGACTTTAGGAGGGTAGATTTTAAAGAAATGGCACAGTGCTTCAGGAATTGCATAAAGGGCGGGTGAATGCCAGGGAGTGGTAGAGGCACTGTGGGGAAAAATAAGGGAGGACATAACTAAAGCAAACAATCTCTGTATGAAGGAAGTAAGCAAAAGCAGAAGGAAAAAGAGATCATTATGGTTCTCCAAGGAAGCAGCAAGGATGGTAAAAGAGAGAAAAGGCTTGCATTTAAGAGATACAAGGAAACACAGAGGGAAGAGGACATGGCCATATACATAACAAAGCAGAAGGAAGTAGGCAAGGTAGTGAGTGGAGTAAAGGTGCAGACAATGAGAAGGACTGACAAAGGGGTCTCTATGGGGGATAAGATTTTGTTCAGGTAAATAAATGCGAAGAGGAAAGCAAGGGTAGGGGTAGTAACGATTAGAAGGACAGAAAGGGGAGACTGTGCAGAAGGGGGACCATGAAAAAGCTGACATCTTAAAACAGATACTGCTAGTCAGTCTTCACAGTGGATGGTGGAGGGGACAGACCACCAGGGAGAAGCAGGAATAGAATAGAGGGAGGTGGGCACAAGTCCACTTACAGAGGAGAGTCCTGAAAGGACTTGCAGCCCTGAAGGTGGACAAGGCTATGTGACTAAACAGGATTCACACCAGGGTACTAACAGAACTCAAGGAGGTGCTAATTGCTCCCCTCCCCCCGGGACAATCTTTTTCAATAACTCACTAGAAACAGGAGTGCTTCCAGAGGACAGGATATGGGCTGACGGTGTCCCCCTGCATAACACAGGAGGCTAGCAACTATAGGCCTGTTAGTCTCACTTCGGTGGTGGGGAAATTAATGGAAATACTACTGAAATAAATACTGGTGGAGTATCTTGAATCCAATGGGCTGCAGGACCACAGAAAACATGGATTCATGGGTAGAGTTAGTGGGAAGCTGGTTCTCATAGGGAGGGGTATCTCCAGCAGGAGGAGAGAGGTGGTGTTGCTGTTTTATCTCTCACTGGTGTGGCCACACCTTGAGTACTGGGTTCAGATTTGGAGATCACACCTCAGAATGGACATAGACAAGGTAAAGGTGGTCCAAAGGAAGATAATTATGGTGCATGGATGGTTTGCATGAGAAGCCCTACGAGGAGAGACTGAGGGATCTCAACATGCACACGCTGGAAGAGAGGAGAGAAAGCTGACATGAAAGAGACCTTCAAGTACCTCAAAGGGGTGAACAGAGTACAGGTGGGGAATCTGTGTCAAATGAGAACAAGCACCAGGACCAGGTGCATGCAATGAAGCTGGAGGGACGGATAGTTCAAGAGTATAGTGAGGAAATATTTCTTCACAGAAAGCGTGGTAGACAATCTGTGGAAGTGGTGAAAGTTAAAACAGTGAGGGGCTACAAGCATGCATGGGATAGACACAGGGGTATATTATATAGGAAGCAGGGAGGCCAGTGGGTCAGTGGAGCCCAGATGGAGTTTGTGGAAACAGACTAATAAAAGAACATTCAGGCAGATTGGGTGGACAAAGTGATCCTTTTCTGCTGTCAAATTCTGTTTCCCTCAGCCAACTTATTCCTATAGAAAATGCAATCATCTAAATTTGGGGATTTCCCTCTTGCAATCAGAATCTACAGCTAGAATTCGTAAACTGTTTGGTTCTTGATATCTGATCTAGGGAGGTCATTTAGACCTCTTAAGAAGGTCTAAGCCAATGAACTTAAGAGTCTCTTCTGCATGTCACACTTAAAATGTCTATGCCACTGGTGATTTTACTGAATTGGCCATGATAGAAAAATAATAGTCCTTAATTCTCTGTTTTAGCAAATGTATGACAAGCCCCACAGACAATAAATGACAGGGCACCAGAAAACGGAAAATAGCAAAGTGTGTTGGGTAATTTATGAAGACTCTGTAACAACTGTACTATGTTGATAGATTCTAACATCATTAGTGGGTGTTAATGTATAACAGTGGCCACAGTGAACTTTGCCAAAGGAGGCTGTGGGAACTAAGATCATTTATTTGTACAGATATTATGGACCAATTTATTCCAGGTCAAAGGGTTTGTAGAAAGTGAGCAGTAGGAAGAGTCACTGGAAAAGAGCCTATCAATGTTTTAACACAGTCTTTTTTCACTTTATTGGGCTGGTCAGAATATGTATTGAATATGATGAAATTTGTTTAACATCGAAATAATTTTTCATTGGTGGTAGGAGAAAATTGCTGGTATTGTTATCCCTCCTGAATATGTGTTTATCTAAGGTCTGATTCTGATACACCTTTTGACGTAATCTGTTTTCATAATGATGATGATGACTTCCTTGTAGAACTCAGTCTCAGAGCCGCAGATCCATTTGCTTCAGAGATACTGACATACGGAGCTTTTGCCCAACAGTCTGTATGGATAAAAAATATCTCATCTCAATATAGTATTGTTATCCATAGACTTTCTTGATAGGTGATTGTGAAATCCTCCTCCTCCTGTATCTTTGCACAATGTACTATTTAAAAAAATCTGTATTGTTGTGTCCATAGACTATGATCTTGTTAATCTCAAGTATTTGTGTTGTTTATATTGACAACAAAGTCCTGTAATTCCAAAGGGCACAGCCTAAGTCATGAAACACTCTACCATATATAGTACCCATTTCACTTTATGAGACAGATTGGACAGACTGCAAGGCACGGGAGCAGACAAGGATTTGTTGGTGGACCTTCCCCCCAGATACCATTGACGAAGTCCTGCTCCCACTAACCAAAATCCTCAACCATTCCCTCATGCTGTCCCAGTTCCCCCAAAAGTGGAAACTGGCAGTGGTGACTCCAGTCCATAAAAGTGGTGACAAGACTCTCACGAACAACTACAGGCCTGTATCCATCCTCCCTCCTCTATCCAAAGCATTGGAATGGATAGTGGCTGATCAGCTCACGGAGTACCTTGTAAAATACAGCCTGCAATGTTCCCAGCAGCATGGCTTCCGCAAAGGGCACAGCACTACCACGGCACTCCTCGAATTCACCACACACACATTCATCATGCACTTGATCAGGGCCAGTTGGTCGGTGCCTCTTTATTGACCTGACTAAGGCATTTAACACTGTCAATCACTCCATTCTCCTCAAACAATTATCCCTCCTTGGTCTTTCAAGTGAAACTACCCTCTGGTTTCAAAGCTACCTCAGTAACCAGACCCAACCGTCAGGATTGGTGAATTCTCTCGTCATCCCTACCAATCCACTCTGGAGTACCCCAAGGTTCTATCCTGGGTCCCTTGTTATTCAGATTATTCCTGAACAATCCCCCTGCCTCCTGCCATGACAGAATGTTACTGTATGTAGATGCAGTAATCTTCACTTGCCACGTCAACCCCACCTCCCTTCAGTCTCAACTACAGAAAAGTTTCACAGAAGTGGAAGACTGGCTTTGCTCACAAACTCATCTTTAACCACAAAAGAACGAAAACAATGCTGTTCCACGGAACCCACAACAAGTACAAGGACCATGAGCTCATAATTAACAACCACAAAGGAGTTGCTCTTGAGCAGGTGGATATGTTTAAATATCTGGGCCTGACCCTTGACGGCTCCCTCTCATATACCGAACACATTGACAATATCGCTAAAACTGTGAACTCCCCTATAGGGCTACTATACAAGAATAAACATTGCCTAATGACTGAAGCCTTGAACCTCACTATCCAGAGCTCTGTTATCTCAACTATTGGCTACAGGCTTATCTATGGATCCACTACTGATACTGCACTCCGGTGCATAGCTGTAGCCCTTAATAAGGCATGTAGACTCCTTATTTCAGCTGTCCGCCTTTCTCACACGTGTGACATTTACAAGCAGGCTAACTGGCTCCAGTTGTCTGGCAGGCTAAAGTACCAGACCTGCATCCTAGCTAAGAAGACATCACTGGGATTTATGCCCCCTGGAGTCCAGTCAATACTGACCCCTCAGCGTGTCCACCGCCTAACTAGAAGATCGGACAGTCTAACCTTTACAATACCTCGCTGTCAGACCTCTCAAGCTCAGCGTTCTTACCTTGTCAGAGCCTCCACCTGGTTCAACTTGCTACCTACAGAAATCTCCAACATTGCCACGATTGGTGCTTTTAAGTGTAAACTGCGTCAACACCTCGCTAGGTGCCTCTGTGACTGCTCTTATAATCCCTCCAGCATATTACCCCTCAAGCATCCCTCCTCACTGCCTCAGCTCCTCCTCCTCTCCTACCCCCAGTACTGAGTATAGGATGAATCTGTCTCTTCTTTTTCATCCCCCTTTTCTCCTCCCTTGCTGTTTCCCATCTACCACATACCCAACACAATGCCCTCCCATTTCTCCCTCCTCCCCCTCCTCTCTCTCTCCCCCACTCCCATACCACCCCTCACCACCACTCTTCTTTCTCTTTCCCACTAACCCACTCCAACAAAGCTTCACTAGCCTATGACTTGTACTGTATAATTAACTCGCAACACAATTCCTTGACAGTGCCTTTGGCTGCTATTATTGTAACCATATTTGTCTTTTTTTTTGTAAGTTCCATTGTAATGATCATGTTATGTTTTGTACCTTATTGTCCTTATTGCCTTGATGTGGAACCTTTGTAAAAGAGCCCTCGGCTCAAAGGTGTCATCTGAAATACAAATAAATAAATAAAATCCCTTACTTGATTTTCCACAAGGAACGTGTGGCTCTGCACACCAACCGTTGGTGTCAGTGGCTCAGTAGATAGAACACTCACCTCTGAGACCGTGAGATCAGAGAGCTGTGGGTTCAATTCCCACATCTGGCACTTGGGTTAATATCCCAGTACTGACACTGTAGTGCAGCATGAGAAGGGTGCTGCACTTCTGAGGTGCCGTCCTTCGGATGCGACGTTAAACCGAGGTCCCATCTTCCTGGATTGGTGGTAGTTCAGGTGGATGTTAAAGATCCCATGGCACTTATCGAAAAGAGTAGGGGAATTTCCCCGGGCTCCTGGCCAAAGTTCCCTCATTCACTAAAAAAAAAATACTACCAACAGCTTCATCTGGTTCAAGGTCAGTTGGCATTCATCTGTAACCCCCTCCCCCGTGTCGTGCCTGAAAATAGGCAGGATTTATCTAGTGCACTTACCCGGTCAATAAAAACTAAATAAATAAATAATTGAACCCAGGTAGGTATAACTCAGGTTAGTTCTCCTTCCCAAGTGAGAAGGGTCAGGTAAGGCCAGCCACTGGCTGGTGAATGTTGGCTGCTGCAGGCAGAGCAAGAGGTTTAAGAGTGCCTGCAAGGGCTCAATTCCCCCACTCTGTTTTTCACCCACCAACTGGAATTTGTGGGGAAAGGGATGGACTGCCATTAGACAAGAAGGGACCTTGGTGAGATACCAAAATGGCGCATATCATGTTGTACATTGTTGTGTTGTACAGGTGTTTAACAAACACATCCTGTCTGTGGCCAGTTTCTCCAAGATGGTCTGTGTATGGTGTGTATGGTCCTTTGTTCAAGAAAAAATGGGAATGATTGGGCCTGGAAGACAATAACGCTGTTTGCTTTCTTTCATTACACTTTTTTATAATCATTCTATTTTTTCCCCACACCACCTCTCCTTCTAATCTTTCTTCTGCTTGGTCCACTGCTCCAAATGCCTCTGGAACACACCTACTGGGATATGTGGCCTGCCATCCAGATCCTCCAGCATTCCTCCAGTCCTGTGGCTTGTTTCCTCCATGGTAGGAACCCCTGATCAACCAACTGGCAGTAGCTCAGCATCCTGGAGGGAGAACTAAAGATACATCTAGCCATGGAGGCAGGGAGGAGGGCCCTGTTTGCTTTCTTATAAAATATATTCTGCTTCCTGCCTGCCCTTGTAAAGACTTTGTGGTTAAACTGGAAATATTGGGGGGGGGGGACTGTCATTGGTAAGTGGTGGAACTCTCCTATAGTATGCAGTGGAGAACGATGACAAGAGGTGCAGGAACTCTTATACAGTTTTGTACGAGGTGGTGTAACTGTGATCCTGTGTGCTCCTGCCTATTTTGTTTTTGCTCCCACTGTGCCCACCAGCACTCCACACCTTCGTTCCCCCACACTACCCCTCTTCTCCCACCAGACTCCCCTATCTGTAACACTCCTCTGGGGTATGCTTTTGTCCAGACCTTCAGATCATTATTTTTTTATAGAGCTATTTGGCCCTGACTCCCACCTACCCCTGCCATCGGGCCCACATGCCAGTCTCCAGCCCCGTTGCTGCCCCCCCCCCACCATTATCAAGCCAGTAAGGATCCACATGGTACACAACCCGAGGACCGCTGAGGGCCATCACTCACAGTGGCTGTGCACATAGTTTTTATCCCATCTTCTCTCCCTTGTTCCCACCCTCCATCCCAGATGTCCAGCATAGTGGCCTTGGATGCAGTATTGCACACTGGGCATGCGCCACCTCTCATGAGGAAGAAAGCTCCCCAGTTCATCATGAGGGGCTGCTACTGCACCGGATCTGACCCGTCTCCATCCCTAGCTGGCTCATGCCCCCATTGGGAGCACTCCCCGGCCTGGTTGCCCAACCCATGCAGACTCTGGCTCACTCCCAAACCAGAGTTGCCAATGTGGAAGCATGTAGCACTACCCCTGAGCCATCTGGTGGCTTCTCAGACCTTCAGATCATTAAAGGATGGTTTATCCCTGTTGGGGGACTCCCCTCTCCATCATCATGGTTTGTCTCTTGAGGGCACCTTACTTCCTTCTCCATATTACCAGCTTGGCCCTGCTGGAGGCTGTGCCTCTTCCTAGTGGAGGATCACTGCATGTGGATCTAGAACAGTGCACCTGACAAGTGTGTGAGGAGGGTCAGAGAGGTCATCATCCAGCACACCAGTGCAGCAGTGTCCCCGCCCACCCTCCTTCCCTGACTCGTGCGTGCACACAGCTGACTTGGAGGGTTGCCCAATGGTGTGTGGTCTCCCACATCATCATTGTCAACTCCACAAGCTGCCACCACTGCAAGGTGGCACTGCAAGCTCTAGTCCCCCTCTCCCAAGGACAGCATCAATAAGGATGTTTGTAACCCTCCTTGCTGGCCTCCACTCCTGACATCAAGGGTGCAGAACACAAACCCAGGTCGCCAGCATGCCCAAGGGATCACCCATCACTCAGCACCACAGAGCTCACACCTCCTCCCTAATTTAATCCCTGAAAGACAGTCATATTATGGGGAGAAGCACACTCCCATGGCTACATGCTCCATTTTTTTGGGACTGCACTGTTGCTTGCAAACTATTCACCAAGTTGGGAGGCAGTATAGTGTAGTGGTTAACAGCACTGGGCTACAAACTTCGAGAACTGGGTTTGACGCCTATAGCCACTACTTGTATACTATGTGACCATGAGCAAGTCACTTAACTTCCCTGTGCTCCCAGGACTCACCTGGAAATGAGCCTAGGCTTAATGTGCTTTTCCTGGCCAAATATTTTTACTAAATAAAAAAAAAAAAGGTACATTCCCAAACGGCATCAAGTGCAAAAAGGTGCCAAGAAAAACACTGTATATCAAGAGCGGGAGCACACTCCTTTTGTGCTTCAGTTCAAAAGTTGTCAGTAATCTGCCAAATGCTTAAAATTATTGACCAAGATCCAGTTTAAATATTAGATTTTTTAACTACTTGCATAACTTATCTAGCTGTATACGTACTGTATAATTCTGTCTCTGATATTATTTACTATTTTGTATACTTTACTGTGATAGGACAATGCCAATTGTTCCTGGAATTCCCCAATCATCATGGCTGAACACAGGATGAATGACCCCAGAACACTCCCAGGTAAAATGATCAAATAAAGAAATACAAAAACAATGAAAATCAGGTTCAACACAAAAACAAATTGTTGCTAAAGTTACAGATAGTTAAGGCTAACAGCCAGTCTGCTGTAGTGATATACAAGGCTCTCTGTTTTGCAGAAAGAAATGAACAGCTTCCCCACCCTCTCTTCCCCAGGGTAGAGAATGTAAAACATTCAATATTTAATACAGGGTTTCTCAACTGGTAATGTCAGACTTCCTGGGGAAGCCTCAACCTGTGCCAGGGGAGGCTCAACCAAATCTGAAAAAGTACAGTATATTAATTTTGAGTTTCACATATTTTGTGTGAGGGAATGAAGCAAACTGAAAAAGCATAACAGTAGGTGAATTTATTTATGTACTTACAAATCAGGGACCAGGAAAGGCACACTGAGCCAAGGCTCATTTCAGGTGCACCTGGGGAAGGGTAGGGAGCGAATATAATTCAAAAAGTAACCGCAGAACAGTCAAGTAATACAAAATGAACATTAGTGCAAACAAATAAGAACACTGAACAAATAATTAAAGATAACAACTGACCAATTAGGCTGGTGGCAGAACAGCCCAAACACAAGGGTTAAAGGGGAACTGTCAACTGTCAGCATTCCCTTGGCAAAAACACGGGACCTATAGGTCCTAATTAGGCAAACTGCACAGGCAGCAATTTTTTTAAATAACTTACAAAGCTTTTATTTATAATTTATTTGACTGATCCTGTGACGCTCCACCAGCCATTACTATTCCAGAGTCCACTGTGGCAAGCCCTTTGATGATACAGCTGGTGGGCTAAGCCATGGGAGACTCCTATGTGAAAGTACAATTACCAGAAAATAACAAAACATATACAATGCATATTTGCACTTCTAGCTCCAGTACCGATCAACCAAGAAAGGCGCTTTCCTCGGACGATCAGTACCAGAGCTACAAGTGTAAACATGTGCCGTATGTCTTTTACTATTTTCTAGTAACTACACAGTCACACAGGAGTCCCCTGCAGCTCAGTCAGTCAGTCGTGTCATCAAAGGACGTGCCATGGAGTACTCTGGAATAGTAACTGCGAGTGGAGCATTGCAGGATCAACCAAATAAATTACAAAAAAAAGCTTTGTAAGTTATTTAAAAAAAATACCACCACTGTGAATGACCTAATTGGGACCTATAGTTCCTGTATTTTGGCCGGGGGAATGCTGACAGTTCTCCTTGAAGCAAAGAGGTACTAGGAACAAGAGCAGAAGGGAGCAGAAGGAGGCCTGAGAAGTTGTTTAAGAGCAGGGCAAGAGGGGGAGAGGCACAGGTGGTTACGAAAATTATTCCACATAGAGGGGAAACTCATACAGGAAACAGTCTGACCCATGAAGTTATTGCAACAAGGGGTGACAGTGGTTCCAGAGTCAAAATAGCAGAGCAAGTAGACTGGACTGGGAAGGGGGTGTTACAAGTGTGTGTGGGAGTTTACAATAAGCTGAATAAAATAAGAGCCAACCACTCAAAGGAGTTTCACTTTGTTCCTGGTATGTGGTGCAAAGCATGCTATTTTTCTATGGGGAGGCCTAAGATTATTTCAATGGGTTTATGCAACCTACTGTGGAGTTATGCTTGTGCAATTTTGTTGATAGACTGAGCAATTTGACGAGTTGCAAATTATTGCAGGTGAATACTTTTGTTGTTTGTACTCTCTGTTCAATGGGAAACTATCACCCTGTCAGGGTACCGTGACGGCAAGGAACACTCAAGGAGGGTTCCATCCCTAGAGGTGCTGTGGGAAGGATTCCCTTAGGCTAAAGGTGCCTAAGGAAGGAGCCCCAAGCAGAGAGGCCTGCCACTGGAGGAGGAGGAGGGAAGGATGGTGAGGCAAAAAAAGTGTTTCTGAGCGAGGCTGAAAGGAGCTGACTTAAAAGCTCAGGCACGGGGCATGGCGGGTTGCTCCCACCAACTGAACTGCAGGCATCGCCTTTCAATTCAATGAATTTACGCAACCAAGTGTGGAGTTATGCTTGTACAACTTTGTTGACAGACTGAGGAATCTGATGAGTTGTAAATTGTTGTAGGTGAATACTTTGGCCATTCGCACACTCTGTTCCATGGGGAACTACCACCCTGTCAGGGTTCTGTGAAGGCAAGAACACTTGAGGAGGGCTCCACCCCTAGAGGTGCCATGAGAAGGATTCCCTTGGGCTAAAGGTACCTTAGGAAGGAGCCCCAAAAAAGTATTGAGCAGCAAGTAGTGACCACGGAGCCTGAGTGAGGACAGATTGATAACAACCAGTGATGAGTGGAAGCAGACACAGACTGAGATGAGCAATGACTGACAGATATTGGAAGTGATAGCAGAGGGGCTTGACTTCCGAAGGAGAGGGGGAATGGCAAAAAAGGAGGACTACAATCCAACTCCATCCAAAAGTGGAAACCTACCTGGGTAAAGTAATAGAAATGTACTACATTATGGACTACCTAAATTTTATGACCTTCGGCACAGAAGAGAGGACCCCCCCCCCCATGAAGAGGAAACCTCTGGGGATCCAAGGCCTTGGTCACCTTCCCTGCAGGTTTGGGATAATTTAGTGATGACTCAGCTACTGCAATTTAGAGACCCAGTTCAGGGGAAATATTGTGGAGACAGGGCTCTCACTCTATCCTTCTAACGGGAACGCCATTAGGGGACTGTGAGCAAACTCTGCAGCTAAAGGAGACTCCTAGCTAAGGAGACCCTTACCCCCAAGGCAGCAGGAGGACAGCAACAACCACTGTAAGGCACTCACCTGGCCTCCACAAAGGAGGCCCAGAGAGGAAGCTGAATGTTTAAGGGGCAGGGAAGGGTAGGACGTGGAGACCAGGTGAACCTTAGGCAGCTGAAGGGAGAATAGCTTTTGAAGGTGCTGCTGACATGGTGTGCACAGCTAAATGAGCCCCCTTTGACTTAAGGGCTCCACCCTCTGGCAGCTAAAGTAATAAATGCTATGTCAGGAGGTAAAGCTGAGTCGATCTGCATGGCTAAAGCTTCCCCCAGAGCATAGGACCTTCTCAACTGAAAGGCAGAAAGAGAAGGACCCCACCCAGCTGAGGGACCCACCCTCAAGATGTGGACTTCAAGGGGCAGAGCGAGACCATTGGCTTACAGGGCAGCCCTGGAAGTCATGCTATGGTTGTCACTGGCATGCATCTGACTGTGGGAAAATGGGAGGCTATGGCGAAGCCTGATGGCCATCAGCATATGGAAGAAACGAAATGTATGTAAGGTTGAGTGGCTGCTTTTTATCTGAATGCAGGAGTAGTGGGAGGCTGTGGCAAAGTCCGATGGCCATGGGCACATGAAAGAAACATAGGTAAGCTGAAGTTGCTTTTATCTGAATGCAGGAATAGTGGGCTGTGGCAAAGCCTGATGGCCATGCTGATTGAGACATCAAATGACAGCTAGGACAGTGAATGAGGTTGAATGACACAAGCTTAGACTGAACTATGAATGCATGCCAACCAGTTCCATGAGGGAGGTTAGTTACAGTAGTTTGTCGTATCGCATCAATGTTGTGTACAATACCCAAAATGCACAGCATTGGTTGACCTAACTGGCACACCTATTGGATCTGGTTTGGCTTTCTTACTGAAAACATTTCAAAAATATTGATTTTTTTTCCTTACACAAATATCTTCCTTCCCTACTATTGTGCTTGAAATTTTAGTTTAGCATCAGTGACTTATTCATTTTAAGGACTGGGTTTGTATTGATTTTCTTTTTAAATCTGGATTACCGAGCTGAAAAAAGACCTTTTGTTTGTACTGCTCAGATGAGCAGTGGCACCCTCCCACCCCACCATAAACTGGAGGAATCATATTTCGCATACAGAGTCTGCACGGCTTTTTGCTCTTGTCATATTATACCTGACATTTACATTGTTTCTGGTTACTGATTTCTCTACACACCCATGTTCATTGACCTAATATAAGTTATTATTAGGGCTTCGTAAACTTGACAAGATTCGCATTTATCAACATTCACAAAAATCTGTATTTTATTTGCAAAAATATGCTTTTTGTAAATGTGGGTTAAGCAGTGTAACACCTGCCGCCCCCAAGATCAGTCAAAAACAAACCTCCTAGCCCCCTTACCTTGCATATGTGCCTTCAGGAATGTGCTGACGTGCACCCAGTCTGTCTGTACCTAACCAGGCCTTGCAAGGAGAATTAGATCTCTGATCATCCATGCTACAACTGCACAGTGTGCAATCCTCCTTTAAGTACCCATGAAAAAAAATAACAAAGGCACCACAATCATCAGATATTCACTGCAAAAAACTTCATTAATACACTTGTTAGGGTTAAAGTGACAAAAGTAGGGAAACATGGCATTAGGATTTCCAGTCCTAACACCCCACCCTGCAGGCAGCAACAGCCATGGGGTGTGCTTTGGGGTCATCAACCATAATGCTCTCCCCATCCCATGAGTAAATAAGCTGAGATGGGAACAGTATATGAGAATGGGGTGAGCATTAGGGTTGACAGCCTCAAGGCACACCCCACGCCTGTTGCTGCCTGCAGGGTGGGGATAGGGTGTTAGAGCTGAAAACCCTAATGCCACATTTCCCTACTTTTGTCAGTTTAACCCTAACTAGTACATTAACAAAGTTTTTTGTAATGAATTTCCTTACTTTTTGAGATAGTATAATTGTATCCTAAGCCCTGTCCACCTATTTATCCATAATTTTTGAGATAGTGTAATCGTATCCTTATTTGCCTGTGATCGTATGGTGGGGCATGCCATCAAACACCGGGGGGGGGGGAATGTATGAAATGATAGGGACTTGGATGGGAGGATGGTGGGTGCCACTAGACACCAGGCAAATTTATAATTACTGTATCATGGGGACGGCAATCGGAGGGGGTACTGATAGACACCAGGGAACCATATAACTGTTACAGAGACAGGAATCGGAGGGTGGGGGCACCAGTAGACACCAGGGAAATCTATAGTTATAGGCATGGGGATCGGAGGGTGGGGGGTGCCACTTGACAACAGGAAATGTATAGTGACAATTGATACGCAAGTGCTTGCTAAACATGCTCAGAAGCCAATTTTTTTTAATTTAATAACTTCTGAATGCATTCATATTTTTTTTAACCAAGCCAGCCAAAGGAACATCTGTGGGCCAAGCCCTTTCTACCCTGAAAAATTCAGAACAAAATTCCAATCCATCTGGCCACAAGCGAATGACAAAAAAAAGCAACAAAACACTTTTCCGCCTACAGGATATGTATCAACAGAATATGAAACTACAAGAAGCGAGTCACAAAAAGGAAATAAAAATAAATACCTTTGGAGTCCTTTTTCCAACAGTTAACTGCAGAATCCACCTAATGGGGTCCTTATGACCAAAATACATGGGTTGGTCTCCCCCTATTTTTGTGTTTTTTTTTTTTTTTTTTTTATAAAAACAAAAGATGACAGCATACGAAAAACCTCACAAAAAAGATTCCCATATGAAATACCACACAAAATACCATACAAAACATTCAGCTATTCGGAAGTGCTGACTGAGCATGCTCAGAACCTGAGTTTTAAAAATGTAGTAACTTTAGAACAGATTAATATTTTGTCACCAAACCAGTGAAAGGCACTTATGTGGGCCAAGCCCTTTCTACCAGGAAAATTTCAGGCCAAACCCAAATGATCTGGGTGCTACATGATGACAAAAAAAAAAGCAAATAATTGTGATTTTTTACCATTCTTTCACTATCTGCATCTCAGAATCTGCCTATCCAATCAGAACAAAATCTAGCAAGTCAAGAGACCTACCCCCACAAGACTGCACATGCAAAATTTTGTGCAAATTCATTGAACGGCTGCAAAGTTATTAAAGTGCAAAAACTGGGATTAAACACTAAAGTGCCTACTCAACCCTAACTGTAGTGGTGCTACCATGCCACTATAATAATACTATTATTTTAGCAGAGCCATACGTGCAGGATGCAGTGCTAACCCTACATCGAGCCCTACATACAGGACTTCATCACCTGTGCCTTTATAAAAAAGATTTTCATGAAATCCGACTTAGTTCTGCATAGCACTAGCAGCATTGAACGTAGGAGTGCTCCGGTGTTTTTCTGTTTCCTTTAGGTACCCCCTCTCTAGTTAAGCACCCCTGCTCCCTCCCATTGTTTATAATATAAAATATGAATTCTGTCCAAATTCTTTGGAGCACAACAATGTGTGTCCCAATCCATTGCCCCAACCCCTTGCTCAGTAGTCCTGTAAGGAGGACAGCAGTGTGTGGCATGTTGATGTCCAAGTAGGATGGCTAACTTACTGAGCTCTATCAGGAGGCAGAGCAGTGATACAGTCTTGCAAACAGAGCCAACAAAGGGATGCTTTTAGTGACTCTGGATATAGAGTCCCTTAATATCAATATCCCACATGATGGGGCATTGTGTGCTTTGGCCTATTTTTAAAACTCAGACCTGACAGTGCCAACACCATTCCTTTTACAACTGGCAGTGTTTTCATTTAGATTTAATACTTTTATGTTTTAAACAGTTTGTACAGATTAAGGAGAGGTGGGGGGGCATTGCTCCCTAGTGTACTCAGTCTGTACATAGGACTGTGGGAGATGACATCTGTGCAAGACCCAGACAGGAACCCTTTTTATGATAAATTGCTACTGTGGTGCGCATTTATTGAGGATGTAGTAGCCTTGTGATGTGGGGATCGAGAAGAACTAAAAACTATGTAGATTATCTGTATTCTACACATCCAAATGTGAGACTTTCAGTGGTGGGAGAGCCTAATGTAATTACTTTTTTGGATTTGAATTATCAGTAGGGGCATTGGAGGCAATGTGAACACTAACATTCAGAAAATCAGCAGATCGCTGGCTCTGTGGAACCGAGCGACGGGACCTTGCTCTGGCATGCTGGCAATCTGTGTTTGTGCCCCAAACCTGGGTGTCAGGAGAAGAGGCACGGAGGGAGTCAGGGTGTCCCTTGGACATTTCCTTCCCAGGGGTAGGGTTGGTGCAGATTGCTTTTAAGAGCAGCTCCTGGTGGTGACTTGTGGAGGCACTCTTGGCAACGTAGGTGACCACACACTGCCGAGCATCCTGGCCCCCAGGACGCTGCCACAGTCACACATGTGGGAGGTGGGTGAGGCCCTGAAAATAGAAAAAAAAAGCTGGACCAATGCAGGATGCCACCCACCATGCATCTCAAAATCCATGCAGCCTACTCCAAGGTGCTCCCCATGGAAACTGCATAGAGTCTTCCAGGGTCATCTCTGCCTGGCCTCGGAAGCATGCCAGGGAGGAACACCGTAGTGGAGGAAAGTCTTGTGGATAATGGGCCAGGTGCACAAAATGGGCCAGTGGGGTGGGAACAAAAAATAAATGAAAAATCAGCAGATCAAAACACATTACTATTATCCTCAAGTTGTCACCAACATGCCAAAGGAGCAATTCCTCAGGCTACACCATAACCGTAGCACTGATGGAGGGTTCATTTATGGGGCTGGTGAATTATGCTCTAGGTCTGAGGACAGAGGTTACAGCCGAAGAGTGATTGAATCAGCTAGAAAATATTCTTAGATACAAGACAGGGATGTTTACTGCAGGGAGAAGCTGGATAGAAAGGTTTAATTTTGTGACAACATTTTCAGCCCACGCTAGTTATGTGGAAGAAATTTTGAAAAAACACTGGCACATTTTTGGGGACAGACAATGGTCTCGAGCAAATTGCCAAAGAGCCACCAAGAATGGCATATAAAAGACCACTTACATTACAGGTCAGGTGGCTCTGTAAAAGGAGCAAAGGATGTTACCCCTGTCATAGAGGTGTGAAGTGTAAGGTAATCTCTCCTGAAACTACAGTATATTTTGAAACTCCCATGATGGTAGAAGAAGCTTTGAAACAGGACACACTATTATGCATTACCTGTTACTGTAGGTGTTTAATATTTGGCAATGTGCAACTGAGTGGTAGTCTGCGTAGGTAAGACAGTATGCAAGCTGAAAATGAGGGTGACAGAAAATATGCTACTGCCCTACATACTGCAGAATCCAGTCTGATCGTGTTTTGTTTCAGAGGGCAAGAGAGACTGTTCTCCAACCTTAAGGGTGGGAGTTTTGGACCAACTACTGAAAAGGGAAGCATTCTAGATATTTACCCTGGGGGCCAGAGACTGGTGAAGCTCAAATGGGAATTTTGATCTGACATTTCTTAAATGAGAGTGGGAGAGGTACATTTTCAAGTTTCTAATATATATCTGTGTTTGTTTTATTACAGGCGTTGAATTAGGAACTCCATGCGGAACATTGGACGGTATTGCTCAAGCAGCTGTGCTGATGGAGCTCATTTGGTAGCAGACAATGAATGCTTTATAAGCATCAAAGTGCTATTGAACTAAATGTATCATACAGTTCACAGGAAATAGTATGGACTTTATATGGCTAAATTATATCAGCATATGTAATCTACTGTTTTTATGTCAGCTGTGGTACTTGATTGAAGTCCATTTGCATATTTAACATTAAAGTCTGTTTGCCTGTGTAACATATTTGTAATACAGTCCAAACCCGATTATCCAACCCTCCCTTAACCAAACTCCCCATCTAATGAACCAGATTACTGTCCCCCACTGTTAGGTTCTGCTCCATGTTGAGCTTTAATTGCGGCCACTGATCACCCAGTTAGTTTTAAATTGCGAGTGTTCAGATCACTGTAGCTGTGATATGGAGCTGTTTAAACTGCCTTGCTTGTAACCCTGTTACTGTTAATCACCAAATTAAACACTAATCAATTCACTATAGGTGTTGCATTGACCTTAAATGAGTGAGATGAGCCAGTGTAAAGAAAGAAACCTGAATCGTTTACTAGCTTTACAACACCCGTAGCATGGCTGGCAAATGAAAGCATGTAGTCCTGACAGTTGCTGATAAAATCTGAATTGTTCAGTGGCTTGAGCATGAGGAGAGAGAGCTGTCATTCTTGTCGGTGAGTATGGTGTAGGAAAATCGACCATAAGTGACATTAAGGTCTCCAAAGAAAAACTCAGGTACTTTGCCCTTACGATGGCAAATGCTGCCCAGTCCTTCAAATGAAAAAAATGCAATGATGACCACAGAGATGCAGCGATTTACATGTGGTCTGCCAGGAGAAGGAAAAGGGGACCCCAATATCAGGACCTCTCCTTAAAGAGAAAGCAGCAATCCAGTTCCACCAACATCTGGGCAGCAGTGAAAACTTTGTGGCCAGCGAGGGGTCTTTCGGATGAGACGTTAAACCGAGGCCCCATCTGCCTGGATTGGTGGTAGTTCAGGTGGATGTTAAAAGATCTCATGGCACTTATCGAAAAGAGTAGGGGAATTTTTTATTCAAAACAGTCAAACAAACCACATGAAAGTATTACAGCATACAAACCATAACAAAAAAAATTATAAACCAAAAAAAAAAAAAATAAAGTACAAATATTCATGAGATAAAATAAAACAAGATAACATTCAAGTAACTGGAAAGTCTGTTGTAGTCACCCAAGGCATATTACGCCAATAAGCTTCTAAAATCTGTTTTGGAAAAACAATGTTTTCCTTCTTATAAATAACAGACAATTCCCTAGTAATATTTAGAATAATTAATTCAATGGAGGAATCCCTTTGTTGTAACATAAAACCACATCTAGCATTCCAAATATACCATTTTATTACTAGACAAACAATATTCAATGTACCTGCATGAAACTTCTCCCAGCCAGGGTGAAAAATACCATACTTCAATTCTTCACATGTCATTGTTGAAAAAATAGGTGCAGACCATGAGCTCGCTAATCTAGACCAAAATGGTCTAATAAATGAACAAAGAAAAAATAAATGCTCGATAGTTTCTTCTGCTGAGTCACAGTGACTCTAATACAACCACGATCAGCATACTGTTTATGTTTTGATTACTTTACATTAATCTTACCATGGCAACTGAGCCAATGGAAGTCCCACATATATCTTGGAATTCTTTCTCAGTCAGCAATGACAATTGGTAATCTTGTAAGTGTAAAGGTCGATGGGGAAAATGATCAGTTCTGAAAAATGTGTAGTAAGAATGTTGATACAACTGTTTCCTTGTATTGCTAAGTAATAATTGACTAGATACTCCCCATAATCATAATTTGATAAAGATTTCCCTATAAAAAGTCCGGAAGCATAGGGTCACACTTCAAATGTGTTCCTAGATCCTTCCATATAACAAACCAGTGATGTACTGTGTCATAAAAATATAGCGTCCAAAAATGATCCTGATTTACAACCAGGGTCAAGATTTATATAGAAAAACATACAGTAAAAAACACAAAGGGTTCACCATATTCAAACCTCCTGAAGAAACTGGAAGATAAAGAATATTCCTTTAATAGGATTTAATAGACTACCCCATGCTGCACGAAAAATAAGCTTAATAATTTAGTTTCTAATTGCTTCAGAGGAGGAAAACCTTACTAACATACAAAATTGTGGTAAAAGTTTCATTTAATTAAAGCCACACTTTTTTTATCCATTTTCACGTGTTCCATTTTGACACTATCATGTTTCCCAAGTCCATCTGTATCGTCCAATTTAGTATATCTAAATTCTCACCACCCCAGAACAACCTAGAATCTTAATAGGGTGAGACAATAGGAATCCCTGAAATCTGAGTATCGACATGAGATCTCTTACCCAAATAAATACCCTGACTTTTAGAGGTATTTAAACTAGCCCCTGAAATTAAAGAATAAGTATTACAGATAATGCTGAAGTTATAGACTTTTCATCTGGTAATAAAAGACATAAATCATCCACATATGCGAGACATTTTGCAGGGCTTGGTAAAAACTGTATTTTTAAAGAGCTTATCCCAGGATATGTATTAATACTTCTTAATAAAGGATCTATACAAAAAACATACAGGAGTGGGCTAAGGGGACAGCCTTGCCGAACTCCTTTATGAACTGGAATTATCGGTCCAACATGTCCATTCACCATAGGGGTTACTGTGGCAGATGCATATAATTGTTGTATCCAATAAATGTATTTATCCAGAATTTTATAGAATCTCAACACTTCCCCACATATAGCAGTGATCAATAGAATCAAACGCTTTACTTTGATCCAGTGAACATAAAAACCCTTCCACTTCCTGTTTTTTTACTTCTGGTGGTAATCTCACGAAGTAGAAGAAGATGTTCCAAAATAGTAGTGTGGGTCACAGAACAAGCCTGTGCTTTACTAATCACATGGTTCGCGATCGTTGCAATCGCAAGGTTAAGATTTTCGCCAATAATTTAAAATCTGTATTTAACAGACAAATCGATCTCCAGTTAGTTAGAAGAGTTCGATCTCCTGTTTTATATAAATAAACTAAAGAGCCTTGTGCCATTTCAAAAGGTAAAGCAGTTTGTAACATTAAAGAAAAAACTTTTGCAAGTTCTTGTGCCAGGAGGTCCACAATCAAATTATAAACTTCAACGGTTAAACCGTCCTTCCCCCGGAGATTTATTTTTAGGCATAGTTGCCATAGCCGAATGAATTTCAGAGGGGTGAATGTCCATCTGTAATTCCTGCAGTAAAGAAAAATGAGCTTCCGGAACCGAAATATGCTTAAAAAAAGGTTGAATACCCTCTAAATTTGTAGTAGAACGTGAGAAAAGGGATGCAGAATGCATATAAACAATATCCATAATAACATCATGCGAAGTACACATATGTCCTACTGAATTTTTTAAACTGTCAATTCTTTTAGATTTTACACGCTGATGACAGGCATCTTAGGGACATATATTAGAAAGGGGCCCTTGCAAACCAAAGGTTTGTTGAAAAGCCAAAGCAGCTGCTTTTTTTTCATGAAAGAGACGCATATGGCTTTTCAGAGAAGAAATTTGAGTACTATAATCATGTGTAGAGACATAAGATAAAGAAATTAAAGATTGCAATTGTTTTCGATGTCATAAATACAGCAAGTATTGACTATCAGTCTCTTTTTTACTCATACCTTTTAATAAGACAATTAACTCCGGTTTTAAATCCTCCCACCAGTGTATGGGTGAGTCATATAAAAAAAATATTGTTTTTTTCGCAGATAAAAAATATTGTATTTGTGATCGACAATTTTCACGGTGTAGTAATAATGAATTACATTTCCACAACCCCCATCCAATTCGAACCCCATGACCCAAAACAAGAGAAATCAAAGAGTGGTCCAAATATTCCACCGCTTGTACAGTAGCTGTAGAAATAACAGAGTGATTGGAAACAAAAAAGAAATCTATCCTAGTAGGACCTTTACAAAAGGTAGGCACTACCTTTTTGAAATGGAACAACATAGCATCAGTCAAATCCGCTTTACGCACCAGATTAGATAAATAATTTGAATCACAGAAGGATTTCATGGTTGTGGTTCCTGGCCCCTTATCTCATTTGTCAAGCCCACAATTGAAATCCCCTCCCCAAATTACTAAGTGTGCCGTATATAAAAAAGGTTGAATAAGTTTAAACAGAGATACCCTGCCAGCCTTTGATTGCATAGCATAGATATTAATGAGACGAAAAGATTTCCCTTGAATGCAAACATCTACCAACAACGCTCATCCAGGAAACAAATCTAACAGTTTTAAACATGTAAAGTCAAGGCCTTGAAACAAAATCCCCACCCCTGAGCTTTGGTCTGTACCTATTGACCAATAAGAAGGTCCCACATACCAAGCTTTAGTGGCATTTTGCACATCAAGCAAAGTGTGTAATCTTGTGTCTTGCACAAAATAAATGCCTGGCTTCTGATGAAGTAAAGCCGAAAAAAACATATTCCGTTTTCTCAGACTCTTGATACTGTTAACGTTAACAGAAGTCAGGAACAGATTCATAAGAAAAAATAAAAAGAAAAGGAATGTCCTCAAAAAAACACACAATTAATTTCTTTTAACCCCCACTTCTAGTACCTAACCTAGTTTTAAGCTTAACATGTGATGGATGAGTTTTTTTCTTTGAAAGTTCCTGACCTGTATCAATCTTTAGTTCTTCGGTTGGATCCCCCTCCCCATCCCCAATCAAAGAAGAGGAGTCTGAAAGTATCTCGGAATCACTATCCACCAAAGGGAGGTCTTGATACCGATTTTGTAAAGAGACAACTTGCGTTTTCACCATTTTAACAGCCGGAACAGGTTTTCCTGCCCTCTTCGAGCCAGAACACCTTTCCTGGTATTATAAGCTACAGGAGAGGAGGCATGACTTCTTTAGGCATTTCAGAAGGCACAGATACCAACTCCAGCCCCCCACTGTCCTGATGTGAAGGGGAAGGTGCAGGGGTAGAAGGTGGGAGTGCCACTGGGTCTCTTTGTGGCTTTACAACTGTAGTTTGGGAAGTCCTAGACGGTGAAGAAAACTTTGGGGGGGAAGACTTGTGAAGAAAAGAAGGGGAAGATTGCACTGAATCAGACTGTTGCCGCTGGGCTACTGCAATGAGCAATCATTGTTCCTCACAATCACCACCAGGGTTTTTATTATGGGCGGCCCACACACAACTTTGATAGGAATGTCCAGTTTCATCACATAGACTACAAACCATTTCATTCAGACAGTTGCTCTGATATGACCTAACTCATTACAAAGAGACATTTATTTTTATCACAAATGCCACTTGTGACCTTCAGAGCCACATTTGTAGCAGGACTTTAGGTTGACCTGCATAAAACAGGACTCCTCTATCACGCCCTAAAAAAAGGAATTTGGTAAATGAGTGAGGCCCTCACCAGTTGATGGCAATAAAACTTTAAATTTCCAACCCTCAGTCCAATAATGTTCGCTATCAAAGATAGCAATAGGTCCATCTAAAACAGTACATCTTTGTTTCATCCAGTATGTTAAATCTGTCACACTAACCCCTTCATTTCTAAATAATACAGTGACAAATTTTACAGCAGGTTTTGTCAATGGTATTACTTCAAAAGGGGTCCATAAAGGAGTGTTTTGAAGTTCGTAATATCTTTTCCAAAAACGTTCTAGACCTGCAGTAGTCTTGAAACTAACATCAAACGTATGCTCGCCTGAAACATGGATTAGTGCATAAATTTCAGTCGCAAAGAAACGCAGAGAATCTTTAAGCAGATTTTTACCCACATAAACACAATCAGGTACACTGTCCAGTCCACCTTTATAAACCAAACGAACAGCATTATGTATGTTGCTTGTGGGGCAATGGGTAGATGAAATAGAGAAGCAAATGATTTTTGAAGTATCATGTTTAAAGTTTAAAGGAGCCTCTGGTGCAGAAACAGCAAGCGGATTTGTTGATACTTTCGCATGCAGTTGTGTTAGACTCATCAAGAAGAGACAACGTCAATACCAGAAACTGCAGAATTATCTGTTGTTTTAGGGATAATAATAGGAGGCGTCCCAGAAACCCAGCGTCGTCTTGGCCATGTTTCTCCACCCTGCTGCCCGGAGAGCAGCGTCCACTGACCAAGGCTCTGTGGGAGTCAACTGTAGTGAATCCACTGAAGAAGGTATGCAAGCGAGGTAAAATCCAGGCGTGTGTTGTCATAAGCTGACTTCGCTTTCAGCAAGGCCTTTGATGCTGCCGTCAGCATTCGAAGCAACTGCGCAGCTGCAACTGACAGCGGTGATTCCGAAACTTCAGAAGGCGTTTCTATACAACGAACAGGGTTTTCTAACAGAGATCACTGAGGGCTAAACTGTTGTCTATCTGAAGAAGGTAATCCATCTGCCAAAACCATTTCTTCCTCCCAAGTACAAGCAACGGGTATCGGAGGCGTAGGCTGGGTCGGCATGCAGGTAACTCTTTTAGCTAATAGGGCTTCTTGTTGTTGGATCACTTCCACAAGCCAGCGTTTCTGGCATTCCAATGTTAAAAATTCGTCGTCCTCCATATCCTGAGTCATCTTCAATAACGTTACCTCAACAGGTTTTTCTAGAAGCCACATCTGATACTTGTTCCGTTCCAGGCAAATAAGAAGCAGGAGGTGGAACGAAGCCTCCTGCCTCCTCCACGTCCACCTCCTTTGCTAATTGCGCACTGACTGCCGCCATGACCAGCAGTAGCGACGCCCCCTACAGAGTAGGGGAATTTTCCTGGTGTCCTGGCCAAATTTCCCTCATTCACTAAAAAAAATACCACCAACAGGTTAATCTGGTTCAAGGTCAGTTGGCATTCATCTGTATCCCCTTCCCCCGGTCGTGCCTGAGAATAGGCAGAATTTGTCTAATGCACTTACCCGGTCAACAAAAACTAATAAATAAAATAAATAAACCAGTTTAAACGCCGCCATGGTATTCGCCAACTTAAGCTTTGTGGCGAGCGCTTGAGTGTTGCCGATGAGAACATCTCACCCTTTATCGAGCAGCTCCTTGACATTGTTGTTTCAGAAGGATTAGTGCCAGAACAAATATTTAACTCAGATGAAGCAGGCCTTTATTGGCGCTGTCTCCCAAACCGAGCATTAGCCCATGGGTCAGAGCAAGACACACCAGGTTACAAAAAACAAAAAGATTGTGTCACCATACTGGGCACAGTGAATGCTGCTGGTCACAAAATGAAACTTGTGCTTGTAGGAAAATCTAGGGAGCCATGTTGCTTTAAGCACCTAAACATGTTATCCTTGCCCATCCAATATGAAGCCCAGAGGAATGCCTGGATGGATGGCAGAATTTTCACTCGATGATTTCAAGAGCAGTTTGTCCCTCAGGTTAAGCACTATCTGTGCTCGAAAAAAGACTGCCTCTAAGAGCTATCCTATTGTTGGATAACTCCCCAGCCCACCCTGAGATCCAAGAAGCTCTAACGAGGGATGGGACCATCCGTGTAATTTTTCTGCCTGCCAACACAACTTCCAAACTCCAGCCTTGTGAGCAAGGAGTGCTGGAGATTTTTAAGTGAGCATATAGAAAAAAGTTGTCGCAGACAGTGCTCGCTGAGGAAAATGAGCAAGCACCCCTTAGTAGCATAATAAAGAACATTAATCTAAAGGATGTGGTCTATATGGCCTCCGAAGCATGGGACAGTGTAAAATCAGAAAGCATTCAGAAATCATGGAAGAAGTCGGGCATCAAAACAAGCAGAACAGACACTGACCTCATGAAACCTGATGCTACTGAGGAGCTGACAGAGGAATTTACACAAAGAATTGACAGCCCTTGCTTCTGCCTTGCCACAAAAGCTAACAGAGGAGGAGATCTCTGACTGGGTGCACTGTGATTCACAGGAGATGGGTCACGAGGTCCTGTCTGAGGCTACGATTGTGGAACTGATAACGCAGCCTGAGGATCCAGCAGCAGAGTCCAAGTACGAGGAAGAAGGAGAGACTGTACCCTGGTCACAATCCCAATGCATGGTGAGGCAGTTGACATGTTAAGAGAAATGCATACTTTACCTTGAAATCCAGCCCGATTGTGACAAAGTGCAGGTAATGTTGTATATGGATAAGTCAAATAATAGTATCTAAACCCATGTAAAAAAATCCCCATAATACCACACTTCCAATCCCATAATACTATCAATGAAATCTCATAATACTATTGTTCAGACCTCGTAATACTATCATTCTGAGCTCTAAATGATAGTATCATGAGACAGATGCGGGACCACACACCGCAGAATTCCTTGTGCTCAGCACAAGTCAGCTTTTACTGTAACGGTCATGTACAGTAAAAACTGAATCACCACTGATGAGAAAACCTCATTCTCTGCTCTCATTTCCCCATAAAGTGCATGCAGGTAAGAGATAGAGAAACAGAGAGACAAGAGAGAAGCAGCACCATCTGCGGGGGGGGGGGGGCATTAAACAGAGGATCGCTTGTTTTAAGAGCTCATTTTTTTAAGAAGTCACACTACCTGCGTGCTGTGGCTCTGAAGCCCTGTCAAGGGTATGGCTACCAAAGAGACAGAGAGGAAGACAGACAACATGCTGCAGCTCTGGAGAGAAGGAAGGGACATTCAACAAAGGATTCCACTGCACTGGGCTGCATCAGTTCATAAAAAGATGAAGAAAACCTAAATACTATTATAAAACACCTTTCATTTACAGCTCCTGAGCAACTTTCTGACTTGTAACAGTGAGTGCAGAGAAACTGAAACTATACCAGTGCCAGAGGTAGACAGTCTGCTTGTCAACTGCAAAACTTCCTGGATCCATATATTACAAAAAATAAAAAAAGTAGGGGACTGTGTATCACTCGGCTATAGTACAATCTTAAGGCTCTGGTGGCATGCTGGTACCTCTTGAGTTACAATCTTGAGGTTCACATGTCCCCAGAACCTCTCTATGGCATTATAGCCTTATAATACACAGCCCCCTATCTATTATTCTCTTTATAAAGCACTTGCACTTTTCTAGAGGACAGTTTTTACACTATAAGAGGCAGAAATGATGAAATGGGACACTGTCTCTTTACGAACTGGACTTGTATGTCATGACAGCACTCCTTGACGACACCTTTGAAAAAGTTCATCAGTGAAACAGGTCAGGCCTCTACACAGAGCAGGGTCAAATTTTAACTTTTATGTATCAGTTTCACTGACTAAAGCTATACTGCACCTTACAGCAAGAAGTACAGTACTTAGTGCTCAGTTTTTCTTCTTTGAGGGCAGGGATATACCATTGCAGTTGGGTGAGGTTCGGTTTGCCTAAGGGCGTCCTTGGATATTAGATGCCCTTACGTAAACCCTGCTCAACTACAATGGCAGATGACTACTCCACCTCCTGAACAGTGGAGCTTTATAAGGGAGTTTACTTGCAGGGGATTCCTTCACACCATGCACTGCCACCCCCCTCCAGGATTATAGCATGGGGGCAATAGATTGGATGTGCCCTTAAAGATAGGAGGACAATATTAAATCATTCTTACCCAATGGGGGAGAGTGTAAGTTCCTTCTGGGATTGCGGTGTTCCTTACTGAAGAGGGGGTGCCTTATGGAAGGAGCATTATGCACTGAAGGCTTGGGCTGCCAGATATGTAATTTTCCTTGCTGGGACTTGGTGGACACACATCAGTGTGACCCTGAAGATACTTAAAGAAGATGGGGGAGAGGTAGAGGGGGTGGGAAGTGGGTGGGAAGATTGATCTTATACACAGCATGGGGAGACTCACAAACAGGGGAAACAAAGCCCATGATAGCGATCTCCTGAGTGAACTTGATGTGCTGCTGCAAGTTTGTGAATGGATTTTAAAATTACCCTGTCAGTTATGTTGGATTCAAGTTGATTACTGGAACAGAAATGGAGCATGGTTTGAAGAGTGTAGTTCTGATCCATGATTTTACTATTTCTTGTGGTATCTGAATAATTGTCTGGATTTGGCATATTAAAATTTTTTGTATCAAATTTTTTCTGTTCTCTGATCTGCCCCCTCGCCTGATGGTAACCCCTTGCCCGGTCAGCTACCCTCTCAGGGACCTTCACATATCTACCCACCCCCAGCTTATCCAGGAACAATACATGGTGGGTTTTGCATGCCACTCAACCCACCACATGTTGTTCCTGGATAAGTGGTGGGTAGTGTGTGGGCCTGCAAGGGGTGCCAGCATAATCTTTGGCAAACCAGGGCTTTTCTCCTCCACTTGTCTCCCCAAGGGCTGCCAATCTTGCAGAGATGCTTAAGCACATGCATTACCATGCAGCTATGCTGGCATGTGGGGAAGACCCATCCCTTCTGGCATCGAAGACTGTGATCCCCCCCAGTCTTCACTAGGTGGTGACTGCACTGCAGGGCACATTTCCCTCTCACCCAGAAGGACAATTATCCCTGGAATACTCAATTCTCTTTCCCCTGGCTGGACCCTGCTGACCTGATCTTTCTCCTGGACCCGGGCAGCAGTGTCATGAATGGTAGCTCCGCCACTGCACCAACAGGTCAGCCCTTATTTCAATTTTTTTTAACAGTTTATTTATCCATGATAGCCCAACTGAGATGAAACATCATATTTCCAGTGGGGTCCTGCTTCTACCCATTTCTGCAGTAGGGATGACTGGAGCACTGGGAGGTTAAGTGACTTGCCCAAGGTCACACAGTAAGTATTTGGCTATAGTCAGATTTTATGCTGTGATCTCTTGATTCCAAAGCTGGTGCTCTAACCACTAGGCCACACTGCCTAATTTGCTTTAAGCATTACTAAACTGATATCAAGAGTAATCCGTTCATTATCATTCTGCCCATTTTGGTACCACTCTGTAAATTGCAGCATCCAGTAAAATTTAAACAAATCAGCCTTTGTGTTGAAGGCATTTATTTTATGAGCATGTGCAAAGGAACACCCATTTTCCAGTACTGCGACTTGTGATTCAGTTAAACGTCGACCTCAGGGACTGATTATCATTTGGGGTTCTCAGAAGGATATAAGGTAGGAGAGGGAGAAGGATGAGGGTAAAAATGGGCATGTTCTTCTGGTCTTTGGGTTCCCAAGACTGGGGGGGAGGGCACAGCAACAATTGGAGCAAGGACGCTGGACCTCAAATTTCCACCTAGTGATTCCTTGATTCATAGCTCATTTCCTTCTTGTTATATTGGTTGCAACAGTTATTTGCATTCTGCATCTCCCATCATAGTTTTGGGGTCGTTTTATGTGCCAAAGTGTCAGTTTTGCATATGGTGCTGTCCTTAATGCTCTTTTGTTATCCAGCTTTAAAGATTAAACTGAAATGTTATGTGGGTGCTGAAGCTGTACAACAATACAGCAGATTGCTAAAGGGTTATTTCAGTGCACCCTGCTAAGCAAAGTTCATCACAGAGCTGTCTGGTGGTGGACCCCACAGCTTATTCAATAAGTGGGACTCCCAGCTGTGTTGCCTAGCGGCAGCATCCCAGGTTCCCCCATCATCTGGGTTTGTACAACAGTATCATGTTGCTCCCACGTCAGCTACTATATTACTGTTCTCCCCTGTTCCCCTGCCCCCAGGCTGCACCTGGAAATGAGCCTCAGCTCAGTGCGCCTTCCACAGTCACCAATTTTCAAATAAATAAACAGAGATCCAGGGGTAAGGGAAGACACAGCCTGTGGTACTGATCTCCAGCCTTCTCCAGCTTTCAACCTGGACATCAAGTGCAATGTCAATCTTTTTGCTTTGGCACCTCTCAGTACCAGGGGTACCTGCATTTATTGTCAGTGCTGGTTTCCAATTTGTCCCTATGTTAGGAGGTTATATACAGAGAACAAAATCCATTCTTTCCCCCCTTAAGGTACTGGGGTCACTGTGTTATTATCCCCCATTGTTTTTTTATGGCAAAGGACACATGCCTCTCTTGGATGGCATTTTTCACTTCCTGGCAGCTAGGCTGGTTGCTGACCACACTTTATGGAAATCTAATAAACTGTGTATTTGAAAATGTAGCTGAATTACTTGTTACCCATTTGGCCCACTCCCCCCTTCCTGGGTAATCAGCTGATGTACATCAGCAATCAGGGAATTTGTTTTTTGTTGCTCCTTATCCAGAGAACCGGCATGCAAGCGCCGACTGATAAAAAGATAGTGTGAGTGCACTGTGGCTCTGATAGCATTTCTTTTACATATTTACTAAAACAGTTCTTACTAGGATTATCCATTGAGGTGCAATGCCTCATTTAGATGAGGGTCCCGGAGGGCAGCAGCAAACCAGACATGCTATACAACATACTGCAGATCAGTTGCAGATAAAAATGGTACAAAGGAATATTAAACAAGTTATATCTAGTGTAAGGCAAACTGGCATCAAATAAACTACAGTGCAGAGTGCTGTAAATACTACAGTGTCTTTTTTTAGTGTGTGTCATGTTTCTTGAAGATGTATTTCGGTATACGTAGTGATATCTGGTATTGTCTGGTGAAATAATACAGAAAGTGAAAAATTCCAGGCATTACAACAGTTAAATACATTGATGCACACAGATAAGTAAGTAACAGGTGCAACTGTATTGTTCTTATGCTTAGAAGGCTTGGCAGTGGAGTTGCCTGCTGGAAATTAAGTTGGAAACATAAGCCCCATTTCCGCAGGTGACTAAGGGGTCATTTTGAAAACAATCACTTTGTTTGGTTTATTATTACTTTGGGAACGCATCCAACGTGCTACAAGAATGCATCCCAAAAATTACCTTGGTGACCTGCTTCAGAATACTTTAAAGGTAAGCCCCCTTAATCCTAGTGAAACATAAGGACATTGGAGTTACAAAATGTAGTAAGACCAGTGAGTGGTCCATCCAAGCCAAGTCAAAATGTATTTCTTGAGCGCCCAATCCCGGAGGCTCTGGGAGCTTCATATAGAGGTGAAACAGTTTACAAACAATTTACAGCAGTTTAAAATCCAGGCTATCTTGTGCATTTTATGAAAATAAAAACAGTTTAATATTTACTTAGGGTTTTTTTTTTTTCATGGACATTAGCACTGTGCAAGTAAAAAAATGCTGCTAGTTAAAACCTCTGGTAACCCAGGCCAAAAGACCATCCTCTGAACATTCTACTACAGACCCATGATGTTGCCCCACATAACCCTCCACCATTCCACTGCATCCTACTATGGTATGTAACTGGTAACATTGTTGTAGGATGGCATATACCAAGCAAGCCGCAGATTGCAAGTTGACTGGAGAGGGGGCAGCGTTTTGGGCCCTGACCATTGATTTTGGTTACCACTACCATCTGATATCTACCCTGTTAGTGTTTTAATATGAATGTTGTGCTGTGCTTAAAAGAAACATCACGTTAAATGCGTAAAACTAAGAGCTGCAATATTTTTTATGTTGTTATGCGGTTCCTGAAGTGGGTGGGCAAAGTGGCACCAAAGGGTTCTAACTTATAAATTGTACTTTCCTACCTATACCACTGACCTGTAATATTATTCTCGGCCATACATTCTAATCCAGTTTCTCCTTAAAATTTCAAATTTGGTGGCTATTGTACGTGATATTTATCCTGCTGTGTGATATTTATCCTGCTAGTTCTAAAGCCAAGTCATCCAATGCTATAGGATGTGTGTCATCTGGACCTGGTCCTTCATTTGAAATAATTGTTTTAAGGATGAGACTTCTGTCCAGTTTTAGCTCATAACCAGGCTGTATAAAATTTGAATCTCCCAATATCATGTCACTATTATTAACTACCAAGAAAAAGTAATTATTGAGCAGTTTGGCCATATATCACACTCATTATCAACTTGACTGTCATCATCTTCCAATGGCCATACAGCTCTAACTTTACTGTTTTCATATTTTATACATCTATAAAAACCTTTCTTGTTGTCTTTTACATTTATTGCCCTCTCACTTTTAAGTTTCTTTTTGGACAATTGTATTTGTTTTTGACACTCTATTTGCATATTTGTATATATTTTATAGTTTTTGCACAAACACTTTGCTAATGAACCAGTTAGGGTAACTTGACATCACAAAAGTAGGGAAATGTGGCATTAAGGTTTCCAGCACTAACTGCCCCCACCTCCACCCCTACCCCCAAGCAGCAAAAGGAAAAAACATTAGGGTTTTTGGTCTCCAGAGTCTTGTCAAATCAGTGGTGGGATCTTCCTTGGAGTTGTCAACCCTAATGCTCACCCCCCAGCCCATAGCCTCCTTTCTGAACCACAAGGTACAGCTCAAGCCAGTGTCTCATAGTGACACACTCTTCAGAGGTAAAGAAGTGTGTGTAACCACATGTTGGCAATGTAAGTTGCACCTTTCTTGGCCCTGCATGAAGAAAGGAGATCATATCTGACATAGTTTGCTCAGGGAATGGGGAGTACATTAGGGTTGACAACCCCAAGGAAGACCCCACCACTGATTCACCAAGACTCTAGAGACCCAAAAGCCTAATTTTTTCCCTGTTGCTGTTTGTGGGGGTGGGGTTGGGGAGTTAGGGTTGGAAACCCTAACACCACATTTCCCTACTTTTGTGGCATTAAGTCATTCTAACTGGTACATTAACAAAGTTTTTTTTCAATGAATTTCATTTCTTTTTGAGATAGTGGAATCATATGCTCATTCATGCAGCTCCCAAAGGGACCTGCATGAACAGATGCAGATGCAATGTACCAAGGGAAGACTCTGTCCACCTACAGAAATGCAGCACTGGATGTGAAGAATTTATGAGTCTGTCTGGTGGGCTATGGAAGCGCAAGGCCCTGTGGTCCCTGAACTTCCATGTGGATGCAGATACAGATGCACAGGGCAAAGAGTGCATCTGTCAGCCAAGGCACAGGGACCTCTGCCACCCATGGGTGGAGAGGTGCAAGGCCCTATGCCAGGAGGACAGTTTTCTTCACTATATAGTACCCGGGCCCATGCGAACGACCCTGCACCTTTCATTCCCTGGCTGGGGAGGTGTCACATAACAGCACCATCCCACCACCCTCACCCAATCCAGCTGGGTCACTGAGCTCACCCCTGAACTCAGCTCATCGGCATGGGATCACAATGCACACCCGCTGGGGTCAAGACTGGCACAACACACAAAGTTTGTTAACATTTATCATTTTTTTGATAGGATTCACCTTATAACCTTGACATGTAGGCCCAGATATTCAAAAGGGTTGTGCGCATCTAACAGGGTTCTCGCATGCAACTCCAAAATCGCCATTCTGGCGAGATTCAGAAGGGGCCAGTTGCGCCACCAAAAACATGCTGAGCAACAGCGCAATGGAAATGAAGGCATGCAACCAAGGGGTGGGTCCATGCATGCGAATGCGATATTCGAACACTCATGCAATGCGCAAGAGTGGCTCAGCCGGAAGTTGCGTGAGTAGCGAATTGAGCCAAAACAAAAGGCTCAAGGAAGTGGCACAAGAACCTCTGGCAGGCCGCAAACTGGGGAGAGAGACAGAGACAGAGAGAGAGAGACAGAAGCTGGAAGGGCAGACAGGGGCAGTAGGTCCAGGAGGACAGAGAGGCCAGCGGGGGTGCCGGTGCAGTGGAAGCAGCAGTGGGGCAGCGGGGTAACACAGGAACAGCAGCGGGGGCAGAAGCCAGGGAGATGGACAGTGCCAGCTTCCACATGGAAGCTGTAATGAGGGGTGAGACACCATGCTGCAGGGGAACGTGGCACAGAGGGGCCCCACGTCGGTAGTATGCCGACAAGCGGTATAGTGCCGCATCAGCCGAGAGCTGTACACAGATGTCGAGATCGTGGGCGGTACCACCTGAACAGGGCAATACTGAGACGGCTCTGTGAGCTGTGCAGTGATGTGATGCAGGCACCCTCCGCGATGAGTCACGCTCTGTCTTGGAGACCAAGGTGACAGCCTGCATGTGCCTGCTCGCCACGGGCACCTTCCAGAGGCCGACAGGGGACACCACAGGCATCACGCAGTCGGCCACATCACGCATCCTCACCCAATTCCTCAGCGCACTGCTGCCACATGCTGCGGAGTACATCCATTTCCCCAGCACTGCAGCAGAGCGTACAGCAAACATGCAGGAGTTACACAGGGTAGCACGTATGCCTGGCATGCTAGGGGCCATAGACTGCACCCATGTGGCCATTCGCACACCACCTGGCCCCGATGGCCAGGCATATCGGAACCGAAAGGGGTTCTCCAGTGTCAACTGCCAGGTGGTGTGTGATGCCACTGGGCGCATTATCAATGTCTGTGCCACACACCCTGGCGGAGCACATGATGCCTTCATATGGCACTAGTCTGCACTGTGCCATCGATTCGAGAGTGGGACATCCCACAGGACATCTAGTGGGTGAGGCACATGTATGGAATGCAAACTCTGGGCAAGGGTGGGAATGACACAGGTGCCATGGTAGTGGCACACAAGGCGATGGGCAATATGGACCTGACATGACACTGCTCTCCACTATCTCCACACAGGTGACTGCGGATACCACTCCGTCCCTGGCTGCTCACCGTGCGGCGCCCATGACCCCAGCGCAGCAATGCTTCAATGAGGCACATGCCGCAACACGTAACATCATAGAGCGGGTGTTTGGGATGTTCAAGGCACGCTTCCGATGCCTAGACACCTCCGGCAGTGCCCTACAGTACAGCCCCCAAAAGGCCTGTGGGATATTCCTGGCCTGTTGCATCCTGCACAACATGGCCAAAGACCATGGGATAGCCATACAGGTCGAAGAGGGGGACAGCAATGGGGACGCCAGTGGCGCCGGTGATGTTGGTGATGAGCAGCCCCCCTAGGACGGAGGGACCCCCGACTGACCCAGCAGGCCCAGCTGCACCGGAACACCATTGCAGAAGAGCACTACGCCCAACACAGGTAAGTCAAGGGGACATGTGCAAGCCACACTGTCCATGCACAAACCACAGGCACACAGGGGAACACACCGTGCATGAAGGTCAGGGGAGTTGAAGGTTCCAGGCATACCAACACACCATCAGGGAGGGGTGAGCACTCATATGGACACACATACACACCAGGCAGCGTACATGGGCAGAAGCACAGCACTGCAGAAACAACATTGCCAACACACAGCACCACCGACCACCCCCACCACCTGTACCGTACAGAGTCGTGTGTCAGGACCTGGGCACCCTTGCACCTTGGTGTACAGTGCAATGCAGGTATCATCATGCGCACACGCACCTGTGGACAGCAGTTGGGAGAGTGTGCAGGTGGTCCGTGTCAGCATGGTGAGCAGAGCACCCAGCAGTGCACTGCCCACCATGACACACATGCACACAGGGCAGCACCAGACAGGGCCCGCACTGGGAGACAGCTCAGTCAGGTAGCACTGTCCCACGGCCACCACGGATGCGTGGGCGGCCCGCTGTGCTAGCAGCCCTGGCAGGCTGAGCAGGGGCCACATGGGGTGGCACTGTTGCACCACCAGGGTCCCACTGCGCGACGTGACCTTGCCCGCACAGGGTCTGCATCATGCCAAACAAGCGTGCACCAGGGGTGCTTGGGATGCCACAGCAGAACCCGGCATCGACAGCCTGGTACCATGACGCCGAGAGCGAAGTGGAGGCGCACTGTGTGGTGGTGGTACAGGGGCACCTGACAGTGTGCCCAATGCATCCGCGACAGAGACTACTGCCTGGGTCAGCCTGTCAATGGCAGTGGTCACATCCGTCCGCATAAGGACCAGCTCGGCTCGGTCCCGAGCACACTCCCTGCTATGCCGCTCCACGGACACAGACAGTGCCTCCACGGACCTTGCAACCCGCCCCTGCAGCTGTACCAATTCCTGCAGCAGGTGGGTGTGTGCGTCCAATGGGTACTGTGCCCCAATGGCATCGTGACCCCCAGGGTGTGGACGGTCCTGGTGCACAGCACCCCTTGAGGGTGGGCGCTGTTCGCCAGGACCAGGTATGGGCGGATCAAAGGGCGGTGGACATGTGCCACTGCTTGACACTGTACCCCCAGACCTGGTGTGCGACTGCTGCTGCCGCCCCTCCAACTGCTGAGCCCCCAGGTCCACCTGTTCCACCTCTGTGCTGGCAACAGTGCCAGACACCTGCACAGCCACTGGTGCTGCCTCACCGGTGCTGACAGGCACAGCCTGGGACTGTGCCAGCATGTTGGTACACAGGTGTGAACCAGGAAGGCCCAGGGGCATGTGCTGGCCTGCCATGTGTCCGTCATGGGACACACACCCATCACTGCCCATTGCAGGGCTGCTATCATCAATGGTACAGGTACGTGCCACTGCCATAGGCACAGCATGCTGGCATACCTGCATGCCAGACTGCTGAGACACAGGCTGTGACCCCCGCACCGATCACTGACACCAGAGTTTTTGGCCCAGCGCTCATGCTGCTGCAGTGCCTGCTGGCTGGTGGCGGAGGTGGATGGTCCTCCTCCATGTCCAGCAGGTCTGCATCACTGTCTGGACCCACCACCACCACCGTCTCCTGAAGACGAACAGGATCTGTAACAGAAAGAGAGTACATGTGAGTGCATGTGAACAACCGCCCCCCCCAACACCACCACCATGTCATACCGTGCAGTGATGGGCTTCCACCTGTCTGGAATCCTCCGCCTGGTACACCCGCAATGGCACTCAGCTGCATGGCCGCGACCAGTGTCTCCTCTGTTGGGGTCAGCTGCAACACCACTGGCGGGCCCCCACCAGTGCCAGCACGTGCCGCCCTGAAGGCTGCCACCATCTCCTTCAGCCTCCTGCGGTCAGTCCCCATCTTCTTCTTGCATTCCTGCACGGAGCGCTGGTGGCTTCCGTGCAGGTTGACAGCCCGAGCTACCCCCTCCCATGCAGCTGCACGTTCCTGAGGGGTGCCCCTCCGTCCACTCAATAGTGGCTCATCCTCCAGGTAGGCCTGGAAGAGGGCCTCCGTCTCTGCAGCTGTGAAGTTCAGCCTCCTCCTACACCCGCCGTCCTCACCCTCACCTTGTCTCTGGTCAGTCATGGTGATCTGTATGGGTGGAAGTGGACACTTGTCACTGTGCAGTCTACAGCATTTCCCCATGAGCATAGGTGCCGGCCCGGGGGGGGGGCAGAAGCCCCCCATGTTTCTTCTCCGTATGGCAGATACTGATAGAAAGGGTGCCTTTGTCCTTTCTAAGTGTCCTTTTGATTCTCAGCCCCCTCAGCCTTTATCATCCTCCGCCCATGAGCATTGTCCTGAGCATCACACAGCATGTAACTCACCTCTCACCTGCAGCAACCAAATCTGGCCAGCACAACCCACTGTCGCATTTTTATAGCGCAACACATGCAAATGAGGTGTGGCGCAACTTTAATGACATGCTAATCGCGCCACTGCGCCTTTGAATGGCTGATCGAATGATTTGCATATGTCGGCTGAATATCGCGAATTTGCGCTGTGCGCACTACGGAAGGTCCGGCTGAGCCAATGGTGCAGGTTTGTGCCTGCGTGCTACACTGCATTGCGCATGCCCAGACAGCTTACGCATGTGTCTATCACGCTGCAGACCTGCTGAGCGCGATAGGCGATTCAGGCCATGGCCACCATTGTGCCAGTGGCGCTACAGCACTGGGCACTATATGGTGCTGTGGCACTACTGTGCGATGGTCCACTGTGGCACTGGTACGCAGCTTGGCAGTCGCGCAGGATGCCTATACGTCCGTTGGCGCTATGCGTAGCCTTGCGTCATTGCCGTGACCTTTGTGTATGCCCTCTGCCCTGGGCGCCGGTTCGCGATGCCATGTGTATATCCCTATTGCACTGTCTGGTGACAGCACCATGTGAAGTGACGGCGCTGTTCGAACAGCGCGATTGGAGCCTGTGGTGGTCTATTGCGCAACATCTCCACGTGGGGTTACAGTGCAGCGGAGCACCATATTGCCTGCTGTAAACTGGCTGAGATGGCTAGGAGGAGGGCAGTGAGTTGGAGCCCACTGGAGGTGGCCAACCTGGTGGCCCTGGTGGAGCCCCACTGTGAGGCACTCTATGGTGAGGCCCCCCTCACCATGCCTAGGACACCGGTGTCAGCAAGTGGCCACTGACCTGGTGGAGGTCACTGGGCGGGCCGGTCTGCTGAGCAGTGCCGCACCGGTACAGTGACTCTCCACCGAGGGAGCCAGACCTTTTGACGCTGCTGCGGTCAGAGGTCAGGTGGGGCGGTGCCTAGGCAAGGTGAGTGTACCATCTATGCACCTATATTCTCTGTAGGGGTGTGTGTGTGTGCTTGGGTGGCTGTGCATAGGTGCCGGCTCAGACACAGTTGGCTGTGTCAGTGTGTGCAGCTGTGCGATGGATGGTTATGGCTGTGTGGGCAGGCACTCTCACTGGGGCAGGGGGCACTCTGCTTTTGAGTCACACTGATGTTTGTCTCAACATATGTCTCCCACAGGCCGGAATCTGAGGACGCAGGGCGAGGGTGAGGTGGGCCGTGCCAGGGCCCCGGTGCCGGTGGGTGTTGTGCCCCAGCAGCAGCAGCAGCCGCAGCGGCAGACCCAGCTGCTTGAGGAGTGTGAGTATCATTACTTCATGGATGCTATTGCATGCTGGGGGGGGGCAAGACCACCAGCCATGCACAACACAACCATGCAGGAAAGGGGAGGTCATAATTCCACTATACAAGACACTAGTGAGGCCCCACCTGGAGTACGGTGTACAGTTCTGGAGACCATACCTACGTATGGACATGGACTGGTAGAGAAGGTTCAGAGGAGGGCAACACGGATGGTGCATGGATTGCATCACAAGTCCATGAAGACAGGTTGAAGGAACTGAACGTGTACTCCCTGGAGGAGAGGAGGAGAGGGGATATGATGGGGACATACAAGTATCTTACAGGGGAACAGGTGCAGGAAAACACTATTTTAAGCGTAAAGATGTTCCAGGACTAGAGGGCATGGGATGAAGTTGGAGGGGGACGATTCAGAGGAAACATGAGACAGAATTTCTTCACAGAACGGTGGTGGATAAGTGGAACACCCTGCCAGAGGAAGTGGTGGGGGCTGACTTGGTCACGGATTTAAGAATGCACGGATAGACATAAAGGAATTCTGGAGGTCAGGGGTAAGGTGCAACAGACTTATAGGAAACAGAGTGAACTTACAAGCTCAAATGGCAGGGCTGGGTGGGCCATAGGCCCTTATCTGCCGACACTGTCTATGTATCCATGTATGTAGGCACGACACAGGTGACATGTGCATCATTGTGCAGTATCACAGCACGCCTGTGTACGCTGCCACTGGTGGTCCAGGCATGCACTGGGCACATAGCTGTGTAACTGGCATCGCACCATGCTGCCACGCCACTTGCCAGCCTAGTTTGTACTGTGATTGACGTGGCAGTGTGTGTGGGCGGTGGTGCGCATAGCTGGTGCCGCCTGTTTGTGATGGCCATGTGCATGTTCACTGTGGTGGTGCATGCCATCAAAGTGTGGGACATTGGCCATGCGGCTTGCAGGTTGGGTGGTGTTCAGGGTTGTGGTCAGTCACAGCCATTGACTGTGTTCCCATTTTCCTAGGCCTCATAGTTCTCAGGAGGATACAGCGGGACATACGAAGGCTGACAGAAGGGTCCCTAGAAAACCAGGCCATCCTGAGAGACATTCACAGACATGGCCTGCAGAGGAGGCATCGCCGAGAACAGTGGCACTGAGCAGAGGAGGACCAGCCTGCTGGGCCTTAGACCAAATTACCCTTCCCACTTCACCCATCCCTACCACCCTGCCTTCCCTCTCCAAGTTGTTCATCCCTACCCCTTGCCCACCCCTACCTTGTACCCGTACCCCCCCTTGTAAATAATTATAGTTGATTGTTTTGCACTTTACACATTTTGATAATACATTTATATTTTGATATGAATACTGTGTTGGTCTCTGTTTTGCAGCTGGCTATGGTTGTTCAGTTGCAGTGGTGTACATGCCATCTGGGGTGATATGGTCCTGTGTGTGTGTGTGTGTGTGTGTGTGTGTGCATGGGGAGGTATCTCCAGCATGGCAGTGACTTTTGTTGGTCTTGTTGTCTGCTGCCACCCACTTCTGGGTGCACAGGATGTCTGGCTTGTAGGCTTCGTGTTGCATGGGGCTGACGAGTGCTGGGGGAACTGCATGGTTTCCTGCAGTGCCAGTCACTGCACATGGGTGGTGTCTTGGGGTCACAGTGCAGGGTGTGCTGTGCGTATGGGGGGTTGATGTGCACTGTGGTTGTCAACCCCCTGTGTGTGGCACTCTCAGCCTGCCAGTGGTTGTGCTGGGGTATCACGGCTCTGCTATGCTTTGTTGGCTTGTCCCCATGGGCAGGTAGATCATCTGTCCCACCCCCAGTGATGCTGTTCTTGGGCTGTGCAGGTGTGGTGTGGGTTCTGCAGTGTGTTCCTGTGCCCATGTGTGGCATGGCTGGCGGTGGGCCCCAGCCTGCCTGCCTAGATGTTCAGTTCCATTGCTCTGGGGGGGGGGGCTGTGCTTGCGCTACGGCAGCTCTGGAATGCTCAGTTGAGCTTCCCTGATTGCTCCAGAGTGCAACATTTTGGCTCAGCTTCTCCTTCCTGGTTGCGCGATGGCGCAGTATGTGCGATATTCAGACGTTGGTTGCTTGCGCAATTTGCTCTGCTCCATGTTTGAATATCGCACCTGTTGCGCATTTGCGCAACTGGTTTGTGCTTGCTCCTGCTGTTGCGCTACTTTTGAGCGCAGTTTGAATATCTGGGCCGTACTGTTTATAGTGCACTGGCTGAAATTTTATTTTGTACCAGATGTACAAAAACATGTCTCATCCAGGATTTACACATTTATGAGGTGGTGTGGAAAAATGACTATGTTGAAGGTTTGGAGTCAAAATGCTGAAAATTAGCAAAGTTGCAAGTGAATGTTGAAACAGTGCAATATTCACTCACAACATCGGCATTTTACTGTATTTGAACACCAAATTTCCAGTATACCCTTCTTATTACCCACCTCATGAACCTGATGGGTGAACATTTTCAAATCCCAGCTGAAATGTCATTCCATGCCACACGTGTAAAAACACAGTTTTGCCAGGATTTGAAAAATGGTAGCTGTCACGTTCATGAGGTGGTGTGAAAAAATAGCTAAGTTGAAAATTTGGGGTCAAAATATTTAAAATTGCCAATGTTAGAAGCGAGCGTACAAAAATTTCAATGTACGCACATAACTTTACCATTTTTATATATTTTGACCCCAAATTTTCAATATAACCTTCTAATGGCCCCACTTCATGAACAAGGGTTGTGAGAATTTTCAAATCTCACCTGAAAGGTGATTTTGCCAAGCAAAATCACCTTTTGGGCCTGATTTCCATAATTCCAGTGGCAATGGTCATGAGATGGGGTCCTAAAAAGGCCATGCTGAAAATTTGGGGTCAAAATGTGCAAATATGACAAAGTTATGCATCAAAGTTCAAAACCCTTTTGAAATACACTGAACTGCACATACCTTAGTTTTTCAAATTGTACTCGATAGTTCCAGCAGCAAGACATGTCTTTGATCTGAGAGTGGATCTATGCTGTGGGACCTGTTCAGGTGAGTGAGGGTGTGTGTGGGGTGTGGTGAGAGTGTGGGGTGGTGAGTGCTGACTGGGAGGTTAGGTTAGCAGGGTCAGATTGGGAAGGGACCTTTTCTTATTTTTTACATGTTAAAAAAATCATCAAGGGACAGTTTTCTTTATTACAGCTCAGGCTCACATTCCAATATGAGGATGAGGATCAGGGGGCAGGGGGTAACTTTGGACACCAGGGAATAATCAGAAACAAAAAGAAAAAGGTGCTAGGGGGCTCTCACAGGACTACTGGTGTGCACAGTACCTCGACAAGCGGAATATTCGTAATGCAAAAAGACCAGGGTCTCAAAAAGACTTTGTGGAAGTCAACACCATGTATTTTCTTTACTGAAGGACTCAAAGTCTAGTTTCAGCAAACAACTTAAATTTACCACATGTAGAAAATATAACCATAAATGGAACAGCTCACTCACATGGTTAGTCCATCGGCAACAGACTTAAGACCAGCATTGGTAAACAAGTATACTGGCCACTTCTGGGTTCATATCCTGCCGAGTGTTGCGAACTCACTTTTTTTAGTCGGAACACCTGAAGCAAAATAATAATAAATAATAATAATATTTTTATTTATATGGTGCCTTTCCAAAACCAAGGTGCCTAACAATATAAAATGGCTCATATAAAATCCAGTAAAACAATACAACTTAAAATCATATACTAATCAATAATATACGCTTTAAGTATCTAAAAAAGCTTTTTTCCACTGGAAGGTTTTTAATCCCTTCTTAAATTCCTCCACAGTTGTACACTCCCATAACCGATGGGGTAGAGAATTCCAAAGGGTGGGGGCTGCATAGGCAAAAGCTCTTGAACCAGATGACTTCAAATTTACCCTTGGAATCTCTAAGAACCCCTCATTGGCTGAGCGGAGTGATCGACCAGGGCAGTAAGGAACCAGAAGCTCTTTCAGATAGTCCGGACCCTGTCCATGTAGGGCTTTGAAAGTCAGTAAACCAACTTTAAAGGTGATCCGCCACCATATTGGCAGCCAGTGCAGTTCGCACAGCACCAGAGTAATATGGCAAGATCGAACAGAACCCGTTAAAAGCCGGGCTGCCGCATTCTGCACCAGCTGCAGGTAATGGATTTCAACCCCAGAAAGCCCTAGACAAAGGGAGTTGCAGTAATCCAAGCACGAGAACACAAAGGCATGGCCCAAGGTGGGAAGGTCATCAGACAGAACCAGATGCCTAACCCTAATGAAATGAATTCCAATAGTGGCAAAAATGGAATATAAAGATCATTAAAGATATGGCTTTATAACTTATTGTATCCATACAAAAGCTGCTACAAGACAACAACAAACCGGTGGCCCCAAACACCCATCAAGCATTCCAGACTGCTGCAGGTGAATACGCACTTACATATTGACTAAGGAGTCATCATCATAACCTGACGCACCTGCAGTAACCCGGCATGCTCGATGGGCATTTGGGGCCACCTATGAAATCCAGCACCTGCACTGGGTCTGACACTTCTGCAGATTTATTAGGAATCCCAGTCTCTCTAGGGCATTAGTTCTCACACTTTGTGATAGTGAGCCCCTCCCAAGCCATGGAGAAGATTTCGAGCCTCCCTCAAATTCAGAAAAAAATCTTGGGCCTCCCTACAGAAAAAAAAATATCCTACATTGCACAGTACACCAGGAATAAGGTGAAACTAATAAAGTTCACTGAGTATATTCTCTTTCTAGTCAGCTTATTGCTCTCCATCCCCAACCCCCACACCCCAGGTTATCCTTGTCACTCCAATTTTCTGACTCTTGGACACCTGTTACTCTGTTTCCTCTCTATCTGGAACAAGTAACCTAGCCACTTCATCTCTCCCTCTCTTATCCTGTTGTTAAAGAGTAGGTTCTCAGTTCTATTTCCTCCCAACATGAACGGCAGCTTACCTGCCCTATAATAGATTATGACAATAAGTTTTATGCACTTCTGCCTCTGTTTTCTGATAAAACACTTGTAATTTTTTCTCGCTAGCTGGTAGCCAAAACGGACCGAACGCCTTGTCAGGAGACATCCCCCCACGCAGGCACGTTATGTGACGTTACTAAATGAACAGTGCAGGGACGTGCTCCATAGAGTTTAATGGGGCAGTTTTTAAATGTTTGTTTATATTTTCAGTGACATTTTGACAAATGAAGGCAGTCACTCAACTAACAAGGCCCTTGTTAGTTGAGCAACTTCCTTCATTTCTCAAAATTGTCACAGAAAAGTATAAAAAGAAGCATTTAAAAACTGCCCCGCACTGTTCATTTAGTAACATCACATAACATGCATGCATGAAGGCATGTCTCCCAACAAGGAATTCAGTCCATTTTGGCTACCAGCTAGCAAAAAGAAAATTACAAGTGTTTTTTCAGAAATAAATAAAATGTATTGGCATAATCCATTACAGGGCGGGCAAGCTGCCATTTATGTTGGGGGCAGGGAAGAATTCAATGGGTCAGAACCTGCTCTTTTTGCAACTTCCTGTGCCCTTACCTCAGGTCACACCTGAAAACATGCAGTGGCTCAGTGTGCCTTACCACCAGTCACCAATTTACATATAAACACCCAATATAACAAGCATTTGTCAATGCCGAATGTTTGCTTGCTGGCACTGGCATTGGTAGTGTAGAAGTTACAGAGCTGCATAATAGGAATGGCAGCGAAGTATTGAACTGAAGCCAACCCCACCACCACCCTGCAGAGAGTGGCAGGCATTGGGGTGTACCTTTGGATCATCAGGCATAACGACCACGCCATTTCACCACACCCTACCCTGCAGACACTGACAAGTGTCACGGTGTGCCTTGGGGTCTTTGGCCCTTATGCGCACCCCATTCCATCAGGAAATACAATGAGATGGGTGTGGTATAGGAGAATAGGGTGAAGTTTGGGCCCAAAGAGTCCGAGGCATACCTTGGTGCCTCTCACTGGCTGCAGGGTGTGGGTGGGGGTGGAATGGTATGAGCATGACAGGCAAGAATCCCAAGTCACACCCCGATACCCCTGATGCCTGTCATACTCTACAGGGTGGGGCGTTATGGTCAGAAACCCTAACGCCTCAGGCATTCGTTGGTATTTTCACTCCAAATTTTCAACATGGTTTTTTTGTGACCCCCACCTCATGAACAGTGGCAATATCAGTTTGTTAGCCGAAAACTGCTTTTGCACAGAGACTATGGCATTTGGCACCACAGGTGCTAAAACATATTCCAAACAGGATGTGAAAAATGACAGCGGTACTGTTCATGGGGAGGTGTAAAAAATGGCAATGTTGAAAATCTGCTGTGAAAATCTTAAAAAAACTGGTGACGTCACGAGCGTGCATAGAAACTGTGCAACGCACACCTGTAATGTAACTAGTTCGGTAATTTTTTTACAGCAGATTAACACAGGCATTTTGGGACCTCCAATCATGAACAGTGTCAGTGTGATTTTCTTTATCTGTCCCGAACAATGATTTCCCACAGCGACCATGCATCTCTGCACCGAAAGTGTGAAAACACATTTTGGCCATGCTGTGGAAAATGACAGCTGTACTGTTGATAAGAAGGTGTGGAAAAATGCCATTGGTGAAAATCTGTACTGAAAATATTACAAATTCATGAACCTATGAGGGTACGTGGAAACTGTGCAATGCTCACTCATAACACAGTCATTTTATGGAGTTTTGTCACCAAATTTTCAACATAGCCATTTTAAGACCTCTGCTCATGACCAGTGTCACTGTGATTTTCTTAATCTGTCCCAAACATTGTTTTCGCACACCGACTGTACCATTGTGTGCTACATGTGCGGAAACACATTTTGGGCGAGATGTGAAAAATGGTAGCTGCACTGCTCATAAGGAAGTGCGGTAAAATGGCACTGTTGAAAATCTGGTGTGCAAATATTACAAATTCGCAAACTTGCCACCGTGCATAGGAACTGCGCAATGTGCACTCCTAAAACAGTCATTTTTGGGAATTTTTTCACCAAATTTTCAACACAGCCATTTTAACACTTCTGCTCATGACCAGTGTCACTGTGATTTTCTTAACGTGTCCCATACATTGATTTCGCACACTGACTGCGCCATTGTGCACTACATGGGCAGAAACACGTTGTGGGTGAGATGTGAAAAATGACAACTATATTGCTCATAAGGAGGTGTGGTAAAATAGCAATGTTGAAAATCTGGAGTGAAAATATTGAAAGTCTGCGAACTTACGAGCGTGCATAGGAAATCTGCAATGCACGCTCGTAAAACAGTCATTTTTAGGAATTTTTTCACCAAATTTTCAAAATAGCCATTTTAAGACCTCTGCTCATGAACAGTGTCACTGTGATTTTCTTAATGTGTCCCGTACATTGATTTCGCACACCGACTGCGCCATCGTGCACTACATGGGCGGAAACACGTTTTGGGTGAGATATGAAAAATGACAGCTGTACTGCTCATAAGGAGGTGTGGCAAAATGGCAATGTTGAAAATCTGGAGTGAAAATATTGAAATTTCAAGAACTTACGAGCGGCGAGGAACTGCGCAACGCACGCCAGAAATAAAGTCGATTTTAGGATGTCCCACCAAATTAAAATAGCTTTTGAGATCCCACCTATGAACACTGGCAGTGTCGTTTCATTAATCATTCCGGAAAGGTGATTTTGTGCAGTGGCTGCGAAATCACCCTTCAGGCCCGAGTAATGCTATGACAGTGCAAGAATTCATGAGGAGGGGTCCCAAAAACCCCATGTTGAAAATTTGGTGCAAAAATTCCCAAAAATGCCTGAGATATGCAACAAAGTTGAAAAAACCCTATCTATCCCATTATACAGCTTACCGGCATTTCCTCAGTTCGCGGTCGGCTTTGAAGAGTGCAGACGTGTTCCCGGCTCACCAAGATCGCCGCTACCATTCGGAGGTGGGCATGGGGTTGAGGGGTGGGAAGGCAGGGTGCGCAGGGTGGGTGCAGGTTGTGGGGGCAGGGAGACTGCGAGGGACCGTTTTCTTTACAGGTTTTTTTATTTTGGAAAAGATGACGCAGGATGTTTGCCACGCAGAGGTGGGCTCCCAGCATGGCAGAAGGACAGCTGGGGGGGCATGGAGCCGATGGGGGATTGGGCACCCCCGTCGGCCATGGCATCTGTTGCCACGCTGGGGTGGGCTCCCAGCATGGCACACTGTACTCGGGGGGGGGAGACCGTGGAGCCGACGGGGGATTGGGCACCACTGTCAGCCATAACATCATTTTGCCACACTGGGGTGGGCTCCCAGCGTGGCACCTGGATGCTTTGGGGTGCAGCCAATGGGGATTGGGTACCCCGTCGGCCATAAAACATTTGCCACGCTGGGGTGGGCTCCCAGCGTGGCACCTGAATCTCTTTGGGGCGTGGAGCCGGCGGGATTGGGCACCCCCGTCAGCAGTACAGTGTGGGGAAGGGGGAAGGCGCATGAGCACGCAGCGTGCGTGCGTGTGTGTGTGGGGGAGGGGAGAGCTCTGCTCACTCAAGCGGAGCTCTCCCTTTCAACTGTATGTCACTGCATTTTCAGCTGTCATAGACAGCTGGAGCAGTGATTGGCGCTCTGCGACCGCGCCTGCAAACACACTGACTAAACTAGAAGAGGCTGACACACCTCTGGAAAACTTGTATGATGGCACTATGTTTCTTGCACATGCGTGCAAGCAAACATGAAAATGAGCCTTGACTCAGTGTGCCTTTCCCCAGGCAATCATTTGCATATAAATACCTACTGTAGAAACAAGCCTTGACTCAGTATGCCTTTTCCCAGGCATTAATTTGCATATAAATACATACCTATAAACAAGCCTTGGTTCAATGGGCCCTTCCTGGTCACATATTTGTGCATCAATAAAGAAATTCACCTGCAGTTATCCATATTTAATTAGTGTCATCCTTTCAAACAAAACAGCCAAAGCTTAAAATTTAAATACCGTGTATTCTCAGACTTGACTGGGCCTCCCTTGGAACAGTTTGGGGTCTCCCTTGGGAAGCTGGCCTCACCATTTGAGAACCACTGCTCTAGGGTGCGCCTTACCTGTTGTGTGGAGCATCTTTTCTCTAGTTCTGTTTTCCCTGAGACAAGCCTGCTGTCTAGGTAGGGAAAAACACCACACCTCGTTTTCTTAGATGACCTACCACTATGGTTAGACACTTTATGGATACTTTGTTGCCAAAGTGAGACCAAAGGGAAGGGCTGCAAACTAATACTGGCAGTTTCCTAGCCTGAACCTGAGATATTTTCTGTGGTTGGGTCTGGCTGGAATGTGGAAATAGGTGTCCTTCGGATCCAGAGACCCCAACCAATCTCTTGACAGTAGGGTGATTTCACTGTGCCCAGTATGACCATATTGAACTTTTCGGACATACTTGTTTAGATTTCTTAATTCTAAAATGGGTCACCACTCCCAATTTTTCTTGTGGGTCAGGAAGTACCTTGAAAATAGGCCCTAGCCCAACTGTGGAGTTAGGACCTTTTCTACTGCTTTTGCCTGCAGCAGTTTCTTTACTTTCAGTTCCAGCAAGATTCTTTCTGTTGGTGAATGACCTGAAAAATGTTTTGGTCTCTGCAGTTTTGGAAACCTTTTGAATTACATTGACAATCCTGGACTCACTACTTGCATGACCCACTTGTCTGTGGTAATTTTTACCTATTCCTAAAAGCACTAGGTCAGCCTTCCCCCTACTGGGAATGGCTGGCTGGCAACCTGGGCAGAACTGCAAGGGAGTTTGTTTCAATTGTGCCTTGGGGACTGGTGCTGCAGCACCCCTGGAGGCCCTCCTGCCTCTGCCTCTGTAGTAATGTCTTGGAGGTTGGTACTCAGAGGCAGCATAAGGTCCTGGATAATAACCCCTGCCTTCCCTTCCATACAGCCTGTAGGAAGTGGAGGCCTTTACTTTCTCAGTGTTGCCTTTAAAAGTGGACTTGTATTCATCCACATTTTTCATGTACGCCTCCATTTTGTCTACAAATGGGAATTTCCCTCAAAAGGTAAATCAATTACTTTAGCCTGAGTGTCCTAGGGAAAGACACAAAAAAAACATCACTTAAAAAGCAACTAAAGTGAGCAACAAGTTGGGTGTGATATAACCAAAGTAATATGTAAGCAACCTAGATATAAAGTACTGTACAGTTACGTAAGAACTTATTGTAACAGTAGATCTTCAAGAGGAGCTCTTGCAGCAGTCTATTACCATTAGGACTATGCTGAAGGCATTAGGACCCATCAGAAAACTCTTAGCTAGCAGTGTCCAGTGGTGGCTGCCCCCATCGGCTCCGCCCCAATGTCGGCCAATGGAATAAAGGGGGGTGGTCCCCAGCCCCACCTCAGTTCACCCGCTGCAGACCCGTGAACAAGGTCCGGCAGGCAGACCAGGTGGAAGCTTGCCGTAAAAACGATGTGATACAGCTCACCGGGGAGCAGTGCCTGCTTCAAGAGCTCCTCTTGAATATCTACTATTACAGTAAGTTCTTACATAACTGTACTATCTTACTTTTAGTGGGAGCTCTTGCAGCAGGCTATTACCATTAGCAATGAATCCCAAGCAGTCCCCCGAGAAGGAACGAGGAAACTGGGAGGTGGCTGAGAGCACCAGTGCTGATGGGGCACTTCAAGAAAGGAGGCCCTGAAGGACCGCTAGGCTGGACCTGGCCCTATGCCCAGAAGCAATGTCCAGACTGCAGTGCCTAATGAAAGTATGCACTGAACTCCAAGTAGCTGTTGCACAGATGTCTCCAATAGAGACATTTCGCAAAGATGCGAAAGAAGTTGCCACTCCACTGGTAGAATGATCTCTGACCAAGCCCGGAAGGGTCTTGTACTGTACTTGTTGTAACAGTAAACAATACAATTAACTACCCATCTTTAAATAGTCTGCTTCGACACCAGATTGCCTAAGCACCGAGGTGAAAAGGCGACAAAAAATTGCTCCGTCCTGCGGCGAGGAGCAGTGCGCTTGAGATAATACCTCAACACCCTGTGGCCATCCAGAGTATGCAGGAGAGCTTCCCCTCTATTCAAATGGGCTGAGTAATACACCGGAAGATTGACATCCTGATTCAGTGTCAACTCTGAAACTACTTTGGGAAGAAACTTAGGAATTGTCCTTAGGGAGACTCTGTCCCTATGAAAAACTAAATAAGGCTCCTTACACATCAGGGCCTGATGCTCAGAAACCCTCAGAGCAGAAGTGACAGCAACTAAAAAAGGACACTTTCCAAGAAAGGAAATGCAGCTCGCAATCCACAGCAGGCTCGAAAGGGGGAAGGGTAAGCTTCTCCAGCATAAAGAGAAGACCCGGGGGTATTTATCTCAGATGGGAGGCTTAATGTGTAAAAAGGTACAGGACCCATCCAGTTGGGCCAGTGTTACACCCTCTACCGGCATGTGGTATGCTAAAATCACTGATAAATGCACCTTAACGGAGGAGTGGCTCAAGCCTTGGTTTAGCAAGTAGAGGAGATACTGAAGGACCGGGTTCACTGGACAGGAAAGGGGTTCTAAGTAATGGGGTGAAGCTCAAAAGGCAAAAATTCTTCTCCCTCTTCACCAATGAACTCAGCGAACACTGCAGCAGGAGCTCTGTGGTACAGTACATGGATGATGCAGTCATCTACCGTCCCTCCTCTAATCTAGGTGATCTCAGCTCCTGTTGACAAGAGGACCTGAGATCCCTGGAGCAATGGCTTGTCACTAACAGAATGGTCCTCAACTCTAACAAGACCAAGGCCATGCTGTTTGGCCCAAGATCCCTCGGTCGAGACAGAAGCCAACACCTGCAGCTGACTACTGCGTCAGGCAACAGACTAGAGGTGGTCGAATCATTAAAATACCTTGGTCTTACTCTGGACCAGGGCTTCACCCTCAAGGACCATGTAGACCAGGCAACGAAAAATATACGTGTGAAACTAGGCATCTTATACAGGTTGAAAGACCAGTTGATACCAGCTGCTAGGTCACCAGCTTCCTACTTCCGACCATTACCTACGCGGCCCTGGTGGTCCAGGGAGTAGCCAGACAAGAGACGAATAGACGAATAGACTCCAAGTTCTCTACAAGAAGGTGGCCCAGTTCGCCACCCAATCCAACCCCAGGACCCATCACTGTGACACTTTGTCCCAACTAAACTGGCCCTCCTGGGATGCCCGGCTCCAGTACCCTTTACTCTGCCAAACTTTTAAATTACTCAGCCGTTCCCCTCCTCCCAGCCTCTCCGGGCTCATCGCCCTAAAGAGTAACCCCAGGCTCCTCCGCACGATGGACCGCACGCTCCTAGCAGTGCCAGGGGTCAGAACCAAGGTGGGGGTCAAGTTGTTTGCCCATACCGCCCCCACCCTATGGAACTCCCTGCCCCCAGGAGTCCAGGAAGCTCCCTCTATCAAAAGCTTCTGCACAAGGCTCATATGATGGCTACCTCCAAGTACACTTGCTAAGGAACAGGGCCACCAATCGTAATCCTAAAACATCATAGCCCAATACCCACCAACGCAAATAGGGGGCTATACCCCACCCCTACAGCTAGGGTAGTATCTATAATGAATGCACTAACCTAATGCCGAACTCAGCAAATGTAACCAGCTGACTTACATCTATGTATAACCCTGTATCATGTTTGTATGCACTACATGTAACGTATTTGTGTTGTATCTGATGCCATGTAAATCCCGGGTCGCCCCTGAAAAAGGGACCTCCGGGGCCCAGTGGGCTCACCCGGTTACCAAAATGTAATAAATAAATAACCTCAGCTCTTAAAAGCTGCCCTTGATAGAAAGCACCGAGCAGGGCGTGCAGTCCTCGATCTCCTGGGGGGTCCCTCTCCCTCCACTGGGGAAAATGCAGATGGAGGTACACATCGAGCAGAGGGATCTAGGCAGCTGCTCTACGCCCCATGAATCATTTCGGGGTCAAGTGTCTCAAATTATTTCTAAAGCATTTTAAATTTAACCTGGGTAGAGGATCCCATTGAATAAGAGCTAAGAAAAAAAACGGATTATTTTGATGAATCTCAATTATATAAATGGTGAGAATGAACTTCCTTTTGTTCAGGCTGGTTATTCTTTTAATACCAGCTAGAAGTCATTTCTTATTGCGCGGTGCAATATAAATAGCTTGCCCTTCTGGTCTTTAGGCTATTTTATACACTGAGCCGGACGGAAGGCCCACAATTCTGGGACCATCCAACCACACCTGACAGAGCAGCAAACTGAAGAGGGTGGATACAGGGTTGATTACACCTTGAAGACACCAATGTTTAATTGGGTTATAAAAATGTATATAGTTTCCAGTTGTTACACACTATTCTGTCTACTGTAAAAATATGTTTATTGTTTCTACTGCACAGGAGCTTAAGCTTTACAAATGTGATGGGCGACTATCTTCTCCCTCCCCCTGTGACAGTGGGTCTCAGCCCCCCCCCCCCAAACTAAAAGGAGATGACTGACTTAAACATAGTTTTGCTCAATGTACATGGGATTAACAGCCCAGTAAAACGAGCAAAGATTTTACAGGACTTTAGGAGATGAGGAGCCACTATTGCCTTCCTGCAAGAAACTCACTTGAAGGCGACAGAGCACCTTAAGTTGAAAATATCCTGGGAGGGGGGAGTATTGTACTTTGAGAACAGCCCACACCATAGAGGTGTAGCAATCCTGGTAAAAAGAGATGGCCCCCTTGGTGGTTAGGAAAGTTCGAACGGACCCAGAAGGTAGATTTGTCCAGGTATAGGGTTCCTATAGGGGCCAAGACTGTACATTGCTGAACATTTATGCACCAAATGAAGAACCCCCCCCCCCCCCGGCTATCATTTCTGGAGGAAGTTATTAAGGAGGCAGTCACTGACACCCAAAGTCTGGTAGTTATAGGAGGAGATTTCAATGAGGTTATGTACCCAGGGTTAGACAGGTCGGGAAAGCTCAGAGAGAGGTCACACAAACGGAAACTTCTTTTAAGATTAAATCAGGAATTGGGCCTTTCATATAGTTGGCATTTTATGCATCCAAGAGAGAGAGAGAGGGATTATATGTATTATTCCCCCCGGCATGGAGGGTATTCTTGAATAGACTATTTTTTAATATCTTCTAATTGGCTACAAAAGATTGAGAGATGTGACATGGGATCTATTGCCATCTCAAACCATGCCCCTGTCACCCTCAAGCTACTAACTACCCTAACTCCCCCACAGTCATGCTGGAGGCTGAATGTGAGCCATCTTACAACAGAGGACTTTAAAGAATTAGCGGCTGCCACTATCCAAACGTATGAGTAGGATAACCCCAAAGGAGAAACAGGGAAAGGTATACGATGGGACACTCTCAAATGCTACCTCAGAGGAGAAATAATTAAATACTCGACTAAAATTAGGAGGGAAAAGATGCAGACTAGGATGCAACTAGAGCAAAAAATAGCACAGCTAGAGGCCTCACACCAGGTAAATCAGGATGCCCAGCTCAAGCAGGACCTAGACAAAGCAAGACGGGAGTTAAATCAAATATTAGACATTCAAATTGAAGAACAACTAAGATACGCCAGACAGAAATACTTTGAACATGGGAATCGAGACGGGAAGCGGTTAGCATGGCAGCTTCACTAAGAGGCAGCCAGTAGGGCAGTAGTAAGGTTGCAGGGTGATGGGCAAGAACCATCTACTACTTCCCCGACAGATATACTACGAAGATTTAAGAAATGTTATGCCAACCTCTATAAAGTCGAGACCCCACCAGGACATTTAAATGAGGTGCAGTCTTGTTTGGATGCTCTCTCCATCCCCACCCTGAAGGACTCAGCTAAAGTAACCCTCAACTCTCCGATCACCGCCCAAGAAATATAGGTTCAAATCAAATGCCTGAAGAATGGTAAAGCCCCAGGGCTAGACGGCTTTTCAGCTAAATTCTATAAAAGCTTTACCCCGTCTGATTGAGTACCTGGTGACAGCCTATAACGAGATCTTGTTACACCAAAAACCCATGCCACCCTCCTGGAATCTGGCCCAAATTTCGGTCATTCTCAAGCCTGACAAAGACCCTGAACATTGTGGCTCATACCGCCCAATCTCCCTATTGCCAGTAGATTTAAAAATCTTTATGGGGATTCTAGCAGAAAGGCTTCAAACATGTATCTCCATGCTTATCCACCACAACCAAACAGGTTTTATTTCAGGGAGGTTCCACCAAGATAATATTCGCCGGTTGTTAAACATCATCATGCCCACAAGGGATCCACTTCCCTCCAGCTGGCAATCAGTATGGATGCCGAAAAAGCCTTTGACAGGGTGGATTGGAACTTTATGTCCTCCACCGTGTCAAAGTTTGGGATTGGGGATCATTTTGTCTTGGCCATAGCAGCCTTATATCATAGACCGGAAGCGAGAATCAGACGTAATGGCCTTTTACAGATCGCTTACCTTGAATAGGGAACGAGGCAGATTGTCCCTCCCCATTTTGTCCTAACATTGGAGCCACTGGCCACATGGATATGCAATAACCCTGACATTAAAGGAGTTCAGGTGGGAGGAACAGAGCAAAAAGTGGCATTTTATGCGGACGATTCCCTTTCCTTTTTAAAAGACCCCCAGACTTCCCTACCCCACCTGTTGGAGGCATTATAAAAATTTGGTTCCCTGGCTGGTTATAAAATAAATCTATCCAAATCAGAAGCAGTGGTGCTAAGTGGTACCCCATCGAAGCAGTTTAAGGAGAATTTCCCCTTCACGTGGGCTAGGAAAAACACCTTCAGATATTTAGGGATCCAGATCTCGGTAGACACCACTAGACTATTCCAGAACAACCTTACCAAACTATATAACACCATGCAGTCAGACTTTGCCCATTGGAAACTCCTGCCTCTCACTTTGTATGGCAGGATTCAGGTAATAAAGATGAATGTGCTCCCCAGATGGTTATTTCTCTTCCAGACACTCCCAATTCCCATCCCTCTCTGTTTCTGGAAACAGTTGACTAAAGGTATTTCTAACTTTATCTGGGCGGGTAAATGTCCTAGAATCTCTTTTAACATATCGGTGAAATCGAGAGGGGAGGAGGGGGGAATCTGTCTTCCTCACCTGTACTTTTACTATTTGGCAGCCCAAGGTGCACAACTAGTCACTTGGGCCAAACAAAGGGCAGTTACAAGTACCATTTTCAGAGAGAGAGAGGTATGCAGCCTAGATTTAAATAGTGAAACCATATTATACGCGAGTGTTTCCAGTTGTTAGCCTAACCCTCTTAGACTGCTATTAGTCCATCAGAACGCTCCATTCCCAGACACTGTTTTATAACGTCATTTATGATCCTGTATATTGTAATTACAATTGGTCTTGTGTCATGTAACAAAATATCTACTTATGTGTTGATCAGGTGCAAACCCAGGCGTCGTAAAAAAACAAATGACTCCCACCTTCTTTATTTTTTAAGAATTGTTGGCCTGTAAAGGCACACTGAGCCACAGCGTGTTTCCAAGTGTGACCCAAGAGGGAATTAAGCAGAGGGAGGTTATGCGTCTTGCTCAGGGTCACATAGTCTGTAAGAGGTAATTGTGGGATTCAAACCTGGTTCTGTTGTGTCTCCAGGTCCAGTGCTCTGTGCTCTGGCTAGCTTTTACTGCCTCTCTGAGGCATCTCGAAAGGATATCCAGGTGAGCAACATTTTGCAAATTTAATATTTCTTACTGCAGTATTCGTCTAGCTTGGGAAAAGACCAGATACAGTGGACTAGAGTGCTCCCAGCAGCCAAGCATCTCCAGCAACAGTACGAATTTGTACAACCCGTTTCTGAAACTAATGAAACCTACATAAGGCAAGCTGAGGTTGTTGCAGAATACTTTACAAAGTGCGAAAACTATTCTACATGCTGCAGCACAACCAAGTGTCCATTTATAGAACAGCAATCCATATGCACTCACTTATGTAATTACTGGCCAATGTTTACCACAGAGTTTTAAAACCGTGTGTAACTTTCCATTATAATAATCAGATTGTTATAACAGCATTCACGTGCTACGTACAATTTCTACAGCCCTCGAGACCACACACACACACAGCATCGCTCACATGTAGCACAGATTGCAAAATTTTCATCACCATTCAAAACCTAATAATTCTCCATTAAGTAAACTTCTGATTTACAGTGTATAGTGAGGGTCTGTTCTGCATGGATTTCCATGCCAGATGAAAAGTTTCTGGACCACAATTCAAAGGGTACAGAATGCGGTTGTACCTTTTTGTTGAAAAACAATGTTCCAGCTGATCAAAAGTCCTCATGGCACCTGCTATTTTACACAGCACTGCAGCGCGCAGTGCTATGAAAACACTTTTGTTTTCAAAACCTTAAGGTTAGCAAGCAATGTGAGAAGGCAGTAGGGAGGGCTGGGGGGATACTGGGATGTATAGGGAGAGGCATCACCAGTAGAAAACAGGAAGTTGTTATCCCTCTGTACAGATAGTTGGCGAGACCCCATCTGGAGTACTGCATCCAGTTCTGGAAACCCCATCTCCGCAAGGACATACACAGGATAGAGGCAGTCCAGAGGAGGGCAACTAGAATGGTGCAGGGTTTGCAAGAGAAGCCATACGAGGAGAGACTAAAGGAGCTTAATATGTATACCCTTGAGGAAAGGAGGGAGAGGGGGGGACATGATTAAAACTTTTAAGTACCTCAGTGGAATCAACAAAGTCCAAGAGGGTAGCATCGTTCAGAAAAAGAGATGTTCAAGAACAAGGGGGCACAATTTAAAGACAGATGGGGGGCAGTTCAGGGGCAATGTGAGGAAGTATTTTTTTTTCCACAGAGAGGGTGGTGGACACATGGAACAGCCTTCCTGAGGAGGCTGTGTGGTCTACAACTGTGGGAGAATTCAAGAATGCATGGGACAGATATAAGGCAATTTTTGTGGGGGGTAGGAAGAAGTAGGCTGCTGGTTAACTAGGATCTGCGGCCTATCTTGTAGGTAGGAAAATGGGCAGACTAGATGGGCCAAGCGGTCCTTATCTGCCATCAAAGTCTATATTTCTATATTTCTAAAACAATATATAAAAAAACTAACACGAAAACTATAGACTACAAAAAAATTACTGATTGGGCAACCACATACCAACCAGCTTATGATGCTGTCTTGAGCTTCTGAATATATCAGACCTCTCGAGCTTCGCTGTCAAGGTCCGATGTAATAAGAACCCCTCTTTAACAACACAGGATGACTGTGCATGGTTGCCCAGCCGATATTCTCTATATAGTATATGGGTGCCTTCTGTTGCGTATGGATTTCAGCAACTGCTGAAATCTTGTTGTAGGGCAGTTCAAAGGTCAAAAAAAGCTGTTGTACTATCGTTCTGACATCATATCGATAGTACAGCAACTTTTTACCCTTGACCTGCCACCTGATTGGCTCAGAAGAGGCTCTCTGTAAAAAAAAAAAAATAAACATGGTGACACAGTTTAGCAAGCGCCAGGCAGCGGAACCACCGACTTTGAAGTCGGGACACGGAGAGCCATACATGGCTCCTTTTCTAAAAATATATTTTATTTTTATTTTTTTTTCCTGCTTTTAATGTTAATTGACCTGAAGAGGCTATACTGAGAAGCCCGACCAAGCACAAGTGGCACCAGCATGATCGGGAGCGAGCAGGATCACCAACGGGAATGGGAGCAGCACGTACAGCAAGTAAGGACAAAAAAAATATATACTATAGAAACAAGTGGATGGGCAAACAACCACAACTAAAGATGGGTTTCCAACTCGGACAGTTGATGATATTGGCGAGACCTCTCAAGCTTTGCTCTCAAGGTCTCTATGCTATCATCAACTCCCTCAATGGAAACACAGTCTTGTTGTGGATGTTCACCCATCCACTATTCTATATATACTGCACAACAAACTTTGTCACCCCCAGCTGCTTTCTCTTTGTTTTCCCAGTTCTCTTGTGACCACATCGTTACCATGGCAACCCAATCATTAAGCCACAGAATCTTAAAGATATAAAAAAATAAAAGTTAATTGAACTGATTTTCTCCTTCAAACTGATGTCCTTTCAAAATTAAGCTTTTTTCACCTAGAAGCTGTTAGAAAGGATTTGTTGTTTTCATCAGGATTCCTATTGTATCCCTCAGGTACCTCTCTCTCTCTCTCTCTGTTGCTACATAGCAGGGAGCTTGACACTACAGAAAGGATTACACCACAATGAACCAATGTTTGTCAGCACTATCAGAGTAAACACAAAGAGAACTTGAATCAGCTTACCTTTTGCATCTTTTTATTTAAACCACTAAGTGGCACAGAACCAGTTTACTCACAGCAATGAAACGGGCAGTCTACATACATGTGTTTTACGGCTTCATGGCTCAATTGACGAATCCAAAACATGCTCTTAGCAAATGCTCCATTTCATTTCATTTCACATATAGATGGTTAAGAACCGATAAAGACTAGAGTCCATCCAGTCTACTCAGTTTTACCTATCTAGGCTTATTCGGTCTGTTCAAAGCTCCCAATGATCCCTTTGACATGGGCTTATATCTAATCCCCCCACCAAAACCTATCCCATTAGGTAGTGAACCCAGAGACTGTACTAGCACTGGCTATATCTTTGGGCCGCTTGCTGCATCTATCCACAGCCCTTTCTATAAAGAAATGACTTGTGTCTTTCTTGAAATTGCCTGCACCCCTAGTTTGAGGCTGTACGTGACCCTTAGTGGTTGTCTGCCACTTTATCCTAAATAAATCCATGGTGTGTACATTGTTTTGGCCTTGTACGTATTTGCAAGTTTCTATCATGTCCCCCCCCCAATCTTCCAATGAGTACATATATAAGCTTTCCAGCCTCCCTGGATACGTCCTCTACTGTTGACCATGAACCATTTTTGTTGCTCTCTACTGGATATTTTCTCAGCCTCTCCATCTCCTTCTTCTGAGAAGGGTTCCAAAACTGTATACAGCACTCCAGATGCATCCTGTTAACCTGTATAGTTGCAAGATCACTTAATTGCTTCAGCTAGTGAAGCAGAAGCCCAGTCTAATGCACACACAGCATCCTGTTGGCCTCTCCATACTGTTTCTCCCAGGGAGATGAAGATTTCAAACAACTGTTTATTACTGCCCCCAGATCCCTTTCTTCTATTTCTACATTTATCCAGGATTTTAGTCAAGGATTCCTGCTGCCAACATACATCATCTAAACTGTCATGTTCCTGACCGCTGTTCAAGTCTTTGCACATCTCCCTTCATGTTGTTTATCCCCTTATCAAAGTCTACCATTCAGCATAGCTTTGTGTTGTTTGCAAACAAGTGCACCTTGCCATGAAACCCGACTCCGATGGCACACACAAATTTGGGGCAGGATTTTCAGATTGCATGAGGCAGGTGCAGCACCCGATTTCTGATGCAGCCTGTGTTATGCCACTGGTGTCTGAAACACTGAATAATATGTTAAAAGGTTCAGACAGATCTGTGGCAGTCTCTGCATTTTATAGTAAAAAAATGATACATGTTACACACACACACACACACACACACACACACACACACACACACACACGATGCGTGCACCATTTATTTGATGCATGAATGATTTATTGCAACACATGCGTCCTTTTCAGGGCACACGTTGTGTCAATTCTGGATGCATGTTAAACCACCTTCTAAGTGGTCATACATGCATTGGAATCTTGACACAAGGCCCCTGAAGGGCTCTGAAAATCCTGTTAATTAAAACTACCAGTCCCAGCACCGGCCCCTGGGTCACCCCACTCAATCTTCCTGACATTCAAGAATTTGCCATTTAGGAAAACTCTCTAGGTCCTCGCAGGCAACTAGTTTCAAACACACCTAGATAGTTTCATTCCAAGTCCGAATTCCCCTGTTTTTTTTTTTTGTTTTTTTTATTAAGTTTGAGGTGTACTGAAGGCTTTACTAAGGTCAAGATATAGGGCACAGGATTCACAAAAAAAAAATAGCAACCAGGGAATAGCCATTTGCTCAATTTTGTCAATCTTCAAATCTCAACTGAAAACATATTCTTTGCTCCCTTTCCTTTAAGCTGTTCTAGCTCATGTTCCATATTCCCATTCCTTCCTAGCTGCCTGTTGGTATCAAACTAACCTCCACTCTAGGGGTGCTCAGAATCTCATTAATGGATCAGATTTATTGAATTCCATCCATTTTATAGGATACAGGGTTTTCAAAACTGAAGACCAAAAATCCTAAATTCTAAAAACAGCTAAACTGGACTAAGAATCCAATTCAGGAATCTGAAACCAGAGTTCGATTTTAGACGGTAAATGGAAACCAGTACTTCTTGTCTGTTAGGATTTTTAGGATTTCAGTTTCCAATCTGGAATAGCATCTTCTGAAATCCTTAAAAATCTTATCACAACAGATTTCTGCAAATCCGAGCACCCCTACTCCACTCTGTTATTCTCTTTATTAGGTATTATGAAGCCGTTTGAGATCATTTTGTTTGGAAGACGCAATATAAAAATAAAATGCATTGTACTGCACAATAGTTTACAGTGACCATTAATTTAAAATCAATTCCATTTGACCCCATGGGACAAAAGACTCCCAGACTAATATTAAGATTTGCTTTTGTGGGCATGTGTGATACAGCGTTTCCCTAGTGTTAGCCTACAATGAGAATGCAGTAGTAGCCAATTCAAAGTGAGCCAGGGTTACCCAAGGTTAATTTCCAAGGAGGCTGCCAACTAGTGAAAAATAAAAAGATATTTCAAGGAACTTTACCAGAAAATAAAAACAACTTGTTGCTTCTAATGGAGGGCCAATCCCAAAACAGGAGTTCTTCTTCCAGCTGCCACCTACTACCGTTATTCAGACTGGCCAGAAATGTCACCCATAATGACCGCATAGAGGAACGGAGCTTGCTGATTTTTCTAGACGAAGATGAGAAAGCCAGTACATGTGGATTCCTGTTCTTACTAAGCCATCAATCAATCAATGGCTCTGAATGACGACAGCTCGTGTATTCAGCGACCTTGATTGAGTGCTTTCAAAAAGAGTGGCTCAATCACGGTGCTTTTACACAGGGCTACCAGGCAGGGAGGGCAACAGGATAGAGGGTTCGGCAATTATAGTGACAGGATGCCACTATATGTACACATGCATGGGGGGGGGCCATGCAGTGCGACAGGTGGAAGGGGAGGGAGGGTTTGTGGGGCATAGTGCAGCAGTGGGCTGCCGAGCTGGCCGTGTAACATGGTGGGTTGATGACAGGCTAGGGTTGGGAGGGTGCCAGGTTCGGCTCTGGGCGCGGGCTTGCTTTTTTGCGCTGGTCCTGGAAATTTAATTTTCCATCTTTCTGCACACTTCTCGACATGCACCCCCCAAGGAGTTGAGAACTTTAGTGGGGTGCAGGGGCTGAAAGAGAAACCAAGTGTCTGGTGCCCTTTTGCTGTGCGCGGCAAGTCTACATTGCTGAAATTCATTTTCAGTGATGTAGACTCGCCCAAACGGCGATCGCTATTACGCAGTCGCTGTTATGACATGGAACCCGGAATGACATTATGTACCAGCACGGGGAGGGAGTGATAGTGTTGGGGTGGGCAAATTCTCTGGAATGTGCTTACTAAAACAAGCTTACTAAAAAATGTATTCGTGCTCCCCGTGCTCTAACTTTTAAATCCTTTTACATTCTCCCCGCTGTTCATTTCCACGCCAATCACACAGAACCACGTGTGGAAAAAAAGATCTTCCACGATCCTAATTGGCCAATCTTAACCCAGCACTAGATAAGATATGTAATCAAGGAAAACCATCTTGCGTTTCCCATTTGTCCAATCCCACCCCAACCTCAAAAACTAAAGTTAAAATACAGTAACAATGTGTACCACAGCCATGCAAAGATGTAATAATCATTAAATTAAGGGTTTAAATAACTTTATGCGGCTACACTGATAACTGAAATTTACTTGGAGATCACACAGGTGTTTAATCAGCTTCCACTTGCATACTGTGTGACCCTGAGCAAATCACTTAACCTCCTTGTGCTCCTATGTCACTCCTGTGAAAAAGTTTTCAGCTTAGTGTGCTATACCTGGTTAAACAACTAAATAAATAAAAAACCAAAAAATAATAATCAGCCAATGAAGACTTCTGAATTACCAGTTACAAATATAACATATTGCTTTGGTCTTAAGATTTAAACTACATTTTATTCACTGTTGCTTGCTTACTATAAATCACAGGTCCTAATCTGAGTTTTCATTCACTGAAATAACATTCTCGTTTCAGCAAAGCAGACTGCAGAACTGTGTAGAAAGATGTCTGGAATTATGCATGTGAAAAACAAAGCTGTTCTCATATAGCCTATAGTGCGTTCTTGCCAATCCTGAAAATTCAAAGTTGTCTGTCAAGGCCTAAAATATAATTGTAGATTTTTTTCCAAAATAAGCCTTTAATCTCATTCAGGCAGGATTAGCAATGCAGTACATGATCTGAGCAGTTTGACAAACCAGAAATCAAGTTCTACATTCATTCAGACAAAACTTTATACATCTTTGAGACAGAGCTGGTGACTTCTATGGTTTGAGAAAGCAGTAGCAAATATGGGTGCCTTAACCAATCCCAGATCTCCATTTGATACAGGAAACTGCACGACAAAAGTCACTTCCTCTTCACTGCAGCTCTTCTTTCTATTTTTGTCCCTTATACTGGGAAAAAAAAAGAAGATTTTAAAGAGACAGCAATACTGTTCTTCTTTCACAACTGTGCATAAATCAACCATTTGAAAAACAATTTGGTGATTCATCCTCAGAGGCTTTTACTTCCACTAAACAAACAAAAGTATAAGGTTACATAAGCTACTCCCCATGCAAATCACTGTATGTTGTGCAATCGTATTTTCCCCAGCGTAGTTTCTCTTTTAAAGGCATCGTAGGAAGTTACTGCTGGCCAGTGCTCGTTTCTTGTTGCATGTTCTCTTATCTCTGCAGGAGTCCATTAGGGATACTGCCATCATTTTGCATGTGGTCTGGTTTGGGGGTGGGGGGGCTCATCATAATCTAGCACAGAGGAGGCAGCCAGCTGATCCCTTCCACTTTCTCTCATGCTGGACTGGGCCCCACTCCCGTGCTCTGACATTTCCCTGTTGTGTGTTATTGCTTACTTATACTGTACTGATACATTAATAACACACTTAAGAGTACGTCTTTATTCACAATGGTGTGGTGGGCATATATAGGGACCCAAACAAACAGAGGAGAGAAAGAAATAAATGCCTTAGCTGGAATCTGAACCCAGGCCGCCTGGAATACCGCTCAGTTGAGCTAGCAACTACGCCAATAAGGCAACCAGAAGCCTGTGACTCCCAGAAACACCTTACTCATCATCTTAATTTAAAACCCCACTGGGAGGTTTCTAACAGAAATAAGGCCCTGCGTAGTGGGCCTTATGTATGATATCCGTGGGAGGGCAGGAACCCTCGGCTACACCTTGGGTACTCCATTGCCCCCTCCCATGGGCATTATTTTACAAATAAGGCCTGCTACGTTGCTAAGCAGGACTAGTGGGCACTCTGTGTTAAGCAATAAAGAACATTTCTATCAAGTTCGATTTTTTTTTTTTCTTATTTCTATGTGTAACCACCCAGTCCCCTGGGGTTACTAGAATCCCATTAGTATCTAATTAGACCAGGTAGGTCTCAGGGCAGCTGGTAGGGAGTTTATTAGAAGCTCTCTCCACACACTTCATTGTTTACTTAGCTAGGCTATGTAGAAAATGAGTGATGTCATTTAGAACTCTCACAGCAGCATAAGCCTTTTAGCTCAGCTGCAATGGGGCCCAGTTTACAATCTTGAGTTCAGTTGTGAGTTGGAGCCATGGAGAGTGGAGCTCTGAGTTGGAGAGGTGCCTGCCAGGCCCCCTGGGCTGGGTGAAGGACCTCTGATCATCATTTTTTCTCACTCTAGTGAGTGGAACAACAGTGTGCCTACAAAGTGGTGGACACCTGTGTCAGTGGGACACCAGTGGGTTCATTTCTGTGGAAATGGTAAAAGGGATTGAGAAATCAGTGGTCCCAAGGGGCAACCCCCTGTTGGACTTAAGATTGTCACAGTTGCCCAGAGAGAGTGAAAAAGTTTCTGTGTAAAAGCTATGGAGTTTCAAAGGAAGAAGTTTTCATCACAAACTGTCAGATGCCTGTAACAAAAGGGGATACCAAACCGTGAGCACAGTAGCATTTGCAAGATTTTGGGAGTCGTCTGGTGATGTATGTACCCTTGCTAAGGCTAGATTACAGTCACTCAGGACACCATTCACCACATATATGTGCTCGTTTGGAGGCCTTCCACAATCTGTGTGGGGCTGAAGGATCCAGTTCTGTGTCCTGGAAGGAATGGCAAAGGCTGGCTGGGGCCAGGGTGGGCAGACCCTCACTTGGAGCTTCGGCTTGGGCTAACTGGTTACCCGATAGGCACAGGTTACCCTGCAGGTGTTAATTTAGTCCATCTCGACAGGAGGATGTTTTGTGTTAAAGTGTGTGGCAACCACCATGTAATAGACACTGTGTAAAGAAGACCAGCGATTCCTAGTAAGAGGGGTGGATGATTTGTTCTGTAGAAAAATAGATGTGTGAAATGCAAATACTGCCTGTTCTGTGAGAAAGCAAAGTTCTTGACTGCAAGTACTGTTGTCTGTAGTGACAGTTCCAAACTTGGGGGACCACCCAATTGTCTGCTACCATCTGTCAGAAATAAAGCCAAACAATGCAATCCAAATTTTCCGGTTGTGGACAATGCATCTGTGAGTCTGAGTAAAATGTGTATGGGGCCCCTTCAGATAGGAGATGCAGCATAGCCCTGGCACTTCTCTCCCAAAACTCAGAGTAAATATAAATGTTATTCTCCACTCTAACCCCTCGACCTCTTAGATGCCCAAGCCAGGTATTTATCCTAATGCCAGTGTTCATACTTATTTTCTGCCCACTTGTGGTTTGTTGCCTTGTGTGTGTAACAAGTTTAGGGGGGTTCTGGTTGCAAGATGCCACTCTTGACCAGGGTAAGGGTTGCATATGTTTAAAAAAAGCCCCAATATCACAGTATGTGGAACATCAGTACCTCTTCATGTAATGAGTAAATCTGTCAGTAAAGCGCACAGCACTGTGCAAAAGGCATAGTACTGCGAGGTATGTCTAAGTCCCTCCTAGCACCATAATACTGTTTTAGTAGGTATTTCAGACTTGTGTGAGCATATGCCAGTTACTGTAGGATAGCTTTTTTTTTTTTGTAAACAGTTTATCCCCTCCTGCCTTCCTGGCTGGCCCTCCTTCCCACCATACCTCCCAGCCCCGTCACCCCAGCTTCTCCCACGATTTATCTCTCCTGGACCCCCGAGTCCCCCATGGCTTGCCCTCTGTAACAGGGTGGTGGGGAGTCCCTCAACCCACCGAGGTCCAGATCCAGAATCGGGAGGAGCCTAAGTCACTGGGTATGGGGCCTGTAGAGGTCGGCAATCATCCTATCAGCCAGGTGTTTTCCGGTCTTCGCTTCACCATGGTCTGCCGTTCAATCCCTCCCCACAGGAATGCCAGCATTTGGAACTACGTTCTGAACATGAACGCGCGATATGCAGCATGTCACGTCCCTCCTCCATAGTCCTGCAGTGCTACCACCCACACACCTGTAGGTGGCAGTGCTGCAGTCAGGACATGGCACCCTCCCCTGAGAGAAGGAGAACACCCTATGGGATGCTCAGACCTCTTCCCCCCACCCCCGGCCTGCCCCCGATGATCCAGGTTTGTTCCCGAACCCAGGTCATTGATGTCGTGGGCAGCAGCTCTAGTGCTGCGCAGATGGGCTGGCACAGCTCTAGGATAGCTTTTCATAGGAAGAGGGTTATGTAAACAAGTAACCACTCCCAATTTTCCTTACTTTGTTCATTATCCAGTCAGCATCCTCTATGGCCTTTCGGATAATTTGCTGAATGCGTTCAGGATCATCTTCATCTGAATGAACTCTGAAACTCTATAAAATTCACAGCTTTGTAATAATTCTGTTTGAAGTACCAAAAAAAGGAAAAATGGAAGGTGTTAAAGGTTATGTTTTTATTTCATAGTTTTAATGTCCGGGGGGGGGGGGTGGTATTAAAACTGTATGTTTTCAAAAGAAAGATACTGGGATGGCTCCGGTGATGTAGAGGGCTGAGGCACCAGTGCCATACCTCTTACTGCACCAATGACCCAGGGTCGGGAGCGACCTCAGGTTACCAGGAGTTGGCAGCGGGAGACAGGATTCAGCATCCAGAGGATAGCTCTCCTCTCCTCTCTCAGGGAGGGATGGGTTGTGGTTCCCTGGCATCAGCAACACCAGGCGGAGGTGTAGTGTGCTACAGAAAGGGCCATGCGGAGGGATGGGGAGGAGGCATCAGCTGACGTCTACGGGAGCACGTGCATCCCGCACTGGAAGTCACTGCACGTCCATGCCTCCGGGGGGAGGGAGGTAAGGCACCACAAGAATACAAAAATACCCTGATTCTTGGGTAGGCAATGACACACCTTGGCTCCCACACCCACCGTCAGACCCTAACCACCTGGGTCCCGATCCTCTGCCCCATCTGACGGAGCATGTGAAATTGGATTTCAAGGAGTGCAAAAAAGAGTGGAGGTGGCCTCGCCTTGGGGGCACAAGCCAGGGGGTCTCGTCAGGTAGGTCTGTGGGTGCAGAGCTCTGGGAGGGGACCCAGGACTGGGGGGTCTCAGGCTGGGTGGGAGGTGCCACCAGGTGACATCCAAGAGAGTCCCTTGGATTGGCGACCAGGAAGAAAGGAGAGTTACAACGGAAAAAAAAAAAGATACTGTGTGTGCATGATTATTCTGACACCAACTGCATGCATTACTTAAAGGTAGCTACATTTTAAGGAGAATGAACCTCTCCTGTGCTGGCAGTCCTTAGCTAAGGAAGGCAGTTTCTGCTTAGTTCAGAACTGCACTCTATCAGTACGCACACCATCATTCTTTTAAAAGACACCCCTTCCCCCCAAGCTAACCTCTAATTAGGCTTTTCAGCTGTTAAAACATTTTATATAATTTCTGTTCATTTTAAACTCTTGCAGGGCTCTGTGAATGTAGTACTATGAGGCTATGAGGCTGTGGTGGGGAGTGCAAATTTTTTTACCATTATGGAGCCCTACAAGAGTTAAGAATTAAGCAATAAGGCATGACAGGTGTGTGTTATCGTGTAATAACGTCACTCCTGGGTGGGTTGAAGCACGAGGCTTTGCCTCGTGCTTCAACCCACCCCAGGAGTGACGTTATTACACGATAACACACATCCCTGAGTGCCTTATTGCTATTATACAATGGCTCGTTGTTATACAAAATAAAAAAAAAATAAACATAAAAAAATGATTTTAAGGGATCCAAATGGTCATGATAATGGAGCTCAGGATCCATAGAAAAGCAACACAGTGTGTTATTGTGTTATAACATCACTGTCTCAGGCACACATTGACCAATCAGAGTCCAGGAAATTTTCTTGCCATTGTATAATTGAATTTATTTCTTTAGAAATTGCTGGTGACAGCTGACCCATTGGTGCAGTGGTGTGAGCGACCCAAGTTTGAGAATGAGCTCAAGTTGTCAGGGGCCAACTTGGGGGGGGGGGGGAATCAAGCATCCCAGAAGACGCTCTCCTCCTCCAAAGAGAGAGGGTCATAGCTGCCACCCCATGACTACTACCTGGGTGACCCCAGGTGATGGTGCTGGCAAGGGCACCAAGTCAGGAAGGGGAGACAGCAACAGAGCTGGATGCATGATGCACTTCCAGTACAAACATCACGCAGCTCATGGCTGTCAGGCATCTTGACAGCAGGGAGAAAAGGAAAGGAAAGACCCTCCAGCCAGCAGAATGATGCTGCTTCCACACCACCAGCCTTGGCACCTTAACTCCAGACCAAGCTTGAACTTTGACAAGGCCAAGGCCCACCCTGTCAACCCTGCCCTAGAGGGTAAGCCAGGGAAGAACAAGATGCAAATTAAGCCTGTGAGAAGGTGTGTGACAGGGCTGGGAGTGGGACACCTCTGAAGAGGGGAAAGGCACACCAAACAAAGGCTCATTTTCAGGTGCCCCTCGAGGGAAGGTACATGGCAGTATGCATCATATAGGCAAAACCAAAATCCCAGTATAAATACAGAGCAAATGAATACAAATTAGTGCAAGTGGAAAACAGACTGGACCTGAATGGTGAACAACAATGGTACCATGGTACACAGGCAGGGCAAGGCAATTTTATCTAAACGGCACCCATTCCTTAGGGCTCAGAGTGCCTTATAGTCAAATAAAGTAATAAAATAATTCATAAAAAGTGCTATCCAATTAAAATAAAACAGAACTGTACCTCAGTGTCATAATATCCACTGCACAGAAAAATAACTTCAGGTGGTGGAAAGGGATGGAGGAAGGCATTCCATCCTAATTCTCCTCAATCTCTAAGCTGCATTTGACACTGTGGACCATGGGGTGCTGTTGGAGCATCTGCGGATTTGTTGTGGACTGGCTGGTACAGTCCTCAACTGGTTTCAATCGTTCCTTACTGGTAGGACACAGCGGGTGGTGTCAGGGATTTTTTCCTTGGCATCTCTGCCCCTGCTATATGGGGTCCCGCAGGGCTCCATTTTGTCCCCCATGTTTTTTGCGGTGTATATGCTACCACTAGGGGACATTATAAGATGGTATGGGCTGAGCTTTCACTGCAATGCAGATGATACTCAGCTATACAGTCAAAGGTGGTCTTGATGTTTAATCTGTGCCTTGCTGAGATCCAAGACTGGATGAGGGCCAATTGGTTGGGGCTGAATCCGGATAAGACTGAAGTACTAGTGGTGGAATCTGGTTGCCTGGGGGCAAGTGTGCAATCTGGTAGAGTCTCCGGGCTTAGGCTTGGGGACTCCCAGTTGCTCACTTCTGTTAGGGTGAGGAATCTTGGCATTGTTCTGGACTGCGGCCTAACACTTGAATTTTAGGTGCTGATTGTGGTCTACAGTGTTTTTTACCACCTGAGAAACATTGTCAGGATTAAACACCTGATACCCCCTGGTGATCTGCCATCACTGGTCCATGCCTTTGTGATGCCGTGGCTCGATTACTGCAATGCCCTTTGCCTGGGATTATCGGAGGCTGAACTTCACTGCCTGCAGCTGGTGCAGAATGCAGCAGCCAGGTGGTTGACTGGTCTGTCAAGATCATGTCACATTACACCTGTGCTGCGCTCTCTGCACTGGCTGCCTGTTGGGTGGCGGATCACCTTCAAGATCGGTTTGCAGACCTATAAAGCTCTGCACAGTCCAGGGCCCAGCCACCTGCAAGACCTCCTAAAGCCCTACCACACTTCTCATCCCCTCCATTCGGCAAATGAGGGACTTTTGGAAATTCCCAGGGTGTGTTTAAAAACATCAGCTGCCCGTGCTTTCTCTTTTATTGCGCCAACCCTGAGGAACTTCCTCCCTCATTTTATGAGAGCGATTTCTACATAGGACACTTTTAAAAGGGAGCTAAAGACATTTTTATTTAGACAGACTTTTCTACCTAGCCAGATTTAGCTGACCTAAATATTAATCAAAATCATGTTTATTGTATGTCATGTATTTTAACTGTTTTAGATAATTCTGCCTGCTTGTACAGCGCCTTGAATCAAAATGAAAAAGAGTGCTATATTAAACACAATGATGATGATGATGATATTTGAATATCTGTATATGCAACTTGTTTTTTTTCACCTTTGGGTGCAGGAGAAAGTTGTCCAGAGTTTCTAGTGACATCCCCATAACATACAACTGATGCAAATTCTGATGTCATGCCTAGAAATTTATGGCAGGTATTTGTCTGCCAAACAACATTTTTTTAAATTTGCATAAGCAACCAAATTGCACATGCAAATGTTTTATGGCCCATAGTCCTTTGAGCAAAGGGTCCCAAGTATGTCTGCAAACAAGGCTCCAATATGGCAGACACAAGAGCAGATGCCATCCAGAAGAATCAGAAGAATGTTTCCCACATCTAAAATACAGTCTGCTCTGAACTGGTATTGTACTTTAACGATTTGCATGGTTTTACAAAGGGTTATTTTCTTGATTTAAAGAGGAATAGTCAACGCTAAAAAACCACACACCCAGGTGTCAGGCTGGTCCCAGCTTGCAGCTTGTGTGCAGTTTTTTGTTTGTTTTTTTATTTTACTTACTATTTATTGCAGTATATTAAATTGTATCTGGCTAAGCCTGCTGACACTCACTGATATTTGTTGTAACCGGGAATCCTAGAACCCCCTGAAGCTGACATCAGTGCTGGGCTGCAGCTAAGCCTGAAGTACACGTTCGGGTTTTTATATGCTCCGATCTCTTATTTGCTGGTCCCGCTGTCCTCCAGGGGGTACTTCATGCCGGGAGAACAGGGAAACCAGAACAATAGCTGCTTGGATCAAGCTTAATAAAGCTCGAACGTACACTTGGGGGGGGGGCGGGGGGTCATGGCCACATCACTTTTAAAAGCACCCTGGTGGATTAAAATGGAGGTGTCTGTTCTAGCCACTGCACTCATAAAGTCAGCTAAGGAAGTACAAAGAGAAGCGGGTGCCTAGGATGAAGGCAAAGTAAAATAAAAACAGAAGCTCCCTCACACAGAGACAGGGGGGCGTCATTTCAGCAAAATCATAGGGGTAGCAAGGTGTGGTGGGAATGATGTGGGTGGGGCCACGGTGTGGGCGGAGCCAGAGAGGGTGGCATTTGTCAATGTGACATAGAGCTAGTTACCAAGTAATTTAAAAAATGGGTATGAATTGGATAGTAAAGTCTGAGTATAAATCTGAAATGGGTCATTACAGATGTTGATTCAAATTAAATAGCTAGTTTTCATCAAATTATGGAATCATCAGTATAGTGAAAGTCCCATTCCTCAACTGTACAAATATTAATGCATGGGTAGCCCTTATTACCCATTGAAATCAAACAGATTACAACCCTGTAATCCCACCATTTTTCTTTACAGGTGTTCTTTTGTTTCCAATGACAGCGGGACGTTTGCCACACGGGTGGCTCCCAGCGTGGCAGAGGCGAGTTGAGGCGTTCCAGCCGACGGGGATTGGGCACCGCCATCGGCCAAAGCATCGATTGTCATGCTGGGGTTGGCTTCCAGCCGTGGCACCCAGTACTGGGGTGAGGACAGTGGAGCCGGCGGGATGGGGCACCCCGTCGGCTAGATCATGAGTTGCCATGCTGGGGTGGGCACCCAGCGTGGCATTGGAAGCTTTGGGGGCAGGGCCGTCGGCTATATAGTGCGTGCGTGCGTGTGTGGGGGGCTGCGCGCGAGCAAGCGATATCTTATCGCTGCTCACTGAGCGTAGCTCCCTTGAACTGTATGCCACTGCATTTGAGCTTGTCATAGACAGCTCCAGCATGCATTGGCTTACAGCGCTACCGCCAACACACTGGCTGAACTGGAAGAGGGGTGACACACCTCCGAAATCTCGGATGATGGCACTATGTTTCTTGTACATGTGCAAGCAAACATAACAAACATAATAAATGTATCTTAATTTTTGAAGACCGGGTTTTTTTTTTTGTGCGTGCATATGTGACGTATGAATGAGGGATCCCCTCACTGTAGATCAAGGGAGGATGTGAAATGGTGCAGGTACATGGGGGGTGAACAAAGTGATAGACAGTAAGCCCTACCAGAGCTTCAGGCTGATGTAGCACAGCGATACATGGGGTGGGGGGGTGAACAAAGTGGTAGACAGTAAGCCCTACCAGAGCTTCAGGCGGATGTAGCACAGCTGGACTAAGGCAAGGGAGGATGTAAAATTATACAGGTACATAGGGGGGTGAACAAAATGGTAGACAGTAAGCCCTACCTGAGCTTCAGGCTGATGTTGCACAGCTGGACTAAGGCACAAGCACCCACGGCATGTTCTTATAATCCCCGTTTATATGTCCTTTTATGGTCTTACAGCGTTGATTGCCTAACTGAGCCAAGATGTAAAACAGATACTAAAATGTCAGGTTTATTTCAGGTGACCATGTTCTTATAGTCCCCGTTTATAAGTCTGTTTATGTTCTTACAGCGTTGATTGCCTAACTGAACCAAGATGTAAAACAGATACTAACATGTCAGGTTTATTTCAGGTGACCATGTTCTTATAGTCCCCGTTTATATGTCCGTTTATGTTCTTACAGCGTTGATTGCCTAACTGAGCCAAGATGTAAAACAGATACTAAAATGTCAGGTTTATTTCAGGTGACCAGGATCGTAGTGGGGAGAGGGGGCAAGTGAAACAATGTCCTGAGAATGTGCTTAAACTTATTAACTGTTGCTGTGCTATGGAGGATACAACGTCCAGAATCCCTATATGTTCAAATTCTGTTTGCAGCCTAAAGGTGCTTAGGTGGATTGGCATTTACATTACTCAGCTGCAAATCTTTTCATACTTTTGTGATCATCGGTTAAGATATAACCACTAACTGATGACAGACACTTGGGGGCATGAAACTGTGCTACCAGCAAAGTTGCATTGCAAAGCCCTGAATATTTGTCTGTTGGTAATGAAATGAAAACTGTCAGCTGATAACATTCAGCCACTGTCCATTGCACAGAATAGACATCTCACTGATAGATCTGGAGCAAATGGACATGCACTTGCCAATAACACCACTACAGCTCCAGACACTGAAGAAAGAAGTTCATGCATTTTCATGACTGTTAACTTTTTCGGCATTTTAAAACAGTTACTTAGCATCTGCACTAAGTTGTTACACGTCGCTGAACTGAATTGTGACACCAGAATCCCTGTGATCAACATTTGTCAGCAAAAGTGAATTGAAAAAATCAATAGCTTTATAAAATGGTAAGTGACATGAGTTAATAACAACATATCTGCACGTAATACTTGGCTTAAAATTTGAGCACCACCGCGTCAAACAGGAATGCCATTTATAATTCAGCTAATGTCAAGCAGTTTTCGAGCCATAAAAAGAATTACTGTATCAGTATGGTGGCAGCAACGGAATCAGGAAATTATGAAATAAAATGCAACAGCACCCCCGTCGGCCATATGTTGTGTGGGTGGAGGGAGTACATGAGCACCCAGGGTGGGCTGTTAGGCTGCTTCAGATTCGCCGGAGGAAAGGTGGATTCGTTGTGAGCAATGTGATTTATGCTTTTTTCTATACCTAGTTTTCACTATTTTGTTAGGGCACATGTCCAACCCTAAGATGTTTAGGGTCACAAGGTGATGTGACTTCATTGAGCATCTGATTTGAGAAAGAGCTGTGTGATTCTATCTAAATGCCAGCTCACGGCAATTCAGAGAAAAAAAAAATATTTTGAAGCTGCATTACCAGACTAAGTGGTGCAGTTTAGTGAATTACCACACATGGGTGTGTGTATATGACAGCACTAAAAGGCGCATTAAAGTGCTTCAGTCATGAAAACCTCCCCCACTGGCTGCTGCTGAAATGCATAGCAGTATGTTCTCCTTTGTGCATTCTGGCTGTTCTTTGCTTCAGCTGCAGGTAGTACAGTACGCTCAGGATTAGTTTATAGGTTTTGCTTGGTGAGGAGTTCATTGACAGAGTCTAGTAAGAAAAGCGCTTGGAATTACACATACAACGAAGTCTGAGTTTTCCATCAAATGCTGAGGTATTTTTTTCTGGAGGATTAGAACCCATGGAGTCCATGAAGGTGTGCTTTGGAGAGCTGGCATGTGTAAGGACTGTTAGGCACCCAACATTTTGGTGGTCCTGCTGTGGCAGGGAACAGTTTATTAAAGTAATGATGTGTGGCTTGTCTCTCTAAGCTAGACAAGACTACACCATCCTATCAGGTAACCAACACAGTTGATCTGTGTGTGTGTGTGGGGGGGGGGGGAGGAGCTCCTCACTGAAGCGTAGCTCCCTCTTTCAACTGTATGCCACTGCATTTCCAACTGCTGTCATAGACAGCACCAGCAGTGATTGGAGAACTGTGACCACGCCTGCAAACACACTGACTGAATTGGAAGATGCTGACACACCTCTGAAAAACTCAGATGATGGCACTATGTTTCTTGCACATGCGTGCAAGCAAACATAAAAAGGGTAATTGTGTCTGCATTCCTTTTCACAGTGATAATTACATTGAGTAAGCTGTTGCACTGCTGCTGCCAAATGTTCAGAGCCCAGCCCAGCTCAGCAGACATAAATCAAGGGTGACTGTAATCAACTGTAAGCATTTAGCACTGTCTGAACCATTAACAAAATTGAAATGTCCTGCAGCCTTGAACCTCTTCATAGGAAGATTTTTTTTCCCCAAACACACCGACACACACACCTAAAAGCTTAGTTGTCCTGCTTGCTCATTTCTTATCATTATTTGGGCAGATTTAGCTGAAGCAGGAAAACTGACTGTTGTCCCCGTGGTTAGAGAAGAGCATAAAAAAACTTCAGGTTCAAATCCCGCTACAACTCACTCAACATCTAGCTTGGAGTGAACCCTTGAGTAGGTCAATTGGCCTCCTTATAAATTTAAATCTCTCCCAGATGTAAAACTGGGCAGAAAGGAGTGGGACCCAAATGTTGTTAAGATGTTTCATAGCTGGACTACTATCCTGGCCATGGGTGTAGGCAGGCATACTCCATGTACACCATGGTGTATACTTGTATTGAAGGGGGGCAGCATATAGGTCCTGAACAGCTTCCCTAATCCATGGACACAACACAGAACCAGCAGAACCTTTCTGTATGTTTATATGTCAGCACCATAAGGATTGGCCACTGCTACTGTCTTTGCAGCCCAGGGCAATACAGCTTTACAGGGTCTGGGCTGGTATATTGGTGTCCCAAGGAACAATGATGACATCTGCATATACCCATGCATGGGGGCAGCAACCAGTATCAGGAGTACAAATGTGTATTGATTGTGCGTTGTGCCATACAGGGACACACACACACAGTCTGGTGTACATATGTATATTGTCTGGCTTGGCTACACCTACACCCTGCCTGGAGCAATGCTCCTCCGCTGTCTCACCTCACCTGCCAGATGCCTAAATAATCCTTAGCACCCCCGCTAGCTGACTGTGTGGAAGTGTGCGTCTGTTGCTGTAGGCCTCAGGCTCACTCAGCCTGCCTTAGCTGCCTAACTAACCTCCTCCTTAGTCCTTCAGAGTGCTCCAATCGTCGCCTGCCTGGCCCACCACTCACTCTATTCTCTCTCTCCCCAGCGTCACCCCTGCAGCACCGGACAGCGAACGACAAGATGAAATTAGAAGTGAGTTGTAGTGATGACATGAGTGTGTCAACCCTGGGCCCCTTATTGATTTCCCAGATGGGCCCCCAGTATCTAGTACTTTCTTGGAGGACTGAGCTCCCTAGACCACTACAGTCAGACACAGACCCTGGAAGAAGCAGCAGCAGGTGACCTAACTAAAGACAAGTGCAGCAGCCCCGACCAATATACTATCTACAGGCTCTTCTGTAAACTGTAAACAAAACACACAGCTGACCAGGAGTGCCTGGTGGTCTCCCGATTGGCCGACTGACTCCCCCTCCCAACCCAGTCCTGTCCTGACCTGGACAAATGCACGCTCCTCTGATCGCTCGCTCTCTAGTCTCAGACTCTCCCGTTTTCCCCCCAATAAACAATTCAACTGTGCACTGTCCTGGAGAAAAAGGCAAAATATTTGAACCATCAAAATGTTATCTGCACTTTATCCCCTTAAGCACATTTTCATCTTCAGAACTTTTGTTGTAGCTTACCAGGTCAATGGCGGGTAAAACAGCATGGCAAGTGCCAGGAAAGAAACACCACAGCTATGCAGGGCACCATCTTTCATAGATAAAATCACCACCTTTACCCATTTTTAATGTTCAGTAGTTCATCTCCCCGCCCCCGGTAGACAAGACACACACACTGCTGACCGCACTCACTGCTGACGCGACTTTGCCACTCCTAGAACAAGTCACTAAATATAGTAATTTGTCATGGAGCTGTGATGGGCAATTAGGAAAATTCAGGGCTCAGTGTAACTCAGATCTAAAATGGATGCATATAATGCCTTCCAGTGCATAGTTAATATTTGGTACTAGTCACTTTCCAAGTTCTAAATTTATAAAAACATTCCCTAACATAATGAGGGGTCAATACTGAGGAAGCCAGTCTGTAAGGTTCCTGATTCCCAGTGACCAAACCAAGGTTGACAGGTGGAGAGCCACAGATCCTCCAACTTTTCCCAGTATGGAAAAGAAGAGGTCTAAAATTTACATTAAAATCTGGTATAAAAAGACTAAAGGATTCACCACGTTTAGGCCTCCTTTATTTACTGGCAAGTACAATATATTTCTCTTAAAAAGGATTAAGGGTTGCCCCATACTGCTTGAAAGAAAATGCTATACAGGTAATTTCCAAGGCTTTGGGTGGGGAAAAATATAACTGAGGTATAAAATAAAGGGCCAAAAATGTCTTAATTAACATAATTCTCATGTTCTTCTTCCCCATTTGCCACTGGTTCCATTGAAAAACAAAGGTCTTACCCTGGTTTCGTCTTAGTTCCCAGTTAACTGTGTCCATTTGTGGACCACCAAAGGTAATGCCCAAGATCAATACTGATGTGTCAGTCATCTGGATTCCCTCTATGCGGGGAATGACAGACACATGAGTGCCTAAACTAACACCTTTGCTTTTATCAGGGTTTAAGGAAGCTCCTGAGAAGGACCCATAAACATTACAAATACTTATTGCTGCCTTTGCAGGTTGTTCGTTAGTAGTTACAATGCAGAGATCATCTGCATAGGCTATAGCTTTAGCAGGGAAAAGGCTGTCTTCGCTCCTTAAAACTGTATTGTAGGGAGGAATTCAATGCTTTCAATAGTGGGTCAATACTAAATACATACAAAGGGGCTCAAGGGATCCTTGATGCACCCTTTTGATGGGGATCAAGGACCTTTCCATCCATTCATCATTGACCTAATAGTGGCGTTCTGTAAATGGCTTGTATCCAAGTCACAAACACCTGTGGAACTCCACACATACTCAGAGCATACCAAAGAAAATCATGATTAATAGAACCAAATGCTCGAGATTGATCCAAGGACATAGCCGCTAAGTAGGCTTGAGTTCCCCCTTTCAAGATTTCTCTCTAAGGAGAATCAAATGATCCATAACTGCTCTGTTAGGGATAGAGCAGATTTGAACATGACTAATAATGATTTTAGCTATGGGCAATAATCTAGAATACAAAATTTTCATTAGTATTTTAAAATCAGTGTTGAGGAGACTGATTCGTGTCCAGTTACCCATCTGCCTTTTATCGCCTTTTTTATGTAAATAAATAAGCAAACCTTCTGCCATGTAATGGTACTGATTGAGTCTATAAGATTTCTGTGTACACTAAAGCTAATTCTAGAGCCAGTTCTTTGCCTATTAATTTGTACAAATCACTTGTAAGGCCATCTGGCCAATTGCCAGCAACAACAGGACAAGAGGAGTACCAGGGTCTTCCCCCCCCTGTCCCGACGTGCACACAGTTGCACTACTTACTGCAGTTGTTTGTGTCTTCTTCTCTCTGCCTGCCCCGGCTGCCCGCTCTGGCTCTGCCGATGGATTGCTTTGCTGTGCCTGCCCTTAAGTTGTGGTGCATGCACCCCACCGTGCGGATGCCTGATGGAGATCCGCGGATCGATCGCCCGATTCGCCCCGCGGCCGCCCTCCTGGATCGATCAGCTGCTCCGCTCCAGCTCTCAGACTGGACAGCTTTGGCTTGATGCTTTAAAAATAAATCCTTGCCTTGCTAGCCCTTGAGCGTCTGCCACTCTGCCCCAGTGCTCCGGCTGGCTGCTGCCAGACTCCGACGACTGTCTCGACTCTCTTTTTCTCAGCTGCCTGCTGCACCACGACGAGGATGGACCCAGAGACCTGGCATTCAAATCGCACGATTCCCCACACACGCGCGTACGCGGATTCCGCGCCTAAGGCGCCAAGCAAGCCAGTCCCCTCCCAGCCAGCCAGACAGCCAATTGCAGCAGCGCCAGCCCCAGGCAGCAAGTAAGTGAAAAAGTGGCACCGCCACTATTGCCTTCAATGCCTTGCCCTAACTAAGTTACCCCAAGTGTTCCAACCAATGATTTTCGGGAGGGCTAAGCTAACCTAAGACAGTCGGTGCGGCACCATCCGTCCCTGATTGCATCAGCAGCCTGTGTCTGTGCTAATTTTGCACACAGCAGACTGTCAGGCTCCCTGAGTCCCTGAAAGAAACCAGCTCTCCAGTCCTCCTCACACACACACACACACACACACACACACACACACACACTGTGCAGTAGCACGAGCGTGCGCACGGCCAAGAGGGCATGATGTTATTTGTTATTATGCCACCAAGCGGGCAAGCAGCAGCCGGCAAAGTGCATCCGGTCCCAAAGGGAGCCCCAGGGCAGGCAGGGGTCGCAAGCCCTGTCATAGGGTCACAGTATTACAGGGTCATGACGCACTCTGGCGACCCCTAAATGACTCCTGCACAGAGAGGGTACACCGATCTTGCAACTTACAATACTGGGTTCAGAGGAATGCAAGACATACCTCCCTGAGACTGAAGTGGCAAGGGGTGGCAGGTATACCTACTGTAGATAAATGGAGATAACTGAAAAAGTATTTTTATACATACCTGTCTTACTGCATGTTTGTAATGTTGGCGTGTCCCTTCTGCAGGAAGTTGTCTACAGCAGCGAAGGAGATAACGGTATAACTGGACAGGTGTCTTAACAAATTTAGCACTTGGTAAAGGTGTCATTTCAAAAGGGTTTCAAATTTTAAACCTAAAGAAAACCAAAGTTGCAAAACATATATTATTATTGTTTCGAACTTGCTTATGAAGTCTGCCACTTTCTGACAGCTGGGTATCCTGCCCTGAAAAATCTGCTTGACATACGAACATACGAAATTGCTTGCAGATACAGGCCTTACAATCTACCTAGTCTGCTCGAGTGTGCAGCACTTTAGCCTTTTAGACTATAGCTGCCCCCACCCCTTGCCTCCCCCCTCTGTGTTTCCTCCTGCTTCCTTCACCTCCCAAAAGGAAGCAGATGAGGGCAACCAGAGCCACACCATGGGGGATGGAAGAGGAGGAAAGGTATGTGGGAGGCAGTGCAGTGGAAGGCTGCCAGGCTGGCCATGTAGCGTAGTGGTAAGGGTGGCTGGCTATGGCTAGGAGGGTGCAGGGTTCGGGTCTGGGAAGGCACAAGTGTTTTTTGTCATTGCGAAATTTATTTTTTTTTTGTTAGTTAAAAAACAACACCCCGACATGCACCCCGGAGTTGAGAAATTTTAGTTGGAGCCCCCCGCATAAACAGAGATCCATGTTGGTGCCATTGTTTTCGCCGCAAGTGTATATCACCATTTTTATTTTCGGTGATGTACACTCACCCTAACGGCAATCACCATTATGACATAGAACGCTTGAAGATCTCAATCATATCCCATCTCTCTCCCTTCTGTCCTCCAGGGAATACATATTGAGCCCTCAGTCTCTCATCATAAGGTTTCTTTCCCAATCCCAGGATCATTTTTGTTGCCCTACACTGTACCCCTTCCAGTAGCTTGATGTGTTTTTCCAAGTAGGGGCACCAATACTGTATGCAGTACTCCATGTGTGGCCTCACCAGGGACCTGTACAGGGGCAGGACGATTTCCCCTCTCCTTGAAGTGTTTCCCCTTGCGATGCACCCCAGCATTCTGCTGGCCTTTGCCACTGCCTTCCTGCACTGGGCTGAGTGGTTCATTTCCCCGGTTACTAGTACACCCAGATCCTTCTCCTCCGTTGACATGGATAGCTGCACTCCCCCCAACCAGTAACTATTTCCGGGGTTTCTGGCTCCCAAGTTGACAGATCGCCACTGATGCAAATAGCACAAAATAAGACTCACACCTCTGAACTGTCCCCAATTATCTATCAATGATGCCCTAGATTGTGCCACACACACACACACACACACACACACACACACACACACAGTGGGCGCTATGCAGTAAAAGGCCAGCATACATGCAGTTTTCACGCTGCCAGCCCACACTGCACAGTGGTGCTGCATACCAACCACCGGCATTACCCCTGGCCACCCCCATGGGGCAGCCAGGCAGGCAGTGTCATAGCGGTAGCCAGGCATCCAATCAGATAACCAGTCTGTCCTCCCAGTAGATCCCCTGCTTCACACCCACAGAGGATCCTGGGATATAACCATCCATAGAGGAGACTGACATATGTGCCCTACAACACAGCAATGTCATTTTTGCAAACAGGGACACCTGCATGTGCCCATGGCACCCCATGCCCTGGATTCTGGATTGGGAAATGGCCAGTGTTGTCCATTCAGGGTTGTCCAGCCCCAGGAATATAGGTTGCAGGAAGTGCAGAGACACTTATGGCTGGTTCCTCCAAGTGTAACTTACACGTCCCCCTTGCCACTCTGAGCCACTCGCAGATGAAATGATGCATGTCGCATTGTACAGCCTATGCCCCTGCTATGCCCCCACCCTGGCTGCGTGCCTTTCAATGCATGACTGCTGGGATTGAGTGGGGTGTGCATGCAAGATCATTGAGGGAGACATTGTGCATACCATGGAGGAATCTTTGGATCCCTGTCTAGATGTAATTAGTACTGCATATAGCAGTGTGTTGTTGTAGTGCACTAGGGACATCGAGTCCCTTCCTAAACTGCTGTTTTTTTTTTAGGATGATTTTAATTGTCAAACACCAGAGCTCTACACGAGTATGCTATCAAGCATTCTTCTCATTCCATGCCAAACTACTACTTTTTAAAGTAAAATTTCCAACATTTTATAAGAGTTTTTGGACTTTATAGCTCATTGCCTTAGCGCTGCCCAAGTCATTTGAGCCACAGATTATAATGTTTTTGAACAGTCCGGTTAGGAAGGGAAAGGATCATAAATCAGGCAGAATGCAATAGTCAGCTGATCCCTTCCACTTCCCTGACTGCCAGCCCTGCCCCTGCACGTAGATGTTTTGTGACGTTTAACCAGGGAAAGCATGGGGCTGCCCCCTTTTAAGTCTATGGGGCTCAGCTTCAAAAACTTTTCAATTCTGTTACTTGGGTGGTGGTTTTCCTATATACAAGGTTGCTTTATCATGTAAAGAAAGTTTTTCCAACACAGCCCCATAGACTTCACTCAGCCCCCGCCCTCTCCCCCCGGTTAGATATCACAAAATGTCTGAGCACAGGAAAAGGCCGGCGGACTCGGAAATGGAAGGCTGGCCATTGGAAGGGATCGGCTGGCCACTGGGTTTGTCCCGATTTACAATCCCTTCCCTTCTTAATTGGTCTAAAACATTATCATTTATGGTTCAAAGGACTGGCACTGCACTAAGGTGACCAATGGGAAAGCTTTAAAATTTCCTTTAAACACTCTGAACAGAATGGTGTAAGATTCTAAGATGGAAAAACTAGGGGTTTTAGAATGCATGGTGGCTTACCTGACTCTAGCATGAGTCATTCTAAGCAGGTCTCCCTACATCCCTCCACCTTACCCCTCCCTCCCCTTTCACCCTTTTCTTACATGTAAGCACTTATTACTTACTAACCCTGCACTTATTATTGATTCACTTTTTCTACATATTATGCACAACTCTGTTTTAACACTATTTGTAACACCTGAATTGCAACTGTATGTTAATGTTGATCTTGTAACTTGAGTGTAACTTGAACAGGACTCTTCCCCTTCCCCCTGCCTTCCTGCCCCCCTTTTCTTTACTTTTACGTAAGCACTTGTTTACTTATTAGCTTGGCACTTATTAGTGACCACTCTTTCTACCTATTACGTGCAACACTGTTGTACCACTGCTTGTAACACCTGCCTTACAGCTGTATGCTAATGTTGATCTTGTAACTTGAATGTTTAATGTTTCAGTCCTATTATACCCCTTCCCCGTAGGTTGCACCGGGAGATGAGTGACTTGTTGCTCAGTGTGCCTTCCTGGTGAAACATTTCAATAAATAAATAAAGTTAAATCTTTATTTCAGCCCCTTGGGGGGAGGAAAAGGATCATAAACTGACCCAAGCAAGCAGCCAGCCGATCCCTTCCACTTCTCAGTCTGCCAGCCCCACAACCAGGCTCAGACGTCTTGTAAATGTCTAACTAGGGAGAGAGAATGGGGGGCGTGCCCCATATAAGTCTATGGGGCCATTTTTAAATGACGTTTATATCTTTTACTGCAACTTTATATATCGAATAATTTGATGATGCTACATAAACCCTGAGAGCGACGCTCAAGGGGTTTATAAGAGTATCCCACACCAAGGACATATGTAAAAGTCAAGTTTTACACACTTCCCCATGTTTCATTTTATATAGTTGCTGGGTAGTGTTTTCTTGCCTTGAAAACACTTCCCAACAATTACAGAAAACAGGCTGGTCTGGTGGCATGGAAGGCAGAGGCACCGATGCCTCACCTGTCGCCACACTGGTGACCCGAGTTCGGTGATGGACTCGGCTCGCCAGGGGCTGGCTGGGAGAGGAGAATTGAGTGTCTGGAGGATGGCTCTCCTCCTCTGGGAGGGAGGGCTTTGAGTTCTCGGCACTAGTATAACCCCTGACAGAGGATCGGGGCAACCTGTGCAACCTCGGGGTTGGAAGGGTGGTGGCCGTCGATGCCTATGCCCAGGAGCATGAATGGTGCATCTATGATGGCACTGCATGTCCATTGCTCTGTCTAGGAAAAGGCAAAATGGCCGGGAGCATCCTCAATGAAGCCAATCACCTCGCGGACGCCGCGCCGGACTCCAGGACCCTCTCCCCACACTGGATCAATTCATTTGACGGGTGGCGCCCTTCATTGGACCCCTGCCATGTGGGGGGGCTAAACTGTAGGGGAAGCTTGGGCTGAGGGCCCACTCCGGATCTGTCTTGCCAGTGGCGTGGTGCCCTTGATGAACCCTGCCACGGGGGCAAGCCATGGGAGAAGAATGAGAGAGGCCGCTCCTTCAATGACTGTGTTGGGGCCAGGGAGGTCAGTGGAGGGTGGGAATGCAACATAGCAGGATGCACAAAACAAAACAAAAAATTATAGAAAACAGTATGGTCAGTGGTTCTAGCAGTGCTAGTCAATAGTGCAGTTCGGATGAAGCGTGGTTTAAACTTTTCTTTTTCTTTTTGCGCGATTGCCCCAAAAGCAGACAGAAACCCGAACTGAACCAAGATCTCTGCTGGCAGATAAATAAGGTGTAAATCACAGAGTCTGCGAAACTTATCCCATTTAATTCTTCTTGCTGTGGGTAGAGCTAGCAGGAAAGTTTGAATATGTGTCGAGTTATTTTTGAGAGTTTATTTATCTCTGAGATTTTTTCTTTTAAGTTTTTTGTAAGTTTTGCTGGTGTGTTTTAAATGTAGCTTAAATTCTTAAATCTTCCTGTGGCTGGATGGATTGAAAAAGCCCTTCCACCCACCCTCTCTACCAGGCTTTCTTAAATACTGAAAAGCCACTGGGGGCCAGGTTTGAAGGCTGTGAGGGAGGGGCTTAGGGAGTTTCAAGCTTCCCATATGAGCCAACTCTTAAAGATAATAGTCAGGTGGAGAAAAGTTCAGACACTCAAACTTTAACTAGTTGAATTTTATGGTTTAAATGTTTCAAAGTTGCAAGTTTGAAAGTCATACTGACAGGATTGAGTTTAGGAGGAGTAACTGCATATTTAAAGTTGAAAGTTTAAAGTTCAAACTGCCAAGGTCATGTACAAATGTGTCAACTACAAATACTGAGCTAACAAGATAGGGGACCAACGGGGTACAAAAGGACTCGGAAGCAAGTTAGTAGGGTCACATATGGTATCCATCTATTGCTGTACATACTGTGTGACAAGAAACTGAGGTTACGTTTAAGTTAAGTTTGAATAATGGAGGGAAGGAATTTATGGGGGGATTACAGTGGGGGCTTCAATAAGGGTATCTGGAGACATCGGAATAGTGGCTGGAATGGGGGCACCATGGAGTGAGGGCGGCAGGCACAGGGAGGATAGTGGGATGCAATGGTTGTGGAGTGGCTGCCCTTACGAAAAGGGCTTCAGAATACCACTGTAATACCACTCATCTGCCATCGCAATACCACTGTGATTACCACTGTACTACCATTAAGGTTTTCATGGTATCACAGTGGTTGGTTGCAATTCCATTGTGATACCATTGTACCACTGTCCTACCATATCAACAAAAATAATCAAAAAATAAACTACCATAGTACAACCATGGTACCACTGGGTAGTACCACTGCACATTTTGTAGCTCACCACTGTATTGCCATTGTGGTTCCATGGTGTTGCCATTGTGTCACATTTGGTAAGGGTGTTTGGATAAATATACTATGGAAACTGAGGAGTTGTCCAATGTGTTACAGGCTGAGCAGACTGGAAGAGGAGGTACAGGGGCTCTGAAGGGAGCTGGTGACGAGGGGGGGGGCTAAGGCAGGAGGACCCCAGAGGAGTAGTAGCTGGGAGAAGCAGAGTAGGAACAGCAGGACTAAATTCTGTAAGGATGTAGGGAGGGGGAATGGGGTTAAGGGAAGTGGAGGGAAGGCTCAGGGCAGGGGGAAGGAGGAGATGGGCACCACTGCGGGGGTAGCAAGTAATAAGTGTTCAGTGTTGGCATCGGAGGTGGTGGTGGAGGTGTCGGAGATCACTGGGAGGGGGAGGAGAAGGGTAGTGAAGGCCCAGGAGTCCGGCTGGTACGGAAAGAAGGGGGATGGGGAAGAGCAGGGGAGAGGCAGAGGGAGAGGCAGAAACGGGGGAAGCTGCAAGAGTCACAAATGGTGCAGACAGAGGTAATAAGAGGCGGGGCATTGTGCACTCTGGAAATGTGCACAGAGAAAATAGGAGGAAGGCGTATGGGACAAGAAATATGGGGGGTACAAGTGCTGGGGATTCTATACTGAAAGGGGTCAGATGGGGTGGAAGGGGTGAAAGGCACAGTCATATCTGGGTTGAGGCTATTCCTGGGTTGACTGCAAAGAGGGCGGGGCAGGCACTTAAGTGCGCAGGGAAGGGGAGGAAGAAACCTCACATAATGATGCACGTGGGTACAAATGACTTGACGAGGGAGTCTGCAGAGGTGGTAAAGGGGAGGTTCGAGGATTTGGGTAGGCAGTGCGAGAAGGTGGGGGGGGCAGTGGTGTTCTCTTAGGTAATCCCAGTACCATGTGCAAGTACAGTGAGGAAAAAAAGGAAAGCGGAGTTCAATGAGTGGCTGAGAGATTGGTGCCACACCAGGGAGCATGGATTGGTGTCAGACTGGGGCAGGATCTGGGGCAATAGTGACCTATTTGCAGGGGACAGGTTACATTTGAGCAGGGAGGGAAAGGGAGTACTAAAAAATGGAATAGAGGGGTATATATCAACAAAGGTAGATTCAAACTAGGAGGGGGGGGGTGGTGTGGGGACTGCTGATAGCAAAAGGGTCCAGAAAGGGCAGCCTATTGAGCTCACCCCCGTAGTTATGGGCAAAGGCAGTGGTGAAGCGGCACAGGAAGGGAGCATGCAGGGTCACCAGGCTGGAATGCAAAACGCACTGTTCCCCTGCGATAACATTAAGGATAAGGGGAGGGGACCATGGGGAGGAGGGGGCAGACCAAGGAGCCAATGGGGGGGGGGATGGATGGAAGGTGGTCTCCCTAAATGCGAGGAGCCTGGGTAATAAAACAGGAGCGCTTCAGGCTCTCCTTTCAGAGGGGAGTGTGGATGACGCTGCAGTGACTGAGACTTGGGCCACCCAGTACCATGATTGGGATCTGGCAATCCCGGGGTATAAAATTTAGAGGAAAGACCAGGGGATTGGGAGAGGGGGTGGGGTAGCACTCTATGTGAGGGAAGGGATCAGATGTATGAGGGACGGGGGGGAGGAAGGGAGGACAGAGGCACTATGGATGCAACTTCTGGACTCCGAGGGTAGAAAGCTGAGGCTGGGGGTGGGGTGTACAGACCACCAGCCCAATCAGTGGAACTGGACAGGGAGTCAGCGGAGCAAATAACGAGGGTGTGTAGAAAGGGGAGTGTGGGGATTTCAATCTGCCAGGGGTAAATTGGAGTACCCCTGCCTCCTCCAGTGCCAGGGAGCAGGTGCCCCTGGACACGATCCAGGATGGTCTCCTGACACAGCTGGTCAGTGGACCAACATGACTAGGTAACACGCTGGACTTGGTGCTGTCAAATGGGGAGGCAGTGAGGGAAATAAGGGTGGAAGACCCACTAGCTGGTAGTGACCACCAAACAGTGTGGTTCACTCTCAAGTTGGGCAGGGAGTCTGGAGGCACAGTAACAAAGGTGGTGGACTTCATGAGGGAGGACTTCGGGAGGATAAGAGAAATACTGCAAAGGAGACTTCAGGGTATTAGGCTAGAGGTGGATGCACAGCAAAAGTGGGAAATTATTAAAACTGGGCTAACAGAGGCTACAAAAGCTTGCACCAGGACGAGGAGCAAGAGGTGCAGAGCCAGGAAACCATGTTGGCTGAACAGAGAAGTGTTGAAGGGTGTCGGGGCAAAGAGAGTTGCATACCAGAAGTTCAGGAGAATGAGGAAGAAAAAGGACAGGGAGGCTTATGTGAGCTGGTCCAAGGAGGTGACCAAGCGAGTGAGAGTAGCCAAGGCCTCCAGGGAGCTAAGGTTAGCACAGGGCATCAAGGAAGGGGAAAAGGACTTTTTTAGAAATGTCAGGGAAAAGAGGAAGTGCAGAGACCGTATAGTGAAGATAAAGTGGGGAGGGGAGTGGGTGGCAAAGGGAGAAGAACAAGCAGAAGTACTAAATGAATACTTTGCTCTGTTTTCACAAAGAAAAAGGATGGTCCACTACCACCATGGACTGGGAGGGTGGGGGGAGGAAGATGATGGATGGAATGATCGAGGGGAGTAGAGTCCTAGAGTGTCTGAGGACATTAAGGGTGAACAAGGCACCAGGTCCTAATGGCATTAACCCCAGGGTGCTAAGGGAGATGGCAGGGGTGTTGGCCGAGCCTCTGGCAGACCTGTTCAGCACCTCTCTGGACGTGGGATGGGTGCTTCAGGACTGGAGGGTGGTCCATGTGGTGACCATACACAAGAGTGGCCCTAGCGACGAGCCAGGAAATTATTGGCCTGTCAGTCTCACTTCCATAGTGAGTAAACTTATGGAGATGACACTGAAGGAGAGGCTGGTGTCACTCCGAGGGTAATGACCTCCAGGATGGACGGAAGCATGGGCTCATCTCAGGGAGGTCTAGTCAGACCAATCTACTAGAATATTACGACTCGGTAACAAGAGAGCTGGATATGGGTCATGCTGTAGCTGTCCTGTACTTGGACTTCAGCAAGGCCTTCGAATCAGTGCCTCACGGGAGGCTGGGGGGGAAGCTGACTGCTGCAGGGGTGGGGACAAAGCTGACAAACTGGACAAGGAACTGGCTGCAGGGGGGGCTGCAAAGGGTGGTAGTAGGGGGGGCTCTCGACACCTAGACCAGTAACGAGCGGTGTGCCGCATGGCCCGGTGTTATTTGGGCTCTTTATCTCAGATACTGCACATGGAGCTGGGATCAGGGTTAGTCTGTTCACAGATGATACCAAAATGGGGACAGTGGTGGATGAAGAGGATGGATGGGAACAACTACAAGAGGACCTAACCAAACTGGAGGTATGGTCGGAGAAATGGCAGCTGGGATTCAATGTGAAAAAGTGCAAGGTTATGCACTTTGGGGCAAAGAACCCAAGGAGGGACTATTGGTTGGGAGGGGTGAGGCTGGGGACCACGGAGGAACAGAAGGACCTTGGGGTGTTGGTAACAGGGAGCATGAACAACTCTGCCCAATGCAGGAAAGCAGCAGCTAAGGCGAACAGGATGCTGGACTGTATCACAAGAGGTTTCTTGTCCAGGCACAAGGAGGTGATCCTACCCCTTTACAGATCTTTCATCAGGCTGCACTTGGCGTACTGTGTGCAGTACTGGCGGCCGTATCTGAAGAGGGATATTCATTTTCTGGAAGGTGTGCAACAGAGGGCAACAAAAATGTTACAGGGGATGGAGGGCAAGGCCTTCGAAGACAGGCCGAATGAGCTGAATATGTACGCACTGGAGGAGAGGAGGGTTGTGGGGGATATGATTGAAACTTTCAAGTATTTGAGAGGGATAAACAAAGATAGCAGTGAAGGGGTGTTTAAACTGAGGTGGGGTAGGGACACGAGGGGGCACGGATTAAGACTGGAGAGCAGAAGATTTAGGAGGGAGATGAGGAGGCACTACTTCACAGAGAGGGTGGTGTCTAAATGGAATGTTCTACAAGAGGGGGTGATATCATGCAAGATGGGAAGTTTTTAAAGAGGGAGTGGGACAAAGCAAGAGGGAGGGTCTGGGTAGAGGGGACTGAGGCTGTCATGGGAATGACAGATGGTGAGGGGGTTGGGGCCACTGCAATCTAGGGTGCTAGCTGCACACTCCAGCAGACACGGACAGGCCAGGTGGTCTGCTTCTGCTGGCAGATCTGTACGTTCATGTGTCCTGCGAGTTCAAATGAGGTGCCAATCAAAAATGTGTGCAGGAGGGAGGCTGCTTGTGCATGCATGGAGTGAGGGAAATCCGGCAAGTGTTTGCCGTTATAACCAGAGAATTATAACCAGCTTTTCCTATGGCAGAAAATAGTCCCCAGTTATTATATATAAATATACATATAAAACACTATGGAAAAAAACATTCCCCAGTGATTTTATATACATACGTATATAATTTAATATGTATTCTTTGCAAAAAACTGTGGTAATGCTCCTGTTAGAGTTCAGCTTAACGCCACAAAATTAGGAAAATGTGGCATTAGGGTTTCCAACCCTAACTGCCCACCCCCAAGCAGCAAAAGGAAAAAAACATTAGAGGTTTGGGTCTCTGAAGTCTTGGCAAATCAGTGGTGGGTCTTCCTTGGAGTTTTCAACCCTAATGCCCACCATGTTCCCTGAACAATGTCAGACGTGATCTCTAGCTTCAGAAAAATGCTACAACAGATTCTGTTGGCCTGTGTAGTGAGACATACTTCTCTGCCTTTGAAGAGTGTATCACTATAAGACAATGGCTTGAAGTTGTATCTTGTGCTTCAGACAGGAGGCTACAGGCTGGTGTGGGGGGGTGGGGTGAGTATTAGGGTAGTCAACCCCAAGGAAGACCTCACCACTAATTCACCAAGACTTCAGAGACCCAAACCTCCAATGTTGTTTCCTTTTGCTGCTGGGGGTGGGGAGTTAGGGTTGGAAACCCTAAATAGAAATATTAAAACATAGACTTTGACGGCAGATAAGGACCACTTGGCCAACCCAGTCTGCCCATTTCCCTACCTATTGGATAAGCTGCAGATCCTAGTTAACCAACAGCCTACTTCTTCCTAACCCCTACCAGAATTGCCTTATGTCTGTCCCATGCATCTTTGAATTGCCACACTGTTTTTGACCCCATGACCTCCTCAAGAAGGCCATTCCATGCATCCACCACCCTCTCCGTGAAGAAATACCTCCTCACATTTCCCCTGAGCCATCCCGCCTCTATCTTCAAATTGTGCCTCCTTGTTCTTGCATATCTCTTTTTCTGAAAGATGCTACCCTCTTGGACTTTGTTGATTCCCTTGAGGTACTTGAAAGTTTCTATCATGTCCCCCCTCTCCCTCCTTTCCATAAGATTACAGTCCTCTACTTTTGTGGCATTAAGATGAACCCTAACTGGTGGACTAATGCAATTTTTCTCCAGCCACCAATGAATCCAAACCCTTCCTCGCAGCACCAGTTCTTCAACCATGTGTTACAATTCCTGGTGTGTGCACCCCTATGCTCTCCCATGCCTCTCACAGGTAGTACTTCTGAGAAGGTGACAGATGTAGCTACTTGCTTGAGACCCCTCCTCAATTTCCTAAACTCTTCCTGAACTTCCTTAGGCGCCCCATTTGGCAGGTCATTAGTACCTAGGTGGATAATGACATCCAGCTCACCCTCCCATCTTACTTTCCCGGTGATCCCCAGGATCTTCCTCCCATCCTTCCATGCCGTGGCACCTGGTAGGCACCTCACATCCCTGTTCTCCCTCTCCTGTGTTCCTAGCTGGATCCCTCTTATGATACAGTCCCCCACCAGGATTCGCTTCCTCCTCCTCCTCTGGGGTCCACTGCTCTCCCCACTGAGGTCATCTCCTTGGTTGACCTCTACATTCTTCCTTTCTACTTCTCTGGCTACCTCTGTTTGGTTGTCCCCATTTGCCAGTGTGGCATATGAGTTCTGGACTGGAACAGGATTCAGGGTGTGCCTCTGCCTGACTGCCCTAACCCTCCCCAGGTCCACCATCATCCAAGTGCTCCTCGTTCTTAGCATCCTTTGAGGCAGCTGCATTGGACTGGGTGGTCTCTGGATAGGGGCAAAGGTACTCCTGACCCAGTTTACTTCCGCTCAGAGTCTGACTACCTCATCCCACAGTCCAGAGAGATTCCTGCAGATAGGGCAACACCTCAGCATCCAGAAGGTCTGCCTGAATACGGCTGCCCCACATCCACTGCACTGTACCACTCCCCACATTATACTGCTTTTCTGGTAGTTGTCTGTTACTGAAACTTTCCTTGTAGTTCCCTCATAGACAAATTCAGATTTTCAGAAGCTTTCCATTCCCTTCTTCGCAGGCTCTATAATTCTCTGCAGGCCTTTATCAACATTAATGGTCATGTCTCTTCCTCCTTTTAGCTGGAAGGGGAACACAACATGGCTGCCTCCCTCGCACCTCCTTTCGCCCTTTATATTTAACCCTTAGTACATGCACTGAGAGGTAGCACAGGGTTCTAGAGCATCCAGGTGGGGGGGAATAAAACATCGAGTGGCCCTGTATGCTGATGAGCTGTTACGTACTGTCAACTCGACAATTTCCCTAAGGGCCATTTTTACCCTTTTACAGGAATTTAGCAAGGTGTCTGGTTATAAACTGAACAACTCCAAGACGGAGGTCCTTCTGTTCTACTGGTTCCCCTCCCCAGGCTCTGTGGAATAAATATTACTTCCGCTGGGATCTACGTGCTCTTAAATACCTGGGTATCACCATGACCTCAAGAGAAGGGCTTTCTCAGGCCAACTGTGGACCACTGTCATCTCAGATGTTGGCGGACCTGCAACAGTGGCAACATTTGCCATTAAGCCTGATCAGGAGCATGGACACTACACAGATGATAACTGCCTTGCAGTTGCATCCTTTACTACTTTCAAAATGTCCCACTCCCTATACCAGAGTATGACTAGAAAAGGTGGGAGACTACAGTTTCCCATTTTGTTTGGAATGGACAACACCCTAGAGGCCACTTACGGACCCTGATGCTCCCCAAGGCCTGGGGTGGACTGGCCCTCCCTGATCTCAGAACTTATTATACAGCCTCCTAACTATGGAGTCTCTTCCACTGGCATCAAATCAGGCCAGGGCCACAACAGCTTGATATAGGATGTGCCTTACTCTCCCCACCACCCCACCCCCACCCCCGTGGAACATGACATTTTTTTTTTACCCCCGAGTACCCGGAGACCACTACAGTACATCAAAACCCTTGGATTGCTCAGGTCCGATAGACACGGTGTGAAACAGTAACCATTCTGAAACTTGCAAGTGCTGAAAGACAAATGTGTCCCATAGCCCAGCTGAGCGACTTTCCAGCTAGCCATCTGGACCCAGCATACCGGAGATGGGGTCAGAGTAACCTTCTGTACCTGAACCAGTTTTGCTCAGCAGAGTAAATGTGACCATTTCAGGAGATGCAGGATCACCACAGCCCAGACAAAAGGGGCTTTTTTTCGCTAACTCCAGATTCAACATTATATCGGATCCCACCCACCAATGGGAGAGACTCCCTTCAGGCCACCCCACTTGTTCTAGCCCTGCTGGCACATATTCGTGCGTCAAATGTGACGCATTTAATCCCTTCCTTATATAAGGCACTCAAAGCTACACAACCCTATATTATTTTATACGTAGCAGCGAAATGGGGGGCAAAACTTGGCCTAGCATGACACCAGATGACGTGGGCGAGAGACTGATCAGAAACAGGCAGGATCACCTCATCCCACACCAGGCATGCATATACATATATTATATGCAAGGAGGGCCCCCACCCACAAAGCTATGTAGGGGGACCCAGGGTGCCCTTGTGTACTTTTACTTTGAAGTGTAGTGTACTATCTTATTAACACTGATATTTGCTCTTTTTGTGGTCCATGTGATTTATGATTCGTTTGTGCAACACAGTATTTTTTTTTTTAATAAATCTATATTTACAAAAAATTAAAAAAAATGAGGTTGCCTGCAGCATACCCAGTAACAAACAGTTCCTCCGGGAAGCTCAACAGTAATGCACAAGTACATGCTCCCAAAGGGTTTCAGAACACACCAGCCCACTCCTTCCCACAATGCATCAGGGAACAAACATGGCGTCCCCGTAGGATGGTTTTGGGCGAATGTTGCTACACCAATTAGCGTGAGCGAAACATTAATGCCCAGTTACAAGAGTTAAATAAATAATGCGAAGCTGCAGGTGAAAGTCACGTACTACGTTTGAAAACAACCGGAGTTATATTTAGGAACTGCGCGACTTACTTCATTTCGCATTTCTAACAATAGCAGACGCTTCCACATACCCCACTGCTTAAAGATTCCCTTCAGTTTTTGTGTTTTGGAATTTATACCACCGCCCACCGATCAAGTAACAATTCCCTGCAGCCGTGCACTGGTTTAAAGTGTCGAATAACCTGGGTGATCAGTCATCTTTTGAAAACAGCATACGAAACCGTACTGCTTTAACATTTTGTTTGGGGTTATACAACTTACCTTTGGAAGTAAATGCCGTAGAATAAGAGTAACTAAATTAAAATATTACACAGTTTTCTCTTTTGTTGTGCGCTGCTGCTGATCCCCTTGGCACTAGACTGTTGACTCAGCCCTAAGACTTTCTGACTAGCAGACGTCTCTTAAGGTCGCGCACTGCATACGGCCTTAAATTAATAGGCTGGCAGGGATGGGGGAAGTATACAAATACAATGGTTCGACACCCAATTTTTACGTTCTGCTTTTCTTTGCCTGAAGAGTTTTTTCCTAAACGGCTTTATCAATACCTTGCGAAAAATATTCATACATAACCTGCAACTAAAGAGCGAAGTACATCAGCTACAGATCTCGGTGGTGTAAACTGCATCATTCCATGCACATAAAAAAATGGTTTGTACATAACTACTTATTGGGAATTTCGGTCTGCCGGTGTTCTGAAGTTTCTGATGAAGCTGATTCAAATCTGAATCAATCCGTTTAGGGTGGTCAGGGTTGCTGCAGCAGCGGATGACACATACAGCTGCAGTTCGGGTATCAAGCTAATTGCAGCATGGACTGCAGGTTATCCTTAAAGAGCCCCGACACCGTTGAGAAAACTGAAAAACGTGAGATACAAACACAATTCAGTTTACATTTATTTATTTTGTTTATTAAATTTTGTTAACCGGGTAACCCACTGGACCCCAAGGGTCCCTTTTTCAGAGGCGACCTGGAGTTAGTTACATAAAGCATAAGACAATACATACAGGTAGTACAGCACAGAACGTAGCATACAGAGTTTCAGTGACAATGTACTATATTCACAGTAAAGAGTAAATTATAAGTAGTAGCAATTGAGAAACAGAGAGTAAGGGTTAAGGCATCAGGGTACAGGTTACACAGCCACCAGGGCAGGGGCAGTGACTGTGGTTTAGGAGGTGCTCTCGCAGTCCCTTAAGGAATGTCGCTAGGAAGGGGGCTTCCTGAAGTTGTGTAGGGAGCCCGTTCCATAGTGCCGGGGCAGTAAAGCCAAAGGATTTAGAGCCTGCTACAGAGCGGACCCTAGGCAATTCTAGGAGTAGTTTACCTGAAGTGTGGAGTGGCCTACTGGGTTGTTTAAGGGCAAGTAGCCCAGCTAGCCTATCTGGAGGGTCGGTATCAAGAAGCTTGTAGGTCCAGCTTAATAGTATGTACTGGAGCCTGTAACTTAGAGTAGGCCAATTGAGTGAGGCAAGGACATCACAGTGATGGGTCCTAGGGTGAGCTTTTATGGGGAATCTAGCGATTTTATGATACAGAGTTTGTAGTCTACTATGGTCGTGCTTTGATAGGCCAAGAAGAGTTGGAGAGGCATAGGTAAGGGTAGGGAGAAGGATACTCTTTGCAATCGCCAATCGGGTTTCAGGAATCATATTGGAGCTTAGGCGGTAGAGCAGGCCCAGTTTTTGGTGTATATTTTTTGTCACTAGGTCGACATGTTGTTTTAGGGTAAGCCCTTGATCTATTGTAAGACACAGGTACCTGAAGGGCTGAACCACCTCAATAGCGGACCCAGATACTGTGATTACCATCATATATTTTATTACATTCTTTACTCGTTTGTCTTTATTAGGGAGGACAGCTGCATAAAAACAAGGTCACTGTCCACTAGACTTTATCTGCTCTGGCAGCTAGCCTAAACCCAGCATCATAATGCCCTGCTTATGGCATCATAAATATCTCCATAGCAACAGATTGTGATGTTATCAACAGAACTGTGATGTCAGATGTAGGTATGCAGCCAGAGCAGATAGGGTCAAATCCTGATTTCATGCAAATGTCCTCAGTAATAAACAAATAAGGGTGAGAGTTACAGTAAACATATGAAATATAAGCTGAATTTTGTCTAAATATTATTTTTTTCCCAGATTTATCCCAATGGGGTCAGGGGCTTTTTAAAGTTCTTTCAACTTTTGTTTAAAGAGCTGCTGACACCTTTGGGAAAATTTTGGAAAAAAATATTCAGACACAATTCAGCTTGTGTTTCAAATACCTTGTATAGATTTCTCCTCTGCATTATTTATTACTGAATAAATTCCCACAAAAATAAGCTCTTTATCCCTTAGAGCTTATCTGCCTCTATAGCGTATTCCCTACTTGAAATCATAATGCTCTGTTGTGACATCACAGTCTGTTGCCATGGGAATAACTGTGATGTGACAAGCAGAGTACTATGGCATCAATTTTGGAAGAAGCAATAGGAGCTGATGAACCCTCATTGAACAGCTATCCTGTTTTCAAACATGACCGCAGTAAAAAATAACGGGGGTAAGAAATACAGAGCTGATAAGAAATATAAGCTATTTTCTGTCCAAATATTATGTTTTCCAAAGATTTTCTTGTGGCATCACTGGCTTTTTAAACAAATTATTAGTTTGGCAGATGGCCCATCGGCACAGTGGTACAGCTACAGATTGTGATGCCAGTGACCCAGAGTCACGCCTCGAACCTGGATCATTGGAGGGTTGGCCGGGGGGGGAGGGAGGATTGCTTGTCCAAGGGACTGCTCTCCTCCTCCTCCGGGGTCGGAGGTAGTGCAGTGTCTGGCCCCCTAGCAGTGGCTAGGAGCAGAACGCCAGGACCACAACTTGGAGAGCAGAGGAGCAGTAGCTGTCTGGCATTCTATATATGGCTATGTGCTTAGTGACATCATTGACAGAACTGCACTCAGCTTCACCGCAAGGGAAAACAGGTTGAAATCATCATAGCTGGCAGGATGATTCCCTGACCCTTCACAGGCACTGCACTACCAGATCTTTGAAGGATGGGTCAAGCCAGGCTCTCAGTTGCCCTGCCACAGGGGCAAATCTTGGGGAACAGAGCTGGTAAGTCCTGGAGATGTCAGATGATAGGGTTGGGTGGGTTGGGAGCTAGTGGCGGCCAGGGAAGGAAGAAAATGATAGGAAAAAAAAGTTGGAGCCCAAACACGTGTGTGCCAGCATGTCACACTCCAGTTCTTCTCCTCTGCATGCTGTCCCACTCTGCTGCCATGGCCTCCACCAGGTGGCAGTCTCCACAGCGAGAACTGAGGGAGGAGAGGTGCTGTTAGGTGTTCAATCCTCCCTCACCCTACTGGCCTGCTGAGCAACCCTGTCACCAAAGCTGGGTCGCAGGCATGGGGAGTGGAAGTGCAAACCCTCCTCCACTGGGCCAGCTAAAAAGTGTTTTTTTTACCAAAAGGGTGGTAGCAGAATTGAACAATCTTCCAGACAAAGTCTTTGAATGGACCATTGGTCTTTTTCTACTGTCATTGTCTGAGTTTCTTTGTTGTTTGCTGGGGTGGGGGTTTCAGAGGGAATGGGATAGGCATATGTGCATGCATCTCAACCGGCCTGTCCCAAAAATCAGGTACACATCATAAAAAAAGGGTCAAATCAGTTAATCTCTACAATAATTCTGGCACCACACGCTGCTGAACTATGTAAAAACTTTATTCCCCTGAGATAAAAAGTAGTTACAAACTGCCAAGGCAAAAATGTTGGGAAACGCAGAGAAACCCCCAACCAGTTTCACAACTAGTGTGTCCTCAGGGGAAGGGGAGGTGAAGGAACAGAGGTACATTTAAAGCACTCTTTTAAAGCTGCGATGCTGATGTGTAAAGTGCAGACTTGCTATATCATACATAATCAGAATGTGCAAAAGGTGCAAAGCAGTACACACAGAAACAGTTATAAGAGCAATGGGATTCAGTGCTGACAGTTATTATTATTATGACTATGCAATCAATGCTAATAGCACAAGGGCAGTAAAGTAGATTGATTGATGTCTCCTTCTGGTGCTGGAGGCTTTGCCCAGCTTCATTCCTTCCACACTCTAAAGAGAATAAACATATAAAGTTAGACACACAATTAAGGGACAATAGAAGATAACAAAATATTCCTTCAAACAGGGCACTGTGTTAAAATGGTCATTATGACCCAGTCTGGTGAGGGCCCCAGGGTATAAATCCGGAAGGATTCTCATTTTAAGATTAGCTGATCAAAAGACTGCCGCCTCATGGACTGAGGCTAACTTTCTTCACGCCACTGAATTTAAATCTGTGGCTGCTCCCATCTCCCTTGTGTTATAAACAGTGGCCAGAAAGGGCATTCTTGCCATCCTCCATCTAGTGGTTTTGCCCACATAAAAGGCCCCACATTTGCAAACTGCCAAATATGCAATGTTAGGGGTAACACAGTTGATGAACGCTCTGGTCTCGAAGGTAGTTTTCACATTCACAGTAGTGAATGTCTTGGACTTCAGTATAGACTGGCAAAATTTACAATAACTCATGGCAGTCGGGGGAGCCAGTTCCTTGCTGGAGGATTTTTCATCTTTGGCTGCAGACTTTGCACCAACCTATCACAAAGGTTGGTGCCATGTCTATACACCATATAATGACTCATTTCTATAGTCCTTCAATGGGGCGGGGTCAAACTGGAGAATATTCCAATTTTCCTTCAAGAATTTGCAGTCTGGGATGATTGTCTGTGACAAAATCCATCCTCTGTGGATCCGTTTGCTTCTCTTTGACAGACAGTAAATTTTACTTCTTTCTGTCTGTGTGACATTAGAATAAGTATTCTCAATTACCCTCCTACTATATCCCTTGTCCTTGAACCTATGGTTCAACCCCTGACTTTTAGAAGCAAATTCTCCTTCCTCACTACAATTCCTTCTGAGTCTTAAGAATTTGGCCTTGGGAATATGTCAAATCGAGAAGTGAGGATGACAACTAGATGAATGTGGAAGAGAGTTCCTATCTGTACTTTTCCTGTACAGGTCTATTTTAGCGATACCATTAGAACATTTCATGACCTGCTACCGTACTGGAATTAGCCAGTGTTGTAAAACGCAAATTTGAATTGGTACTTTCCAAGTACTAAAAAAAATTGCAACAACTCATCCCTGTCTCCCAGCCACACAAGAAGAATGTCATCCATAAAGCGATGCAAGAGTTCAACCATATGGTAATAAGGATTGACCTCACTGTCATAGATGCCGAGCATAGATGAATTATTTTCTCCCCTCTGATGTACCTTTCAGACCAGAGCATTCACCAATTGTGTTATCCCTAACATTGTATATTTGCAGTTTACAAATGTGGGGCCTCTTATGTGGGCAAAACCACCAGGCCATTTAAGATTCGAGCAGGAGGGCATCTTCGCTAGCATAGCCAGAGATGACATGAATGACCTTTCTGGCCACTGTTTAAAACATGAGGGAGATGGGGGAATGCCACAGATTTAAATTATATGGGGTTGATGGAGAAAGTTAGCCTAGGTCTATGAGGTGATTCTCTTGATCAGCTGATCTTAAAATAAGAATCCTTCAGGATTTATACCCTGGAGGCCCTCACCAGAGCAGGTCTTCGTGACCATTTTGACATAGTGTCCTTTTTGAAGAAATAAAATCTGTTACCTTCTATTGTCCCTTAATTCTGTGTCTGACTTTACGTGTTTATTCTCCTCTCTAGAGTGTGTAGGGAATGCAGCTGAGCAGTGACTCCAGCGCCAGAAGACATCAGTTTGCTTCACTGCCCTTATGCTGTTAGCATTGTATGCATATTCATAACAACAGTTGTCTGAACGCATTGAATCCCATTGCAACTGTTTTTAACTGTGCATACTACTTTGCACCTTTTGCATGTTTGCCCATGTTGATTATGCATTATATAGCAAGTTTGCACTTTACACAGGCTGGCAGTATAGCCTAGAGGTTAGAGTAACGAGCTTGGTACATCCAGCAGACCTGACCTTGGTTCAATTCTCACAACCTCCACTTGCATACTGTGTGACTCTGAGCAAGTCACTTAACCACCCAGTGCTCCCAGGTTGCCCCTGAAGACAGGCACTTGTGCCTAGTGGGCCCTACCCGGTTACCAAAGACTAAAATAATAAATAAATAAATTATCTTTTATTCCTCTTTCTTTACTGAAATTGTATAGTATCAACAGACCAAGAATAACAACAGATTTACAAATGAAAAAGAAAACTACATAATCCTAAAGAATTACCCACCTAATAACCCCTACCCCCTCACAACATTCCTCCTGAATTTATTAGGGAGTAATACACGAGAGGCTTAAGAGTATTGATAAAAATCAAAATTCTGTGTTGCTGTGAGTGTAAACTCCATATAGAGAAAATAAGGCCACCATCCAAACATTAAATTAAATAAGCAAAAATCTTGTAAAAAGAAATGAAGGTGACTGACTTATAAGTGTACATTTAAGGAGGGAGATTCTTAGGAGTCTGCGATCGAGAACATAACAATGACCTATATTAGGTCATAGGGTGTCCAACTGATTCAAAAGTTTCTTCCAGTATTTTAGGAAGGAAGATTTTTACCCCAGGAGTCCTTTAGCATCAGTAACTTTTTGCATTTAGCTGGCTAGGTGCGATTGCCTCGGAGGTGTGCCTTTAAGATATTTTTTAGTGAGTGTAGGGCTAGCCAATCAAAAGACAGGAGGGGGTGTGAACTGAGTGAGAGCTGTTAACTGCTTTGGAATTTTTTCTCCGCTGGACTGAGCATATTGCATGTGAGGTGTCTCCCAACTTTCCTTGTTGACAGCCTCCTAGTGCTTATCTGGGTAAAGTTTTCCTCATAAATCTTTTCCTTTAGTGTGCTAAGTGACAACTTTTACTTTTTCATTAGCGCTTTGCAAATTTTTTATTTTTAGTGCGACGTCGCTATTTAGACTTTATTTTTACCGTGACTATTTACTTTAAAGCCTAATTTTATCGCGGGTGTTTATTTTCGACAGTTTCCTTCATTTTTGACTAATTTCTTGTGGGAACCGTCGAATTGGGGACAGTTGCCTTGTTTTTTACCTCAGACCTCGCGTGGTTTACAGCGAGGCACCTGCAGTACATTTCAAACTTAAACAGTGTCTGGGGGGTTTCTCTCTAGATTGGCAATTACAAGGAAACCTTTTTTGTTATATTACTGGACCTTGGTATCATCTGTGTCAGGACTGTCCGTAAGGGTCCAGCAGCCACCTGTGCGCAGTTGAGTATTACTGGTTTTCTATTAAGATTGGCACTGGTATAGATCCCAGTTTTACAACCAAAAAAAAAGGTACTGGTAATAGACAGAGTTCATTAACTGGGGCAGAACTGGCCAGTGGCATTTTCACAGAAACCTGCACTCAGTTCAAAGGTCCAGAACTGGTTTGCTATGCTTAAATTGGCGAACATAGCAGACAAAGCTTTGATAATTATGGCTGAGGATAAATCAAAGGTTTCCGACAAGGGGCCATTCAAAAATACTAATACCAAAAGCAGAGGTGCTGAGGAACCCTCCAGATCCCAGTCAAAAAATAAAGCTTCCAAAGATGAAGTTCCTCACAAATTGAAAAATAATAAGAATGACAAAAAAAAGGAAGCTTGATCAAGCCTCTGATGAAGTGGCTAAAAAGAAACTTTGTCTAAGATATGCTGCCAGACCACAAGCGTACCCAGGTGTCAAGACCTCTGTTACCATCACAGATACCGCTGTTGGAAATGGAGGTACAAAACCTGGCTTTACAAGCAGTGGAGAGGATCCCCACCCATGAGAGGGGCAAGGGCCTCTACTCCAGGTATTTTCTGACACAAAAGAAAACTGGGGAGTGGCGACCTATCTTAGATATCAGATATTTAAACAAACATCTGAAAAAACCCAAATTCAAAATGGTCACTCTGTCACTTGTCATACAGTCCTTACAGCAGGGTGACTGGCTAGCCTCCCTTGACTTAATGGACGCCTACTTCCACATACCCATAAGGAGATCTCACAGGAAGTTTCTCAGGTTCAAACTTCCTTTGGGTCACTATCAGTTCACCGCAATGCCCTTCGGTCTGTCCTCGGCCCCAAGAGTCTTTACCAAGTGTCTCGCAGTGGTAGCAGCACATCTCAGGAGACTGGATGTCGCTCTCTACCCTATCTGGACAACTGGCTCATAGTAGGAAAGTCTCCTTGCCAAGTCAAGGAATCTCTTTCCCTCACAGAACACACTCTGGAGTCTCTAGGTTTCCAGGTAAATCTGAAGAAGTCTCACCCAGAACCCACCCATCTGCTCACCTTCATAAGGGCCCAGCTGGACACTCGGAAGGGATATGCTTTCCTCCCACAGCAAAGAATTGAGAGTTTCCTTTCAGTGGCAAATTCTTTCGCCCAGGGACAGCCAAGACCAGCCAGACATTTCCTCAAACTTCTGGGGTATATGGCCTCTATGACTGCAGTAGTCCTAGGGGTCAGGTACAGGATGAGACTTCTGCAAACCTACCTCAGAGCTCGCTGGTCTCAGAGAAGCAACAAATTTTCAAAGATAATACCGGTGTCGGAGCAATTCCTCCAAAATTTGCTGTGGTGGAAGGACCCTGCAAATTTGCAAGCAGGGGTTCCATTTCAAGCTCCTCTCCCCACAAAGGTGATCACCACAGATGCCTCCCTGTTGGGCTGGGGAGCTCATCTAGACTGTGTATAAGTAAGCTGCAACTGGACTCCTGAAGAGTCACAGTTGCACATAAATCTTGTAGAACTCAGAGCAGTCTTACTAGCTCTCAAAGCTTTCACTCCCGGCATAGAAGGGCAGGTGGTTCAAATTTGAATGGACAGCACCACTGCAATGTTCTACATAAACAAGCAGCATGGTACCAGATCAGGAATACTCTGTTTGGAAGCTCTGAAGCTGTGGTCTCTAGCATTCTCCCTGGGAGTCAGCCTCTCAGCTATTCACATCCCAGGCAAACTTAATACTCTGGAGGATGCTGTAAGCTGCATCAGTCAAGGTCAGAGCAAATGAACACTGAACAAGCAAGTACTAGCCACAGTGTTCAGGCAGTGGGGCACACCAGACATGGATCTGTTTGCCTCTCCTCTCAATTTTCAGCTTCCTCAGTACTGTTGCAGGCCCCCAGTCCCAGGAACACTTCCTCTGAATGCCCTGACCCTGGACTGGTCAGGGAGGTTCCTATACGCATTTCCTCCCTTTCCCCTGATATTCAGGGTTTTGCTGAAACTCAGGCAGCAGCCTACATCCATGATCCTAGTGGCTCTGGACTGGCCCAGGCAAGCCTGGTACCCTCTCCTTCTCTCAGTGTCCTGCAACAGGCCCATTCGCCTGCCTCCAACTCGCTCCCTGCTGACCCTTCCTCAGACAGGAGTGCAGTACCCAGACATACACTCTCTTCACCTCAAAGCCTGGTTCTTGAGTTAGAGTTTCCATCCTCACAGTACTCTGAACAGATCCTTAAGATACTGAGGATGGCTAAAAAACCGAAAACTAAGAAGACTTCTGCAGCCAAATGGAAAAGGTTTTCCCTCGGGTGCAGAAGCAAAAAGATCGAACCCTATCAGCTTCAGACCCTCAGCTGCTAGACTAACTGGTACACCTACAGGCGTCAGGCTTGAAACCATCTTCACTCAAGCTACACCTGGCGGCAATTTCAGCCTACCTTTCGGTGGGAAAGAAGAAATCATTTTTTTCCCTATGACATTTTTAAACAGTTTTTCAAAGGCCTCTTGCACCTCCAGCCTCCAACCAGGGAGCCTGTTCCTCCTTGGAGCCTGAACCTTTGCATAGATGGGCTCATGAATCCACCTTTCGAGCCTATGTCCACAGCACACATCAAGTTTGTAACTTGGAAGACCATCTTCCTGGTAGCCATTATGTCTGCCAGGAGGATTTCAGCACTACAGGCCCTGTGCACTGAGCTGAATTACATCATCCCCCACAACGATAAAGTTGAGCTCAGGAGAAATAGGAAATTTCTGCCAAAGGTGGTTTCAGAGTTTCACTTGAACCAATCCATTACTCTGCCTGTCTTCTTTACTGAGCCATCTACTCCTGGTTAGCAAAAGCTCCACAGCTTGGATGTCAAAAGAGCCATCTTTCACTACCTAGAGCATACTAGACAGTCCAGAGGCTCTTCCACTCAGTTTTTCCTCACCTACGGGGATGTAGGCAGAGGAAGACCAGCTACCAAGAGAACTATTTCTCATTGGTTGGTCTCTTGTATTTGATTCTGCTATGAGAAAGCTGGCCAACAACCTCCAGTGGTACTCAGGGCCCATTCCACCAGGGGCACTGCAGTCTTGCTTGCAGCAGCAAGGGACATTCCCCTACTGGATGTCTGCAAACCAGCTACCTGGAAATCTGTGTACGCCTTTGTGAAACACTACAGTTTGGATGTGCAGACCAGACCTGATGCCAAATTTAGCAGGGCAGTTCTTCAGAGCCTCTTTCCTAAGTAGGTTCTCTGCCCGCCTCCCACTTGGTACTGCTTGGTAATCTGTAAAAAGTTACTGATGCTAAAGGACTCCTGGGGTAAGAAGAAAAATTACTCACCACAGTAATCTTCTTTCTTCCACGGGGTCCTTTAGCATCAGTAAGCTCCCACCCTTCCTCCCCAGTTCACCTGTCGGAGAAGGGCTCTTACGTCACCTTTTACCAAATTTGACGTTTGTTATTGATGAGTTTTTACCTCGTGTTGCTGTTTCTATTTCCACTTTTGGACATTTGCATATTTTTTTCTCGGGGCATTTTCCCTCGTTTTCCCTTAAAAAAATTCTGAAGCAGTTAACAGCTTTCACTCAGTTCACACCCCCTCCTGTCTTTTGATTGGCTAGCCCTACGCTCATTAAAAAATCTCTTAAAGGCACACCTCCGGGGCAATTGCACCTAGCCAGCTAAGTGCAAAAAGTTACTGATGCTAAAGGACCCCATGGAAGAAAGAAGATTACTGCGGTGAGTAATTTTTCCTTGTTTGCCATGGAAGTAGGAAATTGTATGGATCAGTAGTAGATTGTATTTTAACTGGGCTATCCATTCCTTAAAAACAGGTGTATATTGTTCTGCTAAGTGCTTAAGTAATGGCTGTGTGGTGGTGACTCCTATTAGGGCCAGTATACGTTTGTCACTAAATGACATGGTATTTGTAAAATTACCCAATATACAGGTATATAAATTAAAATCATAAAGATACATTATTCTATTCAGAATCTTGTTATTCCTGCCAAGTTTTTGAGCGGATGGACATGACCAAAGCATACGGTCCAGGGGACCAACCTCCTTATCACATTTATGACACATTAGCATCTTACTAGTAGTACAGTTTTAAGAGGCTGCTTTAAATCTACCTCTGTTCTTTCACCTCCCCTCATCCTGATGATACACTAGTTGAGCAACTGCTAGTGGTTTTCTTGGCCTTTCCTGTAATTTTTACCTTGGCGGTGTGTAACTACTTTCTGTCTTCGTGGAATAGCGTTTATATATGCTGGAACTGGTGTAGTGCTGTTATTTCGGTTTATGTGCACACACGCACAGTGGAGTGGGACATGAATTTTCTTTTTAAAATCAATTCATGAAGTTGGTTAATTAAGTGGTTTGGTGATAGAAGCATTTTCTGATGGTGAACTAGACTGTAAAAACTATTGTCTGATATGATTTTATGATTCAGATCTACTCTTCAGTGGCAAAAAAATGTAAAATTTAGGAGGGACAAAGGAAATCTTTAATGTAAAATCAGGAACATCCCTGAAAATCAGGAACAGTTAAGAGTATGCATATATGTATAGTGAGGTTGGCTATGCTAGGGGGGAGGGGCAAGAAAGGATGGGAGACTGACAGAGGCTCAGTCCAGTAGATTGACAGGCAAGGGCAGACTCAGAGTGATGCCGGGCCTTTTCTTGCCAACGATTCCTATGTTTTTGTGACCTAACTGCATCTTTGTAGCTAATGCCACCTTTTTGTAGAGACCTTCCCCCAGTGGCAGGAACATTTTCGAGACCCTCCACCTTGGGAAGTGGGTCAGTCCAGGGTTCATAAATACAGTCTGTGTTTGGTGACCACTGCTGGGGAACAAGAAGGGGAGACCAGTGAATCACAGCAATCACAAATCCAACTGTCTATATAGAATGTAAAGTCAAGCAGTAAGGGTTTATATTATATGTTTATAGGGCTGGCGGGGGTTGTTTCTTAGGAGATCAAATGTTATCTTGTGTTGGTTTGGGCAAGAGGACCGCGAAGTGAAGCTGAGCGGTTCTCTCAGCCCAAACCAGTACGAGATAACATTCTTATCTCATAAGACACAACCCCCACTAGCCCTATAAACATATTGTATAGCAGTGGAACTGCCTCTACCCCCAAAAGACTACAATTTTTGTTTGTAATAATGTCGGAAATGGGGCTAATTGGGAGCATCAGTTCTGTGGTGCCGATGGGCATCTTTGAGGCGGGGAGGAAGCTTTTCAGCATCAGCGGGAAGGAAGCGCTGATTACAGGTTTTCATTTTTTTTTAAGTTTTGTCAATTTCTGCTTCACTACATGTATTTTTACACAACGAGATTCCCCTCATAGCTGATTCAGCTGTGGAGACTCCGACAGTAACAGTCTGACAAGCAAGAGTCACCACAGTGGGAATCAGTTGTGTGGAGCAGTGCAAGGCAGCAACTGTACGCTCAGTAAGAGGTACAGTAATGCTGCACTCTGATTTGTGGAAGCAGTTCCACTGCTATATAGTTTTGAATCTCTGCAAGTGCTTGGCTGCATACGTCCATTACAAAAGGTCTCTCATAGGGGTGACCAATTTCACTGGCAAATGTCCAGAACTACATTTTTTGTCTTCACTGTAGCCCACTAGGGCAGCTGGCTTTGATGTGACTGTGACCACATGAAGTCCCTTCTGGTGTTAATAGGACAAACACAAGATTGTACTCCATGCAGTGTCCCTTGCACCCTCAGCCCCACCCTGCAGTAGGGCAAACGTTCTTGGACCTACCGGGGCAAAAGAAATAGCAGTGTCAGTGAAGTTCAGTACATGTGTGACCACCAGCTGGAGGTACTCGATGGCCTGCTGGCAGATTTCTCCTTGTCTCCCCCTTCACTAGTCAGCTGCCCCTAGGGCACTACCTCCACCTCCCATGAACCTGCAGGCAACATTTCTCAGGGATTGTCCTGAAGAAAGAATGTTGAGGATCCAGAGGGGGTCCTCACAGTTAAAGGAGAACTGCGTGAAATCTATAAGTAATGTTTCCCAGTAGAGGCTGTTTTATAAATACTGGTTCAGATGCTGTTATTGCTCTAGCTCTCCAGGCTTTTTAATAATCCTATTGGGTGTTTCTGATTTACATTCTGCCAGAAAGAACCATTGTTTTTAATTTTTTATCATTGAACACTTTCTCCTTAGCGGAGCAGGCCCCCACGACCTTCAGCCACCGGCACCCACACCCCTGGACCCAGTCTGGTGCATGGACAATTGCTTCATCGCACAGGGTCAGCCACACCCTGACGAAGGTACCGCTGAGGTTGCCCCGCCATTTTCTGCTTATCTAATCCCCAGGGAGCCAGACGTGCAGTGGCATCCAAGCACGTCCGTGCTGACACCCGCCGCGCTCCCTTTTCCTTGCTAGGCACGCCACTGCAGTGCGGCCGGCCTCCACCAGTTGCTGCTGCAGCACGATGCACCATTCCCACCCACCCCAGAGGAAGGAGAGCAGTCGTGGGACTGCTCAATCCTTCCTCTCCCCTGCCAGCCCCCGGCGGCCTGAGTCCATTCCCAAACCCGGGTCATCGGTGTGGCACCAGGTGTGGCATTCAGTGCCTCAACCCTCAGCGCCACTGGGCCGGCCAAGAGAAAGAGCCATTTTAGAACTGTATGATGTAGTTTATGTCCTTGTTCTGCTCTTTTATTGTTAGCACAATGCATCCATGTTCTATTATAGAACTCTGAGGCTGAGAGGCACATAAACTATATCATACAGTTCTAAAATGGTACTTAACACCAAACTGTAAATCAGAGACACCCACTGAGGTTACTAAAAAGGTTCATATAGGTAAAACAATAAAATAATTTTAACAAGTACTTAAAAACAGCTTCTACTGGGAAAAATTATTTACTGGTTCAGTGCAGTTCTCCTTTAACACAGTTCTGAATAGCTTTAGATCACTTCCCACTCAGTTCAGTCACTTTTGTGTTACTGGAGACATTGTTTCACAACAAACTGTCAGGGCTTTTCAAAATCACAGTTTAAACATCCCAGTTACTCACAGACCAGATGCTGTTCCTGGTTGTACCCCAGCAGGGGGTTCTGTTTAGGATGGCCTCTGACACTTCAGTAAAAGTTTTTGGTTATTTTCCTCTCAGGAGAAATCTAGGATGCTGTCCTTCTCCCTCAGCAGTCCAACTGGAACTCTCCCTCAGTTCAAACGGAACTAGCAACTCACAGCATAGCCTCTCAGAATGTTCACACTGAAACATTCCAAGGTGGCTTATGCTGCTGCAGAGAGTTCCAAGCATTACATCATTGGTACCTGGCTCACACCAGCTTGGAAAACCTGCAGGCTTTACCCAAGGATGCCCTGTGGCACTGCACCCATCACACTAAAAGTAACCCCCAGTGGAAGGCATTACAATGGTTACATTTAGCTGAGAGAGTAGCAGAGACCGAAATTGATCTAAAAAAGGCAACTGTCATTGGCCTAGTTACGTAACACACATTCATGGCCCATGGGACTTGAATGTTGGCCTACAAAGAACTTTATAAATCATTAAATACATTTATAGCATGGGTGTCCTGAGGGAGAAGTTTAATTGGTCAGGAAGCCCCACCTGACCATTGATTAAATGCCTGTACCAGCACAGTTAGAGTGAAGCAACCCTGTGTAGTATCCCTGAGCCTGCCAGATCCTGTTATCTGGCCAGAATGTGAACAGTAAGCGGCAGCCATTTAAAACCACACATACAAAATCACAACACAGTGCTGGAGGATTGGTCGAGTATGAAGAATATGGCTATTAATTACAATTATAAAATGGGGAAAGGATTTCAAGCAATTTGATTGGTTGTTTGCCATGCATTAGATGTGTCTAATGCACAGCTAAAACTAGAACCCCCATTTAGAATACACAGGCCCATTTTATAAGTGCAATAAGCCACTCCGGGGAAGTGCATTAGACAGTTCTAATGCACGCTAGAGGACTACATCCTCAGCCGTGCATTAGAACTGTCTAATGCACACCCCATCGTGTCTTATTGCTTACAGAGATGTCCCCAGATAAGTATTGTTTACCACTTTTTCATATGAGCTACTGTTCAGAAGTTTATTTCTCAAAGAATGACAGAGCTACTGCATAACCTGTATTATTTACATAACCATAATGCAGTGCTTGCAACTCATGAAAGTAATGTATTGTCATACATGGTAAAAGCAAATAAAACAGATATTGTAACATGTTTTATTGATTACTTTAGGAAAGGAGCTGTGTTACTTAGCTCTCCTGTGTTTTGAACACTAAAAGGATGTATTAAAGTATTTACGCCACTACAATATAAATAAACAACACTCTACTCATATACTCCAGGATGCAAGTGAATAAGTTAGGAAAAGTGTTACATAGTTATTCTGCTTTTGATTAAAAATAGAACACATTTCTTACAGAATTGTGCAGTCCACAGCAAGCTTGCCAGTGCACAGTTGTATTTCCACATGTTGTGTTTCAGTTAGTTTACATGTGATTACAAGCACTAATGTGTTTACAATACTTTTGTACTTTACAGAAATGTCTGACTTACCCAAAAAATGTTTATCTTCAGTCTACATGTGGAATTATTTTTTTCACATGGAAGGATACGCAGTAAACATTGTCTTTTCCAGCCTTAAAATACCCTTTCTGAGTATTAGTTATGTATTTCATGCAACCCATGTTATAAGCACAATAGCCCACTCCAGGGTGTGGGGTTACAGGCATTTAATCCATACCTGGGGTGCTGTGAGGATACTCAGCCTGTGGCCTCATGCTTCACAACGCACCCCAGGTGTGGATTAAATGCCTTTAACCTCACACCCTGTTGTGGGTTATTGCTAACTAAAAATCCTTATTTTGTTATATATCTTTATGTATTTTTCTAGAAGTTGTGCAGTCCAGAAAACGTGCTGATGGCATCATACTGGCGGCCACCATTTTTCCTCTAAATGACCCTGGACTCTGGTCCCTCTCAACACCCCATTGACGAATGGAACAGACCTTTACAGCCTTGTGTGCGCACCAGTGGAACCCCAGTGGAGGAGCAGGCCCTCTGGCATTCTGCAGGGGTTGCAGTTGCACTATACTGCTGCATCAGCACCACCCTTCCCAAGCTGGTGCACAGTGCACTCAACAGTACTCTCCAAGCTTTGCCCCATGATTGCCGACATCCTGAACAGGTTCCAAAACCAGGATCACTGTCATGATAGACTGGTACACTCCTATTTGGTACATTGGACCCAATAATCATGTTCTTAACCATAATAAAAAGGTCACATAGAGACCTGCAAAAATTCTAAATCAGAATTCTAACTTATTCCATGTATAGGTGCACCAGAATGCACTCATGAAAGCATAAAATATACTGCTCCTGCCAAAAACTACTAAAACCAAGTATGTTTGGGAAAAAAATGGCATTTGCTATTTTTTTAAACTACACATGTAGCTGTTGAGCACTGAGGACTACACCACTGACTCCACAGAGCACATCACCCCAAAAATAATACTTTTATAATTAAATGATATCTGAAGGGGGGAGTATGAAGGTGCTTCTCATAGAGCATTGCAAAGAATATTCTGATGTTGTCAATATGAGATAATGTTTTAGGTCTCAGTGATTGCTTTCCTGTCCAATAGCGACTGTAAGATTTCCTTGTACATTGTCACCTGTATATAATCATAATGAGGTACAAATTTCAACTTAAATTTTCTTTTGACATGTGTCTATGCAGACCTAGGCAACAGTTTTTCTGGATCATGTGGTTACCAGACATTTATCAAGAATGTTTTAATGTAGTTGTATTTACAACACAAAGGAGAAAAAATAAAATAACAATTAGGGAGGCAGTAGAGCCTAGATGAGTAAAACACCAAGATGTGAATCTGGAGACCCAGCAGACCTGGGTTTGAAAACAACCACCACTGCCTGCATACTGTGTGACCTTGAGCAATTTACTTCACCTCCCTGTGCTCCTGTGATACACTCAGAAATGAGCTTTGGCTCAGTGTGCCTTTCTCAGACAAAAAAAAATCTGAAGTAAAAATAATACAAAAAAAAATAAAGACATAATGATTTATCACAGTATAAATAATGGGGAAAGCCCATATTGTTAGTAAATATATCAAAGCCCTGCCTGCTACAACACACAGCATTTCCAGTTCCTAAGCCACTAGAGGGCAGTAGAGCCATTCATTTTGCCAAATGAATAAAACTCATTTTTTTTCAGGTACTAAAATCACGTAGACATGTACAGTAGGATATAGTTATCTACTAGCACAATGATAAAAATGTTTCAAATGTTTTCATGGTGGCATATGAGGAACCAGCTGAGAATTGTCCCATTAATATTAATAATAATAATAATCTTTATGTGTTAAGCACAATTCAAAATGTTAAAGCGCTTTACAGGAGTATAAACATAACAACTTTAAAACCAGTAACAATTAAAATACTAACGCATCGTATCAGCTGATCAATCTCAAATAGTAGCAAAAGCACACGATTAAATAAATGGGTTTCAGTGTCGTTTTGAAGCTCTCCACAGTCTGGCACTCTTGAACCCGACGGGGTAGAGAATTCCACAGGGTGGGCACACAATTGCAAAAGAATGGGCCCCAGATGTCTTCAGTTGAACCCTGGGAACCTCTAGCAATCCCTCGTTGGTGGAGCGGAGTGGACGGAGGGGGCAATAGAGGCAAAGAAGCTCTTGTAGGTAGCTCAGACCCTGTCTATGTAGGGCTTTATAGGTCAGCAAGCCAACCTTAAAGGTGATCCGCCAGTGCACTGGCAGCCAGCGCAGCTCGTACAGCACAGGAGTAGTGTGGCTATACTAGGGGAAGCCCAGTCAGTAGTCTGGCTACGGCATTCTGCACCAGCTGCAAACAGTAGATATCAACCCCTGGTAGCCCTTGGTAAAGGGCATTACAGTAATCCAAGTGAGAGGTCACAAAGGCATTAGGATTGTTACTTAGTCAATAATAGGAATGATATTTTTCAGAGAATCTGGTTACCTTTCCTTGAATTTAAATAAGTCATGTGAATCAAAGACAAGATAAAACAAGTCTTCCCTAGTAATTTTTGTATATAAATTGCTGAACACTACTTGCAAAAATTAACATAATAGCTAGAAAATATGGTGTTTTATGATACTAGTTTCATATTGTGATGTAATAAAAATGATTATTTGCACATGTTGAAGCAATGGATTTACTGTTTGTTATATTTGAAAATCAATAAGAAAAATTATTATGGAAAAAAAGAAGTATCCCATCATCATCATCATATAGTCGCCCAGGTACAGTACATAGCACAAATCTGAATTACCTCCTGAAAGTCAGATCTGTGAGACTTAAATACAGAGGCAGATAGACAGACAGACAGACAGACAGACAGACAGACGGACGGAGAGAGAGAGAGGGAGAGAGATTTTAATGCAGGAGCAAACTGCTAGTCTGCCAGCATTGTTTCTGTTAAAGGGAAATATTCATGTAGAGTGACTGACATAGTTTGAAAGCCCAGGAAAAGCTCTTTAAATGAGGTGTTAGTTACAGAAATACAAAGTTACGTAGAATGTAACAGCAAATAAGGGCAGTTGGACCCACCCAGTCTACCCAATTTTTTATTTTATTTAGTATTATTATTATTATGATGATCTCTACCCTGCCCCCACAATTCCCTTGTGCCTATCCCAGGTATTTTTGGATGCATTTACTGTTTTTGCCACTACCACCCCTTCCAGAAGATCATTCCAGGTATCCATCACCCTTTCAATGAAAAAGTACTTCCTCACATCCTTCCTGAATTTACCGCCCCCTTCAGCTTCATAATAGATACATAGAACATTAATACTAATAATAATTTTAATAATACAATTTTAGAACATGGTGATGCCATCAAGGAACAAGCTGTGCTTGACTGAATGTGGTTTGACACAACTTGCTCCTCGATGACATCACGATATAAAAATGCCTGCAATGTAGTATTGATACTGAACAGACTCGGTTGTCTATACCTCTGGTGTGCATCCAGCTAAGGATGAGCCCAATAAATCATTTAAAATAGATTTTTATGGGCCTTCAAACTATGATAGCCACTAGGCATGAATGTGTCCTTTTAGCTATGGGAGGAGGCGGTCTGCAACGTTGGGCATTTTGCTTGCCCAGCTGGAAGGATCACTGTAAAACATTAACCTTTTTGTTTTGTCTTTCTGAAAATGTGATTTAAAATATCAGACTTATTGCATATTGGTAGTGCTGGTACAAGCAGTGCTGGAATAGTAATACTCTAGTATATCGTGTTTTATATGAGACCAAACCCTCTGATAACCACACCTCTATGCAGTAGATGGACACTTTATATGACTCTGAAACTGTATAAGAAATTATTTGTGATGGCTGTAGCTTGTAGATGGGTATGTTAGTGCTCACCCCATACCAAAACACAGTATATCTTTGATTACTATAGCTGCGTGCTCTGGCGCGGGGCTGGATGCGAGCCCTGTGCCACATTCTGAAAATCCCGCCCATAGTGTCTCTAGTGCAGAATATAGAGAATAAAGTATAGGGTGGTGTGTTTAATGAGAGTTTACACACACCTGAGGGGTTAGATGCTTCATAAACCCCGAGAGCGAAGCTCGAGGGGTTTGTGGAAAGCATCTAACCCCAAGCCTGTGTGTAAACCTCGAGTTTAAACACACTACCCTGTATTTTATTTTATATAATTGATGGCTCTCCCCTTTTTGGCCTTAGCAATTATATAAAATAAAATCAGCAGTTTCGGTGTGGCTACGAGTATACGCCACTTTATTTTTCGTCCGGTTGTTGCATTTTCATTTTCGGGGGATTCACTTCTTTTTTTTTAACAATGCTGAAAGTCCCCATCTGTAAAAGCAGTGCTCTTTTTAATTTTTTTTTAAATTTACTCACCACCATGTTTCTTCGGCGGCTCCATTGAAGGAAGCTCGAGCCAGGAAGCGAGACGCTGGTGTAGGCGCATGTGCAGAGGGAGGAGAACCATGCGCGTGTTTGCCGTTATAAATGCTCCTTTATAATGGCAAATTATGCCACAGTCTGTCAATGGCAAAAGGGGAGAGCCATTAATTATAATAAAATAAACCAAAAAGAAAACAGGCGGCCAAAGCATATAATGAAGCCAAAACAACAGGTACTCACAGTGTGTGCTGACAAGGAGTTTGGCTGCATACAAAAGATCTCAAGCCAAGATGCAGCAAGATAAAAGGGTAAACATTCATTCATTCTGTAAGAACCAGAAGCTTGATGCAGGTACCCCTCCCTGCAGGCAAACATTTTCACGTGGTATTAGTGCTTTCTCACGGATGCCATGAGAAAGCACTGATACTGCACAAAAATGTTGGCAATGGGGAGGGGTACCTGCATCAGGCTTCTGGTTCTTACGGAATGAATGAATAAACATTTATCCTTTTAGCCTGCTGCATCTTGCCATGAGATATTTTGTATTCAGTTACGGTGAAGCCAAACTCCTTGTCAGCACAGAATAATAGACTGTTCTTTTGTTATCTTTCATACAAAAGCATCTGAAAATGAGCCATATATAGAAAAGGGTATGCGTGACCATACACAACAAGGCTGTGTTTCCAGCGAGGGATGTGATAATGTCATACAGACCTTAAGAGGTCTCTATGATAGTATCACATCCCCTAGTCACCCGCACACTTTTTTATATGTTATATGGTTTCCCAAGATTAAAAAACTGTGTATTTCACAAGGTTTCATATCTTATGTTCATGGTCTCACTTGCTCCTAGCAGCTCAGTAAGCGCTGAAGTCGCATGTTGTGGTCTTGCTTCCCTCCCGATCCCCCAAAGATTGTCATTGCCAGCTATTTAACAAAAACAAAACCTGACAAATCAGTACAGTTTGGAAACACGGAGCTGACTTTGGCAGTCTGCGTCCAAACCATCTTGGTGAACTGCTCAGTAAGAGGCGTTGCCACTATGTTTCCTTGGATTTTTTTGTGCAGAGCACTGTTTCTTCCAGTCAGGTGCCGGGTCAAGGGGGAAAAGTTGTTGTAGTATTGTTGTGATGTCAGAGTGTTACTACAACAACTTTCCATGACCTTTGAACTGTCCTACAAGTTTTTAAAAGCCACTGATTTTCATACACAATAAGCCCTAACCATATAGTATAATAACATGCAGATTGCTAAGAAATATATTTAAAAAACTACAATATCAACTGAAAGCACACCAAATAATACAATAATATAAAAAGTAACAGAGTACGGTAGAGAAATGCATTATAATTTGGGCAAAAGTTGTCTGAAGGTGAGCAACAGTCATTTTGGTATGATGGCTGGGAGTCATAAGCCAGTGGGAAGAGGCAGATATTGGGACAGAATTTGAAAGGAGATGGGGAGGGCTAAACTGGAGGAAAGTAGGAAGTCTATTCCAGACAATGCTGGCAGAGACACTGAAGGATCTGGCATCGGGAGTAATAATGTCACAAGGACCATCGTTTAGGACAGCTTCAGGGTTTCCACTCGCTACGCTAGTGACTTGGGTTCGCGCACCTTTTGGCCCAGTAATGGAGAAGAAGACATACCAGCTGATGTTCTGCTTCCTGGGATGGGAGGGGATGCTCATAGTGCTCTTTATGCACCCCCCAGTGGCCCAGAATGAGAGGGGATGCTCATATTGCTGTCTGTATACCCCCCAGTGGCCCAGAATGGGAGGAGATGCTCATATTGCTGTCTGTATACCCCCTAGGTGGCCAGGATGGGAGGGGATGCTCATATTCCTCTCTATGCATCCCTCTCCAGTAGCCCAGGATGGGAGGTGATGCTCATATTGCTGTCTGTATGCCCCTAGGTGCCCAGGATGGGAGGGGATGCTTATTTTCCTCTCTATGTACCCCTCTCCAGTGGCCCAGAATGGGAGGAGATGCTCATATTGCTGTCTGTAAGCCCCTAGGTGGCCAGGATGGGAGGGGATGCTTATTTTCCTCTCTATGTACCCCTCTCCAGTAGCCCAGGATGGGAGGTGATGCTCATATTGCTGTCTGTATACCTCCTAGGTGGCCAGGATGGGAGGAGATGCTCATATTGCTGTCTGTATGCCCCCTAGGTGGCCAGGATGGGAGGAGATGCTCATATTGCTGTCTGTAAGCCCCTAGGTGCCCAGGATGGGAGGGGATGCTCATATTGCTGTCTGTATGCCCCCTAGGTGCCCAGGATGGGAGGGGATGCTTATTTTCCTCTCTATGTACACCTCTTCAGTAGCCCAGGATGGGAGGGATGCTCATATTGCTGTCTGTATGCCCCTAGGTGCCCAGGATGGGAGGGATGCTTATTTTCCTCTCATGTACCCTCTTCAGTAGCCCAGGATGGGAGGGATGCTCATATTGCTGTCTGTATACCCCCTAGGTGGCCAGGATGGGAGGGGATGCTTATTTTCCTCTCTATGTACCCCTCTTCAGTAGCCCAGGATGGGAGGGGATGCTCATATTGCTGTCTGTATGCCCCTAGGTGCCCAGGATGGGAGGGGATGCTTATTTTCCTCTCTATGTACCCCTCTCCAGTAGCCCAGGATGGGAGGTGATGCTCATATTGCTGTCTGTATACCCCCTAGGTGGCCAGGATGGGAGGAGATGCTCATATTGCTGTCTGTATGCCCCTAGGTGCCCAGGATGGGAGGGATGCTTATTTTCCTCTATGTACCTCTTCAGTAGCCCAGGATGGGAGGGATGCTCATATTGCTGTCTGTATACCCCTAGGTGGCCAGGATGGGAGGGATGCTTATTTTCCTCTCTATGTACCCCTCAGTAGCCCAGGATGGGAGGGATGCTCATATTGCTGTCTGTATGCCCCTAGGTGCCCAGGATGGGAGGGGATGCTTATTTTCCTCTCTATGTACCCCTCTCCAGTAGCCCAGGATGGGAGGTGATGCTCATATTGCTGTCTGTATACCCCCTAGGTGGCCAGGATGGGAGGAGATGCTCATATTGCTGTCTGTATGCCCCTAGGTGGCCAGGATGGGAGGAGATGCTCATATTGCTGTCTGTAAGCCCCTAGGTGCCCAGGATGGGAGGAGATGCTTATATTGCTGTCTGTATGCCCCTAGGTGCCCAGGATGGGAGGGGATGCTTATTTTCCTCTCTATGTACCCCTCTTCAGTAGCCCAGGATGGGAGGGGATGCTCATATTGCTGTCTGTATGCCCCTAGGTGCCCAGGATGGGAGGGGATGCTTATTTTCCTCTCTATGTACCCCTCTCCAGTAGCCCAGGATGGGAGGTGATGCTCATATTGCTGTCTGTATACCCCCTAGGTGGCCAGGATGGGAGGAGATGCTCATATTGCTGTCTGTATGCCCCTAGGTGGCCAGGATGGGAGGAGATGCTCATATTGCTGTCTGTATGCCCCTAGGTGGCCAGGATGGGAGGAGATGCTCATATTGCTGTCTGTATGCCCCTAGGTGCCCAGGATGGGAGGGGATGCTTATTTTCCTCTCTATGTACCCCTCTTCAGTAGCCCAGGATGGGAGGGGATGCTCATATTGCTGTCTGTATGCCCCTAGGTGCCCAGGATGGGAGGGGATGCTTATTTTCCTCTCTATGTACCCCTCTCCAGTAGCCCAGGATGGGAGGTGATGCTCATATTGCTGTCTGTATACCCCCTAGGTGGCCAGGATGGGAGGAGATGCTCATATTTCTGTCTGTATGCCCCTAGGTGGCCAGGATGGGAGGAGATGCTCATATTGCTGTCTGTATGCCCCTAGGTGGCCAGGATGGGAGGAGATGCTCATATTGCTGTCTGTATGCCCCTAGGTGCCCAGGATGGGAGGGGATGCTTATTTTCCTCTCTATGTACCCCTCTCAGTAGCCCAGGATGGGAGGTGATGCTCATATTGCTGTCTGTATGCCCCTAGGTGCCCAGGATGGGAGGGTATGCTTATTTTCCTCTCTATGTACCCCTCTCCAGTAGCCCAGGATGGGAGGTGATGCTCATATTGCTGTCTGTATACCCCCTAGGTGGCCAGGATGGGAGGAGATGCTCATATTGCTGTCTGTATGCCCCTAGGTGCCCAGGATGGGAGGGGATGCTTATTTTCCTCTCTATGTACCCCTCTTCAGTAGCCCAGGATGGGAGGGGATGCTCATATTGCTGTCTGTATGCCCCTAGGTGCCCAGGATGGGAGGGGATGCTTATTTTCCTCTCTATGTACCCCTCTTCAGTAGCCCAGGATGGGAGGGGATGCTCATATTGCTGTCTGTATGCCCCTAGGTGCCCAGGATGGGAGGGGATGCTTATTTTCCTCTCTATGTACCCCTCTTCAGTAGCCCAGGATGGGAGGGGATGCTCATATTGCTGTCTGTATACCCCCAGGTGCCCAGGATGGGAGAGGATGCTCATATTCCTCTCTATGCATCTTTCTCCAGTAGCCCAGGATGGGAGGGGATGCTTATTTTCCTCTCTATGTACCCCTCTCCAGTAGCCCAGGATGGGAGGGGAGGCTTATACTGCTCTGTGTGCACCCCCTCTCCAGTAGCTCAGGATTGGAGGGGATGCTTATTTTCCTCTCTATGTACCCCTCTCCAGTAGCCCTGGATGGGAGGGGATGCTCATATTGCTCTCTGTGCACACCATAGTGGCCAGAATGGGAGGGAATGTTCATAATGCTTTCCATGCATCTATGTCTGGCCCAGGATTGGAAGGGATGCTCATGTATTTCCCAGTGAGCCCCTAACGGGCCAAGGTAAATGATAGCAAAGATGCTGAGCTTGCAAAGTAGGCGGATAGCAACGAGTAGCATAGTTCAAAGTTCTACCAGTAGAGGGAGGGAGAGGAAGAATAGATGATGCAAAATGGGTCCCGGCTATCAGGTAAAAATAGACCTACTACCCCTCATGGCCAAAAATGGCTTTCCAGCTTCCTGGGAGTTCCAGTCCCCCCCAATCAGTGTAACTAGATTTAGGATGCTGCAGGGCAAGAAGCTGCAGGTCAGACCTTGCCTTGGGGGGAGCAAGCCTGGAGGGCTGTGGCAGGTTGGGGTTGTTTAGCAAGTGAAAGGCTCCTGCTTACCCCCCAATATCCATTTATCCCACTCCTTCCCCATCACTCCCCCTTTCCCTCCGTATTTGCTTATAAATTCTTTTACTCCAGTGTATTTTATTTATATATTTATTTATTGAAGTGTTTTCACCAGGAAAAGACATACTGAATGCAAATAGCTCGTTTCTAGATGTGCCCTAGGGTATATACAATGTGTGCAGTATTCAATGTCAGTAGACAGTACCTGATTACAAATGCAATGTACAGGGGGAAACACAATAAGTGCAAAAGCAGTGTCGGCAGTTAGGGTATATAGAATAAGTGCAGACATATAATGACAGTAGTTACAGTAAAATTTGCAGCTCGGAGCAAATGAAAAGCATACAAACATACAAAAATGCCAGCAGAAACAGGCCTCATGGTCTGTCTAGTCTGTTTAAGTATGCAGCTAGCACCTTATAATGCTGCTGCTGCCCTTCCCTTTCCGCATCCTATTGACCCTTACCCTATCCCAACACCTCTTGAAGCTGTCTACTGTCTTGCAGGTCACTACCTCACCCGGCAAGGAGTTCCACTTGTCCACCACTCTTTCTGTGAAAAAATGTCTCTTCATTTCTCTCCTGAAAAGCAGAGCCAAGCACATTAATGACAGTGGCAGGAGGGGAGGTGTGTGAGTGAAGAATACAAGTAAGGGAGGGTTTAGAGGGAGCAGAGTGAAGGTTTAAGTGAGAGAATTGCAGAGTTTAGGAAAGCGGAAAGAGAAGGCTGATTGCCCAGCTAGAGTTTTTTGGGGAGAGAGCTTTAAGGAGAAAAACCCAGAGTTTCGGAGTAGGTAGGAGGGGGAGGTAGAGGGAGAACGTAGGGATTTGTGATAGGTGGAAGAGAGAAGAGCCAGAATTTAGAGGTGAAGGAAGCACAGTGGGATAGATGGTGATCCTCCAGGGAAGGGACGGATAGAGAGAAGTGTAGAGAGTACAGTGGTTGGAGTGGGAAGGGCAGTTAAGGGCAAAGTGGCAGAAGGAGTGGAAAAGAGGATCCAGTCTAGCTAGCGTGGACTTAGTGGCAGCACCACAGACTAGGTTGCTGTAATCAAAGATGGGTAGAATCATCTTAGGGAGGGGGATGCAGCTTTTATGCCTATAGAGGGCGCCAAGTTTAGGATGGAGCTTTCTGTGAATTGCGTCTATGTGCTGGGAGAAATGGAGGTGACAGGCAAGCCAAACGCCTAGGTACTTTAATGTATAACCCACCCCACCCCCCTGAGCATAGACTGCATCTTCTGCTCATGGCTTAGCAAAGCATTAATTCTTTATTTACCTATTGTCATTATTCAGGTGTAACTTTTTCAACTATTTTATTATTTGTTACCTGCATTTTCCATATTTTAATTTTCTTATGGTTTCAGTGCTCCGCTTCTTTATCCGCCTGATGTGACTCCTTCTCATTAATTTTTGCATTATTGTATTTTTAATGATTACAAATCTATGTAATCTTACTTTATACTCACTAGTTATGCACGTTTACAACCTACATTCAGTATGTGTAAATCTCCCTTACCCCCTCCATTACACAAGTATATGTGTAATATAGATTACTATGCGCTCCACCCCAACTGTTTTGATTCAGACAGTAAACCATTCAAAATTCACTGCACAAGAAAACACAAAAACAGTAATTATATAAAATAAAATATGGGCAACAAACTTTTTTTTTTTTTTACACATCCTCGGTGTGTGTGATATCTAAATAAACCACTCAGCCTTCAGTCTTTTGGTTTATGTGGTACCACACACCTCGGGGGTATAAAAAAAAACTTGTTGCACACTGTTGTTCATACAGTAGTCTCTATATTGTTTCATTGCCTCATCCCACTCCACACCTGGAAATGAGCTGATGCACATTTCAGTGTGACCTCCTAGACGAGTATGTTAACTAAATAAATAAATACAACACAACACAATTCTGGACGGGGGACAAGACTTGGCTAGATAGTGGCAGTGAAAGCACATCACCCCGATAAGAGATGTCACAGAAAAGGAGACATGAGAGCCTGATCCAGTGGTGCCTGCAGTAAAACATTGGGCTACAGTGCAGAACACACAAGTTACAACCTGATTCTGGGTCCTGATGAAACTCAGATAGCAGATGGCACAATGCTCCTGCCTGTGGATTTCCTCCCCCCCACCAACAGCCACTCATGAAAGTTCCAGCCAACTGTGCTTCATGCTCAGCCGCTCCCCAAGGGTTAAGTTGTGGACAGTGTATGAGAGGACTGGCAGTGGGCAGCCGTAGGTCTGTTGTGACAGCTCCAATAGGCATGGGAATCAAAGGGCTCGTTGAGGGGCTAAGAAAGAGCATGGCATGTTGGGTATGGGTCGGGGGGTGGATAAACCATAAATAAAAAAACACAAGAGAATTATAAGGCCAGCCCGGTGGCAAAGAGGGCTAAGGTGCTCTGTGCCTTATCTTTTTCCGCACTGGCAACCCGGGTTCAGGATAGAGCTCGGGTCGCCGGGGGTCAGCCAGGGCGAGGAGAGGATTGAGTGTCTGGAAGACAGCTCTCGTCTGCCAGAGAGGGGTGGTTTGCCATCTCAGCCCTTGGCTGCCCCCAGGTGGATGCCTGGGAGAAGCACCAGCAGCTTCAAGCCACACAAAGGGAGAGGTCATGGTTCTGCTGGTGTGTGCGCCACCACGTACTTGCCTACATGCCACCGCGGCTCAGGACTTTGGGGAAGAAAAGTGGAAAATGGACAGCACAGGCTGAATGAAGACCTGCCCACCTTTCACCACTTCACAACGTGGGCCGACTGCCAGCCCATCTGAATTTGTGTCACAGGGTGGGGGGGAGGATGGCCCTCCCCTTCCTGATCCCACCACAGGGAGAAATCCGTGGGGGAGTTGGGCATGGCCATTTGGTGCTGCAGAAGGCTGGATGAAAGGGGCAGGGACAGGGCTGAGAGCCTGCCTGCACCATCCACAGAGACAAAACTCTATGGCAACAAAGAAAATTATAAGGGTTTGGGCTAATATTGTTGAAATAGTGTTGAGTTTCTCTGTAGCATGCGAACAAATATATGTTTTTTCAAACGTATATTTTATTAATTTTGATAAATGAAATATATAATATCCCATTCAGGAGCAAATCCAAGGTTTTAATCTACTTTAACTGTTAGCTACTACAAGTTATTACACATCTACCATACTCTGATACCTCACAAACTTAAGTATGTACGTAAGTAAGTAAGTGTGAACATATGTAGTTTATCTATTAGGTGCCCTATCCAACAGGTTCAGTGTGCATTACAAAGGTACAAACACGTGTAAAGCTGCATACCAGGCAGTAGTTTCTGCCAATATTGCATATACCATTAAATACTGTGATGCTTGATGAGACATTCTACTGCTGAATTGTAATTTGTAAATTACACTCTGTGTTGTTCACGTAGTCGCGAGCTGTCCTGTGAGCCCTAACAAGTTTTTCATACTAGGTAGAGGGGTCGTAGTTCTGCTGTAATAATAGGTGGAACTACAACTCGGGCAAACTACCTCTGTTTCAGTTATTTTAAATTTAATCATAATCTGTGGGGTACGCGCCATGCTAAAGCACGATTGTATTAATAAAACTTTTAAATATTATAACTTTGTGTTACAACTAAAGGCTCTCCTGACCTGTGAGAGCACTTCCAGGGCATACAAGGATATTTAATTCGAGCCCTGCAGCGAGCGGGGTGAGCCTGAGCGGGGCGAGCGCGCGTCGCAGCGCGCGAAGATGCATGCAAAGACATGCGCGTCTGCGCATGTTAGGCATGTTGGGAGAGTTGGGAGTGAGTACACATTGTGGATATAAAACATATACAAAAAAGAAAGCCTCTACTAGATTTATAAAACAGAATAAAATACTGGTAATAGAATGGATGGTACTACCAGAATGGAAACAGTGAAAATAACAAAGGACAGTAGGCAAGGCACCTTATGCAATTCCTGTAGTATGTATCAACTGGGGAATATACCTGTACAAGATTCTGTCTTTATGTGTCAAAAATGTAAGTTAAACAAAGACTTAAAGGCGGAGATCTGTTTATTTGATGCTAGATTGCAAGCTTCAGAAATTAGTCAACAGGAAACCTCAAAAAGGATACAAATACCATTATCAATCATACAAACTCAGGCAACTAGTGGTGAACTTTTGTCAAAAAATGATGTTAATGCCAAATCTCAAAAGAAAAGGCCTAGACAGGAAGCAGTAGCCTGTGATGTGGAGGATGATTGGTATACTGCACAAGAAAGTAAACCTGCCAACAAAGGCAGAAGGGCAGAATGGTTTCAGTTGCCTTTATATAATAGTTTTGACCTTTTATTAAATATTGATGAGACACAGGAAATTAGTACTCTGTCAAATTCTGTATCTACTAAACCTAGCCAAGTATTTAATATACCACCTAATACTATGGTATTACCTAGTCCCAAGGAGACAATAACTATGCAATCTGGGCCAGAATGATTGGAACAATCAAACTCATATCTACTGGGACACTATGAACCAAATGTTATTATTAATACTGATCTCTCTGTACAGAACATGGAGATCACCAATAATGATAAACAGGTCTATGTTTTGGGGGACTCAATGGTAGCAAAGTTAGATAGATAAATCTGTGATCCTGACAAGACATTGTGTACTCTTTCCTGTTTTCGTGGAGCTAAAATACAAGATATTACAAGAATGAGTAGGCAAATTCTTAATAACGCTGGACAGAATCCATTGGTTATTGTTCACGCTGGTGTTAACAATATTAATATTGAGAGAGTGAACAAGAAATTAAAGCAGCTTATGTCGGGTTGACAAATATACTATCAGATATAGAATGCACACTTGTTCAATCTGAAATACTCCCAGTTCCGAGGGCTAATATTCATATAGAAAGTAAAATTAAAAATGTGATTAATTGGTTACGTTAATGGTGTCTACGGCAAAACATAAAAAAGCCTAACTCACTGGGAACATTTTGTTGGGAAAATAGTTTTATTTGCTGGTGATTGCCTTCATCTGAATAAGAAGGGTGCTGTGATTTTGGGCAATCTTATCAATACTGAAATTGTTAATTATTTAAACTAGTTAACGGGGAGGGAGGAAGGGAAGAAATTCTGCCCCCTAGGTGTAGATTAAAACAGGTTGTTAGTTTCTGAATCTATACCCTTAAAAAAGACTATACCAACTGGTATTGGAAAAGTAAAACTCAGTACCCATTCTAGTGGATTAAACTTATTAGTACTGAATGCTAGAAGTTTACTGAGCAAAATAAGTGAACTTCAATTGGTTCTTTATAGTAATGATATTGATGTATGTGAGGTCAATGAGACCTGGTTCACTGAAGGTCAGTGGGGCCAGGACATACCTGGATATACCCTCTTTCAAAAAAATCGTACAAGAACTAGAGGAGGAGGAATAGCCATTTATGCTAAAGGTAGTTTACAATGTCTAGAAATAGCACTGTATCAATATCTGTGGATATTGAACTTATGTGGGTAAAATTAATTTGTGAACAAGGTCCTACAAATATAGGACTCTGCTATCATCCTTCGGCATCAGATACCGATACTAATAATAAACTATTTGAGAGTTTAAAAAATATAAATAGATCAGAGAATATAATATTAATGGGAGATTTTAATTTTCCGCATATAAAATGGGATAGTCTAGAAAGTTCAAACCAACAGGAAAACTCTTCCTAGATATAATAACACAACTAGGCTTAGATCAGTTGGTCATGTATCCAACCAGGAAAGACAACATTCTTGACCTGATTTTAACTAATATATCTGAACAGGGGGAATCTCCTAAAATTCTTGAACCATTGTATGATAGTGATCATTGCATGGTGTTATGGACCTTTAACTATTTTAAGTCATCTGCTAATGGTAAGACTGTATTGTGGAATTTCTCTAAAGGGGATTATGAGAAAATTAAAGAATACTTAAATAACTGGGACTGGGAAAAAGACTTGTTGGATCTTAATGTCAGTGAGGCATGGTATAAAATTAAAAGTGTATTGGAGTATTGGATTTTGGGTCCCTGTGCGTACTAAATATAAAAACTTCAGGCGTTTCCCTCCTTGGTACACCAAAAAAATACATAGATTAATCAGAAGTAAAAAAAGAGCATATAATAAATATAGGAAGCAATGTGCTGAGGTAAATTGGACCAGGTTCAAAAATAAAGTAAATAAAGTTAAGTCAGTAATAAGAAAGGCCAAGATTGAATTAGAATATAAATTGTCATCGGTTACAAAAGATAATAAAAATACATTTTTTAATTATTTGGGATCTATTAAAAATAGTACTCCTAAAGTGGGCCCTATATTAATTAAAGACAGTGTTGTATCTGATGAGCTAACTTTAGTCAAAGAATTTAATTTGTACTTTACCAGTATATTTAAGGCTAGAGAAAATATTAATAAAGATATGGGTAGTAATAAGGACCCATTTATTCCATTTAAAACTTTTGAAGTATATAATATTATTAATTCATTTAAGAATACATCTTCATTGGGACTGGATAATTTCCCAATTGCTTTCCTTAAAGAAATTTCATATGAGATTACAGGATTTCTTAGTTTATTATATAATAAATCTATTGAGGAAGGACTAGCTATACAAGAATGGAAAGATGCTATAGTGATCCCGATTCATAAGGGAGGTTCTAGGCAAGATGTGAAACAGTAGAGACCAATTAGTCTTACTTCTTGTATTGGGAAAATCTTGGAAAAATTAGTTTTATATAGAATAAATGATCATGTTGCAAGGAATAATTTCAATGATATAACACAATACGGTTTTACATCCAGCAGATCATGTCATAGCAATTTCATCAATTTTTTTGAACCAATTAGTGCAGCATTAGATAATGGCTTACCAGTGGATATTATATTCTTGGACTTCGAAAAGGCATTTGACTCTGTGTCCCATAAAATATTAATTGAATGCCTAGTTCATATTAAACTCCATTATAATATTATTATGTGGATCAAGTCGTGGTTAACAGATAGGAGGCAACAGGTTTCGATAAGGGGCTTTAAATCCCCATGGAGTGCAGTGACTAGTGGAGTGCCCCAGGGTTTGGTTTTGGGCCCAGAATTGTTTAACATTCTCATATCTACCATGCAAACTACACAAGGAGTATGGCTAAATAAATGCACCGATGATAGTAAGCTAGGGTGTATAGTGAATGATATGAATTCTGTACACTCATTACAAAAGAATCTGGGTGATTTATTTAGATGGGCTGAAACTAACAGGTTAGTCTTTAATATAACCAAGTGTAAAGTTATGCACCTGGGTAAAGCTAATAGATTGCATAATTATTACATGAATAATAATCAATTGACAACTGTTATCTCTGAAAAAGATCTTGGAGTTTATATAAACAATGAATTGAAATTTTCAGAACATATTAACAAAACAGTTAAAAAATGCTACAGATTACTTAATTATATTCTAAAAAATATAAAGAGTAGAGAAGCAGAGGTACTATTACCAATCTATAACAGCATTATTAGACCACATATAGATTATTATTCCTCCTTTTGTGCACCAACATCAGTTGAACAAAAAGTGAAGGTAGAAAAGATTCAAAGAAGATTCACTAAAAATACAAAAAAATATAAGTATATGGAGTATGGTGAGAGATTGAAGAGCCTTACCCTTTATTCACTGGAATATCATTCCCTACGTGGAGATGTATGTTTAATTTTTAGGGCATCAAAGGATTGTGCACTTTTTGAAACCCTTTGTCTTGAATGGTTTCCCTCTGAGATGAATACTAGATCTCATAAGTTAAGATTAAAATCTTCTATTAATATATCTGTAAGGAGAAATATTTTTTTCACCCAGAGAGCTATTCCTATTTGGAACTCTGTATCTCAAGAAGTAGTTTACAGTTCAAATTTGAATCAGTTTATATTGAACTTGGATGTTTTTATGGGTGATTCTAAATACATGTTCCACCTTGGTTAAGGGTGGTGAGTTCATTTTGGGCTAGTCCCTCAAACTTGTACATAACCTATGAACCTAGGAACCATTTCCTAACTAATATAAAATTAATTTACCAAATGTATGTACACCTGTTGAATCAAAAATGGAAAATTCAATAAAAGTACTATTTCAAAAAAAAAATTAATTTACCAAGACCCAGCACTTCGGAACTAAAATCTCAATGATAACATTATTACATTTACCCAAAATTAGTCCTACTCACTGAAGAGAGTCATACAATTAATCCACATAGTTTTCCTTTTAAACAGGTGCAAACCCTTTTTAACAAGTCCCACTGATAGGCTTTCCCGCAAAGCATGAGGCAAGGAATTTTAGAACAATAAGGTGGCCTTGGAAAAGGCAGGATCCCCCGACTGCTTTAAATGTGACCAAGGGACCGTCAATAGGCCCACCTCAGAGGAGCAGCAAGGGTGGCTAGAGTGTAATGACACAACAGCTCTTTCAGATAACACAGGCCCAGATTGTGTAGGACTTTGTGTATTAACATGGACAAATTTGAAAAAAGATGGGGTACCATATACAGGCTCATTAGCAGGAAAGACCTAAACAGATTAAATGGCCCTCTGGATAAGTCTCGGAAAACTTAGTTTGTCACATTCTCCTATCATTTCATGTTCTGCCCTTTGTTAACACACCTCACTTCTATTTTACAAGACCCCAATACTGCTAGAACCGACATCTATCTCTATGTTTAAAGAGATGGTGTGATGTAACATTTTGGGCTTCATAGCCCCCTAATCGGGGGCGGCAATAGCCCCTCTGCACTAAAATTAAACTTTTTACTGCACCCTATATAGTTTGGGAAGAGATCGTAACACTGGTAGAACTGCCAGCCAGCCAATCCCTTTCCACTCCCTGGTACACGTGCTCCACCCGCGTTCCCCGTTTTGTGACATTTAACCAGGGGCGCGCAGGGGACCGCCCTATACAAGTCTATGGGGCTCATTTTTCAAACGATGTTTCACTTAACTTTAAAAGTACCTTTGAAGAAAACAAAAGCCACACGCTCAACTAATAAGGTCCCTAATAGATGGCGGTGGCTCTCAATTATCCAAGGCACTTTAAAGTTGAACTTGTTCAAAATGGCAGACTGTATAAAGATGTCCCCGTCTTTCTCCCTGGTTGAATATTACAAAATGGGGAGCATGAGGTGGAGCAGACTGCTCAGGAAGTGGGAAGGATTAGCTAATGGCAATTGACTCCATTTTGCAATCCTTCCCAAACTGTATAGAGTGCAGTAAAACCTTGATACAGCACAGAAGAGGCTATCACTGCCCCAGGACAGCGGGCTATGAAACCCAAAATGTTATTTAGATAAATCACACATTTACTTTAATTACCCTGACTTGACTATTTCTTCTTTCTTCTTCTTTTTCTCTCTCTGATTTTCCTTCTTTAATGCGAGCCTGAATATAGGGGGAAATATTCTGGTTACATAGTTGGATTTATTCAGAACAGCAGTCTTTTTCTTGTTCTTTGTGGATGTGTTTATACATATCCAAGTTAAGTGACTGTTCAGATAATCTGAGTTTGTTAGTAATGTCAGTGATTTCCTTTTTCTTGTATTGGTTATGCTTTAAATCTATTATTGCATTGTTCTGTTTAATATTTCATTGTTTTATTATCTTTTGTTTATTGTAATGTTACTCACCCAGTTATCAAATACATAAATGTTGATTTATCATTTTATTTAACAACAAGCATTTGTCAATGCCGAATGTTGATTGCGTTGGTGTGTTGAGCTCGCTCACTGCCCCTCTGTCACTTGCTCAGTCTGTGTCTCCCGGTGCTGCAGGCTGCTCTTTTGTACGGGGCTCCTGCATGCGTTGGCACCTTGTTCTGCCCACTAAGAAATCCACAGCTGTCCTGACAGAGCTCCGTTGAGGTGGCTCACTCCCCCCCTCTCTCACTCACTCATTCTGGTGCTCCTGGTGCTGCAGGCTGCCCTTTCGTACTGGGCTCCTGCCTCTGTTGGTGGCTTTTTCTGCCCACAAAGAAATCTGCAGCAGTCCCGACATAGGTCTGTTGAGCCTGCTGACTCCTCCTCTCTCACTTGCTCATTCCGTTTCTGCCGGCGCTGCAGGCTGCCCTTTTCTATTGGGCTCCTGCCTGCATTGCCGCCTTAGTCTGCCCACAAAGAAATTTGCAGCAGTTACAATAGAGCTCCATTGAGCTCGCTCACTCCCTCTCTCTCACTCGCTCATTCTGGTTTTCCCGCCACTGCAGGCTGCCCTTTTGTACTGGGCCCCTGCATGCATTGCTGCCTTTTTCTGCCCACAAACAAATCTGCAGCCGTCCCAACAGAGCTCTGTTGAGCTCACTCACTCCCCCTCACTCGCTTGTTCTGTGTCTCCTGCCGCTGCAGGCTGCCCTTTTGTACTGGGCTCCTACCTGCATTGGCGGCTTGTTCTGGCCAGAAAGAAATCTGAAGCAGTCCCAACACAGCTCCATTGAGCTCGCTCAGTCCCCCTCTCTCACTCACTCATTTCGTTTCTGCCAGCACTGCAAGCTGGCCTTTTGTACTGGGCTCCTGCCCACATTGCCGCATTTTTTGCCCACAAAGAAATCCGCAGCAGTCACAATACAGCTCCGTTGAGCTCGCTCACTACTGCTCTGTCACGCACTCATTCTATTTCTCTTGGTGCTGCAGGCTGCGCTTGTGTACGGGGCTCCTGGCTGCGTTGGCACCTTTGTCTGTCCACAAAGAAATCCGCAGCTGTCCCGACAGAGCTCCATTGAGGTAGTTCAGTCTCCCTCTGTCATGCACTTATTCTGTTTGTCCTGGCACTGCAAGCAGCCCTTTTGTACGGGGCTCCTGCCTGCATTGGCGCCTTTTTCTGCCCACAAAGAAATCCGCAGCAGTCCTGATAGAGCTCCGTTGAGCTCACTCAGCCCCCCGTCTCACTCACTCGTACTGTTTCTCCCACCGCTGCAGGCTGGCCTTTTCTACTGGGCTCATGCCTGCTTTGATGCCTTTTTCTGCCCACAAAGAAATCCACAGCATTTCTGACAGCTCTCTGGTGAGTTTTCTCACTCCCCCTCCCTCACTTGCTCTCTCATTCTGTTTCTCTCAGTGCTGCAGGCTGCCCTTTTGTACTGGGCTCTTACGTTGTGGCCTTTTTCTGCCCACAAACAAATCTGCAGCAGTCCTGACAGAGCTCAGTTGAGCTCAGTCACTCCCCCTCTCACTCGTTCGATCTTAATCTGTCCCAAACACTGATTTCCCACAGTGACCATGCTGTTCTCCGGCAGGAGTGCAAAAACATATTTTAGCCAGGATATGAAAAATGACAGCTGTACTGTTCATAAGGAGGTGTGAAAAACTGCCACTGTTGAAAAGGTGGCATGAAAATATTACAAATTTGCGAAGTTACAAGGGTGCGTGGAAACAGTTCAATGCACGCTTGTAACACAGTCATGTTATGGAGTTTCATCACCACATTTTCAACGTAGGGATTTTAGGACGTCTGCTCATGAACAGTGCCACGTCATTTTCTTAATCTGTCCTGAACACTGATTTCCCACAGCGACCGCGTTATTCTGTGCCACAACTGTGAAACCACATTTTAGTCAGGATATGAAAAATGGCAGCTGTGCTGCTCATAAGGAGGTGTGAAAAAATGCTGCTGTTGAAAATCTGGCATGACAATATTACAAATCTGCGAAGTTACAAGGGTGTGAGGAAAGTGTGCAACGCACACTTGTAGCACAGTCATTTGATGGGCTATCATCACCAAATGTTCAACATAGGCAGTTTAGGACCTCTGCTCATGAACAGTATCACTGCCATTTTCTTAATCTGTCCCGGACAGTGATTTCCCACAGCAACTGCTGTATTCTGCACCGGAAGTATGAAAACACATTTTGGCCAGGATGTGGAAAATGACAACTGCACTGTTCATAGGTAGGTGTGGGAAAATGGCAATGTTGAAAATCTGGAGGAAAATATTATACATATGGGTTACGAGCTGTGTGCAAACTGCACAATGCACGCTCGTAACACAGTCATTTTATGAAGTATCATTACCAAATTTTCAACATAGCCATTTCAGGACCTCTACTCATGAACAGTGTCACTGTCATTCTCTTAATCTGTCTCAAACACTGATTTCCGACAGTGACCGCGCTATTCTGCGCCAGAAGTGCGAAAACATATTTCCGCCAGGATGTGAACAATGACAGCTATACTGTTCACAAGGAAGTGTGACAAAATGCCAATGTTGAAAATCTGGCGTGAAAATGTTGAAAATTCACAAAGTTACAAACATGCGTAGCAACTGTGCAGCATATGCTTGTAAAACAGTCATTTTTTGTATTTTTGCCACCAAATTTGCAACATAGGCTTTTTGAGAGCCCACCTCATGAACACTGACACTGTTGTTTCGTTAATCAGCACTGAAAGGTGATTCCGTGCAGTGACCGAAAAATCACCTTTCGGGGCCGATTAACGCCATGACAGTTCAAGAATTCATGAGGAGGGTTCCCAAAAACCATTTTAAAATTTGGTGAAAAATTCCCCAAAATAGAGATAATATGTACTAAAGTTGGAAAAACCCTATTTATTACATTATACAGCTTACCGGCATTTCCTCAGTTCGCGGTCGGCTTTGAAGAGTGCAGACGTGTTCCCGGTCCACCGAAGATTGTCGTGCCAAGCTCCAGAGGTAAGTATGGGGTGAGGGGAGGTGTGGGGAGGCAGGGTGCACAGTGGGTGGGTGCAGGTTGCGGGTAGGTGGGCAGGGAGACTACGAGGGATCATTTCCTTTTTTACAGGGGTAAAACAAAAAAAAGACTTTGTGGGGCGGTTTTTTATTTACAGGGGCATGTGGCATGCTGGGGTGGGCTCCCAGTGTGCCACTGGAGTTTTGTTTTTGGGGGGCAGCTGTAGCCGATGGGGGATTGGGCACCCCCGTCGGCAAACAACAAAAGGGGGTTCCTTTCTGCCACGAGGATTGGGCACCCCGTCCACAAACAACAAAAGGGAGGATTCCTTTCTGCCGATGGGGATTGGGCACCCCCTGTCGGCAAACAACAAAGAGGGGGAATTCCTTTCTGCCAACAGGCATTGGGAACCCCTGTCAGCAAACAACAAAAGGGGGGGATTCCTTTCTGCCAACGGGAATTGGGCACCCCGTCCACAAACAACAAAAGGGGAGGAATTCCTTTCTGCCAGCAGGGATTGGGCACCAGTCGGCAAACAACAAGGGAGGGATTGCTTTCTGCCGATGGGGATTGGGCACCCGTCAGCAGAGCAGTGAAATGAAATTTACATTATGCCGGCGAAGTGGGCTCCCCTGACAGATAAACATGGTGATGAGTACTATTGTTTGTGAACACGGCGTCAAGCCTCTGCCATGTTCACAAACAATATCAGGGTTCCTACATCCCGCCCTGCAATGACGGGTCACTCCCTCATTGCAGCGGATGACTGATGCTCCAATGACGAGGCGGCCCCTGATTGCACCAGTGAAATTGTCAGAAGTTGGTGGCAATGTTCTAAACTACTGTCACCAGCAGCCTGCAACAGCATTGGGGGAAGCGGGAAGAGACTTTGCAGGCTGTGGGGGCATTGGCCACAACAGTGTCGTGCCTCCACAACCTGCTTCTGAGAAAGTTGCCGCAATATGTTTCTTGTGCTACGCGCAATCAACATAAAAATGTTATTGATAAAAAAATCTTGAAGCTGACACATATAGAAACATAGAATTTAACGGTAGATAAGGACCGCTAGGCCCATCCAATCTACCTGTATTTCGTACCTGTATCAGTGGCCACTGACCCTATTTGGTCATCAGCTTTAACCTCTCTTTCCCACCTCTGTGGTTCCCTTGTGCCTATCCCAGGCACCTTTGAATCTCCCCACTGTGTTTGCCCCCACCACCTCCTGGGGTAGGCTATTCCATGTATCCACCATCCTTTCTGTGCAGAAAAACATCCTCACATTCCCCCTTATCGTGCCCCCCCCAGTCTCATATTATGCCCCCTCATTCTTGTACACCTCCTATCCTAAAAGATGTCACCCACTTGCATCTTGTTTATGCCCTTAAGATACTTGAAGGTTTCAATCATATCTCCCCATTCTCACCTCTCCTCCAGAGTATACATATTGATATCTTTTAATCTCTCCTCATATGCCTTTTGGTGTAAGCCCTGCACCATCTTAGTGGCCCTTCTCTGAACTGCCTCCGCCCTGTCTATGTCCTTTCAGAGATGCGGCCTCCAGAACTGTACACAGTACTCCGAATTAGGCCTCACCAGTGTTCTGGACAGTGATATTACCACCTTCCTTCTTCGGCTAGTGATACCCCTTTCTAAGCACCCTAGCATGCCACTGGCCTCCCCACTGCCTTTATACACTTCTTGGCCACCTTTAGGTCTTCTGAGATGATTATTCCTAAATCCCTTTCTTCCTTGGTGACCACCAGTAACTCCACCCCCCCATCCTGTAACTCTCCTCAGGGTCTTTGTGCCCCAGGTGCATGATTTTGCACTTCTTCATGTTAAATCTTAGTTGCCCCACCTCGGACCATTTTTCCTGCTTTGCTAAGTTCCTCCTCATTTTCTCCACCCCCTCGGGGTGTCTACTCTGTTGCAGATCTTGATGTCATGTGCAAATAGGCAAACCTTCCCTTCCAGTCCTTCAGCAATGCCACTAATAAAGACATTAAAAAGGACAGGCCCCAGGACTGATCCCTGAGGTATCCCACTGGTCACCCCCTTTCCTCAGATTGGACCCCATTTACTACCACCCTTTGCTTTCTATCCCTCAACAAATTTCTGACCCAGTTCACCATCTTGTGGCCCACACCCAGGCTACCCAGCTTGTTTACCAGCCTTTTGTGTGGAATGGTGTCAAAGGCCTTGCTGAAATCAAGGTAGGTGACATCCACCACTCTCCCCAATCTACCTCCTTTGTCACCCAGTGACCCATGCATTTGACCATACAAAGAATGTCAGCAGAAGAAGGCCTAGCTGTCTATCAAGTCTGCTCACACTGTGGAGCCCCAAACAGCAACTAAGAGCTCTGCTTCCCAACTGCTGCTCCCTTACTGCCCAATTCCCTTTTGGCCCTGACCTTTTTCTTTACTCAGGCCTACTGTCTTTTGAAACTCTCCACTGACTCCAGTAAGACCACCTCCTCCAGAGAGTTCATGCCACCCGGCAACCACCCTCTCTGTGAAGAAATGCCTCCTGAACTGTATCCTTAACCTTCCTCTCCAGCTTAATGCAGTGACTTTTTATCCATGGAACAGCACCCCTCATTGTACCCCCACCTCATGGACAGCAACACATATGTAGGTATCTGTACTAACCGTAGGGCAGAGGCACTTATCGTATAAGCATAAGTGCCAGGATCTGTGTTCTACTGTACTTCTGTAACGCATATTATGCTTCACTATACTTTTATAATGTATTCTGCCACTGGGGGATGTTATCTATTGTATTTTATTATATAATTATGAGTTAGGCAACTGTGCCATCTTTAGTGCTTGTGCACAACTGTAACTGCAGGTGACCTTGGAAGCATCACAGACCTTATTGTTCACTTATCTTCTACAAGCTAAGCAACTTCTCATGTTAGTTAGGATGGCTACTGACACCACCTGTTTTTAGCCAATTGCTTACTTTTTATGTATCTTCTTTAGTAGTTACCATGACAATTATCGGGGTATAAGACCCCTTGTAGCACGTAGCTTTACTGAGACTAGAGACTGCATCTATGTAAGTAAGGAAACTGGATACTCTCCCGGTAATTACACTGTTGGATGTAAGCCTGTATTATTATTATTATTATTATTATTTGCCAGTAATAAATTATATTTATTATTTGGATGCCACTTGTCTGTAATCTCTTCCTTTTGTGCAGTTCCAACAAGAACCTGAGAAAGGTAATTTTATTACCCAGTTACATTTGGTGACTGTGTGCAGGTTGGAATGCACAAAATGAAGATTCCATTCAGTTAAACTTGAATGTCGAGTAGTATAGTGCCTTTCTTGCCTACTTGGACCTACTCGTACTTACAGTGGTTGTTGGTCTTGGGACATGGCACACCCACACCAGACCCTTTTACACTCCCTCTGTGAGTGACAGCGTACCGCTTTGGCACCACCGTTTGCCCACAGGGGACCAGAAAGCCATTAGGTGACAGCGCCAAGGACTTTATCCAGTTTTCCGACTGCTTCTTTGTTTGTATTGCCACTGAGGCTGAAGAGGCTCTCTTTGCCCACCCTGTTAGTGCCCTTCATGTACTTAAAGGTCTCAATCATGTACCCCTTCTCCCCCCTCTCCTCCAGGGAGTACATGTTCCGGTACTCCAGTCTCTCCTCATATGTCCTGCCTGCTGACCTTTAACCATCTTATTCACCCTCATCTGGACTGCCTCCAGCAGGTTAATGTCTTTCTTCAGGTAGGGACGTCAGTACTGCTCACTATACTCCAGGTACGGCCACACCAGTGATCTGTATAATGGCAATATGACTTCCTCCCACTTGCTGATTCCCCTGGCAATGCAACCCAGCATTCTGTTAGCTTTTGCTGCAGACTTCCTGCACTGTGAAGAGTGCTTTAGGTCACTAACGATCATCATCTCCTGGTCTTTCTTTTCCTCAGATTTGGTTACCAGAACCCCCTCAAAGGCTGTACTCCATCCTCGGATTCTTGTCTCCCATGCACATGACCTTGACTGTTTTACTGTTCTGATTGTTTATTTTTGTCAAATTTGCTCTGTTGTACAGCGCCCAGAGCCCCTGTGATTGGGCGCCTAACTAAATACATCTTTACTTATTTACCTTGCACTTCTTCATATTGAACCTGAGTTGCCATATTCTGGACCACTTCTCAAGTCTGGCCAGATCTTCCTTTACTTCCTTTAGGTCTTGTATCCCTTCTGCTGTATTCAGTCTCCCACAGATCTCTATGTTACCCACAAAGAGGCAAACCTTATTTTTTATGCCTTCTCCAACATTGTTAATGAAGACATTAAACAACACCGGCCCAAGCACCAAGCCCTCTGATATCCCACTGATGACTTCCGTAACACCTGAAAACTCCCTTCACCACCACCACCCTCTGGGTCCATCCTTCAGCCAGCTTGCCACCCATCCAGACAGTCTCTCCCCAGCCCCAGATCCTACCGTTTTTTTGATCAGTCTCCTATGGGGCATAGAGTTAAAGGCCTTGCTGAAGTCAAGTATAGGATAGCAACTGCTTGGGCCTTGTCTACTGGTTTAGTGACCCAGCCAAACAAATCAATCAGGTTTCTTTGGCATCATCTCCCAACCATGAACTCATGCTGCTGCTTGTCCTGGAGACTGGTTTCCTCCAGGTAACCGACCAGCCTTTCCTTCAAGATTGATCCCATGAGCTGACACATGATTGAGTTCAGGCTGACTGGTCTGTAGTTGTGGGTCATCCCTGGGTCCACTTTTATAGAGCAGCACCACATGCACCATTCTCCTATTCAGTGGTACAACCCCTGATTCCAGCAAACTTTTGAACAGGTCCAACAGGGGGCCTGCTAATTCCACCGCTAGTTCCCGCAGCACTCTGGGATGGATGTCTTCTGGGTCTGCGAATTTGTCTACCCTGATAGACAAGATACCTTTCTTCACCATGTCCCTCACTGATCTTTTCATCTGCCCCTTCCTTCCCCTCCACATGGTACTGGGCCATTTCCTTTGTAAAGACAGTATATTCTTCAACCTCTGCCTGGCCCCCACTATCTTCAATTCACTCCTCCTCCTCCTCCTCCTCCTCTCTTTAGCCATACAGTACTATCTTTCTTATCCCCTTTTTCACTAATATACTTAAAAAAGGCTTTTTCCCTTTTGTTAATCCCTTCCACTAGCTGACGTTCCTTCAGCGTCACCTCAGTGGCAACCAATACAATGTCTAGCACAGTGGAAACCAATACAATGTCTGCAACACTGGAGCTGACAACCCAGCTAGCACAGTGGAAACCAATACAATGTCTGCAACACTGGAGCTAACAGCCCAGCTAGCACAGTGGCAACCAATACAGTGTCTGCAACACTGGAGCTGACAACCCAGCTAGCACAGTGGAAACCAATACAACGTCTGCAACACTGGAGCTAAGAGCCCAGCTAGCACAGTGGAAACCAATACAATGTCTGCAACACTGGAGCTGACAACCCAGCTAGCAGAGCATCCAGATGGAACTCCGGGGGCTAGAGTTCCCTTTCCTGTTTGATCCCATTCACATCTCTCAACCCTCCATCAGTCAAATGTGGGACACTGGTCATACAGATGGTGGGGAAAGGGAAAATGTGGGACACCTCATTAAATGGCTAGGAAATATAGGATAATATGCACTATCCTGACTCCAAATGTGCAATTTATCTTGTAAGTGGGGGCAGCACAATACCTCACAAGTGAAAAAGCCATGTTTAATTATGAAAGTCCTGCTCCCCTCACAAGTGGTGATAAACTGATTATTTTGAGACATACCATTGTATAATTTAGTTATACAACATCAGGTTAGTATTTATAACTTTTAAATCTGCTCTTTGTTTGAAGATTTAACTGTTTATCTTTGTTTTCAACTGTTGGCGTCAGTGTTTTACTAGGCAATTGTGATGTCATCAGCATTGTGAAAGCTGCTCTCTGATTGGTGCAGTATTCCATGATGATGCTAACCTTTAAAATATCAGTTATGACAACACTTACTTAGAAACATAGAAGGTGATGGTAGGAAAAGGCTCACTGGCCCCTGAAGTCTGCCTGGCTAGTCCTCCAGCCTGAGGTGTGCCTCTCTCTCCTATGGAGCTCCTTCAAGTCCCTTCCTCCACAAAACCCACTGTTGCTCCAGCAGGAGTCCCATGGTACTTATCGAAAAGAGTAGGGGAATTTCCCTGGTGTCCTGGCCAAATTTCCCTCATTCACTGAAAATACCATCAACTGCTTAATCTGGTTCAATCTCAGTTGCTTACCATCTATATCCGCCCCCCCCTGCGATTGACCCCGAAAAAGGGACTTCTAGGCCCAGTGGGTTTACCAGGTCAACAAATCTAAACAAACAAACAAACATTGCAGGGCCCAAGATATCTGCTGGCCATTATCCCAGCAGTAAAGTGATTTTTACCTGTTTTTCTCCCATCCGCACACTCTGTCTTTCCGCTTGTTGTGAGCCAAGCACGCACACACACAGCGTCCATGTAGCAGAGCAAGCTTCCTGGCCTGCCACAGGGATTACTGTGGTGCTGATTCCCTGCCACCACCCTTACTGAGCTGTGGAACACTGCTGTTGGTAGTTACCTCAGGTCCGTTGTGCCCCCGAGACTAGTTCCTCAAGTCTGCTTCCAAAGCAAGGTTACCTGCATTGCATTGCCACTGGGCCAGGGGGGAAGCCCTTGTAACTGTTTTTTAAAGTATCTAAATCCTCAGTGACATGAATGATAATACCAGAGCACTTCTGCTTAACACTCTGTTCCTTTAGTTGAATCATAGTCTCTCTTTGCAGACATTTCAAAGCTGTCAGGGTTCACGCTGGGCAGGATGTCAATCTGCAGTCTGTCTCCGAGCGTGCTGAGGCCAGTTTCTTTTTTGCTAATTAGTCAACAAATATAAAGTGAGCTGTGAACAGCATTCTTCTGGCAACAACCTTTTAATAAAACATTACATTTAGCATCAGTGCGGTAACTTAGGAAACCATAACATTTCAGTTTCTGTCATTCATTACTAACCATTGGTGGCCCGACAGCTTACACCAATGATTTCATTGCTGGAAACTCCATGCCTTAAACAATCTTCAGATCATTAATGAAGGGTTGAAAAACAGCACTGCATAAAGTCATTAAATTATACTTTCTTTGTCAGGGCAAACGCCTTTATTTTTTTACCATTCCCCATCCATTTACTGGGGACTGTTGCAGCTTCCTACTAAGTGAGCTGTAACCATCTCAATGAATGTTAATTCCAGATCATCATGGCAGGCTGCCACAGAATAGTTAAGGAGTGACTTGTTACTGCAGTACAATAAAAGCTTACAACTATTACAGTTACAACAATTATGTGTTTTTTTTTTTTTATTTCTTCTGTTGGTCTGCTAAATATTGTAGATAATGCAAAGCATAGTTCACTAAAACTTTCAAAAGACCACCAGCTTTAATACCACTGCTCAGTGCAACAAGGCATAAAAGAAGGCCAATAGAATGCTGGGGTGCAGATGCAGGGCCTAGAAAAAAAAGAGGTTCCCCTCTACAGATCATTGATGAGTCTGTATCTGAAGTACTGCGCACAGTTCTGGAACCCTTATCTTAAAAGGGATAAGGATCACATAGAGTCAGTATAGAGATATAGAGGAGGGAAACCAAAATAATACATGGGCAACTGGGGGAAAAGTTATGGGGAATGACTAACTAACCTCAACACATACTCCTTAAAGGCCAGAAGGGTGAGATATGATAAAGACATTTACAGTAAGTACCAAGAGGGTGAGATATGATAGAAACATGTACAGTAAGTACCAGAAGGGAATAAACAAGGTAGACCACCAGCATTTGATGAGACAATGCGAGGGAACAATGAGAAGTGGCATAACTATATGTTTGCATGGGAGGGGAGTGTAAGAAAGTACTTCTTCACAGACAGAGTGGTGGACAAGTGGCATTGTTTGCCTAGCAAAGTTGGTAATGTGGAGATGAGCACAGGTTTCAAGATACAGTGAGATAGTCATAAAGACTTTGTGAAAACATCTGTATGGGTGGGGAAGGGGTTCACTCAGAGAATGAGGCAGAGAATGAGTCTGAGCTGCCAATAGGGAGCTTTGCATAGACACGATGAGTGACAGACTGGCAAATCTCTTACAGGGAGAGGGAAGACTTAATGGACGGCACGTCTTTTTCTGCCTGTAAAATTCTGTTTGTATGTTTACAACATCTGACTGTCCCAACTGGCTTCACAGTTGCTGTCTATGACATCACAGTCTGTTGTCTTGGTGAGTTCTCTGATGTCATAAATAAAGACACTATGAAGTCAGTTGAGAACAGGCAAATGTTTCCTATACAGACTGCTAGGATGTTATAAGTGCAGGAAAGGAAAACTGGAAACAAAAAGACAAAAAAAAAAAAAAATTATGGCCTAGGAAGTTTTAACAGCAGAAACATGTTTTTTAAACACAGAATCATAGACAATGATGGCAGAAAAAGATTATTGTTCCATCCATTCTGCCCCTAAACCCTAATAAACCCAAGACCTATTGTCCATATGGGGTTCTAACCCACAATATCCACCCCCTATGCTCCCATCCCTACCAATACCACCCTGAGTAACCACAAAGCCCTTCACTGTCACAGCCATGCTTGAAACCATTGATAGTATTAATATGAAAGTACGCACTCAAGAGCAGAGTTGCTCCTCAAAGTGAATTTGTTATTTCTGTATTTCAGTTCCTTTTATTCATTACTCGGTTTATTTACATGGAAATGAGGTCCTTCTCCCCAACAACTGTGTCTACTTCTTCTATTTAACCCTTTGCTAAAGTCACAATCCTCTGTTTACGGCATCAGAATCATTTCGGCTGTGTGAAGGGTTGTGATACTGGATGCCCGGACTTCTAGTGGGGCAGTCACCAAACTCCAGCTAGGGAGTCTGCCTTAGTGATGCCGATTAGACAACATTAGCAAAAGGGAGGAGAGGACAGACTCGGACCCAATCAAAGTAATATAGCTTTTAATATCATTTTAATTTTTAACAAACCACTTAATGTCACTTCCGCCAACATTTCATAGCCCCAGGCCACTTCCTCAGGGCTTGCACAGTAGCCTAGACTACCTTTCAGGACAGTATTTAAAGCCCTCTGTTTATTATGAAAAAAGCGGATCTGAAAGTTTGTCAGAGATTTTATTAGGAGACTGTCAAAATCTCATTTAAAACTGACACTGCTATAGGTGAAAAGGGTATAAGTCTTATTTAGAGATGTGATGTCTTAATGATTTTAAAACATTACAACTGAGGACCACCACACGCTCTGAGGAAGTGGCCTGGGGCTACAAATCATTTGAAGAAGTGACATTAGGTGGCTTGTTAAAAAATTTAAATTATATTAGAAGCTACTATATTACATTGATTGAGTCTGAGTCTGTCTTCCCTCCCTTTTGCAAATGTTATCATAATCACTTACCCTGCAACATACAAGGGTGTCACAAACACAGGAGTATGACTCCAGCAAAGGATTAAGCTGCAGGAACAGATGAACTTCAGGGGATAAGGAGCCTGTTTCCATGCAAATTAAAGAGCTAGTGCACTGCCTGAAACTAATATTAGTTTTTAAAACCAGTCAGACATTACCTTTTGTATCTTAGGTACTTATTCTTTTCCCTTTGGTTAATTAGAAGATTGTTTACCTGATGTTAGTAGGTGTGATGTGTGGGATAGCACTCTGCCTGGCAGCTGACATATCTAGCTCAGTTCCCCCATTACATATTCAGCACTGTGACCTCACTGACTTTGGCATCACTGCTGCTTAAGAACAGCCCCTCAGTAGCTGCCAGGTCAGTCACCTGTGATGTCACAGTCGACAAGATCACAATGCTGATGATGTGATGGAGGGAATAGAGATATTACGTCACAGCTGCCAGGCTAAGCACTGTTTCACACATCCAGCACAATATCGTCACATAGAAACCTTTATAATGAACAAAAGGAAAAAAAAAATACTTCCTGAATAAAAAGTTACAAGTGACTACTTCTTAAACTTTGCATCATTCTCCTGTCTGCCTGTTTTGGTTCCACTAGCACTTTAACTGAGTAATTTGAGCAAAAGGAAGACAATACAATCTATGAGGTATGAGCTGAATTGTGTAAAGATATTATGTTGCTTAAAGTTTTCTTATAAGGGACGCTTACTTTAAGCTCCAGGTTGCCTGTGCCCCCCCCTTCAGGAACTGAGCCCCTCACATCCATGCTGCATGTGTCCTCCACCTGTTCCAGAGCTAGGAAATGCCAAATAGATACATCTGTGCCATGTGGCAGAGCAGAACACTGCCTCTCCATCACTGCACCAGCCTATGAAACTGATTCTTTTTACACAGCAATCTACCAACATTTTTTCTGTTCTGCTCTCAGTCCAGCTACTTTTTTTTAAATGTTGCTTTTTATCCAATGGTGTCACATACCCAGTCCTCCAGGCTGGGGGTGTACCCCCATTGCTGCATGTCCTAGCTCTGTCCATAAGGCACTACCAGCCATCATCCTGGTGACAATGTGGTTTTTATTCCCCAGTTTTCCAAGCCACACATTTTCCTCGACAGTGGTTACAACGTAGGTTGCCATTGCCCAATCCAATGCAGTGTGAGTGAGCACTACCCCTCATGAGGGAGCAGGCTCCCTGTTCCACTACAAGGGGTTACTGCACCAGCGTTGAGTGCTGTCAGCCTCCTTTGGCTGGATTGAGCAGCAAGCAGTAGAACTCCCCAGCCCTGGCCACACCCAATCCCTGCTCCCCAAGTCCACTCCCGTATCTGACTTTCCTGGACTAAAGTGGTCTGGGCCTTCAGGCAGACCAACCCCTTCCACGTCACTAGTCAGGACACGTGTCTTCTCTGTGCTTTGTGCTCCCAGCTGTAACTTTTTGTAGAATCAGGATGCCTCTGTGAATGAGATAACTGCATTTCAGATGCACTGAAGTGGGTCAATGAATTATTCAAAACACTGAAGCAATTTCCCCATTTTCTCTTTCATATTTCCTTGTCCACCACATGACTCCACAACCACCCCTTGCCAACACGGAGCTTAGTGATGAATGCCAAGTCCTTCTTCAGTGTGATTTATAGCAATACACGCTAATCCCCACTTCCCAGAGGATTGCAAATATCTGTGATTCATCCACTGTCTGCCCAAGAACCCAGGTCTCCTTGACTGTGTTGGCACACGCTGCTGAGCCACCCCACTGGTACAACCAGTGACCTGTAAATATGAATGTGAAAAAAAGCAGCAGCTTTGTATTTTTATACGTTCATTGCTAAGATTTCTACTGATGGTCCCGTCACATTCCGCATGCACTCAATGGTCCATCTTCAAGAAAATGGAGCAGATGGCTGTGATTCCAGTTCCTTGCATGTTGAAGTTACTCTATATGGTATTTGTTGTACCCCGTTTGTAGAGCATTACATCCTTTAGCTCACTGTACTGCCACAGAGGACACCATGGTTTTCGAACGGCCTTGGGTCTCTTGGCTGGCAGAGAGTAGTCATGTTGCGGTGGTGATGTGCTCACTCAATAGGGAAGGAGGGAGTGCTAAAGTGTATTACTTGGCAACACCACAGAGCAAGACTTTACATCATATATGAAGAGACTGTTGCAATGGTGACTCACAGTCAAGATGTCACAATACACTCTAGGAGTGCTGGGAAAGCAAGCGGTGGGGATGAAAAATGTGTCATCTGTCTCAACCGAAAAAAACAAGGGAATGGGGATCTGGTAAGTGACCTGGTTGTAGAGGATCCCCTGACTGGGAGCGACCACAATACTGTCTGGTTTCAAATAAGCATGGGGGGGGGTGAGATCTAGGACACTGGCAGTGGACTTCAGTGGGGCTGACTTTGTGGGCATGGGAAATATTCTCAAGGATCACTTGAAGGGGATTACATCAATGACAAATGTGGAAAGGAGATGGGAGGTCATAAAACGGGGACTTCATGAGGCAGTCAGGACCTGTGCTAAGGTGAAACGTAAGGGAGCAAGGTCACATAAAGCATGCTGGTGGTCCAGTGAGGTTCAGGTAGCAGTCAGAGAAAAGAAGGCAGCCTACAAAAAATATAAAACAACAAGAGGGGATAGGGATAAGGAAATGTACTATCTTGCATCTAGAAAAGTCACCCGGATGGTGAGGGGGGCAAAGTCCAGTAAAGAGCAGCGGCTGGTACAGGGGATACATGGAGGGGAAAAGGGGTTCTTCCAGTACATTGGGGAGCAGAGAAAAACTAAGGGCCATCTCAGCAGATTGAGATCAGAAGAAGGGTGGGTGGAAGAGGCGAGGGACCAGGCAGAGGTATTTAACAGGTACTTTGCCTCTGTGTTCACTAGGGAGGGGGATGGGATATCTACAAAGCAAGGCACAATGAGGATAGAAGCGGCAGTGAGTGGGATCAGGGGAGCAACAGAAATGGAGCAAGAGGGAGGGAGAGGTACCCCAGGGGTGTCACATCAGGATAAGGATAAAAAGGCCAGTAAGGTGGAGGGGACGGATGATGCTATCTCCGCCAAAAGTATGTGGTTAGCCCTCAAGGCCCTAAAGAAAGACAAATCTCCTGGGCTGGATGGCATACATCTGAGAGTACTATGGGAATTGGCAGACATACTGGCTGCACCCCTGGTGGAGCTTTTCAACAGGTCACTTGAGACAGGGAGGGTACCTAGGTGAGATATTGGTGAGAGGAACATGTGGTGCCAATCCACAAAGGGGGGGTCGAGGGAAGTACCAGGTAACTATAGACCCATCAGTTTGACCTCGGTGGTGGGAAAATTAATGGAGAGTATACTAAAGGAACGATTGGGGGTGTACTTGGAGGAGGTGGGAGGTCTGGATAGTCGTCAACATGGGTTTGTGTCAGGTAGATCATGTCAAACCAATCTTGTGGAGTTCTACGAATGGGTAACATCAGAACTGGACAGGGGAAAGCCTGTGGATGTATTATTCTTGGACTTCAGCAAGGCGTTTGACTCTGTCTCCACACAATGGTCTGGTGGAGAAACTGATGGGGTTGGGAGTAGGCCCTTTGATGGTCAGATGGATTGAAAACTGGCTAGCTGGGCACACCCAGAGAGTAGTGGTCTGTGGGGAGCTCTCGAACCCTAGAGAGGTTGGTAGTGGGGTACCGCAGGGGCTGGGTCCTTGGTCCCGATCCTGATCCGGGAGGTATGGGGTGTGAGAATGGTCCTGCTTATTTCAGTGACTCTCCCAAGATGGGAGCAGTAGTTGAGGCGAAAGGAGTTGGCCTGCAAAGGACCTGGACCTGGACACCCTGGAAAGCTAGGCTCACACATGGAAATTAAATTTCAATATCACCAAGTGCAAGGTGTTACATCTTGGGTAGGGAAACCCTAAACACAGGTACGCCCTGGGAGGGGAGGCACTGGAGGCCTCAATAGGGGAAAAAGACCTAGGGGTCATGGTGGATGCACGTATGAATAACTCTGAGCAGTGCAGGAGAGCGGCTAGCAAGGCAAACAGGATGTTGGGATGCATCGTAAGGGGGATCACCTCTAGGAGCAAGGAAGTGATTCTGCCACTGTACAATGGACTGGTTAGACCACACCTTGAGTACTGTGTACAGTAGACCACACTTGAAGAGGGACATACAGCTCCTGGAGAGGGTACAGAGGAGGGCAATTAAGATGATACGAGTGCTAGGGGATTTGACATATGAGGACAGACTTGAGGAGCTCTGCCTGTTTTCATTGGAGGAGAGGAGAAACGGGGGGACATGATTGAGGTCTTCAAGTACCTCAAGGGAATAAATAGGGTAAACATGGAGGGGATCTTTAGACTAAAGCAGGGAGGTATCACCAGAGGGCATGGTTTGAAGTTGGAAGGGTGAGGGGGGAAAAGAGGAGGAGGTTTTTCACTGAGAGGGTGGTGGACCCTTGGAATGCACTGTCTGGCGAGCTGGTTCAGAGATCCACAGTGGAGGGTTTCAAGAGAGGGTGGGACAGACACAGAAAGTGGATGTATCAGATGATGGCCTGTCCCAGTGGGGTGGGGATGGATGATAGGGGTTTCTGGAACACAAGGAGTGGGAGGGCCTCGGCACCGAACTAGGGATCTGAGGTTCAAGCAGACTCGATAGACCATAAGGCCTAATCTGCTGGCAAATAGTATGTTAGTAATTATTTCAGACAATCTAAAATAGGTTAAACTTTGGACAGACAAGACATTTTTATAGGATAATAGTTTTAATTTTGGAGGGATGAAACACTTTTATAAGACAACATAGTGCTGCCTCGAAACTCTTGGTGGAAATTCTACAATGCAGTACTGATTTTTACTGTAATTATTTACTTCTCCTAAAATATTATGGCATATATACATTTAATATGTGTATTTTTGGGATTACAGAGTGGCTAGCAGTTACAATAATTTTATAAAATCACCAGATTAAGCAAAATTAAATACATTCATTAATTTTGTTTTTTTTAAGGATTTTCATGACTTTTCAGCTAAAGCTTGAGATTAAAGCAGCAACACTTATTTCAGTTACAGTTAAGAACAGCATTAGCATACCTGTTTAATGTACTAGCCTAGGTTCCTTCTATGCTGTGCACCACGAGGCTTTCTTGTTTTTTTTCTGCCCCAACCCTTCCCAGGTCCACAATGCTATTTCTATACAAAATGTGGCGGCCTTTATTTTGAGAAAAAAACTCAATCAAAACATTTATAAAATGTTCACATTTTGGTGGAATTAGAAAATTGTACCACCAAATAAAACTGGAAGATGTATAGAATCTTGTAATAAAAAAAAAATATGGGGTCACACTTTTTGCCCAAATTCGTTGCACTTCTGCTTTAAATGTGAGATTGTTTTTTTTAAGAAAAAGTTTCAACAAGGAAAATGACTAGCCCTTATATTAAATGTTTTAAGATAAGGCATCTTAAGCAAAAAAGATGTTCCAGGACTAGAGGTCATGGGATGAAGTTGGAAGGAGGACAATTCAGAGGAAACGTGAGGAAGAATTTCTTCACAGAACGGGTGGTGAACAAGTGGAACACCCTGCCAGAGGAAGTGGTGGGGGCTGAAACAATCACGGGGTTTAAGAATGCATGGGATAGACATAAAGGAATTCTGGAGGTCAGGGGTAAGGGGCAACAGACTTCTAGGAAAACATAAACTGAATTTACAAGCTCAAATTGGCAGACTGGGTGGGCCATAGGCCCTTATCTGCTGACACCGTCTATGTATCCATGTATCTTCTGTGGACATCAGTATCCCTTGAGCAATTGTTCTTCATTTTGTAGCCCCTCATTGCCTCTAAAAGATAGGATTTTCATCCAGCTTTATTAAAGATGAAGTCATTGTTTCATCACAATCTGTACATTCAGATCATACATACTGTACATTTTGCATGGTGCATTCATGAATAAAGGCAGGATTTTTTTCTACTCAGAAAGTGGACTTATTTTCATGCAGTTAAAATGTGCAGAAGATGGCATGTATGTATAAACAGCTGCCTTTATGACTTGTTTTGTTAGTATTTGTCATTTTAAAAAAACTGTCATTTGAAGAGGAGCACCTGTTCATTTAGTGACAGCACAGGCTGGATTTCTAAAACACCTGTGGGCCTGCAAGGCATATTTGTTTTTGCAGATTGTGGTTCATACCTGCAGGCCAAAGTATTTTCATGCACCTTAATAAGCCATTTTTTTTCCTTCAGTAATTTTCATTACTGGCATGTCTCATCAGATACAGCCTGTGGCTGTTTTGGTCACAGAATCGGACATTTTGCAGTTGAAAATGGTAGGTGTGGTTTATCCCTACCAATCTTTTATGATCTTTCAAACCATAGATATATAAACATTTTTTTAACCACCTCCACTCGCATCTTCCCCGGCGAGCTACGTGCTCCTCGCTCATCCTTTTTTTAACTAATTCAAAGTGCAAAGGTTATCAAGAAAATAAATATTGTCATCTCAGTGGTTATTTATATAAGGGTTTATCTTATTTTTATTTTACAACGTATTTACCCTGGATAACTCATCTGAAATGCAGTATCTCCTTCCAGTGGGGTCTTGCTTCTTCCCCTTTCCACAGCTGGGCAGACTACAGCACTGATATGTTACATGACTTGTTCAAAGTCACAAAGTGAGTATTTGCCTAAGGCAGGGTTTAAACCTGGAATCTCCCAGTTTCCTAGCTGGTGTACTAACCAGTAGATCACACCGTGACAACATTTTAAGGCATTTTGTGGGTTGATTTGAGAATTTATTTTGTAATTCTCGCAATTTTTTTTAGATATGTTAACATTTAGGTAAACTTTGTTTTGTTTGGGGGGGCACAATCCACTGCTCAAATGTAGCACAATATTGCATGTTTTGTATTCCTCAGAGCTATGGGAACCTTATTCAACACCGAGTCAGTTAAAGAACTTTTACAAGCAAAGTAATATAGGACATCAAAAACAGAATAAAACCCATTGTCCTTACCTACATCACATAGGGACCCAATTTTACTGAGAATAAGTCCATAGGCATCACTGTCAGATCAAAGTACTGCTGCAGTTTTTTAGCAGTACTACATAATGCAGTTTTGCAAAACAAAAATATTATAACCACCACTGTGTTGCATTATATGGTCTTTTTGCTTGTTTACAGCTATCCAAAGTAAATTACCTGAAGCTCAGCGTCATTTCGATCAAAGTCTGTAATGTGTAATTGCAGACTTGAAGGATGGGTAGCCACACTTTGCTGGCTGTCATGTCATTCACTTTGCCATTTTCTCAGTAGCAGACAATACAAGGCTTCCTGCTGTAAAGCAACTGCATTCTCTCTGCAACACTCTCACAAAGTTGGTAGACAGATACCTGCCATATACTGATGCTCTCTAGACCATCACGTTCCCAGCAAAGAAAGAATTCTGAAGCTACGCGTGCTGCTTACTCTATATAATCTATGTACAATATTTATGTTGGGTGACAACACAGTACTCCTTTTTGGGCCTTATTTGATTATAATTATTGTAGTATTTATAGTGGTGTTGTATTGTTTGTTACCAATCAATTTTTAATTGTGTATATCCACTATAGTTAGGGTTCAGTACCCCATTTAAGTTTAAAGTGTGAAATGTTGCATCTTAATAACTTTGCCACTGTCTGATGGATTGGCCTGTAATTTGGCAGGTATGGGGCAATATTATAGATCTCTGGATCTGTCAAGTTTCGTAATGATCGGATATAAGGTTGCAGAGTTATAAAGTTACATTCCATAGCACATTTACACTTTTTTGTGCATTCTTTGCTCACACCTACAGGTTGCACGTTTTGCGTGACCGGTCCAAATACTTCAGGGAACATGCAGCCAGGGTCCCCGATGTGCCTTTCAAAGATTTCATGAATAATATGAAATGGTTCAAAAGTTATTCAAAAACAATTTTCCCATTATAGTCAGTGGGAAAAGTTAACAAAAAGTTCAACAGTGTTGCAAATGCAGTTTTTAGTGTCGCAAATGACCCCTGTAGTGTTGTGAGCCAGCCATTTTTTTTCAGTTAGTGGTCACAGAAATGCTTGCCATTTAAATTTGGGACCCTCTAGAGACACAATTCTTTTTGTGTTCACCTAGTCGGACCCTGAGGATGCTAGCCATGTCTTGTTGAGGGAGGTTAATTTGTAAACTCTGGTAGCCATGGTATACTTCAAACACTTATGTGATTTTTTTTGCGAATGTGTCGTGATTTGCACACTATGGCCAAAATAACAGGAATTCTTTGCCACCCTGCTGTAAAGAACAGTTTGGTCTTTTGGGCTGAAATTTGGAGGGAAGAAAGCCAACATCCCACAGATGTGCCTTTTGGTGGTTTGGTGACAAAATATTACAGTGATGCAAAGTTACAGTACTCCAAATTTGACGCTTTTTCCCATAGGCTAACATTACAGCGTCCGCCGTGCCTTTCGGGGCCCGTATCTCAGAAATGCTTCAAGATATGGACTTTTCATCAGAAAAAATGATATTTTAATTTGTTTTCTACGTTGTACGGTTCCTGAGATATAAGCAATTTAGTATTCCAAGTGCTCATTTTCTGCTCCGAGGCCCATTATTATGCATACATTCTTTGTATTCACTGTGTTTCTCTATGCAGCTGTTGGTGAAAAAAAGGGTGTTCTCTTTCGTTACTATCACAGTTAGCGCTCCCACTTGCGTTTCCGTAACTGTTTGCATTACTGTTATCATTTGCATTTCCATTACTGTTTCTGTTTGCGTTTTGTTTTGCATCACTGTGTGCATTACCATTTGCGTTTGCATACGTGCTTCCGTTTGCATTTGTGTTTCCTTTGGCGTCATCGTTGCTGTTACCATTAGCATTTGCATTTCCTATTGCGGTACCGTGACCATGTGCATTACCAGTTGCATTTCTATATGTGCTTGCATTTCCATTTCCGTTTGTGTTACTGTTACCTTCTACGCTACCGTGTGCGTTACCCTTTGCATTTTCATTTGCACTTGTGTTTGCATTACTGTTAACATTTGCATTTCCATTACTGGTCTTGTTTGTGTTTTGTTTTGTGTCACCGTGTGCATTACCATTTGCGTTTGCGTATGCGGTTCCATTTGCATTTGCATTTTCTTTGGCATCATCGTTGCTATTACTGTTAGCATTTGAAGTTCCAATTGTGGTATCGTGACCATGCACGTTACCATTTGCGTTTCCATATGTGCTTGCTTTTGCATTTCCATTTGCATTATCGTTCCAATCTATGCCACCGTGTGTGTTACCCTTTGCATTTTTGTTTGTGCTTGTGTTTGCGTAACTGTTAATATTTGTGTTTCCATTACTGTTTTTGTTTGCATTTCCTTTTGCGTCACTGTGTGCATTTCCATTTGTGTTTGCATACGCACTTCTGTTTGCGTTTCCTTTGGTGTCATTGTTGCTGTTACCATAAGTGTCTGCATTTCCAATTACGTTACCATCCCCGTGTGTGTTACAGTTTGCGTTTCCATATGCACTTGCATTTGCATTTCTGTTTTCATTAATGTTTGCACTTGTGTTTGTATTACTGTTTACGTTATCATTTATGTTTGTGTCACCATGTGCATTAGCATTTGCGCTTGCGTTTGCATTGCCATTACTTCACTATTTATAGTGCACATTCTCAAAAAGAAGGGAAATTCATGGCAAAAAAGTCTATTTAATGCATCAGTTAGGGTTGTTCCACAGTGACAAAAGTGAGGAAATTTGATGTTAGGGTTCTCACTCCCTTTGCACCCCACACCCACCAACAGGCATCAGGATGTGTGTTGGGTCGTCGGTCCTAATTCTCACCCTATTCTCTTATGCTGCACCACCTCAGCTTGTTTGCACATGGGATGGGGTGAGGAGTTAGACCATTACCCCAACGCACACCCTGATGCCTGTTGGTGGGGCAGGGTGGAGTGCAAGGGGTGGGAACCCAACATCAAATTTCCTTGCTTTTGTTGCTGTGGAACAACAATATGTTGCATTAAATTGAGTTTTTGCCATAAAAATATATATAGATAACCCCTTAATTTTGCTGCGGTCGCCATTTGATATACGCATGCCTTGGTGTGCGTTCAACCACCCAAGGCGTGCGTATATCAGAGTGCGACCGCACACTCAAGAGTGGGTTATCTATCTTACAAAATGGCCCTTGTTGTGATAAAATAGTGCTATTTGCAAATGGTATAAGATGAAAGAAATACAGAATAGGCTGTTGATTTTAATTTGCTCTAATGAATAAAGATTGAATAGAACAACAGTAGAAGTGCATACTTTTTAACTTTGGAGAGAACTAGTGCTTCTGTATAACATTGCCATTTCAAGTAGGTAAGGTACTGTGGCTTTAACAGTTGAACATTAACTGTAACTGAATACTGTCACTTTAAGAGTGGTTCAGCTTATAAACCGAACGTGTAGTGAACAGTGTCTGCGAGTGGCAAGGAGTGGTTTAGTGCTGACATTTTAACTGAAAGGTTTGCCATTTTTATTTGCAGTGGTTGTTCATTCTTGTTTATTTGTAATATATATGTTGAACTGCAGGTTGCCGTGCACTGTGACGTTTTGCATGTATGGTACAAGTGGATGCAGTCCTGCAGGTAAATGATGTGGCAGTAGTTGAGGTTCTTCATTTTTTGTTGGACTGCTTTGTCTGGGTTTTGTGGATGTGTTTTGTAGCACTTGTGGTGGCTCTCTCAGCGATGGTGGGAGGATGGCTGAGGTTTGGGGCTCGACGGTGATTTCAACGCAACTTCCGGGTTCATTTTCTGTGAGGAAATCGGCTTCGTAGTCTTTGTGGTCTTTATTTATCTGGATGGGGTGAGTTTCTGTTTCCTCTGTTCCTCAGTGTGACTTGTATAGTTTGACTTGATTTGTGTTTGTTGGAGATTGTATTTTAGGTCCCAGCATCTCGGAAACCGCGGGCTGCTGCTCCGCGGTAGTGTACAGTGGTGTCTCTGGTAGTTCGCCACACCGCTTCTGAATGTCGGCAGTTTGGGGCAAAACTGTTGATATGGGCACTGGTTGGCAGACTGATGAGCTTGTGCCAGCTAGAATATTGGACCAGTTTCTTCTGTTGTGTAGCGTGGGTGCCCCTGTATGATTTTAGGCTCCCCTCCGATTTGTGGCCTATTACAGCCATGATCTGTCATGATTCGAGACCCGCTGAGGAGAGCAGCTGAACAACTGTGGATCTTAGGCAGTGATTTGTGTAGCGGCGAGATAGTCCTGCTTCGGTAGACAGGTGAGGCATGAGAGAAGATAAGTAGTTTATTCCCATAGGTTCTTTACTGTACCAGGTTTTTTGTTTGTCTAATAAGTCTTGTGAAGCTCTTTTGGGGTGTAGAAAAAAAAAGCTGTAGTTTCAGGTGGACATTTACTGAGGTACTTTTTGAAAGAGAGAACAGGGCACAGAGGCTCATTTGGCTGTGCAAAAACAAAGCCTCTTAAAGTGGATTGATTTAACTCGCTGGCATCTTTATGATTTTTGCTGTCTGGGTTGTACTTAAGGGTTATATACTGTAGCCCATTTTCATCAGTTTTTATGTGGAAAGAGTCTCTTTTTAGTTCTCTTTGCCCTTCCCTTCCGCTACGGGCCATGAATATTTGTAGGTCAAACCAGACCTTTCTGACTAGTCCTGCAGCAGTGCTTGGTGATAGTGCTGGAGAGTGCTTTAACTTTTTAAAGTCTGATTCTGTGAGACATTCACAGTGTTGAGTGCAGTCTTTCCCATCTTTCCTGTATTTTTTTTATGATGGAAACAAAAACATTGTTTGCAGATTGAAAATCTATGTCTGTCACAAGATTCATTTGTCATGATATAGGCAGTGAATTTAAATGCCTGTTGAGTCCTGCTCTTAACCCAATAAAACTTGATACTCCATACTGTTCACCAGAAGAGTTTCTAACCGTGGCATAGAATTCTCTCAAGGTTGTGTTTAATTTATCTGGTGTTACTGTTTTTAAATTGAGCTCTATTTGCTTTTCTGCTACCCAGTCTGTAAATACTTTTGTTGCCCAGACAGTTTGCTTTTTTGTATTTTTTTCAGCCTTGTCTTCTTCTATGCTATCTATTTCTTCAGGGTCAAGGCTGGAATGTCTACTCACTGTTTACTGTGCCAGATTCTGAAGTGGCTACTCAGGTAAGTCTTGTTCAAGTTCTTTGAAGAGATCTTCATTGTACCATCATCTTTGCTGAGGATTGATTCAAGGTGCCTTGAAGTATGTGGTAATTCTGGCATTTTCTCAAATTTTCCTGTCAGATGTTTTGTTTTCTGTCAAAGTGAGGCAGTGGTGTGCTGCTTTTCTTTCAGTGGTCTCTGTCTGAGTGATGATATTGTTTACAGTTGTGGAGTGATACTGCAGTCACTTTGTGATAAGGTTCTGGTCAGACTGGGAAGTAGTTCAGGCGTGCAGTTGCGCTGGGAGGTGTGTGGTCATTGGGAAATAATGCACGGTCATGTGATGTGTTCTGTCCAATTGTATTAGTGGGATTTCTATGATTTTACCTACCCATTTTATAAATATATATATATATATATATGTGTGTATATATATATATATATATATATATATATATATGTGTGTATATATAGTTTTTTTATTAAATATTATCAGCACTGACAACCAATTAGTGCTGAAGAGTTTACTGTGTATGAGGAACAGAACTCTGGAACAGTGCATTTTTGCACTTAGTCTACTGGTACTGATCATATAGACTCAGCATAACTGGTACTGGTAGACTAAATGCAAAAAAGTGCTGTTGCAGAGTATTAACTTATGTTATTAAGTGCCGGCACATTGCAGCCCTTGCAGCTTAGTCTGTTGTTCACATCATCACAGGGCTGGCCATGGGGGACACTAGGACAGTTAATTAGACAGTGTGGAGGGGAATGCATGATCAACCAGCTGAAAAGTAAGATTTCTAATATGTGAAAGTTTTTTTAAAAAAAAATATTTCTTCAGCTGTATTGCTTAACTGGGACCTCTAGGTACCATAGGATTTAGGCAGGAGAGCTGAGAGTTCCCCTGACCATAGTTGATCAGAGACAATATTACATTTTTGGCAGCAAATTTACATGTTTCAAATGTGAAACAGGACCAAAACTAACATAAAAGTCACAAGCATATGTTTGTGGCCCTAACCAAAACCTTCACATGATCAACAAAAGTTCAGACCCTAGCCAAAGTGATGTGTAAATATTGAAAGGCATCTACATTTGCAATAACAATGTAATTTAGAGCAACCAGGCCTATCCTGAGGACCCTTAAGGCATACCCCCTGTCATCTATGAATACTATAGGTTTTTGGGGGGATTAACATTCAAACACATTTTATTTTCTTATTAACCAATCTTGCATAATATTAAAATGAGTCTGAAGTGCACAAGTGATGGCAGATACGTTCTTACTCTTAATAATGAGAGCTGCATCATCAGCATATAAAAGAGTACAGCAAATACAAGTCCGGGACATGTCATTAACACAAAAAGAAAAACACTGGGGCCCCAGGATAGACCCCTGTAGAGCACCCAAAGCCAGTGGTTTAGAAGATGGCAAAAATGAATCCACTTTGACCTTTTGCACTCAGTCGCTCAGTTAATCCTGAAACCAAATTAGTACATTAACTAGCATATGTAAATCTTCAAGTTATCATAAAATAATGGTAGGATTTGTAACTAAATTGAATGCCTTGGATAAGTCCATGAACAGGGCAGTACATGCTTACCATCGTCCAAGGCACTGCTTATAAATTCAGCGCATCCGAACCAAGCAGTACTGGTGCTATGATTTTTATGAAACCCACACTGAGTATCAGATAATAAACAATTTGTATGTAAGTAATTCACCAACTGATCATGAAATACACTCTCTGATACTTTTGACAGAGAAGACAATATGGAAATGGGGTGATAGTTATCTATGATCATAATACTTCCTGTTTTATGTATAGTTGTAATCTGAAACTCTTTCCAGGCAGTAATATGCGAGATTAGAGATAAATTTATCAATTTACTTATAGGTATTGTGGCCTCAGTTACCGCTGACTTTATTAATCCAAAATCAAGTCTATATCTATGCCTACCCCAGTTTTACAACCTGGATAGTTAATATACAGTGTTTTAAAATTTCAACTATGTAAACTTTTTAAAATAGAAATTGGGGTAATCACCAGTACCTAAGTCACTCATCAAATTGTTCATTACATGATCAGAACTAGAGACAGCACAGATTAATCTTAAAAGATCAGAAAACTATGTATTAAAAAATTTGCCAAGTCTACAAGACCTATATGTATACAGTAGGTCCTAAGTCCTCCAACCTCTGTTGTTACATTCCTGCCTAACAATATATTAATTCCAAGTCTAAACATATGAGGGTAGATAAAGGTTCAAACGTACTCTTCTTAAAATAAGCAGTTTTTGCCCGTCTGAGTTTTTCTTGCATAAATTAGACAACTCATCATAGCCAGTGGCGACTCTACACCAGGGCCCGCCAGGGCACGTGCCCCGGTAAAAAAATGCTGTGCCCCAGTTGGTGCCCCATATGGTGCAAAGCTTCCTCCATAGTAACAATATATCAGTGCCCTGGCTGCCATCAGTTGTGCCCCAGCTGTGCCCTGGTAACCATTTGTGGCTAGAGCCGCTACTGATCATAGCATATTTGTCCCATATTTCTTATATTTCACTGAGTTTCCATTTCTAGTTCTAAAACAGTTCAGAAGATCTAGCATACCCATTTCAGGGTCTTACCTCAAATTACATTTTTTTAGAGGAGCATGTTTGTCACTAAATTTAGAAAACTCACATGTGAGATAATCAACTGCCAGACTCAGGTCTGGAATAGAATCAATAAATGACAATTGGACAGAAGCCAACTCTTGTCGAAATGCTTTGTAATCCAAATGCCCACAACTTCTAGAGCATACACATTGTGGCTCCACATTTAGCCTTTTCAAAGACAACAGACAAAACACTAGACTGTAGACACTAATGCCCTCTACAAGAACTCTGGAATCTCTTAACCTGTTTAGTGAGGCACCACGTTCCATGATTGTAATTTGTTTCCTTTAGGGTGGTGGTGAAACATACACTGAGAAAGATTATCAAATCTGAAGTTACTCTTGACCCGCCTAATTATTATTATTTTTTTTTTTTGCTACATTTCATTTTTAGTGACGTTGTTCATCTACCCATTTTCACAGCTAGGTGGACATGAGCACTGAGAAGTTACACAGCTTGCCCAATGTCACACAGTGAGTATTTGACTCTAGAAGGGTTTGAAACTGTGATCTCCTGCTTCCCAAACTGGTACTCGAAACACTAGACCACACTGCCTCCAAGTCCAAGTGTCGAGTGACTTGAATGTTTATCATGTATGTGATATTGTGTATTTGAAATTTATATTTAATAACTGGTGACCCTCATTAACATCTCATTTTTGAGTGGTTTCAAATGCCACAATAACCGGGTATGACATCACACTCAGTTATTATGGCATTTAAATCTGAAATTTTTTAACTGCCCTGCAAAAATGTGAATGTTCACACCAAACTTCTGTTGCACCCACTCTCGCAAGTAGACACTGCAGCAGTTTTACACTTAAAAAAAAAAAGAACTTTAGCTCTCAAAAGAGCTTTTTTAAATATTTGCTTGCTTCTTCCCTCTCTCCTCATAGTAGTGACTCAGTCGTACAGTTGCACACACTAGCTCTTCAATTAGACCATTTTTTTTAAATAAATCCCTGCACCAGTTATTATACTAATTCATTTTTGATGAATAAAGTGTTTTACTTACTGCTACTACTACTACTATATTACTACTATTTTATAAAAAATAAAACACAGACGTGTGTGTGTCTATGAGGTTTTCTACCCCCTCTTAGTGTGTGATCACCACATAAACCTCCGAAGCTTCACTCTCAAAGTTTATGGTTAATCACACACCTCAGGTGTGTAAAAAAAACTCATAACTCACACTTGCCTATGCATTATTCTCAATTTAGTGTATGTTTGTGATTATTAATAGAAATGAAACAGTTTTTTTTTACTTGCCAAGTATATAGGACGCCACTGTAATTGAATTCTGCTCAATGGTTTTATCCTAATTAATGAAAATGACATCTAAATGGACTTTTGCATACCAAAACAGAAAAGAAGACCTTGACTCCAATGAGTTTTGTGAGCATGGCTTTGTAATTAATGTGTTTGTATTGGGGGTTTGTTCTTGTCTCATCAATAATTTTGGGATACAAGATTTATATCATTGTACTATATTATAAAAGTGAAATCAAAAGTTTGAAAAAACTAACAAGAACAAATATAAGTTTCTGTCTCTGACAATAGGGAAGCATGTTGAGGAGTGATTAGATATGCAACATGTAATTTCTCATTTTGCACATCTTTTGAAGATACCATGACAAACAAGTTGTCACATGGAGTCATGTAGCAGGAAATTAAGGATGTTCCCCAAGTCCATATACAGAGAACGAAGAAGTTACACATCCCACCATGTGTATACCAGAATACATTCTGGTGCACACAAATTTTGAACCAATTGTTGGGAAGTTATGCATCTCTAGCAAGGCATAGTCAGGATTTGGGAATGGAGGGATTCCACCGAAGAAATCCCATCATTAAGTACCAGTGTACAAAAAGTGATTGTGAAAACATTGTGAAAGCAAGATGGGATGAGGTTTCTGGGCACCCAGGACACACCTCCGAATATGCCTATGTCTAGTGTCAAGGAGGAATTGTAATGTTGCACAGTCATACTCGGTATTACTTGGTATTACTCGGTGCTAAATGGTGGAAGGAGGCAAAGCCCATCGAGACCACCTGCCCTGCACTGGCAGGGGGAATTTATTCCCTTATATCGGTTAATAAAAATCTATCCAGTGTCTCTTTAAACTTATCTTGTGTATTTATATTAACCAAGTACTCAAGTAGAGCATTCCAGAATTTACATGCTCTGACGGTGAAATAATTAAACCTTTTATTTGTGTTTACTTTCGGGATACATGGTTGCTTATCATGGGATCTGAGTGCTACCGGCTTGGTTGACCATGAGAGATTATGCTCCCTTATGATGTTAGGATCCTTCAAGATGTTAAAAAGCAAAAGTAGATCTCCCCTTTCTCTTTGAAGGTTCAGGTTGTATAAATTAAGGGCTTTTAACCTTATTGTGTATGAAGACTCTCACAAGGGAGAAATTAATTTAGTGGCCTTCTTTTGCACTGACTCCATCAAGTTGATATATTTCTCTAAATATGGTGTTCAAAAGGATGCTGCAAAATCTACATATGGTCTTACATAGGTAGTATATATGGGGAGTATATAGGCTTTACTTCTGTTAATAAATGCCTTCCTTACTGAACCCAGTATTCTATTTGCTTTTGCCACAACCCGTCTGCATTGATCCGAGGGTCTTTATTGACAATAACCCCCAGGTCTCTGTCAGACTCAACTGCTCTAATACTGGTCCCTTCTAAATAATAACTAGCCTGTGGGGTTCATCTTCCAAAATGAATAACTGAGCACTTATCAATGTTGAATTCCATTTTGTTTTATTTTTTGTGCCCAGTGTTATAATCTAATCAGATCTAAATGGATTAAGTCAACCTTATGTTGGGTGTCAACTTTTAAACTTAACTCTGTGTCATCCGCAAATTTAAAGTCTGCACTGAATATTTGTATTCATGTCACTTATGAAGATCCCAAATAATATTGAACCCAATATGGATCCTTGTGGTACTCCACCGACACCTTTGAATTTTTCTCTTTAAAATATTTGTAATGAATTTTAGTGGTCATGAAAGTTGCTAGATTGACAGCACTGGAGACTAAAGTCCTCTGTCTACACACAAGACAGGTGTAGTGTAGGCAGCCATGCTGCAAGCTTCCAAACACACTACCCTCCCAATGTGCCTCATCCCTGTCATGGAGCTACCTCCCCTGTCATGGGCAAAGGGCCATTTCCGACTCCATGCCCATCCAATCATTGGCCTTTCATGTGAGTTTTCCAACAAGAGTACCAATTTGTGCCAGTTGTTTTTTGATACTTTATTTATTGAGAAATCTCACATTTCATTACAGAGCATCTCATAGATCTACAAATATTACAGTAGTCTTTTAGACCTTATTGTGTCTTACATTCTCTTTCAGAGCATTTCTAGACACAGTTTAGTTTTTTATGGTTTTTGTCTATAAACAAAAATAACAAGTAAAACACTAAGACAAAACAACATAACCATTTCATTCAACAAACAACCTATGGGGTTTTTGAATGTAACATCTATCTCTAAGTTAATCTCTTTTATTGCTCACTTCTTATCCTGGGGAATAGTAGCTACAGGCCTCAGCTAGTCAGATATAGGATGCTATGGGGACAACCACTGTTTCATGTAGGTATCACCTATTTAGCCTCCAGTCTCCTACACTCACCCTGTTCACATTTAATTCTCACAAAGGAGGTCCACAGTTTCCTCATTGCCTGTATCCTCTGGTCCCTTCGACATTACCCTCCTAGTCCATCTAGTAAGGTATGATTCACCCCTATCTTAGATCTGGGATGTTACTCTCTCCCATTCTGCAATTTCTTCTCCCACTTCTTCCCACTCCTGTTTTCTTTAGCCATTTTCATGTGAGAGCCTTGAGTGCAGCTACCACCAGGACATTCCAAAGGTAGATGGATTCCTTTCATCACTGTTTTTGGTTTGAGTTCTAGTATCAGATGAGCTCCTGTAATGTAAAAATCTTGTTTAGCCTTTGTTTAACACTTTCCCAGAAGGGTCTTAGTTTCTCACAGGACCAGAATATGTGTGTTCTATCCCAGTTGGCTGTAATGTCTGGAACTCTGAAGTATCTAATTTTAGTTTTCCACCAAAATTCATGACATCTTGGTGCTGATGTTGTTTTAAATTGATTTATTTTCCAAATTCTCTCCCACTTCTTCTATGTGGATTGAAAGGTAAGTTCCTGCTCCCATTTATTTTCTATTGTTGATACCAAGTTCTGTGTGTCCTGTAGTAGGAATTGGTAAAGAAGTGATTTGCCCCTTTTTGCTGGAGGTTATTCATTACTACATCCAATGATATTGTTTCATTTGAAGCACTCTGTGTGCCTCTCTTTTGTTGCCTAAGTGTTTGCATTACAAAGTCTTGAATTTGAAAATATCGAAATCTGTCTGTATTTTTCCATTTAAATTCTGTCTTCAGCTCTTCAAATGTTTTGAAGATGTCTCCCATTAAACACTGGTTTGGGAACTGTAACCCTATCCTCCGTTGTCTTTTATACCAAAGATCTATTCTACTAGGTGTAACGGTACTATCCCAGGATATCCATCTATACCTTCATGTCTGCTCTTTAATTCTCTGTTGTTTGGCTGTCTTATCCCAAGCCTGCAGGGTAATCTCCAGAACCTCCAAATATGATTTATCCCTAAGGTGACAGAGGGAATCATTAAAGAGAAGGGCTGGTAATAGAAATTCATCCACTATGTTACATTCTATTGTTTTCCAATGGGATTCGCAATGTTGAAATCCCCATTGCAATGCTACTTTCATGTGAGTAGCTACCCAGTAATATTCCAGTAGAGGTAATGCCTAGCTGCCTCTCTCATTCCTAGCAAGAAGTACTGAGCTTTGGTCCCTTGGTTGGTGGGCAGCCTATATGAATCTATCAATCTTTCTTTACTCCTCTGTGAACCACCACTTAGTTAGAAGCACAGGTACACATTGGGACAAATATAAATACCTAGGGAGTACATTCATGTTATTGCTTGTATTTGAGAATACAATGGTAAGGGCAGGAGCAACCATCTCTGAAAGTCCTCCTTCAAGGTTTGTGCTAGTGGGGTATAGTTGTCCTGGTAGAGCATGGTATTAGTGGATGTCAGGAAAATCCCAAGATACTTTAACTTCTGGAGGCCACATTTAATCGGGTATCTATCTTGCATTCCTCTGGAAGGTATATAATTAATAATAGTAGTAGTATTCTTTAATTGTTCAATCTGAAAAGATCTTTACAATAATTTACACATGATAAACACAGCATACATAGAAGATCAGGTTTAAAATATATTCACTCGCTATTACACGTAGTTACACTAAAGTGCTCATTGCAGTTATTAAAATAACCATCAGTTAATAATTGCCTTAACCCTCATTCTTCTTATTTGTTGTGCATTTACTAAGAAATTCGCCACTCTAGCTATTATAAATTATACAATGGCAAGAAAATTTCCTGGACTCTGATTGGTCAATGTGTGCCTGAGACAGTGATGTTATTACACAATAACACACTGTATTGATTTTATGTATGATTGTTTGGAGCTACTGGATTTTTTATTCAGAAACAAAGATACACTGCCTCACTAAAAATCTACTAAAAACATTTTTATTTTTATTTTTTGTTTTCTATAACATTGAGCCATTGTATAATTGCAATAAGGCACTCTAAGGTGTGTGTTATCGTGTAATAATGTCACTCCTGGGGTGGTGGAAGCATGAGCCTTATTGCTTAATTCATCTTCTGTTGTTAGCATTATATTTAATTTCACATCTTCATCACATAGAATAAGAGAGGAAAGAATATCATTTAACCATTTTTTTCTTGCCGCTTCATACCATGGGTATCTAAGAATAACATGGCTATTCTTTTCTACCTCTTGGATGCCACAGTAGCAGTAAGAATGTGCTGTAGCTTTTTGAAATTTTGACAATAATACATTTGACTCAAAAAATTCAGTCCTGAACTTTGCATAGGTTTTTCTTTGTATCGGATCCTCTAATATATTTAAATAATGTTTAAATGTGTGTGTTAGAATATTATATTTGTACCAACCAGAAAATCGGGATATTCTTATTTCATTCATATCCTCCTGGCTACACGTCTTAAGCAGTAACCTCTTTATACATTTTGATATTGCACTGAGATGATAATATTTTTAAATGTTAAGCCCAAGAGATTTTCAAGTCCAATTGACCTCAGTATGTCCCTAACTTTTATTCACCAGTGAGATTTCCAATAACCTTTAACCAACCACTTTTTTTCCCCTCTAGACACTTTCTGGCAACTCTATCACCTGATTGTCCACCCAATCTTATCCAGAAGTTTATCACCCTTGACTCTAATAACACTCTCAGGTTTGCAAGGCCTGTTTCGGCTCTTACATACATGGGAGAAATTGTAGGGGGAACCTAATGCTGCTCTTAAAATGCATATTATGGGTTCTTCTAATTGCTGAACATACTTGTGTTCCCCGAGTTCTGTCCCATATAATATTTGGCTTCTACTGCTACTAATAATGGTCCCCAATTCCCAATTGTTTAACCAGGTGAGACACACTAAGCTGAAAGCTTATTTACAGGTGCAACCTGGGGGCACAGGGAAGTTAAGTGACTTGCTGAGAGTCACACAGTATGCAAGTGGGGGCTGTGGAATTCGAACCCAGGTGTCCAGATTTGCAGCTCAGAAAAACCACTGCGCTATACAGTGACCCCCATATCAGAGGTTAAATCTCTTCAGAGCTAATGCTGTATTAGTAACCTTATTCAACATTGAGGTACAGTGGGATTTCCAACTCAGGTTCCTGGAGAAAATGATGCTCAAATAGGTATAATTTTGTATAGTTTCTAATGGGTGTAATTTTAAGCACCATCTGCCTGAGTATTTTTTATTTCCAATAACATAATATTAGATTTGGACATATTTACTACTAAACTCATCTTATCTGCAAAAGAATCCAATAGATTCAGTTTTTCTTGTAAACTCATGGCTGTTAATGAAAACAGTATGAGATCATCTGCATACACAAGGCCTGGACATATCTCCTTTCCTATTCTAGGTGAGTCTGTGTTTGATTTTTACAGAATATCTAACAGAGGGTCAGTATAGATAGAAAACAATGTAGGGACTAAAATACATAATTAATAGTCAAAATCTCAGGCTTTGACTCATTTAGGGTGTACCCTGAAAATGCAGAGAATTCTCTTATAAGTGTCATCACTTTATCTGGTGAGGCTTCTGGATTCCTGAGATATAAAAGCACGTTGTCAGCATAAAGTGTTCTTTTACATTCTGTTGGAATACCTTTGATCCCTGGGTCTTGCCTGATTTTCTGAGCCAGTGGCTCTATGTACAGGGCAAAGAGAGTGATGGATAAGGGGCAGCCCTGTCTCGTCCCACGACCTAGTTTGAAACTAGTGAAAAGATGGCCATTAGCTCTATCATAAGCTTGTAGCACTTGATATAGAATTTGTATGTAAGCAACAAAAGTAGGAGAAAAGCCAAACCAGGCAAGGACCTTATAGAGGTAGTTCCAGTCTACCTGGTTGAATGCTTTTTCGACATCCATACTCATGATGATGGATGGAACTTTATGTAAATTAACATGATCAGTTAGGTGTATGGTTCTTCATATATTAGTGGCAGCCAGTCTTTCTGCTACAAAACTGGTTTGGTCTATATTGATTATGTCTGGAATTATTTTCTCTAATCTTTTAACTGTTATTGCTGTAAGGAATTAATGGTCTACATTTAAGATTGAAATGGGTTGATATGACAGGCATTGTGTAGGGTCCCTGCCTGGCTTGGGAATCACATAAATAACCATGTAGTTCCAAGAGGGAGGTAACTTGCCCTACTCTGTCAGGGCTTCTTGATAAATTGCTCTCAGAAGGGGGACTGTCTCCTCTGCAAATCTCTTATAAAATTCTGTTGTGAAGTCATCTGACCATGGGCATTCCCCCATTTTGCCATCTTTTATTATCTGCATCATTTTCCCTGTTTAAATTGGGGTACATAACATTTTATTCTGTTCCAGAGTCACCTGTGGTAGGTGCAAATGCACCAGATAATTATCAATCTGTGTTGGAGTTTGCCTGGGTCTCATTTTATACAGTGCCTCATAATAATGTTTAAAGGCTTCTACCACCTGGTCAGTTCAGGTGACATATTGTTTTGTTCCCTGGTGTAAGACCCTGGAAATTCATGCCTTGGCCCTCTGGGCTCTCAACCTACAAGCTAGTAATGTAATTATACATGGGCCTACTTCATAGTACCTCTGCCTTAAATATTTGAAGTTGTGTTCAGCTTTGTAGTCCAGTAATCTATTCAATTCATTTTTAAGGGTAATGAGTTATTTTCCTCTCTTCCTGTCTATGTTTACTTGCTGTAGTTTTTTCCAAGGACATTATTTTGGATTCCAATGCTTTCTGTTTTTCCATCCTTTGCTTTTTCTTACCTGCAGCTATGGCCATTAGCATCCCCCTTACTAAACCTTTTACAATATCCTGTAGTATCCCTGTGGAAATTTCTTGGGAGGAGTTTTCTTGCACTGCTTATTGGATGAGTTTCGAGATTTGGTCTCTCATTTCTTTATCTTGCAGTAAGGAGTCATTTAGCTTCCAGAATAAGTTCTCAAATGATCTAATTTAAGGTCAAGGAAGAGGAGTGTGTGGTCTGATAGTCCTATAGGGCCTACAGTTTGTGTCAGTTGTAATGGTGGTTTTGCAATATTTATTTATTTATTTATTTCTCTTTCAAGTGCCATTTTCATGGAAGACCTAGGGCAAGGGGCTACACAATTAATCAGAACAACAACATGGTCAACATTTCAACACACATGTAAAATACGATAACAGAACTCTAAAGACAATGGCCATTATGGTATACCATCACCGCAGTGACTCTGGCACCATGATGGCCATCACAGCGGCAGGAATCAGGCAAAACCCGCTCGTCACTGTGATGGTCTGTGCAGTGACCGGGACAGCCTCGCTGGGGTGTTTGCCCCCCCGTCCAGCTCCAACTCGGAGTAGGAATCCTAGAGACCAGGGGATGTGGGGGGGTTCGGGGGGGTGCAGCCCCCAGATTGTGTGTACCAACATCCCCAAGGATACAGTGCCGATAGTCGGCATGGTAGCTGTCGCTGTAGGGGATGTCGGTGCAAGCGCTGTCAAAGCACTATGGTAAAACTGGCAATTATATAATTCCAATAAATATGACTGCATGTTTCTGAAAACACAATCATAATCCAAAATGTCAGAGATGGCATCAGATGAAAATGGCTTTTGGTCAAATACCAAGTTGGGTTGGATTCAACCTAGTGACCCATTGCTCATTACCAGTCTACCAAGTCATGTAGTACTCTGTGCCTTTCGAATGTTTTTCAGAACAGGGTCCCACATTGTGTGCAAACAGCTTCTATATACTATACTGACTGCTTGGTTCTACTGAAGACCAAGTGCAGTCCTTTGAATGTAATGTTACCCCATCTTTTCAGTCCCAATGACATGTAATAGTGTACTGTTGCACCTTATAAAATGGTAAAAAGAAATCTAGAAATGTAATTGGCCAAGACACATCACCTGGCCATGCAATACATCTCTGTAAACACACATCCAGCTGCAGAATCTCAGTTTCCACCCCCAAAAACCCTACTTAGAGTCATTTTGTAAGTGTAATAATCCCCTCCAGTGTGTGCACATTGGATTTTAATGCACAACACAGGGGCATAACGACACTTGGTCTTTGGTCTTGTGCATTACTATGTCCCTGGGATATGCATTAAAATCCTGTAATGCATGCCCTGTTGTGGCTTACTTCTTACTTCATCTACAGTATCAGTAGAGTTCCTTAACATTATTGAACATATATTAGATCTGTGAAAATGTAAGATAAACTGCTTTACACTTAAGCAATAAGGTATGACAGGGTGTGCATTATGGTGGGATAATGGCCCCCCTTGGGTGGGTTGAAGCATGAGGTGAAGCTAAGTGCTTCCACCACCCAAGAAGGGCTGTTAGCCCACCATAACACACCCACTGGAGTGCCTTACTATGATTATGGGATGGGACCTTATTAGTAAATGTTATGTATTTTTTAAACACATTTATGTTGAGCTACTTTCAGTGGGGCTCTTGTGTTGGGATAACATCCCAGCTGGAGGTACCTCTTGGCCAGTTAGGAGCCATCATTCCTTCTACCCATTTCATAATTCCTAATAAAATATTAGCAACCTGAAGCTTTTCTGGAAGCAAAATCCAACCAATATAAAATCATCTGACATGGAACTTCTGATGGATGCAGATAAGCAGTCACATATCATACAGTGTATCAGAATTAGCATGAGTGCTTTAATAATTAAAGTTACAGGTGAATTAAAATATTTCTAGCTTTAGTTTTATTCAAAACTATAAATTAAAAGCATTTTTTATTAAGGTAGTCTTACCTTGTAACATTTTAAATTTACTTTCTAAAAGGTAATCTCTTATTAAGTTAGGTACTAGAAGATATGCTATCTTACCTGCTTTTGTTTCCAGGTCAATATTAAACACCCTCAATTACAATTCTGATTTAAACTTTATTATAGAACTCTTCCTCATCCTAGGTAATTGGTCTAATTTTACATTTAATGTCTTGGGTTATACACATTGCTTTTAGCAGCTAAGGAAGTAAACTCCCAGGAGATATAACTTAATTTTCTTCCAGATTTCGTTAACAGGTGTCACATGATATATGTTACATATTTAGTTTTTCCTAGAGTTTAATGTGGATTAAAAGCAGGAATAATAAGCAGAAATTACTGAGCACAGAAAATATATAGTGACCTATATGTACCTGCTTTATATTGGCTGGTAAATGTCAGGCTTTGGTTTGGACTTTCAAACACAGTCAAACTGACACTATGCACTGATCTGCAGCAAAACATGAGGAATTCTTCTGCCACATACAGTTCATTAATGTATGGTCTTTTCTGGGATGATTGTCCTGCAGGTGGTTGAATGTGGGTGCGAAGACAGAGCTAAGTCAATTCTCCAACATAAAAGTGCTACAAATTTAAATGGGGTCACACACGACAGGCAGGACATGAATTCAGTGAGAAACAGTTCCATTTTCATGTGATGAGTTCACTTAGAAGTACTGTATACCATTTGGTCAGTCCATCAGTGCAGGGATAGGGTTTCCACTCGCAATGCTAGCAACACAGGTTTGGTAGTGAACAAAAGACGCTGGGCATCCCTTGGAAGTATTACAAACTTACGAACTATATGTTTTTGTACTGCACCTCACATTTGTATTTTATTTATTGGTGGATAGTATGGCAAAAATTACACCAATTACTAACTGTTGCTACTGCCAATAATTTTCTCAGTACCTTGCTTGTTACAATGAATTTTAAATGGTACTGTATTTAGTTTTTTCTTGTGCTGCAGTTTGTACCTGGTTGATTTTCTAATCAGGATCTCAGACAATAATAAAATTTTTAGAAATATTGAGAACATTTTAGGACTATGGAACAACTGTGTGGCTTGTAGTAATTCAAATTCCTACTATATTTGATTGTATAATATTTATTTTCCAGAAGCTGTGACTTTATGTTTGTGTCTAATTTTCTTCTCCATTATTTCAACTAAGTATGTATTTAAAAATCAGTTCTACACCATAACACAATCACATTACAGTTTAGGACTTAATGCTCAATAATATTCATTGTAGATTATTCTATATGGTTTAAGGTTAGTGTACAGTGTAGTGACTTCTCCAACTGGTTTCCTCTCCAGATAATATGACAACCTTTGGCACCATAGAGGAGTTAAAAGACTATGATAATGTCTCAGAGCCAAGAAATATTGATTCTAGTGTTCTGGGTCTTTAATGGCAGATCAAAATGCTCATCTACTTAATTATTTAGGATTATAGGGGGGTAGGAAGGTCAGGAAATTAAACCAGATGAACTGGACCCAGGTTAAACTGCCATTTCCATCTATTATGAAGCAAAAAAAAAAAAGCTAGATTATAAAATGTACACCCAAATGCAAAGATTATTTTAGGAACTCAGGAGATTTTTTTTTTCATGAACATAATTTATTTTTCCATTTTAACAGTGTATTGAATAACGTCTTTTTTTTCTGAACAGTACTTCTGATGTATTATGATTGTTTTCCTAGTGTTCCCAGTTTTTCAGTACCGGTGCAATACTTGATGTGAGCCATTTGAGGTGCCACTGTTGCTTCTGTGTAAGCATTACTGCCCCCAGATGGAATTGAAGGGTCCCCTATCATTTTGGAAACAGTGGTTTCAAAATATCCTCCAGAGCCATAGTAAAAAGATAAATAAAAGTTTCCCACAGTGTAGAAAGTAAACTTTTGAAGTGAAAAAAACTTTAGAGGCCAGGGATGCAGTGATTACATGGCACTAAATAGGTCATGTATTCTACCCCGTATACCAGACAAATCTCTTCAGGTAAATAATGACTTTTGAACAGTGCTGTCATTTTTGTCTTTACACAGATTGTAATGTTCACTACTATAATTTTGTACCATTACTGTCATTTTCCACCTTCTTACCCAGCCCTTTCCGGAGTCGCACTTGGAAACAAGTTTTGGCTCAGTTGGCCTTTCCTGAGCAGCAAACTTTAAATAAATAGGTACAATATTAGTAACATTTAGGGATCACCGGGAGCTGCAACTGAGACCCCTTAGATTCCAGCTACTACCCTACAATGACAGGCATTAACCTTTTAAACCTTTAACACAGATTTCTATTGGATTCCACTCTAACACATTTTGAAGAACTATGGGGCTATACTGCCATTATGCTGCCAGTGTGTTGCCCGTCATCTTCTGTGACCCTGCTTACTGTGGTTCCATGTGATAATGGCAAAGAAAGAAAAGTGTTGTAAAGTTCAAGGAGTGCACAACACCGAAAACAAAAATGGTGCCTGTGCACTGCAACAACCCTAACAACAGTGAGCAGTGAAACACACTCAACAGGCCAATATTTCCTAACATTTTATGTGGGGGAGGCTGCACCCCCACACTCACTCATGCAGGGGGCTTCACCCCCTGCACCCCTTCCTTAAATTAATCAACTCTGGGGGGGTTGGCACTGGGGTAGGGAGGTAACTCAGGAGGGGGCTGTTTGGGGTGGTGGGGGACCATGGAGAACAGTTCTGGGGATCGGGAGACACAATAAACTTAACACCCAAACACACACACACCACTAAAAATATATGCACGCACCTAGTGAGCTCCAAACCCGGGTCCTCTTGTACTGGGGGCAGTGACTCAAGCCACAGCACCAAGCGCCCACCTGGGGAACTGCCTGACCCAACCACCTCCCATATGCTTCTGCCCTGTAGCTCCCTCTACCATTCACTTTGTTCCTCACTCGCTGTTCTTCCCCTTTCACTTTAGCTCATACCGTGCCTCGCTATCCTGTTACATTAGCTCATCTGACAGGCGGTCACTCAATTTGACTTGCTCATATCACTGGACACCCTTACGGTTCTTTACTGTACTTTGATCTGTTTTCTATAAACAATATAACACAAGGCAATAACAAAACAAAAACAATAAATGAAAATAAATATATTCGGAGGTATTATACATGGTGCAGCGGTAATGCTCAATCTCATTGGGTTCAACAGCATGCAAACATAGTACTGTTCTTGCATGCCTTGTGAAATCAACAGGCATGTATATATAATTCATTTCCTAGAATCTCAGCCTCTGTCTTGTTCTTTCATTCGCTTTGAAATATCCCAAAGCGAGCCACAAGCAGACTAACATTGCACCTCAGACTAGACAGCTTTTGCTGACAAGATGCGAAATGCTCCTGAGCAAATTGTGGAGGCTTTATCATAGCCAAGTAAGATCAGCAGCTAATTCACCATGTGGCAGTACAAAGTGGGAGGGAGTGCAAACATGTTTGTCAAATGTGATGCCCTGTCACAGGTTCCATTCAGCAGCAGTCACGTACTTCTCCCTGAGAATGAAAATACCACCTCTGTAGAAAATGAATCTCTAATTAAAATATAAAAATAGTTCCCAATAATCTTTGCAACATGTTATTAAAAAGAGTTTTTGCTAACTGATTCAACAAGGCAAATACTTTTAGGTATCACCCCTATCGTTCTGAAACCAAATCGCATCATTTGATGGAGATGAAAACCTGCTGTTAGTATGTGTTTGCTTTTAGTAGAAAGGCACAATAAAAATGTGAGATATAACCTAATAATCTTCCAGAAAGCACTTACCATTTATATAGTTTAAGCATGTGCACATATTTAACACTCTGTTAAGCTACAACAGCCACACAGTTTTTCAGGATGGAAGCTCTGCTAGATGTGATGACAAGAATGTTACTCATTTTGTTACTGTCTGCTTTAATATTTAATGAGTAGCAGGCGTAATAAGCAATTGCCTTTACAGCAAACAAGTCTCGACCACACGCACCTTAGTCCTGTTCCTGAAAATGGTAGTAATCTAGTACTAAATAATAAAAAAAATATATACTGCTTTTATATTCGGGATATGCGATAGGCTGACTCAAAATATGCAGTTTTCTTCATGTGTGATGGGACAGACGAGGAAAATTCAGAAATGCCCAGATGTGGCCTGTACTTGTAGGTCCGGGCAGCTTTCTATGCAACACCAATAAATCAGCCAAATGAAACCAAAGAGATGCTGGACTCCTGTGTAGTGCAATATGCCTGATTAATGTTATTTGTCTACCTTCTAAACTTGCCCTTCTAACCTCCTCACTTGTGGCAATAAGTAACAAATATGCAATGCCTTGACTCAAAATATGCCATTTATTTTCAACTATGAGGGGGCAGGACCTTAAAGTGGCACAGCCAGGGATGAGTTATAAAAATCTTGCCCCCTTACAATCAATCAATCAATCAATCAATCAAATCTTTATTTATTCAGGCGATCATCATTGAGCAAGGCTCATTTACAAGATGGACCTGATAAGGTCAAGGTTCGAGTTGGTGTACAGCAATTACCTCACATACTTATGAGACAGTTATACATACAGAAACAAGAAAATGTTATTTATAACACAATAATTACAGAGAATTCACATGTTAAAGCTTGACAAGAGAAAGTTAAACTAATATCTACAATATGTACAATACATATACATCACAATGAGGGCTATGACAGTCACTCACACAATGAGTACAAGGATGGTGAAGGAATATTGGGTAAATATATACTGGCTGTGTCTGGCTGGAAGGAATATGCCATATGTGATTGGAATAAGGTTTTGTGGGATGACTATTCTATCTCTAGCGGTAGCAACTGCATTTCTCTGTGAAGAAGGCTGTACAGTGCTGCTTGAAGGATGTAAATGGAATGATAATGGACAGTTTTAGGGATTTTTGTAGGGTGTTTCATGCTATGGCTAGAGAGTAGCTGATTGCTGCCCTCCCTATTTTGGTGTTGACTTTGGGCAATTTGAGCAGGATGATATTGTTGCTTCTTAGGGCATAGGATCTGGGAGTGGTCAGGTTGAAGCAGTCCAGGATATAGCTTGGGAATTTTTTTTGATAAAGCTCTGTAGATCCATAGAGCTGCATTTCTGCTCCTCCTGACATGAAGGGAAACCCATCCAACTGAATCATAGAGAGAACAATGGTGAGTATTATATGGTGAGTATTATATACAAGTGATGATTAACTGAATGTTACATTTACGCAACACGAGTTTACTAGGTATACCTTTTAAATCTGCTTTTTATTTGGTGATATAACTGTTTCTGTTTTATTTCAACTGCTGCCTTGAGTACTGTGCATGGCTATTGTAATGTCATCAGCATTGTGAAAGCTGCTGTCTGATTAGTTCAGTTCCATTGTGATGTACTGAATAGGGCAAGATATCATCTGTGACATACCTGACCCTCAAGATAACATGATATCTTGTGAACTGGGTATAAGCTATCACTGTTTATCTTTTCACTTTTATCTCCACTGGTGTTGTATAAATATTATTTTTCTAAGCTGTGACCTTCTCGGGCTTCAGTTGGTAATTCTTAATTCATTACATTTTTTGTTGCACTGCAGAAAGACTGCTGCTAGGACAATACTGCACTGGGAAATGAAATAGAAAGAAAATGTCCTTTTAACAAAATATTGTCTGTGAAAATGATATTCTGATTTTGTTTTATGTTAAATTGATGTACTCCCTTCCAATGAACTTAAGGCACTCTCAGTCTCATCAGGTTTTTAAGAGTGACCTTGGTAATTTACTCATGTACTCTGATAAATGCTTGTGTAATTTGACCCTGTTTACTCCTACCTAACCCGGTTTCATCTTTTCCCCCACAGGTCTTCTATGCGCTTAATGTAATTTATTTCTGATCTGCTCATATTGTACAATTGTTTTTGTTGTACGTCTGTACTTTGTCTGACTATTGTTGATTATATATTATACAATGGCAAGAAAAATCCTGGACTCTGATTGGTCAGTCTTAGGCTGGACCCGTGCTGTTATCCCAGTACATCACGGGTCTAGTCTCAGCCTCACTGTGACCCTGGAGAGGATTGTTTGCTTGATTTGTTTCTGCTTGATTGTTTCATCTTCCCTTAAAAAACAAAAATATTTTTCCACACAAAAACACCTTTAAAATTATTTTTTCATTCTGTATAACAATGAGCCATTGTATAATAGCAATAATGCCCTCCAGGGTGTGTGTCTTTTGGGATAACGTCATGCCTCAGTTGTTGGATGCACTCGGCCTGCGTCCTCATGCCCAACCACCTGAGGCGTGACGTTATCCCAGCATGACACACACCCTGTTGGGTATTATTGCTTAATTGTTGTATCACCTGTTATTGCCGCACATGTTGTCTGTAACTCTCCTGGGGTGTGCCTGAAAATAGGCAATGCTCTTGTCTAGTGCACCTACCCAGTAAACAAAAACTAAATAAATAACTAAAGCTGGGCTGGCAGTATAGCCTAGAGGTTAGAGTAATGAGCTGTGAATGAGTTTGGTAATCCAGCAGACCTGGGTTTGATTCCCACAATCTGAACTTGCATACTGTGTGACTCTGCGGAAGTCACTTAACCTTCCCGGTGCTCCTGGGTCACACCTGAAAACAGGTACTTGTGCCTAGTGGTCCTTACCTGGTTACCAAATACAGGCACATCAGCTTACAGTACTAGCCACTGCCACTTTCAAAGATATTGTATGTTATTGCACACAACAGTGCACTAACAGTCCGTGAACATGTCATTCAATGTCGGATGAGCAAATGTTGAATTTCTTTAGCTTGTTGCTAGGTGTCTTGTGATCTGTTGCTCAGTTTGGCGTGGTTGCATAGCCACTGTCGATGCAGAATATACATTTAAGATGCAACATCTAATAACTAATACACATTTGTGTCTGATAACCCTAATTTTTGTACTTTAGGTAGGGTCACCCTTGCAACCTTCCTCCCCTCCTCCTTCCCCTTCCCCACATCTAGCTATAATGCCAAGCTAAAATTGGCAGCTACATTAAAGAGCAGGCAATTAGCAAGAAGTAACTTTACTAGTAGTGTGAAAAGCAAAGGTGACCCCCCCCGTTTCAGTAATGAATAAAATAGACAGTTGTCTATTTATTAGAAGTAAACACCTGCGGCTGGATTTTAAGAACAGTCAGGGACTAAGGTCATGCTGCAGCCACCACTGCGGAATGAAATCTCTGCCCCTGCGGAGATTTGTATCTTTAGCCGGTGCAGCCGTGGGTGATGTTGTGCTTGGTCCCACCAGGTGTGACATTTCAGCACACCTGAGCTAAACAAAAGGCTGCAAGCTGCTGTAAATTGGGGGAGCTAGTTGTAAACCGGCTCCCGCTTTGAAAATTCTGACATATGCAGGAAACTGTGGGTCCGCAAGTTAAGCCCCACTTATGGTAGTGCTTGTTCCCGCACCTGGTCCAATTTCAGATAGGTTGAAAACTGACCCCAGCTGTTTAACTAACATTAGCCCATGTTATCCCGTCCTTTTTTTGCTATTGCTATATTTTTACCCCCCGCCCCCCATAAGTCAGGGTTTGTCAGATCATTATTATCTTAAAAATAACTTTTTGTTCAGAGTAATTGAGAAGTCTAATTACTTTAAAGACTTTTATTTTCAAACAACCAAGCAGTATTGTACAAGCAAAAATAAAAACACACGAATACCCCGCATTTTGGTATTTATGCAGGACAGCACAGTCTGCAGCATAAAAAAATAAATATTTCAGTATACAGCATAGAACGACACAAACAAATAACTCAAAAATACAGTGCTCCACTTTTAGTGAAAACTGAAGGGGATTGCAGGATATTACATAGTGTAGCAGAGTACTTTTTACAAATACACTTTTGCAATGTACAGTGAATATAAATGTTTTTAAAGCACCAATATGCCAACACAAATTTCAGGTAATAAAAGCAGAAATACACAGTACACACAAATACAACTGGAAAAAAATATTTAAAAGTCAGTAATATGAAAATAGTAATTTCACAGTCAGGTGGTACAGTACTGCAGTACGTCAGTGGGTGTGTTTCATCTTTCCGCACCATTCGTAGCAGATCATTTATTCTGTGCCTTATTTTTGAAAGAATTGGTGGTGTTAAATCAAAGTGCCACTTGACATGGGTCAAAATAATTTTGATCAGGTTTCTGGGCAGCCCATTTTTGCACCTCGTGCTGTCATAGTTTACTTTATTTGCCAATTGCACATATATGTTGTACAGCATAAGGGCATGACAAATCAGTGCTGCATAGGATTTGGGTTCATTTGAGCTCCAGCACTTGAGATACCTTATTTTTTTAACTTGTGAGAGGCACAATGTCCATGTCAAGTAGAATGTTCATTGTACCAGTGATGTGACCATGATTGTATGCAGTGGAATCTACACAGGTACCCTTTCATCTGCCATTGCCTCCGGCACTGTGTCACTGTCTTGCAATGTCTCATATTTCCTATTTCCTCCACCTTTGTACTGTTAATTTCTTCTGAAAGACTAGCTTACTATGCCTCTCCAGTGATGTTGGTGTTCATAGCATTGACATTTGCTGCTGCAGCACCCTCACTCCCTTTTTCAGATCTTAAATCAATCCCTGCAGTTGGAGTTGCCTTGCCTTTAAATGTTCCATAGTATCCCTCGCCTGTTGGCATTCCTGCTTCCATTATTTCATGCTCTTCCACATAAAACAGTCGAATTTGGGTCTGTCTTCCACTCTGTTCCATATTCTAGCTGTTTTCACATCAGCCCCTGTCTCTTGGTATTCTGTAGCTGCTCTTTCCCTTCATGTGCCCTCTGCTTGCTACTCTGGTGCTTCCTGGTCCTCAAGGCCAGCCTGCTGCACGGGCAATTCCTTGTCATCTGGACAGTTCAGCTGCTGTGGTGCTTCTGTGTCCTCTGGATGGATCAACTGCTCGGGTGCTTCCATATTCTCTGGATAGGCCAGCTGCTCTGGTGCTTCTATGTCCTCTGGATGGATCAACTGCTGGGGTGCTTCCATGTTCTCTGGATAGGCCAGCTACTCTGGTGTTTCTGTGTCCTCTGGACAGGCCAGCTGCTAGGGTGCTTCCATGTCCTGTGCTGTTGTCTCCCGTTATGCATGAGATGTTTGCATGTGGTTTTCCTCATGCTCTTTAAAAAAGGATGGCTGACTGTTCCTGACAACAATATCACACTGTTTGAGTGAAGAAATGCAGTTACAATTGAAATACTTCAAACATAATATTGCCTTTCTGCCTGCAAACTACACTTATGAGGGTCTGACTGAGCTGCAGGGTGTCCATCTGGAATATTGGACAGAGGGCTCACCTGAAAGAAGAAGAATTTAAAAAATTGTGATCAACATATGTTTAGTGTCAAGGACAGTTTCTATCAAGTTACTTAACATTGTTGGTAGTTTGTACGCACATAAATAGTGTTACCATTATAATACGCATCAGTAAATACAGTATGTAGAGAGCCAGTGTAAATCTGTGTTAGATTCATGGTACTATACAAAATTCATAACAGTTGACAGCTACTGGAATAGCTATTAATCAAAACAACAATACAAAAGAATATTGTCTCACCATGTATTTCTTGGGCTGCTTTCTGAAAATCCGGCACTTTACTGGTGGTGCAGTATTGCCTTTCCCCTTCTCTTTCTGCTCACATGCATGCTGCTCTTCAGTTACGTTACCACTTTTCTGTTCCTCTTAGGTCTGGTTACATTTGAGGTTCCATAAAAGTTTGCAGTTCTGAATCTGATAGTCATCTTCAATTCAGTATACAGTGATACAGAGTATTGCTTCTCAGTCAGATGCACAGTATGTGATTTCATTTTTAAAGCATGACTAAGCCACCATCACATACTGTTCCCTGACTTCAAGACAACCATCAGTTTGGAGCTGATTGGCTAATATTGTCACATCACAGTTATGTCATGCTTTCTGGATCCTCAACATCTGTCTGATATGTTTGCTTCTTAATCCCCAGTTTGTGATTCATCCCAGTTCATGGCCATGCCTACTGTACCTGTCCCTCTACTGTATAAATACTGTGCATTTTTGTGGCAGATGTAACCACATCTTTTGGAGGAGATTTGCAGATCAAGAAACCACCACCTTTTTGTCTGTCCCCCATTGCCAGCTGAGGTATATAAGAGATGTCGAGCCTTGGGGATAGTCAGAAGTCAATCAGAAAAGGGTCAATCTGGGCATGGTGGGAGAATGGAAAGGGGTGGATGGATTGAGGTTGTTGGGACCAGGAGAAGCCCTGGGGTGAAATGGGGTCAGGAAAGGGGGGGTTTGCCTGTTTCCCATACCCAAGGGCTCCACGAGCAGGTTTCGGGATCTTCCTCGCTGACCCTTCCAACTTGGGCGGTGTTATGCAATGCCAGATTGATTGGAAACAAGACGGCTATTATAGCTGATCTTGTTGGAACTTCTGATCTGGCATGTATTACCAAGACCTGGTTGGATGAGAATGCAAGCCCTATTTTGGGATCTGCTGTTCCATCCGGGTTCTCAGTGATACACCGCCCGAGATTGGATCATAGGTGCGGGGATGTAGCTCTGTTGAGGCCACTTTCAAGGTGCCCAGAACCAAGACCTCTCTTGCCCAGAGATCCTTCCTCTACCGAGCCCCCACCTGGTTCAACTCCCTCCCTAGCTGCACCTCCAACTTGCCAAAAATTGGCTACTTCAAAACAGCCCTTCAGAACCATATCTTTAATACCCGCTGTTGTAGGTGCAACTAACCCCCTGTTGTAACCTGTGGTACCCACCTGTCTTGCCCCCTGGCTCGACAATGTCCACTGGACAGCCTCTCCCTCCCCCAGACCCACTCCTTCCCTACTAGATCCTAACAGGGATGTAACCCGCTGTCTTCTCTGAGGACCATGAGTGTAACTCACAATTTTTGTAACACTATGTAACCTAAGTAACATACAAACTACTACATTATGTAACCTAAGTGTATCTATGTTAAATGTCCCTTTTGCTGCACCTGTAATGTTATCCTCTGTTTTAATCTGCACTGTAGTAACTGTCTTGATGTCTGCCCCCCCCCCGCGATGAGGTGCCTTTGTAAATGAGTCTCTGACTCAAAGGTTGTAAACCCAATTTGTGATGAATAAATAAATTGTGTTTAAAATGAAACTGGGCCTTGTGGATGTGCCAGTGGGGTGCACACGATCCTTTGAGTGTATCCTGGGAGCAGGTGTAGGGTTCAGGATACTCCTCATCTACTGTCCACCCAGTGATGGGGAAGAATTCCTGAAGATTTCATTGTCGACGTGGCCTTGGAGTCGCCCAGATGGTTAATTCTGGGTGATTTTAATGCCTGGGTCGACTATGAACTCTCACAGTTTGGAAATAATCTCCTCCAGCTTATGATTACGCTGGGCCTTACTCAGGTGGTTACCTCTGCTACCCATATTGGGGGTCACTCTTTGGATCTTGTGTTCCTCCTGGGGACGGAGATCACGAATCTGGGGATGGAACCAGTTGGTTGGTCAGACCATCACACCATAAGGTTCAGTTTCAGGGAACCCCCAAGTGGGCCTGCCCCCACGGAGATGGTCCAGTACCACCCTTTAAGGGGAGTTACCCCAGAAGGCCTATCAGCGGTGCTGGACCTATCGGGTTTATTGAGTGAATGCATGAGTCCAGATGGTCTCGTACTGGCTTATAATGAGGCAGTGGGAGATGCTCTGGACTCAGTAGCTCCTGTTCGTGTTCACCCACTCACTCTGCACCCAAGGACCCCTTGGTTTGAAGGTTCCTTGAAGGAGCTGAGGAGGGTGTGTTGAAGACTAAAGAGAGCTTGGCTGAAATCCGGCCTTGATGCTGACAGGCTTAGATTGATGGAATATTATAAGGTCTATCAATCAGCAATCACCTATAGGAAAGCAGAATTCCTGTCTGGGGAGATTTCTGCTGCACAGAATCAACCAGCTCAGCTCTTTCAGACTGTGGACAGACTGTGCAATCCAGTCTGTCTTCAGTCTGGAAGAGATTTTTCACAAATAAAATGTGATGAACCTGCTCAATTTTTTGCAGATAAGGTTGCCAGCATCAGGTCGGGGATTGGCCCAACTCCCTCTATGAGGGATTGCGGAGATCGGCAGGAGGCTGCGTGCACCTGTTCTGTGTGGTCTGACTTCAGCCGGCCAGAATTCTTGGACATTGTGAGAATTGTCCAGACCTTGCTACCAACCAGCTGTTGTTTGGATTCGGGCCCTACGCCATTATTGGTACGTTGCATAGATGTCATCTGCCCGATCCTTGCTGAAATTATCTGGTGTTCCTTGGAAAAGGGGGTCTTCCCCGTTCCCCTTAAGGAGGTGGTCATTCGACCACTCCTTAAAAAACCTTCCTTGGATCCAGACTGTCTAGCAAACTACTGACCTGTCTCGAATCTACCCTTTGTGGGTAAGGTTATTAAGAAGGTGGTTGCGTTACAGCTGGCTGCAATCTTACAACCTACAATGTCTTTGATGCTCTCCAATCTGGGTTTAGGAAGAGACATAGCACAGAGACTGCCCTTGTTGGGTTGTAAATGATCTCTGAATTGCGAGAGATTGAAAGGCTTGTACTTTCTTAGTCCTTCTTGATCTCTCAGTGGCATTCGACACTGTAGACCATGGTCTGCTTTTGGAGAGCCTGCGGCATTTCTGTGGACTGTCTGCTACAGTCCTTAGTTGGTTTCGATCCTTCCTCATGGGCAGGTCACAGAGGGTTGTCACTGGAATTTATTCCTCTGATGCCCTTCCCCTGTCCTGTGGGGTGCTGCAGGGCTCCATATTGGCACCCATGTTGTTTTCAGTGTACATGCTGCCATTGGGAGATATCATTAGGCAATACAGTTTGGGTTTTCACTGTTATGTAGATGATACCCAACTGTATATGTCCTTTATGCCCGGACAGGATGATGCGGTCTCTGTGCTTAACTACTGTCTAACCAAGATGAAGAATTGGATGAGCATTAGCTGGCTGAGGTTAAATCCAGACAACACTGAGGTGTTGGTTGTGGACCCAGGTCATCCAGAGGTGGGTCTTGTGGCTGGGCATCCTTCGGGTTTATGGCTTGATGGTGTCCAGCTCATGACCTCAGACCGGGTGCGTAACCTTGGAGTTATTTTCGACAGCAGTTTGACCCTAAAATCTCAGGTGTCCGCTATTGTTAAATCTTCCTTTTACAATCTAAGGAATATCACCTGGGTGAAAAACCTGGTTCCCTGGCTGGCCTCCCTACACTGGTCCATGTCTTTGTAACCACCCACCTTGATTACTGCAATGCCCTCTACCTAGGGCTTCTGGGGGTTGATATCCGCCACTTGCAGCTGGTGCAGAACGCGGCAGCCAGGCTTTTGACTGGTACATCTTGAACTAGTCATATGACGCCTGTGCTGCGTGAACTGCACTGAACTTTCTGAACTTTCCAGAAAAAAAGGGTTTCTTGTACCAAATCTACAGCACAAACACCTCCTGAAAATACATATCTGGGGTGCCATCTCACGCTGCAGGCAAGGGGCAATGCTACTACTCAGTGGCATCACAAAGGGTGATTTCTTCAGGGAGGAGACAGTGTCCAACTGGTGCCCTTTGTTGAGTGATTGTTTACAGATGGGCATTGGCTTTTCAAAGGTTTGATACTGGCAGAGCAATTTGCACTGATAGTTTCTCTGTGTTCATGGTGGGGATATACAGCATAGTGTTCTATGTGTTTACTGTGTTCTTTCTCTTGTACAGATAATGACCCAAATCATGTCACATCTGGGGTGTACATAAAGGACGAAGAAGTAAACTGGATCAGGACACCGCACAAATCGACAGACCTGAACCCAGTAGAGATGTTGTGGTACCAGATGAGGCACTACCTTTGGACACGTGTTAAGCCAAGAAACCATGCTCAGCTAACATGGGGCAATTTTGGAGGAGAGTGCTGACAGTTGAAGATTGTAATAATTATATTGATCATATGGATGAAATGATGCCAGCCATTGTTCATGCCAACAGTAATGCCAGTGCAGTGTAAAAAGATTCCACGTCAAAACGGCAACCATAAAACGACGCCGACAAATAACAGCAAATAAAAAACAGCATGAAGCAAAACAACTAAGAGCACTACAGCATACTCCAGAATCAGTGAAGATCTACTTACTTTTCCTGCAAGGGGGGCACCACCCCCAGCAGCCCCCATTGCAGGGGCGCTTCGTCCTCCACACCCGCATCATTAATATAACTTAGATGAGGTCTCCTTAGATGAAGCAGTATCCCTTGGCCTGCTGTATCATTAGTATTCAGCTGGGAATGGCACAGAGCATTTGAAACAGCCCACTTTCCTCATACATCGTGCACTGTTATAAAATGTGTATTAGAGTGTTTATTGACCTAGATCACCTGTTACTTGGTGTGCCTCTGCACTGCTTTCCCCAAACATGCTCGACCGGGTTCCACCACGTCTTGTCAACAACATAGTTGTCAAGGAACATTACAGTGACACTTTTTTGCCAACAGTGATCACATCGCCCAGCAAATGTGTCAACTGACCGCTGCATCACCCCATGCGCGGGGGCACTTTAGACTGTTTGCAGGAGAGTTTTCCCCCCTCACCCCCCAGACTTGTATATAATCAACTCTCTGGGGGGCAGTTTACTAGGCAAAGTGGCCAACAACGGGAGTCATTGTATCCTTACAGCACTGCAACAACCCATTCGACACTGTGGATGTCGAACAGGTTGTTGCTGTGTTGATATTACTCTCCTGGTTTCACCTTAACGACAGTATACCATTCAACAGTGATGCATGCACAATATAAAGGCTGAATAATGATATCTGCAGGCCACTACAGGAACTTCTGTGCCCAAAAAATTCTGATATTGGAACGACATGAAAAAAATGACACCATGAGTATGATATCCAGTGCCATGGTGCAAAATCTTTGAAAAAGGCGATGGCTAGAAAGCCTAGTGACATGGAGGCCTGAAGCCAGGGCACCTTACTTTCTGTCACACCACATCGGTGACCCAGGGTCGGGAACAGACTCAGGTTGCTCAGGGGCCGGCAGGGAGAGAAAGGACTGAGCTTCCCCAGACAGCTCTCATTCCTCAGGGAAAGTGGTTTGTGGGGCACATTGCTTTACGGACACCCAGCGGTGGCTGGGTGCCACCACATGCACATCATCATGCAGGGAAGTGATCCCACAGTTAGGACACCAGGGCCATCTCTGCAGGAGCATAGCTCAGAGATTACATCCACTGCACGTCCATGGGTCCAAGGAGAAAATCAGAGGAAAACCACCCCAGGCAGCACAATGATGACTGGACCGTCTGAAGGCCCAGCACCTGTGGCCAGACACAACCACAGTTCTGTGGCAGAGGACGCTGGTGAAGGTAAGTCCTAGAGGAGCTGGTGATAGGGCTGGAGTGGGCGGTTAGAAGGGGGCTGCCAGGGCAATCGGGAGATAAAATGTAAATGGAAAAAAAACAGAAAATGGTGATGGCTACTACTGTACCTTTCAAGTGCCTACCTTACAAATCAGGGTTAGCACTTACAAAAGTGAGGCACAAGTAACCAAAATTAAGGAACACTGTTTAAAAAAATAATAATGTCAGTTCAAGAAGCTGTTATAATAAATGTATATGTGTAAAAAAACATTTCCTGAAGTGGAACTAGACCATAAAATTCATTTCTGCTATTTTACATGCTTCAAATTCCTGCTTATTGGTGGCAGAATTGCCCAGTGTTGGATGGACTGGGGAAATGTTTGAGACGGTGGTTATGCTCATAGAGCCTAAGGGGGAATACATGCCCCCCAATTCACATCTATCTATTGTTTTTTAAATGGAGGAAGGGCTGCAAAAGTACAACTTACTGCTTCCCTTGACTAAATTTTATTTATTTTATTTATTTATTTAGTTTTTGCTGACCAGGTAAGTACACTAGACAAATTCTGCCTATTTTCAGGCATGACCCGGGTGAGGGGGATACACATGACTGCCAACTGACTTTGAACCAGATTAAGCTGTTGGTGGTATTTTTTTAGTGAAATTTTAATGGTGTGCCCATCTAGAATTTTCTTGGTATGACATCCCTGGTTTGCGGGGTCATCGCAGAACATCAGGGGCAGTTGACAGATACGCATGCACATGTTATGTCCTAAAGTTCTGTTGCTGACATCACAGCCTGGTGCTGTGGTGAGACCCATGATGTCCCAAGCAAATATTTATGATGTTATGTGTAGATGAGCAGAAGTAACAGCTAATTTCCAGCAAAGGAAATACGTACTTATGAAGCAGCTTTTCAGGGATTGAGTTTTATTTTACCTGCTAATCATGAAGCTTGTTCTCAATTTTTTATTTTTTATTTTTTGGGGGAGCAGTACTCTTCATGTGATTTTACATCTTTCAAGATTCAGCATGGTCCCTTAGGAATGAAGTAAAACAACAGGAAGTGAAAAATAAGGCTCAGTGTGCCTTTTTTGGCCAGCTGTTCTAAATAAAGAGAGAAAGAATTATTTAGTTCTTTCTGAATCCCAAAGACTTATGAATATAGGCCAGAGCGAGAACGTTTTTTTTTTTTTTTAAGCACAAAGAGGTTAAGAAACATGTTCACTGTCACCAATTTATGGCTGTGATGGGACTCAAATGCAGTTCTCTGTGTTAATGAGCCAGTAGCATTAAAAATATCAAGCAGAAAAGTATATTAATTTTTTAAAGTAACCAGTTGTTACTTTTATTTCTGAAGTATTTTTCCTTTTTTTCCATTTGCTCATTAGGTTTTCTACCTGAGAGTATTAAGTGTGTGATGTGAAGAGCAGTACTTCACCTGGAGATTGACATGACTCATTCTTTTCCTCTTCATACCTCATCAGCACTATGACCTCACTCACTGTGACATCACAAGTGACTGACCTTGCAGCAGGTGATTGGCTCTTCTTGGTCAGGTGGGATGTCACAGACAGTGAGCTCACAGGGCTGATATATGAGGAAGAATAGAACTAGTTATGTCAGTCTCCATGTGGAGTACTGTTCCACACATCACACCAAACATAGTACAGTAGAAAATCTTCTAATTAACAAAAGGGAAAAGAAAAAAAATTCAAATATAATAAGTAACATCCGAGTACTTTTGAAAGTTAAAATTAATTTTCAGGCAGTACACTAGCTCTTTAATGGCTCTGTGCTCCAACCCTTAGGCTACATGTTCTCTCATTAATAATGGCCCTCTTTTCAATAATTTTCTTTTTCAAACAAATGGCCTTCATCATAAATAGTAACCAATCTGTCACAAACGCACTCCGCAGGTCAGGCCCTCTGCCTCCACAGTGCCAACCTCCAAGCGCAGTAATGTGAACAGGTAACAGACAAGGTAACCCTCCTGTCTGCTTGTGCATCCAAATCACCTTTGGTCTCAAGTTCTGGGGGGATTCAAACTGTGAACCTTATGCTAACGTACCCAAATGTACAGGCTCAGATAAAATTCTCTTTGTGGATGCAATATATCTGTCGCCTAAGGGCACCTAAGCAGGTATCCAAAATGAACCCTTAAAACTCTATAAAAGACCTTAGGTATATTCTTACCTTTTCCCATTTTAGTAACACCATCAAGCTTATGAACAGTTTGTGTCAGTCTTAACCCTCTATAGTCACATGCAAGATGAACTTCGAAGACACACCCAGCCAGTCTTTCAAAATAATATTTTTACTAAAATGGTTAAAAATATGTAAAATGTAAACACAGAACACAATATCAAAAAGCATACAATCACTTAAAAGAACAAGGTTAAAGAACAAAACATAAACTCCTACCACAATACAATTATACTTTTTCTATCTGATGTCTTACTTCTTTACAGTGCTTAAGTTAAATCAGAGATCTTGTTTCTTAAGAGTCCAAGAAGATATAACCAAGTTCAAACACAGAATACAGTTTAAAACTCCGTGTTTCCACACCCCTTCTATGAAGTCCTCTAGCTCCTCCTTTTAGAATATAAAAAATATACAAACAATGATCTTCCTGTCAGGAGATATTTTAAATACTGTGACTTCAGCAAAAGCTAATTTCCCAAATTACGACAGTCTTTAATCAAGCCTTTCCTTTGATCTTGTGTGCTTTTCTGTTCCCAAGGCAGGTCAAAGATTTTACAACTTTTCACACCATGGTGGTATAACATGTTTTTCCTCTAAGACATCATAAAAGTTTACGAGCCCTATATCCTGGCAGCTGGGTCTGTTCTAATTAAGACAGGAAAACAGGAGACCCTTAATTAACTCTCTCTAGTCTTTTAATTACCTCCTGGTTTTAGGTCACTTATCACTTCACTGACCTGGGGGGGGCACCCACAGCACAGGATGTTTCATGTGAGACACTCACATACCACATTCTATATTACAAATATCCTAGAACAATCATAACCAGCTGGCCAAGTGTCACACTCCTCCCCACCTAGATTGAATTTGGGGGCTCTATCCCCTGCATGGGATGAGCTTCCCAAGTTAGTTCACTCCTCATACAGACGCGATAGGCCATCAGCGTTCTGATTGGTCGCTCCAGCCCTATGTAAGATTGTCATGTCATACCCTTGCAAGGCAAGACTCCATCTTAATAGTCTACCATTAGTTTTTCCCATTTGGGTCAGCCAAACCAGGGGGTTGTGGTCATTGTGTACCTCAAAATGCTGCCCATATAAGTATGCCTCTAACTTCTTTAGGGCCCACGCTATGGCAAGACACTCTTTTTCCACAGTAGAGTAAGCTTGCTCCCTGGGAAGTAACTTTTTACTCAGGTACACTACAAGGTGATCTTTCCCTTGGTTGGATGTCTGACTCAATACTGCCCCAATACCCACATCTGAGGTGTCAGTCTGGACTATAAAGGGTCTGCGCTATAGTCAGGACTTGTCAACACAGGAGCACTGCACAGTGCCTCCTTCAGTCTGGTAAAGGCTTTTTCACAGGCTGGTTCCCAGGTAATTTTCTTAGTTGTCTTTTTCCTAACTAGGTCAGATAGGGGAGCAGCCAGGGCACTGTAATTGGGTACATATTTCCTATAGTACCCTGCTGTCCCTAGAAAACCCCTGACCTGCTTCTGCATTTCTGGCCTGGGCCATGCCTTGATTGCCTCTATTTTTACTTGGTTAGGATGGAGCTGTCTCCGGCCTATAACATGCTCGAGGTATGCCACTTCAGCCATGGCCACCTGGCACTTCTCAGCTTTGACAGTGAGCCCGGCCGTCTGTATCCTGCCCAGCACTTCCCTAAGGTGGGACAGGTGTTCCTCCCAGCTGGCACTAAAGATGGCAGTGTCATCCAGGTACACCACGGTGAACTCCTTAGCACCATTTAACACCTGGTTCACCAACCTTTGGAAACTGACCAGGATGTTTTTCATTCTGAAAGACATTACTTTAAATTCATATAAGCCTATCGGAATGATGAAGGCCGACCTCTCCGTAGCTCTGTCAGTTAACTCTACCTGCCAATACCCCTTTGTCAGGTCAATAGTCATAAGGTAAGCTGGCCCGGTGGCACTGAGGGTTGAGGCACTGGATGTCACACCTCACACCACGCCGGCAACCCGGGTTCGGGAACAGACTCGGGCTGCCGGGGACTGGCAGGGGAGAGAGGTTGGATTGAGCATCCCAGGACTGCTCTCCTTCCTCTGGGGTGGGCTCGTGGGGTTGTGTCACACTTGGGCGGCCCCTGATGAAGACCGGGAGAAGCACAAGGCGTGGCACCGCAGGGGGAGGAGTTCAGCAAGACACTTGCATATGCGCAGCGCGTCATTGCACTGCCAGCTCCAGGGACAAAATTAAGGTGGAAAACAGGGCTGGGTGTGACCGAGCAGCTTGATGGCCATGCACCCACTGACCTGGAGGCCTGTCGTGGAATCGCATCCGGGGGTCTGGTGACGGCCGTGCTAGGACCCTCACATATGAGTGAGCCTGCTGTCCTCCAGGTCGGTGGGGGCCAGCAGCTGGATGCCCCCACTGGTGCACTGCAGAGGCACAAAAATTGAAGGAAGATAAAAAAAAAATAGTCGTAAGGTAGGTCGCCCTCCCAACTTGTCCAGGAGTTCGTCTGTCTGGGGCATCGGGTGGGCGTCTGACTTTGTGACTGCATTCAGTCCTTGATAGTCCACACAAAAATGAGTAGAGCCATCTGGCTTGGGCACAAGGACTACGGGTGAGGCCCAGGGGCTGTTGGATCTCTGGATTACCCCTAAATCCAGCATTTCCTCCACCTCCCTCCTAATCTCCTTTTGGACAGTCTCTGACACCTTATATGCTGTCCACTGTATAGGTGTCTGTGTCCCTGTCTCTACATCATGCGTTGCAAAGGGGGTTAGTCCAGGTTTGGTGCTAAACAGTGGGGCAAAGTCTGCTAGAACCTCCCTTATTTCCTGGATCTTGTTTGGGGCCAGCTGGGGAGACAATTTAACTGCCTCCACAGAGGACTCCCACTTGCTTCCTTCCAACAAGTCCAGAAGGGGGTCTCCTTCATCCCTCCCCTCCCCAGGACTACATACTGCAAACACCATGTCAGCCCTATTAGCACATGGCTTCATCATGTTGACATGATACATTCTTTCTGTCTGTCTTCTGTCAGGTAACTCTGATATAATTCACGTCATTTACCTTTCTAACTACTTTGTACGGTCCTGCCCACTCAGCCTGCAGCTTGTCTTTCCGGACTGGAATAAGGACCATGACTTCCTGACCCACTGTGTACTAGCGAGCTCTGGCTCTGCGGTTGTACCACACTTTTTGTTTCTGTTGGGCAGCTGCCAGGTTGCTCTGGGCTGTCCCCATATGCTCCTTCAGCCTTTCCCTAAACCTAAGGACGTAATCCACAAAGGGAGTTCCCTGGGTGGCATGCTTGCCTTCCCAGTCCTCCTGGATCAAGTCTAGGGGCCCATGTACCCGGCGTCCATATAAGAGCTCGAAGCAGGAAAATCCTGTTGACTCTTGGGGTACCTCCCTGTATGAAAACAACAGGTGGGGAAGGTATTTCTCCCAGTCCCTCCCATGCTGTTCAGCAAACACTTGGAGCATTGACTTCAGGGTACTGTTAAATCTTTCCACAAGCCCACTGGCGTGTGAGTGATAAGGTGTTGTGCATCTCTGCACTACCCCACACTTCTCCCACAAACATTTCATCAGGTCCGACATGAAGGAACCCCCTCAATTGGTGATAACCTCCTGCAGAAACCCAACACGGGAGAAAATCTCAAGTAAGGCATCTGCCACTTTGTCTGTCCTCAGTGAGGATAGGGTGACTGCCTCTGGGCACTGGGTGGCATAATCCACCACAGTCAGGATGAACCTCTTCCATGAGGAGCTGGGGGTATTTAAAGGCCCCACAATATCCATTCCCAGCTTCTGGAATGGCTCCTCCACTATGGGCAATTGAATTAGGGCAGCTTGGGTTTTCTTACCCACCTTCCCTATTTCTTGGCACCGGTGACAAGACCTGCAATACTCCTTCACCTGCTGGGTGAAATTCGGTCAATAGAAATTCTGGGCCAACAGCTGCATAGTGCATGCGATTCCCAGATGACCAGACAAGGGAATATCGTGTGCAATCTTGATCAACTGCTCACGATACCCCTGGGGAACGACAAGCTGCCTGCCTATCACCCCTCCCTCTATATTCACAGCCAGAGTATACATCAGTCCATTTTCCCAATAAATCTTATGTTTACCATTACCTCCCTGTGCTCCGTCAGAGTCTGCCCAAACCCTCAGCTTCTCTAGACTAGGGTCACTTTTCTGAGCAGCTACAAACTCCTCACACATTCCCAAGGCATGGGACAGGTCCTCTTCAGTCTCTAAACTAGGGCCTCTAGCACTAGCATCAGTGCACTCAGGATCACTGTCATCCCTAACCCTCTCACAATGAGGTCACCCCTCCTTCTTCGGAATAACCCTCCGTAGCTGTGTGGTTAACTGCTACTGTGGAAATTTCTACCCCCTTTTCCTCCTTCAGCCCCACCACCCCCTCCGTCCACTCCGTTCCACTGATGAGGGATTGCTAGAGGTTCCCAGGGTCCATCTTCAGTCATCAGGTGCCAGGGCTTTTTCTTTTGTGGCCCTGACCCTGTGGAACTCTCTACCACGTCGGATTAGAGAATGCTTGTCCACCAAGTCCTTTAAAGCCTTACTGAAAATGTATTTATTTAACCTGGTTTTTGGAGAGAATGTTTAGTTTTATTTCTGCTGCCTTTTTACCTTTCTATGTAATTTATTGATTGAATGTTTGTCTGTGTTTTTACAATGTACACAAGCTTTGGTTTTTGAAAAGCACGTTATAAATAAAAGCTGATTTGATTTAATTTTATTTCATTAGTCCCCATATCAGGAGACACATGCTGGGGAATCAGCCTCCCAGGGATTTCCACACTGGGTTCTGTGGGGTCCAGGGAACTACAATGTTTCCCTTGCCGCTTGGCTATGGGTAACTGCACACACCATCCCCTGTTTGAGATTGTTGCCTAGGATGACGTCAACTGCTAAAGTTTTGGCTACAGCCACCTGTTGCACAGTTCCCCAATTTTACCCCAGTCTAGGAGAACACTAGCAAGGGGCAATGTTTTCTCCTCACCAGTACAGTCTTGTACAGTTACAAATTCATTGGGTATAAGCTGACCAGGCTCTACCAGATCCCCTTTTACCAATGTCAGGGATGCCCCTGTGTCCCTTAACCCTTGTGTCTGTACTCCATTCACAGTGACTGGGTGCATGTGTTCCCTCATGCTCACAGGAATGCTTCAAGGGACACATAAACAACCCACTTCTTTCCTAGTCCCATGTTGCATATTACTCATCCTTTTGAGACACTGCCTGGCAATATGCCCAGTTTCTTTACAAACCCAACATTCGTTTATTTTCTCGGAGAACTCTTTCCTTTGAAACATGGGGCTAGCTGATTTCAGTGGAGGCAGCTGCCCTGAAGGCACACTTTTCCCTTTCTGCCCTGCCACACCCACCCCATTCACTCATAGAGCAGGTCTGTTCTTGGCATAGCGCTCTGAGAGTTCAGCAGCCTCTTGCACTGTTTTGCGATCTCGGTCTTCCAGACAGGTTTTCAGCTCTGCTGGGCATGCCCAAAAAACTGTTCTAACACAATAGCATTTTCAATTTTATCTACAGAGTTTGCTTCAATTCCTTCCCACCGTTTTAAAAACTGACGTTGTTTCATGGCTAGCTCCTCGTAGCTCATATCAGGGCTTCTCCTGAGCTTACATAATTTAGCTCTGTATGCTTCTACAGTTAAATCAAACTGAATTAAAAGTGCAGCTTCAAGTTTGCTGTAATCATTACTGTCCTCATTGTCCATTTGACCCAATGCATCCCGAGCTTTCCCGGTAAGTAGCGGGGATAGCTGGAAGCTCCAGGACCCTCTAGGAATTTTAGCCTGAATACAAACTTTTTCAAAGGAATTTAAAAAGGCATCCATATCCTCCCCCTCTTTAAATTCAGCTATCAATTTGGAATTCAGTTTGTAACCCAGTCCTGTAGTTCCAGTTAAACCCAAGCCACTTACCTGCTCTGCTGCTGGAGGTTGGAGTCGTAACTTCTCCAGTTCATGTCGCCTCTGGTGCTCATGCTCTTCATGGTCAGCCCCTCGCTGTTCTCACTCTGCCTCTCACTGTTCTCATTCAGCCTCTCGCCATTCTCGTTCAGCCTCTCGCCGTTCTTGTTCAGCCTCCCTCTGGAACTCAAGCTCCATTCTGCGCAACTCAATCTGCAGTCTGATTGCTTCTGGCTCCAGAATGCTGGTGACCTTCCCCTGCTGCTGTGGCCCTTTGCTGGCACTGGCCCTGCTGTCATCCTCACTGGATCTGGACACTGCACTGGTCACTGGTCCCTCCACGCTCAAGGTTTGGTTCCTTACAGTCACAGTCAGTGACTCGATGCTCTGGGCATCTGCTGCCATCAGGGCATCCATGAGGTTCAGCTTGGAGGCTCTCCCCTCATGCAGGACTCCTCTGTCCTGGCACAACTGCCTCAAGTAGTCAACAGTGTGCCCGCTGTAGTTGGAAGCCATCTTCTTCCTTAACTATGGCTACTCTAACTTGCACTTTAGAAAAAAAAATAAAACAGGTAGGAACTTGACTGTAAGCAAAATGATATCGTTCTGTTTCCTTTTTTAAAAAATAAATCACTGCCTTATTTTGCAGGTGAGCTGTACAGTATTAAGCTGACACACTGAACAGTTAAAGCTTGTGTTACCCAATTTATCTGCACCACTGCCAACCAATCTGTCACAAATGCACTCAGCAGGTCAGGCCCTCTGTTCCTACAGTACCAACCTCCAAGCACAGTAATATGAACAGGTAAGAGACATGGTAACCCTCCTGTCTGCTTGTGGGCCTGAATCACCTTTGGTCTCAAGCTCTGGGGGGATTCAAACTGTGAACCTTATGCTAGCGTACCCAAATGTATAAGCTCAGATAAAATTCTCTTTGGGGGATGCAATATATCTGTCACCTAAGGGCACCTAACCAGGTATCCAAAATGAACCCTTAAAACTCTATAAAAGACCTTAGGTATATTCTTACCTTTTCCCAGTTTAGTAACACCATCAAGCTTATGAACAGTTTGTATCAGTCTTAACCCTCTATACGTCACATGCAAAAAGAACTTCAAAGACACACCCAGGCAGTCTTTCAAAATAATATTTTTACTAAAATGGATAAAAATATGTAAAATGTAAATACAGAACACTATATCAAAAAAAAATACAATCATTTAAAAGAACAAGGTTAAAGTACAAAACATAAACTCCTACCACAATACAATTATACTTTTTCTGTTTAATGTATTACCTCTTTACAGTGCTTAAGTTAGATCAGAGATCTTGTTTCTTAAGAGTCCAAAAAGATATGACCAAGTTCAAACACAGAATACAGTTTAAAACTCTGTGTTTCCACACCCCTTCTATGAAGTCATCTAGCTCCTCCTCCTTTTAGAATATAAAAAAATATACATACAATGATCTTCCTGTCAGGAGATATTTTAAATACTGTGACTTCAGCAAAAGCTAATTTCCCAAATTATGACAGTCTTTAATCAAGCCTTTCCTTTGATCTTGTGTGCTTTCCTGTTCCCAAGGCAGGTCAAAGATTTTACAACTTTTCACACCATGATGGCATAACATGTTTTTCCTCTAAGACGTCATAAAAGTTTACGAGCCCTATATCCTGGCAGCTCAGTCAGTTCTAATTAAGACAGGAAAACAGGAGACCCTTAATTAAGTCTCTCTAGTCTTTTAAATACCTCCTGGTTTCAGGTCACTTGTCACATCACTGACCTGGGCGGGGCACCCATAGCACAGGATGTCTCGTGTGAGACACTCATATACCACATTCTGTATTACAGGTGTCATAGAACAATCATAACCAGCTGGCCAAGCATCACAACCACAAGATAAATATTGAAAATAAATTATATATAGGCTTAGTTTTACCCCAGAACAAAACTTTTTCCGGAGGTGTCACTAGCTCTGTAGTAGTACAGTACTTTGTATTATATAGTATATAACAGCTTGGCATTGCATTGAAAAACAAGAATCTGGGAGTTAATATTATCAAAAAAAAAGTAATCCTGTTGTCAGAAATTGTCTTAAATAAAATCAAGAAATGGCAAAAGAATTGTACTGCTACATTTTTTGTAGCTGATGGGATAGCCACCCTAATGGTCACATTTGCATTATTACATTTGTATGAACATTTCCTGATTTTGTTCCTTGATAACCAAGCTATCCTGGTTGTGATGCCATCTTTAACAAGAAGCTACTGAGCCTGCCTCCGAGTGCTGCATAATAAGATGGTTGCTAGTCTAATCAAGACTGAAGTGCCCACATGGAATAAGTCAAAAATGTTAATTTTGAGAAAGGTTAGTGGGTGTCTTCACAGAATTAACATTAAAATGTAAGAGTATGCAAAACCCATTCCACAACTGACAGGGCAAGTTAGTCATGTATATACTCATAGCTGTAATAAAGTGTGACATTTGTGTTTGAATTGCAGAGACACCCAAAATAAATCGTGATTGCTCTGTCTAAAATTGGAAGTAAAGGGTAGCTCAGCAAACCTTTTTGTTAACCAAAAAAACTATTTTCAAGTTGTTGCTCATCCTCAGTGTCACTGAGGTCACACCTTGACAATCAGCTGTGAGGGTGAGGGAGCTGCTGCAGCTGATACCAGTGCCCCCCCATGGGTTGGTTGGCAGAAGGTACATGAATGCCATGCCCCCAGCCCCTTCACAAACTCCCTGGTAGCCAAGTGTCTCACTCCTGCAATGTGGCAACCCTCTGCCCACCCAGTTCACCCAGGTGGCAGTCTGGAGCAGTGTTTCCATGTGACTGGGCCATCCAGTGGAAATAATTATTAACTTAATGTCTTACGTAATTCCTTAGAGAAGTAGCATTGTAAGATGTGGAATAGCTCATTCCTTTGGATTTAAGGAGTATAAGTGAAAAATTAATTTTTAAGAAAGATATTTTTAAGCCTTTGCTAGAAAAATGTGCATGTTCTTGTTTCACAATGTAATAGTTTCACTGTATTGCCATGTATTGTTTCACAATAGTAATGTAATGTAATGTAGTAGTGATTTTTGTATTATTGTTGTGACTATTTTATGTATTATAGCGACTATGTTTCTATTTGATGTGCCAGTTCTGTGTCAGGTCATCCCTGAAAAGGAGATGTTTGTCCCAGTGCAGAAGGCGGAAGGAAGGAAGGGAGGGAGAGAGAGAGGAGGAGGCAGGAGGAAGGAAGGAAGGAAAGAGAGAGAGAGAGAGGAGAGAGAGAGAGAGAGAGAGAGAGCTGTTGAACCTGGGACCAGATATTCAATAAAACATTTTGAAGTAAGATGTAATTGTACTATTTTCTTGCTATGGTTATACATCACTCAATAAAGAGGATTTTAATGAAATATAGGGATAAGCCTTAATAATGCCATTTTAGCCCACTGGACAATTTTCCTGCAATACACCACTACCAATGTTATAATACTATCATTTCTGCAGTGATAATACATGGTTTCAGACTGATAATACTATCGTTCAGAGCTGATAATACTATTATTTTAGCTCTGAACAATAGTATTATCACAGAGATGCCACAGCACTTGCACAAGTCTGACTCCCACAGACGCCCAGTTGCCATGGTGTCAAGTCCCTTCCTGCACAGCTGAAGTGATGGCATGCATTCTCATTGGCAGCTTTCCTCTGTGGGCAGGCAGAACAACTTAAAAAAACTGGCGGCACTTTACTCTCGCTTAGCGAGACTAATGCGTCCCCATTCATTCTTCATTTTTTTTTCTTTTTAAACATTTGGTGGATTATCTGGTTTATCCTGCATTCACTGAAGGATGAGAAAACTAAAAGGTAGGACTGCCACCCAAAAGTAAATGAGAAAAAGTTAACAGACACGGGGGGGCGGGATGAGGATGAGCGAGCGAGTGAGTCTTCAGTACACCGGTCGGCCGAGAGCGAGTGCCTCTTCAGTGCAGTGCTTGGCCGGTCCATCTCACAGAAAAAGCCACATAATTTTGAATGGGATTCATATATTACAAAAAATGAAAGATAAATAAGGGTGTACTTCAAGGCAATAAGACCATCGAGAGGTTTTGGGGACTTTGGGAACTTCTCGAGGTTCCAAGTCCCCAAAACCTCTCGATGGTCTTAGTGCCTTGTAATATACCCTTATCTATGTATTATTCTATGTATAATCTGTGGATGTTGTCCATGATGCTGGTGATTCCAGTGTATATCCCAAGCCTGGAGTATCATTGCGGACTGGCAGGAGGAGGAATGAGTATTCCAGAGCATGCTGTCCTTTTGGAGGGGGGTCTAACTCGCTCTTCATTACCACTGTATAGGTGAACACAGGTGGCAGTGCAGCTAGGGAGCAGTCAGTGGGATGGTGACCGGAAAGGTCAGATGTAATGTACCAAAGCACTCTACCTGTGGGCAGGGGAATGGTAGGTGCATGGAGGTAAAGCTGAGGACTGTAAACAGCTGCTACCTCTACATCTGCTGGGGCCACTCTGCTCTCTCTATGAGAATGCTTGAACCCCCTAACTAGAGCTTTTTTCTGGCTAGTAGGTTCAAGAGCCAGCCAGTCTACCTGGGAAGACTGTGGAGGCTTAGAGGAAGAAGGTGGGGGCCTTTCAGTTGGCCAGAAAATATTTATGACAGGAGAAAAAAAAAACACTTGTGTGACTGAAGGAGGTTTCTGACATATATATAAATACCTGAGATAAAGACATGGGGAGAGGAAAGAATATGTGGCATTCTAGAGGGCAGATAATATTTGAAAGTCTGCTCTATGTGCAGTGTTGATCTTTTTGCAAGAAAATGTTTCCTCAAAAAGCCGTAAAAAGGTTAGAAATTACATTATTTAGATGAGTTTGTTAAAACTGCATACAAAAAATAGTTATGTGCATAAAATGTGTCTAAATATTTCCCTGTTGTTTCAGATTGCAGGGCATTTGGGATGAAAAGCTACCCCCTAAAATCCGAATCTGTAGCACTGGTGCACCTACTATAGAGATCCATACAAACTAGAAGACAAAGTGCTGTGAGCTAAATTTAGGCAGAAGGAAAAAAGGTGAGATTACCATGTTACTTACAGTACTAATCAAAAGGCTATTATTATGCAAAATTATGCAAGTGTTGCATCTGCATTCTACTCTGCTTTTCTTTGAAGATCTATTTCCATTTTCATGAGGAATCTCTGTCTTCCACACTGCAGGTGCTGATCTCAATAAATCTGTAATTCCGCTTTTTGTTGTTCCACTGCCATCTCCATTTCAGTGAAATGCCTCACCTGTGGCAGTATTAGATGATAAAAGAGTCAAGGAGAAGTGTTGCAGAAACCTGAATTTTGTATATTTTATGTAATTAAATTAACTGTCATATGTGTGCTCTGCTAGCAGATTTTTTTTACACATTAATCTTGGGTCATGTATGCATGTTTGATAAATTGAATTGTTATATTGGCACTGGAACTGGTGTGCACATAGGCAGATTATCCAATTTGTTAACATTTATGTTCAAAGCTACTGGATGTGGGCAGGAAGGTGCTTGCAGGGCATTGAGATGATTGCAGCTCTGTTAAACTCTGGCCGAGGGCGCCAGTGCAGGCGAGAGCAGAAGCCCATCAACCAGGAGCCCCAGGTTCAGGTGCTACCAGAGCATTGTACTCCCCTTTGTGACCTTGAGCAAGTCATTTAACCTCCCTGTGCTTGAGTCCACCCAGATGTAAAATTGGATGGAAACAGCACCCCTCTGAAACTGCGATGCTGTTCTTCAGTCCAGCTATCCTAAGTAAGCAATTCTACTACTAACGGTTTGCTTCTGAAGAAATGTCAATCTGCCATGTAAGCTCTAGTTCAGTCTGTACCACATGGCACATCTAATCAGATGAGAGACTTCAAGAACGAAGGCAGATTAAGCTCTGGTGATCAGCCTAGAATGGACACTTTCGTAACACATGGAATTTTGGGCAATCCCTATTGTATTTCTGGGCTAACCAAACATGCCGAACCAAGACTGGAATATCAGTGAGTAAGTAATCATAAGGACGGAGTAAGCACAGAACACAAAACCTAAGTAATGGACACAAGGCATAATTTCTTGATTGCCCAAGAAAATAAGCAGTCATTCCGACAGTGTGAAACAAAGAATGCCTTTGATGTTGAACTAGAATGCCACATGTGTACAACATCAGTGTACCCCCACAAATGCAGGTGTATTGCACCCATCAACTTGCTGAGGCAGTGAATGCCTGCTAACCGACATAATGCTTTCTAGTTGGTTGTTGGACCCATTATTTGCAATGGACCCGTGACGTGTGAAAGTGATAATATGACTGCATATACTAATTGTAGAAATATAAAAGAATAAATAAATAAAATAAACAGCCAGCAAATAAAGATCAAGGGTTCATCCAGTCTACTCAGGAAAATGTCCTGCCTATCCCCCTGACCCACCATCTTGTAGGGGTATTTAGCCCTAACACCTACCCCAGCCACCCCCCTCTATCCTTCACCTCCTTAACTAATCCTTTTGGTCTTACCAGGCCCCTACACCTGTCCGACCCATTCCTGAACTCCGTCCTCACCACCTCCACTGGCAATCTGTTCCAAATGCTCCACTACACTCAGTAAAATAGAATTTCCTGTACTCTAGCAGGTTTTAATTAGTCTGTCGGGGCTCACAAGAGTAACTTCTCACTGCTTTTGAGTATGAAAATAGGAGTACATGTATTAGTAAGTTACTCAATTCAGCCCTTTTTTACAGCTGCAGTGGGCATATCCCTGCAGAAGTCTTGCAATCACTGTAGAGAAAAGGGAGCTTACCAGATACCAACTGGACTTTTTAAATAGTGTAGGTGAACGGCAATCACTGCATGTCCACTGCACTATTTTGTCTGTCGGTACCAGCTGAACACGGCACTGTCTGCCATGTCCAAGATGGCCGCCAGAGCCCAGTGCACATGTGCAAGTCATTGTGCATGCGCAGAGAACTCTGGCAGCCATTCTGGACATGGTGGACTGTGCTGCCATGCCTCTGAAGTTCACTGTACATGCGCTAGTCATCGTACAAGCGGCAGAACACTCCGGTGGACATCTTAAATGCAGCGGACAGTGTTGTGTTCCACCAGACCTAGGCTGCAGCCATACTGGCTCTTGTTAGAGTTTGTTTCAGTTCAGCCTCAGTCAAGTGCATTCCAAGCTATGGGGGGAGTTACTCAGCAATAAGCCTTTATTGCAGACTGCTAAAAATGAAAACGTGATTCAATAGAGTTGGAAAAACATTTACCTACTAATTTCTTAGCACATACATCACTTTTTTCAGAATTTAGTCCTTTAAGTGTTATGCAATAGTCAAGAGGAAAGTTGGGATGTGGCAAACTATCAAAAATGTAATTCAGTTAGTGTCCAAACTGCAGTATTTGATGATCCCACAGTATTGTGCTGTGCGCATAGGTACTAAATGCTTCAACACATTAATACCTGATCAATTTAGAGCAAATGTTTAGACTAGCTTATATTGCTGTAGAAATTAGTTTTGCAATCACAAATATTCAGAAACGTTGTCTCTGGCCCATAGGGAGGGAAGACCATGCTCTGCCATTGGGATAAAAATAATATTCAAAAGTTATTGCAAACCACAGAAAATGAGACATTTTCAGCAGATGTGCCAGTATTAAACATGTGTGTGTGTGTGTGTGTGTGTGTGTGTGTGTTAAGTTAATGTCAGTTTTATTGATAATTTAAGCGTCTGCATGCAGTAGGACTGATGGTATAAGTATTTAGGTACTGTAGTGGACTTCCCATACCTAGCACTACTCTCTGTATAGCTTACTCAGCTGGTCATCGTTAGAAGAGACTGGATAATGGTATGGGCCACTTTTACATTCAGATATTGGGTCTTCCCTGTTACCTCCATTCCTCTCTCTTCAGTTCCCCTATCTACTTATGCTATCAATCATTAACCCCACCAGTCTTTCCATAACCCCAAATGCACTAAGACTATTGGCCAAGCAGGGTTCTCATACAGACTCCCTACCCGCTTGAATAAGCTCCATAATGTGACGCATTCAGCCACTTTGAGAAATGCACTCAAAGCTAAACTTCAGGATCTCATCAGCCCTGGTTACTACTGAGTGCAGTACCTGCCTGGTCTATATTGAGACACGTGTTCTGCTATTTTGACATGTTCTCTGGCACTTGGTGTTATTGCATGTTTTGGCTGCTCTTTGCCCTTTATACACATCTGGGTTTTATTTATTGTGCAGGCTGTCTGCTGTGTTTGTCTCACTACTCATACTGTTCTCTCATATAATAATATATTTTGATTTATGCAATACCTGTGAATATATTTCAGGGCAGATATCAGTGATATTTTTGCTTCCGGGGACCTAGAGTGAGGATATTGTAATATCCTCACTCTAGGTCCGATATCCTCACTCTAGGTCCTGACTGGCTCATTCAGAACTCATTTGCATTTTTGGTCTCAGTAGCAGTACTAACCACATTCAAATGTGAATAACCTTAAAATGAAAAATGATAGCATGATAATGTATGAAATTTGTTCAGCACAAATATATCTACAAAATGAGTGGTGTTTCATTTACAGATACCTTTTAGTTTTTTTATTATTTATTTATTTAATGATTCGGAAAAGACCTTTGAACGCAAGCTCTTTTACAAAGGTTCCTTGTCACAGATTGCAAAACAAAGTACAATAGGAGAAAGCAAGGGTACGTTACAATGAACGATATAGCTTAGATTCAGAACTTACAGAATAACTCAAAACATAGGTACAAGTTAAAATAACAAGAAAAAAACACTTTGTGAGGGTGGGGGGGGATAAGCAGCCACAAAGTGCCTTGTCAGTAGTTCAGAGGGATGGGGATAGCTGGCAGTGGGGTGAAGAAAGGAGGTACAAGAGAGAGAGAGGTATGTACTGTGGTGGAGGTGAAGGGTGGGGGAAGAAGAGCAATAAGGTATAGGGAGAAATGGTGGGGTGAGGGGAGGCTGAGCAGAGAAGACGTGCTAGAGTAAATGGTGGGGTGTGAAGGGGCATGGTCAGGCAGCTTGCATTAGTAGTGACTGTAAGGGAAACTCACAGGACTGGGAGTTGGTGGAGAGGGGTGGCGGGTGCTGAAGGAGCATGATGCAAACTGATTGCTGAGGCATAATTAACAAGAACAGCAGAAAATTCAATTTGTTTCACTTTTTGCAACAAACAAAAGCAAATAACTTTAAAACAAAAAATTATACCATGGTACTTTGAGCACAAAGGTTGATCAGGACAAAAATATCTACAAAATGAGTGGTGTTTCATTTACAGATACCTTTTAGATTTTTTACAATCAGCAAAAAATGGCAAGAAATTATTTTTTTTTTCACTTTTTTGGAGGTATGGCATAAATAGAATACGCAACCCCCCTTACTGGAAATATTGTTGATATTTCTTTGTTCTCATGCCAGTTGACCCAATGCAATCACTCCTGGCTTCACCACTCATGATGTCATCGGGTCAACTGGCTCTCGAACAAAAAATATCAATAATATTTCCAGTAGGGGGACTGCATATCCCTTATGTACTTGAATTCTACATGACTGCTGCATGCCCCCTGCCCTTATAACACATCTGGAAGTGAGCTGGTTGCAGCTTAGCCTATCTTTCCTGGTGAAATGTTTCACTAAATAAAAATAAAAGCAGAAAGGCAGGAGCACAGTGCTGTCTTGGATATGTCCCCCCTGCCCCTCCCCCCCCACTGGTAGTGCAAAGGCTGGAGTGTGATGATGTGTCAGCCATTTCCCAGACCCCCTTCCCATTTTTAATTTTTTTCTGTAGTGGTGGTGCAAAGATGTGTTGTCAGTTACAGTGCTGATGTCACTGTAACTGAAATTAAGGTATGAAATTAAAGTAATTTGCACATGTTCAGAGTGCTATATGAATTGGTAAGATAGCTCTGTTACCACACATGCCACTGCATGTACTGTATACTGTATACAATGAGTTCACGTCATCCGTCCGCTTGGAGAAGGGTTGCTTTCTGACAGTAGCGGCTGTGGAAGTGAAGCATTTCTCACCACTTAGAGCACAAAAGGAGCCCGACACAGAGAGAAAAAGACGGGCAACTGCCTTGTAAAGTTCTCTCTCTCCACCTGTCCTATTTCTACATCAGTTCACCTCCAATGGTGCCACTCCAGCACAACATAGCGGGTAGGGTGCAGTTGGGAGGCAGTATAGCACAGTGGTTTAAGGCTCTGAGCTGCAAATCTGGAGACCTGGGTTTGAATTCCACAGCCACCACTTGCATACTGTGTGACCCCGAGCAAGTCACTTAACTTCCCTGTGCTCCCAAGTTGCACCTGTAAACAAGCTTTCAGCTTAGTGTGCCAATCCCGGTTAAACAATTGGGGGAAAAAAGGGTGCATCGGTAGCCAAGACTGCAGGAGACAAAATAAAATGAATGTCCCTCACACTGTAAATGATGTAGTCCTTTAGTCATTGTTTATGGCGCAATTGTCCTTCCAAGGTAGAGTGAGTGAGTCAAGTGACTTTAAGAAAACATCAAGACATGCAGTTCAGTTTCCTTTCATATTGCTGAGGACTGACAGAGTACTATACTAATATGTCACTTTGCAGGTGTCCTATCAGTAGTTCTCCCTTAATTAACTTCCTTGGGAAGGAATCAGGTTTATTGTGGGATATGTGTCCCAAGTTTGGAGACTATTCTCTGCAACTGCAGAAGGATACAATACTAAAAATCAATTAATTTACTTTCAGAACATATAATGTGTATCTGGTTGTTTTTATTTTGATGCAAACAATATAAGTGCAGTAAAACACTCCAGGGTGTGGGTAGTAGAGAGATCACCGCACTTTTTTTTTTTGTTTAGTTGTTTAACCAGGAGTAGCACACTAAGCTGAAAGCTTTTTTACAGGTGTGACCTGGGAGCACAGGGAAGTTAAGTGACTTGCTCAGGGTCACACAGTATGCAAGTGGAAGCTGTGGGATTCAAACCCAGGTCTGGTCTGCTGGATGTCACCAGATTTGCAGCTCAGAGCCTTAAACCACTGCACTGCACTGTACTGCCTCTTCCAGGATCAATAAGGCACTCGGCCCTCATTATGCCCCTGGGTATATGGTGATCACACTACTGCCCATACCCTGTTATGTCTTATTACCTACATTGAGCCCTATGCACCATGGTGCGGAGTGTCTATGCACCATGGATCCGCAGCATGTAGCCACTCCACACCCATTGTCCCCCCCAATGTAGGATGCATGAACTGGGGTGCACAGCCCCTATGCACCTGATCCCCCAGCCACGCAGACACCAATGCACTGGTGGCAGGCAGGGTGTGTGCCATGCACAAAGGCACATAGTGCATACTGTAGGGGGTGTAGGGCTGAGAGAGAGATGCCAGGGGGGACCCTGCTGTAATGGCCATACAAGGCCATGACCACGCATGCATAGGGTCCCCCCTGGCATGGCAACTGGTCCTGAATACCCTTCCCCAACACTTGAATCCCCAGATCCCTGCAGCTTGGAGACACCCCCCTGTACATGTATGCCCCTTCCCCAGTGCAGGCAGCAGAGGAGTTGTTCAGTGGGCATTGCCACTGGCTGACTCATGGCCATGGCACCTCCTGCCAGGTCTGGGGTTCAGGAGTGGTGTGGTCATTGCAGTGGGGGGGGACTTGGTCATGTGTGGACAGAGATATTGCAGTCCCAGGGCCAGTGCCCCACTGTGTGTGGGGCTTAATGCTGGAGACAGGGCACTACTGTGGTTGGGGGCAGAGGACGGGCATTGGGGGACTGGGGTGGGCACTTCCTCATGTGGGGGGCAGCTGTGCTCCTAGTGGTGGGGGATGCCTCTGGGGCAGGTGTGGGGGGCTCTACCACCGGCGGCAGCCACCCACATGGTCCATGGGTGCTTGCGGGTGATGCACAATCCCAGTCCCATGCCATCATTTATGAGGGATCCACTACTGGTCCCAGGCAGGACATTCGATTGGCCACCCACCTAGGACCACAACTCCACCCCATCCTCCCCACTAGAGCCTGCATGTGGGGTGGGGCCATGGACAGGTGGCCAGCAATCATAAATGCTGCCAGGTGTGCACCTGTCTACAGGTACAGAGCTCTGTGGGTGGGGTACATGCCTGTGGCGCATACCTTATGCCCTGTCGTGCATAGGGGCCAATATGTATTGCACTTTTGTATATGAAGGCTACCTTATAAGCAAAGTTTTGGGGCTACCTTCTATGGGTAAAAGTGCTTTTCAATTTGTTTGTTTGTTTGTTTATTCGCTTAACGGGTAAGCACACTGGAAACAAGTTCCTTTTATAGGTGCAACCCACATATATTGCATACAGACAATATATAATCAAACATACATATACAATGCAGCAAATTGCAGACAAAAATGTCTTTGTTACGTATAAAATTCATAAAAAAAATTCATAAAAAACAGTTACAATTAAATTGAGATTCGAATACATCCTTAATGCATCGGGCAAACTTTTGACAGAACACAACCACCTAATATCTTGAGGAATTTCATTCCAAATAAATGGAGCAATATAAGCAAAGGATCTTTGTCCACTTTTAGATTTCATAAAAGGAATCTCGAGAAACCTACTGTCTGACCTATGTCTAGAATAATGACCATCAATATATGGTCTCAAAACTTTGAAATACTATGTGGAATTCGGAGTCCATAACTTTATATATGAACTTGGCCACACAGTATTGGAAATTTAATGAAACCGTAACCAGCCCATTTCTTTCAAAATCACACAATGATGAGATGACTTAGAACAATTTAAAGCAAACTTAGCTATCAAGTGAAGTAAAGTGGATTTCTTTGAAATCACTGTCGCATGAAAGCAGTGTCAGTAATCATAGCTGCATAGTTCACAATAGGAAGTAAGCAGCAATTGAAATAACCAGCCTAGACTCGAATAAGAAATGAACGGATTCTGTACAAAGAACCTAATCTACAATGTATTCTTGAGGTAACCCTCAAAAATGAGATTCATAACTTAGATGAGAATCTAGTAATACCCCAAGATATTGAAATGTATCAACATAGTCAAACAGTAATCCATCAAGAGATTTAACTTCCAAAGTACCAACCTCAGATCTCAGTCTAGGTGGGGTACCAAAACCATCACCTTTGTCTTAGATTTGTTTAAGAGTAATTTACAGGCCATAAGTGAAGACTGAAATTGCACAATTCCTCTCTGTTAAAGAAACACCTAGATCTCCAACTGACAAACCCTCGCGATAAATTACTGCATCGTCAGCGTAAAGTGTTAGAGAAGCATTATTAATCACACTTACTAGTTGATCAAAAACAAAGAAAACAAAAGTGGCCCCAAAATAGAACCTTGTGGAACCCCACACTTAACCATTACAGAGTCTGATACAGCACCCTATATTTAACCCTTTGAAACCTATTTGTTAAATAATCCCTCGTCCAGTCCAAGAAAGACTCACCAACTCCAATGACTCAAGTCTAGAAATCAACAATTGGTGATCAACTGAATTGAATGCCTTGGTCAAGTCCACGAACACGGCACCGGTCAGACACCCTTTATCCATGCCATTAAGTACCGCGTCTGGAAACTCGACCAAGGCAGTCCAGTACTCCTTCCTTTCTAAAACCATGTTGGTTCTGAGACAATAATCCAAAGCGATCCACATACCCAATCAACTGATTATAAACTATTCTTTCCTGAACTTTAGCTAAAGCAGACAAGATAGAAATAGGTCTGTAGTTACAAAACTCATGTTGTGAACCAGATTTAAATATAGGAGTGACCAAAGTATGTTTCCATATATTAGGTATAGTACCTGTAACAAAAGACAAGTTGAAAATAATACTAACTGGAAGTGCTATAACTGAGGCAGCATCCGTAATAAACTAGGACATAAGCCATCAGAACCAGCTGAGCTGTCCCTCTTAATACAACGCAACAAATCTCTACCTCTCCTTCGAGTAGTAGTCTTTATACAGTTTAGGATTAACTGTAAAATCTTCAGTCAATCCCAAATAGTTCACCTTGGACTGGTCACTAAAGGAATCAGGCAATGCAGTAAATTTCAAATTAAACTCGTTAGCTATCTTCGATGGACAAGACAAAAAGTCACCGTTCAACCTCATTGAACCTGGTTGACAAACATTAGGCCTTATGAAATTGTTAATTGTTTTCCAAAAAGTAGTAGCGTTAGATAACCCTTCACATTGTTTATGACGAATATAGTCTGTTTTAGCCTTCCTTATCTTAGCCTTACATTGGTTCCTTAAAGTCCTATACGCATGATAACCAGAAGCAGAATGGTTCATTTTATACGTTTCAGGCCTTGTCTCGTTGTCTCATAAGTTTAATCAAAGGAGGTGTTAACCACCCATAAGTTTTCCCTCGGACCCTTCTTTTAACAAGGGGAGCTAACTGGTCCAAAACATGTGTAAACTCAGTAATGAAAAAATGCAATGCAGAATCCACATCTGGGATAGAATATAAAAAAGACCAATCTATTTTACCCAACTCTGTACAAATTTAGTCACTTACCTTTAGAGAGCAGGGGCAGGAGTTTCAAAAAGATCCACCCAAAATCCGCCTGGCACAATTTTCAAAAGGTAAATCTGTCCAAACTGTAAGATCAGCTATTATATGGTCTAAATACATCTGAATTTCACATCCAAAAAATGACCTATTGCAGATCATATTTGCAGCAATCTTTTGCCACAAATCGTGACTTTTTGTCACACGTGTATACATCAGATGCAATCGGGTGAATGCAGAGTCAGGTGCAGCATGCGTTTTTCGTCTGCATCCTACCCTTCTGACCCCTCCAGGTATCTACTAAGGTGGTGCTTTTAAAAAATAAAGATTTCTGCCGGCCAAGTGGAGTGGAGGACTGAGGCACTGGGTGCCTCACCTCCTGCCACGCTGGTGACCTGGGTTCAGAAATGGATGCGGGTCACTCAGGGGGCATGCCAGGCAGGTAGGACTGAGCATCCCCATGACAGCTGTCTTCTCCTACTTTGAGAGGGGGGAATTACAGGACCTCATTATTCATCTGCCACCATGAAGTATCTGCATGGCAGTGCAGTGGGGTCATGCAGGGAGGAGGGATGACACACAGGACGCAGGAGGTGTCTCTGTGGAGAGAGAGTTCACACATCATGTCCATGGCATGTGCAACAGTCCCTCAGGGCAAAAATGTGGGAAAAAAACAGTAGCAGGATGATGCCTGAAGCCCTGCAGGCCCCACACTGGTGACCAGCACCTCTAGAGGACCCTCAGGCCGAAGGTAAGTAGGAGTGAGGTTAGCCATGGAGAAGTCGGATGATGGGCTGAGGGATCAGTTCGATGGGAACAGCTGGGCAGCTAACGTGGATGAAACACAAGATACAAAAAAAAAAAAATAAAGCTTTCTCAAACAACTAGCATGTGTCATGTGTGTTTAAAAAAAATATGTTTTTGTTAAAAAAAAAAAAAAAGACAACTGTATTTACTCACCTTTCAGATGAGAACGTGTTCTGGGGATACCTGGGCAGAAAGTAGATTACATTACAGGAAATGATGTAAGTTGAAGACTAACAAATTCTATCTATCTGTGTGAGAGGTAGATCATAGGTAATGTCATGACCCTCCATCTATTCCAATCCAGACATTTCTCACTTTGTGTTCAACGTCCTTCCCCCCCTTGTGTACAGTGCCACTCGTCCTCAACCCCCATTTTCAAGTATCCCCCACTTCAGTCACCCATTATCTGTCCGTGACTTATTTTTACTTAGACGGATAATGTATTTCTTAGATCTTTAATAAAAATGTTAATTTAATTTTAAAACAGCACATAAGTAGTTTGAATCAGCCTTTAAAAAAAAACACCTTAGTAGATACCTGGGGCAAGATTCTCTAAAGGATCTGATGCAAACATGAATGCGTGTTGTGCCTGTCTGCATCTGCCCAAATATTTCAGAGCAAATGTGTCTATTTATGAAAAAAAGTCATGATTTGCAGTAAAAAAATACACAAATGTGGCTTGTTTCTATTTTTTTTGCTGGAGTTGCATCCTTTTGCAAGTTTGATCAGTAAGTGCACTAGGTAAACAAATGCCTATTTTGAGGGAGATCACATACATGAAATGCATTACAAAGAAAGGTACAGGGGTATAACAATACAGGCAGGGCAATTCAGAGTACAAAACAGCATAAGTGGAAAAAAAAGGCACATAAAACATTAAAACATTAACAAGAAATATAAAAAAGCTTCTACAAATCCATGGGGGACCAAGAGAGATAAGATACATAGTCAAAAACAATCAGTGCAAATTGAGTAAGTTATCATGCTTCGTCAGGTAGAAAGAGACACAGAAAATCATCAAACTTAGCCAAATTAATAAGAATCAGGGGCAGGGACAGCTATGCACTTTCGGTAGGTGCTCTCAGTACCTACTGCAAAATGGGGATGCTGAAGAACTTTGCCGAATCTCAGCAGGAATGGAGTTCCATAATGTTGGTGCAACATTGGCAAAAGAGGGTTCCTCAGACCTGGTTTTAAGTTTGGGGATCTCTAATGGGGCATTTACTCCAGACCTCAATGGGTATTTACTGCGTAGAGGGTTGAGGAGAGTGAGAAGGGACAGAGATATATGATTTTCAAGAATGCCATGGATGATACCCCTAGTGAGAGGTCACAAGACAGGGGTGAAGGAAACCTTTAGTCCCACTAGTGGCAGAGCTGGCCTGTCAACCGGGACCAGAGTACATGAAAAAATCCCAGTCGGGCAAGATAACACTGGCTTCCCACAGACCCCACACCAGTGACCTAGGTACCTCCTTCCACTGGATCCAGACCACAGCAGGAGGTGGGGAGCCCAAACCAATGCTACTGGGGGAGCCATGGAGAATTCGGAGTAGATGGGTAAGTCCAGGAGAAGCTAGATGATTGTTCTGGGGACAAAAGTTTGTAGAAGGGGGCATGGCCAGAAACAAGGTGGATAAAAAAAGTGTCTTATGAAAAAGAGGAAAAGAAAATAGCAGCAGACATCCTCTGATGGATCCTTTTGAAAATCCTGCCCCATTTTTATGGATGCATGGGCGGAGCTCTGCAGATGTATTGCTACTATTCTGCGTAGTAGCATTGTGGAAGCACGTGACTGGATTGCTGCCTGGTGTGCTTCCACAGTGCAGTGGCATAGTTTCCAGTGGTTGTGTTTATGCGGCCCTTCCCCTCTGCCAGCCATATAAACACACCCACTTCTCAGGGCACTACTTTTTCTTCTGTAAGTACAGAAGTGATGGCTGCCATGCCCAAGGTGGTTGCTAAGTTGAACTGTGCATATGTGAGTGTCTTGCATGCACAGTTCCAACATCATCGTCATCTTGGATAGGGCAGCCTCCAGTGCTATGGAAATGCAATGGCTGGGATGTTGGGAGATAATAAAAAGGAGCTCCGTTACCGCTGTTACTTGATGGTGAGCAGCATTCTCATATTCTTTAGCATGGCGAGAGCGATTACCAAGAGCACCCACCACTTATGTAATTGCTCTCACTGTGCTGAGCAGCCGTATCAGCTCTGACCAGATTTTGTTTTAAAATGGCATGCAAAAAGCAGGCTTTCATGTAAGATTTAAAGTTTTATAAAGCTGTTCAGTTATCAAAGATCATACCCTACATTTTGTTCTGATATTAAGCATTAACCCTGTGAAAAAGTAGATTTATTAATTTTTGTTTGTGTCCTCGTTCATCATTTTTGTGGCCTTACCATCTTGGACATACAAAATATCTTTGTCCAACAAGATATTTTCTTATGTGCTTTGGGACTGGGGTCAATTTGTTGAGTTGTTTCAATGCTTTGATGTGTAAACTAACCATCAGCCATCGTGCACTAATTAAACCTAAGTGCTGGGATAGATTTCCTGTCAAAAAGTCAGAAATTCCCTTATGGATTGTGACTTGAGTGCAACGGAGCAGTCTTGGCACAGAAGGAAGTGTGCCCACTGGAGAGCTAAAAGCTAGAAAGGCATAAGTATGTGAATATGAAATGCTGTAATAAAACTGTTAGCATCAAATAACATTTTGGTTTGAAAAATACTGGTTCAGCTTTCAGGTAACTGCCATTTCCAATACTTCAGACATCCCCACCAGTTTCCCATCTAGTATTTAAGATGTACTTCAAAAACCCTGCAGTCACTGATAAGTTAGCACGATGCTTTGAAATATGGAAATAGATTAAAATGATCTTAAAAGTTACAATGATGATACTGGGTACATGGATTTTCATAGCTTTTCTGTTGTGTATTTGTAGCTTGTTATTTACGTAATGCATAAAATCACTGAAGTTTTCTTAAAGGTGTGCCTTACTGGATGGTATCATTTTTATCTTATTTTGACTGAATCTTTCCTATATAACCCCAACCCCTACCGGACACACCTGCAAACAAGCTGCTTGCTGGTGTGATCTGTCCTGTATAAAAAAACATTTAAAACAAATATATAGATTTCTTCATTCCTACAAGGTCTTCGGTTGTCAGGAGCTGACAGGGGGAAGAAGCTGGTAAGTCTAGCTTGATCATTTTGTCTGGGACTACTCACATCTGAACTGTTTGCTATCATTTCCTTTTCCATTGTTGATTTTGAGTCAGTCCATCTATAAAGTGAAATAATGCTAAGCATACTTGTTTGTCCTTCAGGCATCACCCAGTGTTGGTCATGTACTCATTATTTTGGTGTGGGTGAGTAGCGGTGTGTGTGTGTGTGTGTGTGTGTGTGTGTGTGTGTTGTTTGCATGCTCATTATTTTGATGTGAGTGAGTAGTGGTGTGTGTGTGTGTGTGTGTTTGCATGCTCATTTTTTTGCTAATTATTTTGGTGTGTGGGTGTGTGCATGCGTGTGTATTAATAAATATAGATATATAACATAATGAAGACAGGTAAGACACAGTAGGAATTAAGTCCCCTGATTATAATGACACAAGATTAGTATTTATAATGTACTTTATCTGCTTATTATAATATCAGCAATTGTTCTAAAGCACGTACACATATATATGGAATTGTATTTGTTTGTTCTGACATGCTGGAAAAGACTTACTAGACAATAATGCATTATTGTCCCTTGTTCTGCATGGCTTTCCAGTCTTGCAGAAATGATGTTGTACCACAGTTCAAAGGAAGGTCATGGAATGCAGTTGTACCATTCAGTGGTACAACAACATATCAGCTGATCGCCACCTGAACCGAGAACCTACGCCTGCAGTGTTTTTTTTTTAAAGCCGCTGAGCTGTTGGTGCAGGAAAGGAAGACCAATCCAACACAAACTCACAACGCAAACACAGATAAGTGCTGTGTTAACTTTCATTCTTTTTTTTATCTTGCTACTATTAAAATATGGCTGTTGTTAAACAGTTGTTTCAGTATGTGTCTCAAGATGTCTCCCACTTTCACTTTTGCTGCTCACTCTGGGCTCCCCTAACTCTAAAAAAACCCAAAACTATACACTATAAAAAATAATGGTTGGGCAAACACGTGCCCCACCAGCCTGCACTGCCATCTTGGGCTTCTGATTATATCAGACCTCTTGAGCATTGTTCTTGAGGTCTGATATAATCAGTACCCCACTGTAGCAGCAAGGGCTAGTTGTGCATAATTGCCCAACCAATAGTTTCTATGTTGTTGCCACTGTTTAAAGTTAACGGACTTGAGAGCTCAGATGTCCCTTCCGGTACCACATCCTATTGTGCTTGCTGTGCACAAGTCTAATGCTGCACCTGTTTCTTTTGCAGATGCTTCTCTTGATGCACAATAGTCCAGTTTAATCGATCCATTTCTAAAGCACTACATTATTCCTGCTGATTTCAATAGGAAATGAACATTTGTGCTAGGACTCTAAACAATTTTTAATTATGATTGATTAATAATGTCTCCATAGCTTAATTATGTTCCATTTGAAATTATAATGAAATTGGTTAGCCTATCTCAAGTCCAATTAAAGGTTTTTTTTGTAATCCAGCTAGTTTAAATAGGATGCCTCTTTTTCATCCTAGTATCCACTTGTGTTGGCCATAGTCAAAAATGCTTTAAAAATGTACCTGCACCTGCAGTAACCATATGAGTGTATATGCGGGTGGGTGATTTTGAGCGTGTGTTTCATATCTGCCCTATTGTGTTGGTGGATGATTCACTGAGGTGGAATATGAATTTAGGTAACAGATTCCTATTATAAATCGAAAAGTCTAGGAATTAAGCCATGTAAAAAATAACCTTTTTTGAAAGCATCATTCCCTTAGTGAAGAACTAGATTTACAAAAATGTGTATGTTTTAGGGGGAACAAAAGAATGAAATAAATGTTCTAATAATAATGTCTTATTATTATGCAGAAGGGAAGGGGAGACAAGCTTGATGGTGTGGGTATGGGATGCCAACCATCATTACTGCAGCCAGTGTTTTTTTTTCTCCCCATTTTCAGTACCCTGCCAACCTAGCACCCCAGATGTTAATGCCAGTGTCCTGCTGCTGTGCTGGCCTGGGGGGCAATGAATAGACACCCACAATGCCAAGGCCACCCACTGCACGCAGGAGACACTAGAGCAGCAGTAGGAGCACATGCAAACCCTTGTTCTGATCTGGCTTTCTGGGTATGCCAGCTTGGGCTGTGCTATGGGGAGGCAACTCTACAGGGCACTAGCCATGAATCAAGAATCTGGTCTGGGTCTGATAGGTGCAGGCTGGTGTAGAGTGCCCAGCTGGAGAAAAGGAGGCAGGAGTGTCTGAAGAGGAGTTGGCCTTGACTGGTAAAGGAAAACATATAAATAAACAACAGAAGAAGAAGCAGGGGGCCAGATTCACAAAGGGTGATGCAGGGTTTGTGTCAAACATCGTGTCAAACCTGTTTGTTGGTGCAGCTGCGCCAATAACTTTGCCACACACTGTGCCCAATTCTAGTAGATTGGGTGCATTTATGACACTTTTCCTGATTTATGGCAGCTTGCACCAAACATCTGGTGCAAGCCCCGTAAAAAGGGTTCCTAATATTGCCACAAGCTAGACCAGAAAAAGCTGGTCTGACTTGTGGCAATGGACCACAGGATCAAGAATCTCAATCACCGGCTGGGAGAATGCCACAAGCCCCATGTGCCCTCTGTTCAGTGCACCCGGGGCTCGCATCATTTACAGCCCTTTGGGAATTGGGCCCAGGGCCTCTACATTCCTGACTGTTATTTGGAATAAAGAAGTTTACACTTCTCAGGAATGTATGATCTAAGGCCTTTGGACACTGCTGAAAGTCCCTCAGAAAAAATCAGCTAGACAGCTTAAGACAATAACTCTGTTTCCAGCCGAATAGCTTGTCAGAAGACACCAGGAGAAAGGACTGCTGTGTGACCGAACTTCTCTACTGGGACTAAAGTAGAAGAACTTTTGTATTTGGACCTTTAATTTAGGGTAAAAAAACTAACATACAAAAAAAAAAGTGTGTGTTTGGGTTAACTGAACTGAATGGGTATCTAAAGAGTTATCTAGGTGTAAATCTCAGGTGACTGAAAGGACTTAACTGCTGTGAGGTTTAAATTACTTGTAGAAAGATCTGGTAAGTAGGGGAGTGGCTTAGCTAGAAGGAAGCTACATTTAAAGACTGCCTTAGAAAGTTTCAGCTAATAGCTTGGCAGAAGACACCAGGAGAAAGGACTGCTGTGTGACTGAACTTCTCTGCTGGGACTATATTGCTCTCCTTCCCTCCCCTCCACCCAAAGCTAGTTCTATTTTTATAGGCACAGGATTTGACTGACAACAGGAACTTCCTGTTTAGGGGCAGGAAGTGAGTGATCACTGAACCACCAAGGACCCACCATCCTAGAAGGACAGAGTAGCTCTCCAGCCCCTCTAGCTGCTGGAGGTCTGCCTCTGAGCAAGTAAGTGGTCTACTGAGAAATATAGGATATTCTTGTCTCAGAACAGGACAATCAAGAGCTTAAAGGCACACAGGCAGAAAGTAAGGAGAGAGAAAAAAACAGAGGAAAGAGTAAGGATTGCAAACAGTTAAGGGCCAGAAATAAGACATGTTTGAGTGGTGAGTGCAGTGGCTGTGGAGCAGCAGTCTTCTGGGAGATGTTCTGAGGATGCAGTGTTGTCCCATCTGCAGGCACCTCTGGGCTGAGGGAGGAGGTTGATCATCTCCAGGCTGAGTTGGCCAGGATTTGTGGGACCCTCTTCCATCCAGGGACCACCAGTGCCACTCCATTGCCTCCAGAGGTTGCCAAGAAAGAGGAGCGGCTGGACCACAGTGGCCCAGGGAGGGTGAGAGTGGTAATGAGGCCATCTCCAGTTGTACTCTCCACACCCATGCCATTCTGGCAAAGTGTGGTTCCTCTATGGAGGCACCCACAGTGGAGACCAAGGAGGATGTTGGGAACTCCACAAAGGAGATCCACAGGAGGGTGGCAGGGACCCTGCAGGGAAGGAAACAACTCCTGGTGGGGACTCCATTGTTAGGAAGGTAGAACTGGGGAGGAAGGAGAGGGAGGTAAGGTGCCTGCCAGGTGCCATGGCTTGAGGGACAGGGAGCGAATCCTCAGGATTGCCGGAGCAGCTGCACAGGGAGGGAGCTGGATGTCATTGTCCACCTAGGGACAAATGACCTGGCTAAGAAAGGATTAGAGAAGTGCAGGAAGAGTTTTTGAATTGGGGAGGCCTTGGAAAGTAGCACGCACGGTAACCTTCTCGGAGGTGCTCACTGATCTATGGCATAGGAGAGGCTAGGTGTTCCGCACTATGGATTCAATCAGTGGTTGAAAACTGGTGTGAGCCCAGGATTTAGCTTCATTGGGGACTGAGGGTCCACCTGGAGTGATGCAAGCCTATACTGGCATGATGGGCTGCATCTGTCCGGGAGGGAACCAGGATCCTAGGTGATAGGTTTTAATGCTTCATTTGCAAGCTTTTAACCAGCCAAGGGGGGGCACTGGAAAGGAGCAGGAGAATCCTAGCCCCCAAATAATCACGGTAGTAAGTGCAGCAAACACCAACATAGAGGTGTCGATAGGGAGAAGGGCAGGGGTAAATGGAGAAAGTGACAAAGGCAAGAAGGACAGGGATGGGGCAAAAGGGAGTAAGGCCATCAGGAAATGGAGGGTAATGAGTACCAATGCCCGTAGTCTGGGCAACAAGCTCCCTGAGCTGATGGCCTTAATGGAAGAGGGATGCCTGGATATTGTACTAGTCACAGAAACATGGTACATGAGAACCATGACTGGGATGTTACATACCAGGGTACATAACCCACAGGGGAGACAGGCAGGGAGAAGAGGGGAGGAGTAGCTCTCATGTAAAGGAAGGATAAAAGCAACTGAACAAAAGAGTAAACAGGGAGGAGAGGAGGCACTGTGGGTCACCTTGAGCCTGGAAAGGCACCACAATCCACACAGGGTTGTGTACAGACCCCATGTCAGGGGGAAGAAATGGACAAGGATATGATAGAAGGCATTCTTAGAATGGCAGAGAAAGGGAGATACTGTTGATGGGAGACCGAATATGCCAGATGTTAACTGAGCACATTTTCTGCAGCCACATCCAAGAGCAGGGCCATTCTTGATGCCCTACAGGTGGCAGGCATTAGACAGCTAGTTTCGAACCCACTGTGAGGGAGCAATCTTAGACCTCATACTCTCAAACGGGGGCAGTGAGAGGATCTCAGATCTAGAAGTGGGTTGCCATCTGGGGACAAGTGACCATCAAACAGTGTGGTTCACGTTAAACTCAGCTACAGAGTCAAGCCATACAAAAGTGAGGGTACTGACTTTAGGAGGGCTGACTTGGCAAGATGGGAGAGTGCCTCAGAAAAGCACTAGCAAACAGGCTAGAAGGAGGTGTGGAGCAACAATGGGAATTATCAACTCGCCATCACAGAGGCAACAAGCTCTGTATGAAGCAAATAAATCAAAACGAAAGAAAAAGCCACTATGGTTCTCAAAAGAGGTGGCTGTGAAAGTCAGGAAGAAAAGATAGCATTCCTGAAGTATAAAGGAAACACAGAAGGAGCAGGACAGAGAGCTGTACCAGTTAAGGCAGAAGGAAGCAGGGAGGGAAGTCAGAATAGCAAAAGCCCAAACTGAGGAAAAGATAGCCAACTCAGTTAAGAAGGGGATAAAACCTTTATAGGTAACATCAGCGAGCGAGAAAGACAAAGGAGGGATAGTGAGGCTGAATAGAATGAACGGTGGGTGGGCAGAGGGGACAGTGAAAAAGCAGGAATACTGAACGAATATTTCTGCTCAGTATTCACAAAAGAGGAGGGGGAAGTGCCTAATCCAATTAACAGAAGCACTCTTGATAGGGGGGTCGATCCCAGTCCTTTCACAGAAGAAAAGGTTCTGCAAGAACTCCTAAAACTGAAGGTGGACAAAGCAATGGGTCCTGATGGAATTCACCCCAGAATTCTAAAAGAATTAAGGAGGAACTAGTGAAACCACTGGCTACTCTTTTAATAAATCATGGAGGATGGGGTGGTACCCAAGACTGGAGGAAGGCGGATGTGATTCCCTTCACAAAGTGGGAGCAAGACAGAGGCAGGAAACTACAGACCTGTCAGTCTGACCTCTGTGGTAGGGAAAGGATGAAGTCACTTCTGAAGGAAAGAATAGTTGAGTACCTAGAGGCCAGTGGAGCACAGGACCCAAGGCAGCATGGGTTCACAGCAGGAAGGTCATGTCAGACAAATCTAGTAGATTTCTTTGACTGGGTAACCGAAGTAGTAGACCAGGGAGGGCTGTGGACATGGCCTACCTAGACTTTAGCAAGGCATTTGACACAGTCCCACACAAAAGATTAATTAGTCAAATTAACCAGCCTGGGAGTGGGACCCAGGTGGTAGCCTGGGTAAACATTGGCTGGACAACAGGACACAGAAGGTAATTGTAAATGGAGTCCACTCTGAAGAAAGGGCGGTTACTAGTGGGTACCGAGGGTCAGTATTGGGTCCAGTCCTTTTAATGTCTTCATCAGTGACATTGCAGAGGGACTGAAGGAAAGTATGCCTTTTGCAGATGACACAAAGATCTGCAACAGGGTTGATACACAAGGAGGCGTGGAAAGAATGAAAAGGACTTGGCAAGGTTGGAGGAATGGTCAGAAGTATGGCAGCTAGGATTCAATGCAAAGAAGTGTAAACAATGCACCTGGGAAACAAGAACCCAGGGAAGAATACACAATGGGTGGGAGGTAGTAACAACAACAAAAAGGAAAGGGACCTGGGGGTAATCATATCAGATGACCTTAAGGTTAGCAGGCAATGTGAGAAGGCAGTAGGGAGGGCTGGGGTATACTGGGATGTATAGGAGAGGCATCATCAGCAGAAAACAGGAAGTTGTTATCCTCTGTACAGACAGTTGGTGAGACCCCATCTGGTACTGTCGTCCAGTTCTGAGACCCCATCTCCGCAAGGACATAGACAGGATAGAGGCAGTCCAGGAGGGCAACTAAAATGGTGCAGGGTCTGCAAGAGAAGCCGATGAGGAGAGACTAAAGGAGCTTAATATGTATACCCTTGAGGAAAGAAGGGAGAGGGGACATGATAGAAACTTTAAGTACCTCAGTGGAATCAACAAAGTCCAAGAGGGTAGCATCTTTCAGAAAAGAGACTTGCAAGAACAAGGGGACACAATTTAAAGATAGAAGGAGGGCAGTTCAGGGCAATGAGGAAGTATTATTTCACAGAGAGGGTAGTGGATGCATGGAACAGCCTTCCTGAGGAGGTTGTGGGGTCTAAAACTGTGGGAGAATTCAAGAATGCATGGGACAGACATAAGGCAATTCTTGTGGGGGGTAGGAAGAAATAGGCTATTGGTTAACTAGGATCTGCGGCCTATCCTGTAGGTAGGGAAATGGGCAGGCTAGATGGGCCTAGTGGTCCTTATCTGCCATCAAAGTCTATGTTTCTATGAATCAACGAGCCCCTGTAAGATACATACGGCTGGATTTTCAAAAGTCTGGACATAGGATTCGTGCCATTTTTGTCTACTGCTGCTGCATCACAACAAATGCATCCAAATATCTGCATGCCATTTTCAAAACATTTTGATGCATTTGTGACAATATTCACACTTTACAACAAAAGAATTATGCATGCATCAATATTTTGACACCTGCATCTGTTTTGATGTGCAGCTTGCAGTAACTGCGACATAAAGTTAGACCCCCTTTTTTGTTGCCTAGCAGCCATGTCGCAGTAGCGCAACTGTGCTAGAAACATGATACAACTGACTGAAAAATCCAGCCCATAATGTTAAGACGCATTTCTGCATTTAGCTCCCCCTTCCTTATGATGCTGTGCATTAACAAGTCTACTTCCAGAGAAAAGACGTTAGGGAGCTTGAAAGCTCATGTGGAAAAAATTTAGATTAGTCTAATAAAATCTCTCTGGCATTTGACAGAATACATTTTATTTTCATTTCTTAATGTAATCAGTATTTAAAAAAAATAAAAATAAAAAATATATATATGTGTATATATTAACAATTTTCCAAGCAAACAGGCTTCAATTTTTAAACAAAATAAATAAATCTAGAAACAGGTAAATTTAGACTGAATTTGGATTTGGATGCAACCTGGTCTGCCCATTTGTCTTTCCTATTACAGTTTTATGTAGCAGAATTGACCACATATCAAAGAAATGCTCTGGAATGTAGCAATTTGCATAATCTATCATATATCATCATTTCAACAACTCACCATTAAGCAAGCAATGGCTTAAAACACACATAAATGAAAATCATTAATGACTTGAAATTCTTAATATCTCATTTATTGAATTCTTTAAATGTACTTAACCTTGAGTTAGAAGAAACATATCTACATGCACATATTTATAAAGTTAAACACAAACTTTACCCTTCATAATCCTTAAAATAATAAAGATAATGCATACCAATCAAATAAAAAGCGGGGGAAAATGAGAGAATTAAATAATAACATTTTATCTTGTAATAAATTAAAGGAGAATTGCACTGAATGCGTAAGTCATTTTTCCCAGCAGAAGCTGTTTGAAGCACTAGTTCAAGTAATATATAATCCACTACAGGGCGTGCGGTTATGCTTGATATGCACACCTTGGTGTGCATTATGACATACAAGGCCACAGGCCCAGTGAGTTCAACCACCAAAGACGTGTGCATATCAGAGCAAGACTGCATGCCCTGTAGTGGGTTATCTGTCTTAAAAAATGTCCAGAAGGTTCTGAGAGATGAAAAGAAGTGCAGGCGTGGGGTCATTGTGGAATAATGCACAATCATGCGGTGTGTTTCATCCAATGAGAAGACTGGATTTTCACAGATTTTTCTTACCCATTTTATAAATTCTGTTATACTTCCTTCTGCACTAGCCTTTTAGTAACCACAGTAAACTTTTCTGATTTACGCTCTGGTGGTATGTACCATTTTAGAAGTATGTGATGTAACTTATGTCCCTCTCAACCGGGGAGTTCTGCAGTACAGCAATGTTGCATTGTGCGAATAATAGACCAGAGCAAGGACACAAAGTACTACAGTAAAACAACATCATTGAGGTCTGAAATGGTCCTTGTTGGCAGCATGTAAATCAGAAATACCCACCGGGATAGCTAAAAAGCATGAATGGGAATAACAGAATTTGAATCAGTATTTTAAAGAAAACAGCTTTTACTGTGAAAAATGACTGGTAGATTCAGTGCAGTTCTCCTTTAGGTTTCTCAGAATCACTAAATTACACACCAAAACAGATTTAACATGCATACTGTATTAACCTCACAGAATTTTCTTGCAATAATTTAAGAATAGGAAGCCTGAGTTTCAGTGGCATGTATCCTGCACAGGTCCAGTGAAATACAGTACAGTATGTTTAAGTGCTATTGTGCTATATTGTTTTCCTACAAACTGTTTCTCTCCTTAGCTTCTCTGACCAGCCCCATCAGGACTGGGTACTACCCAGCTCCATCACCCTGCTTCTCTCGGACTTACTTTCTCCAGTGGGTCCTGCCACAGAACCATGGTCAGAGGGGCCTATTATTTTGGTTTGGGGCCTGTGAGTAACCAGGCCATCACCGCACTGTGGCAGAAGGGTTTTTCCTCCAATTTTCTCCCCAGTAGTGCCCATATGCATGTACTGATGCATTGTGTGTGCTCCACCTCCATGGAGGTACCCCTGTTGCTGAACATGGGGTCCCCTTCCCTGGCCATCCCATGGTGCTGCCACCTAGATTCCTCTAGGTGGCAGGCAAGCCATGGGATGTGCAGTTTCCCCTCCCTGAAGGAAGAGAGCTGTCCTACTGACACTCAATCATGTCTCCCTGGACAGGTCCCGAGCGAACTAGGTCCATTTACGATCCTGGGTCACTATTGCGGTAGGAGGTAAGGCACCCAGCCCCAAGCCCTCCTCACCACTGGGCCATTGTACTATATTATTAACAGTATTTGAGAAACTATTGGGAGTGAAACTTAAGAAAAGATTTTACAAAACAGACATGAGAAGGAAGCCTCTTTAACAGAATCCAGGATAGCAGAAAGAGGCGACACTATAGGGAGTGAGACAGTTAGGAGGCACTTCAAGAAACATTTTTTCACTTGGAGTAATAGGGTTGGGGAACAGATTACTGGAGAGGATCAGAGCAGTGTGCTGAGTTTCAAGAATAGGCTTTAAAAGACACCTAGATTGGAAAGGACATTCAGACTATTGTTACTCAATCTCTCTGAGACAGCCATTTTGTATCAAGGATAGGCCATGAAATGTTCAGCTTCTGTAAGTGCTATTGAAGGAAATTAATATTAAAGGGACATATTCCTGCCCAGTGGCTATCATAGATTGAAAGCCCCTGAGAAGCTCTTTCAAGCGAGGTGCTGGTCTCACCTGTAGCTGGAAGCACTCCAGAGGTACAGACAACTGGGTCTATTCAACATCAATACAACATTGCAGTCAATTTAAGAACATTATCAAGGAGCAATCTGTGTCCAACTGCACCGTGTCAAGCACAACTTGTTCCTCAATGACACCACAATACTAATACTAAGACAGTACAGATGTACAGAAGGCTAGGGCCCTTGAATGTACATCTCCTGCAAGTGGGCTTAGCTTCCATTTACAGTATCTAGAAGGACTCTATCCAACTTAGTTTTGAAATTTGTGAAGGAAATAACTTCCACTACATCTCTAGGGAGCGAATTCCACATTGGTATAATTATTTGTGTGAAATAGCTTCTTCTAGTGTTGTTTTTAGGATTTGTTAGTTGCAGCTGGTATGTATGGCTCCTAAGTGTAATTTCTCTATGTGCAAACACAAGCCCAAGGTCTGATAATAAGGTTTTATCCTTAGAGATTTTATACATCATAAGGAGGTCCCCTCTTGATCTCTTGAGTTCCAATGAATACAGGTTTAAATTTTTAAGTCTATCATCATAACATATATTTTTCCAACCATCAATCATTCTTGTGATACGCCTCTGTACCCCTTCCAATTTGTTCACATCCTTATGTAAAGTAGGATTCCATAATGGGGAACAGTAGTCTAGTAATGGTCGTACATATGATCTGTACCGTGGTGTGATACATCCCCTATTTCTAGAGGCAATTGATCTTTTTATGCAAGAAATTATTCTATTTGTTTTAATTGCAAGTTCAGAACAGTGTTTACCAAACTTCAAGTCATTGGCAACAACTATCCCCAAATCACTTTTGTTTGTCAATGGACTTAGGATCTTTCCTGCCAGAGTGTAGTCATTACACTTATTGTCTTTTCCTAAGTGCATAACAACACACTTATCTGGATTGAAAGTCATTCCGTTTGAACTAGCCCATAGTTCTAATTGTGCAAGATCAGATTTCAGAATTTCTACACCCCTATCTGTATTAACGTCAGCAAGGATTTTGGTATCATCACTGAATTTGATGGCAAAACTACTGATTCTCATGTCAAGATCAGAGATGAAAAGAGAGAGCAATGAAGGCTCCAGGACCAAGCCCTGGGGCACTCCACTTGTCACAATTCCTGTGTCTGACTTAAAGCCTCTAATTCTGATCACTTGCTCTCTATCTGAAAGCCATGCCATTACCCAGTTTATTACAGAGTTGTTTAATTTTAATGTGATCATTTTTTCGATGAGTAAGGAGTGTGGGACTTTATCAAAGGCCTTACATAAGTCCCAATAGATAATGTTGGCAGATTTCTTTTGTTCTAGTAATGCACTTACTCTCTCATAAAATATTAGGTTAGCAGTCAGACAAGATCTCCGGGGTTTAAAGCCATGTTGTAAATTATCACAAATATTTTTATCAGTCAGTTCTTTTGTAATTATATATTTTATTACAGATTCCATCAGTTTGCCAATAATGCTGGTCAAGCTGATGGGTCTATAATTAGTTGGACTAGCATGATTTTCTTTCTTAAAAATGAGTATCACCTCTACTTGTCTCCATTCCTTTGGTACCTTACCAGTATTTAAAGATAAGTTAAATAGTCTATACAGTGGTTCAACCAACCATGATTTAATTTCTTTCAGTATTCTAGAGTTTAGTGAGTCAGGGCCTGGGGAAGTATTAATTTTAATATTATTTAATTTGGTAATAATATCTTCTCTGCTTATTTCCAAGAACTGCACATTTTTTATATTTGTTCTAGAACTAAGAGATGTTTTATTATTCACTTCAAAGACAGAACAGAAATATTTATTGAAAGCATTTGCCATATGTTGGATGTATAACCTCAGTGTTATCAATGAGTAAGGGCCCAACTGTATTAATTCAATTTTTCTTTTTATTTATGTAGTGGTAGAAACTTTTCCCTCCATCCTTCATATGCGCTAACTTAAATTCATTAACCGTTTTTCTTCATTTATGGTCATTTTACATCTCCTAAGGGCAGTCTTATATTTGTCTCTATTATAACTATTATTCTGTTTTTTTATAGTTCCTATGTGCCCTTTTCTTGGCTTTAATTGCTTTTTTAACCTTATTATTAAACCATATTAGAACTTTATCTTTTTTATTATATAGTACTTTATTTGGTATATAGTTATCAAAGAGATCTGCAATCTTAGTTCTGATTTTGATCCAAAGCAGGTCAGGTGAAGTAATGTTATTTCCCCAGTCCCATCTTTGTAATTTGTGTCGTACCCTCTCTAAATTTTCTTTATTAAAGTCCTTAACCACTGTTCCACCAATCTCTCTAGGGATTTCTAAATTTACAGAGAAAGTTATTTGATTACGATCACTATTTAACAATGGGTCATGTATTTCTCAGTTATTTACGTTGTCTGAGATATCAGTAAGGACTAAATCCAATATATTATCCTGTCTAGTAGGCTTGTCTACCATTTGACATAGACCATTCATTATACTAAACTCTAACAATGCCTGCTCTTGTGTTGTAGTGAAAGTACTTTCTTTCCAGTTTATTCCTGGAGTATTAAAATCTTCGATAATCAAGATATCTTTATGGTTCAGTTTATTCTTAAAGCTGGATAGTATTTCATTACATACAGCTTGGTTCACATCTGGTGGTCTGTAGCAAACCCCAATAATTATGTTTTTATTATTTTTAATGTCAATTTCTACCCAAATAATTTCATTTTTTTTTCTAATGAGTTATCAGTTAGCTGTCTAAAGATTATGTTGTTTTTTAAGTAAATTGCAACTCTACCTCCCATTCTTTAATTTCTATCCTTGTGTACAAGGTTGTATCCAGGGATGTTTTTATTCCAAGAAGAGTTACTTCCCCACCACATTTCTGTAACAGCTGCAATATCTATATTAAATGTAGAAAGAGACAATTCAAGTTCATCATTTTTGATATAATGGAGACTTCTGGCATTAGTTAATAAAATGTTGAGTTTAGATTGAATTTTCAATGCAGACAAATTATTATTGATTTTACCCTTTCTGATTATTCTGTCATTTTTGGTCCCCATTTGCTCCTCATAATTTAGTTTTTTTGTTCTGGACCATGTTTGCTAATGGCCTGGTGGAATATATTTCCCAGCATTCTGGTTCCCTTTTTATTTAAATGGAGGCCATTATATCTGAAAAGTGCATAGTTATTGTCAAACTTCTCCCATGTTCTAAGGCAATTTATATTGTTCTCAAGGCACCATCTGCAAAGCCAATTATTAAACAGCTTTATTTTTTATTTTTGGCTTTTGAGGCCCAGGGAACAGGCAGAATATCAACATGATGATTTTTGCGTTGTGAATTTTTAAAATCGTTACTGCGCTGATCGTATCATTGACCACTTCCTCTACTCCTGCTCTATTGATGTCATTTGTTCCTACATGTAAAATTAAAGTTTTAGGATCATCCACTACTCTCAAGATACCAGGTAGCATATTGTTTATATCTTTGATTTTTGCACCTCCACAACTATAACTAGTCACATTTAGTTTGTTACCCTTTGTTGAATATCTATCAGTAAAGTAATCATTGAGTCACCTAAGATATATATCTACAAATGGCTGCAAAGTGGTATTGATGTTGATCAGACTCAGTCATCTATATATCTGGATTGCTTCCAGCTACAGGTGCACCCAATACCTCATTTGAAAGAGCTTTTCATGGGCTTTCTGTCTACATCAGCCACTGTACATGAATGTTTTCCTTTAACTATGAAGAAAACTTGCTGAAATACACAGTCCAACTTTTCCCCACTTCACCTATATAGCTGTGTAAAGTCTGATCAACATTTTTGTTGCAGGCGGAATGTAACACTTTTGTTTAGCGTAGTTGATGTGATGCTGCTATTGACATATGTTACTCTTCAGTTAAAATGTAAATAAAGAGTTTCATGCACTATAACCCCTTTCACCACCCGGGTTCACCAGTTACATCAGGCAAACAGACAGGCATGCATGTTACAGGGGTTCTTCAGGGAATCTCATTCTGCATACACCTTGCCAGGGACTTACAAGTTATGCTCTTTCCAGCTGCCTCACTTGACAGGTTATACTGTAGTTCAAGGTATGAGAGAGAAGGCTCAAAATTTTGGAATATGGATACTGAGAGGCCAGTGAGTAAAAGATGACTTAGCGGTGAAGACGCAACAAATGCTAAGAGAAGGTTCAGGTTTGTTTACCAAGCAACATTCAAGGATCATTGACTTCAAATTTAAACAATTCAATGCTTAAATATATTCTTAAACTCTCTTCTTAGCTATCTGCAGGTTCCCAACCTGCTACTGCTACAGAAGTACTTCTCTAGATGGCTGCAAGACCAAATCCCAAGTACTCCTGCAAATCCAATTATCCTTAATGTAGACACACTGCCTACTGAATTACCTCTCTGGATGACTGCCAAATCTAATCCCACCAGTTCCAGTCCTCCCAATAACCCGTAATGCAGACACACAGCCTCCATAAATATTTACTTCTGTGAATGGCTTCTAGACTTAATCCTTCCTGCTGCTGTCAACCCAGTTGCTCTTAAAGGGGAACATTCATGAGTAAAAGCCACACCACTAAGTGTGGAGCCATCCCCTGTTTTCATGTTTTGTTTAATGTAAAAGAAATTCCCTTACTGTGGTTGCAGTAAATATTTGATTGAATCTTGTTCCTGGATACTGCCCTGCCACATGCCAACATCTGATAAAACCAGCTGCTCTGGTTATGTCCCAAGAATCCCCCACAGCTGATGGTAGTAGCAGCCATGGGAAGTCCATTTGTGTTTAATGGAAGTTTAAGTTTTTTGAAACCCCAGTCTAATGGCTGCCAATTCTGTTGTCTTTCTGAGGCTAAGTACAAACCTTGTGGCCTCATACTTTTTTAGCTGCAGCTATTCCCCTTGATCCACAGGCTCCCCACACTTTAATATACCTAAGACAAAAAGCCTACTGAAGGTGCTCATTGCCTCTCCTTGCACCTTATGACTGGAATAATTTTCCTGAGTACCTGAAATTTATTCCTAGGATTTACAACTACAAAACTAATTTTCTCAAACCTAAGCATACCTTTCCAGTATTAACCCCTTCAACAAAGACATTTAGTTACTGATTAATTTGTACTTCACACAGTTACCTCATATCTTTAGTACTTCTATACTATGGTTGTGTACTAATGCCTTGATTTGTGATGTGATGTAATGACTGTGTTTGTTCTTGCTGTCCCCATGACCCTCACGAAAATAAGATTTTACTTCTCATGAGGCTGTGATGGAGAACAGAATTTTAATTAAATAAATATTATTTACTTCCCTTTTTTAAAGGTTATTAATGAACAGATGTACAGTACACTCATTTGTGCCACCATTGTGTATTCTTCTTGTAAAGCACTCCCAGAACAAAGTGAAATGGGGAAGGGATGTGTTTTTATGTATTGGTGGCCACAAGAAACAAAAGAGGGCTCAACTCCTAGCATCCAGCAAATATTTAACTTTTTAATTCTTCTACCAAAATAAGTTAAATGTTGTGTGGCCTACTGCCACTTCATCAACAATGCCGATAACTAAAAAGTTACTTGCTGCTGTATACTAGAAACAGCGTTTCTGGCTTTTGCTTATTAGGTAATCCAATTTACCTGTCCTCCCAACTCCAACACTTTTAGCATGTCCTCAACCAACCAGCTTGCTGTTAAAGTCACAAAGTAAAGTAGGCATTTCTGGGAGTGGCTGACTTCCCACTATCAGGAGCCTTTATTTATTTTGAATATTTGACCGGGAATGGTACATTGAGCCAAAGCTCATTTCCAGATGCCGTGATGCTTCCCATTTTTATGAAAACCCCATGATTTTCCCCATTTTCCATCACAATCTCATGATGTGTTACATTTTTCAGGAAAACACAATGGTGCTTGGCATTTTCCCTAATAAGCCCATAATTTAGTTCCTCTCTTCTGTGATGGGCTGGGCCCCCATCCAGTCCAAGAGTGGGATCACATGCAAGACCCCAGTTTATCAGCTGGCAGCACAACAAACTTCTGTCTACCACTTGGCCAGTCCCCAAAAGTATTTTTTAAAACATTTAATCCTTTACTGATGTGTTCTTTTTTTTTTTTAAATGCCAGAATAAAGGTAACTTGGTCAATACAAAATAGATCCATGGTTTTTCATGAGGTTTGCAATGATTTCCATGACTTTTGTAATTTTAACCATGACAATACTATGATTTCTCCCGCATTTAACATGACAAAAGCATAGCCTGATACAGATACAGCTGCCATTTGAGCAGTACACAGCAACAGTACAGAGGTCAGCTAGGATTCTGGGATGCATAAAGAAGGAAATAGAAAGCAGGTTACAGGTTGTTTGGTACCTCCCTTGTTCAAATCATTGGTTAGACTGCCCTTGGAGTATTGTGTGCAGTACTGGGGCATCACACTGCAGGAAGGATGTGGATGAGCTAGGAAGGGTGCAGCCTAGGGTTACTAAAATGATAAGGAACTGAAACAGATTGAGTTATGTGGAAAGGTGGAAGAACTCGGGGGTTCTCCCTTAAAAAGAGAAGACTCCAGAATAACATAATACAGGTCTATGCAGTACTAAAGACTGACCACAGAAAGTTATTCACAGTAATACACCATAGCAGAGCATGATGGCAGGAACTTAAAGTGATTTGTCTCACTTCCTGTAAACTTTGAAAACCATTATATGTATATACTATTCATCTTATGTTTGATAGTAATTAAAAATTAAAGGAAAAGAAATAAACTAAGTTAATTTACACTCCTTCTCAGCACTAGCCTCCCCATTTGGGCCAGGCCTATGCTCCCCCTAGTTTCCCTATTTGGGGCAGATCTATGCTACTTATAGCTTCCCTGGTGTTGTTACTTTACTTCTAGGCTCACCCATTATGCTGCTCCCTATCCTAATTCTCCTTCCCCTCCTCTTTTCTCTCTCCTCCCTACACCCCATCCACAACCTCCACACTCCCCCTCTCCTACTCCTCCTCCTCCTCTCCTCCCTCTCCCTGACCCTATCTTCTTCCACTCTTCCCCCCCTTCCCCACTCCCCCTGGTGTCTTGGGTCTTGGCTCCTACCTGCTAGTTGGCTTCACTTTGAAGCCCTCTGGTGCTTCCTGCCCCTCACTCCCCCAAACCCACCCACCCTATTCTTCACCCTCCTCCCTCCAAGCAGCTTTGTGGTTCCTTGTCTTCCTGTTACTTATGGTTGCAGGTGACATCAAACTTATTCCTGTCCCTGTCCCCGTCCCCCCCAAGGTCCAAGACTCTGCAGCATTAATCCCTGGTTGTTCCTTTTCCAGGTAGGATCACCCCAAGAGGGGAGGTGGTGTTGATATCTATCTCTCCCCCAGCATCCAGTTTGTGCTTGTCCTATCAGTGTTTTCCCTCTCTGCTGATGAGTTGCTCCTTCTCTAATTCTCTCTTCCTTTCTCAGTCACTATTTTTGTTGCAGGGGTGTAATGCTGCCCTGGCCTGTCTGCTGCATCAGTCACCAAACTCTTCTCCTCCATCTTCTCCCACACCTCCTCTGGTGAGTTGCTTATCCTTGGTAATTTTAACATTAATTGGCTTTCCCACTCAGCTCACAAACTTTGCCAAAATGTTAAATCCCTTAAATTATCCTAAATGATATTAGTCCCCACCTGTCTTAATCACAAATCTTTAAACCACTCCCTTCTGGACTGGGTTCTCTCCTCTCACCTCCACTGTATTGTGGATGCAAGTATTCTCCCTCACATGGTCTACTGTGTGCAAGGATCCACTGTCCTAAAGCTCCCTCTGAAATAGTTTGCATTCAGTCCTTCAGGTCACTGGTCCTCTCTCCATGCTGCCCTGTCCAAACAGCTACCAACATCAAGTCATCCCTCCAATTCTTCCAGTCCAAATTTATGGCTGTCTGGGACCATCATGCCCTCATCAGGAAAACCAGAGTCCAGGGTTCCCACCTCCCCTGGACCTTTGCTGAACTGCTGGCTTGCCACTGAGCCAGAAACCTAGCCTGTCATTTCTACAGGACCATCGGCTCTCCTACCACTCTTTTGAGTTACCAGGCCTTTCACAATGCTTGCACTAAACCCACCATACTTATAAAATTCACGTCCACACCCCAGAACAACCTTAATTATCCCTCCATGTTCTGGAAAGTAATCCACTCCCTCTTCTCCTCCCCAACCCAGTCCTTCCCTTCTTCAAGGTTGGCCACTGTCACAGCACTGACCTCACAACTGTAGCCTCCTTTTTCACCACCGGTACCCTTTCTCCCATCCCCCTCCTCCCCTCTCCACTCCCTCGCCCTCACCTCACACCACCTCCTTTGCAATCTTTCACCTTCTCTCCTACCACTCCATCGGCCTCTCTCAAAGCCCTTCTAGTTCTTAGCCCCCACAACAGTGTGAGTCCTGATGGATTTGACCACTACCTTCTGCATCTCTCTACACCTGCCATCACCATCCCTCTTACCCACCTCTTTAACCTCCCCTTTTCCTCTGCCTCTGTCCTGGATGCCTGAAAACTGGCTATGGTCATCCTTCCCCCCAAAGGGGGTGATCTCTCCTCTCAGGATAACTATAAGCCTATACCTCTTTTTCTTCCCACACTAGCCAAGTTCCAAAAATGCCTTGTCCTCTTCTAACTCTCCCATTTCCTGGACTCCTTGTCCTTCTTCACTCCCTTCCAGTCTAGCTTCAGGAAGTCCTACTCCACATCCACCTTCCTTCGTTCCTTCTCCAGCTCACTGACTCGATCCTGTCTAGCATGGACCAGAGCCAGTTCACTTCAGCCATCTTTGTCAAGATGGCCAAAGCTTTCAACACTGTGTCCCACCCCCTTCTCCTGGACAAACTTAAGTTAGCAGGGCAGTCTGCTTCCTCAATCTGCAGGTTCTGCTCCTATATTGAGGGCAGGTAGCAAGCTGGCCGTATCACAGACAACCTATCCCCACCCTCTGTCTGCTCAGGCATTCCCCAAGGTTCTGTCCTGGACCCCATACTATATAGTAATATGTCCCCCAGAGTCACTCATTGCAGGATAAGAGTGGTTTCATGCACGTTCTGCTCGAGAGAGAACAGCGAAGTGAAGCTGAGCTGTTCTGGCTTGAGCAGAATGCAAGTGAAACCACTCTTACCCGCAACGAGTGGCAATGGGGGACATATTAATATATTATAGATCAAGGGAGCGCTCAATGTTATTAAAAAAAAAAATCCCAGAATGTGCCTGCTTCCAGGGCATCTGCATGTGAGATGCTCTTCACAGAATAAGAGTGTATCACATGCAGAAGAAAGGAGAGCTCCAATTGGTTGGGAGTGCTCCCTTGAGCTATACTCTTTTTCATATTTCTAAATGACCTTCCTAATGCCTGTTCCTCTGGGTCGATTCACATGTATGTAGATGATGCTGTGCTGTTACCCTCTAGCACATCTGCTGCTGACCTTACTGTCCAGCTCCAACAGGACTTTGACAGTATCCAGTGCTGGTTTTGATCTAACCAGCTGTCCCTCAGTGCCAAGAAAATGGTCTCTATGACCTTTTGCTCCCAGTAGATGCTTGTCAGGCTCTCTCTGATCCCCTTCTTCTATACCCTCGATGATGCTGCGATTGATGATGTCTAACCCTTCAAGTACCTTGGGGTTTAGCTTGAACATAACCTTGACTTCTCAGTGCATATTGACACCTGACACCATCCATATCAAACCCACCTCAAACTGGGTGCACTGTACAGGAACAAAGCCAGTATCCCACTTCCTGCCCACAGTGAGCTGGTGTCAAAGATGATCCTCCCAATCTTCGACTATGGTGACAATGTCTACAGCACAGCTTCCAAGTCCAACCTTGCCTGACTGGACCCCCCATCACTCATTCTGCTGCTTTGCTTTGGACTGCCCTCCCCGTACCCACAACTGTTCCCTTGACTCCTCCCTCCCTTTCCTAGATACCAGGCACTCACCCACTGTGCCTCTGTCACCTCCAAATTTTGGCTAGGTTCTGCTCTTTCACTACCTCTCTGCCCTCCTTTCTCCCCCCCTTCCCTATACCTCCTCCTCCTCTGGAACACTGCATCCTATTCCCTTTCCCTCTCCCAGGAAAAGTACTGAAAGCCAAGCTGTTTCGTCATATCATTTCACTAAGCTCTGGTCCTCTCATCACTTGTCTATGCACTCAGTGCCTTCCTTCTCTTCCTCTGTTCCTTCTTCATAACTTCTGTATCCCCTCCTGCAACTGCACCTTATCTCTGATTCTCAGTCCTCCCCCGCCCCTTCCCTGCTTGTTGGGTACCTACCCCCAGCTCAGAGCAATTTTTCTGCCTGTATGACATTATTTTTGCTCCAAATACAGTATGTGTTCACATCTGTAAGGAAATGTATTGTAACTGTACCTTTTGTTTTGGACTTGCATCGATTACGCTTGCTCCTCTGTGCAGTCTGGGTGTTATTATCTGCTTCCATTCTGCTGCTTGCACCTCATACTGTATTGTGCTTGTCCTTCTTGCAATGTCCTGGCACTTTTATCTTGGCCTGTGCTGGTTTACCTGCCTGAATAATGTGATTGCTCAACTGTAATGTACGTATTGTATTTTATTTTTGTCATTCTTACACCGTACTGTCTTTTATTTTCTCTGCGCCTGCTGTATTGTTTACTCCCTCCATGATGCATTTGGAAACAAGCTGTTAACAGCTCAGTATGTCTTTCCTGGTAAAACTTTTGAAATAAAGATCACACTTTTATTTAAGCATTAGTCTAAATGTAACTGTGGGATAGGTAATCGTTAATTACATGCAACAAGGGTAATTACACCGTAGTTACATGTTTGTTGCATGCAACTACACTGCAACTCCAATGCAGTTAGAGTGTAGTAGTTATGCTGTAACTACAGTGTAGTTAACCGACACTTAAAGTGTTACCTAAATAAATAAGTCCCCTACAGCTGATGAATCCACTCTTGCTGAGTCATTCTTTGTTAAAGTCACAATCCTACAACTAGGCCACCATAACAATTTCTACAGCAAAAAGCTGTGATGTCACAAACAGAAGATTATGACATCCACAACGGATTAAGCAACAGAAGCAGATGAGCGCTGTTGGACAAGGATTCCATAGCCATGCAAGTTAACCTATTAATGAAGAACAAAAGGAAGACAAATGCAGGCAATATCCAAAAAATAAGATAAACTGTTTCTAAATATCCCATTCTCCAAAGTTTTCTGAAAAGTAAGGAAGACCCCTTAAGCTCAAAAAAGACAGGATAAGGTGTAACATCTGGAAACACTATTTCACATAGAGAATGGTTAGTATTTTTATATAATGAATGCCCCCTGGATAGCCCAGCTGAGATGCAACATCTCATTTCCAGTGGAGTCCTTCTACCCATTTCCACAGCTGGGTGGACTAGAGCACTGAGACATTTAAGCCACTTGTCCAAAGCCACTCTAATAGGGTTTGAACCTACAATTTCCTAGTTTCCAAGCCAGTGCTTTAACCACTAGACTACACCGCCTCTGAATAATAAACTCCAAATAATAGCTTCTTGTGGGTAACTGTAAAGGGCAGTAATATATAGAGTATTACATCTAGGCTAGCTACGTTTTTGTCAGAGAATAATTTCTGTTGTTATGGCTGTTTTGATGACAGGAGGAAGGCCTAGCTTGTTGTTTGGTCTCACATTATCTTTCAAAATGCTTTCGTTACTTCTGTGTTAATCCTGATTTTAGTGTTATTTGTTTTTTCTTTCTTTTGAAAAGCTGGCCACCACGATCTCTTGCTTATTTTGTACTGTAAATTGAAATAAGGAATTTATCGTATGAATGTTATGGTTGTGTTAATTTATTGTTTTTTTATTCCTGTTACCAGGTACCTTAACAGGTTGGCATTGTAAATATGCAACAGCTAACTATCTGAAGGTAAAAAGATAGACTTTTACTGCTGCTACTACTACTACTCTTTCTGATGACAACAATATCCTGGCACAATTACCCCTGTATAAGACCTATAGAGGATATCAGGAAGTGACCCCTGTGAACATGGGAGGTTTGTTGCCTAAACTATAGCCATGTTTACACGGCAGCATTTGCACTGCAGCAACCCAAGTGTTCGGGTTGCTGTGGTGCAAATGCCGCCATGTGGACACGTACCGAATTGTGGTAAGCCACTCCCTGCACCACTCAGCAGTCCCAAAAAGTCTGGAGACACACTCTGGAGCGAGCAGTTTAAGCAGCTGTGTGGACAGGCTGCACCGCTCGCTCCCACTTGCGGGTGCTTCCATCAGCTGACCGCCCCAACTCCCAGCCCCTCTCCAGTGCGTCTTACATTGGTGCTGAGGAAGGCTGTGTAGATGCATTAGTCAAATGTCTTTTGGGTCAGGGCAGCTCTGCAACACTCCAATGAAGGAGTGAGGTCAGCTGTGTAAACACGGCATATATGAATTTAAGCACTGGGTGGCAAACTCTCAATTTGATGCTGTGGTCATCACAGAGACTTGGCTCACTATTAAGAACCCAGACAGAAATTGATATTAACACCTATATGATATTGACATTTATATGCTATTTAGGCAAGACAGGGGACATAAAAAAGGGAGTGGCTATCTCATATACATTAAATCCTCCATTAGCTCCAGCAGACACCCCCTCCCCCAAGAACCCAAAGGCTGCGAAATTCTCGCAACTAACTTAAAGCTGGGTCCTAAGGGTAAGAAAAATCTCAACCTATTAGTGGCATATATCCCACCAAAGAACGTCAGTCCCAACTTTGATGGCTTCATTAATGCCTTTGCCGGATTGAACCCACAACATGAAAAAATTGTGCTTGGTGACTTCAAACTGCAACTGGCTTGCAAGCAATAACAAGGAGTACACAGACAAATGGGCAATTGTGTGCCTCACTTAGATTATCACCAGCCCGACCAGGGTAAACTATAACTTACATTATTTCTGTGCTGACTCATTATTGCTGCCATGACATTGCCGGTGGAATAATGTTGCACGCTTCTTGTGCAACTTTGGTTTTTTGCATCGGGCAATGTTGCCAATCCCTGGGTCACCCTTACTGCCACCAGGGTGCACCCCAGAGTTTGTTATATAAATAAGTGGGTGTGGTGGGCATAGTCCCTCGCAATTGAGGTTGCTCCTACTGCTGGATGGCAGATAGTCAGAGCATGGTGACTGGTGTTGGCAAGTTGCTGGCACTATATTTTATGCCGGCAACTTGGTTGTGGCTGCAGCATGAGTGAACCAAACTATGAAACAGGAACTGCCACTGTACTGGACTGGATCCTAGTCAGGCACCCTGACAGGGTCATCTTTAATGCAGTCCTGCCTGATTTCCTTAGTGATCATTCCCCTGTCACCTGCAGATGGTCAGCCAAGGTGCCCAGAGGGGGTGCTCTCCAACATCAAGACCCATGTGTTCTGCACCCACAAGCTGCCATATTTCTGAACCCTACTACAAGTTGACTGGTCATTCCTGACCAATACTTGTGATGTGAATGCAGCTCTGGAGTATTTCTTCCTTCAGTTCAACAGGATATGTGACATTGTTGCCCCCTTCAAGACCCTCCGCAGGAAGAGCAGCTCCCAGGCCTGGTATACTTCAGCCATCAAATCCTTGACTAGGGAATGGGATAAAAACTAGGCCCAGTACAAAGAACTTCACCAGCACAAATACCTCCAAAAATATAGGGAAATGCAGAACTCTTCAAAGGTCCACATCAAGGAAGCCAAGGCTGTCTACTATAAGACACAGCAAAAAAAAAACTCATAAACCATCCTTAGCAACTATGGAATGGCATCACCGAAGTCATGGGAAACACCAAAAAATCCCTGCCTCATTCTGTTGTAGCTGGTGGCACCACAGTTAAAGAGGACAAGCATATTGCTGACACCTTCAACAAAACTTTTAGCGACCTATCATCATACATGCCAGACCCTAATACTCTCCCAGCCCTAGGAGTAGATTCACCCAATCACCTAACTAGAATCAAGTTCTACTTCAAATGGTTAACTTGTACTGATGTGTACACCTACTTAACTAGGACTAGAATAAGAACTAGACTTGGACTAGATGGTATAGACATGAAACTGCTCAAATTAGTGATTAGGGAAGTCACCTACTCCCTGCAGATTATTTTCAATGTATCCCTCTCCACTGGGTAAGTACCGAGCGCTGGAAAATAGAGCACATGACCCCTGTATTCAAAGGTGGCATCAATACTGCCCTCCAACTACTGCCCTATCTCCATCCTCCCCCATCTAAAACCCTTGAGAGGGTTGTGATGACCAGCTTATTCAATACCTGAGTCAGCACGAACTCCTGGCAAATGAACGGCATAGGTTTAGAAAAAAACTTCAGCACAATGACGGCACTTCTTGAGTTCACAGACTTAATTTATTGTCCCCTGGACAGAGGGGAAATGACTGGGTCCATTTTCATCAACCTAACCAAGGTCTTGGACCTTGTAAATCATGTCCTCCTCTGTCAGAAACTAATCTGGGACTCTCAGAAGTCTCAGTCAACTGGTTCAAAGGTTACCTGGCTGGTGGAACCAAGGCTGCAAAATGCTGCACCACACTCTCGGATGCTAGACAAGACTCTGTAGGTGTTCCTCAGGGGTAAGTCCTAGGAACCCTCCTCTGCAGTTTATTCATAAATAAAATACATGCCACATGCAGGGCAACTAACATACTACTTTGTGCAGATGATGCTGTCATTTCCTCCAGTGACAAGTGCCTGGATAAGCTGAGGCAGAGGCTTCAGACTGACTTTACTGCCCTCCAGGATTGGTTCACCACCAACCTGCTTGTAATGAACACCAGAAAAAACAAATGTTTAATTTTTACCATTCAAAGCAAGACCCGTAACCCCCCCGGCCCTAACTATTATATCATCAGCGTGGACCCCCTTGAGCAAGTAAAAACTGTTAAATATCTCAAGGTCACCCTTGACAGCATGCTGAGTTTCAGTGCTCACATGGACCTCCTGGTTAAGGCAGCCCACTCACGGCTAGGACTACACTACAGACACAACTTCCTACAAGAAGTTAGGAAAATGCTGGCACGGTGCTTCATTTTCAAGCTTAGTTGATTATGGAATTGTGGTTTATAGCTCTGCAACTGACAATGTGTTGTCTAGAGTCAGGAGTCTCCTAAACAGGGCCTGCCATTTTGCGCTTGATCTAAGATGTGATACACACACCTGTGTACCATATAGCAGCATGAAGTGGTTGAACCTAGACTCCAGGCTGCTCTATCACACCCTGATCACCAGTTACAAAGCCATACGAGGCCTGCTGTCTCCAGGGCTTCAGGTCAAGTTCACCTTTGTGGATAACAAATACTCAACCCCGGATGTAGTGCTACACTCCCTGCAGCTTCCACACAGAAACACCTCTCTTGGCCAGTCCTGCTTCTCGTACCATTTCCCTAGGCAATGAAAATGGATTGCTCTGTTGAACTGTTCAAATCCCACCTCTACTCCTTGCTTACTCTGCCTGGTTCTTGCAATTGCTACCGCTGATCTTCTAAACTTGTACACAGCTGGTACACATTGCAACTATATACACTGCAGTTGACTCACTATAACTTGCTGACATGATTCTCATGTTCTGGCTACCACTATAAAGCACAAATCAGTATGCTCACCATCTTATCTCTGTTTAAAGGTGCATAACTGGACTTCCGCTGTAAATTATGTTATATTTTTGTCTGTACCCTACTCTGTTCTTGTTGTATTTGTTATATTTGACGCTAGTCCCTTTGAAAACAGGCACTGCCTAAAGGGTTTTATGCAAAATAAAAACTAAACAAAACATCAGTATAGTAGATGAAAGCTGGTACAACATTTTACAGCTGAACTTTCCCCTCTGTTAACATTACAAGGTGGGGGAGCTGTAACTGGCAATTTAAACTAGTGTTACTGGTTTTCTGGAAAAATGATGAATTTTGAGAGGGCCACTACTAGATTGACTTACTAGAGTTTTACACAATACTAGAGTTATGGTAGCAGTTATAATCTCGAAATATACCGAATTGCATTATAGTATATGGTTAGGGCTTATTATGTATGAAAACTGGTGGCTGCTCTAAAGTTGTTGTGCATGTTCAAAAACTTGCTGTGCACATTCTGTCATGAAGTGCACTTGTGTACCTCATCGAGCCAACTCCTGCCTTGCCATTTTCATTCAGTGCTCCAGCTCCCACTCAGTTTTGCAGGCCGCAACCTGCCTTCTGACTGCACTAGAGGGTCCCGATGCCGCCTTGATGTGTCAGGGGATTCGCCTGTGAGTGCGGCAGCACTTACCTCTACAGCTGTCTCCCTATGGCTATCTCCTGACCCTCTCTGACATTATTCTCCCCTTTCAGTACTGAACTTGCCACAGAGACACTGTCCCGACGATACTGGCAGCTCCCAGTCACTGAAACACTCCATGCCCATAAATAAATGAATAAATAATTGTCAGTAGATGTATTTAGCAAACTAATACTCGCACTGAGTTGCACAGGTGACAGCCTGCCTTAGTGACTGCACTAGCGGTTCGAGATGCCCGTCCTCAGCATGTGTGAGAGGATTCCCTTCTCAACAATAGCTCTTACCAGGCAGAGCCACTCGTTATCTCTCTCCCCCCCCCGTCTGTCTGTCTGTCTCTCTCTCTCTCTCTACCAGTGCTTGGAGAGATCTTTCAACTATTTCTACTGCACACTTAACAAGCATTTGTCGATGCCGAATGTTTGCTTGCTGGCATTGGCATTGGTAGTGTAGGAGTTAGAGAGCTGCATAATAGGAATGGCAGTTAAGTATTGAACTGAAGCCAACTCCACCACCACCCTGAAGAGACTGACAGGCATTGGGGTGTGCCTTTGGGTCGGCAGGCATAACGGCCACGCCATTTCACCACACCCTACCCTGCAGACACCGACAAGTGTCACGGTGTGCCTTGGGGTCTTTGGCCCTTATGCTCACCCCATTCCATCAGGAAATATGGTGAGATAGGTCCTGAATAGGACAGTGGGGTGAACTTTGGGGGCTGAAGAGTCCAAGGCACACCTCGATGCCTCTCACTGGCTGCAGGGTGTGGAATGGTATGAGCATTACAGGCGAGAATCCCAAGTCACACCCCTGATGCCTGTCAATCTCTACAGGCTGGGCATTATGGCGGAAACCCTAATGCCTCAGGCGTTTGTTGGTATTTTCACTCCAAATTTTCAACATGGGTTTTTTGTGACCCCCACCTTATGAACAGTGGCAATATCAGTTTGTTAGCGGAAAGCTGATTTCGCACAGTGACTACGCCATTTGGCACCACAGGTTTGAAAACACATTTCAAACAGGATGTGAAAAATGACAGCTGTACTGTTCATGGGGAGGTACAAAAAATGGCAATGTTGAAATTCTGCAGTGAAAATATTAAAAAAACTGGTGAAGTTACGAACATGTGTAGAAAATGCGCAATGCACACCCATAATGCAATTAGTTTGGGGATTTTTTACAGCAGATTGTCAACACAGGGATTTTGGAACCTCTGCTCATGAACAGTGTCACTGTGATTTTCTCAATCTGTCCCAAAGAGTGATTTCCCACAGCAACCACGCATTTCTGCACTGGAAGTGCAAAAACACATTTCGGCCATGGTGTGAAAAATGACAGTTGTACTGTTCATAAGGAAGTGTGGAAAAATGTAAGTGGTGAAAATCTGGACTGAAAATATTAGAAATCCATGAACTTACGAGGGTGCGTGGAAACTGCACAATGATCGCTCACAACACAGTCATTTTATGGACTTTTTTCACCAGATTTTTAACATACCCATTTTAACGCCTCTGCTCATGAACAGTGTCACTGTGATTTTCTTAATCTGTCCCGAACATTGATTTTGCACACCGACTGTGCCATTGTGTGCTACATGGGTGGAAACACGTTTTGGGTGAGATGTGAAAAATGACAGCTGTACTGCTCATAAGGAGGTCTGGTAAAATGGCAATGTTGAAAATCTGGAGTGAACATATTGAAAATTTGTGAACTTACGAGTGTACGTAGGAACTGCGCAAACATGTTCGTAAAACAGTCATGAACTGTGACACTGTCGTTTTGTAAATTGGTCCTGAAAGGTGGTTCCACGCAGTGACCGTGAAATCACATTTAGGGGCTGATTAATGACATGACAGTGACAGAATTCATGAAGTGGGGTCCCAAAAACCCCATGCTGAAAATTTGGTGAAAAAAATTCCCAAAAATGCCCCGAAATATGCAGCAAAGTTGAAAAAACCCTATTTATTCCATTATACAGCTTACCAGCATTTCCTCAGTTCAAGGTCGGCTTTAAAGAGTGCAGACGTGTTCCCGGTCCACCAAAGATCGCTATGCGCGGACTCCGGAGGTAAGTAAGGGTGAGGTGGGGGTGTAGGGAGGTGGATGCACAGAGGGTGGGCGCGGTGTGGGGAGGGGTCAGGACAGTCAGCGAGGGAAGGTTTTTCTTTCAGGTTTTTGTTTGTTTACTTAGACTATGCGGGACTTGTGTCACGGGGTGAGCTCTCAGCGTGGCAGCTGGAAGGCTGTTTGGGGGGCCCGTAGCTGACGGGGGATTGGGCACCCCTGTTGGCCTTAGGAACTGTTGCCATGCTGGGGTGGGTGCCCAGAGTGGCACCTGATAGTCTCTTGGGGAAGGAAACAGTGGAGCCGACAGGGGATTGGGCACCCCCGTCGGCTATACAGACTGCTGCCACGCTGGGGTGGGCTCCCAGCAAGGCACCTGGAACTCTGTTGGGGGGAGCGCAGCAGAGCCGAAGGGGGATTGGGCACCCCCGTCTGCTATACAGTGTGTGCGTGTGGGTGGGGGAAAGCATGAGCATGGAATATGCGTGCGTGTGTGTGGGAGGCGTGCATGAGCATGCGATATCTTATCACTGCTCACTGAAGCATAGGTCTTCCTTTCAACTGTACGGCACTGCATTTTCAGATCATGGCATTATGTTTCTTGCACATGCGTGCAAGCAAACATAATAAATCAATAAATAAAACACTGAGTGCCTATCAACAAATGTTATTTTTAAAGCATGTATTCAGTTGTGCTCCTTAAATAAAGTTATACCAATCTCACTACTTCCTCTGCATTATTTTTTTAAACCATATACTATAACAAATAAAGTATGGGGTGTTCATACACAACTCACCTTGTGTTTCCATCTCGGGGTTGAGATACCAGCATGAACCATCTCAACCCCTCGATGGAAACACAGGCTCATTGTGTATGGGCGCCCATACTTTATTCCATATATGGTGTATAGTTAACCTTTATTCTGTAGCAATTTCCGTCTCAGCTAGAATGCTGTTCTACCACAGTTCAAAGGTCATGGAACATTGATGTACCCTTCTGTGGTGCAACAACATTCCAGCTGATCAGAAATCCTTGTTCCACCTTCTTTTTTTCTTTTTGACAGTCTACTGCTGCATGAACAACAACCATGAATATAGGCATATGTATGCCTAGCCTATCTCACCTGGTATCAAAAAGAAAGAAATAAAGCAGTTCAAGTTCTGAACTGAAACTGACCATGATTTCTCTCCTGCCGCTGGTCTGCTACAAGATCACTTTCGGTTACCAAACAAAAAGTAAAACTGAAAACATTTAAACTATAAAAAATAGTGGATGTGCAACCTTTTGCACAACCAAGCCTGTGCTGCCTCCTTGGAGATTCCTGATTACATCGGACCTCTCATGCTTCACTTTCAGGGTCAGTGATGTAATCAGAACCCCCATGTGGCAGCACAAGCTGGTTGCACCTGGATGCCCATCCGCTATTCTCTGTATTCTAATCTGTAGCACGAAAAGGGACCATGGGAACCAAGTCCTCGGATTATTAGGCACCATCAAATTGACTACTTTGCATTAAAATGCCAAATCTATTACTAAACTGACTGCCTTTAACTCCTTTGGTCCCGTAGCCACCATACGGCGTCGGTACCAGCCATTGCTGAACCCAACCCAAAACGGCCACCAGGAGGGAAAGAGTTAAGACAACTCTTTATGAAATGTTAAGCGGCCCATACAATTTTCATTAATGTAGCAATGCTTTATCATCTGTATAAATGATACATATTTTATTGTGAACTGACTGTAAATCTGATGTTTCTGTAACTACGTAACTTGCCTCTTTCCCAGGACCATTTGTATATGAGGTTTTGACCTCTACAAAGCCTCCTTGGGGTTCAACATTTGTATAAAATAAATATGAATAAATACAGAGTACTGTCTAATAACTGAGGTGAGTAATTACAGATGTGATCACTGGGGGAGATCACTAACAGATAACACATGCGAGCAAGCTACACTGTAATACAAAAGTGCACATCGTTGTCGGTAAGTTAATGGCATTGCTGAATAATTCATAAACATGTCTAGCAAAAGGATTAAAATTATTTAGATTGAATGGGGGACACACACACAAACAAGAACCTGTTCAATTTCTATGGAACTCTTCTTCAGTTCTTCACAGCACCACCTGAATCATCTGCTGCACGCATGATTTTATATTTATTTGAAAATTGGCGACCAAGAGAGGCACACTGAGCCAAGGCTCGTTTCCAGGTGTGACCCAGGGAAGGGAGAGCACAGTTAGAAAGAAATGCAAACCAGTCTGATAAGGATAATTACAAGAACAATGACATAACGTGCATAAGTCGAGTGCAGTACAGATAGTCGTGCCAAAAAGTACAACAGGTTGCCCAACAAATAACAGACAATATCGAAAACAAGTATGCTAGTAAGGTAAATTCAAAAAGTGCGGGGAAATTCCCTGTACAGTACAGACTGCACTCCCTGAACAATACACAGGACGCGTGTCCTGTATGGTACATTGGATGCACGCTCTCTGTCTTTCCATATGGCGACTAGCCGAAGAGGTGAGAGGAGGGCTGTGCCGGGTGATATATGGGATCCATGGCACTGGCAACTGAAGTGGGGGGGAGTTGGCAGGATGCTTTACATGCTACCAGTGGTGCGTGGGGGTGCTACTAGATGCCAGGGAATAATTTTTCATATGCGGGGCTGGTAATTGGAGGGAAGGGCCGCTAGCACTCGGAAATAATTTTACATGTAAGGGGATGGCGATCAAGGGCAGGGGAATGACTGGACCTCAAGAACATTCACTGACAAATACAGGACAGCGACTGGAAGATGGGGGACCATCGGGCAGCAGGGAAATTTACTGACATATACGGGACAGCGACTGGAGGATGGGGGGACCACAGGGCAGCAGGGAAATTTATTGACATATACAGGACAGTAATCCGAAAAATTTACTGACATATGTGGGACCAGGATTAGAGGATGCGGGGACAACAGGACCCCAGGGAAATGTAATGATATAGGGACAGTGACTAAAGGACCTGGGGAGGGGAGGACTGCTTAGCACCAGGGGCATTTTTGTTTCCATAGGGATGGGGATCGAAATGGCTGGGGTTGGCCACAGGAGGGGCAAAAACCCGCCGCTGCTTCCCATGCAAATGAGCCCATAATGGGCATGCATACAGCCCCTTAGCACCTTGCTCAATGGGCGCATGGAGCCAATTGAATATCAGGCCATGGGCTCCCAACACTATCAGGTCTGGGGGCACTATTTTTTGTATGTCCCACATGCATGTCGAGGGAAGTGCTATTTGACTTAGCACCATGCCCACATGCCCCGGAATTCAGTCAGGTAGCGTCAGTGCGCTATCAAACTGAATATAGAATCCTTGGGGTCGTGGGCAAGTGCAGCACAAAACTTTGCGCTCTGCTTTTGCCCATTTTGAAATATCAGCCCCATCTATTCTTTCAGCTTTTTCTACCCTGAAATCACAATCCACTGCTTGTGACATCAGAATCATTTCCATGGCAGCCAGTTGTGATGTCATAAATGGAGCATGATGATTTCATGGCAGAAATAAACAATGTGAACAGATAAAGTCAATGGGGAAACAATCCCGGACCTCCTTAAAAATGAGCCTGCTTAATGGAGCAGTGTCCGGGTAAAACAATAAACTAAGCTAAGCTAAACTAATGGAAAAATATTAGTAATAAAGATATGGAAAGTCCTGAAAATCACATTTTGGGTGAATTCTGTGTAACTGAGTTCTGCTAATGCCACTGTGAGTTGTTTACTTGAAACTGAAAAAGACTAAAACCAAAGTAGGCAGTTTCAGGCAATTAGGGTAATTATAATTATTGAGCATTTTGCAGATATAGCTAGTTACATTCATTAAGAAATCTATACAGGGCACTGCCAGAACTATATCTTGATTTCCAGTTAGCATTAGTCCAGTGTCACAGTGTAAGCTAGTTAATCACAGTAGAAACTGGGATATTAATAGTCCACTTTATTTATTCAAGACTCTATACTGTCTGGGTCCTGATTACCTGAAAGATCTTCTGCTGCCTAACAACCCTACCGGCTCCCTATATTCCTCCAATGTAGGCTTGCTCATGGCCCCCCACTCTTCTCTGAAGTGGTCAGGAGACTGGGCATTTGTCGTAGCAGCTCTACTTCTCTGGATCATATTACCTGGAAGTGTTGGTTCTATCCACATGGTGAAGGCCTTTATAGTCAATCAAACTTACCCAGTACAATTTATATAATTTGAATTTCTTTTATATATTAATTTTAAATCATTTTGTAATTATAAGGGTTGCACTTTATACTGTATATCTAATGACTTGTCTGATTGTCCTGCACCCTGAGCCCCCTGGGATACGGTAGTCGATGAATAAAATGTGCCTTACCTCATAATTTACTGATCAGGTTCCTGAAATGACTAATGTAGTAACTTTTTCTTTATGGTGGGCTCCAAAGTATATGAAATTTATGTGAAACCCTTACTGCCAAAATAATAAAACAGGTAAAAAAATAGATCAGCATGAACAATAAATCATTAGCACGCTATAGAAATAGTCCCTAAATACTCCCTAGCCAGACTGGACTCTCTCTCTCTCTCTCTCTCTCTCTCTCTCTCTCTCTCTCACACACACTCTCTCTCTCCCATTCCTTTTGTTGATTTGCCACAAACTCTCTCTCTCCCACTCATCACTGCCACAACAATCAGTGTCTTTCTCCCAACTTTAGAGTCTCAGCACGTCTTACACTGCGTCTTCTTTCTATCCAAGTACTGGTTTCCTCCCACCCTTCGTACCTCCATTCTCTCCTTTCCCTCTGCCCCCACACACACCTTTCCCTTAGCTATTCTGACTGCTGATTCTTTTCCATTTCCATCACCTTTCTCTGCTGGTCAAACTGCCTTCTCTGTACATCTTCTCTCCATCAGGAATAATCTCCAAGAATCCAGGTTCCTCTTCTTCTCTTATCTCTGTCTCCGTCTTCTTTTACTTCAAATTCTGTTTTACCCTCCAGCTCTCTGCAGTGCTCCTCTTCACTTGCCAAGTGACCTCCCAGCCCCACCCCATGTCTTCTCTGTCACTTTTCTGTCTTCTCTAACCTGGGCTATCCTCTGCAGAGTAGCATCAGTGAGGAGCTGGCCAGGCCCCCCCCTAAAGTGTACATTTATGGGAGACAGATGGCAGTCGACACATCAGGGGCTGAGCGTGCCAGCAACTTCATCCTGTGTGCCTGCTGGGTATTTCCTTTTTCATTCCATCCCATAGGGACACTGAAAACAAGGGCTCAGTTACATGCAGGCACATGCAGACTTATGACTACACCCATCACAGTTAGTCTGCATCCCTGCTCTGGCAGTAACAGCTTCAGTTGCACCACCACTTACGGTCACCCAGGTGGCCGTATTGCGGCAGAGACTGTGGCCCAATCACCCACGAAGGAGAGCATTCTCTGGGATGTGCAGTCCTCTTTTCCTGGCCAACCCTCTGACAACTCGGGATCATTCCTCATCCCAGGTAGCTGGCATTGTAAGCAGTAATGCCTCCCCTGAGCCAATGGACCAATCCCCTCGTACCTCTCTCTTAAATGTCTCCTATGCAACCTCTTTAACCCCACTTGTACCTGCCTTAGATATAGGGTGGCAGTCTTAGATGTCATCACACATGTATGGATAAAGTGCACGATCCCCTCTTTTGTAATCTGGGAATGTACTGTGAATGATATTTACTGCACATAAAAGATTATTTTCAGTTTGCAAAACTGCTGTCTTGTTTTTGAACTGCAGTGGAGGTGTTAGGTTCTTTATGCAGCCCGCCACATCCCTGAGGTCGTCTCTTTGCTGCTTTTTTTTTTTTTTTTATTTTATTCTTTCTCTGGCAGGTCCTCTGTCGACGTTCTGCCCTGGTCACAGCCCCTGGGCTTCCACCAACCGTCAATTGCCACCTTGTCTCCTGGTTACCCCCAGCTTGCCCCCCGGAGGGCAGGGCCGCAGCACTGGTTCCTCTAATTCCAGTGTCACGGAACCAGTATCTAGTTGGGAGTACGCTGTCAACGGTGACTAATTGAAACCCGGAGAGGGCTTCATTTAGACGGAGGACCCACCCCTCCCTTTTCAGTTTTTCCTCTGGGAGATGGGGATGTGCAATGACGCCCAGCATCTGCCCCGCCTCCAGGACATGCGAGCGCCGGTGGCTGCATGACTCCTGGCCTCCACCAGGGGTTCATCTAGTACTGGGCACTTTCCCCGCCTTCCCCCGGAGAAGGACAGCAGTCCATGGGATGCTCTATCCTTCTCCCCCCTGGCCAGCCCGCCAGTGACCCAGGTCCATAAACCTGGGTTGCTGGCGTCACAAGCAGAAATCCAACCGCTGCGCCGGTGAGCCAGCTGCTGCTACTTTTGTTTTTGTGTGCATTGTACAAGCTGTGTATCTGTCTCTTCTGGCATCCATTGATGTTATCTGTGCTCTTTTACCAGTCAAACAGAACCTTGAATAAACATTTAGTATAAAAACAATAAATTCTTCTCATCATCCTCCACTTCCTACACTGTCTCCACCATTTCCATCATCCTCTCCTTCCCTGCCTTCCCCATCACTCTTACTATCATCCTAACATTATCACCCCTTCCCATGACTCCCTTGTGCCTTTCCTATGCTATATCCCTCTCTCCCATTCTTCCATTTTTCACACCGATGAAGTAGCCATTTTTTTCAAAGGGAACTCGAACTCCATTCTGCTAACAAGGGGACTCCTCCCCCTCACTGGCCTCCCCAGCTTGATTGCTGAGCTAACAAAGTAAAACTCAAAAGCTTGGTACTTTTCTCAACAACACATGCTGTAATTGCAGCCTAGGTGTGGATCTAATTATTCACAGCCTGCACTGCTCAATAATGCCTCATTAACAGGTTACTAGGACGTCTGGACCTTAATGGAATCAGGTAATTAGTAAATTATTACACATAAAAAAAAAGCGAAGCAAACAACTGCCTGTTGCATCTGTATATCAATTTTTTTCACGCCTTCAAACTGTAGGTAAACTGGAAATGAGATTATATTTTTACTCATGTTTCAAGAGAGATCACTTGGGATGGGGAAGAGGTGATATAGTCAACAAAACAGCTGCTAATTTAGTCAAGTAATAATAATACTGTTTGTGAGGAGTCATTAAGCTGAGACTAGCACTGACTTTACACCACAGAGTTTTGATTCTAATAAGCCGTTAGCAAGTACCATCATATTCCGCACTACTACACTGCAGTTCCTTTGGTTTTGTACCCAACCGTGTCCAAAACTGTCCAGCTGGCAGTAGTGATAATGTTATTATTATATATACTGTTAATATTTAAAAGCAATGAGCACTAAATAGGTCTGTGAAAAAAAAAGGCTTTTACTAAACTTTTCTTGTATTCTAGCTCTTTCTCTCTCTTCCCATTTCAACCATGCATCAGACTGGCAAACTTCCAACCCTCTCCAGCTACTAGTTCCTGGCTAGCACCCTCTGGTGGCTTTTTCCCCATATCTGGGCTGGGAGGGGGGTCAGCCCTTTCCTGAAGAAAGCATCTGATGGGCCAGGGAAATCTATGGCGGTGGACCCAAGATTGCCATCTTCGTAAGTGGCTGAGGTGGTATTTTCACTTGTATGTCCCTGCCCCCCCCTACTTCCTGTTCACCTCCCCACCCCAGCCACCTCTCCGCCTCCCACTGTGGGCATCCATATATGGTCTTGCATGACCCAGTGAGAGCACATCAGTGCCTATGCTTTGTGAGGGAACAGGCTCCCCAGCCCCCCTGCAAGGGGTCATTGCCATGCTTTCCTTCCCATGCTGGGGTACATTACCAAGTGGCAACACTCCTCCCCAGCCAGCTTGCCAGGCTGCAGGGACTCAGATTCACTCCTGTACCCACGTTACCTGCATGGACGCAGGACGCACTTCCTCTGTGCAATGGGTCAACCTCCTAGCAAATGTTTTAATAGAACTAAAACTTGACTCATAATAACCTTCTCAAAATGAGAAAAAAAAGACTGCAAATTAGACAATGTACCTTGAATGCAAGGCAAATTATTGTAATAAGATGTTTTAAAATAAGAAAATAATTCTTACTTCCACAATCTGAGTATCTTACAAAACAAGTAAAAAAAATCTTAGAATAAGAATATGTTATGATCTTGGCAAAATAGTAAATTCAAGAAAGGAGTGGAGTCTGGCACAAGAGTGCTGGACTTCAAATGGGCTGACTTCGGGAGGATAGGGAAGTAGTAAAAGGGTACCTGGCTAAAATTCAGCCTAGTATGAGCACTAACCAGAGGTGGGAGCTCATACAGCTGGGGACAGTGGAGGCAACCAGAACCTGCAGCAAGGCCCAGAGCAAGGAGGCTAGAGCAAAGAAACCTAGCTGGGTGCGCAAGGAGGTCATGGAAAAGGTAAGGAGGAAAAGAGCTGCCTTTAGGAGGTACAGAAAAACAGGGAGGGGGAGGACAGGGAGGAGTACCTGAAGGAATCGAAGGAGGTGACAAGGGCAGTATGGGCAGCCAAGGCATCTAAGGCTGGCACAGGGCATTAAGAAGGGGGAGAAGGACTTCTTCAGGTACATCAGGGAGAAAAGAGCTGTAAGGACCACATAGTAAGGATTAGGAAGGGGAGGTGGAAGCAGGCGGTGATAAGGCAGGAGCACTAAATGATTACTACTGCTCGGCATTTACTAAGGAGAAGGGAGAGGTGATACCCAAGGGGGGAGGGAGGGCAGGAAAGGAGGGGGAGGGGTGACAGACAGGGAAATCAAGGAGGGCAGGGTTCTAGAGGGTTTGAGGGCACTGAAGGTGGACAAGGCACCCGACCCAGATGTCATCCACCCCAGGGTACTGAAGGAGCTGGCAGAAGTCCTGGTGGGACCTTTGGCAGAGCTATTCAATGCCTCCCTACGCTCAGGGTGTGTACCTCAGGATTGGAGGATGGCTCATATAGTGCCCCTCCACAAAGAGCAGCCCCAAGGATGAACCAGGGAACTACAGACCGGTGAGCCTCACATCCATTGTGGGTAAGCTGATGAGACTATCCTGAAGGAGATGCTGGTGTCCCTCCTGGAGGCCAAAGGGCTACAGGACAGCAGATAACATGGCTTCATAAGTGGCTGGTCTTGCCAAACCAACTTGGTGGAGTTTTATGACTGGTTAACTAGGCAACTGGACAGGGGTCATGCAATAGATGTCCTGTACCTGGAATTCAGTAAGGACTTCAACTCAGGGCTGCATGGGAGGCTTGGAAGTAAATTAGAAGCATCAGGGTAGGTGCAAAGCTGGTGAGATGGGTAGTGAAGTGGCTTCAGGGAAGGCAACAAAGGGTGGTGGTGGGTGGGGAGCTCTCATCCCCAAGGGTAGTAACGAGCAGTGTTCCACAGGGCTCAGTGTTGGGACCAATGTTTTTATGATATTCATTACAGACATATCATTGGGCATCAAGAGCAAGACCAGTCTGTTTGCTGACGACACCAAGATGGGAGTGGTGGTGGATGACCTACAGGGATGGCAGGGGTGGCAGGATGATCTGGCAAAGCTGGAAACCTGGTCAGACACCTGGTAACTGGGGTTCAATGCCAAAAAGTGCAAGGTGCTGCATTTTGAGGCAAAAAACTCAAGGAGTTACCAGCTGGGGGGGGGAGTGCAGGTAGCTGAGACAGAGGAGGAGAAGGATCTGGGGATGCTCATTACGGGGTCAATAGAAACATAGAAACATAGAAGCTGACAGCAGACAAGGACTGAAAGGCCCATCCAGTCTGCCCATTCCTTTTTCTGCCTTATAAATGTGCCATCTGCCTTTGCTCTGTCAATGGTCTATCTATTCACACTCATCTGTATTGCTCCCTTATGCCTATCCCATACCTGTTTGAAGCCCTGCACTGTATTCATATCCACCACTTCCTGAGGTAGGCTGTTCCATGTATCCACCACCCTTTCTGTGAAAAATAACTTCCTCACAGTACCCCTTAATCAGCCTCCCTCTAATCCCATGCTGGGTCCTCTTTTCCTGCTATTTTTCTTATATTGAAACATGTTAGACTCTTTCACTTTGTTAATGCCCTTAAGGTGCTTGAATGTTTTGATCATATCACCTCTCTCTCCCTCCTTTGCTCTAGGGTATGCATATTGAACTCCATTAATCTGTCCTCATAAGTTTTCTGATGCAGTCCCTGCACCATTTTGGTTGCCCTTTTCTGGACTGCCTCAGTTTGGTTAATGTCCTTGTGAAGGTGTGGCCTCCAGTACTGTGCACAGTACCTCCCTCTTCTGACTTGTGATAACCCTACTAATACACCCTAACATCCCCCTAACCTTACCTACTGCTTTAGTGGTCTGCTTGGATGATTTCAGGTCATTGGTGATAATGACGCCCAAGTCTCTTTCTTCGCTTGTGACTGCCAGCAACTCCCCTCCCAGCCTATAGGTGGCTTCAGGGTTTCTGTTCCCTATGTGCATGATCTTGCACTTCTTTGCATTATACCCCAGTTGTCACTCTTCCGATCATTTTGCTAGTTTATCCAGATCTCTTCTCATTCTGCCCACCCCATCTGGATCATCTATTCTGTTGCAGATCTTGGCATCATCTGCAAACAGACAAACCTTACCCTCCAGTCCATCTGCAATGTCACTGATGAAGATATTGAAGAGGACTGGCCCCAGGACTGATCCCTGAGGTATCTCACTTGTGACTTGCATCTCTTCTGACTGTATACCGTTTACCATCACTCTCTGTTTTCACCTGTCAACCAGTTTGCCGCCCAGTTGATCAACTTCTGACCCACCCTAACCCTACCCAGCTTATTAATCAATCTTCTATGTGGAACAGTATCGAAAGCTTTGCTAAAGTCAAGGTAAGCGACATCAACTGCTCCCCCTTGGTCCACCACTCTGGTTACCCAGTCAAAGAAATCTATGAGATTAGTTTCGCAGGACCTTCCTTTTGTAAACTCATGCTGTCTTGGATCCTGTACTCCTATGGATTCCAGGTGTTGCACTATCCTTTCCTTAAGGAGTGCCTCCATAATTGTGCCCACTACTGAGGTAAGATTGACTGGTCTGTAGTTCCCTGCCTCCTCTCTGCTACCACTGTTGTGAAGCGGGATCACATGAGCCCTTCTCCAGTCTTCTGGGACCTCTCCTGTGCTCAGAGACTCAATAAACAGTTCTGATAATGGCTCTGCTAGTTCCACCCTTAGATCCTTTAAGTACTCTGGGATGTATGCCTTCAGGGCCCATTGTCTTGTCCAGCCTGAGCTTATCGAGCTCTTGTAGAACCCTTTCTTTTGTGAAGGACCTAGTGCTCATCTCTCTCCCACCTTTGTCCATGGTGCTTAGCTGTGGGCCCTGCCCTACCTTCTCCTCAGTAAATACAAGCAGAAGTATCTATTTAGGATACATGCTTTTACATGGTCCTCCTCCTCACATGCTCCCTTATTTCCTTTGATCTTAGCAATACCCCCTCTGGACTTTCTCAATGGACAACTCGGCACAATGTAGGAAGGCAGCTGAAAAGGCCAACAAAATGCTGGGTTACATTGCTAGGGGTATATCCTCAAGGAGGGGGGAGGTGATTCTGCCACTGTATAGATCATTTGTTAGACCGCACCTGGAGTACTGCATGCAATACTGGTGCCCGTATCTGAAAGGGGGCATTAAGTTACTGGAGGGGGTGCAGCGCAGGGTGACAAAGATGATCAAGGGGCTGGGAGACTTACCATATGAGAGGAGGCTGAGGGAGTTGAACATGTCCTCGCTGGAGGAGAGGAGGAACAGGGGGGATATGATTGAAACCTTCAAGTACATGAAAGAAATAAACAAGACAGGTACGGAGGGGCTGTTCAAAGCAAGGGAGGGGAGGGACACCAGGGGCAATGATATGAGACTGGAAGAAGGAAGGTTCAGGAGGGAGATGAGGAGACATTTTTTTTACCAGGGGTGGATATCTGCCACTTGCAGCTAGTGCAGAATGTGACAGCCAGGTTATTGACTGGAACCTCTAGGGCCAGTCATATACTGTAATACCCGTGCTGTGTGAACTGCACTTGCTACCTATACAATGGTGGATCATCTTCAAGGTCACATTGTTGACCTACAAGGCCCTACATGGGTTGGGACCTCCCTACCTGAAAGAACTCCTGTCTTACTATTGCCCCTTCCACTCACTCCGATCCTCTGGTGAGGGATTGCTAGAGATTCCCAGGGTATCCTGAAAACATCTGGAGGAAGATCTTTATGGCACCTATCCTGTGGAATTCTCTATGTCGCCAGATACGAGATAGCCTGACCGTGGAAGGACTTAAAAAATCCTTAAAAATTAATTTATTTAACCTGTCATTTTCAGAGTTTTATTGAGTGATTGTTGTTGATTGTTATCGATTTTATTGATTTTAATCTGTTATTGTACTGTATTGTAAAGGCACCCTGAGCTCAGGAAGGGCACCTTATATAAATAAATTTTACTTTACTTTACTTTATGGAGAGGTGGTAGCTGGGTGGAATGTGTTGCCGGCAGAGTCATATCCAGTGAGACAGGGGATGCTTCAAAGGGGCTGGGACAGGGCAAGGGGAGGGTCCAGGGATGGGGAGGGGTGGGAGTGAGGAGGGACAGCTGCAGAATAAGAGCTAGCTGCACATTTGAGCAGCCTTGATGGACCACTAGGTCTTTATCTGCTGGCAAATTTTGTCTGTTCATTTTCAGGATATTAAGTCTCATTTTAAGATATTAACTAAAGAAAATAACTCTTATTTTATATCTTGCTTGAAGATCTATTTTAAAGAGAAAATTAAATGTTTGTGGCAAAGCCTTACAGTACAAGGGAATTCCGACTTTTATTTTATTGATGCATTTTAACAGTTGCTTTCACCTTCATATTCATCTATGTATTGCTGACCTAATGAAGCCCATGGTATGATACTCAGCATAATTCAGAATGTCTTCCTCTTTTCTTTATGTCACATATTAAGAAATGCCAAATTGCTATTTATGTCACTTCAAAATTAAGTAAGCAACAGTACACAACAGGGTGTGCATCAGACCAAATCAGTGACAGCTCAGGCAGTGCATTGATTTAGCTCAATGCACACCCTGCAGTGTATTATTGTGCTTCTAAAATATTTTTTTAATGTTTGTACTGTAAATAATAAACAAACAGGTTTATTTGTTTTAAAACAGAAATCTTTCCATGGATTTTCCCTATGGAAGTTCTTCCACTTATTAAATCTTAATGCTTTTTTTCTGGTTTGCCTTTGGCATGGTATCCTTGGCAGGCTTCCATACTTGTAGTTTTGTTTTCTTTGTACTTTTACAATCTGATTCTTCCTCCCAACAGCCCCTGTATTCAACTTGTTCTTACAGCTTTTTTTTTCACTTCTTGTGTTGTACTGAATTTTACAGCTTTGTTTGTTCTCATGGATTGTATTTTTCACAACTGTTAGTGGTAGTCCATAATGGGTGTGTGTAACTATGGGTCTCAGTCACTAATGAGTGTTACTGCTGATGTAACTGGTGTGTGTGTGTGTGTGTGTGTGTGTGCGCGCGCAGATATGACTGATTGTGTGCGTGATTGGGTCTAGCTGTAGGTGGCAAAAGGTGAGTATGTCACCTAGTTCTGCTGGCAGTCGATCAGTACTACTGGTCAAACAACCAAGAAACACTGTAAATAAGTAAAACGACTATCCCTGGAGGCTCTGGGCACTGTACAAAGGTAAAAATATACAGTACAGCAATAACATACAGCAATCTAAAAAATAAACGAGCAAAATATAAAATGTGACAGACTATTTCACAATTAACTAGATACAACTTAATGTCATTGAGGAATATTTAATAATTTTAATCTAAGGAAAATGTCTCCTTAAATAGGTGGGACTTCAGATCCCTTTTAAAGGCTTCCAATGAGGGGACCTCTTGCAAGGATCTTGGAAGCGAGCTCCACAGGGTCCGACCAGCAACAGAAAATGCATGTTCTCCAGATGATTTCGGTTGGACCCTGGGAACTGCCAGGAGGACCTCCTCAGAGGAACAAAGAGGATGAAGGGGGGGCTGGTAGGAAGACAGTAGATCCTGCAGGTAGCAAGGCCCCAGGCTGTGTAAGGCTTTATAAGTAAGCAATCCAACCTTGAAGGCAATCCACCATCTCATCGGCAGCCAGTGAAGACCACATAAGACCGGTGTTATATGGCAGGACCTAGGAAGGCCACAACACCTGGCCGCTGCATTCTCACTAGATGCAGGTGTTGCTGGCTGCCGCCTGTTAGCCCCAAGTATAAGACATTGCAGTAATCTAGCCTGGATGTGATAAAAATGTGTATAAGTGAGGGCAGGTCATCTGGGGGGGATGAAAGGTTTAGTCCGGGTGATATTCCTCAAGTGGTAAAAACTACTTTGGACAGTGGCTGACACCTGAGCCTCTAGTGTTAGATTACTGTCAAGGATAATGCCCAGATATTTCACCTTTGCTGAGATGGTCAACTGGGAGTCAGCAAGTATTAATCCAGAGTTCTCCCCGACCAGCAGAGTGTTCTGCCAATGGCCAGGCTCAATCACCAATACCTCCATCTTGTCTCGGTTGAGCTTTAGCCAGTTTGAGGACATCCAGCCCTGGACCTCAGCTAGGCAAAAATTAAATACAGAAACCACATCCTGTTGTCCAGGTGCAAAAGACAAGTATAGCTGGGTGTCATCTGTGTAGAAGTGAAAACCCATGCTGTACTATCTAATAATGTCTCCCAGGTGCAGCATATACACCACAAAAAGATTGGGTGATGGAATCAAACCCTGTGGGACTCCACAGGACAGGGGCATCGGGAGGGAGGAAATAATTCTCATTACCACTCTTTGCATCCTGCCTGTGAGAAAAGACTTGAACCAGTTGATGACTGTACTGCCAGTCCACAATGTTCCTGAAGGTGATCCAGTAATATCTGATTGTTGATGGTATCAAATGCAGCAGAGAGATCGAGGAGAAGAAGAATAGATCATTCATCCCTATCTCTCGGCCTAAGGAGATCAATTTGCACCTTGACAAGGGTAGACTCTGTACTGTGCATGGACCTAAATCCAGACTGGAGCAGTTTGAAGATATCATAGGTAGCAAGATGTGCCTTGAGCTATAAAGCCACCACTTTCTCAATAACCTTCCCCAAAAAAGGAAGGTTAGAGATGGGCGTGAAATTCGCCAGACAGTCTGGGTCCAAAGAAGGCTTTTTCAAGAGGGATTTCACGACAGCCTCTTTCAAAAGCCCAGGAAAACCCTACCAAAGAGGGAACACCAGACTATCTCATCAAATACCGACTTGATGAACTCAGTACAGACCATTAAAATGTTCATTGGGCCTGGATCCAGGTCGCAACATGTTAGCCACAGCTTTGAGACAATCCTGCTAACCACTTCCACCTCCACTGGAACAAAATCACTCCAGACTTGGGGACGGCCTCTGTTTGTCCCAGGCCCAACACCACCCACCAGCTGAGAGGACTTGTGGGAGAATCCGGGTCTGATGGAGGACACCTTATCAGCAAAAAAATAGAGCAAACTCTTCTCATCTAGTAGTTGACAAGGTCCTCACCAGCTGGAGACAGGTAAGATGGAGAAGCCTGTCTACCATAAGCAGCATGGTTGGGGGACTCAGAGTTTCTTGTGACAGGGACACAGCTGAGAATCCCAGCTGGGATCCCCCTGATGAAGCCTGTTTTGAGGGAATGTGCACAGGGTTTGTTTGCCATGTGGTGATGTTTAATAAATACGTTGAGTCCTGATAAGCCTCAGTGTGTGCATTCATTTCTATTTGGTTTTGACACAGCTGGGAATGCTGCAGGACAGAAAGTGTTTAGAAAAAGTGATAATTACAAGTAAATCTACTGTTTACTCATATTTATGGTAAGAATTGGGTAAATAAAGAATTTGGGAGCAATGTATGATGTGTGATGTGTGTTGGATGGAGAAAACATGGATTTGGGGCAGCAGTTTACCCAACGGGATATGGCTGCCAGATTTTCTCCTTTTGTGCTGACATATTCATTTTAAAATGACTAAATACCAGGATGACCGTGTATTGTACTGTATTACTGTACAGTCAGGTGACTGGTTTTAGCCAATGAAGTGTATGAGATTTTTAGACCATTTTATAAACCCTTGTAGCTGAGGGTGAATTCACGTTAGATATATTTTGTGCTCAATTACTTGCCTTTGGTAAATGATCTGTTGAAATCCTTTATCATAATCGTTATCATTATTGTAATTATTAAGTTAAAGAACTACATGTGCAATATGACTTAGGCTGAATTCTGAGACTGTAAAAGCTTTCTTATTTTAATTATATTTTTTCTTGTTTTTGTATTCTATGTTTGTTTTTGTTGTTTCAAGATGTTAGCAATCATTATCTGTTAATATTAGGAAGTCAAATGCAAAGTCGCAGTGGGAATATGTTGTTTGCTGAACAAATTCTACTCACTAGAACTCTTGGGATGAAAGAAAAATATTGCATTTGTCATTATATATAATAAATAATACCCCTTGACAAAGCGCACAGACATGGGAAACGGATGTGCTCTGATTACTTCTGCCTTTGTTTTTAACTTTTCTTTCTACAGTATAAGAAATAGTGTATGGGCGATCATACACAACAAGTCTGTGTTTCTATTGAGTGGTTACGATAATCTATGATGGAACTCTGAGGCTTTGAAGTCAGAGGTTCATGTTGTTACGCCAGCCCCAGGATAGAAACACGAAGTAGCTGTAGATGGTCAACCATAGTTTATTTTTATAATATATGATTCTGAATGAGAGAAAGTTTTACTTTCTTGTTTTTCTTTTTAAACATACCGTGGGTGCCATGACTTTTACTTTCTTTTTTTAAGAGAAGTGCTACAGTGCGTTGGACGCGAGGGCGAACAGGGACACAGCTGAAATTGATTTGGAATTCGCGTAGCAATGTTGTTAGAATGTGCACAACAACTTAGAACATGAACAACAACATTTCTGAAGGGACTGCTTTGACCTTTCCATGCACAATCATCCCTAACCATGTACTCTGGAGCATTAGCACTCAAATTTTGCCATAGTGAGTCTCCCCCAAATCATGGAAAAGATCTTGAGCCTCCCCCATATAGTGAAATAATCGTGGGCCTCCTCATAGAAAAATAACATACACTGCACAGTACATCAGGAATAAAGTGAAACTACTTCGAGTAGTTGGTTCTCATTTTATTCAGCTTATTGTAACCCCCCAGGCCAGCCTACCTGTTCTGCTATTTTGACTTTTGAACCATTGTTACCCGTTCTTGCAAAACCTTCATGAATCAGACTGCGTTCTCTGTCTGTTTCCACTCTACCTGGAGCGACCATCTTACCTTCCTCTGCCTCTTCCCCCACCCCTTGCTCTTACTCTTAAGCAACTTCTCAGGGGTCCTTTTGCTCCCGCCTGCTCTTGCTCCTAGTACCTCTCTGCTTAACCCTTGTATCTGGACTGTTCTGTCACTGGTCTAATTGTACAATTGCTCCCTCCCATTAATTGTTCATTGTTCCTGTTTGATTGCATGGTTGTTCATTTTGCATTGCTTAACTGTTTTGCAGTTACCTTTTGAACTGTAGCCACTCCCTATTCTTCCCCTGGTACACCTGAAATGATCCTAGGCTCTGTTCCTTTCCTGGTCACTGATTTATAAATAAATAAATACCTAAATTAATTTTAGTTTGCATCATCCCTTCACACAGAATATCTAAAACTCAAAATTTAATTGGTACTTTTTCAGACTTGCTTGAGCCTCCCCTGGAACAGGTTGGGGCCTCCCTAGGGAGGCCGGCCTCTCCATTTGAGAAACCCTGCTCTAAAGGCATTTACTGTATACTTGTTTCTAATCATTGGAGATCTTAGTCGATGTGGTTTGTGTGAGCCCAGTGTTTTCCTTTTGCACCCTTCATTGCAGTCTAGGCTTCTCTGGAATATGTAATGACACCGTCTGCATTACTGTAACATAGAAATACAATGGGTGAGCCCACCCAGTTCTTTAATCACCATGATAAATACAAAATGAAAGGGAAAATAATTACACTGAGAAATAGAAATCCAAGAATATTGTACAATTTGAGAAATAAACAGGCAACAGTGTAAAAAGTCAGAAACAGAACAGTGCATACAATAAACATAAATTGTGATGTCTGGGACTCTTGGTCTTATGAACAGAAAACAGGACTATTGATAAAGAAGTGGTCCCCATGCACAGTTAGAGTTATGTGCTGCAAAGTGGTCCCTAACTACTCTGTGGCACATCATTGCACTGCGTTCCTTTATGGTATATGTTTATGGAAAAAGCTTGTTGTGTACAGTTGAAAAGTTGTTGTGCACATTCTAAAGATGCTGTTGTGCACATTCTGCAATCAGCGCACCTGACTTTCCCTCTTGCTCTGACTGACGCCGCTTCCCTGCTCCCACTTTTAGTTTCATTCAGTTGCTCTGCTCCAATCACACACATGCTACAATCTCACAACTGCAGCAGTTCTCGCCAAAGAAATGTCAGAGAGAGAGAAATTCATACTGGAACAAGAAAATAAACCATTTGCTATAAAACAAAATATGGGTGACCATATACAACTCGCCCTGTGTTTCCATCTTAGGGTTCAGAAAACAACACAGACCTCTCGAGCTTCACTCTCGAGGTCCATATGCTGTTTTCTGTACCCCTCGATGGAAGCACAGGCTTGTGGTTTATGGCCACCCATACATTATTCTTCATGTGCTATACACCCAGGGGGTTGCAAGACTTTCCCTGCACTAGCGCACAGATCAGTGTGCTAACAGAGGGAAAGTGGTAGCGGCAGAGTTAATGAAGGCAGTGATATGCATGGAGGTTCAGTGCTATGCAACGTAGCTCTTCGTCACCCTCACCTCTAGTCACAAGGCACAGAGACCCCAGAACTAGAAGTACTGCTGAAAGCATATCATCAGGGATTCACTGCCTTGCAAGCCGTAATGTCCATTCTGGCAGGGGGAAGGGTTAGGCACAGTAGAGTGCCACTGAGTGCTAGACAACACAGAAATAAGGCTCACAAGTGGGATCCACAGCCTGGATGATAGGGACTTCAGTCACCATTGGGTAAACTTTTAGGGCTACTGGACCAGCAGGGAAGACTGGAGGAGTGGGCCATAAGGTTTGAGGTGAGAAGGGTAGGGGAAAATGGCATTAGCTCTCTGTGCCCAGGGCATGGGCACTGGAATGACACCATGCTCCTGGTGCCATGCATGGGCCCACCCCTGTGGCTTCCACACTTCCAGCATGTTAGTGGCCACACAGGCTATGTGCAGCCACTAACATCTGGAATAGCAATTTGCATAACTGGACGCAATGCCACTGTTACTAGGGACAGTCCACCCCCCGCCGCACACAGCAGCACCTGCTTGTATATGGCAGTTTTGGGGGTGAACATATAGATACACATAGATACTTAGATATTGATGGCAGATAAGGACCTCCAGGCCCACCCAGTCTGCCCAGGTATTCTACCTGTTTGCTAACCAAGGACCATAGGTGTCCCTAGTAAATCCGCCCCTTCCCCACTTTTATTATTCCCTTGTGTTTATCCCATGCTGCCTTGAATCCCATTACAGTTCTGGCCCCTACCACCTCTTCCAGGAGTGTATCCCAACCATCCACCACCCTTTCTGTGAAATAGTGTTTCCTAACATTTCCCTTGAATCTACCCCCTTCCAACGTTATGTTATGGCCCCTTGTATTTGAGTGCCTTTTCTTCTGGAAAATACTGCTATCCAGCACCTTGTTTACACCCTTTTGGTGCTTGAATGTCTCTATCATGTCACCCCTTTCCCTTCCTTGTTCCAGAGTGTACATGTTAAGATGATTTAGCCTCTCCTCATATGTTAAGTGGCTCAGGTCTCACACCATTTTCGTTGCCCTCCTCTGGACCCTCTCTGTCCTTTCTATGTCCCTTCTGAGGTATGGTCTTCAGAATTGAACCCTGTACTCCAGGTGTGGCCTCACCAGTTGCTTGTACAAGGGCATCACCACTTCCCTCTTTCTGCTCATGAAACCCCTGCCTGTGCACCCCAGCATTCTGTTGGCCCTCACTACTGCCCCCTCGCATTGTTTAGCCATCTTGAGATCATTTGATATGATTATACCAAGATCCTTCTCTTGCACTATCGCCTCCAGTACCTGACCTCCCGTCCTGTGCTCTGCTCCCTGATTTCTGCCCCCCAAGTGCATAATGTTGCACTTCTTCATGTTAAAGCTCAACTGTCACTCTGTAGACCACGCCACCAGTTTATGCAAATCTCTCCTCATTTGTTTCACCTCTCCTAAAGTGTCCACCCAGTTGCAGATCTTTGTATCATCTGCAAATAGACATACCTTTCCCTCAAGCCCTTCCACAATGTCACCTACAAAAGCATTGAACAGGATTAGCCCCAGTACTGACCCCTGTGGCACCCCACTGGTCAACCCTCCCTCCTACCCCAAATGGGACCCCTTTTACTACCACTCTTTGCCTTCTACCCTCTAACCAGTTTTTCACCCATCTCTCCACCTCTGGACCAATCCGCAGAGCTCTTAGTTTGTGCAGTAGCCTTCTGTGCATCACGGTGTCGAATGCCTTGCTGAAGTCTAGATATGCCACGTCCACTGCCCCTCCCTGATCTATTACTCTGGTCACCCAGTCAAAGAACTCAATTAAGTTCGGCTATATAGGGGCCATGTGCATGTCTGAATACTACCACTCACCGCCACGACTGTACATTGGGTTTAGTCTCAGTATATGATGTGGGACTGCACAGTCTACATGTGGGGCAGAGGACATCTATTAATGTTTATGGACAGAAAGCAAGGTGGGGGAAAAGTGTTGGCCTTCACTATTAAGGCGGGACGGTTGAGAGGTATGTGTCCTTCTGTCAGGTTTAGTCAGTGGTGGCAGCAGAAGGAACGTCTGACAGCTCTATTGCTTAGTCTTGGTGACAAGGCAAGGCAAATTTTATATATCTGGTGCCCAATCCCTGAGGCTCTGGGCACCTTACATTAAAAGGTAGGTTCAGTACAAACACAACACAGTAAAAGATCTAAAACAATAAATACCTAATGCCAAGAAGCACACTGTGGTGCACTTGGGGAGTAGGAACAGAAGAGCAGCATACACCCTAGGTGGGGAGGAAATTAAAGTAACAGAACAGGAGAGGGATCTGGGGATCATAGTCTCCTTGAACCTTAAGGTAGGAATCTAATGTAGCAGGGTGTCGGGAAAGGCCAATGGAATGTTGGCATGCATAGGCAAGGGCATTACTAGCAGAAGGTGGGCAGTAATAATGCCCCTTTACAAAGCTATGGTGAGGTTGCACCTAGAGTATGGGGTTTAGTTCTGGAGGCCACATCTCCACAAGGATATAGATGCACTGGAGAGGGTTCAGAGAAGGGCAACCAAGATGATGCAGGGTACGCAGGGAAAGTCATACGAGCAGAGGTATAAGGAGCTGGATCTGTATATGCTGGAGACAAGTAGGGAAAGGGGAGACATGATTGAAACTTTTAAATATGTAAAGGGGCTCAATAAAGTGGGAGAAGAGGGTTTTTCTTAAGAGGGAGGGGGACAAAAATAGAGGGCACAGCCTCAGACTGCAAGGAAAAAGATACAGGGGCAATGTGAGAGGGCGTTTCTTCACAGAGAGGGTGGTAGAGCCCTGGAACAGACTACCAGACAGAGTGGTGGGTGCTAAATTGGTGGAAGAATTCAAGAGGGCATGGGACAAGCATATGGGGCTGAGTATTGGGGAGGGCGGGGCTGGCAGGGAGGGGGAGGTGTAAGGGGGAAAAAAAGGGCAGACTAGATGGGCTGGTATGGTCCTTTTCTGCAGTCAAGCTTCTGTGATTCTATGATACATAAATAAATCTCAGCATGACTAAATTACTTCATAAAATTAATACAGGTCAGCCACCTTCATCGGGGAAAGCCAGACAGAAAAGGTGGGCCTTTAGTCCCTTTTTAAACAGCTCGACTGTCGGGGCCTCCCTGATAACAGCTGACAAAGTGTTCTACAGAGTCAGCCCGGTGACACTGACGCATGGTCACCAGATGTTTTTAGCCTGACCCTGGGAACATCAAGGAGGCCCGATGTCGAGGAGTGGAGGAAACAGACCGAGGTGGCAGGTGTTAGGAGATCAGCCATATAACAAGAGCCCAGCCCATATAGGACCTTGTAGATGATCAAGCCCACCTTAAGGAGGATCCTCCACCTGACAGGCAGCCAGTGCAGAGCCCACAGAATCAGGGTCACATAACTGGACCTTGCCAGGCCCGTCAGCAACCTCCCCGCTGAGTTCTGCACCAGCTGCAGTCAGCAGAGGGTCTCCTCCAGTGACTCCAAAGTAGAGAGCATTACAGTAATCCAGCCTCAAAATCACAAAGGGCGCAACTAGTGATGGCAGGTCTAGAGGCAGAACTAGAGGCTTAATCCTGGCGATGTTCCTCAAGTGGTAAAAATCACTTTTGACCACAGATGACACCTGAGCTTCAAGTGTCAATCTGCTGTCCAGAACAATGCCAAGATCCTGCACCCTAGGGGAAGCCATCAATGGTGTGGATCCCAGAAACAATCCTGTACCCACTCCAGAGGCACTCCCATCATGCCCACGACCTGACTTAGTCACCAGTATCTCCATCTTGTCTGGGTTCAGTCATAACCAGCTGGAGGACATCCAGTCATTGAACTTGGCCAGGCAGCTGTTAATCACTTCCGTGGCATTGTGTGTTCCCGGGGCAAAAGACAAATACAGCTGGGTATCATCTGCATAGCAATGAAACTCCACACTGTATTGTCTAATGAGCTCTCCCAGGGGCTGCATGTATACCGCGAATAACATCGGTGACAAGATCGAACCCTGAGGAACTCCACATGAGAGGGGCCTTGGGAAGGAAGAGAAATTTCCCATCAACACCCACTGCTCCCTGCCAGAGAGTTAGGACTCAAACCAGTTGATGACAGTACCAGAAAGTCTGCAATACTCTCGAAGGTGATTAAGAAGCACAATGTGATCCACAGTATCAGACGCTGATGGGAAATCGAGGAGAAAAATATTGACCTGTCCCTATCTCTAGCCCTGGTAGGGGGGTTACCTGTGGGCACTGCTTAGTAGACTACCAAAGTAACAACAATGTCAAAATGCAGTTGCACAAAAGTTGGAGCTCCTCGAACCCTCGCTACAGATGCCAACATGAACATCAGTGATCCTGAAAAAAACTAACCTGTGTTTGCACTTTTCCAGTTCGTTTACTGAACAACTAATGCTTGATGGGGATGGCATTTCGAGATATTTGTGTGTCTACCCAAACCCACCTACAGCACCTCTCCTTCACCCCACCCCTACCAACCTACCTACTGTACTCTACAACTCACCCCTGTCCTTTTTACAGCTACATAGCCTAACTATGTAAGGCATAGTGCAGTCTGGTAAAAAAGGAAAATGCAGCAGCAGAACCATTGCATACTACGTTTGGACAAGGCACATCGCTGCACTGTCCCCCTTCCTCACCATCCCTTCCTCCCATTGCCAGATCTTGTTTTAATGTGCTGCCTCAGTCAGATGAGACAGGAGGGCCACTGTGAGTAATCTTCACTGGTGGGTCCTGAGCAGAGGTTGACCCATCGGCTGCAGAGGATCGAGTGACCTGTGAGCAGTCAGCAGAAGGAGGAAAACACAGAACAAAGAAAAAGTAGTAGTGTATGCCACTGCTGTGCTCCCCCCACCACCAACACCGGTGTTGCCGCTGATGTACTCTGTGGCACTACTGCTCCCCTGCCAGTTCCTAAGATGCTTAGCGGTACTACTGCTCTGCCTGTCAACACAGGCATTGTCCACTAATACTGGCATCATTGGCGTCAGCCTGGTGGCTCTGAAGGTTGAGGCACTGGACACACACCTTGTGCCATGCCAGTGACCCGGGGTTGGGAGCGACCTTGGATGCTGGAAGGTCAGCTGGGAGGGAGGAGGAGGACTGAGCATTCCAGGGACTGCTCTCCTCCTCCAGGGAGGGTGGGAAGGGATTACTGCAGATGCACTGGCTCCTGGCGGTGGCTGTGGGTTGTTGCATGCCGCAGTCAGCTGTGGGTCAGTGTGGGCTGGTGCCGGACATGCCAGGCATGGACGCGTGCACAGAAGCATCCTTGGCATCATTGCACGCCCGCACCATGGGGGGGATTAAGCACAGAAAAAGCCTTCACATGCTCAGTGATGGTGGTCCGTCATCGTCACATCAGACGCATTCCCCTGGTTTCCGTCCCCTGGCCTTCCATGGTGCGCAGGGTAAGTACCCACCATGATGTGGCTAGGAGGGGTAGGACATAGGAGTCAGAGCTCTGGCTGTGTGGCTGGGGCAGGGCTGAGGAGATAGCTGGAGGGGGGGAACCATAGGTACAACCCCCCCCCAGCCGAGGAGTATAAATAAATAAAAAAATTAAATACTGGCATCATCAGAAGCCACTCTGTGGTACTGCTACTCTGCTCTCCTCTCTCCCTGACAGTCCACCTTCCAACACTAGCATCTCCATTTTTTAAAATAAACAGCTCTGTTACATTACTGCCATGCTTCCTGCCTGCCCAGCTGTGAGATAGCACTGGCATAGTCGGTTCACACGCTGCTATATTGCAGTGCTTCATTCTTCTAACCTGCCCATCAACACTGGCATCACTGGTTCTTAAACCAAGCCACTCCAGGGTACTGATTCTACAATCATCCATCCACCAACACTGGCATCGTCGGTTCTTCTCTGTGGCTCTTTCCCTCCCAGTCCCTTCCCCCCCAAAGAAAAGGTATCTTTTTTTTCCCCAAAATGCTTCCCAGTGGCTTTGTGGGAAACAGTCCAAAACTAAGTCTCAGCAGTCCAGGGTAGAAGATGCCCTTCCTGGACCCTCTAGACACCAGGGATTGTTTTCTTTCATTTTTATTACCTCATACTTTGCTTCCACTGGAGATGGAATCCCTCTGTTATATCCACAGCGACAGGTACAGTGTGGGACAGGTATGGTGCACGTACCCATACACTGTGATAGAACTAATGCAGGTGAAAGGTGAGTGAATGACAGCAACGGAGCTGGAAACTCTTTGTTATAGTCACAGGAACTGGTTCAGTGCAGATGGACTGATATAATGTGAGCCGGGACAGTTCAGGCATGCACATACTGCGATGGATTCAGTGCTGGTGAAAGGTGAAGGACTGAGCACTGAAAACTGAAGCCTGGTGTTTATTCAGAAAGACATGTACATTGAAGGCAGGTACGGTGTTAGCTTATCCACCCAGTGTGATGTATCAGTGCTAGAGAATGGTGAGAGACTGACAGCCATAGTGAGGCTGATAGCCCTGGTAACTGAAGCCCTCAGTCTATCCACCAGGGCAGATCCTGTGAAGGGTTCCTGACATTATTATGCACTGATATTCAGTGCTTGTGAAAGGTGAGGGATTGATATTACATGAGCCTGAAGCCCTCTGTTATGAATAGGTACAGAGGGAGCAGACTCCCCACACTGCGGTGAACTTAGTGCTACTGACAGAGAATGGACTGCATCACTGGAGACTGAAGGTTACTGTCTATCCACAGTCAGGTACTGTGTGAGACAGGTACAGTGCAAGCTTCCTCACTCTGTGACGTATTTGGTGCTGGTTAAATGTGTGGGACTGCAAGCACTGGCGAGTGAAGCCTTCTGCTTATCCACAGGGTCAGGTGCAGTGCCAGATCTGAGACACACAATGATACATTTAACACCAATGCATGATGAGGGGCTGTCATCACTGGGATTGAAGCTATCTGTTTATTCAGAATGGACTGATACAGTGTTTGCAGTGACAGTAGAGGCATCCACACACTGTCATGGATTTAGTGCTAGTAAAGGGCAAGGGACTAAGCAATGGAGACTGAAGCCCTTAGTTTATCCAGAAGGATGGATGTGTTGTAGGCAGGTACAGCATAGTCTTGCCCACACACAGTATGATGTTTTCAGTGCTGGTGAAAGGTGAGGAAACGATGGCCCTGGTGAGACTCACAGCCCTGGTACCTGAGGCCCTCTGTTTAACCACAAGATTATGTACAGTGAAGGCTTCCTCACATTATGATGTGCTGGTATTTATCCGGTGAAAGCAAAAGGCGAGGAACTGTTTTATTTTTCCACAGTGATAGGCTTCCCCACTCTCGGTGATATATTCAGTGTTGGTGAAAAGTAACTTGCAACATGGGGAGGAGAAAGGGTTGCGTCAGATTGGTTCAAGAGCATTAGGTGACCATATATTAAGTCTCAACTAATACATGGTTGCATGAGCATTGGTGAAAAGTAACATACTGACAGGTGTGGAGATTGCAGCCCTGTGTTTTTCCACTGGGAAGCAGTGACCGTGCAGGCTTCTTTATAAATCATCGGTGTCAACAAAATAGGGCTTTGATAAGCATTACTGTATTTAGCAACAAAGAACATTGTTCAAGTAGCCAAATTGCTTTTGCAATTCAAGAGGCTGCAGATCAAAGTTCAGTGACATTTTTGAGGTTTAGCTAACAGTTTTCTCATTTGGCTAAAATGTTTAGATGATACTCAGCCAAAGTGCCATAGGGTTCTAGACTTCCAGATTGAACACTGAATTGTGATGTATTTAGTGGTGCTAAAGGGCGAGGAGCTGACACCAATTGAGACTGAAGAACTCTGTTTACGCACAGAGTCAGGTACCCTAGCGTGGGGCAAGTACAATGCAGGTTTCCTCACACTGTGATGTATTTACGATTTAGTGTTGGTGAAAGGTAAAGAGCCAACATTTCTAGAGACTAAAGCGCTCTGTTTATCCACAGTGTCAGGTACAGTACATGCGGGCAGGAACAGCACTGGCTCCCCTACATTGTGAGCTTTTTAGTGCTTTAAAAAATAAGTGACTGACATCAGTGAAGACTGAATCCCACTGTGTATCCACAGGGTCAGGCACAGTTTGAGGCAGGTACGGTACACACCTACACACCTACAGCATTGCAGCAACTCAGGGAAAAGGTTCACATAGGATGGAGCCATATATGGCCACAGTGTTGTACTGTAAATCCATTAATAAAATATCAAATTAAACAAAAAATAGTTTTGCAGCCAGCCCGCCGGCACAGTGGTTGGGCTACCACTCGCGGCGCTAGCGCCCTGGGTTCGGGAATGGACTCGGGAGGCCGGAGGGCCAGCCGGGAGGACGTAGGATTGAGTGCCTAGAGGCTGCTCTTCTCCTCCGGGGAGGGCTGGGTCACAAGTCCCGCTGCTCTACTGCCACCTGGGTGACCACAGGTGGAGGTTTAGCGAGACAGCTTGCAGGGTGGGAGGACGTCAGCCAGGAGCCGGAGTGCTGGCACGTCATGATGTACCCGCCCCTAGGCTGACATCCTGAGGGCTGGGACCAGAAAAAGCAGAAAGAACCCACTCCAGGCATCTGAAGATGGGACCCGGCCATCCCGAGAAATCCAGAACTAGGCTCCATAGAAGGGGTCGATGAGGCCTCCCAATGCACACTTATGGACTGGAGGAGACTACAAGGGGGTCTTTCTCCTCCCCGCCCGGGAGGGGGTAAACCGAGGCAGGATGGGGGCAGGCTCACCAGCACCCGGAGGGAGGTACCTGGGGCGGACCTACGGGAGCATGCACGGCTACGGGATTCCCTGAAGATAGGAGCTTGAGGCAGTGAGTAAGGGGGGGAAAAAAATAAAAAATAGTTTGGGTCAGGATCACGTCCAATGCACCCATTATGAATTTAGCCAGAATAGGTGCATAAGTACTAAATTTTAGTATAAAGTAATCTGCCTGAAGAACCACATGATGCTGTATGCTGCTGTACAATCATGTAACATCAATGGAAAGCCAAGCTGAATATTCAGTATTGCTGATATTAAGTTCTGTACTGCAACATTTTCCAATTTTGAAAGCTTTTTTTTTAATTTTATTATTAACATTGGAGTGCTTTTTGCACTGTTTTACTGGGCTCTGGGGTCAGCCCTTCTTGGTGGCAGTAGCTTCCGCTCACCATGAGCAAGAACTAAATATGACTATTTCATGGGAACCCTGCATTATGTCACTTCTGCCATGGGTGGTTTTCAGTAATGTTTCGTCATGGACAGGTATGGTATAGTGAAAAGACTGACATATAGCAACCAGCTGAATTATTTATACATTTTCTGGCTCAGCTGCCTAGACCCTCTCTCAGGTCCTCCATCATTCTCATTAAGTCTGGCATCAAACTAACAGGGACTTCCCTGTTAGTTTTCACACAATTTAAATGTGAACAGTCAGCACTAACAGCCCCCCACCCAACTGTAGGCCTAGTCCCATTTTGCACTATGTTTATAAAACTGTGTTTATATATGTTTATAAAAACTCTAACACACGGGCTGGCCCTGTGGTGTGGAGGGCTGGGGCACTGGTGCCTCACCTCCCACCACACAGGCAACCTGGGTTCTGGAACGATCTCAGGGCTGCCAGGAGCTGGCTGGGTGGAGAAGGATAGAGCATCCCAATGGATGCTGTCCTCCTCCAGTGGGGGAAGGACACTTTAGGCTGCATGTGTGCCCTTAATTCTATCACCGGTGGAAGCACGGGCAGTGGGGAAAAAAAACAGAGTCAAGGAGGAGAGGGTGCCATTAGGAGCTTGACTATGACGTGCATCAGCACATCATCAGTCTGGACAAATGTCTTATGTGTCAGCGCCCTCTAGGGGTTGAAACTAAAAATAGGGATAAAAAACTAGAACAAGTCCCTGGTGTCAAGCACTATGACACCAGGATCCTGGTATACTGGGACCCAGCTGAATACCGGGGATGGTAAGTGGTAACCCCGTTGGCCAACAAGAGGAACCAGTACAAAAAACAACCTCTAACATGCACCAAAGGCTATTGAATCACCCACTGCAGCTTCCCACCTCTGACATCAGCTGCCAGGGATGCTGCAATTTCTGGTTACAGCAAATGTCAGCTTGGGAGTCAGTGGACTCAGCCTGATAAATCTACGGTACTGCAATAAACAGTAAGTAAAATGCATTTTTGTGCACATAGTGCAAATTGGGACCAGACCCAGAGCTGGGTTTGAGGTTCTTAGTGCTGACTGTTCCCCTTTAATAAATGCTAAATGCTATTCAAGTCAGCAACATTATACAGCTCCCACCACTGGTATGTTGTTTTTTGCCATGGTGCCGTGTGGCAGATTGTATCCTGTGCAACACACCAGACAAGTAAAAGAAAAATGAGGCATGTGATTATTTTGTTCTGTTAATTGCTCCGTGACAGTTTCTGCCATAATCTGTCACATCTTGGCACTGGGCATAACACAATATATCACTAACCTACAAAGTATAGCACTACTATCGCATTAACAGCCACGGTGACTCTGAGCAGACTTTGCTTAACATCTTTATTTTCTCACATTCATCATTCCTTTGAGTTTGGAGGAGGTAAAGAACTCTCTCCTACCTTAATTAAATGTTCTACTGTAATTTTCAGAAAAGTGTAAATACTTACATGCTGTCCTCACGTGAAATAAATAATTATGGATTTTTAAAAGGCTACTGAATATCATAGTTGATATATTTATGCACTTTACAAGAAAGAAAATATATGACTTTACTGGGTTGATACAGGAAAGTTATATTTCAACGTCAGTTTTGTATCTCAGTTGCAAACTTTACAGTGGAATTTAAAAACAAAATCAAAAATTTAAGATTCCAACTACTGTGCTATGGAAAGGAATAAGTCAAAGTAAAGACACACACAAACGCACGCACACCTCTATCTCAATTGATTTCTCTTTTAACATCATAATCTGTATTTGACAGCCAGCTTCCCCACCACCACCCACCACCTGTCCAAGTGTTACATTTACAGTATATAGGACGGCATCAGTTGGGGAGTTTAATTGCTGCTCCCCCAACCATTATCACCACCCCAAATTTCTGTTTTTTTTCCAAAAACACAGAAAGAAAGGCTGTTCATTTAATATTCCTTCCATATAGCATCATCCAAGTATACATGTCTTCTTAAATCTTCACTTTACATTATACAGACACGTATTGAAAACTGTACGATGCACTTGTTAGCTGCAGAGTGGAATAATCAGATCCCAGCTGAGGGATGGGGATTCACCACAGCTGTCCTGTCTTCCGCTGCAGGAGGTAACTCACCAAGTAGAACTCTAGTAAGCAAATGTTCCTCAGTGGCAGCAAAAGAGTTAACTTACTATGACCCAAATGCAGAGACCTATTTTAGGATTGCTGAAAATTGCATTTTAATCCCAGCTCTCAAGGATTTCCTTTGAAACCATCTGCTGTGCGCCCTGGGTACGTTTGCACTCTACTATACACAGGATTACTACAAGAGACATCTTTTTTTTTTTCCAGCCAGTGCTTTATCTGTGCATTTAATATTATAATTCAGTGCACACTGTTGTCATCTTCATCTTGTGACTTTCAAGAGGAGATTATAAATTCACTGTAAAGGTCAGCATAAATTTTTAAAGGTATAATAAACCATCCATTTGTAGAAACAGCGGTGTGTGTGTGTGTGTGTGTGTGTGTGTGTGTGTGTGTGTGCGCGCGCATTCTAAAAGTACTTGATCTGATCAACCAAATTCAGCATATGCCTCTGTTAATAGCAGATGGATTGAGATAATCTACTAGAAAGGTAGAGAAATAGATACATATCATTTCACAGAGAGCAAGCTGGTAAAGTTTGGCAAAAATTCCCCCTCACCCTTCTTTTAGGCAAACAGAATTATGGGCGTTAGAAAAGAGCTTAGCTGGAGAGTTTAGGCAGATTTGTAGATAGATGAGTGAAGCACAAAATAAAACAACCTCTTCCTTATTAGATTTAATACAAATTTAAAACAAATTTTATTGAATCTACATCAAGAAGAATTTGCATCTTCTGATAAAGTGGCTCTGGCCCTTTCAGCACTGTCAGAGAGGCCATATCATAGTTGTCAGTTCTTGTGTTTGAGACACTCATCAGGCAGACCCCATTCCCTTCACTGTGCCTTCTGAGAACGTTATGGTGCACAACATGGTAGGAACCTTGCTGGCAGCTAATGGAAATGATGGAAAAGATCCAGGTAAATTCATTACATTTCAGTGATTTGTCACGTGCATTCATATACTAAATTATAAGTGTATTGTGGTTAACTGATCCCCTGCTGCTGACAACACAGTCTGTGAGTTAAATGATTATATTAGTGTATAGACACCCGAAGGTGACAGGCATTTCGGGTTATTGCAGTTAGGATGACCTAACCGGCCCCATTGTTTTACTACACTTATGTAATGCCAGCTGTCTCAGCCATGAAAAGTTGCTAAACATAGTTTTGCTTTCATAGGCAGACACAGAGTAGAGGGGCCCAGTACCCCCTGCCCCAAATTTAGAAAAACTGTAAAAAATGTATTGGAGGCATGTATTTGGGTGGAGGCAGTGATAAAGGGGTCTCTTTTCATCTTGGGCAACCTACCCCCCAAAAAACAGTTTACCCACTTTGTGCCAGTGTTTGCGTTAACTTTTCATTATTCTAGCTTTGGGCTTGCTGGTAAATTATCTAGGTATTAATATATATATATATATATATATATATATATATATATATATACCAAAAGAAACTTAGTGCATAAGCACTGAGGTAATGAGTTATCCCAAAGGGTATTGATGGTAGCCAAGTTTAAAAAAAAAAATAATCACACATACCCCCGTAATGCAAAGCACCATGGGCTGTATATGCAAATCATCACAAAATGTTATGCTGGTTCAACTTTAAATAGGAATGCATGGTGCTGAAAGGCCTCTCACACAGTCTGCAAAGGGTGCCAACAGAAAACAGACTCGTGTTTCATCCTACCAGGACTCATCAGTGTGCCTCATCTGTATGACACCCCAGTGAAATGTACCAGCTACCCTAAGTTGATCTATTTGGGTTGGGTTGTGGTGAGCCCAATAAAAAACAGAAAACAACCTAAAAGACAAAGAACCTTAGTGCGTAAGCACTGAGGCAAGGGTTACCCCAAAGGGCATTGGCTGGGAAGCCAAGTTTCAAAGAAATACAAAATCACACTTCCCAGAACTGGCTGTAGAAGATGGGCACTACAAGCTGAGCCAGTGTGGGGAGTAAAGCAAAGCTAATAGCTCTGCGATGAACCAAATGGTGAAACAGCTACATTTGAAAGCTTGATGGTATTTATTTATGATATGCCATCCTTGCCATGGGATTTCTTTATCAGCGCTGATGTTTGTTGTTTGTTGTCTGAATCTGAGTGAAGATTAATATTGAACTTAATGAGCTAGTGATCCATTGTGGACCTCATATGTGTTAATCTGAGCTCACTGAGACTGCCCCTACGGTCTTAAACTAGGAAATATGTGTTATTTCGTATTTCTCTGAAACTTTTCTTTATTGCCACTGCACTTCCTGGGTAACCCTAGCTCCAGTGTTTTTGCACCAACGTTCTTGTATTTTTTAAATTACTTTCTTCTTTTGGGTTCACCATGGCTAACACCAGTGTCACCATTTGCATAGTCCCCCCCTTTCAGGGCTGAGGAAATGCCTATAGCTCACTGATGAGTTCTCACAAGAATGAAATGCTTCTGTGGGTTTCTGTCTCTCTCTGTCTCTGCTCCCAGTTCATAGCCAAGGTTAAGCAGGTTGCATCTTGAATTTCTAGAAGACTAGAGAGAGGTATGGCCTTTTCCTTGTAACCTGCTTCCCAGCCCCCCAGGAACATAATTCGGGTTCAAGGTCAGATTGGGGTACAAGGGACCCACATGGAAAGTGGATGAGGGAGTCAACCTGGAAAATCAATAGGGAAAGGCCCAGGGTGATAGGTTCATTACAATATTGCATTCAATTTGATATACTAGCTCTGTGTTTGCATTGTAAATTTACTTGCACTGCCCATAATACCCCATTTAATTAGAAAATAGATAATAAGGGCAACGATTTTCAGAGTTTAGAAAGTGGCCTGGTACCCAACAGAGGGGGACGCACCTTGAAATTTTCAGGTATCCTAGTGGGTCAGTCTGACTCAGTTTGGGTTCTGCTTTATAAATCTGAGATAAGGAAGCTGGGAGGGGGGTCACTGCAGAGAAACAGAATGAAGCAGCAGGACCGCAACTCATCCAAGCTAGTAAGCAAGTTTAGGCCAATAGCACTTCTTCCAACCCCAAGCAAGCCGCATGAATGGGTTGTTGCCTCCCAGTTGATTGCATTCCTGCAGATCCATAATTGTCTTCCTCTAACCAACATGGTTTTCTGAAGGAACACGGCACCACCATTGTGTTGATTTGGCTTATTAACGACATCAAGCATGCTATGGATAATGGCTCCCTTATTGGGGCATCTTCAGTGACCTATCTAAAGCCTTCGATTCTGTCAACCCCCCCCCAGACTAATCTCAACTGACCTGTCCCACCATGCTGCCTCCTGGTTCCACAGCTACTTCACTGACTGAGGGCAGTGTGATAACTTTAATGTTGCTGTTTCCTCCCCAGCTCCTATCAAACTAGGAGCCCCACAGGGCTCTATACTAGGCCCCCTGCTCTGCTCCATCTTTATCAATGACCTTTCCTTTGCCCCTCCCAGTGTTCCTCAACTATGTATGCTGACAACATTTGTGTTGTACCTTAGCTTCCGCTCCATTTCCCAAGTCAGTGCTCAGCTTCAGCAGGACTTCTCCCAAGTTTAGCCATTGCTCATTTAAAAAAAAAGCTTGTGCTAAATTCCTCAAAGACCCAAGCCATGCTGTTTGGGTCTCAGGCTAGACTTAAATCCTGCATTGATCCTCTTTCAATTCATTGCCTGAATGACTCCCCTCTCTCCACTGTTTTGGATTTTCAGTATCTGGGTATCACTCTAGATCCAGTCTTTGACTTCACTCTCCACATCTCTCAGGCCTGTAACGCAATTATTTCTAGACTTGGGTTTGCTTACTGAGCCAGATGTTCCTTGACTCAAAAGGCTAGACTAGCCATTTCCAAGGGAGTCCTCCTCCCTAGACTCCATTATGGCCAACTGGTCCTCTCACAGGCCCCTAATGCTGCCCTGCACAAGTGGGAGGTAACCTATAAAAATATCTGTTGCTTCTCACTGGCTTCCCCATACCTAACCCACCATTGCCCCCTATATGCATCCCAGGATTGGCTTTCTCCAGTATCTTCCCAGTCCTACTCCCTAGTGTGCTTTGTCGACAAGCTCTTAAAACCCTCGTCCCTTGCCCCTCCCATTACACTCCGCTATTTGCCTCACCAGTCTTACTCGCTGTGATGCTCAGCTGCATCCCTCCTCTGTCCCGTTCCCAAATGCTCCGCCAAGACAGGAGAACAGGCCTTCTCCATCTTTGCCCCGAAGTTTGGAACTCCTTTTCACTTGGCATCTATAGCCTCCCCTCTCATGGGATTTTCAAAGGAGCACTTTGAAAACATTTAAGGGTTCCTCCACTTGTGCCTGCGCATGCTGATGCCTACATATACTCCTTGTACTATGTGACAGGATTTATCGCTTACGTGAGGTTCTTAGCTGGTACTGTGCACTAAAGGCATTCTAATACAGCAGATGAACTCTATCCATGATGGGCAACTTCCAACTATTATCTGTTGAGTTCTGTTGGGATAACTCTCCCCTCCAGGTTACATGCCATAGGTACCGTAAAGTTTCGGTTCAGTGCTATAGCAGAGTCTTACTCCTGTGTAATATGTAACTGTTTACTGTTTGCCAGGTCTGCAGGTGCCTTTTTATTTTAACTATTTGTATTTTGTGACACCTTGTACTCCCCCAGGTCACACCTGTAAATAGTCAGTTACTTGCCTCATGTGCCCTACCCAGTAAACAATAAATACATATATATTTGCAAGGTAAAGATCAAAAGTAGAATGGTATAGTGTTTGACCTGACCAGAGGAGGTCATCGTGATGTGGTAATTAGGCTTCTTCAGACCTCAGCCGATCTTTGATAATTAAGAACTCTGATTTAAAGCATTATATAAGGAATGAGAGCTAATTAAGGGAACCTTGATTTAAGGCCTTTTGGGGCAGTATTTAACAAAGGACGCACTGGATTTTGCTTATTGTATTTATCGCCACCTCATTCTTTGTTTTTACTTACTATGCTTTTTAGACATCCGGTGCATTGCCCTCTTCAGCCTCTGCTCTGCAAGCAAGCCCTGGTGTCCGCCACCCCAGTGACTCCTGGATTACCCCCCAGGGTGGAGCCACCAGAGCATCCCCCAGCACGTACTCCAGGGATGCCAAGTAATGGATGCGGTGGGGACCCAGAGCCATCACGGGCAAGGGCATCACTTGCACACTGGAGGATTTTTTCATGTTGGAGGAGGGTGGGTCTAGTGGGCACTGTGACGCACCATGTCATGCGTCTGACCCGCCCCCCCCGTGGCACTAGTCAGTGCTCTTGTGCATCCCGTGGTCATCCAAGACTACCGAAACTGGAGACACTCTACCCCCCCAGGGGTGGAGAGTGTGCTACGGACATGCAATCCACCCCTGCCCCAGCCAGCCTTTAAGCATCCCTGTTTCTGAACCCAGGGCACCCGCATTGCAGTGGTAAATCTTTCCACTGCGCCGATGGGCCAGCCCCACCTCATTCTTTTTTAGTAATGATATTTGAAAACAGTGGGCTGGATATTCAAACTGCGCTATTCTGTGGCGCAAGCCCTTGCGCTGCACAAAATAGTTGCGCAGGGGTGTGGCCGGGGAGATATTCAACGGAGTTGCGCTATTGAGCGCTCGTTGAATGTCACCCCTGGGCCACAACCACTGTGCGTAGCGCGAGTGGAGACTTGTGCCACTGCAAGTGGTCAGGCGGAGCATTCAGATGCGGTAGCGCAAGTACCATTGCACCATGGTAAACTTCCGATATTCAAAAGGTGACATGCAAATGGGGTCATAATTCATGCAAGGCACAGAGTCATTTGCTTCTATTTATGGCTCCATTTGCATGCATTGCATGCAGGTGCGTATGAGGACTTGTGCCTGGCACCTGCCAGGCAGCAGCCGTCGGACCGGCGCCCTGCACCCGATCGCGGGCATAAGTTAAAAATTCCCCACCCCCGACTTGCCCGATCGGCGGGCAAATGTATAAACATCCCCCACCACCCGACTGGCCTGATCGGGCATAAGTGACATAAAATCCCACCCCACCAGCCCGATCGCAGGCAGAAAACAGTTCAACCCCACAGAGTACATATCCCTGGTGGTCCTGTGGACCTCAAGCCCGATCGCGCGGCAGAAATGCCGTCCACCCCCAAGTACATATCCCTGGTGGTCCAGTGGACCTCAAGCTCAGTCGTGGCAGAAATGCTGTCACCCCTCCAAGGACCACCTACCCTGGTGATCTAGTGGCCCCCACCCCACCCACCCATGGAGCCCCACCACCCAGTCCCCTCGTCAGCGGCGGGCAGCAGCATCCCACCCACCTGCTGCCGCTCGCCACGATTGACTGTTTGTAGGCTGCACCCCATTGGTTCATGAGCAGAGCCAATGGGCGTGCAGCCCATACCGTACAAGGCAGTCCAGATTTGTGAATGAATAACAGACAGACAGCAGGAGCAGATGAAGTCTAAGGGATACATTTTTTATACAGATTTTCTGAATATATAAAATAATGTAAAGCCAAACAACATATGAGAGAACTGTGTTTAAATATTATAAATATCAGAGTTGTTTCTTCCCTTCTCTGCCAATAGCTCTTTAATCCCATGAAGTGTGTTGCAAAGCAGCTACCTGAGTACACATGCCATGTCTGGAAGTGCAGGTGAGCAGATGCCTTCACAGATGATGTTGTTCCTTTGTTAACCACCAGGGGGTACTCATGCCTCAGGTGCCCATACTCCTCTAGTTAGGGACTGAGCACGCTGCTGAGGAAATGATTATGTGGTCTGTGCAGCCTGCTGCCAATCAGAAAGCAGCCTATTAATTTTCCAAATGCGTTATCATTAAGGCTAGGGGAAACTTAGCCCCCAGGCCAAGTATTGCTTTTCAGTGCCGCACTGATTCTTAATAAAGTAGGAATAATCAGGGATTTCATCCTGGACTCCTCATTTAATTTGACATTTATCTAAGACATCTGGCTGGATGAATGCACAAACCCTATTGAGAATATTGCTTTTCCACCAGGGTTTCTGTACTGCACCGCCTGAGACTGGGATGTAGGGGTGACAGGGTGGCTATCTGTTTTAGACTGCAGCTTACCATCACTGCATGTTTGATTGAGAGATCAGGATCCCTTAAATGTATTACCCAAACATGTAGAAATAGCTCTATTTGCAGCCTTTTCCTATCATACCGTCCATCATGGTGCAAAGCAGATATTATGCAGGAGTTTACTGACATCCTCTTGGGAGTGGCCATTGAGTCTCCATGACGTTTAGTTGTTGGAGAGTTCAGTGTGTGGATGGATGACTATATGGACCTTTTCACAAAACTCCTCCAGTGCATGTCCACTCTGACACTAGGGCAAGAGGTTTCTTTGGCTACGCATGCAAAGGGCCACCCATTGGATCTGACCTTCTCAGGATCTTACAGTAGTAATATCACAGTAGATCTAGTGGGCTGATTTGAACATCATGGTGGGTTTAGACTTTCAAAGCCCCTAAAATGCCCCCCCACTACAAATATAAAGCAGTATAGACCAAATTGACTCCTCTAGCCTGACAGAAAATGCCTTGTAGGATGCTGTTTTATATAGCACAGTCCTGTGAGATACACACGTAAATTGTTTCGATAGCTGTCCTGGAAAATCCTTCTCTCTTACAATACCTATATGAATTCACATAAACATACAAGCCTTGATTATATTAACCCTAACTAGAACATCTGTTACTTAGCAGACACAGACATAGATTTAAACAGAAACTAACAAGTGGCTGGACTAATCCAAATCTGTGAATTTACAAAAAAGTTGGCAACCAAATAAAAAAAAAGCTGACAAATTTTGATTCACACCATTTAACTGCACCAAGTTAATTAAAATGTTTGAATACATGTTAAAACATAAATTATATCCTGTATTGGGTAAGATCATGCAGAATTGTAGCCTACGGGGGGTGTATTCAGAGCTGGTCGGCTGCAAGCACAAAACGGTGTGCTGCACAAAAAAAATGTTCTGACCGACTCTGACACCATATTCAAACAGAATGCACAACCTGAACAGACCGTGCAATCTATTTGAATATCGGACTCTGGCTGCGTAGTGCACAGCAGAGAGTTGCCATGTTCTACGTAGTGCAACCAGGGTGCAGAGCTGAGGACCGCCCATAGAGATACTAAGTGGCACACACTGGTGTGTGCCACAGCCCCCATGGATGATATTCAGTCCAAATATACAGATTAGCCCATTGGGCACACAGGGTGCAATGGGGCCATTCTCATGTCCATTATGGACTCATCTACATGCATGCATAGAAACACAGAATTTGACGGCAGATAAGGACCGCTTGGCCCACCTAGTCTGCCCATTTTCCTACCTAACGGATAAGCTGCAGATCCTAGTTAACCAACAGCTTACTTCCTCCTACCCCCACTAGGACTGCCTTATGTCTGTCCCATGCATTCTTGAATTCCCCCACTGTTCTTGACTCCACAGCCTCCTCAGGGAGGCTGTTCCATGCATCCACAACCCTCTCCATGAAAAAATACTTCCTCACATTACCTCTGAGCCGTCTCCCCCCCATCTTCAAATTGTGCCCCTTGTTTTTGCACATCTCTTTTTCTGAAAGAGACTACTATCTTGGACTTTGTTGATTCCCTTGAGGTACTTAAAAGTTTCTATCATGTCCCCTCTCTCCCTTCTTTCCTCAAGGGTATACATATTAAGCTCCTTTAGTCTTTCTTCGTATGTCTTCTGGTGCAGACCCTGCACCATTTTGGTTGCCCTCCTCTGGACAGCCTCCACTCTGTCTATGTCTTTGCGGAGATGGGGTCTCCAGAACTGCATACAGTACTCCAGATGGGGTCTCACCAACTGTCTGTACAGAGGAATAACAACTTCCTGTTTTCTACTATTGATGCCTCTCCCTATGCATCCCAGTATCCCCCCAGCCTTCCTTACTGCCTTCTCACATTACTGGCCCACCTTTAGGTCATCTGATATAATTACCCCCAGGTCCCTTTCCATTTTTACCATTGTCTGTATCTCACACTTCATTGTGTACTCTTTCCCTGGGTTTTTGTTTCCCAGGTGCATTACCTTGCACTTCTTTGCACTGAATCTGAGCAGCCATACATTTGACCATTCCTCCAACCTTGCCAAGTCCCTTCTCATCCTTTCCACTCCATCTTGTGTATCAACCCTGTTGCAGATCTTTGTGTCGTCTGCAAAGAGACATATTTTTCCTTCCAGTTCCTCTGCAATGTCACTTATAAAGACATTAAAAAGGACCGGTCCCAATACTGAACCCTGCGGTACCCCACTAGTAACCCTCCTTTCTTCACTGTGGACTCCGTTTACTACTACCCTATGCGTCCTGTTGTCTAGCCAATTTTTTATCCAGGCTACCACCTTGGGACCCACTCCAAGGCTGGCTAATTTGTGTATTAATCTTTTGTGTGGGACTGTATCAAATGCCTTGCTAAAATCTAGGTAGTCCGTGTTCACAGCCCCTCCCTGGTCTACTACTTTGGTCACCCAGTCAAAGAAATGTATTAGATTCGTCTGACATGATCTTCCCATCGTGAATCCATGCTGCCTTGGGTCCTGTGCCCCACTAGCCTCTAGTTACTCAACAGTTCTTTCCTTCAGGAGTGATTCCATCATTTTCCCTACCACTGAGGTCAAACTAACTGGTCTGTAGCTTCCTGCCTCTGTCCTGCTCCCACTTTTGTGAAGAGAATCACATCCACCCTCCTCCAGTCCTCAGGTACCACCCCATCCTCCCATGATTTTAAAGAGGTAGTCAGCGGTGTCACTAGTTCTACCCTTAGTTCTTTTAGAATTCTTGGGTGAATCCCATCAGACCCCATTGCTTTGTCCACCTTCAATTTTATTAGTTCTTTCAGAATCCTTTCTTCTGTAAATGGACTGTATCGACCCCTGTCTTCAGAGTGTTTCTCTTGTTTGGTTTAGGTACCTCCCCCTCCTCTTCCTTTGTGAATACTGAGCAGAAATATTCGTTCAGTATCCATGCTTTTTCACTGTCACCCTCTGCCCACATTCTCTCCCCTTTATTAAGCCTCAGTATCCCTCCTTTGGTCTTTCTTCACTCCCTAATGTACCTATAAAAGGTCTTATCCCCCTTCTTAACAGAGTTGGCTATCCTTTCCTCGGTGTGGGCCTTTGCTATTCTGACTGCCTTCCCTGCCTCTTTCTGCTTTAACTGATGAAGTTCTCTGTAAAGTTCTCTGTCCTGCTCCTTCTGTGTTTCCTTATATTTCCTGAATGCTATCCTTTTCTCCTTAACCTTCCCTGCCACCTCTTTTGAGAACCATAGCGGTTATTTCGTTCGTTGTGTTTTGTTGATTTGCTTTACACAAAGGCTTGTTGCCTCTGTGATGGCTGTTCTGATTACTCCCCATTGTTCCTCAACCCCTCCTTCTTGCCTGTTTTCTAGTGCTTTTCTGAGGCACTCTCTCATTTTCCCAAAGTCAGCCCTCCTAAAGTCCAATACTCTTGCTTTTGCATGGCTTGATTGTATGGCTGTGTTTATCGTGAACCACACTGTTTGGCGGTCGCTTGTTCCCAGATGGCTACCCACTTCTAAATCTGAGATTCTTTCTCCATCCCCATTTGAGAATGAAGTGCACCAGGCCAGTCTCCCAGCCCCAATTCATAGTACAATAATAGAGACCCCACTCCCCTATCCCTGGTAATCTAGTGGTTGCTCCCTCCCCAGCCCCGATCTTCAGAATAATAATAGACTACCAGGGAAACCAGGCATGTGTATATTATTCCAAAGATCAGGGCTGGGAAGGGGGGAGCCACTAGACTACCAGGAAAAATGAGGATTAGGAGGGCTGTTAAATAATAACACATTGCTTGGGGCTAGGGTGGGACCGCTGTACCGGCAGGGTTCCCTGCCCTTACTAGTGTGCAGCCAGGTTTCAGAAGCGTAAATCTGCGCTGCTGCTGGGGCCTGATTTGCACTTCTGAAACTTTTCAGTATTGTGCTGCACTGCATATGTATGGGGGACCCTTCATTTGCACAGGTGCAGCACAATATTGTGCATGTCGGCACTGTCGGGGGTGCAGAGCGCATCTGTGCCCTTTGAATATGGGCACACCCCCAACAGCCAGCACATTTAAAGGTTTGGGTGGTGCATCCTGGGATGCATTGCCCAAATATTTTGAAAATGGGGCCATCTGTCTTTTTTGCTGTTGTTATTCTTGTTTTTTTTGCAATTAAATATATATTTTTTTATTTTCAGTTATAAGAATACTTGAAATTACATATTTTATTATACAAGGCAACAACTATTACCTAAAAGAAACAAGCCTAATTATAATGATATAATAAGATACAAAATCAGTGATTCAAAAAAATTAAAAATGTATATTCTCTGTATCACCTAGCGCTGGTCAAAAAAGATTAAATCATGTAGGACATATTATCAAAATATGATTACTTGAGATCTAAGAAAGGAGTTCAGATGTATTCGAACAAGTCCATTTTATCCATAAGCTGGTAACTTATCCTTTCATTATTAGCTGTATAGCATGGTTGTTTTTTTGTTCAACCAATCTTTCTACCTGCTTGTCCCAGCTCGGCCTTTAGTCGTCCAGACCCCCCCAAACTGATCACCCACCTGCCCCAGGACTTAACCACCAGCTTGACCGCATGACTTACCCCTTGTGATGGAGTCTCCAGAGCGGGCCCTTACCCTAGGGAAACCAGGTCCAGTAGCTGGGGTGTCTGGTCAGTGGTGTCGGGCTGGCGAGGGTCTGCTGTCATCCAGCATTGAGCAGTGGTGTGTTTCAGCCTCCATTTTCTCCCATTCAGAGTTTCTGATTTGACGTGACATGCATGCATGGTCAGTAACAGTAGGAAAGGGTGCAGGGAGGTGGATCAGGAGAGATAAAACCCATATGGACAACAAGTCCCAGGGCAGAGGAAAACTCTGGGAAGACTAGATGGACTCTTGTCTTTTTTCTCCTGTCACTGTCTATGCTTCTATGTTTCTACGCACTTGTATGCACAAGGCATGGCCATGTCTGTTGGGGGCTCCCTCCAAGCTGGAGCTCCAAACTGTGCTGGTGTCAGTCAAGTGGTGGAGCTGAAGACCCCCTTCCCTGAGAGAGAGAGAAGAGCTGTTGTAGAGACATTCAAACCTCCGCCCCTCCCCCACCGCCATGCCCCTGGGAACTTAGTTCCATTATCAAACCCTGGTCACTGGTATAGCAACAGCAGTAGCACTACTGCTGTGCTACTGGGCATGTTAGCCTATGTTGTTTCCACTGCTATGCTGATAACACCAAAGCTGAACCCCAAGGTATGCTTCTGTCACCATACAGAGGCATAGCTTGAGGTTCCCTGTTATACTGATGACCCCAGCTGAACCTTGCTTTTTCTTTTGGTACTTGGCAATGAAACATTGGCACCTTAGAGCTCTGACCCAGGCTAGGAGTGCCAACATACTGGAATCCATTAGTAAATAAAACACCAGAGGAAGATGTAGATGATGTTAAAATGTTGCTACACTAGTAGAATCATAGAATCATAGAAATCTGGCAGTAGAAAAGGGCCCAGTTGGCCCATTGAGTCTGCTCCTTACCCCCCTCCCTACTTGTCCTCTGGCCTTTGTCCGGAGACATCCCACTCCGCCCCCTGATCAGCCCCTTGTGTCTGTCCCATGCCCTCTTGAATCCCTCCACTGTTTCAGCTCCCACCACCTCTTCTAGCAGTCTGTTCCCAGACTCCACCACCCTCTCAGTGAAGTAATGCCCTCTCACATTGCCCTTGTACCTTCCTCCTACCAATCTTAGACTATGATCCCTAGTTTTACCACCTATTTTCCTTGTAAATAAGCTCCCCTCCTTCACCCTGTTTATCCCCTTCATGTACTTAAATGTTTCTCTCGTGTCCCCCGCTCCCTTCTAGTCTCCAGTGGATACAGATCCAGTTCCCTCAATCTCACCTCATAGGGTTTTCTATGAATACTGTGCATCATTTTGGTTGCCCTTCTCTGAACCCTTTCAATCCCGTCTATATCCTTGCATAGGTGAGGTCTCCAGAACTGGACCCTGTACTCCAGGTGAGGGGAGGGCTCACCATGGTTTTATAAAGTGACATCAGCACTTCACTCCTTCTGCTTGTTATACCCCTCCCTATGGATGCTAGCATTCTATTTGCTTTGCTCACCGTCTTACTGCATTGTTTTCCCACCTTAAGGTTGCCTGAGATTATAATCCTCAGGCCCCTCTCCTGCTCAGTTGCCTAAACCCCCACCCCCACCCCCAGTGCGTAAATGGCTTGCGGGTTTTTATGCTTGATGTGCACTACTGTGCACTTTTTGCTTTGAATTTCAGCTGCCACATTTCAGACCACCCCTCCAGGATCTTTAGGTCTGCCCTCATTGCTTCCATCCCCCCCCCGGGTGTCCTTCCTAGTGCAGATCTTCGTATCATCTGTAAATAGGCACACCCTCCCACCAAGTCCCTCCGCAATATCGCTGATATAGATATTAAAAAGGATGGGTCCTAGTACCGACCCCTGGGGCACCCTGCTTGTCACCCATACCTCCCTAAAATGCAACCCATTTACCAACCCCTCTGGCTTCTGTCCCTCAACCAGTTTTCTACCCACCTTGTTGTTTTTGATCCCACCCCTAAACTTTCCAGCTTATTTACCAGACTTCTGTGAGGGAAGGTGTAGAAAGCCTTTCTGAAGTCGAGATAGGTCACGTCCACTGCCCTTCCCTGATTGACCACCCTCATCACCCAATCAAAAAACTTGATTAGGTTCATCTGGCAGGCCTTCCCTGTGTGAAGCCATGTTGTCTGTCATCCTGTAGTCTGCTGTCTGCAATGTAACTAACTACCTTTTCCTTTAATAGCACCTCCATCACCTTACCGACCACTGAGGTGAGGACAGGCGGCTTAGAAACACCTGCAAATCTATAATAACTAATGCTAAAGAGGAGGTATTATCTAACATTACAAAAATATAAACTTGGATTGATTAACATGAGCTCAGGAGGAGCTGCTACACGCTGTTTCACTGTGGAGAAGTGAAAGAAGCAGGAGCTGATTTAAGCTGTTTTTTAAATTTAGTAAAGGTATGCTAGCATTGCCCAGGTAAATTTCCTGGATCCATACCTGACTAAAGATCAGCCTTCCCAGTCTTTCTTGTGCAGCTGTTTTTTTCTGGTTCCTTCTGTCCTGCTCTCCTCTTCTCTTTACAGCAGCGGAGTTTGGTAACTAGCAAAGCTGCAGCAGTGTGAGGAAGGAAGTGAGTGCCCCGCCGGGGGGTACAACAGGATTGCTGGTCCAGCCTCTGCATATCGCAACGATAGTGACATGTCTGCATCTACAAGAGGAGAAATACTTTATTACCCCTGCTTGAGTCTGCTTGAGTCTGACCGTAGTGTCCTAGAGTTATTCGGAGCTACTGCGAGTCTCTCTTGATTACCTCTCGATTTTTTTTCCTAGAGGGGAAGTATCATTTTTAAATCTTTGATAAAACGGTTCTGCTCTGTTTTATTTGTTTGTGTGAATTTACCATTTTATAATTTTATCATTTTTTAGTAAAACATCATTTAAATATACCTTTTTTTGTGTGTGTGTTCACATAGTTGTGTTTTGTCCTGTTTAGTGTTAGTCAGTTTCACAATTAGCACTACATTTTTAGGTATCTTTTTAAGATTACTTAAGATTTGGTGAAAAGGAAAAGGTTTTATTTTACTTTATCTTATAGTTTTCTGTTTTTTCGCGGGGTTTCTCTTGAAAAATTGTCACATGACTGCAAGATCTGGTGAAAAGGCACATGCACTGGCGTTCTTCAGATCTCCAGCTGTCAGTGGCGTTCTGAACATCGACAGGAATACAGCTAAATCAGAATCGTGTAACTCGTTCTTGATGCATTAGTATTTGTGGTGGCAAGTCCCCCTTTTATATATTATCTCTGACTTTTTTCATCATCTGTATCTTGATCAAAGAAAAAAAGGTTTTTATTAAAAAATAGGAGGGCTCGTATAAGTCCGTACGAGGTACTGGTCATAGGATATTAATGCTTTATTGACCGACCTTGCTAAAGTGGGCCAAAGTGGACTTTAACGAAACCCGTCCCTTGAGTCTCAAGTCCTGAGTGAAATTTACAACTTATTAGTTGCGGTATTATTTGGTTTAATACCAGTACTAATCCTTCGTATACAAATATGAAGAGTAAGTAGAACTGCTTTTGTTGTAATTTGGTATTACAAGAAGTATGTTATATGTTTTTTTTTCCTCTGGCAATACTGGTTTGTTAGTAGGCTCTAGTGAGAGCAACTTATGCATGTCCACGTTTTTTTTTAATCCTGGCTTTTATAAGCTCTCCTAGTTCATCGTTGACACGTTTGACACAGCTGATTCATTTAAGTTCTGGACTAGGTTAAACTGATAGTTTTTTATTGATTTTTATGGCATTTTATAGTTACTTAAGGGTGACTGTTGGGTGTTAATCATTTGTTAATTTGTTAAATCTTATTTCCTGTACTCTATCTTAAACAGTCCTTCTCTTTTTCTTTTTTTTAGCAACTAACCCAGTCCATTATCATTCTTTGGATTCAGAAGTCCTAAATTAACAAAGAAAGAAAAGCTATAAACATTGTTGTGACATACTATACATTGGATTTATTCAGGGATAACTCAACCCCTAGAATTATATAAGAACTATTTTAAGGTCTCATTGAGAGGCTCTGTGTTTTTTACTGAACTACTTCTGAAACAATCTGCTTCAGTATTGTGTATTGACTGTTCTGCATGATTATTACTGAGTCTGATACACAGCGTTAATTCACTGGATGCTGGAATTAAGTTTGAAATTGTGACTATAAGAAATGTGGATTTATTAGTGGACTTGATCCGGTGAATTGTGGACTGTGTGAAATTTTTGTGAACATTTTTTTACCGTACGGGTCCCTTATATTTTTATATTCAATAAATCCCTCCTTAAAGATGAATATAAGAAATGGTAAAATCATCACATCTGCCTCTAAAGAAAGGGTAAAGGACCCTAAAAACCCTAAAGAAAAGGCAAAAGACAGACAACCAAGAAAAGGCTGTGTCTTTAGGGGACATTTGGAAATAACTACATCAACCCCGGTGGAAAAATTTCAAAAAACAAAGGAAACAGTTAATGATAAGGAGGTTGACGACAGGTGTGAATCTGAAAATTTAGTGGAGAGTTTGGTAGATGTGCTGGATATGGAAGGAAAAACCTCGGAAAAGATTATAGAAATTCTCAAAGAAAATAATAACAAAGAAAATAGTAAGCAAACACTTACAAAGGGACCTTTGAGAATATATTAGAGGGAAACAGTCTTAAAAACAAAGAATGTATAGAAAGTTTAAAAGTCAGTACAACACATTTAAAATCCTTAATAGATGATCTCCACCTTGATTATGTAAAGAATGCTGATAAGGTCAAGAAAGAAGGAGAAATTAGCAAATATCTAGGAGAAGAATCCCAGAAGGAGATAGATCCCCCATTAGTAAAATTAAAAACAGTACCTCTAAAATCTCTGATTATTTTGAAGTAAAGGGACATATAAAATCTAGGAATAAGTGCGAGGAAAAAAATAAGGAAATAAAACCCCTAAATAAATTGTTGCAGGGAGAAACTAAGATAGATGAAATAATTACAATTGATGATTCAAAAGAGATGATGAAGCTAGATCCATTCAGTCCTCTAGATCTTTCTGGAAATATTATGATGCAAGAATCTTTAGATGTTGCTGACCCTCTATTTTAATAGGATCCCCAAATACTGTTTTCCAAAAGCTTGATAAAGAGGTTGAAAGCATCATCCTGGACCCTGAACTTTTTATGCAATGCCCTGATACATTGTCAAAATATACCATTAAAGCCCTTGCTCATCCAATAATGGCAAACATAGTTTTGCTGGAGGCCCTTAATGATATACGAGGGACAATTAACAATTTTACTAATATGTTAATGGAAACAATGGAAACTGTAGAAAATAAAATAAGTAATATTGAAAACAAATTGAATAAGGGTAGAGTATCCTTTTCAACACTACAGATGTAAGATGCCACCACAATAGAAAGATGGAAGAAATTTTATAATCAGAACAGGAAGCGGAAAGGAGGTAGTGGAAAAAACAGAAAGAATAAAAAGATTATTAAAAAATGAATCACTAAAGGAGGGAAAAACAAAGAATGAGGGTTTGGAGCTGGGAAATAGTTGTCAGCGTATTGAACCAATAGTAGTGTTAAAGAATAAAGAATTAAGGTACTCAGACAAAGTGGAAGATAATTTTGATCAAAGAGGGAGTGGAGAAAAAAGATACAAAAAAATGAGAAACAAATCTTAGGAATAGAAAAGAATAAAGAAATGACAGATACAGAAGAGACAAACGTCATTACATTAGAAGGGAAAGAAACAGTCATTAGGATAACAGGAGTTTTCCAAAAACATTATGAGACAACAAAATCATTGAAGGATCTTATGAAATATCTACTTAAAGTAGAATTGGAAGTAAATTTGGAAACCCAGGACATATTAATGGTGACAAGAGACTCCTTGGATAAAGATCGTCCAGTTTATATTCTATTAAAAGAAATGGAAACTGCAAAAAAAATCTGGTTTAAGCAACTTAATTTAAATTTCTTAGGTCTTGAAATTGCTGCACCTGTATTATGGCAAACAATCATGTTCCAATTTAGTCAGAACCAAATTACTCTAAAAGAAATTTATCAAGATCTTTTTGATACAGTCTTGGAGAATTTGAAATGGGATTTGCCTAAAAAATATGATGAAAATTTAAAATATATAAAGAATGCTAGAGAAACTATACTTTATCTCTTTTTGGTTTGAACAGAATGCAAGGGGAAAATGAGGTGGTCTTATAATAATTTATAATGTCTCTATTCTCAAGTTTGCTGAAAATTGAAATAACAAACAGACATATAGAGAGAGTGGAGAGAATGTTTTTAAATGGGTTGAATACTCAAATTAACATCAAATGCCACTCAGAATACAGTATTAAAGAACTTTTAGCACATGCAGACAAATTGGATATAGCAGGTCTGTTATTGACAGACCTGAATAACTTGTCGCAACAGGGCTTAGATGAAAAACAATATCGACTGGAAGATGGTATTGTTACTCCCCTTAACCTCAATGAAAGTAGTAATCATACGTCTCATAATGCCAATTTACTGACATGGAATATAGCAGGATTATCTGGTAAAATGGTGGATAATGAATGGAAACATTTTGTTAATGAGTTTGATATCATACTATTTCAAGAAACCTGGTCTAAAGAAAAGATTGATTTAAATGGCTTTGCTGCATTTCATTCACCAGCAATCAGAAATAAAACCTGTGGGAGATTCTCTGGTGGCTTAACCACATATACAAAAATCAGGAAGAATATTTCCTCTGTAACACAGATTAAAATTGAAACTAATTATATAATTTTAAGGTTAAGATGGGGATGTCAACAGTTCATTGTTTTTAATGTTTATTTTCCACCTGCCTCATCCAATAATGATAACGAAAACTTGTGGAATAAATTTTCTGAAGATATACAATAGAATATATATTAGAAAGATTCCATGAATTTATTATAATCATAGCAGGAGATTTTAATGCCAGAATTGCCAGACATGATAATTTAAGTTATTTTTAAGGAAAACTAAATGCGGATGAGAGTAATAGAAGGAATAGTATGGATAAAGCCACAAATACAAATGGAGTGAGGTTAAAGAAATTAATAGAAAATTTCCCACTTATGGTTTTAAATGGCCAAATGAAGGGTGATTTGGAGGGGAACATGACCTTTTTTTTTTTACATCGTGAACAAAGTGTTATAGATTATGTATTATGTCTACCCGAACATTTTGACATATTTGGAACATTAAAAATAATGATGAGACCTGAAAGTGATCACGCCATCTTAGAATTGACATTAAAATTGATGGAGGATGAAAGATGTGGTGAAGTAGTTAAACCACAATGTCAGGTGTCCATTAGGGGAAGAAAGGTCCTGCTTTGCTCACAAGTGAATAAAGGAATGTTAAATGAAATGTTTGCACATTGGGATATGCAATATGATGTACTATCAAAGAATTCAATAGAAGATGTGTTCCTATTGGATCACTCTTTGGCTAAACTTAATGAGGAGATAATCAGAAAAATATATAAAGAAAATAACATTAACATGAAAATAGAGAATTTGTGGTTTGATAAGCATTGTTTTACAGCTAAAAAAGAGCTAAACATTCTGATTAGATGGACCAAAAAACACCCTTCAAGAAAAATTGTAACAATTTAAACAAAGCCAGGAAGTTATATATAAAACTATTAAGAGAAAAAAAATGAAGATAAAATAAAACAATGGGATATAATGATGCTGGTGATAGAATAAAATGATACCAAAAGATTCTGAGAATTGGTTTCATCAGGAACTAATAATTACCACTCTACCCCTACAATACATGTTCCAAAAGATGTTTGGGTAGAACAGTTTGGAACAATATTTAATTACAAAGAAGATAATGAAAATGTCATACTGATGGAGGATTTCACCTATCATGATTATGACCCTTTAACCATTAGTATACAAGAGGTAGAATCGGCTTTCTGTAAATTAAAAAAAAAGAATAAGGCTCCAGGCCCTGATTTAATTCCACCTGAGATTTACAAACAATACAACTATTTTTGGATACCAGTATTGACTCTTTTTTTCAATTTGTGTTTAAAATATAATTATACCCCTCCTGATTGGACAACCAATATTATTGTCCCATTTCATAAAAAAGGCTCTGTATATGATCCAAGCAATTTTAGACCCATTAGTTTATTGAGTATATCATTCAAAATATTCTCCAGAGTAATTTTGGAGAGGTTTCTTTTATGGATTGAAAAACATAATATATTATCACCACTTCAAGCTGGGTTCAGAGAAGGCTTCTCTACAATAGATAATATCTTTGTCATAAACCATTTATTAGAAAATATGTTAACCTAAGAAAGATGAAAATATATGTATTATTCATTGATTTTGCACATGCATTTGATTCAATTAATAGAAACATGTTATGGAAACTATTGCATGAGAAATATCTTCCATTATCTTTGTTATTGCCAATTATTGGATTGTATTCTAACACTAAAACAATGGTGAGATATGGAAAGTCAGGGGAACTCACTGAACCCTTCTCGTCTTATAGAGGAGTAAAGCAGGGTTGCCTTTTGGCGCCTATATTATTTAATACCTATATAAATGTCATGCTTGAAGATAAGGTAGAGGACAAATTGGATTCTCCAAAGATAGATTCAATGAACGTGGGTTCTTTGGCATATGCTGACAACATTATATTATTATCCCTTTCTAAGTCAGGTCTGCAAAAAAAGATAGATATTTTGGCCCAAGAAAGTACTGAATTAAAATTTAGGATTAACCTAGATAAAACAAAGGTTATGATCCTAGGGGAACAAAATATGGATATTTCAAAATGCAAAATTTATTGTTATAAGGAATTAATAGAGGTAATACCAGAATATAATTATTTATGAGTAAAAATCACAATGAAGGGTAATTGGACAAAATATCTAAAAACTCAATGTGTCAAAGCTAAAATATGTACAAAAGCCTTATTAAAATTCAACTACTGATATGGAGAGAAGTCGAGTCTCCCTGCATTAACTGCAGGAGAGGCTAAGCTGAATCCACTTTTGTTATATGGGGCTGAAATATGGGGCTGTCACTGATACTGAGAATTTGCTGGAAAGCTCTTTATCATACTATTACAAAGTATTCTTACAAGTACCACAAACAACAGCTAATGCAATGGGCAGAGCAGAAATTGGCAAAGTAAAACTTTGTTTTATTAAAGAAATATGCTTATTAAACTACTTGTTAAAAATCATAAACAATGAGAAAAATATTCTTCCAATGCTATGTTTAAAGGAGAAAATGAATTGGCTTGAAACTGGGATTAAAACAAAGTGGTTGAACTATTTGGTTAAGACCCTGGAAAATTATAAATTAGCACACTTATGGAATGATGCTAATAGAGATATTAAAATCTCTATACAATTTGAAGAAATAATAAAGAAAAAAAATTATCCAGACTGCCAAGACATAAGATACAGAAAAAAATCAAAAAACAAAAATGAGCCTCTTGGTTCAGAGAAAATAAAACAATCCATAGCCTCGAAAAATATTTAATTCTTCCAATTTCGAAAGACAAATGTAAAGCCATTACTTGGGCAAGAATGGGCTTAATTACATTCAAATATGTACATTTTAATAGAATAGATAAAAAAGTTATAGATGATGATGAAAACTGTAAATGTAGGAAAGGGTTTAAGGAGGATTTGCATCATATTATAATTAACTGTCCCCTGTATGATAAAGTTAGAAAAAGCTCAGCTTGCACCGACTCTCGCTGTTTGTGCAAACAATTTGTATGATGTGGTATTCATTCTATTAAATCCAAGGACTTATGAAGAAACAATCAAGATTGCAAACTTCTTCATGATGGTGATTAAGCAAAAGAAAAAGAGGAAAAAGAAGAAGTTTGTAATATAAAAATAATTGCTTTTTAATATTATTGTTGTCATTCAGTACTGTATTCTTTTTTCTTTTAAACACTTCCTGAATGCACTTTATCATATCTACTTGCCCTTCGTCATTGTTTTAAAAAAAAAATTAATATGTATGTATTGCTGTAATGTCAAATAATTTTGTCTTAAGTTTTGGATGAACAATAAACTGTAACTGACTGACACTGAGGTGAGGCTGACCAGACAATTTTCCACCTCCTCCCTGCTGCCACCCTTGTGAAGATGCACCACGTCTGCCCTCTTCCAGTCTCCAGGCACCCACCCTGTATCCAGAGACAAGTTGAACAGCCTCACCAGAGGTGCAGCAAGCTCCTCCCTTAGTTCCCAGAGTACTCTAGGGTGTAGGGTGTCCAGATCCATTGCCTTAGCCACCCTCAGTCTTCCTAGTTCCTCTTTTACTTTGTCCTCACTGAACAGGCTAGGGCCTATTCCTTTGTCCCCCATTCCCGTCTCCCTTAATTTTGGTCCTCTCCCTCCCTTCCCCCTCCTCTGTGAAGACCGAGTGGAAGTACCTATTCAGCACTTCTGCCATCTCGAAGTCCTCCTCCACTTGGATTACTCCCCTCTCCCTTTAGTCTTACTATTCCATGCCTTGCCTTCCTCTTCTCTCCCACATACCTACAAAAAGTTTTATCTCCCCACTTAGCCTGTTTAGTAATTCTCTCCTCTGTATCTGCTTTCACCCTCCTAATTTTCTGTCCTGCCTCCTCAGCTTTTCTCTGTAAATCCCCCTGTCCTCTTTCCTCTGGGTTTTCTTATATGTCCTGAATGCCCTTTTTCTTTCTCTGATTGCCCCCGTCACTTCCCTGGTGAACCAGAGTGTCCTCTTTCTTTTTTGGTTTTTCCCTACCTTCCTGATGCAGAGTTCAGTGGCTTTCATTAAACCCCCCCTTGATTGATTCCCATAATTCCTCTGCACCCTCTATTTCCTTTTTCCCCACCATTTCTTCCTAGAATATCTCCCTCATTCTGGAAAAGTCTGCCCACCTGAAGTCCAGAACCTTTGTTATGGTCCAGCCCCTTTCCTCCCCTGTTCTTACCCTAAAACATACTGTATTGTGGTCACTTGCATGTAGGCTCTCCTCGACTATGACTTCTTCCACACTTTCCCCATTGGTGAGGACCACGTCCAGTATGTTACCACTCCGAGAGGGTTCCCTTACCAGCTGCTGCAGGAAAGCTCCCTGGAGGGACTCCATGATCTCTCTGCTTCTGGCTGATGCTGCTGACAGGGTTTTCCAGTCAACATCAGGGAGGTTAAGGTCCCCCACAGCAGTAGTCCCCCCCCCCGAGTACCATCCTTTGAACCACCTGCAATAACTGCCTGTCCACTTCCTCCCCTGCATAGGAGTTCTGTAAATCACACCCAGTCTTAATGATGCACCAGACTGCTTTTCCAGTGTGACCCACAGGAGCTCCGAATCCCTTGTTCCTCCTGCCCTTGCATTGCCCTGATGTTGTCCTCGATACACAATGCTACCACTCCCCCCTTTATTACCAGTCCTGTCCTTCCTAAAAAGTCTATATCCGGGATGCCCACATCCCATGTTTGATGTTCCAACCACCAGGTCTACATTATGGCCACAATCATACCTCTCAACCTCTCAGCATTAAAAATCATAGCACTGGCCCTCAAAAATCATAGCAAAGGGCCAGAATGTGTAGCACTTTCTTATTTTAAACAATAATATGTCTACAGGTAGTGGTCCCCATATAGTTAGCGGTAAGGAATCTTTCTTTCAACTTAGTTCAATGATTTAATAGTTTGTGTGTTCAGAAATAGCTCTAACATTATGAGGAACATCAGTAAACCTATGCGGAGCAAGGGTAAATTTGAGGGTGAAAATCATAACGCTATGCAAAATTTATAGCAGGTGAGAGGTATGGCCACAATGTCTAGGCCCTCATCCACCGTTATTGCTTTCAAGTCCACCATTTTTTCCCCCAAACTCCTCCCATTTGCAGATAATCCTTTCCACCATCTACCCCCCTCCTCCCTGCCATCTCTCCCCCTCACTTCCCTACCTACCCCTTTATGCAGGGGAGTGCTAGCTAGGCTATTCCCTCTACCTATAAACCCCTACCTCTTGCTAGCCTCATACTCCCCCCTTACCATTTTAAACCTGTTTAAAACCTCGTCTATATAACCTTGTAGACCCCTTTCAGTGCTCTTGCCTCCCTCTTGCTGAGATGTAGCCTTTACATATAAGTCCTCATCCTCCTATATGTCCCCCCCACTGCCCTATACAGGCAAACCTGTAGACCTGGGTTTGATTCCCACAGCCTCCACTTGTGTACTGTGTGACTCTGAGCAAGTCACTTAACCCCCCAGTGCTCCCAGGTTGCCCCTGAAAACAGGCACTTGTGCCTAGTGGGCCTTACCCGGTTACCAAAGACTACAATAAAAAAAAAAGTCCTTCCCGCACCATTCCCTGAGACGGTCATTGAACTCTGTAGTTCTCTGTTGTCTTACTGTGCTACCGCAGAGGACTGGCAAGATTTCTGAGAACGCCAAGGATCTCACCTCCTCCTTGCAGCCTCTAGCCAGCATCCTAAACCTTCTCTGAACCTCCTCCACTTCATTGCTCGCCAGATCATTTGTTCCCAAATGAATGACAAGGTGGTTTCTCCCACCACCCTTGCATGTCTCTGATTGTTTGCATTTTGGGTTCCTACTCTGCCTCTGTCTCTGGCTCACAAAAGACAGACCTCCTCCTCCTGTAGGTAGCCTCTTCCTTATCCAATATATCCCTTAATAATTGAGTCCCCAAGATCATGATCTTCTCCCATCTCTTGTCTTAGCTAATGAATCAGAGCCTGCTCCTGGCACACCTCACCTCCCTCCTCCCTCCCCATTCCCCTATTAGTGCCCCTGATCTGCACTCCTGCTTGCCCCCACTGTCCCCCTGCTTCTGCCTCTTTCTCCTCTCCCCATCGAATGATTCTGACTTTTTTCTGCCAATCTCCTCTCCTCTCTCTCTGTTTCCCTATTCATACCCCTCTGGCCTCCCCTGCCTGCGTGCTCCCCCTGTTTCCCTCCTAGCTCCTCCAGTGCTACCCCTCACCCTTCTCAGTCGTGTGCTCCTCTTTGCTACCTCTTTGCTCCCCCCTGTGCCCCTCTTTCACCTTCCCCATTTTTGCTCACCACATCTTCTCCTGTTTCTGTTCTTCTTTCACCTCCACTGTTTCTGTCACTCTCTATCCCTTTATCTTTGGCCACCCCCTGCCCTTCCAGTCCCTCCCTAACCTCGGCTTTGGCTCCCCTTCCCCTCTTCCTGTCCCCATTCTCTGCCCCACCTGATTTTTCCTCCACTCTCTCTTGAGTCCCCTGGTCCATCATAACTGATAAAGAAGTGTACCTGTTGAACACATTAATACCTCCTTCAGTGGCAGCTCTTTTGCCCCTAGATGTCCAGGTACTGGCCTTTCTCTGAGTTCCCATCCCCTGAACCTCATACTAATATACACACTAACATACTAACTGCCAGAAGATTAGGCCTTATGGTCTATCGAGTCTGCTCGAACCTCAGATCCCTAGTTGGGTGCCGAGGCCCTTGTCCCCCCCTTGTGTTCCAGAAACCCCTATCATCCATCCCCACCCCCTGGGCCAGGCCATCATCTGATACATCCACTTTCTGTGTCTGTCCCATCCTCTCTTGAAGCCCTCCACTGTGGATCTCTGAACCAGCTCATCAGGCAGCTAATTCCCCTTCCTCCTCACCTCCTGCCATCCATTGTTTCCCCCACAGCCTGCCCTGACCCCCATTCCCCCATATCCCCATCTATTCCCTTCTCTCCTACTTTCCATTCCTACAGCTCCCCAGATCTCCCAGACACCACTGTATTTGTAGTTCCCCCCCCCCAAGCCTGCCTCTTTCTCCCCACCTCCCTCCTCAGACTATTTATCTCCACCACTATTTGCTTCAATCTTATACACACTGGACATCCCCCTATCCTCCACAGCGTTTCCATGAACACTGCTGCCCCACATCCATTACACCCCACTATTCTCCCTGTCCCCTTTGTAGGGGCAGGCCATGAGAAACATTATGTGAAAAAACTGCTATGATGCTGCTGCTGGATTAAAAACTCCTGCACAAGACAGCTTTTGTGTGATGTGGGTAATCAGAGGTGAAACATTTAGAGCTCTCTGGTTGCAGGACTGAAAGTGGTAAATTCATTTTGTTAACGGGATCATACTGAGCTTGGCCCAGTGTCTTCAGAGATCAGAATATGGAAGGCCTTAAGTTGGCCAAAACTAAATCCAGACATGATGGACGTGCTTTGGGTTGGGTCAGGTCACCATATGAGGAAAGTCTGCTAGGCTTTGGCATGTATCTCAAAAAACAGATTCTACAGTGTACAAGGTAGAAGTCTTACTTGACTGCACCCTTTCCCTTGATAGTCAAGTGCCAGCTGCTGTCAGGAGTGGCCTTTACCATCTTAGAAATATTGCCTGGTTGTGTCCTTTTCTGTAACATGCTGACTTGTCCATGCTGATCCATGGATTTGTCATTTCTCATTTGGACTTCTGTATTTGTTTCTAAATTAACCTGCCAAGAGCACGAATCTACCACTTGCAGCTAGTGTAGAATGTGTCAGTAAGGTTACCAGCATCTGTGAACATGTCAGTTCATTGAACTTGTGCTCTGTGAACAGCACTGGCTGCCAGTTTAGAGGAGAATTGATTGTAAGCTCCCGTGGTTGACATTGAAGGCTCTAAACAGATTGTGTCTTTGCTATGTCCATCACTACTCTGTCCATATACCCCAGAACAACCACTACGATATTCAGGAGGGGCTTGTACAACCCAGAACCTGATGAAGATCTGTGGGCCACTACACATGTTCACTCCTGCTCTATGGAATGTACTCCTCTGGAACATACAGCACAAGGGTCTCTGTGCATCACACAGCACCATGAAACTGATGCTATAACAAGCACAGACTTCCTTGGTGGTCACTAGCTCCAGTATGTTAGTGAGCGCACACCCATTTGTACTCGCTTTTATCTGGTGACTAGCATTGCCACCTGTCCAGTTTTGGATCTGATCATCCAGTTTACAGGGTCTTTATCCAGTCATCTGGCTTTGCTCAGAGTTAGTCCATTTTTTGAGCCATTTCTTGTGGTGACATAATCTGTAAACAAAGTCTGTCAAATCATTCACTGTTTTCACCACATGTCCAGGTTACAAACAATTTCTGGGGCTCAATATTCAGAAGTTTGCATGGGTGCTGGGGCCCAATATTCAAAGGGGTCTGTTGTGCCAACAAACAGGGGTAGCGCCCACACAAACCAAATAAGGGCGTATGCAAATAGTGGGGTGGGGAAAGGAATACCAGCACAAGCCGATATTCAGAGGAGTTGCAAGGTTCAAAATGGTTTGCATGGTCCTTTAGCGCTGCGCAAATACTGCAGAGGAAAACCTCCTCTTATTCCACACAACCCTAGCAGCTGCCAGAGGTAATACAGCCAACCAGCCAGTTGACCACTGGAGGAGCATTCCTGCCCCTGTGGTCTGTTGCAACTCCCCCTCCGATCCCCAGCCCAGACATTAAAAAAATGTCCAGCTGCCAGTGTTCCCCCTCCCTGCAATCCACAGCCCTGTATTAATAATATACTTCCCTGGTGCTAGTAGTCCCCTCCCTCCCTCCAATCAACAGCCCTGTATTAATAATAGAATACTTCCCTGGAGCTAGTAGTCCCTTCCCTCCCTCCAATCCACAGCCCTGTATTAATAATAGTATACTACCCTGGTGCTAGTAGTCCTCCCTCCTCCCTCCTCCCTCCAATCCACAGCCCTGTATTAATAATAGTATACTACCCTGGTGCTAGTAGTCCCTCCCTCCCTCCCTCCAATCCACAGCCCTGTATTAATAATAGTATACTTACCTGGCACTAGTCCCTCCTCCCTCCAATCCCATCCCTATAAGAATAAATACACTCCTGGTGCTAGTGGTCGTCTCCATCCCTCCCTCTGATCCCATCCCATAAGAATGAATACTATCACTGGTGCTAGTGGTCCCTCCCTCCCTCCCTCCTTCCAGTCCCTTTCCCATAACAATAAATACAATCTATGGTGCTAGTGGTCCCTCCCTCCCTCAGTCATCCCTGTCAGAATAAATACAATCACTGGTGCTAGTGGTCCCCCTCCGTCCCTCAGATCTTAGCCCCGATGTAAAATTCGGTATCCCTGGTAGTAGTGGTCCCTCCTCCGCTCACCAGTCTGGAAGTAAAAACAACCCCTCCCAGGTATCCCATGTCCCCCCCATGTCCCCAGACCCCCCCCAACTGACCTGATTGGTATCCATGGTGCTGCGTGTGCATACGGTGACCAGCAAAGCTCTCCGCACACCTCCTTGGCCAGTGGAGCACATCTCATATTTATAGGGCAGGGCATATCACCGCGCTCTACAAATAACAGGCGCACTCCCTGCCTGGGAATATAGTGGCCAACCGAGGCGGTGTGAGGGGGGCTGTACTGGTCACCATATGCACCTGCAGCACTGTGGATACTAATCAGGTCGGGGAGCTACCCCATGCCATGGAGGGGACATGGGACAGCAGGAAGGGGTTGTTTTTACTTCCAGGCTGGCAATCTGGGGGGAGATCACTACCACCAGGGATACAGAATTTTACATTGGGGCTAGGATTGAAGGGGGGGAGGGGACCACTAGCACCAGAGATTGTACTTATTGTTACAGGGATGGGACCAGAGGGAGGGAGGGGACCACTAGCACCAGGGAATTGTATTTTTACTATGGGACTGGGGATTGGGGCGGCCACTAGCACCAGGGATTGTTCAGCTATAATGGCCGAGAGGGCCAATGCCACACAACCTGCCTCCACTACACATGCAAATGGACCCTTAGCACCTTGCATGCCCAATGGGCTCATTTACATGGGTACCTTTGAAAATTCTTAATAGCGATCCAGCGCTATTAGCTCCTGAGCCCAACTTTGGAAGCCATGTTCTGTTAGCACTCCCTGACTTTGCACTGTGCCGAGATGGCCCTATAGTCAGTTAGGTAGTGTCTGAATATAGCATCCTGGGACCCCTGGGTAATAGCAAAGCTCAGCGCAAACATTTGCTCATTCCACCATTTTAAAAGCTGTATTTATTATTAGTTATATAATAACTCAGATGTAGTGATTATACACTGCAATCCATTGTTCATTCTCTGTTATATACACCCGATTATAACAGGGTGTGCATAATGGAGAACACACACTTAACAGCTGTCAATCAATGCCAGCTGCAGCAGTTACTGAACTTGTCTAGCACTGTATGGAAGAAACTTGGTACCTCAGTAAACTGCCCTGACTGTCTTTAGCTGCAGCCACCATTCAGCTCTCAGGCCCCATCTAGGTAAATCCACTGTCTGCCATTTTTATTTTTAAAACATATACAGCATATGTTTCTGCTTGATAAAAACACATTTCTATATCTAACATCAAATTCTTAGAAAGACAATTTATATTCAGACCCTATTTATCTAAATACAACATACCTCCTAAAGAGCTCCCAACATTTGTCAGTACACAAGGCTTTTTTGTGTGATATAGGTTTCTTGTAGTTTCTGTTAGAACCAAATGGATAAACAAAGTGTCATTTAATGTACTTAAATAGATTCTCACTACCCTGTATTGTACAGTATTTGAACACAGTGATTCATTACTTCTGATACAATAACAAAGCCACCTAATGCTTACATGTTGCTATTGAATAAATTCCTGTGTGGACATGTTGGGAGCTATTTAGGAGGTATGGGGCCAGATATTCAAAACTTTGTACCGGACGCAAACTGATTGTGCTGTGATTGCACCACATTTGTGCCGAATTGCTATGTTCAAAAGGCCAGATAGCGCTGGTGCAACGTGTTAGCACCGATGCTAAAAGATAATATGTGTGTAGCGTAAAGTGAGGGGCAGAGACATGCATACAGGCCCAACAGTATATTCAAAACTATAGTGCAGCTCAACGTGCATTAGCGTAACATGTAGCACAGTGCCATACCACCTATGAAAAAGTAATCTTAACTCCGGATAAACCAAGGATGGGGTGTGTGGATGCAGCAGCAACAGGGAACAAGGCTGTATGCAGCCAATGAGTAGGTAGTGAGGGTGGACGGACACCCTGGGCCTCTCTACGTGCACAGGCACCCAAAACTGTGGAATACAGTGCATCAACATTGTTTAGAAGCTAACAATCATGTAAATCATAAAACTGAGCTAAAAATCCACATACAGCAACAAACAATTTGTAATTGGTGGAGTCAGGTGGAGAATCCTCTTTATGGTGGGCCTTCTCACCTATAAGGCCCTACCCAGACAGGGCCCTGGTTATCTGTTGGACCTTCTGGTACCTGCTCTCTCTACTCGCCCTCTCCATTCTTCTAGTGGGGGCCTCCTGGCCATTCCTAGAACAAGGCTAAAATCTGCTGGCTACAGAGCTTTCACTGTCGCAGCTCCCGTTCTTTGGAATTCTTTGCCGGCTGAGGTCAGGGGAGCACCCACTGTAGATATTTATTTTAGTTTTTGTTGACCGGGTAAGTGCACTAGACAAATCCTGCCTATTTTCAGGCACGACCCGGGGGGAGGGGGATACAGATGAATGCCAACTGACCTTGAACCAGATTAAGCTGTTGGTGGTATTTTTTTTTTTTAGTGAATGAGGGAAATTTGGCCAGGACACCGGGGAAATTCCCCTACTCTTTTCGATAAGTGCCATGGGATCTTTAACATCCACCTGAACTACCACCAATCCAGGCAGATGGGACCTCGGTTTAACGTCTCATCCGAAAGACGGATATTTCAGTCTCACCTGAAGGCCCTCCTATTTTCCCAAGCTTTTATGGGATAAAACCATAAATTGTAGTAAGAACCTGAAATTATTTGCTGAGTTATTTATTTTATATATTTTTTTTGTTTAAAATTTGTGATTTTTTATTTTATTCTAATGCTGTTTTATCTATTTTGTATGGCGCCCAGAGCCTCCAGGATTGGGCGTCTTTTAAATACATTTTGCCTTGCCTTGCCTAATTGTTTCTAATGTGACACTAAGCTGATATTTGTGAATTGTGTGTTGTTGTTCATTGTATGCATTTATTGTACACTGTATCATCTCGGTCACATATGTAGTGGCTCCAGGTCATTCCTGGAAATGGGCCTTGGCCCAGTGTGCTTACACGGTCAACAAAGTGATAAAGAAAAATAAATATAAAAAGAAATGGAAGAGACATGCTGCACACAGACAGCAATGCCCACGTCACCATCATCTGGCACCAGTCCCAACCCTGCCAGGAATCAATGGGCGCCACAGCACCCAGTGGACACGATGGCAGTGCATCCATACAGCTCACACCTCCAGTCCCACCATTGGGATACACCAACACAATCCAGCGCACACATGCAGCACTGGGGGAGTGAAGGGTGTTGAGGGGAGGGTGCATAGGTGAGCAGGCTGCACCACATAGTAGGTGCTGCCATAAGGTTGGTGCCATCCACACAGTGCACATGTTCCAGTATCAGGAATACCCTGACACCAGTGTATCTGCCTGACGGTATGTGTCACCCCCCACCCAGGGCACATACTGCACATCTGTACAGACACCACATCACACATGGTTAGCCATGTGTCTGTTACCGTAAGTATCCCATGCCAGTGGTGCAGCATATGTGGGACACAGGACAGCATGACAGTGGTGTCCACTGTCAGAGCACACCTGCCAGCTGGGCCTGTCACTGCATGGAGGGCAGCAATCATTGATGCCTGACACACCATAGGCATTGCTGTGTCCCTCACTAAACCAGCCACTATGTTACTGTAGCATTTGCTATGCACTGTAGCAGGGACTACAATATGTCCATGGCATGCAGCACCACCACTCATGCCGGTGGTGCTAGTATCCTGGGACACAATAGTCTCTGCTGCTGTGTACAAACGTAGCTTGCAACTACTGACATGTTGATCCAGTCTGACATACAGAAGGTGCTGTGAGCAGAACCAGCCTATAGCTACCGACCTGTAGTTTCAGTCTGACCTCCAGGTGGAGCTGTGTGCACCCTGCAATAGTGCCAGGCAATCCACATGGTAATGCATGCAAATTGGGTGATAATGACATGCTAATGTGGCTGTTTCCCCACGGACTACATAAGTATATTTATTTGCATATCACTTTTGAATATAGCAAAATTTTGCCCCGGGCAAACGTGTTAGCACTGGGCAAATTAGTTTGCCCCACGCAAACCTGTCAGAACCATAGCACAGTTCTGCAGTATTTGGCCTACACTGTTGATGGCAGTTTTTGTGAATCCACTTCTTTGCCAGCACACACATTGGCCACGCAGTTCACTTTTGCCTGACTCCACGTCTGTGTGCACTGGGCTGCTGTTGCAGTTTGCACTGCCCGGTTGCTGTATTCAGAGTTGTCTTATTTGCCCAGCTAATATTGCATTGCACTCAAAGCCCTGTTTGCATGCCATCATTTGCATGCTATATTGAACTGATTTAACTCCTGAGCTATTCCTTTAAATATAGCGTGCAAATGGTTCTGGGCTATTTTTGCACACCGTGCAGTGCTAATTTTGCCCGGGGCTAAGTTTTGAATATTGGGCCCCTGTTGTATTCATATAAATATGTTCTGAATGTTAATTGTTTTTTTGAGAATCTGATGTTAAATATAAATAAACATGAATGGTATATAATATTAAAGGACTATATGTTATATTTTATGTAAGCCATCATCCCCTGAGGAAGCCTGATGGGTGAAACGTTGGGCCAGGACCTGAGAGCACCTGTGATGTCTACAGTAAATTTGAAAAAACAATGAACTTCCATTCTTTCAATTGGAGTGGCTAGATTTTTTTAAATGTTTGTTTGGAGTATCATATGCCTGCTGGAGGCAGTATAGTGCAGTGGTTTAAGGCTCTGAGCTGCAAATCTGGAGACCTGGGTTTGAATCCCACAGCCCCCACTTGCATACTGTGTGACCCTGAGCAAGTCACTTAACTTCCCTGTGCTCCCAGGTCGCACCTGTAAACAAGCTTTCAGCTTAGTGTGCTAGTCCTGGTTAAACAATTGAAAAAAGAAAAGAAAAAAATTAACCTTCAAAAATAAAATTAAATAGGAGAAGTATCTGTCTGGATCCTCTGAACTTTCTCAGTCCTCCAATGAGAATAACTAAGATAGGATATAGTGGTCTACATGCATCCCATGACTTGGAACAATTCAATACATTTTTATAACCAGTTTACCTTGTTGTGTAAAGTGTCTACCAGCCCTTGAAATGGTCATCAGATCGTAAAGTACCAGTAACCTTTATTCAAAGATTCAAAGAACTGACATTGGTAACTAAACTAAATGCATAATGCTGGGCATGACCTCTGAATTTAACAATTTCACTCATCTGAAATCATGACTACATTCGGCATTCATCTCTGCAAAAAATTTTTATTTTTAAACTGGATCTCAACAGTCCTTACTGTCATAATCACCCACCACCTACTCAGGACCAGAATTTCACTTCAGATTAATTACTCACTGTGAAGTGCTAAAAGTGCTAAAACTCCTAAGAAAGCTCAAAGCTGAAGGATCAGCAGGATATGATAAACTGGATCCTAGACTCCCAAAGCTAGCTGCCCCTGTAATAGCAGCCCCATTAGTCATGCTCTACAACAGATCCCCACTAGAAGGGAAAATACCAAATAAATGGAATGTAGCCCTGGTTGTACCTATTCACAGGGGTGGCCTCAAAGAACCAGTGGAAAGCTACCAGCCGATAACTCTCCTCTATGCACTAGCCCAAATTCAAGAAAGATTGGTCTATAATCAGATTCAAGAATATGTGGAACCGCATGGTTTATTTATTTATTTTTATTTTATTTATTTTGTTGTTGCTAACCAGGTAAGTGTGCTAGCCATAAGGAGGACTATTTTTAGGCATGACATTTGCTGACAGATAAGCAACCTGGGATCAGAAAACACCAAGAAACAGGCACGGCTCTGGTCAGGTTGACCACAGATATGTCTAGGGCCACGGCTCAGAAGCTTAAAACTGGTGCAGTCTTTATTGACCTCACCAAAGCCTTCAACCTAGTAAATCACAGTCTTCTCCTAAACAAACTGAAAGAACTAGTGCTGGACGGACTACCCCTCAGGTGACTAACTGACTAGCTGGCCAGCAGATCACAGCTAGTAAGATGGAGAGGTGTCCCGTTGTGTCAACGTACAATTACGGATGGTGTTCCACAAGGCTCAATCCTTGGTCCATTTTTATTCTTCCTTTTCATAAATGATATGTCAGAAAACTGCAGAGGGGCAAACCTCCTGTTCTACGGAGATGATGCTGTCCTATATCATAGTGCCATTAACACTAACAGTCTTAAAGCCCAGCTCGCTAATAACTTTAGCGTACTGGAAGCTTGTTTCACAAACAAAAAATAATCCTAAACTCAGAAAAGACCAAGGCTGTCCTGTTTGGCCCCAGGAACATTGGGGCAGGCTGGCAGAACCTACTAAACATTAATACAAGCCATGTTACTCCCATTGAGGTTGTGGAATCCATAAAATACTTGGGAATCCACAGGGAGCAAGTCTTGATGCTTAGACACTATGTTGAGCATCTAACCATGTCTATGCAGAAAATAATTGAGCTACTGTATTGCCTCAAAAACCACATAACCAAACAATCCAGACTAGCAATTGCAAGTTCCGCTCTACTTCCCATACTGCTATATGGTGCCCCGATACTTAGGGCAGCCAGGATAACAGAAATGCAAAAACTCAGTTCCCTCTATCATAGGGTAGCTTGCTTTTCAGCAGGGTCCCCCAACAGGGAGCATCACTGTAAGGTACTAAAACTACTCAATTGGTCCACTCTGGAGAGCAGACTAGATTATTCACTACTCAGACTAGCATTCAAACTAATAAAAGGCCCCATACCACTCAACCTGAGAGATATTCTTTCAATCAAGCCCCAAAGAAGGTCTCTAGTCTTTCAACCACACATTACTAGAAATCCCATGTATGTGGTCCAATGTAGGGGGAGGCTCCTTTGCCACTCTAGCTCCATCTCTATGGAATGATCATCCATCCATCCTCCAAAATTCCTCGGCCCTTAGGGGATTTAATAAAGAGCTAAAGACCTACCCATTAGAGTGTAATATATGCAACTGTCTTTGTTGAGTTGGTCTGTCCCTTCCCCCAACAAGTAGTTTCTTGCCCCTACTGTGCACTTGACTATCCTCCTGTAATCCGCCCACCTCTCTTGACTGTGGACATGACTTACCTGGCCTCCCTTGAACTGTAATTTATATCTTATCTACCACATATGTTTGGGTCCAAAACAATGTATTACTGGTTCTATGTAAGGTACTGTACCTTGTGTTATATGTGAATAACCAAGTGTTATCTCTGACTGCTGCTGTATGTCCAAATTCTTCTTTGTCTATATATTATTAAAAATAATTCTAGGTCAGCCCTGAAAAAGGGACATCTGTCTCAGTGGGCCTATCCAGTCAACAAAATTAAATAAATACATACATACAAAAACATTGGAGAGAAAGATCCTACATTATTCTCTGACTGATTAAATGACTTGTCTGTTAGGGCTAGTTCTGAGAGACTTGCTCATATCAGTATTAATTGTACCGACACATTTTATGTGAAACGAAACCCTTATCTACAATCCAAATGTTGTATACTTCCTAATACATGAATAGACACATAGAATTCATAGACTTGTTACAAGCCTGTCAGACATACATGCCCCTAGTGGCTTGCAGTTTCTCAGTGGCTATAGCCATTGATACTATTATTGCCTAAATAGCCATCCAGCTCCTTCTTAAAAGCTTCTATATTTTCAAATTCCACTGCCTTCTCTGGAAGCCCATTCCAGATTGAAACAACCCTCTGTGTAACTCATGTCCCCCTCTTTTTGGTTTTATATAGGTTCCCTCTTAACTGTAGCCTTTGTGTCCTGTTTCCATAAAGCATATCTTTTATCTACAAGCTGAGGCAGTCCCATAAGTCTTTCTCCTTAAATGCCCTATATACTAGGCATAAGTCTCCCTTTGCTCTTCCACATGCTAATGTATGCAAATTTAAGTTTTCATTTCTCACTCGTATGCCAATTCCTTCATTCCTTTCACAAGAAGCGTTATCCCTCCTTTCAACTGTCCACAATATTCCAGACATGGCCTAACCAATGCCCCATAGAGCGGTATAATCACTCTCCTGTCCCAGCTTACAATATTTCTGCCAGTGCAGCCAAGCATCTTGTAACATTTTTTGGTTACTTACCTGGAGTGTGTGTCAAACATAGGTTTATAAATAATTGATTATTATAATTTTTTAATATCATAATTTTCTGTCAATAATTCATAGCTGGTATCTTCTCACTGTTAATGGCATTTTGTTTAGTTTTGCACCAGTTTAAGTTTATGTTCTTAATCTTCTATTTTCAGACTTGACACTCTTCTTCTCTGTAACTGTAAATATCTTATATGTTTGTACTGTTCTTAAAATTCAGTAAAATAATAATTACAAAAAAAATTCAAAGAACGCAGGAAGAATTTGAACCAGATATTAACTAACATTTACAGCTGTTCAAAACAGAAAACATAGCTTACCTCTAAACCAAGAATAAGACTCAGATTAGATACATACATAGATACATAGAAGTTGATGGCAGATAAGGATCTCTTGGCCCACCCAGTCTGCCCTGTGTATCCCTACCTAGTATGAGATCTGATGCACAAACTGAACTCCAGAGCACCTTCCCCCCCCCTTACTTCCAGGATACCATTGTGTCTGTCCTACTCCTTCTTGCATCCTGTGACTATTTTAGCTCCTGCCACCTCCTCTGGTTGGCCATTCCAAGTGTCCACCACCCTCTCCATGAAAAAATATTTTCTCATGTTACCCCTGAGCCATCCCCCCTCCAACTTCATACTGTGCCCAATTGTATTGGAACATCTCTTACTTTGGAAGATGCTCCCTTCCTGTCTGTTTATACCAGTGAGGTATCTGTATGTCCCTGTTATGTCCCCCCCCTTGCCACCAGTGAACACATATTTCATTCTTTTAGTCTTTCCTCATAGGTCTTCTCTTGCAGGCCATGCACCATTTTTAGCTGCCCTTCTCTGCGCTGCCTCCATCCTGTCTATGTCCTTTCTCAGATGGTGCCTCAAGCACTGGACGCAGTACTCCAGGTGTGGTCTTTTTTTCCTTTCTTTACTGAAATCTTTCTAAATACAAACATCAGCAGAAAAAAAAATCATATTAGATTTTCAGGTAATGGCTGTGTCAGGTGTGGTCTCAGCAGTGTGTTATACAGGGGCAAAATGACCTCCCTCCGTCTACTTGTGATACCTCTCTCTATGTATCCTAACATCCAGCTAGCCTTCCCCACCACCTTGTATTTATTTATTTATTTATTGAAATTGTTTCACCAGGAAAGGCACACTGAGCAAGAAGATACTCATCTCCTGGTGCGACCTGGGGGGAGGGGGTACAAAGGGAGATAACATGCAGGTTATCAAGAGAATTACATTTAGCCAGGTATACAGTAGGGTGAGGTTATAATTATACAAGTTACAGAGATTAACAGGGATATGACAATTGTTACAGTTCAACTAGTAGTACAAGGAACATAGATTACAGTATAGTGATTGACAGTAACATTGGATGCAGTTTGGCTTGTAGCACATAGAATTCAATAATGCTGAGGCGATAAGACAGAGTAATAAGTGTAATTTAGGACAGAACAAGAAAACACAAGCCAAGAAGTGCCATAGTTGGTTTAGAATAAGCCAGCTTCCATAGCGCATGCTAGGTGCCGCTAGTCAGGCAGTCGGGGGGGGGTCAGACCAGGCGGGGAGGCACTTGTAAGTATCAAGTGCAGGAGCAATTTACCATGAGGTAGTTTGCCAGCACTGTAGATAGGGAGTGGGTAGAGGAGGGGGGGCAAAGTTGAAGAGGGACTCATTCCAAAGTTTAGGGAAGCAATGTGAGAAGGCTGCTTGCCCAATAGTGGTCTTCCGCCTTGGGATTAGTAGTTGAGGGTAGTCGAGGGATCTAAGGGCATGAGTAGGGGTGGGAGCTGGGGAAAGTAGTGAAGAGAGACAGGACAGGAGGGCGTCGAGCCAGAATTTTGGGGCATATTTAGCACGGTGCTGCAGGTGGCAGTTTTCGAGGGATGGGAATGCAAGGGAATGATAGAGGTCGCAGTGATGGGTGCGGGGGGTGACATCGAGAGCGAAGTGACAGAAGGCATGGAAAAGGGGGTCCAGTCTGGCTAGGGTTGATTTGGGAGCAGCGCTGTAGACTATGTCACAGTAATCAAAGGAGGGAAGGATCATCTTCTGCACTAGTTCATGCCTGGCAGTGAGGGGGAGGCTATAGCAGATTCTGTAGAGGGCACCAAGATTGGGGCGTAGTTTTTTCATGATTGCATCGATGTGGTCAGAGAAGGAAAGATGATGGTCAAGCCATACCCCTAGGTACTGAAAGGAAGTGGCGTCCTCTAGTATTGTCCCATCAAGGGTGTGGAAGGAGGGGAGCCTCAATAAACGTTGCCAAGTGCCGAAGGTCATGGTGACATTTTTTTTAGCATTGAGGGAGATCTGGTGAGAACTGAACCAAAGCTGAACTTTGTTAAAGTCGGTCTGGAGATTGACTGTTACCTCACCCAGGGAGGAGCCAGAGGCAAATAGGACAGTATCGTCTGCATACATATGAATGGATGTAGTTGAGCACACTTGGGGAAGGTTATTGAGAAAGATGGAGAACAGAATGGGACTGAGTACTGACCCTTGGGGAACTCCAATATGCATGGGGAGGGGGTAGGAAGTGGCGTCTGTAATTCTAACTGATTGTGTTCTGCCTGAGAGGTAGGCATTGAACCATTTGGTGGCTAAGACAGAGAAGCCAGCTTCTGAGAGGCACGATAACAGCAGGGGGTGGGAGACAGTGTCGAAAGCTTTGGCAAGGTCGACGAAGATAGCCGAGGTAATCAGCCCTCTGTCCATTCCAGTGAGGATGGTGTCTGTAAGCCTGATCAGGGAGGAGGCAGTGGAGTGTCCCATCCTGAATCCAGACTGGAATAGCGTGAAGAATTGGATTCAGAGAGAAAGGAGGTGAGTTGGTCGAGCACTAGGTGTTCTTGTAGTTTAGCAAGAGCTGGGCGGAGAGAGATGGGGTGGTAATTAGAGGGGGAGGTGGGGGCACCCCCTTTAGGGAGGGAGATGATGACAGCATGCTTCCATATCTGGGGGACAGCTGCAGTGGAAAAGGAGAGGCTTAGGAGGTTGGCAAGGGGGGTTGCTATGGTAGGGGCGGAAAGGTGGAGGAGTTTGTTGTCTAAGCCATTGGAGGATTTACCTATTTGATGGGTTGATAGCCCATAGGGCCTCAAGAGCATCAGCTGGTGAGATATCTTAGAAGAAGAAGATGAGCGGCCAGTGTGTGTTCTTAATTTCGGTGGGAGGAATGTGCGGCACAGGAATGGGCAAGGAGGAGAGGAGAGCAGAGGCACAGGAGGAGAAATATGTGTTGAATTCTGTGGCAACAGCATGTGGATCTGCGAGGAAGGTGTTACTCATGATTAGGAGTGTGATGGGGTAAGCGGCTGGTGAGGAGAAGAGGGATTGAATGACCTTCCAGAATTTGGATGGACTATTTAAGTTAGAGTGGATGGAGGAGCTGAAGTATTCTGCTTTAGCTAGACAGCTTGCTCTGGTACACTTGTTGCGTAGAGTCCGATAGATGGTGAAATCGTGTGGGAGGCATGAGGCTTTATGGGTTCTCCATGCTTTGTCCCATACATTTTGGCATGCTCAATGTTCTTGGGTGATCCAAGGCAGGTGGTTGCCATGTACCCTAGTACGACGCAGAGGGGCATGCATTTCCCAGACTTTGAGGACCGTGCTTTGGATGTGTATGAAGGCATTGTCTATGGAGCAGAATATGTTGGGGGCTCCCAGTTAGCAAGCACAAGGTCATCAAGCACAGGGGCGAGGTTTAGGGATTTGTAGGAGCATTGGACTAGGTACTTTGGGGCGGATTTGGGGCGGTGACTTTTCCAGACTAGGTAAATAATATGGTGATCACTTAGGGAATCGGGTAGCAGTCCTGCACTGATGACCCGGTGGGGGTGGCTGGTGATAGCCCAGTCTATTAGCGAGTGATTACCCGTTTTGAGGTTTAGACGTGTGGGTTCAGTGATGGTTTGTGATAGGTTTAGCGTGGATATATCTGTCCGGGTTTTGTTGAAGGATGGAGCTAGCCAATTGTGGTTGAAGTCTCCCAAAATGTATAGTTCTCCAGTAGGGGTTGAGGAGGAGATTTGTGCGAGGAGGTCAGTGACACATGTTGCTGGTGTGCCAGACCGGCAGTAAACGCCAGCTATATAGATCAGGAGAGAGAGAAGGGGAGAGACAGTTGTAGCAGTAGTAGTTCGTAGGCGTGGGGTTCAGTCTTGGCTAGGACTACTGAGAAGCGCAATTCTGAGTTTACATAGATGGCCATGCTGCTACCTCTAGATGACTTCTCCTGGCGGGTCAGTGCATAGCCTGGGTTAGTAAGAGAGGGATCAGAGATATTCTTGTTTAGCCACGTTTCAGAGAGGGTGAGGACATTGGTGGTGTAGTGAGCTGCAAGTAACTGGAGGGAGTCAAGTTTGAGGAGTAGACTTCTTATATTTAGGTACAAGAGATGCAGGCCACGTGTGAGGTGGTCTCCAGTGGGGCTTGTGGTTGTGATTGTATTAGGGGAGGATCCCACTGCAATTGGTAAGATGCAGGTGTTTAGGGGGCCTGGATTCGAGTATATGTCCCCTGCTGCAAGGAGCAGGAGGCCAATCGTGAGTTAGTGTGCAAACACTTGTAAGTACCGTAACTCTGTCGAGCGACGTCTTGGTAGTGGGCTTGAATGACTAAGAGCGGCAGGTTGGGAGGTAGTTCGTTGCAGAATTACCCAAGAGTGCGAGGGGGTCAGGAGGAAGGGGCAGGGACGCAAGGTGTAGTGGGACCAAATTAGGCTGGGTGACGAGATGGTTCACCGTGTTAGAGGGGTAATGGGGTCTGCCATGGTGCAGCAGGATGGGGAGGCAGTTTAGAGAAAGTTGGTGGCATGTTAGACAGGAGTGGTGGGAGGCAGGTGCATAGGATAGTAAGAAGGAGCATGTGTCCAGGCAGGGGAGACATGGTCCGGGCAGGGGCAGGGGAGACATGGTTCCTTGTCACACTGCCTAGCCTCTTTTAGGTCATCCAAAATGACAACTCCCAGATCTCTTTCCTGCTTTGTGACTGTTAGTACCTCCCCCCCCCAAGTTTGTAAGTTGCCCTTCAGTTCTTGTGCCCTATGTGAATCCTAGCTTCCCTGCTCCAGATCATTCCTGCAGTTTTTTTAAGGTCCTCCCTCATCTTTTCAACCTTATTACATACCTTCGTGTCATCCGCGAATAGGCATACCTTCCCCTCCAGCCCCTCTACAATATCCCCAATACAGATATTGATGGGCTGGCCCCAACACTGACCTCTGCGGCATCCCGCTTGCTACTGCTCTGTCCCCAGAGTGTTCTCCATTTACCACCATCCTCTGACTCCTGCTAACAATAATAATAATATTATTCTTTATTTCTATGGCACCTTTCAAAAACCAAGGCACCTCACAAAATATAAAATAACATATCAAACATTCCAACATCTTAAAATATAAAACAGCTAATACAATTTAAAGGGAAATCAGTCACCAAACGCCTGGTACCACAAATATGTCTCTAATGCCTGTTTGAATCCCTTCACGGTCATGCACTCCTGTAACTGACAGGGTAGAGAATTCCAAAGGGTTGGGGCCACATGCATAAATGCTCGGTCCCCCGAGGATTTCAGAGACACCCTAGGAATCTCTAGCAACCCCTCGTCAGCTGAGCGAAGCAATCACCCAGGGCAGTAAGAAACCAGGAGATCTTTCAAGTCATCTGGGCCCAGTCCGTGTAGGGCTTTGAAAGTCAATAGACCGACTTTAAAGGTGATCCACCATTGTACTGGCAGCCAGTGCAATCCGCGCAGCACCGGCAAAATATGACAGGACCAGGAAGTACCCATCAAAAGCCGGGCCACAGCATTTTGCACTAGCTGCAGGCGGCGAATTTCCACCCAGGTAGCCCTAGGTAGAGGGAGTTGCAATAGTCCAAGCACGAGGCCACAAAGGCATGGACCAACATAGGTAGATCACCGGACGGAACAAGATGCTTAATCCTGGAGATATTCCTCAGATGGTAGAAAGAGGACTTGACAACGGCTGACACCTGCGAATGCAGAGTCAACCCTTTGTCACAGATTACCCCCAGATTTCGCACCTGTTCAGAGGTCAGGAGTCATAAGCCCCCAAGGAAGAGCCCAGAGGACGAACCAACTCCCGGACCCCTAGCCAGCGTGCCAGATCCACAACCAGCACCTCAGTCTTTTCCAAGTTCAACTTCAGCCAACTCGAGTCCATCCAATCCTGGATTTCTGTGAGGCAGTTGTTAAAGACTGAGACAGCACCATCCTGGTCAGGTGCAAAAGAAAAGTAGAGCTGGGTATCATCAACATAGCAGTGAAACCTCAGCCCACACCTTGTTACAATGTCTCCGAGGGGCAGCATGTACACTGCAAACAACATGGGGGACAACACTGAACCCTGAGGGACCCCACATGACAGAGAGACTGGGTCAGAGGAATAAACTCCAGACACCACTCTCTGAGTTCTTCCAGTGAGGTAGGATGTAAACCACCTGAGGACCACACCCGACAGTTCATAAATGAACCTCAGGAGATCAATTAGGACCCCATGGTCCCACAGTATCAAACGCTGATGAGAGATCCAGAAGAACCAAGATGGAGTGATTGTTCCAATCTCTAGCCATCAGGAGATCATTGAGCACCCGAACCAGTGCTGTCTCAGTACTATGCCTCTTTCAAAAACCAGACTGGAGGGGCTCATAGATGTCATGGATGGCCAAATGGTTCTCCAGCTGTACGGCCACTACTTTCCCAATTACCTTCCCCAAAAAAGGGGAGGTTTGAGATTGGTCTGTAGTTCACATGGCAGTCGGGATCCAAAGAAGCTTTCTTCAATAAGCCAGTTCTCTACCCATAGTACTATTTTAGGATCCACTTCTAGGTTACATAGTTTGCTTATCAGCCTTTTATGAGGGATGGCGTTAATTCATACAGATTCTCATATATATGAATAGATTCATACAGATACTCATGTAGTTATCCCTGTGACCTGCTAATTAAAATGTTATGTTTTATAACATATAAACCCATGATCCCTCCCCCACCCAACATGCCCCCAGTGATCAATGTCATAAAAAGTCCAAAAGTTGAAAATCACAAGTAAGTATTTTTGGCCCAATCACCACAAGCCAGCGGTGGGAGTAACAGTCATGCAGAGTGCCATGAGGTGTCCAGCTGTCATATTTAAATTCATCCTGGCACAGTTTGTGAAAGAAAGATCTGGTAACTAAGTATTCTGCTCCAAAAAACTGGAAAAAGTTCAAATGTCACAGTTAGACAGTTCTCTTCTTAATCCTCCTCCTCTACCACCAGCAAAAGTCTTAAATAAACACTGTCCCTTATACTTATCTTTCAGTTTCCTTAATTTTTGGAGTCAGACTCCACCCTTTTGCAGTAGCCTCCAGCTTCTTGGCCTATTTACTGGTACCTCGGGGATAAAAAAAAATAAAAAGAAACTGCTGCCCTTCATGAAGACTTCGGGGCCGGGCAGCCATGAGCATCGAATGGTTAACTGAATGCTTCCTCAAAACTGTCCGAACCACATCATACTGTTTTCTTCATTGCCATGTGTAAACTGCAGATCAGGATAAATGCATACCAGGGCTCGGTTGACTCTGATCTCCTGCTACCAGTGCTAAGTTAATCACCCGATCCTTTGCCTTTATGCCATTCATTACCACCAGAACAGTTCAAAGGGTGTCTGATTGTGCATTCGACTTCCAATGGGTGATGAAGTAGATTTTCCTAATCCCTATCGGTTCTCCCACCTGCTCCAACCTCAACACTTCAGGTAGCCATTCCATCAAATATAAATATAAGGTGTTCTCTCCCACTCCTTCCAGCAAACTGTGACTCACACATTGTTTATTCTCGCCTGGTTATCCAAAGTTTCAAGATGCACTGAAAGGAAACCATTCTCCTTCACTAACTGTAAAGTCACCGGCCTAATTGTTATGAAGCAACTGCAGAGCTGGCCCACCGGTGCAGTGGTTGTGCAACCAATTGCAACGCTGGTGACCCAAGTTCAGAAGCAGACACGGGAAGCTGGGAGACCACCAGGGGGAGGAGAACTGAGCATCCATGGGACTGCTGTCCTCCTCTGGGAGGGGGAAGGATTGCTGTGCATGGTGTATGCCTGGCCCTCAACGGAGTGCTAGGAAGGTTACCAGGGCCTGCCAAGTTATGGGGGAGGGGCAGGGAGATGCCAATGTCTTCCTGTGGGTGTGCAGGTCGACATGTTGGTGTCATGGCATGCCATGTCCCTCTTGAGGGAACCCCTACATGAAGCAAAAGTCCCCTGAGCCTCAGGACCTCCTGGCTTGGCTACCGACCCCATCCCTCACCACCACGGAGGTACCCTAGGCATTACCATCCTACAGGATGACTCCACCACGAGGGGGGTCAACTAATGGGGTTGGAAGTCATGAGGTAGTGTGGCAACAGGGCAGTGGGGCTGTCTGGGGCAAAGCATCTGCCAAATCATGAAGCTACTGCAGTTTTCTCTGCTGAAGTCGTTAGCCCTTCCACCATTTTTCATTGTGGTTAGCCAGGTTGTAAAAAACTCACTTTTTGAGTCAATTCAGGATTCCGATTTGCAAATGGCAGGGATTCAGTTAATTCCATTTTTGGAGTATTTGACTTCCAAAAATAAGGCAAAACTTCCAAAATAAAGAGAAAGGAAGTCATTGACTTCCAGATGTAAAGCCAAAAATTAGATCACTTCCAAAATTGTAGGAATGGAAGTCAGAAATTATGGATTTTTCTGAAACGAATTGTGTTTAACCAGCAATATATTATATTAACGGCCATATAATGGTCTTTCCTAGAATATTGGCTTCCAGAAGTGGGATTCTGGAAGTATTTTAACTTTTAAAAAAATTGGAATGATTTCCAGATTTCAACTCATGGAAGTTTTAGACTTCCACTAAAAATAAATTAACGGGACCTCTGAAAATAGGTATCATTTTTGTGATGAAGGCTCACCATGGACATCTCAGTATGGCCCTTCTCTTTGCTCTCGGGCTATGGGTCTTTCCTTGCTGCTGCCCCCTCCATTGCCTGCTAGCTGTGGTTGGACCATATTATCAAACACAGAGCAATTGGTTTCATTTGAGAGGCTTAAAAAGTCTTAATAATTGTAAATTTATCATATCCTTCAGCACCTTTAGAAATTTTCTTCCCTGATGCCTCTCTTCAGTTAGGAAAGCTGTATTCCAACTGTAGATTTGTCTAGGTGGAACAAGCAAGCCTATGTTTATAGTGATTGACAGCATAGTATTGCCCCAACCAACTTTGCTTTGTCAAAGGAGAACTAAAGTCAAAATTTGCAAAAAAAAATATGTTGTGCAGAGTGTTTTGATTTGTAGGTGTACTCCTAGTAAGTCCTTTCCTTTACTTACTGAAAGTTTTTTTATAAATTTGCTTGCTGGTTTTATGACCCCTGGAGAGCTCCATATTAGCATTTCTCATGGCCTTTCTTGTTCCTGCAATGCCTCCTGTCCCATGTGACTTTGATGTATACAGTACAATTGTGGGAGATGATCTCTGAGGCACTCCACATTCCTGACATCATGGGTTGTATACACCTGATAGGTTGTCTGATGCACATGTGATGTAAATTAAACCTTCCCCTTCTGGTGGTCACTGGGCTTCTATGGTCAGTTCTAATTGTGCATCTGAAACAGGTTGTCACCTCCTACAGAGCTCCAGACTTTAAGTATCAATATCAATCATCGACAAGGCAAGAAATAATGTACTTGTATACCCAACGAGTGCCAAAGAATATGCCAACAGTAGATTGTACTATTCAGCAACTATTATACTCAAAATGTAATGTTATTCAGACTAGAACTGTCTGTGTCTATTACCACGTCGGGAATTTCAGGCATAGGTCAATAGGCAAAATCTAAACTACAGTGCCAGCTGTTATGCTACCTAAAGCTGCTCCAACACCCAGAATCTGAGAAGCATGAGAAGAAAAGGAAGTAAAACTTTAAATGACTGGGCACACTTGCAGTGCTATCAGCTGCCTGCAGTTAACAATCGCACCAAAACATCCCACTTCCTTACTGCTCTGGGGGAACCCCTTCTAGCGGTCCACAATGCATTGTATTACTGGGTTATACTGCCTCTCTAGCTACAATACAAGCATAATGAGATAAACCCCTACTGCAGTCAACACAATCATCCACGAGTGCTCTGGACACCCCTATCAGCAGTCCCAGACTCTCAGATATCAATAACAATTATTGACTTTCTGCGCCTACATCCCAGAGTGCTCTGGACACCCCTATCAGTGGTCACAGTCTCTCCTGTCTCATTATCAATGCACGATCCTGAATATCAAAAAATCTAGATTTCTACTTGCCAGGTCAGTAGCAGCTCCAAACTTCTGTTTTTTATGTATGTGCCTAGGTCTAGCCAGAAGTGAATGTTTTGTTTTTAAAGCCTTTCATTTTATCAAACTACGCACAACCTATAAGAAAGCACACAAATCACCCAAGGTCACAAATACTATAATTAGTGAAGGCTCTACCTGTTTTCTTACAGAATAGCCCACTCAATTGTCCCTCAGGCATTTGCCACAGGTAAATGTAACCTTCATTAGAGTTCTCTGGACAAGGACAGTCAATTAACATGACAGCTCTACTACTGTAAACTTGGAAAAAAAAAACAGCTGGTGTTGAATTAACGGTCTAGGACACATCACTGTCACATGGGACAGGAGGCATTGTAGGAACAAGAAGAGCCATTCGAAATGCTATTACAGTATGGAGATCCCCAGGAGCCATAAAACCAACAAGCAAATTTAGAAAAAAACTCCTTTCAGCAAATAAAGGGAAGGATTTACTTGGAGTACATTACAAATCAAAACACTCTGCACAACATATTTTTGTATAAATTTTGACTTAGTTTTTCTGAGCCTGGGAAGGAAACATGATTTTTAAGAACTTCAGAAACATTTATCTTACCTTGAGAATTAAACAAAAGAAAAATAGATAAACTGGTGTCTTTAAGTTGGTGTTTTTTCTAGTTGCTAAACATGTTATTTCAATTTGTCATATTCTAGACTGTTGTTACATTAAGTTCTACACCATCAAAGTCGAATGAATGCAGATGCTGTGTTGACAGTTATGAAACAATTAATAAAATCTTCAGAAAAGCTTGAGTATCTTTAAAAAAAAAACTTATAAATACAGCCTTTTATGCTTTATGGTCTCATGTTGACTACAGGTAGTAGATTTTCAGCAGGTTTTTTTCCAAAAATACAAACATACGAACATACGAAATTTGCCAGCAGATAAAGGCCTAGAGGTCTATCAAGTCTGCTCGAATGTGCAGCTAGCACCCCTTATTCTGCAGCTGCCCTTCCCTTCCACCCTTCCCCGTCATTAACCCTCCCCCTTGTCCTGTCCCATCCCTTTTGAAGCAGTCCACTGTTCTACTGGATACCACTTCTGCAGGTAACGCATTCCCAGCCACCACCCTCTCTGTAAAAAGTGTCTCTCATCTCCCTCCCAAACCTTCCTCCCTCCCTCCAGTCTCATATCATGGCCCTGGTGGCCTCCCTCCCTACTTTGAACAGCCCCTCTGTACCCGTCTTGTTTTATTCCTTTCATGTATTTAAAGGTTTCAATCATGTCACCCCTGTCCCTCCTCTCCTCCAGTGAGTACATGTTCAACTCCTTCAACCTCCTCTCGTATGATAAGTCCCCTAGCCCCTTGATCATCTTTGTCGCCCTGTGCTGCACCCCCTCCAGTAACTTAATGTCCCTCTTCAGATACGGGCACCAGTACTGCACACAGTACTCCAGGTGTGGCCTAACCAATGACCTGTACAGTGGCAGAATCACCTCCTCCTCCTCGAGGATATACCTCTTGCAATACAACCCAGCATTTTGTTGGCCTTTGCAGCTGCCTTCCTACATTGTGCTGAGTTGTTCATTGACCCTGTAATGAGCACACCCAGATCCTTCTCCTCCTCTGTCTGGGCTAGCTGCACTCCCCCCAAAATGTTCCAAATAACAGAAAAAAATATTTAAAAAACCACCTGAATGCACCAGTTTACATGAAAATAATCTAATAAAATCTAATACTTTTTCCCAGGGTAAGATGCCTTAGGACACCCCTACAGAATGTAGATATCCCTCTAGCCAGATGGTGGTAACCCTAAACTGACAGTGTTTCATGTAATAGTGTAGTGTTCCTTTTATTTGACTAATGGCCATGCATCAGAGTTTGGGATTCATAGAATAATTAAAGAGCTGCTGACACCTTAAAAAAACTTTGAAAAACACAACAATTAGGTACAATTCAGTCGCCATTCCATATATATTTTAAAGTTTCCTCCTCTCCAGTGTTTATTACTGAGAACATTTGTAAGAATATATGATCTTCATCCCTCAGGGTTCATCTGCCTCCATATCTTACTCCCTACTTCAAGTCATAAACCTCTGTTGTGACACCACAGTCTGTTGCCATGGGAGTAACTGTGATGTAACAAGCAGTGCATTATGACCTTGGGTAGGGAGACAGCAACAGGAATAGATGAACTCTTCAAGAGCAAAGATACTGTTTTCATGCAGATGACCTCAGTAATAAATAATGAGGAAAAGGAATACAGAACTAATGTGAAATACAAGTTGGACTGTGTCTAAATATTATGTTTTGATAAAGTTCTTCTGAAGGCATCAGCTGCTCTTTAATTATTTACTCGTCTTGCTCTCCTCCCAGCCTGCCCCATCTGCCAGTCCCCCAAGCCCTGTTACCCGCCTTCTCAGGGACTTAACCTGCCTCACAAGCCCCCGTGGCTTACCACCATGGCAGGGTCATCAGGGTGAACCAAGCCCCTTCAAGAACTGCATGCAGTGGAGGAGGGTGTCTTCATTCAGCAGTGCAGGGACTGTGGGGGACTGGCACCATCCTGTTGCAGCCAGAGTTTTCTCTGTGTTCTTCCTCCTCTAGGATGGCATCTCAACATGCCCCCAACGAGCATACACAACAGGCATGCACTGGAGCAAGCATGTGTGTCCTTCCCTCCCCCAAGCCCAGCATGTTGCTTCACCTGTGAAACCACAGGTAGCACTAGACAGCAGACCTTGGTCACCCCTCCCTCCCAGAGAAGACAAGCATCTTGTGGGATGCTTGAGACCCCCCCCAGCAGTCCTGTGCAGTATCTTCCTGGAGTAGATCATGCATATGCCATTTATTGTACTATATTTGGCTGTCTGAAAGCAGATAGCTGCATAGCTGAAGAATCTGAAATTAGTTGAAAACTTTATCATAAGAAAAACAGAAATATTGTGCCTGCAACAGGGGCATAGTGCAATTCAATTGATATGTGTAATAATGTCCATTTTTGACTGTTTTAATTTTTAATTGATTAGAGGTAAAATAAATAGTTGGAAGGCTTCTTAATTCCTACTGTTTCACTGAAGGTTATTTCTATATAAAGGGCTGACATTTGCTAAACTGGGTGCTCCATTAACAAGCTTATGATTATCAGCCCATTGACTATGGTTCACAGCCGCTGCCTTGCTAAAAGAACCAAAACCATTTACATCTGCCAATAATGAGCCGTGCAACATGTGTTGCCAGTTCTAATAGAAAGATTGCTCTAAAACATATCATTACATTGAAAGTAAAGCAGCTGCAGACTGGGTTTCACGTGACACTCTTTATCAGAATTAATACAGTACTAACCTCCCAGTCAACCATTACCACCCAGACTCCACATTTTCGACACTACTTTATTTATTATTCTGTTGCCATGAAATGTATTTGAAGTCTGAAAGTTGGACAGACACTGGATTGTTTCCCACTTTGTAAGCACCCACTTCACCATTCCCTTAAAGAGCAACTCTCTGCTATAATAAAAATGTTTAAAACCATTAGATTTACATCAATTATGTTTATAATTTATTGTTTTGTTTTTTTTACTTTTCCCTGTTGTCGGTCTATTGAACGTTGCAGATAATACAGTACTTATTTTGTGGAGTCTTTCAAAATGTATCTGACTCTCCCTTGCTAAGCTCACAACTGCTGTTTGTGACATCACAGTGAGTTGTCATGTCGAGCACTATGATGTCATAAACAAAAGCACTGTGAGGTTAACTGTGGAGAGGCCAATGCACTTTATACAAACTTTTTTAGGTTGAGTACCAAGATGTGCTGTAAACCATGGAAAGGAAAACTGAAAGTGAAAAAAATACTCTAGTAAACTGCAATAGCTGAAACAGATGTCATCTTCATGATAGTGCATGCTGAAGTGTAGAACTGCTCTTTAAAGTAGGACTGTGTGTTACTCTGAAAAATGTTGACCTATACATTTTTATTCCATTTTAGAATGCCCTTAGAATGCCCTTGTTCTCCAGTCTTGCAAGGTGCCCTTTTTACCTGTTTTGAGACTGCTTTAGTATGTTATTTTGCATGTGAAATAATAAAAGCAGTGATCCGTTCAAAGCAGCAGTACAATGAAATCTGGCAAAACACATTGACCTTATCAGCCGGCCGATGGCACAGTAATAGTGCTACCACCTGCAACACTGATGACCTGTGTTCGGGAATGAGACCGGGTTCAGAAATGAGCCCAGAGTGTCAGAAGGCCAGCTGGGGGGGCAAGTAAGATGAGCATCCCTTGCATGGCTCTCCTCCTCCAGAGGAGGAGGAGGAGGAGGAGGTTGTTTGCACCTGGCATGGGAGTGACACCCAGCGGAGACTGGAAGTGCACCAGTTAGGAACATGTCATAGGGGAGAAAGATGGAGGACACGTCAATTCATCCTGGTCATTACATTCTGCAATAATTCATCCTGGGCTATTAGCTCTGACATCAGTCGGCTCCCACATCAATTCATCTCCAGACAATTCACTCCCTCATTGACCTTATCAGCCGGCCGATGGCACAGTGATAATGCTACCACCTGCAGCACTGATGACCCCTGTTCGGGAATGAGACTGGGCTCAGGAATGAGCCCAGAGTGTCAGAAGGCCAGCTGGGGGGGGCAGGTAAGATGAGCATCCCCTGGATGCTCTCCTCCTCCAGAGGGGGGAGGTTGTTTGCACCCGGCATGTGAGTGACACCCAGCGGAGACTGGAAGTGCACCAGTTGGGAATATGTCATGGGGAGAAAGATGGAGGACATGTCAATTCATCCTGGTCATTACATTCTGCGATAATTCATCCTGGGCTATTAGCTCTGACATCAGTCGGCTCCCACATCAATTCATCTCCAGACAATTCACTCCCTCTACATGTCATACCATACTCCAGCAACAATTACAGTATGACTTCCACTTTTACAACCCTTGAGCACATTACCTCATCTTGTGGGTGAATTGTGCCCACCTGGAGTTTATTTTATAATATTTACACTGGGGGCACATTGACATGGGAGCCAATTGACACCAGAGCTAATAGTCCGGAGCAAAATGTCATGGAGCAAAATGACCAAGATGAATTGTCATGCAGTCGAGGAGATGACAGCAGATGTCTGGGTAGTGTGCATGGGAGCACCTGGGCCCTCACGCTACTGTCACTGCATGTCTGCATCTCAAGGGGGAAACCCAAGATCAGCAGAGCATGAAGCCTCTTTTCTCCCTCTGAATGACACCCCAGCCCAAGACTGTGTTGGACTACAGGTGGAGCTCAGTCACTCCCCTCAGGGAGCCTCACAGTAGGGGCTACGCTATGGGCCTCCAGTCAGAGAAGCTGGTGGGGGATGCTGGGGTGGGGGGGATATGGGGATCTGATATGGGGTACATCCCTACCTGAAGCCCAGAGAATAAACAGAACTTGAAAAAAAATTAGCTTATCTTTTCTTCACTGTAAAAGATCCCAGGCCTCTGCCAGTTTCAATTAGTGAGAAAAAAGTTTATAGTTCCACCAACATTTCGGTATTTTTTAAATGTATTAATTTAGTTACTTCTCAAGAAAAAAAAAATGGCCACCAAATTTGGCTCAGAAATTGCATTGAAGACTTGACAAGGGTTAGGACCAGAAAAAATTCGCAGTGCACAACACAGAAGACACCTAGAAAAATAGGTCTGATAGGTTTCCTTATATTTGTATTAACTGTAGCTGAAACAAGCTTCATGGAAAAAAAAATTCAGTGCATTGCTGCTGTGATGTGGCTATCTCCAGGTTTTCATCTTGATTCTCCACTGTTTATAAGTGCTCAAAATGTCCCAAAAGTGCAAAGCACTGGTTCTTATTCATTGATAGTGTATCAGTGCTCGGATAAGGAGAGGCAGGAGACAAACTCAGAGAATGGAAAAGGTTTATACTAAGGTTCATACTAAGGTCAGTAAGGAGCTAGGAGGCTTGTGCCCATAGTTACTCCTGTAATATTTAAGTATAGCAACAAATGTTGACCCCAGTAAGAATAAAGTTGTCAAGACAGCATTTGAATTCAGATTTAGTTTTACTCACAATAACCTCAATAGGAAGTTTATTCCATGGGTTTACTATTCATTGTGTAAAAAAAAATTTTCGACTAACATGTATAAAGTTTTTCCTAGAGAGCTGAAGCGTGGTTACCTCTGGTGTTATGTGAATCAGTTCTGAATTCGAAGTCCAACTCTGCTAATAAATAGGGATCTTGGATTAGATCAAACATAAAGAGGAGATTACCCCTAAGCCGACGGGTTGATAAGGGCATGAGATTTAACAATTTAATTCTGTTTTCATAGGGTTCCTTGTATAGACCAGTTATATGCTTGGTGTATCTTCTTTGTACCCTTTCCAGTAGTGAGATATCAGATTTTTTAAAGGGGCACCAGAGTTGAGAAGCATATTCTAAATGAGGTCTCACATATACCCTAAAGAGGGGCATCATGACCAGGGCCACTGGAAAATTGCGGAAAAGGTTACCCAAAATTGCAGAGCATTTTGCAAAAATTGCGGGAAATTGCGGGGGTTCTGCTATAGACCCTGAGTGCTTTACAATAAATCTTTTAATGTTTTCTGTAGCATATATTAGTCAGTATAAATTACTAAATGAATACACTGACACCTGAATATGTTTTAAACATAAAGAAAAGTTTATGTTCCTAAAAAGAATACTAAACTGATAAGCTATCGTAAGCGTTGCCTATCTTCCAAAATTTAAAAGCATCTGCCTCATACAGTGATAAATAGATTCTATAAAGTGAGCCACAGCAAATCAATATTAAATAAAGCCAGAAGAAATATAGTTTTGTTTCTGGCTGTAGAATAATACAGCCTAATCAACAGCTGTTTAAAGTGCTCTGCCAGCTATTCGCCCACTTTGGTTCAAGAAAAAATAAGCAGATAGAATGCTGAATAATTGAGTTTTAGTAAAATGTTGTTAATGTGTTTAATTATCATAATTTGTACTGTAGGTTCTGTACACTATTTTTGAAATCACATATTTAAACATTTAAATCTGGAGATTATTGAGTCTGGCAGTGTAATCTAGTGGATAGCGTAACAAACTGTGAATGAGCTGACGACATCTAACAGACCTGGGTTTGATTCCCACAACCTCCACTTGTACACTGTGCGAGTCTGAGCAAGTCACTTAACCGCCACAGTGCTCCTGGGTTGTACCTGAAAATAGGCACTTGTGCCTAGTGGGCCTTAAGCGGTTACCAAAAAATGCAAAAAATCTACTAATATACTTTTACTGCATCATACAGTAGTCAGGGTACCCTGTAATTTACCTTTGTTTTACTCTGGCTGCAATGATTTTGTTTAAAGATAAATGTTCAGATACATTTTGTATTTTATAAGCTTATTTTTAGACTTTAGTCAGGTTTTTATTGTAGTCTTTGCATGTGAGCATATAGGGGGTAGTTGCTAAGAGTGAGATCACTGTTAGCAACTAGCTTATTCAAGTTTAAACTCAGCAGGACCATGCAAAAACCCTCAGCTGTTTGAATCAAAACTAGTCTGAATGAAAGTATGCTCACAAGGAAAAACTTGCCCTGCCACTTATAGAAAGGCTTCATGGTTAGCACCCCATTGAAGTGAATGGGATCATTTGCACCTTTTATCCCATCTTTTGTTTCAGTCTGTGTGGCAACAAAAAGTTTTCTGATAGACTGCTTCAACACTGAACAAATGTTAAGTGTTTAAGTGTACTTATGCTTGGCCAGTGAACTTTGAAATCAAACAAGACAAGGATTCAAAAGAAATCAGTGTCACATAAAACCCTTGCCCTACCTTGCACTGCATTGTTTCAGCCAAACCCAAGTCTGCATGCAAAATTGTCAATATATTTGAGAGTATTTTATTAAAAATGTTAATACTTTTTACACACTTCAATATAAAAACTCAAAAATTGCAATAAATTGTGGAACATATCCGTTTTTGCAGAGAATAGTAAAAATTGCAGAGTCCACAAAAAAACTACAGTGCAATTTTCCAGTGGCCCTGATCAGGAGCTTTGGATCACTAAAGCTAATATTTCATTTGATGGACCGAATGACACGATTGGTTTTATTAATTGCCTCATTTATATGTTTGGAGTTGCCAAGGTCTTTGGAAATAAATATCCTCAGATCTTTTTCTTCTGTGGGGTAGCCAACAATGTGCCTCCGAATGAATATACTGCTAATGGATTAAGTGGACCCAAGTACATTACTTTACATTTTGTAGTATTCAGATGCATACCCCATTTAGTGACCCAGTGTGTTATTTTGTCAAAATCATTTTGGATGGTTAGAATCTGTTCAGGGGTAATACATGGGCCACCAATTTTAACGTCATCAGCATATTTAATTGCAGATGATATACAATTTTTTGTCAAATCTGAAATAAACACCTGGAGCAGGCAGGGACCCAATACTGAGCCCTGGGGAACTCCACTAGTCACCCGTCCAGTCTCGGATAGATGACCTGTAATAAGGACTCTTTGGAACCTGTTACACAACCAATTTTTAATCCAGTTTATTATTATTATTAATGTGTAGTTTATTGACTAGTGCCCAGTGAGGCATTATATCAAATGCCTTACTGAAATCGATATAAATTATATGGTGTCCAAGACGATCTAACTGCAGGCTGACTTCTTCATAAAAACACATGAGGTTGGTAAGGCAACCCCTCCCCTTTTAAAATCCATGTTGTTCAGGATCTTTGTAGTTAAGAACCGGGGTAATTAAATCCTTAATTGTACTTTCCAATAATTTGCAGACTGATGAAGTTAAGCTGATGGGCCTGTAGTTCTCCTAGTTATTTTTGGGTCCTTTTTAAGTTTGTCATGGTGCACAGGCGCAGACAAACTCATTGCTATAAGGTGCTTTACAGGGGTATGCCCAATGGATAGCTCCATTTGTAAGGGCAGGTCAGCGGCAGGTGAATCAGTCAGCAGGCTGGTGATGACTCATGTTCAGCTGTTCAGGATGAGCAGGACAACTTTTCAAAGGATGGAACTGCACCAATAGTGCGGCGGCTCGGTCCTTTGAATTTGCATTCCTGCATTGCATTCCTGGTTGCATGTTCACACACTGTAGCTTACAGCAGTGTGAATGTGCTGAGCCCAGGACTTCCCCCTCACAGTTTAAAAAAAAACGGCGAGGGTGCCTAATCCCCCTGTTGGCATGCCCCTCCCAGTTTTTGCCAATGGGGAGCCCACTCCCCGTCGGCATAATGTCCCCCCAATTTGTTGTGTGCAGCTGTGCACAGATGGGGTACCCAATCCCCCTGTCAGCATGCCCCCTCCCAGTTCATTTGCCAATGGGGGAGCCCACTCCCCCCATCGGCATAATGCCCCCCAATTAGTTGTGTGCTGAGGGGGGTGCCCAATCCCCCTTGGCTCTTGTTCCCCCCTAATTTGTTGTGTGCTGATGGGGGTGCCCAATCCCCATTGCCTACAGCCCCCTCCCCACAAATATTCAGGTGGCATGCTGGGAGCCCACCCCAGCATGCCAAATGTCCCTGTAAAAAAAGAAAACCTTCCCACAATGTTGTTTTTTTTAAACCTGTAAAACAGAAAACAGTCCCTTGTTGAGTCCAGTGGCCCCTCCAACCCACACCCACCCTCTGCGCACCCACCTCCCCACACACCCCCAATCCATACTTACCTCCGGAGCCCAGTGCGATGATCTTCGGTGGACCGGGAACACGTCTGCACTCTTCAAAGCGAGCCATGAACTGAAGAAATGCCAGTGAGCTGTATAATGGCATAAATAGGGTTTTTTCAACTTTGGTGCATATCTCAGACATTTTTTGGATTTTTCTCACCAAATTTGCAAAAAAGGCTTTTTGAGAGCCCACCTCATGAACAGTGGCACTGTCTTTTCATGAATCGGTCCTGAAAGGTGATTTCACGGTCACTGCGGAATCACCTTTCGGGACTGATTAATGAAATAGCAGCACCACTGTTCATGAGGTGGGCTCTCTCTCAAAAAACCTATGTTTTAAATTTGGTGAAAAAATCAGAAAAATGACTGTTTTATGAGCATGCGTTGAGCAGTTTCCACGCACGCTCATAACTTCATAAATCTGTAATATTTTCACTCCAGATTTTCAACATTGGTATTTTTTTACACCTCCTCATGAACAGTACAGCTGTCATTTTCAACATCCTGGCCGAAATGCATTTTTGCACTTCCAGCACAGAATAGCGCTGTCGGTGTGGGAAATCAGTGTTCGGGACAGATTACAAAAATCACAGTGGCACTGTTCATGAGCGGAGGTCTCAAAGTACCTATGTTGAAAATGTGGTGACAAAAGTCCATATAATGAGTGTGTTATGAGCGCGCATTGCGCAGTTTCCAGGCTCACATGTGACTTTGTGAATTTGTAATATTTTCGCTCCAGATTTTCAACATTGGCATTTTTTTTACACCTCCTTATGAACAATACAGATGTCATTTTTCACATCCTGGCCAAAATGTGTTTTTGCACTTCCAGCGCAGAGTAGAGGTCACAAAATGCCTATGTTAAAATTTTGGTTAAATTATTCCACTAGATGACTGTTATGAGCATGCGTTGTGCAGTTTCCACGTACATTCGAGTATTTTTTATATTTTTACTCCAGATGTTCAGCACTGCCTTCTCTTCACACCTTCCTGTGAATGGTACAGCTGTAATTTTTCACATCCTACCTGAACTGTGTTTTCCCACATCTGGTGCAGAATGGCGCAGTCACTGTGGGAAATCAGTGTTTGGGACAGTTTAACAAAATCACAGTGCCACTATTCATGAGCAGAGGTCCCAAATGCTTTCATGAGGTGGGGGTCACAAAAGGCCATGTTGAAAATATGTAGTGCAAATACCAACAAATGCCTGGGGCATTAGGGTTTCTAACCATAACGTCCCCCCCCACCAACCCATGGTGGGGCTCCAGTGCCCTTATTTTCTCTGAACCGCAGACACATCATCACTCTTCAAAGCCAGATCATGAATTGAGGAAACAGGTATGCACTTCACTGTATTTCAACAGGAATGTGAACTTGGTGGCATAACTTGTTCTTTCTGCTGGAAACTGTAGTCCTGCCAATTGGTGCGTACCAACATCCATTCCAAATGACAAACTTTGGCACTGACAAATGTTTGTTTGTGTATAGGTATAATATATGCAGATTTCCAAACGGCAGGGGCAAAATTAGTAGACAGGCAACCTTCAAAGAGAAGCCTAAGTGGGTGAGTGAGTCCATCTGCAAGAAGATAAAGTAGATGGGCAGCAATATTATCAGGGCCAGGACACATTTTCCCTTTTAGAGAAAGTAATTTTTTATGTAGTGTTTTCTGATAGATTTATCTGGTTGTCCTTGATTGGGATTGTATCCTGGGCATTAGTCTGAGGTGGGTAGAAGATTTCACAGAACTTAGAATTAAGTGAATCAGCCATTTATTTTGGTTCATGCACCTGATGATTGTTTATTAATAAAAGAACAACCTGGCAAATAGTTTTTTTTAAAGTGATTATGTATGAGTAAAATAATTTACTATTTGTTTTGTCTGCAGTTTTTTCGAGCTTGTATTCCCATTTTGTTTTAACTTTTTTATTTTAGATTTGCACTGTTTTTGAATTTTTATGTAGGCATCCCAATTATCATGTGTTCATGATTTTAAGTAGCCGGTGTATTTTTTTATTTTTCTGCTTCAAAAGTCTATATAAGGACTTGTCCAATCATTTGGGGCTGTGTTTTTGAATTTTATTTTTATGTTTAGATGGAATATGGGTACCCGTAAGAGTGGTTATAGTTTATTTTAAGAACTCCCAACTATCCTGAATGGACCTGCTGGAAAAACTAGAGTCCCAATCAATAGATTTCCACTTAGAGTTTATCATATGTAAGTTGGCTCTATCATAAAGAAAGATTTTTGTAGAACATGAACTATAAGTATAGTTTTTTAACTAGAAAAAATTGGATTGAGTTGTGATCGCTGTTTCCAATAGGAGGACTGAACAGAGACATTGTTAATGACTAACTGGTCGTTATGTAGCACTAAGTCCAAAGTCTCCCCTCCCCCCACCCCCGGTAGGTAGGTGAATACATTGGTTTAAGTTATGCTGTTGACAGGTGGATAAAACTTTTTTGCCACACCCAGAAATAGCAGTGGAGTCATTCCAGGAGCTATACCCAAGATTAAAATCACCCATGCATATGATATTACCCATGTCACTAGCTATCTCAATTTCTTTAAGATTTTGTGTGAGTTCTCAGACAGCGAGTTTGGATGGCAGTAACATATATCTAATATTATGTAGTCAGAGCCATTCAATAATAGTTTAATTCGAATGGATTCTGTAGCATTATCATGTTTTTTTATTTTGTCCGCAATGTTAATAGTTCTTAGGTTGCCATTGACAAATAAGACAACCTCCCCCTCCCCATTCTTGAAGTTCTGTAGAGTTTGTACAGGATATAGCCAGGTAGGATAGAATCCCATGACTCTTTATCGTCTACCCAAGTTTCAGTAATTGTAATAATGTCGATGTTCTCTTGGCTTATTTTTATTTTTCATTTGTCAAGTTTATTGTTTAGGTACCTGGCATTAAAATATAGAAAGTTTAACTGGCTATTAATACATACAGCCTTGTTAGTATGGATATTGTTAAGAGAGGCTGGCATATCCTGCCTCTCCCCAGCTTATTTAGTTTAAACGTTGATTAATGATGGATACAATATGTTTGCCCAATAGCGAGCTGCCCCGTCTGCTCAGATGTAACCCAGCACCACAATATAGCTCAAATCTGTCTGAAAATTCCTCCCAATGAGTGATACAAGTAATTTCCTGTTTAAGGCACCACTTCCTAAGCCACTCATTAAGTTGTTTTATTTTCAGATTAATCTCCAAGGGATCTCTGGGTATGGGAAGAATTTCAGAAAAGGCAATTTTGCAGCCCAAGTCAACTAGTTTATTTGATAATGCCACAATGTCAAGTTTAATACTGAATACATCATTGTGTATAATATTATTTGCTTCCACATGTGCAATTACTAGTGGGTTAACCCCTTTATCATTGAGAACATTATTTGACATGGCAGTAATGTCTGCAATTTTTGCTCCGCGAAAGCTAGAGCAAGTGTGGTTAGCTTTGTCCTGGTGACAAATGGCTGTGTCTATATGTTTAATAATAGAATCTCCAATGACAAAAATTTGTTTATGATAAGGGAAGGGGGGAGGTTAGCTGGATCTGAAGAGACTACCATGTCATCTGATGAAAAAGTACTGCCAGGTGCTGTAGCTTCTGGGATATCCACTATGGGGGTAAGGTTATCATTACTGGGGGTCGGGGTTATAGTAGTACAAGAGTCTCTGGTGACAGAGGCTGTCATGCTTGATTCACTGACCTCAATACCCAGTGCAGCTAATGAACCTGAAACCAGGGGGATATCCAAGAGGGTAGTAGAGCCGAACACACTAGGTATGGGGACAACAAACTGGCTGTTTATATTAGAAGCAGTGAAGCTGCTGCAGACACTAATATTGATGGAGGTACTGGGGGGAGGTTAGGGAGACCTGCACTTAACTCAGCAGACTGGGAAGTGTCTAATGGATCAGATCTGCTATATGTGGGTAGATTAAAAACACTAGCATTACATCCCTTTTTAAACACCTTCCTGCTTTGAACCTCATACCAATGGTCATCTGAACCTTCATTAATGTCTTCCTCTCTTGCATGTGTTTTATTGCAAATATATTGAAGTGATCCTAGCTCCAGTAAAGTCAGGCAATGTGACCAGTGGATCTTTAGAATTACAGGGCACTTGATAAGCAGAAGATTGGGTCAGATTAACAAGCCTACTCTGGCAGTCTGCCAGTATTAGAAGGGAAGTGACACCAGGGGTGTTTAAGGTATTAAATCTGGATGCCATATTTCTTTGACTCTGTTCTAATAACACCAACCTAGTATTAAACAATGAAATCTCCTTCAACATTTTGGATACATTTTTCACATATGAAAGTCAGTTAGGACAGTGGCTCAGCGGAGATTGAATGCATTAGGCATTCTGAGCATTGGATCCCTCCCTACCTTTCCCTCTAGGGTCATGATTTTCTCAGTCATCTGCAGAGAATTTATGAAAGTATTGCTAAAACACAAACCAGGACCGGGACTATAAGTGCAGCAATCAAACACCGCGCACTAAACAGCTACAGGACCAGTAATGTAGTTCTCTGGCAACAGGCTATAAAGTAAACACAGAGAGATGCATGTACTGTATTAGGACTATCCCCTCTGCAGAAAGTAGTCGCTACAGGAGATACTTTAAAGCACAGATAAGTATCTTTAACAGGAGAGTAAACAAGCTTGATCAACAAGGCCTACCTTAAGGAGAAAGGTGTGAGGAATGTTAGCCCACTACCACGTCTCCGATGCCGAACACACCTAACACATGTGGAATGTGTGTGTCTCTGCATGCATCTCCATGTGCACCAAGGCATGCTAAAATAGAGGTGACCTGGAAGTTGCACCAGGGGTTACCCGTACCTTGCAGCATGTGCTTTGTTTCATTTTTCAAAGACTAAAGTCCATACGGGCAAAAACCTCTGATACGAGGTTCTGGCACACCCAAATGACTACTGTGCCCAGTCAGAGTTGAAATGTAGCCCCCGTTCTGGATTTGTAGTTGACTCACAAGCCTGAGTGAACTATAGCCCCTCTTCCTGCTTCCTGCTTAGGTGAGTAGGGCTCCAAGATGCACGAATAGGAGAGCAGTTAATTATTTATAAAACAGGTCGCTGCTAAAACAATCACAGCATAGGAGGACCTTTGCAGTGCAAAGCATCAAAGAGGATAGGCAATTACACAGCTGTATACACTACAACTCTATTCTCTATATTCTACGAGAACGGTAGAACCTTATACTCTACAACTCTATTCTCTATATTCTACGAGAACCTTATACTCTACAACTCTATTCTCTATACTCTACAAGAACCTTATACTCTACAACTCTATTCTCTATACTCTACAATTCTATTCGCTATACTCTACGACAACCTTATACTCTACAACTCTATTCTCTATACTCTACAAGAACCTTATACTCTACAATTCTATTCTCTATACTCTACAAGAACCTTATACTCTACAACTCTATTCTCTATACTCTACAAGAACCTTATACTCTACAACTCTAATCTCTATACTCTATGATAACTTTATATTCTGTAACTCTAATCTCTATACTTCTATAATTCAATAACGCTATCACTCTATCATTCTATTATTCTATTTCACTATAACAGTATGACTAGCATAGTCCAAAAGTCAGAGCATAGTGTTCACCAAGGATTGAGAGCAGTGGTCATCAGTGCACTTTGTTGGCCGGTTTAGTTGAACTGGGAAAAAAAGGGGGAAAAGAACCAAAATGCACAAGAGACCCAAACAATGGTAAAACCTCCTGGCTGAAGTGGGACTCCAGGGAAAATGAGATGCAGAAAAGCTGAAGAACAGGACCCCAAGCAACTGTAGAGCCTCCTGGCTGATGAAGGACCCAAGGGAAATGAGATGCAGATGAAACTGGCTGAAGATCTCTGGGCTGAAGCAGGATCCCAGGGAAAACAAGATGCAGATGAAACTGGCTGAAGACCTCTGGGCTGAAGCAGGATCCCAGGGAAAATGAGATGCAGATGAAACTGGCTGAAGACCTCTAGGCTGAAGCAGGATCCCAGGGAACACAAGATGCAGATGAAAGGGAAATGACAAACTGATTGCTGTACTCGCATGGGACCTAGGTGACACTTGGAACTGGCGGAAAACAACAAAATGCGTGATGGAGGGGATGACTAAGGAAGAAGCCAAAGAATGATGGCCGGCATCATCTCTGGTTGGTCATTGCTAGTAACAGTCTGAAGCTGAGCATTATACAGGTGCAAAGATTGGCATTAGGCAAAGACATTCTTGAATCAGTAGGCAGTTCAGTGGTAGGCAGGGCAGTTTTTGACAAGAAAAGCAAGTTTGGAGCTAATCCAACTGTCTTTGGAGTGAAGAAGGTACATTTGAACAGAAAGGGCACTTTAGTACGTGCCGGGCAAGTTCAGGGTTAATCCAACAGTCTATTGAAATACCAAGGCAAACTTGAGCAGAAAGGCAGTTACACCATTACGCTCAGGCGCTGTCCCTTTAAATGCAGGTTGAATGCCAGCAAAAGGTTTTGCCTTTTTGAAAATTCACGATGTTCCACAGAAAAGTTTTCTATAACAGGAACTCTAAGAAGGTGATGCAAGGGAAAAACCTGTCAAATGCTAGATAACTAGCTACACGGTGACCCTGGGGTATGACCTTCCTCCCACAGGCATTTGAGTTCGAAGGAGCCTAACAGGAGGATTACCCTATAGGCTGAGGGTAATCCAGCTAGCTGGCACACTAAGGATCCCTCACTAACTGTCTCTCCCTGACCTAAGGGCTATGGATCAGTTACACAGGTTACTAGCCCACGACTCAGGCTGAGGTTACTACACTGCTGGGGTAGCTAACTGTATACCCACTCCCCTTTCCTTGCTGTCGGCTGAGGCTAATGCCTGAATGCACTTATAAAATAGCAGAATTTTGCACTTTTTAAATACTAGCTGTGGCTGGGCTACTGGTGGCCACTTGGCTACTGGCCATCTTTCTCCACTCTGGTCACCTTTCCCTTTAATCTGGGGCTTGCTCATCCTAAATTGCCCACCTGAAGCTGTGTTAACTGCAGAAACAATAAAGAAAGAACTTTTGGGCTACCTGGCCCCCTTGTTCTTTATCCCACCTGGAGCTGAAATAACTGAACAGGATCATAAAGCCACCTTCTGGGCTAACTGGACCCCAGTTTACTAGACCACCTAGCTAGTATGGCTGTAACTTGAGCTGGGGCTTTCTTTGCCCTGATTGGCCCCTTTATTTATTATTTTAAAGAAACTCAAGCTTTTAGACTAACTAGCCCTGTCCATTAGCCTACTGGCTAGCTTAATTGGTAAACTGAGGCTTTGCCCTGCCCCTGGCTGCAGTTTAACTTTATTTTAATTAATTTATTTATTCATTTATTCAGGGCCTGTTCTGCTCTAAGCTCTGCCTCCCAGGAGCTTAATGTGAATAAAACCCACCCCTGCCCTATCGCTCCCTTGCCGAGCTCATTTAAACAAATTAATCTATTTACATATACCCACCCACAGGCAGTCCTGCACTAAGGAGCTTTGCCTTGCCCCACGCATGGCTGTCCTCTCATGTGCCCTTTGGCATGGAAAATAAATTTTATTTCTTTGTTTATTAAATCCAGGCGGTCAGTACCTGGCCACTGGTGCTGCTGCAGACTCACTGCCCCAGCCTGGGGTGAAGTATCTGGAGGGAGGAGGCAGGAGGAGATGTGCTGGCTGGAGGCAGGCAGTAAGAGGGATGACTTTGGGGCCCTGATATGCCCGACGCTCCTCCTGGCCCGACGCTGTCTGCTTGGAGATGCGGCCCCACTTGTGGGCACCACTGACAAGGGACAGAAACTTTACTTTTAATTTTAAACAAAAATTAAAAAATGGGGCTGTACAGAGCCCACACCACAGTTTCTGACTGCTGCACTCTGTGGACCCCACCAATCACTGAGATCCACCATAATACTGGACCACCGACAATAACTACAGGGATGAGATGAGGACTGCAGGTACAATTGCCCTTTTTTGCTCTTACCTCCCTGCATCCCCCCTCTCTCTCTCCCCCTGCTGGCCACAAAACTTAACTTTTATTTACTCTTCTTGTCGGGCACCTAAGAGCACCCTCCCGACCACACTGCCTGCTTGGCCACACTTTTTAATTAAAAAACGGCCATTCCTGGCCACACAGAGAACCCTCCCTGGTGTTTGGAATGCCAAGTCCCTAGCAACCAGGGAGGCAAGCAGCTGCCCAGCACGCGCTGGACTTGGGGATGGCACTAGCTCATGCCAGTGCTGGGCAGGCCACAGAAACTAAAGAAAACAAAATGTATTAAAGCTGCAGGCTGCAGTTTACCTTGCAGGGACTCCTGACAGAGTTTGGCCCCCCCACCCTTGCCACCTACACTACTGGGATACCTACTGGGGACTACTGGGAAACCCCTTATACTTTGGGGTATTACAAAAGGACAGTTCACCTTGGCCACAGGAAAGAAATGTGAAATACTAGGGGCTAGATTTTCAAAAGACGTAGCAATTAAGTTCCACGCCGCAGCCACAGGACAAAATCTCAGCACCTATGGAGTTTTGTATTTTCAGCCAGGTCAGCTGCGGGGGATGTTATTCCTGGTCCCACCAGGCATAAAATTGTGACACAGCTGTGCTGGTAAAACAGCCACAGGCTACTGTGAATCATGGAGCCAGTCATAAACCAGCTCCACCTTTGAGAATAACGCAGCTGCGGGAGACACTGTGGCTCTGCAAGAGGAGACCCACTTGTGCTAGTTTTTTCCCTCAGCTGTGGCAATTCCAGGAGCTTTGAAAATCTAGCACTAGGTGTTGAAAAACAGCTAAGAATAATGTTGAACACCTAGGGGCTGGTCATATTAAAAGGAGCACACCTTTTAATTTTTTCTAATGTCCGACAAAATGCTAAGGCAGACTCAAAACAAGGAGAAAATGGCATCTCTCAGTGCAGAAGAAAAAGGGCAATCAAAACTTAAATTAAAAGGTACAAGTCAAAATTTGTCACCATTATATGTACTGCTGCTTTAAATGGTTCAGCGCTAGGCGTAGCAGGTTACTCCCTTCTGTGCACATCTCTGAGGAATTAAGTCTTGTTTTTTTTTAAAGTTCCAATTGCCTAATAAACAGTAATTGGGGTTATTTATAGTGAGTTGCCAGAGTAATATTATCACTTGTTTGCTCCTGTGCTTTGTTCTGTCAGAATGGAGTTGGGATTTTTGAAGCATCTTTAAGGAACTCAGGTAAAGCATGAGGGGGTGGAGCGACACCTGCGCCTCCGGGACAAGAACTACCATTTTTGCTCATGCTTAACTGAATCTCTTTCGAAGGACAGGTGCCCCTGGTGAGTTATCAAGTTTCACATGGGACTCTAGTGTCCCATGAGTTACAGTGTACTTGATTTTTAAAGACTACTTTCTATGTGGAAATGGTCCCAAACCCCGCTGGAGTGTATTATTGCCGTGAGATAATTTGCCTTCAGTTTTCAGGACTGTGGAGACAGATGTCACCTGGGGCATTTTTAAGTCCTGTTTGAGAACAAATTCATTAAGAAGTCCAAGTAAGAATAACCCCTCTCAGCTGCTGGACAGAGTGAAACATGGTGTATGAGCTTATTTATTAAAAATAGCAGGTGATGCGGGCCGCTGAGACCTCACAAGGAATGCAGGATTTGTTATGGACTGAAACTGTGATAAACAAAAGAAGCAAGTTACTGAAGGCAGTGAAAGATGAAGACATCTTTCCCTCGCTAATTAATATAATTAACTCTATTTCTCCCATGCTGTATACAAATAACAGTGCACAGACAAGAAAAAGTACTGCAGGTTTGTTTCATGAAAAACGAGGCAGAGATGAAAATGAAATGCTGTGCTGAAAGACGATCGCAGCAATTTAAAAAGACTAACCCAGAACAAAAAATGTAAAGAACTGAATTCAGCAAGGAAAGTCTGTAATAATATCTGGAAAATAAAATGTTTATATATATGAAAGGCATGGGGAGAGCTTTCTGAGGCTATTTATACAAAATGTACTTATTAAATTCTAACTCTAGTTGTAAGGGGATATGGGGATAGTAAATCAATTATTATATTGTACTGCATAGTGAGTTTTTTTTCTGCATGGATTTCTACACCAGCTGAAACCTTGTTGTATAACAGTTCAAAGGTCAGGGAACACAGTTGTACTGTACCTTTCTGTGGTACAACAAGGTTCCAGCTGATCGGAAATCTTCAAGGCAACTGGCGTTTTTCACAGTGCTGCCCTGCCCACAGCAATCAGTTCAAATTCTGAACTGAAACCTCTGGCACGTTCACTGCTGTCATGGAGTGCTGCATAAATGCTTTCATTTCAAGTTCAAGTTTATTATTACAGGAATTACTCCATTGCGCAAGCTCATTCACAAGGAGGTCCTGGAGGTTTCAAACAATACAATGACGTACATGATCTTATACAAAACAGATTTGGACAGCACGAGTAAACAGCAATGGCAGTGATAAGGTACAGCTTGGATTGTTGTAAATAATGGATACATTATATACAAAAAACTAACTGCACTAATGTGCACGTAGATGGTACACATAGAGTGAGACAAGTCTTCACTGGGGGCAGAAGGAAAAGGAAAAAAGGAAAAAAGTGAAAACATGGGGCTGTAGATGACATCACAAAGGAGAGTGGTAGTTTCAGAGGGACAGAAACATTGTGCACTGAGATGGGGTACAGGGAGGCGGGGTCAAGGGGAGGGTGGTGACTGGGTAGGGAGGAGGGGTAGGGAGACAAGGGGTGGGAGGGAGGGTGGTAGGTTGATCAGGACAGGAATATTGTGCACAAAGATGGGGGTACAGGAGGGGTCTGGGGAGATTGGTGACTGGGGTGGGAGACAGAGAGTTGAAGGACAGGAAGAAGTGTTAGGAGGCAGAATCAGTAAAGGGGTGGGGCAAAAATCTAGGGGTAAGGGAGGTGGGGGTAGGAAGACAGGGAGGTGGAAGGAAGAAGTGCTAGGAGGCAGAATGGGTAAAGGGGGTTGGGGTGGGAATAAAGGGGTGGATGGGGCAGATGGGTGAGAGGATAGGCTGGGTGGTTGGTGGGGAGACAGAGATTGGGTGACAAACAGAAGGGGCAGTGAGGATTCATATATTAGCTTAGCGTGAAGAGCAGCTGCAGACCACTTCAAATGCTTTCTTGGCTAGGGACTTAAAGCAATTTAATGTGATTATCTCAGTTAGCTTCATGGTTTTTCACAGCTGGTTCCATATAGATGGGAGGATGAAGCTAATAGCACCTCTGCCCTGATTAGTACTTGTCCTGGGAATGTCTAGGAGCACAAAGTCTGAGGTGCTCAGTGCATACACATTGTGAGACTTGTGCACTAGGGAGTATATGTGATGAGGTAACTTGTCAATCAGCAGTTTTAGAGTCCACTGCCCAATATGAAACATACGCCTGGTTGATAGTGAGGTTCAGTTCAAAGAAGAGGAGAGGGTACAATGGTGTGTCCTGGCCTGAGCACTTATTATGAAACGTAATGCAAGATGGTACAGGACATCAAGTTTCCGAGTGTAAGTTAGTGCACTGCAATTATAAATTATATCCCTGTAGTCAAGGAGTGGTAGGAATGTGGCCTAGACCAGTCTTCTTCTGCAGTTGAGTGTAAATAGGGATCTGTTCCTGAAGAAGAACTCCAGCCTGACTTTCATCTTGTGGACAAGGCAGTTGATATGAGCACTAAAAGTTAGTTTACTGTCTAGCCATATTCCTAGATACTTGAATTGATCCACAACCTCAAGGGTGTCCACAAATATAGTAGTGATGGGCGGTGAGGTACTCTGAGTACTGAGCGTAGAGGGCATATGGTTTGATGAAAAAAACATCACCTTTGTTTTCTTTGTGTTTAGGAGAAGTTTTGAATGGGCCAGGTTGAACTGTAGCTGATTGAAATCAGATTGCAACTTGGCACAGGCTTCGCGTAATGATGGCCTAGAGATGTAGAGGACCGTGTCATCGGCAAAAAAGTGCAGCTTGGATTGTTGAATGCTTTTGTCCAATGAGTTGATGTAAATAGTGAAGAGGAGGGGCCCTGGAATGGATCCCTGAGGGACTTCCCTCATGATGGACACCATGTCTGACATGGCTCTCTCAGCCTTGATTCTTTGTAGCCTATTTGACAGGTAACTAGAGAACCATCTTACTGTAGTGTCATGAAATCCCAGGGATGTTAGGCAGTGCAGGAGGAGGGTATGGTCCACTGTGTCGAACGCCTTGCTTAAGTCAAGGAAAATGGCACAAGTAGACTGTTTGTTGTCAGTGGCAGAGAACCAGTCATTAGTTACCTTTGCCAGGGTTGAGACTGTACTGTGATTCTGCCTGATTGGAGTGGGTTAAGAAGGTTGAAGTTCTCCAGATATTGTTTTGTTTGAATGTGTATTAGTTTTCCATTAGCTTGGACAAGACCTTTAAAAAAAAAACTTTGCTCTCGAGGTATAATCAGAACTCCTCTGTGGCAGCAAAGGCTGGTTGTGCATGGTTGCCCAACCAGTATTCTCTATATATAGGTTATATTAGCTTTCTCCTTCTGCCTTCCCAAACTCTGGAACTTCCTCCCTGACCCTATTCATTCTGCTATCTGCATCCACTCCTTCTCCAGTCTTATACATGATTACTCCACTCCCTCCTGTAACTGCCACTTGACTCCACCTTTTTTGCCCCTAAACCTTCTCCTCCTTGCTTTCCACCCTTCTCTCCCCCCCACTCCCCGACTCTCATACTATATCTCCCCCCCTCCCGAATTCCTCCACCTCCTCTACCTACCCACCCTAATTCTAGACCTCTCTTGTCTCCTTCCTATGCTCTACCATCTCCTTTCTCCCCTCTCAACTCTTCACCCTTTGTTAGACTACCCTTAGCCACTTGCACTAACCTGGTTCATCCCCTATTCTTGTAGGCAAATGTTACTTACTGTTGATGCTGTACTTTCTGTAAATAATTCCTATGTATATGCTATTGTACATTCAATGTATATTACTCTATGTTTAATGTATGATATATTGTATAAAAGTGTGCCTTAATATGAGTGTACATTCTCTGTAAATATTTTTATGCTGAATGGATATGTATTTCTCCCCCTCCTCTCTCCCCAGGATGCTTCTGGAATTCACATATCTGGACTGGCTAGTACGGTATGGGATGCATGCCCATTGGCTCATGCTCTGAATCAATGGGCGTGCAGCCCTACCGAGCTGTCAGTATGCAGGCGGCGGAGTGGCAAGCGAGTGGGTGCTGCGCTGCCGTTGACGGGGCGGGTGGGGCTCTAGTGGGCGGTGGGTGGGGGTTCATTAGGATCACCAGGGATATCGGACTTGGGGAGGGTGACGAATGCTGCCCGCGATCGGGCTCAGGGATAGTGGACTTGGGGGGGATGACTGATGCCCACGATCTGGCTCCGTGCGGTCCACTGGACCACCAGGGATAGTGGACTTGGGGGGATGACTGATGCCCGCAATCAGGCTCCGTGTGGTCCACTGGACCACCAGGGATAACAGACGTTCTTTGTCCCTTATGGGACGTCCCACGATCGGGCTGCAGGGGGCGTCGGTCCCCGACAGCTGCTGCCTGGCAGGGCGCCAGGCACAAGTCGTTGGGGATCGGCGCACCTGCATGCTAATGCCATGCAAATGGGGCCGTAATCAGATGCAAATGGTCCCCTATGCACCTTGCATAAATTATGGCCCCATTTGCATGCCCCCCTTTGAATATCGCAGGTGCTGTGCATGGCGCAATGGCACTTGCACCACCGCATCTCAATGCTCCACTCTGACCACTTGCGCTGGTGCAGTGTCACTGCGCCATGCACAGTGGGGGTGGCCAGGGTGCGATATTCAAAACAGTTGTGCCATAGCGCAACTCCGTTGAATATCGCCCTGGCCTCACCCGTGCGCAACAAAGTTGAGCTGCACCCAGGCTTGAGCCACAGACTGGCGCAGTTTGAATATCTGGGCCACAGTGTCAATGTGAACTTTGGAATTCAGTTTGGAGTTGAAGCACAGACAATGGGCTCAATTTTCAAAGACCCGTGAATAACACAAGCCCCTGGTGTGCCAATCGTTTGGCGCACATAGATTGCAGCATTCTCCCAGTCAGCAATTGGGATTTTCAATCCTGAGCACCAATATCACAAGTTAGATCAGCTTTGCGCCATTTGGGGGGCCCTTTTTATGGGACTTGCACCAAATCTTTGGCTCAAGGTGGTGTAAATTTAAGAAACTGTCGCAACTCTGCTCAATGTACTAAAATCGGGTGCAGTTGCATTAAAGGAGTTTGGCACAACTGCACCAAAAAAATTGGTTTGATGTAGGGCTTGACGCAAGTCCTGCATTGCACTTTGAAGATCGAACCCAAGGTGTTTAAAATTGTGCTAATGAATACTAGCATTTCTTTGATTGATATCAAGAAAATAAGTTAAAGTAGCAGTTAATGTTGTCATGAAAACACACCATTGACTGCTTTTCATTCAGTGAAAGAGTCTCTAGGTTTTTTTATTGAATAGGGCCACTGGACACAAAGCATACTGTTAGTAAAGTAATATATTTCTAACTTAGTTATTTCTAGACCTTAAGAAAACATAGCTCTGGCCTAATGCCACTGATACTAGAAGAGTCATGGTAGACATCTTTTCCAGTGTTTTTTTTTCTTTGTTTTGTTTGCTTACAGCAAACAAGAATTGTTGTTTTAAGATAGACCTGTAGTTTTGTGGTTACACATTTATAAATCAAATATAGAATGTGTACTACTCAGTTGTACCCACATGAAATGTTCTCGTGCCTTGCTTAACCAGACAGTGTCCATCACTGAATCCTAAACGTCGAGAAACATGAAATAATGTCAGCCATTGACTGAGTCAGGAGGTCTTTGGTTGAAACCCAGCTTAGATGCAAACTCACCCTGTGACCTTAGACAAGTCACCTGACCTCCTTGTGTTGCAGTCCTCCAAGCTGTAAACTTAGTGCCAGCAGAACCCATGTGAAAATGAGACTGCATTACAGTGGCAGTTTGGGCCATGACTGGACATATTGGATAGGCTGGGGGGGGGGGCTTTCTTTTTTCTGCTGTCATTTTCTGTGTTTGTCTGGTTCGTGCTGTCATGACAGAGCTAGTTATAATTAGTTAATTATAGGCATAGCAAGCTCAACCCAGGCTCATCCACAGACATTTCTCATACATTTCCTTATTTGGGCTCTACTGATGTGTGTCCAGTAGCAGCAAAATCTCCAGTGCAAACCCCTCCCCAATCCAAAAGCAGTTCAAAGGAGCCAGCAATCATTTTAAAGAGGAACAGTCAGCACAAAGGGTCCCACACTCAAGTATGGGGCTGGTCCCAATGTGCACTTTGGGTGCAAAAATATTTTGGTCTACTTACTGTTTACTGTGGTATAGTAGATTGCATCAGACTAATTTTGCTTAGTTCTAGGCTGATATCTTATTTTGCTACAAATCCTTGAATCCCCATGTAGCTGACGTCAGAGCAGTAGGCAGCAGTAGGGAATTCAGTAGTCTGCAGAGCATGTTAGAGCTTTTATAATCTCCAGTCAGATGTTTTCTGGGTCTGCACTGATGTCAACAGCAAGGTATTCTGGGATTTGTAGTAAAAGAAGATGTCAGCCTAGAACTAAGCTAAATTAGTCTAATATAATCTAATATACTACAGTGAACAGTAAGTAAGTCAAAATATTTTGCACACAAAGTTATTATTGGGGACCAGTCCCATTCACTTGAGTGTAAATATAGTGGTGAATGTTCCCTTAAAGTTTTTACTTTTCTACTTTATCTCTTCATTCTTTGGTTTTAAAAGGAGTTCTTTGTTTCGTAAATCAGCTGAGATATGAATAAACCTGGCCACCAATGACAAGGTGACCACTCATTGGTCAGGTACCTACTGTTTGGATTCGATCAAATGGCAGCAACCGAGTCAGGTGCTTCAGTGTGAGCTCTGTGCCCCCACAACTCGACATTTATAATAGTTTATTTTGCAGAGTTTTTATTTTTCTTCATGTGTTCTTTCCTCATTTTTGTAACAAACTCACTATTTAATTAGGATTAACAGGTTCAGTTAGTTTTTTTTTCTTCCAAGCTGTGGTATCCCAGACCGCAACATTTAACAACTGGTGCTGCTGTTTGAATACCGTCAGCTTCAGCTGATTGGATCATCATAGTCTTTCTTGTAAAAAAGGTGAGACAGTCTGCTGAATAAAGTAGATGGTCATATTTATTTTTACTTCTATCTCTAAATAAATAAATTAAAATGGTGGAAATGATGATCCTGAATGCAGCACTATAAAAAGACTACTTTGCAGCTCTGACGACCAAAGTGAATCAGTGGCTAAAACACAGGCAACCCCCAAATCTCTGACTGTAGTTCATTCTGATTTACTAATGACAGAAATAGCATGAAATTAACTCTTAATGACATGGCTACGGATGTGAAGCAATTAGCAATCAAGAACTTTCTGATCACAGAACAAGGCTAACAGATGTAAAAACCAGAGTCAGTAGTGTTGAAGATGCAGTTAGTAAGGAACACAGGGAGAGGATTGTTAAATCCCAGTAAACAGTAAGACTTGAAGCCAAATTAGAGGATCTGGAAAACAGAAATCACAGGAATAACTTGAGGCACTTTGGGCTGAGAGAGGACATAGAGGGGTCTGACAATATTTATTTTGCTAATGCCCTGCTAATACACCTTGCAGGTCCTCCTCCTCCTGACACAAAAAACTACATCATTGAACAAGCCCATTGGTCTCTCAAGCCTAAGTCCAGTCCCATCGAAAAATCTAGATCATTTGTCCTCCAGTTACTTAATTTTCAACAGAAACTATTTATTCAACGACCTTTAAGAGAAGACAATAACTTATTCTACAAAGGCTGCAAGATCAAAATATTTAATGACCTGGCTCCTGAAACAATCAAGAAAAGGGAAACACTTTTTCCCATTAAAAAGAAGCTTCATGAAGCTGGATTTAAATACAGTCTCTTATTTGCAACTATAGAAACATAGACTTTGACAGCAGATAAGGACCGCTTGGCCCACCTAGTCCGCCCATTTCCCCTACCTACAGTATAAGCTGCAGATCCTAGTTAACCAACAGCCTATTTCTTCCTACCCCCCCCCACAAGAATTGCCTTATGACTGTCCCATGCATTCTTGAATTCTCCCACAGTTTTAGACCCAAAAACCTCCTCAGGAAGGCTGCTGCATGTGTCCACCACCCTCTCTGTGAAAAAATATTCCTCACATTGCTCCTGAGCCATCCCCCCTCTATCTTCAAATCGTGTCCCCTTGTTCTTGCACATCTCTGTTTCTGAAAGATGCTACCCTCTTGGACTTTGTTGATTCCACTGAGGTACTTAAAAGTTTCTATCATGTCCCCCCCTCCCTCCTTTTCTCAAGGGTATACATATTAAGCTCCTTTAGTCTCTTCTCATATGGCTTCTCTTACAGACCCTGCACCATTTTAGTTGCCCTCCTCTGGACTGCCTCCATCCTGTCTGTCTTTGTGGAGATGGGGTCTCCAGAACTTGGTGCAGTACTCCAGATGGGGTCTCACCAACTGTCTGTACAGAGGGATAACAACTTCCTGTTTTCTGCTGGTGATGCCTCTCCCTATACTTCCCAGTATCCCCCCACCCCTCCCTACTGCCTTCTCACATTGCTTGCTAACCTTAAAGTCATCTGATATAACTACCCCTGGTCCCTTTCCATTTTGTTGCTGTTACTACCTCCCCTCCCCCATTGTGTAATCGTCACTTGGGTTTTGTTTCCCAGGTGCATTATTTTGTACTTTTGCAATGAATCCAAGCTGCCATACTTGACCATTCCTCCAACCTTGTTAAGTCCCTTCTCATCCTTTCCACGCCTTCTTGTGTATCAACCCTGTTGCAGATCTTTGTATCATCTGCAAAAAGGCATACTTTTCCTTCCAGTCCCTCTGCAATGTCACTTATAAAGGCATTAAAAAGGACTGGACCCAGTACTAAACCCTGAGGTACCCCACTGGTAACCCCTCCTTCTTCAGAGTGGACTCCATTTACAATTAACATCTGTGTCCTGTTGTCCAGCCGATGTTTTACCCAGGCTACCACCCTGGGACCCACTCCCAGGCTGGTTAATTTGACTATTAATCTTTAGTGTGGGACTCTGTCAAATGCCTTGCTAAAGTCTAGGTAGGCCATGTCCACAGCCCCTCCCTGGTCTACTACTTTGGTCACCCAGTCAAAGAAATCAATTAGGTTCACTGACATGACCTTCCTGCTGTGAATCCATGCTGCCTTGGGTCCTGTGCCCCACTGGCCTCTAGGTACTCAACAATTCTTTCCTTCAGAAGTGATTCCATCACTTTCCCTACCACAGAGGTCAAACTGACAGGTGTGTAGTTTCCTGCCTCTGTCTTGCTCCCACTTTTGTGAAGGGGAATCACATCCGCCTTCCTCCAGTCCTCAGGTACCACACCATCCTCCCATGATTTGTTAAAAAGGGTAGTCAGTGGTGTATGGACCCCGACGGTGTTAAACAATATAACAGACTTGATGCAGCAAAAGAGGGACTTAGAAAAGACTTCCCAGCTCTTTTTAATACTTTTAATTCTTAGATTTTAAAATAACAGTATGCAAAACTGTCTTTGAACATTTGCTTGAGCACATACAAAGTTTCAAAATGCTTTGGCTTATACTACAGCTCTGAAATGTATTTATTTATGGCTCTAATTCTGTCTATGGTATCAGTTTTTGCTGTTAATGTTTCACTGTTTAATTTCAGTCTTTCCCACTAGGCACATCTTTTTTATAAAGAACATTAATTCTCCAGTTTGAATTTCCTTTTCTTAAGGTGCTAGGTTTGATTTGATTCTAAAGAGCTGCTGTTTACAAAGACCCTCGGTTATAAGATTGGCATAGCCCACCTGTCCTAAATGTAAGGGGCTCAAGGACCGACCTGCAGTTTGTTGCAGTGGGAGAAATGCTCCTGCTTTTTGATACTGTAGCCAATTGCAGGGAGCTTAGCAGGTGTAAAACAGAAAATGGTGTATTAAACTACCAAGCTCCTTGTGGTTTGTGGATGCTGCTCTCAAACGTTTGTAATGAGTAGAGGGTGGCTTTGTTGAATTAGTGGTCGAAGCATTCAGAGTGAATTTAAACACGTTATTATTTTCTGTGAGGTATGGTGAGTTGGTAACGGAAAGGCTGAATTTGTGTTACTAATGCATTACACCTCTTTTGGTTTGGACTGATCCACACTGTTAGTCAAATGTAGGGCTCTATTTAGAATTTTTCATTTTCTGCCATTTTTTTTCCAATTGTTTAACCAGGTGAGACACACTAAGCTGAAAGCTTGTTTACAGGTGCAACCTGGGAGCACAGGGAAGTTAAGTGACTTGCTCAGGGTCACACAGTATGCAAGTGGAGGCTGTGGGCTTCAAACCCAGGTCTCCAGATTTGCAGCTCAGGGCCTTAAACCACTGCACTATACTGCCTCTGTATCTATCCTGGTTTGAATTCATTCTAACTGCTGTTCATTTAAAAGGTCGATCCTCCCCGTGACCAAGTTGGAGTGCTGCTCTTCAAGTCAAATCTCACAAGTAATGCTATTTCCCTGATGAATTAACTTTGACTCTTTAAGTCCAATGGAAGCTAGGTAAAAGTGGTGGTTCTCTCCAGCAATGCGGGACTAATCTTGTTTGGGGAAAGCTTTTTATTTATTCCTAAATGGATTTCTTTTTTTCTGCGTATTCAGCTATTTAATTAGACATTCCAGTTTCAGCATTTATTGTGCTTGGTCTACAAGGCAGAAGCTGGGAAATGATCCTCTTGAACTGGTGAGTTCCTTCAGACTAATTGCTGGGAAAAAAAGAACTAAAAAACGTTGTTTATGAATCACATACAGGAATGATGCATGGTAATGAGACTTACAGTATTATGCTCTATTTTGCTTATAACCACATTTTTCAATGGGAAAAAAGGGGGAGAACTAAGATAAAGGGAAAAGGAATGTAAACAAGCATTTGTCAATGCCGAATGTTTTCTTGCTGGCATTGGCAGTGGTGGTGTAGAAGTTACAGAGCTGCGTAATAGGAATGGCAGTGAAGTATTGAACTGAAGCCAACCCCACCACCACCCTGCAGAGAGTGACAGGCATTGGGGTGTGCCTCTGGGTTGTCAGGCATAACGCCACGCCTATTTCACCACACCCCACCCTGCAGACACTGACAAGTGTCACGGTGTTCCTTGGGGTCTTTGGTCCTTATGCCCACCCATTCCATTAGAAAATACGGTGAGATGGGTGTGATATAGGAGAATGGGGTGAACTTTGGGGTCAAAAGTCCAAGGCATACCTTGATGCCTCTCACTGGCTGCAGGGGTGGAATGGTATAAGCATTACAGGCAAGAATCCCAAGCCACACCCTGATGCCTGTCATTCTCTACAGGGTTGGGCGTTATGGTTGGAAACCCTAATACCTCAGGCATTCGTTGGTATTTTACTCCAAATTTTCAACATGCTTTTTTTGTGACCCCACCTCATGAACAGGGGAAATATCAGTTTGTTAGCCGAAACCTGCTTATGCACAGTGACTACGGCATTTAGCACCACAGGTGCAAAAACATTCCGAACAGGATGTAAAAAATTATAGCTGTACTGTTCATGGGGAGGTGTAAAAAATGGCAATGTTGCAAATCTGCAGTAAAAATATTAAAAAAAATGGTGAAGTGACGAGCAAACATAGAAACTGTGCAACACACACCCATAATATAATTAGGTTGGGGATTTTTTACAGCAGATTGTCAACTCAGGCATTTTGGTGCCTCCGATCATGAACAGTGTCACTGTGATTTTCTTTATCTGTCCTGAACAATGATTTCCCACAGCGACCACGCATCTCTGCACTGAAAGTGTGAAAACACACGTCGGCCATGTTGTGAAAAATGACAGCTGTACTGTTCATAAGGAAGTGTGGAAAAATGCCACTGGCGAAAATCTGGACTGAAAATATTACAAAGTCATGAACTTACAAAGGTGCGTGGAAACTGCAATGCTCACCTTAACACAGTCATTTTATGGATTTTTGTCACCAAATTTTCAACATAGCCATTTTAAGACCTCTGCTCATGAACAGTGTAACTGTGATTTTCTTAATCTGTCCCAAACATTGCTTTCGCACCAACAGCACCATTGTCGCTACATGTGCGAAACACATTTTAGGCGACATATGAAAATAGGCAGCTGTACTGTTCATAAGGAAGTGTAATAAAATGGCAATGTTGAAAATCTGGAGTGAAAATATTAAATTAGCAACTTACAAGCATGCATAGGAACTGCGCCAACTGCGGCTAGTAAAACAGTCATTTTGGAATTTTTCACTCAAATTTTCAACATAGCCATTTTAAGACCTCTGCTCATGAACAGTGTCTCTGTGATTTTCTTAATGTGTCCCATACATTGATTTAGCACATCAACTACGCCATTGTGCGCTACATGGGCAGAAACACATTTTGGCCAAGATGTGAAAAATGACAGCTGTACTGCTCATAAGGAGGTGTGGTAAAATGGCAATGTTGAAAATCTGGAGTGAAAATATTGAAAATTTGCGAACTTAAGAGCATGCGTAGGAACTTTAGAACACACGCTCGTAAAACAGTCATTTTTTGGAATTTTTCACCAAATTTTCAACATAGCCATTTTAAGACCTCTCTCTCATGAACAGTGTCTCTGTGATTTTCTTAATGTGTCCCATACATTGATTTAAGCATCAACTGCGCCATTGTGCGCTACATGAGCAGAAACACATTTTGGCCAAGATGTGAAAATGACAGCTGTACTGCTCATAAGGAGGTGTGGTAAAATGGCAATGTTGAAAATCTGGAGTGAAAATATTGAAATTCGCGAACTTACGAGCATGCATAGGAACTATGAAAACGCGCTAAATGAAACAGTCATTTTGGGAATTTTTCACCAAATTTCAACATAGCCATTTTAAGACCTCTGCTCATGAACAGTGTCACTGTGATTTTCTTAATGTGGTCCGTACATTGATTTCGCAGACACCGACTGCGCCATTGTGCGCTACATGGTGGAAACACATTTTGGGTGAGATGTGAAAAATGACAGCTGTACTGCTCATAAGAAGGTGTGGTAAAATGGCAATGTTGAAAATCTGGAGTGAAAATATTGAAAATTTGCGAACTTAAGAGCATGCGTAGGAACTTCTCAACGCACGCTCGTAAAACAGTCATTTTTTGGAATTTTTTCACCAAATTTTCAACATAGTCTTTTTGAGAGCCCACCTTATGAACACTGGCAGTGTCGTTTTGTTAATCATTCCAGAAAGGTGATTTCGCGCAGTGGCTGCGAAATCACCCTCCGGGCCTGAGTAATACCATGACAGTGCAAGAATTCATGAGGAGGGGTCCCAAAAACCCCATGTTGAAAATTTGGTGCAAAAATTCCAAAATGCCAGAGATATGCAATAAAGTTGAAAAACCCTATCTATCCCATTATACAGCTTACGGCATTTCCTCAGTTCGCGGTCGGCTTTGAAGAGTGCAGAGCGTGTTCCCGGTCCACGAAGATGCGTGCTTTGAGCTCCGGAGGTAGTATGGGTGAGGGGTGTGGGAAGCAGGGTGCGCAGTGGGCGGTGCGGGTTGTGGGGGCAGGGAGACTCGTGGGACCGTTTTGCTTTTCAGGTTTTGTTTTTAAAAGACGGCGGGATGTTTGCCATGCTGGGTGGGCTCCCAGCGTATGGCTAGGAACAACTGGGGGCGTGAAGCCACGGAGGTTGGGCAACCCGTCAGCCGACATCAGTTACCACGCTGGGGTGGGCTCCCAGCGTGGCACCCAGCTCCTTCGGGAGGACAGTGGAGCGGCGGGGGATTAGGCACCCCGTTGGCTCTCTAATAATTTTCCATGCTGGGGTGGGCACCCAGCATGGCACTTAAAGGCTAAGAGGGGCACAGCCAGCCGACGGGATTGGGCACCCCGTCGGCTATAGAGTGTGCGTGGGGGCACCGCGGTATGCGTGCGTGTGTGTGTGTGTGTGTGTGTAGGGGGAGCTGCGCATGAACAGGCGATATCTTATCGCTGCTCACTGAAGCATAGCTCCCCATTTCAACTGTACACCACTACATCATAGACAGCTCCAGCATGCATTGGCAGACAGGGGCTGCGCCTGCCAACACACTGACTGAATTGGAAGAGGGGGTGACACACCTCCGAAAATTCGGATGATGGCACTATGTTTCTTGCACATGCGTGCAAGAAAACATAAAAATGGAAAGAAAAAGGTGAAGGTAAAGCAGGGTGAGTTTCATAGATAGTAGTGAACAATGACTGGTTATAGGCATTGCATTAAGCCATACAGTATCACCATACATTTTGAGATGCATTTGGAACATACTGTAAGTCACGGCAGGGTATAGGTGAGAGAAGTACATCAAAGACAGCTTTGGGTCATCTTTTAGTTTGGACCAAAACATTTAGTTCAGCTTTGCTAATTCAGGTATACCACTTTGGCTCGCAGTGCAATAAATGGCATAGGGTAAAAAAGGGCTATACATGGTTGGAAAAAGAAGGGGAAAAGGGGGAAGGGAAACAGTACATTGACTTTTGTAATGGGTACCCTACAATGACTTTCTTGGGGCAGTGCTGCTGCCATACGTCTGTAGTAGGTTTTCTGTATATGGTACTGACCTTTTTTTGTGATAGATGATCTATGTCAGTAGCTCAAGCTGTAGAACCTGCAAGATGAGCAGACTAGGTTGACCAAATGGACTTCTTCTGCTGACCCCTTCGTATGTTCGTATGTTAATAAACAATCTCTTATTTATTGTTTGTTGTTTATTTTTTCACAACATATGTGGATTCTTAATATGGGGAAAGTGTGTTTAGGTTATTTATCTATCACTAAAGGATCTGACCATTGATTATTTTGTCATTTGGGGAGGGGGGAGACCACGCTTTATTAAGATTTGCTGTTCAGGAATGTGATTGGGAGGGGGTTATTTGGGTTTATTAATATTGTTCTGGTTCTTTATTAGCAATCTAGTATGTGGTAGAATGGTATATTGTCCTATCTTGGGGGATAGTGATGTTTTCTGGGGTCCTATTTTAAGTAAACTGTTGTATAATATTTTGGACAATACTTGATGTTTACTATTTTCTTCTTCTTTGCTTTCATACATTCTTTCTGCTTCTACTTTATCTCACTTTTTTGTGTGATAGTGGTATTTAATCAGAGTTTAAGGGGTAGACTTTTTTTTTTCTTTTCACAGCTAGGAATATGAATGTAAATATATACACTTTCAATAATGGAGCCTGATAATAATAGTTTTACTTTAGTTACATGGAACGTCAGGGTGTTAAACTATAAATTGAAATGCTATTCTGTTTTGTGACATCTTAAAAAAACTCAATACTTTGATTGCTTTTTTTTCACAAGAGACTCATCTTTCCAAGGAACATTATTCTCTGATGTGCAGAGAACAGGTTGGACAGGTTTTGGGAGCAGGTAATATCACCAAAAGTGCAGAGGGATTGATTTTAACGACAATGAATCATAATTTTCATGTGTTAGATAATCCTAGCAGACATTTTTTATTTTAAATAGAAAAGCAGATGGTGAATATTTCATGTTAATAAATAGTTATGGTCCTACTTCTTCATCACATGACTTATTCAACAAAGTCTTTTCTGAAATGTATAGCTTTTTGGATAGTACAGTTATTCTGGCTGGAGACACTAATGTTATTTTAGACCCCACTTTGGATAGATTCATATTTTGTCAACACAGATCTAAATCAGATAAAGATCTAGGAGATTTAATTAATAATTTACAGATGGTAGACACTTGGAGGATTCTTAATCCATCAGCAAGGGAATACACTTTCTGGTACCAGTGCAAACAATCAGGATCTCAGACCATATTTGTGTTCCAAAAGATCTTATTAACAGAGTAAGTAGCATAGAAATTAAAAGTCAAGTAATTTTGGATCATTGTCCTGTTTCTTTAAATTTTAAAATTAACACAAATTCGGAAAAGACTAAGTGATGGAGGATTAATAATTTCCTTCTAGGGAACCCAGATATTATTTCAAAAATCAAACATAAGATAACCGAATTCATAGAAAATAACATACAAGATGACACTACATGGAGCAATACGTGAGATGGTCTGAAGTGCTGTCTAAGAGGATATCTTATCAGTGTAACTTCTGCTAACAAAAAACAGATTTCAAAAATGCAAACTGAGATTTTAAATAAAACCCAGGAACTAGAAAAGCAATTACTAATGGGTAACTCTAAAGAAATATGGGATCAATGGTCCAAACTTAAGACAGACTATAATGAAATGATAAGGGGTGAAGCAACATTTTGTATTAGAAAAGCTAAGCATAACTATATAGATTCTGGCCCTAAGGCATCCAGATTACTGGCAATTAGACTAAGGCAAAATAGCTTAGCAACTAACATAGTCGCAATCAAAAATACCGTTAATGGCAAGGTCATCTCAGGGCATAAGCAAATTAATGAGATCTTTTATAAATTTTACAAGGAATTATATGATGCAGGGGAGGTTCCACCTTTTAACTCCCTAGAAACATTTTGTGAAAATCTTTCTATTCCTAAAGTTCCAGAACACCTGAAAGAACAGTTGAACAAAGAGATATCCTGTCTAGAGATTACAGATGCTATCAAACAAATTAAGAAAAGTAAAGCACCTAGACCCAAGGGCTATTCTTCTAATTTTTACTGTATATCTGGAACTGAATTAGCTCCAATACTAAAGGAGGTCTTTAAGAAGGCATGGTCTAAGGGTCACTTTTCGGTGGATATAACCAGAGGTCTCATATATCTTTAATTCATTAAAATGGGAAGGACCCTTTATTATGTAGTAGTTATAGACCCATTTCTTTAATAAATAAGGATGCAAAAATACTTACCAAAATTCTTTCTAATAGAGCAAAGAAAGTTATGTCATTCTTAATCTCCCCACAGCAGACTGGTCTTATGAAAGGTAGGATGTCATCAGATAATGTTGGGAAAGTATTTCATGTTATGCAGAGAGCCAGTAAGTCCAAAATACCCTGTGGATTATTTTCACTTAATGCTGAAAATGCCTTCAATCAGATACTTTGGCTGCATACTATAGAAGTGTTAACGTTATCTGTTTCCCTGATATCTACATCCAATGGATAAAAAATATTTGTAATAATTCTAGTTCTGCTGTGGTCACAAATGGTGTGATTTCTCTTTGTTTTAATTTTTATTTTTAATTTTTTTTTTAGGTAAAAAGAGGTGCTAGGCAAGGATGCCCTCTTTCCCCACTCTTATTTAACTTGACAATAGATTCCCTAATAAGGTGGTTAGTAATTGAAGAGAGTATCCAGGGTATTAAAGTAGGGCAAAAGCAACATTTGATCTCCAGTTATTCAGATGATATATTAACTATTGTTTCTGAACCTAGCTCTTCAATTTTGAAAATACTTGAGATTCTTGACAGATTTGGTATATTTTCAAGATATACATTGTATAAAGATAAAACTACATTTCTGCCTTTCAATAATTTTGTAAGAAAGAACAAATTCAAAATAATGGACTGGTTTGGGCATAGGACGGCACAGATTATTTAGGCATTCAATTATTTAGGACAGTTCCCAAACACTTTCTAAAACTTTGGCAAAGGTAAAGCACAATGTATTGAATGACCTTTATGGCATAAAGTTCCTTTCGACATGTGGGGAAGATTAGAGGCTATCAAGATAAATCTATTACCTAAGATTCTGTATCTCTTTATCATGCTACATTGCTGTTTAAATAAAAAAAAAAAATGGTGGATGGACTTAATGCACAGATAGTTAAATTTATTTGGAGCTATAAGAGGAATGGATTGGCCTATTTAAAACTAACTAGGACTGGGGACACAGGTGGTTTAAAGGCTCCTGACTAATTATTTAGCAGCTAGAATATCACAAGTATCTAATTGGCTATGGGAAAATACAGATGGTCAGTATGTTCCAGAATGAAGCCGGCCCACTGGCACTGAGGGTTGAGGCGCTGGATGCCACCCCTCGTGCCACGCTGGCGACCCGGGTTCGGGAATGAGCCCAGGCCACTGGGGGTCGGTGGGGAGGAGAGTTTGAGTGTCCACAGGACTGCTCTCTCTTCCCAGGGAGGTGAGGGGAAGCGATCACTCCTGGAGTGGCCTCTGGCAGCTGTCAGAGGCGGCCAAGCATGGCAATGCAGTGGAAGCATGGGGCAGAGTTGCGGCATAACGTTGCCATGTCAAGCCACACTCCGAGGGGAAGAGCAACCATACAAGAAAAAATACCTCCTCCTTCTGTAGAGTGATGGCCCCTGATGGACGACCTACCCCATTTGGGCCAAACAAAGCCTGGCGAATGGAGACGAGGACTCAGGGTAATGTGGTCTCCTCCCCCAGTTTCCCTCCTCTGAGGGTGGCCCTGCCATAGGGGGAAAGCTGCAGTCCTCCTCACTCTGGTCGTTGTGGTGGAAGCTGGTTTCCACCTAGGGGTCAGTTGAGCGTCCGTGCACAGGGCTTGATTGGGGGGTAAGTATACCCCCACAGCAGTGCGAGTATAAAGAAACTTAAAAAAAAAATAAGTATGTTCCAGAATGGGTTGAGATTGAGAAAGAGATATTTTTTAGAGTCAAAGAACAGACTTAAAATCATTGTTCTTTGCTAGACATTTTAAAACAATAGGTAATAAAATGATAACTGACTCCCTAAAGCAATTAAGACAGTTATGTCCTCAGCTAAAACTTAACATCAACCAATCAAGGTCTCAACCTATCTGGAAGAATCCCAACTCTTCTCATAATGGATCTCTTTTAAATAACTTGGTGTGGAAGGAAAATGAATCAGACAAGTCAAAGATGTACTCTCCAATAATTCCTTTATTCATTTCAATGATTTAGTAACCAAATATGGCATTCAACCCACAGATATTAATATTTACAATATGATAAAAAATATAATACACACCAGAGTTGATCTTTCTTCTTGTATGAACAATGCCGCTAGAACATTTATAGATTGTTTACAAGCATCTCTTTCCATTTCATCATTTTATAATTATTTTGTTGTTTGCATTGGAGGAAGAGCACATGAAGCGCTTACATGGTGGTCACATATGTTAGGGGAATGTACAAATACTTAGAACTGGGAAAATATCTGGTCTTTTTCATTGAAAACATGTAATACAGTTAACCTCAAATTGTTCAAGATTAAGACAATATACAATTTGTACTACACCCCTTATAGGAGATTCAAAATGGGTCTAGAATCTACTGCCACCTGTAATAAATGTAAATCTGGAGTTGGTAGTCTCTTACACATGTTTTGGAATTGTTCTAATATTAAAGGACTTTGAGGGGAGAAAAAAAAGTTTTAAAAATGTTTCTAAAATAATCAATTATCGTGGGCTGAGATATTCAAAGGAGTTGCACCTGGCACAACTGAGTTGCACCAGTGCAACCCAGAAACTCTTGGGGGCAATATTCAAAGTGGGGTGCAGTGCGATTCCCGATGTGTCGAAGTGCAAAGATAATGTATGTCAAGACATCTCAGGGGGTGCCTGTGCATATGCAGCACATCCCAATATTCAGCCCAGGATGTGCAACTCATCTGCCGGCACAACCCAAAGATGTGCCACATACTTGGGCTCAAAGTTGAGCACGTAGAAAAAGGCTCAACTGCTGGCTGTGGGTGACAACCCCCCCAACACGGTGTACAAGCACCCACAAAAGTCCCTGGTGGTCCAGTGGATCCCCCCCCTCATCCCGATCACTATAATATTCTTCAATTTATTATCCCTAGTGGTCCAGTGATTCCCACCCCTCCCTATCCCTTACCCCCAATCACCGTGATAGTAATTAATTTAATTTCCCTGGTGGTCCGGTGGTTCCCCCTCCCCACCCATACCTCCAATCACCGAAAATATATATTCAAGAGCCCTTGTAGTCTAGTAGTCCCCACCCCCGGTTCAATACCTGGCTCCCCAGTCATCGTGGGCAGCATACTCACGGCATTCCTCGGCTGCCTGCCAAATGACAGCTTACAGTATGTGCTGCAAGCTCATTGCTCCACATTGTGGACCAATGAACTTGCAGCACATACTGTAAGCTATCATTCGGTGGGCAGCCAAGGAGGTATGCTGGTGGGTATGTTGCCCACTGATGACAGGGGGGAAGCTGACTGGGCTGGGGGTCCTGTGTGGGTGGGGGGACCACTAGACTACCAGGGACTGGTTTTGGTTGATTTTCGGTGATCGGTGGTTCAGGATGGAGATGGGGGTACCACTAGACTACCAGGGCTCTTTGAATATATATTTTCAGTGATCAGAGGTATGGGTGGGGAGGGGGGAACCAGTGGACCACCAGAGAAATGTAATTAATTACTATCACGGAAACCGGGGTATGGGATAGGGAGGAGGGGACCAGTGGATCACCAGGGATATTGAGGACTCAATGTTAAGCAAACAGTGATATGGGATGGGGAGGGGGTACTACTGTGGTCCCTGGTAGAGGGACCGCACGCCGTGCAGGGCGCCAGGTGCATTTCACTGGCCAGCCCCGCACAACACATGGAAATGTGGCCATAATGACATGCAAATGGCCTTATTTGCACCTTGCATGCATTATGGCACCATTTGCATTTTGGTGTCTGAATATCAGGAATTTGCACACAGCGTATCTCTGATGCACTGGTTTATTTCCCATTCCTGGTATTCAGACCTGTCTGGGGTGATGCACCGGTGCATTGTATTTGCGCAGTGTGCAGTTTTTTATATATTCAGAAGAGATGCACCATGGTGCATCTCTTTTGAATATATCCCTTAGTTGCTCCAGCGCAACTCAGTTGCACTGCACCACCACTTGCACCATTGCCAGGTGCAATTATGAAAAAGCGGGCCCATAATGTACAAACTACTATTATAGGTCATTTTAATAGCTCCAAAAACTGGTCTGAGGAAGAAAAGTACTCATTGCTTCTAACCGGAGTTTCTTTTACATATTTGGTTCTTAAACAATGGACCGACAATGATACCTCTACTTTTCAAGCTTGGAAATACAATTTCATAGAAATACTAAGGACTGCGAAGTTAGTTCTTACCATTAGAGACCAATGAGACAAATTTGATAAAAGATAGGGAATTATATTTAAAATTATGTTTCCCTCTGAAACTAAAGGGGTTCAACAATGTACCTGACCTAATCTCATAGTTACTATACATGCCTTACATGAATTTTTCCACCTCTCTGATTTATACCACAACTCTTTTTCTTTCTCTTTCCTTTCTCTTCCCTGTGTTCTTTTTCTTTCTCTCCTGGTTTATTTCTTTTTGTTAGGGTTTATATTTACTTCAGTGAGATAGGGGGTTTATATTTCAACTTAACTTGATTTTTAGGGTATTTTTTTATGAAACATTAAGATACTTAATTCAGATGTAGATTTTTATTAACCTTATATGTTATGAATAGTTGTTTTCCTTTAGTTTTTGGTATCCTTTTATTAATATTAGTTCTTGTATAACTGACAATATTGTATTTCTAAGGGTATGAGTTTTATTAGACATGATTTTTTGCTGTATTTCAATTAATAGTAATGGGTTTATGTCAAGTATATTTGTTAATTATTGTGTTGTTTACTGGAATGCTTACAGTTATATATTTAATAAAATTTTATTGACAAAAAAGGTACCTACTGTTTGCCAATACAAGCTAAGATCTCTGTGCTTTTTCTCTTTGTTATGAGAAAGACCACTTTCTAACTTCCTTCTTTATGTTTGCTTGCATGCGCAGCATGAAGCGAACGCCTTGTTACCGTAATACCATTTCAGAGGTGTGTCACTGTAGGGTCCAATGCAGCTCAAGCTGAAAGGGGCTCAGCAGAGGTAGACCAATGACCAGCCAGGCTGAAGGGGACAATGGTCAGTGCTTGCTGGGTGGAAACTTTGTGCAACTGAAAAAGAGCTAGCTTCTCCAAGACAGCAGCTGGCTCATGTCTCCAACATAACACCACTCAGCAACCAGCTGGGCAGTGTCATAATCAGTCTGCTTACCTGCCTAGTCACAGAGTCTCTCTGTGCCCACTCCCCACCATCACAGCTCTGATTTAAGCCTTGGGGACAGAGTGAATGTACAGTTCTGGAGAATAGCAGGCAGGCATCATCTCTGCTCCCAATCCTCTGAGCGCCATCTGGGCTCCGTGTGAGGGCAGCACCTCACCTCCCAGCCGAGAACAGCCCCCACTGCCTGACCGTTGAACACACTGCCACCAACAACAGCAGGCTTCCTGCCTCATCGTGTGTACCAGATTTAACTTTGGTGAACTAACTCAAGGGGCAGATCTTCCCTTAGCCTAGCACCACTACAATATTTCCAAAAGACAGGAAAATAGCGCAACAGGTCAGCTGGCACGCAAGCCATCAGCCGTTCCTATTTACTCTTGGACATATTACTCCCACTCACTCTCTGTCTGTTATATGTACTCGCTCACTCACTCACTCCCAGACACACACACAGCCACTTCCATTTCCTCCCCCATAAACTGGTTTCACCTATTTGCTGTTGTTGCTGCTGTACTGCAGGATGGAGGAAGCATGTGTGTACATGCAGCATTCTTAATTATAAAAACCTTGTACAAACACACATTTTTACATAAACACATACAATGTAGAGTCACTATGGATTATAAAAGTATATATTTGGCCTGTTGGGCTTGGAAGATGGTAAAAGGACATGTCCCAACCATATTAAAAACCTATGGTGAAAAAAGCATCTAATACAAATATTAAGACCAGGACTATGACTGTTTAACTTTTTTGTTAGTCAATCTGCTTTTTATTATCAAACTTGCAGTTTTTGGAATTTGCTACCTCAGAACATCAGACTTTTGACAAGTTACAAATCGTTTACAACATACTACTACTGATACCTGTAAATGTTATAAGAAATAATTTTCTATATTGTTTGTACATACTGTTTCTTGTTTTGTCTCTATAATTTATGTACCTTGACCATGGTTGCCAATGAAAATAGGCAGTTTATGTCCCTTGGCTTTTGTTTAAAAAAATTAAATGAAATGTAAGAAAGCAACCCCTCCCCCCTCCCCGTTCTCTCCTGTGATGGCCCCACTCTCTGTAAATGAGCAACAAAGTGCATAACTATGCTGCGGTCAGCACTTTTCATTTAAGCACTAAAATAGCCCTGATATTTAAACAAATTGTCATTAAGAATAATAACGGCAGCAACAGCGCAAGTTTGCAATGCCAGACATCAGACTGCTGCTATGATCATTTGAGAATAAATACATCAAAATGGCGACCAGACTCAGCACCACTAGAACAATGAAATACTAACCAGATGGTCCCCATGGCCCCGAGGTTATGCCCAACTGAGAGATGTAGGGAGGGTAAGTGATACCTTTTCTTTACCTTCTCCAAGTTTAGTGAAATGTTTAACTGACTAATTGCTCAATCACAGTTAGTGATTTCAAAATGCTGGGAGACTGGAGTTTAACTCCTAATCTCCAGATTAGTAGTCTGCAAGCTGTTTCTTTGGATTTACTATTTATTTGTTGGACACTGTAACTGTACCCCATTGAAACTAAGACTGGTTATGAGATCCAATATAGCATCTTGCTGGGGGCTGAAGAGTGAAGCACAACAGCGCTGTATTAATAAAATGAAGGAGGAGGAGAAGAGAATCCACATTATACAGCAGTGGAATTGCCTCCACCAGTGCAGCATTACTGTATCTCTTATTGTGCATACAGTTGCTGCCTCATACTACTCCATACAACTGATTTCCACTTTAGTGACTCTTGCTTGTCAGACCATTACTGTCGTAGTCGCCACAGTGGAATCAGCTACAAGGGGCTCTCACTGTAAAAAAATACACGTAGTGAAGCACAAATGGACAAAACATAAAAAAAATTAAAACCTGTAATCAGCGCTTCCTTCCCGCTGATGATGAAACGCTTCCTCCCCACCTCAAAGATCCCCACGGCACCACAGATCTGATGCTGCCAATTAGCCCCGTTTCTGACATTATTAAAATTAAAAATTGTAGTCTCTTGCGGTAGAGGCAGTTCCACTGCTATATAATATGTTTATAGGGCTAGTGGGGGTTGTGTCCTATGAGATAAGAATGTTATCTCATACTTGTTTGGGCTGACAGAACCGCTCAGCTTCACTTCGCGGTCCTCTTGCCCAAACCAGCACAAGATAACATTCTTAACTCGTAAGAAACAACACCCACTAGCTCTATAAACATATAAAACAGATTTTACTGTTTTAATTTATTGAGACACCTAGATCTCTGTTTTTTCTCTTTAAATATCTCCTTTCTTTTTTTTTCTGTTGTAACAGTGTTATAGTAATTGAGTGGTCCAATGAAAAGTGCATGCAACTGGGGGATGGGGAGCCTGAACCTCTGAACAGGGCATCAAACATTATTGCTTCCTTCCTCTAATGTTTGCTTACTAGAACATGATGTTCCTCTATATTGGTTTGGTTATTGTGTATTTAATCAGTGGCCTCCAGTCTACAGTTACTAGTGGAACTTATTGAAGGGTCAGTTACTGAAGTAAGTATACACAGAGAAACTGGGGACCATACAGTAATGTTGCACAGTAATGTTGCATTGTGGATTTTAATGCCAATTCCCCCGCATGATCACGGCCATGTTGACTCTAGTTCACTACCTAAATCCCCACCCCCTGATACCGATTCCTCCATTCTGATCCCTCCCATAATGGCCCCAGTCTGATTGATCAACCCCCATGATCATTGCCATGCCCCCATGTTGGGTTGTCACTCAGCACTTAATCAGTGACCTTGAATCTAAAATCATCAGTTGGAATAATTGAAGGGTTGATTACTGAAGAAAGTATATACAGAGAGACTGGGGACCATATAGTCATGTTGAATTTTTTTTATTTACTTTCTTTCTTTATCTCCGCCACTGACTGGCCCCCTTCCACCAGCCCCCAGCCCCATCACCCCGGCATCCACGGGTACTTACCTTTGGTGTTGAGGTGCCAGCTGGCAGGACGCAGTGCCTGCAGGAGGCTGGCATCATCCTGCCAGTCAGTGGTATTTTCAGCATCCATGTTTCTTCCCATTCCCAAGTGTGGAGCCATGGTATGCAATGATGCCAGCGGCCGAGCCATGCACACCTCCACATGCAGCACACTGGGTGTCTGCTCGGTCTCCACTCCCCTGTCTTTTTGGAGCCAGTGTGCCAGTCTCCAGCCACTGCTAGGGGCCAGGCATGCACCAGTCTCCAGTCCCATCCCTTCCTGGAAGAGGAGAGCAGTTCTCCAGACACTCAATCCTCTCCCTCCCCGGCCTCCCCCTGGCGACCCGCTCACACCATGAACATGGGTTGAGAGCATGGAAGGAGGTAAGGCAGTGATACCTCAGCCCTCCATGCCACTGGGCCAGCAGTCATGTTGCATTGTTGATGTTAACACTGATCCTTCCTCCCAATCACTCCCATGCTGGCACTGGTTCATAGTCGAAATCCACACCCTCTGACCCCAATCCTCTCATCCTGATCACTCCCATGATGGCCTCAGTTTGGGTGTTTATCCACTTCCAGGTACTCCCATGCTGGCCCTGGTTCACAATAAAATCCACCACCCTCTGACACCCCCTCCCCATCCCACTCACTCCCGTGCTGGCTCTGGTCAATTCACTTCAATTTCAATTTTATTGATCCACAAGTTATGTCATTACAAACAATGTAAAAACAATCTACATAAAAATTACTGTATGCCTATTTTCATTACTGTCACATTTCAACAAGCAAATACTGTATGTCATGCAATAGTCATTAAATATTGGTGGCAGCTTGCTAGATAATAAGTAGCTAACATACAGGTTAAAAGCCATCGTCCTATTAAAATTATCTGTCATTCCAGGATTTCAGCAAAAGATGTGCAGTTTTCTTGTACCAATAACCTTGCACATGGATATCACTCTTTCCAGTATATGTATTTAATTAGATCTGAACAAATAGGTTACTATTTGATGATTCAGCTCTAGTTCCAACGGGGTCAGCATTTCTCTCAGAAAACATTTTCTGGGTTTGTTGTACAATGGGCATAAGATCAGCAAATGTATTATGCCATCCTCCCCTTTCTGGCATTTACAGATGTTATCCTTAGTTTGTTGCTTATAGAATACTTTGATTCTTTGACTTTCATGATATTCAAACTGAAATGTTGTAAACAATTTCCTCCTAGTTGGATCTTAAATAATGTTAAAATAATTTTCAAATCCAAAATGTCTTTTATTTTTTGCCATCCATTTACTGATCTTGTATTACTTACTCAGCCCCATTTCCTTCGCATATGTATTGCTCTTATTCTATCTTTTATTAGCGCTTGCACATCATGGAAATGTTTAATAAAATTTCTGATAAGCAATTCAATAATCCATATGGTTTAATGATGTTTTCTACTATCAAGAGACTTGGATAGATCATCTGCGGATCTTAGTATGTAATGATCTCCTCTATGCATGCTCGGGGAACTCTATTTTCATCCATAAGGTATGTTTTAAGCCAATCTTTCTTCGATATTACATTGTACAGGTGTTTGATCTGATTCCACTCTCACCAAATATGTGGAGGCTCCTTTTGGGAGACCTAAAAGTTTTAATATATATATATATATATATATATATATATACTGGGCTGGATATTCAAACTGCGCCATTCTGAGGCGCAAGCCCTTGTGCTGCGCAAAATAGTTGTGCAGGGGTGTGGCCGGGGCGATATTCAAAGGAGTTGCGCTATTGAGCAACTCCTTTGAATATCACCCCCCAGCCAAAGCCACTGTGCATGGCGCAGTGGAACTTGTGCCACTGCAAGTTGTCAGAGTGGAGCATTCAACTTGCGGTGGCGCAAGTACCATTGCGCCATGTGCAAAATCACGATATTCAAAAGGTGACATGCAAATGGGGCCATAATTCATGCAAGGCACAGGGGGGGCCATTTGCATCTGATTATGGCCCCATTTGCATGCCATTAGCATGTAGGTGTACCGATCCCAGAGGACTTGCGCCTGGCGCCCTGCCGGGCAGCAGCCGTCGGGGACCGACGCACCCTGCAGCCCGATCGCGGGCAGCAATGTGGCTCCCCCACCTCCTCCCATACACATCCCTGGTGGTCCAGTGGACCGAAATGCCCGATCGCGGGCGGTATGTCTAATAACTCCCCCCCCCGTTCACATCCCTGGTGGTCCAGTGGACGAAATGCCTGATCAGCGGGCAGAAAGTAAACTGAACCCCAGACATCTCCCTTGTGCCCGATCATGGGCAGAAAGTAAACTGAACCCCGAACATATCCTTGTGCCCAATCACGGGCAGAGGTAAACTGAACCCCCGACATCCCTGGTGGTCCAGTGGACTGAAATGCCCGATCGCGGGCAGTAAGTAAATTGAACCCCCAAACATCTCCCTGGTGGCTGGTGTCCCCCACCCACCCACGAAGCCCCATCACCCGTTCCCCGGCGGCGGCGGGCAGCAGCATCCACCCGCCTGCCGCCCGCCCGCCCGCCGACTGACTACCGGTAGGAACTGCCGCCATTGTTGCAGAGCAAGAGCCAATGGGCGTGCATCTACTGTACATGACAGTCCAGATTTGCCAGATGAATGTTCAATTCACAAATATTGACTGTCTATGTACGGTATGAGCTGCATGCCCATTGGCTCTTGCTCTGCACAATCGGCGTGCAGCTACTGAGCAGTCAGTCGGCGCACAGCCAGTGGCAGGTGGTGGGATGCTGCCGCATGCGGCTGCCGGGGAGGGGTGGTGGGGCTTCGTGGGTGGGTGGGGTGGGAGACACTAGCCACTAGGGAGATGTTTGGGGGGCTAATTGCCCGCGATCGGGCATTTCGGTCCACTGACCACCAGGGAGATGTTTGGGGGTTCAGTTTACTTCTGCCTGTGATCGGGCACAAGGGATATGTGTTCGGGGTCTAGTTTACTTTTTGCCCGCGATCAAGCACAAGGGATATGTTCGGGGGTTCAGTTTACTTCTGCCTGCGATCAGGCATTTTGGTCCACTGGACCACCAGGGATGTGAACGGGATTGACACATACTCCGGGTCCACTGGACCACCAGGGATGTGAGCGGGAGGAGGGGGCCACATTGATGCCCGCGATCAGGCTGGTGGGGTACACTATGCCCATGATCGGGCTGCGGGGGTACAGGACTGAGTTGGGGCCAGCCACAGGTGGCAGCTGCTGTGTTGCGCTCTGCAATACAACAGCTCACCTGTGGGTGGCCCTCGACTTAAGCCTTTTGGCTCAAAGTTCTGCAGGCGCGAGGTTGGGTTGCACCTGCACAACTCTGCACAGCCCGGCTGAATATCGGGCTGTGCAGTTTATGCATGGTTCCTCCCCCTCCAGTTCAGCATGCATTCATTTGCATTGCGCTGTTGCTCAGCCTGTTTTCAGTGGCACAACTGCCTCCTGCTGAATATCGCAGAATGGCGCAATTTAGGACTTGAGCATGTGCAACCCTATTGTGCATGGCGCAACCCTTTTGAATATCTGGCCCTGTATATATATATTTAACAATGATTCCAGTGTTTCAGATGATTATATTCCCAAAATCTCCTCTCCATAAAGGATTTGGCTTCTAGTTCAGTTCAAGTTTATTAATTGTTCGGTCATAAAATACCTTTCCAAAATCTTAAACGTATAACATTTACAGTTGTGCAACATCATCATGTTTTATAGCAAAATATTTCCAAATTTTGTACATAATAACATTTGCATTAAATTTTAAAACATACATTGAACAAAGCCAGGAATCTTGGCCAGGCCTTCAAGAATCTTTATCATTATAAAACAGACAAGAAAGTAGCTTGCACAGAAAATTTAGTGTATATAAGATCCAATTTTAAAATGACTAATATCAAAACTGTATAACATTATTTTTTAAGCTGAATTTTATTTATGCAAACAAGATACTCTGCCACTTCATTAATAATAAAAGCATCTTTTACAGTGAACATTAAATTCAATAAAATAGATTTATCCTGTGTTGCAATCTTGTGCAGAATGGGAATTATACATATATGCCTGGGTCTGACATACCATGAGCAATCAAACATCACACGATGCAAGTCCTCTGTTTCTGGTCTCAAGCATGAACACATATCATCCTCAGGATCTTTTATTCTGTTATCTCTTGCCAAAATGATGTTACTTCTAACGTACTCCATCCTGTAACTAGTATATAACCAACTCCTTTCTGGGTTTGTTGGAACATCAAGACACAATCTATATCGATGCCTGATATCATTTTTGACCAACCAAGGTGCAATTTTTAATTTGCTAATTTTTTCTAGATCATACTAAGACTTAAACTGTCAACACTTAATTTAACATAGGTTTTGTATTTAAGAATAAGCATGATTCCTTTCCTGACAATAATTTTTTAGGACTCGCAAGCCAAAGGTTTCAAGATCTTTTTCAATACCAGTTAGCCAGGCAGACTGTTGATGCTTTTCAGCAAGACACTGAGCTGGTAATCTACTACAATGTAACCTGGTGAGCTGGAGCTGATAATTTAAACGGTTAATCGTTGCTACTGCACCAAGGCTAGCAGCATCCAGTTCTGCACTCAGAAAAAAACAGTCTCCTATATAGTTTGTTTAGGGGAGTTTCTAGAGATTTGTAATTAGAAATAAACCAAACCTCAGACATATACAGAGCCATAGGTATAGAAACATGGAGTCCCCCGACTAGCCTCATGGAGTGCCCCCTGGTAGACACTTCCTCCCTCAGCAGGAACACCCTATTTAGGCTGGCCCTATTTACTCCCTTCAGATATTTAAAGACCTCAATCATATCACCTCTGCCCCTCCTCTCCTCCAGAGAGTAAAAGTTGAGCTCTTCAACTCTCTTCTCATAGGATCTTTCGCCCAGATCCTGTACCATCCTGGACACCCTCCTCTGGACCCTTCTCCAGAAGTGAAATGTCCTTTTTCAAGTACGGGCACCAAAACTCATGCAGTACTCTAGGTGCGGTCTAACCAGGCAGTTATACAGAGGGAGAAGCACCTCCCATCTCCTCAAGGTTATCCCCCTGGCGATGCACCCAAGCATTTTATTTGCTTTTGCCACAGCTCTCCTACACTACTGTGAGTTATTCATTTTGGCATCCACAACTACCCCAAGATACTTTTTCCCTCCCAAAATCTGCAGCTTCTCTCCACCCAAAATGTACTTGTGAGCAGGGTTCCTAAGCCCCAAGTGGAGAACACTTCATTTCATGGCATTAAACCTCAGTTTCCAGGTACATGACCACCTCTCCAGAGTCTCCAGATCCCCCTGTAGGGCTCTTCTACCCTTCTCCCCATCCACCATCATCCCCAGCTTCAAGTCATCGGCAGAGAGGCTCATCTCACTCCTGATACCATCCCTGATGTCCTAGATGTAAGCATTAAATAGGAGAGGGCCCAGCACTGACACTTGTGGGACCCCACTAATGACCCTCCTAGGAGATGGTACCCCCCGACTACTACCCTTTGAAACCGCCCAGTTAGCCAGTTTTGTATCCACCTAACCATCCTATCCCCCACCCCCATTCCCCCCCAGCTTGTCCAGCAACCCAGGGTGTGGCACTGTATCAAATGCCTTGCTGAAGTCTAGGAAGAGGACACCCACCGACCTGCCCTTGCCCAGCATCTTTGTCACCCAATCGTAGAACTCCACAAGGTTAGTCTGACACAATTTGCCCTGAAAGTAGCCATGTTGGTACTCATCCAGATGGCCCCATGTCTCCAGAAACACCTTCAGCCTTTCTTTCAAGATGTCCACCATCATTTTGCCTACCACTGACGTTAGGCTGACAGGCCTGTATTTACCTGGCTCCTCCCATGAGCTGTCTTTGTGGATAAGCATGACATGAGCCATCCTCCAATCCTGAGACACCTGCCCCGTCTGAAGGGAGGAGTTAAAAAGGTCCACCAGAGGTGCAGCAAGGACATCCGCTATCTCCTTTAACACTCTGGGGTGAAGGCCGTCTGGACCTGGTGCCTTATCTGTTTTCAGGGACCTAAGGGCTTCCTTCACCCTACCAACAGGAATTTCAACATCGTGACCTCCCCCCTTCCTCATTCCTAGCCCACCTCCCCCTGTAGGGTGTTGACCCTCCATCATTTCTAGTGAAGATCAAGGAAAAGTATTCATTAAGTACCTCCACCTGCTCCCTGACCTCAGTCTGGGCAAAGAATTTACTGTTCTTGGGAATTGTATATTTAATACAAGGAGGCCTGCACCTTCCCTTCTCTGGAGCCAAGTGCCTTGCTCCTGTGGCAGGCCCAGTCTCCCCCCAGCCCCAAAATGTGGTCTCCTAGGTGACAGTGTATGGCAAGCCACTTGCACATCCGTTTACTAGACAACATTCAGTAAAATTCAAAACTCAGCCACACACAATCAATCAATCAATCAAAATCTTTATTTATTCAGGCGAACATCATTGAGCAAAGCTCATTTACAAGATGGACCTGAGTGGTCATACAAATGAGGATACAAGTATTATTACATAGACAAGAATAGCATAAACAGCAATACAATGACATGAAATGATTATATACAACAATTTACATATATACAAGGAACAGTAGAACCATTTAGCCTGTAAGAAAAAAGGGACAAAGGGTATAGCAGGCATAAAATATAAATTATAGGGTCTAACTAGTTTTATGAGAATATAATAGGTGATTTGGAAGATAGAAATCGAATTAATATAATGGGACGGAAAAGGAAGGTGGGTCAGGTAGGGTAGGGATTAGGCTGTATAAAAGCAATTGCAGAGCTCTGGAAAAAGGCGGAGAACAATCTTTGAAAGATGCCAGAGGTAGTAAGCTATCTAGCTTCATGGATTTTGGAGAGAGTTCCATGCAACTGCTAAGGTATAGCTGAAAGCAACCCTCCCAAACCGGGTGCAGGCATTGGGGACCTTTAATATGATGAGTTTACTGATCCTTAAGGTGTAAGGCCTAGTTGTAATTTGGTAAAACAATCAGTGATATAGGTAGGTAGTTTGCCTGTTAACGCTTTGAATATCCAGATAGCAGCATTCCTATTTCTTCTGTGTTGTAATGATGTCCAGTTGACTGCCATATAAAGGGAGCAATGATGGGTGCTGGAGGGAAGGTCAGTAATAAATCTTATGGACCTGTGATACAGGGTGTCCAGTTTATGTAAGAGATGACGTGAACAATGGCAGTAGAGAAAATCAGCATAGTCAATGAGGGATAGGAATGAGGCCTGAATTAACCTTTTTTTGGAATCACTGTTTTGGTAATGTTTTATTCTAAAAAATAGTCCAAGCCTCTGTCTTAGCTTTTTAAGTAGCTCTTCAATATGGACAGAATAGTCAAGCCTATTATCTATCCAGACTCCAAGGTATTTGAAGTTATCAACAAATTCCAGTTTCTCTCCAAGTAAGGTGGATAATTGTAGGGTGGTGGATGCTGGGGTAGTGGTAGAGCAACTCTTTGTGGCAAAGAACATAGCTTTTGTTTTTGGCATTTAGAAGTAGTTTTTGTCAAGTAGATTGTGCTGCAGAATGGAGAATTCGGATTGTAACAGTTCACAGGCTTTAGAAGGTGAGGGATTGCTGACATACAATACAGTATCATCAGCAAACAGATGAATGTTAGATTGAGTGAGGTTGGCATCAATATTGTTTATATAAATAGCAAAGAGGATAGGGCCAAGAATAGAGCCTTATGGTACACCCCTTAGCAGTGGTTTTGAGGTGGATAGGTAATTTCCATTTTAACCAGTTGTGACCTATCTGAAAGGTAATCCTTAAACCAGTTGAGTGATAGGAATCCAGGCCTAGTGAGTTAAGGAGGTGATTAATAAGTCATGATCCACTGTGTCAAAGGCTTTATCAAATCCAGGATCACAGCACAGGTACAATTTTTCTTATCCAAGGCAGTCTGCCAATCGTTGGTTACCTTGGCTAAAGCAGTAATGGTGCTATGCTTTGATCTAAATCCAGATTGTGCAGAATTTAGAAGGTTGTTGTTATCCAGATAGTCCCTTAATTGAGAGTTTACTAGTTTTTCGAGCATCTTGGATAGTACTGGTAGGATGGAGACAGGCCTGTAATTGTTGAGATCCCTGGTATCACCAGATTTGAGTAATGGAACTACTTGAGCTGTTTTCCAAGTAGAGGAATGATCCAGTAGTTAGGAGAGATTGAAGAGATGAGTGAGGGGCAGATAAGACATGTGAAGCAATTTTCAGGAAATAGGGATCCAGGAGTCTGCACCTGCACTATTAGTAGTGTCTAAATTAGAGACGAGATCTTCCACTTCTTTCACGGATATTGGGATGAAGGAAAAGTTGAAGTGGCCATTTGTCCACAGTAGTTTGCAGGTTCAAGGAAGATCTCAGGATATTTGCAGGTGATGAGTCAAATGCTAGGCCAGCTGTGGTGAAGTGAACATTGAAGGTATTTAAGATTTCTTGTTTACCTGTAATTTCTGTATCATTTAGTAGCAGTTTGGAGGTTAAGGCAGGGTAGAATTTTGGCCCAGAAGTCATTTATTGTACCCCAGAGTCTGGATGGGTTATTGTAGAGGCATCCAATTCAGCTGTATAATAGGCAGTTTTGGCAGTTCTTATTTTTTTGTACATGAATTCCTTTTCTGAAATTTAGCCAATCTCTGGTGTCCTTTGTTTTCTTGCTTTTCCACAGTTTGTCTCTGGTTCTCAAGGCTGCTTTAAGCTCAGAGGTGAACCAAGGGCAGGATTTTACCTTAGTTCTGATACTGGTGATAGGTGCATGAATATTGAGAGCATTAGTGATAATATCCTTTAAAGTCTGAGAGCTATTTCAACAGAGTTGTAAGATAGAAATCTTGCCAATATATTGTATTACTCAGGTCATGAGGTAACCTGAGATATTGAAATTCTTTTGACCTTTGAGGACAAATTCTGCAGGATTTAGTGGTTTGGTGTGGATCTTATGCCAGCTATAGGGTAATGGTCACTCACATCACTCAGCAGTACTCCTGCATGTGAATATAAGTGAGGCTTGTTTACCAACATAATATCCAAGAGTGAGCTGTTGCTGGAATTTCTTAGGTTGATCCTAGTTGGGTCTTTAATTAGCTGAGTGAATCCAAAGGTGTCACAAAGGTTATCAAAGGTGCAGATACATTAGACAGCCAGTTTAAATTCAAATCACCAAGGATGATGGTATCTTCAGGGCCTAGGTTGAGAATTGACCCTAGGTGAGAAAGCAATTTAAGGCCTGAGAGGGCCTATAGCATCCAATCAGTTTAAATGAAGGCAATTAGGAAGGGATATTTTGATTGATAAACATTCAAATTCATTTGGCTCGGATGTGTTGATGAGGCAGGTTGCAGAGATGGTGTCCTTAATGTATATGGCCACCCCACCACCCCTGGAAGGCAATCTGCTCTGAAGAGCTGATAATTGGAAGGTTTACAACACTGTCTTTTGTTGTAGGCCTGAGCCAAGATTCAGAGATGACCAGGAAATCAGGAAGAGTATGTGCCACCCAAGCCTGTATTAAGATGAACTTTTAGGAGGCTGCAAGCATTGAAGTGTATGAAGCTTAGGCTTTTATGGAAGTCAGATCAGCAGGGAAGATAAACTTACAATGGGGCCAGGATTAATCTCAATAGTGCCAATGCAGAAAGGAGGTAGAAGATTAATTTGAGTAGGGCACCAAGGGATAGGGATAGAGAGTGATCAGAGGCGTTTCCTCTTAGTCCTAGAAGTGCCCACTGTGTAGTGGGAGATGGTCTTGTTATATAGGTGTGACTTTTATCATAACATAGGAGTCTGACTGACAGGCATAGTGGGTTATTATAAAGCCAGGATACATGTAAGGGGCTAGGGGAGTGCTGGATTGTTAGAGAGGCTTTATGTGGGATACCCCAGGGGTTGCAGTGTAAGAGTGGTTCAAAGTGAATAAGGACTAGATGGTTGTACATTGTGGATGGCAGTGGAGAGCAGAACATACTCATTAACTTATTCGTCATGTCAGGGGGTATAATATGATTATCATAATGGATTGGGGGAGATGAGAGGCTAAGGAGCAAAAGGAAGCAAGTTAGCATTGTGCAGGGTAGGTATGGGTTAATAAAGAAGGGAATTAGATGTGGGTGTGGATTAGAGAAATGGCGGGAAAGAGTGTATAACTACAAACAACCAAGAGGGAGGAAATGGGCAAAATTTTGCGGCTTTGCCCGTACCTTTCACACTGCTTCTCCTGGCCTCCTGGATCTCTTGGTCGGCTGGAGGTCGCCGCCGGCCCGCTGGCGGCTCGGAGCCCCTTCTGCAGCTGGAGCTGGAGGGCTGTGCCGGCTGCAAGGCAGGGGACAGAGGAGAAGGCAGTGAGAAAGCTACTTTATTGCAGGCAATCTGCAATTAGGTGCAAAGAACAAAATCTGCACAACAAAAGACTGGGAGGGTTTGGGGGGGGTTAGGTGCCTAAGCGTCTAGCCCACACAGATCACCAGAAAAAGGCTGAATCACTAGCAAACATCACAGCAATACAATGTTTAAATTGCCCACAATTTTAAGTTAAAACAGCTCTTTTTAAGATTACTTGATAAAAGTTACAGCTAAGCAGAAAATCCCATCCAGAATAGTGTTGCAGAGTCCAGCTAAAGTCAATGGGAAAGGCGCACCAATCGGAAGCAAGGCAGAGACAGCGGTCGCTTCCCGATTGGTTGCAGCTTTGCCCGTACCTATACACAGCCATATCACTTCTCCTTTCTAAGATCTCTGCTGCCACCCCATCAAATAAAAGTTCAGATACAACACTGATCTCCTCACCTACCAATCCATCTGTAGCCCTGTAACTACCCACTTTCCAAATCCCCGTAACTATTAGCCACCACTCCCTATGCTCATGCAACATTCCACCTCCCCTACTTGCCATTAACCTCTTTTTCCACTGTAGTCAATTCTTCAGCCAACATGTGCTCTCCTCCCTCCCTCCCTTTGAAAATGCAGACCACAGCCTTATACCTCAGATGTAATACTCTTCTGAAAAATGTATAACTGGAGAATTGCAGGTTTGGAAGTAACCACGACATGGGCTCGCACTCTAGTACTTGGGCTCACACTCCCTACTATTTTGGACTGTACTCTTGCTCATGCTCTGTGAGTGACTGCTTGCATTTTCTTTTGAAAAATTATTTTTTTATAGCTGAGAGCTTGGACAGATAACTGGGGGGGGGGGGTTAAATTCCCTGATTTTGATTTGTCCACAGGGTTTGCTGAGCATACATAATTGACTGGATTCAGGGAGGGAAGGAGGCCACGTGGCGCAATCTCCAGCAGAAGGGGCACCATATACCCCAGCAGTGTGTCTGGGAGGGAGGAATGCAGAAATACAAAGCCCTGATGAATCCAAACCCACTAATGACAGTTGCACTGGAGACCTGGCATTGGATACACAAGAAGGGGGTAGGACTGGGGCATTCTCTTAAAGGCAACCCTCATTTCATGCTGGGGTTGCAGACAGGGATTTTGTTATGTGAGAACAAGCAGGGATTTACACATCGGGGGACCTGGCGAGAAGGATGGCATGACTTTTACTGAGATAAAGGAGCTGACAACATTGCCACAGCACCATAGGTACAGGTACTACAGACTAGAAATTAAGTAAAGGTTGTTAATAGGGGGGTCAAAAGACCATACGGGCCCCACAAAAATAGAAGAGCAGATGTTGAGAAGAAGTCTTATGCAGAGGGGGAGAGAGAGAGTAGCACATGTGTATCAGACAATGGTAAGTGGAAGGCTGGCTCGACCCATGCGGTGTTAAGACACCTGGGAAAAGGGCTTGGAAGTTTGGGTGACTGAGAAGACATGGGCCAAGATATGGGAAGGACACATGGGGTTGTTGATCTACAACAGATTCAAAGAGACGCAGTACACATTTTTTGAATAGTTTTTATTACCCACCAACCACAGTGCACAAATTCCATGTTGAAATACCCCAACATGTGGCAGGTGTAAGACAGCATCAGACACCTATATGCACTGTTTCTGGCATTCTCCAAGACCTGTTCCATTCTGGATGGACATTAAGGAGGTTATCAAAGAAATTTCAGATATCTCTCTAGCGCTGTATCCCTTAACTATGCTAATAGGAGTGGAGACAGAGAAAAATGGCACATTCTAACTGCTCCCAAGGATACTGCGAGTCTAGATAGTGATAGCCAAAAAGTGTATTCTTAATACATGGGTGAGCCATGGGGATCCAGACAGAGGGCAGCGGCTGAAGCTATTGACCGAAATACTACCTACAGAGCATAGCACACTAACGTACATGGGCAGGGGAGACAGCTGTGAATGCAGCTGTTTACAGGTGCTCGACTGCTTACCACAGAACACCAGACAATTAAGCCTACAGAATAAATTAGTGATTTCACCCCTCTAGGAGGGTATGAATGTGGGGAAGGGGCGACACTACCAAAACCCCAACAAGAGGGAAGCAAGGATATGAATATATATGTGCTAACAAGAGGGATATCCCTTCATATGAGGTTGGCGAAATTGAACAAAGGTAACAAGGGGGGGAGGGGTTAACGTGCCTAGAGGCTGGACCCAAGTCATGCAGAACTGCCAGTGGTGCATGTAAAGCCATTAAATGCCCTTTTTTCCCCACAAAGGTTTTTATCACTCCTGTGTCTGGAGGTGGCTGATCAGCCCTGTCCCCCACTTCCCTGAACTGACCACCATCTTTCCCCCCCCACCAGAATTCACCTGGTCTGAGAGTCCCCCATGAATTCCCTCTCATGGAAGGTGGCTGGAGGAAGGAGGGCCTTCCTCCTCTTCCCCCCACTGTCCATTATCCAAAGCGGACCATGGTGAGCTTCCCATGTGACAGCGCAGACTCAGGCTCAGTCAGCAAGGTGTCATGTAGCCTCCGACACCCTGTTCTCATTTTTCTCCCCACCTCTGCTGCAGGACATCAAGGCACACACAAAGAGGTGCACATGACTGATCTTCCCTTAGCCTCCCCTTTGTGCTGCATGTGCTGCACTACCAGCAGACCTCCACCTGGTGGCAGTCTAAGGTCAGGCCAACATCTCTCCCCTCCCCTCCCTTCCCCTCCCCTCCACGGTAGAGCAGAGCAGTCCCTCGGACACTTGATCCTCTTCTGGCCTGGCTGAGCCCAAGCAACTCAAGCCTGTTCCTAAACTTGGGTCACCGGCTTGGCAGGAGGTACGGAGCAATACCTCAGCCCTGCATGCCAGCAGGCCAGCTAAGCAGTTAAAGGTTTTATCTGAATGTTTGGTCAATACAATGGAGGGAAACAGAAGCACCACAGCACCCCGAAGGGTCAATTTTGAGTAACAAGGATGACACCCTCCTATGTAAAGCAGAGTCCTTAATTGGTATACATACTGTAACAATGACTGTGGTGTGGGGGGCTAGTACCCGTCTGATGTATCAATACATAATAAGGAGGTCAGGAAGTACTTCTTCACAGAGAGGGTGGTGGGCACTTGGAATGCGCTGCCAGAAGAGGTCATCTCGTTGAAGACAGTGGGCAGCTTTAAGAGAGGCTGGGATAGGCATAGGGGAAGGGTAAGGGTCATGGGTAGGGATAATGGGAAAAGTGGGGAAGGGAGGGCAGGGACAGTAGCTCAAGCTGTGGACCCTGCAATACAAGCAGACTTGATAGACCAAATGGCATGGCTTCTTGGTATGTTCGTATGTAATACCAATGTATATGAATGTAGATGTATGCAAATGCAGTTATGTAAATGTCACAAAACACCAGTACATTATTACAAAAAAAACATGTAATTATATTGGGGGGTTCCTCCCATGTTTCTTATGATATTTGCTTAATACATGACAGTGATAATTAAATCATGTTTAAAAAAAGAAAAAGTTACTCTATGGTGGATTACATAAACAGTGTATCGTGAGCTCAAATAGTAGTTACTTCTGTTTATTTATTTAGTTTTTGTTGACCGGGTAAGTGCACTAGACAAATTCTGCCTATTTTCAGGCACGAGTCTAGGCCTGCAAACTACCAGGTGTGCCCCATGACTGTAGCTTACCTTTCATATTTCTTGCCCACACTGTAATTGTGATTATTTTTATTATGATTGTTGTTTTATAATTTATTTTCGTAGGACAGCCCAGCTGAGGCTGAAAACCTTGCTTTCAGCAGGATCCCTGCCTGCCCTTTACCTTCTTCCACGGCTGCAAGGATGGAACCAGAGAGAGGTCAAATGACTTGCTCAGGGTCACACGGTGTAGGTTAAGCTGAGGCTGAAACCTGGTATCTCACAGTTCAGTGCGCTGATCACTAGACCAGGCTGTGTCCCCACACTGCCTACTGACTTCATGAGAAACAACCTATGAAGAAAACAAAACTATAGTTTGCAACTGCCTGCTTACTATCAGTTGCTACCTCATTCATGAAGAAGACATAACGAGGCAGATATCGACAACACATTTTCAATTTTGGGTGAGCATTTAATATAACTATTGTTTTGTTTGCCGCACACATGCTAACACAATGTCCACTGTGTTGCTCCCCCAAACTTGTTTTGTTTTTGTAATTCAAATTTTATTAATCTCTAAGAGATACACAAATATTTCACAAATCCAGACAATACAAAGGTAACAACAGAATGTTTGATACAACAGAAATTATATACATATCAAGTAAAACTATATACAGTAAAAGCAATCATCTATATCCTAACAGTTGAAGCATAAGTTAAAGGCTGCAAGCGTGGATGGTGCTACACAAAGGTTATACTATTCCTGAGAACTTCAGTTGGTTGGTTAGGAATAGATTTTAACATCACAATCTGGAATCTTGCACAGGGATGTTTCATTCAGCAGGTACGAGAGTATCTTTTTCCCCTTAACTTGTTTTATGAGTTTCATTATAGCTGATTAACATCTTTCATCCACAGTAACGTATTTATTTATTTATTTTATTTTGTTTTTGTTGACCGGGTAAGTGCACTAGACAAATCCTGCCTATTTCCAGGCACGACCCGGGGGAGGGGGATACAGATGAATGCCAACTGACCTTGAACCAGATTAAGTTGTTGATGGTATTTTTAGTGAATGAGGGAAATTTGGCCAGGACACCAGGGAAATTCCCCTACTCTTTTCGATAAGTGCCATGGGATCTTTAACATCCACCTGAACTACCACCAATCCAGGCAGATGGGACCTTGGTTTAACGTTTCATCTGAAAGACGGCACCTCAGAAGTGCAGCACCACTCTCATGCTGCACTACAGTGTCAGTACTGGGAAATTAACCCAAGTGCCGGATGTGGGAACTGAACCCACAGCCCTCTGATATCCTGGCCTCAGAGGCGAGTGTACTACTTACTGAGCCACTGACTGCTTCAATTGAATACCTTTCCATGGCAACAAATGTCTTTCGTTGTTACCCTTGTTTATTCCTACTTTACCTGTTACTGTGATTACCTGCTGTACTTTTTCTAAACTGTATTGGATACAATTCAAAGTGACACCTCTGCTCTGCTCCGCTCACCTCGCTTTTTAATCAACAAAGTGAAGTTGAATTGATTCGGTACACTGACCTGGGTTTTATTGCCCTGCTGTAACTGTGAACGTCTTGTGATGCCTGGCATGAAATACTCAATAATAACCTGAATACATGAAAAAATAAAACAATGCCGTTTGCACTCATGGCCATGGTACAGTCTAATAAAAGTAACTGAACAATTGCGAAAAGCAGGTAGGGGGCAGTGGGGCTGGTTGTGTATTGTACTGCCCCTTGGGAGACAAGGAGCTGCATTTTTAAATCCCAATAAACCCTCCATGAGATCAGGGGCCGGACTGTCAGATCCCTGAAACTTGTCTAGAGATCAGGGGCCTGACATTCAAATCCCTGCAGCCCGCCCTACATCCAGGACTGTTTTCAAAAAGGCTGCATCAGCTTCACCTGCCCGGATGCCAGCAGGCAAGGGGTACTTGCAGCAATCAGTTGTGCATCCAGCGGTGGACACCTGTGTCTATGGACCATCACCTGTGTCAATGCTATCGATAATCTGGCACCAGGTGTTTGAGCCCCTGAATCCCTTGCTGGAGCTGGCTGGGGGTCGGGCACATCTCAAGGGTGAGGTACACACCTGCCATTGATGGAAGAGTGTGGGCCACCTGGCATTTTTGCACCCCTTGCCAGCCAACCACAGAGTGGCACTGGTATCAGCAGTGAAGACGGCTCACCCATCCTCTAGACTGGAGGAATAAAAGGGTGCAGCCACAGTGGCAGTGACTCTTACAGTGAAGCTGGCCCCAGTTTGGATACAATCCCCAATTTGTTTAAGTGAGAAACAAAGTGCATAACTATGCTGCAGTCAGCCCTTTTCATCTAAGCACCCAAATAGCCCTGATATTTAAGCAAATAGTCATTAAGAACAAGCAACAGCACAAGTTTGCAATGCCAGACATCAGACTGCTGCTATGATCATTTTAGAATAAAAATGTCAAAATGGCGACCAGACTCAGCCCCACTAGAACAACAGAATACTAACCAGACAGTCCCCCATGGTCCCCGAGGCATGAGTGTAGGCAAGCATACTCCAAGCACTCCATGGTGTGCAATTTTATTTAAGGAGGGGTAGCAAACAAGCTCTGAACTGCTTCCTTTTTCCATGAAAACTAAAAAAGAAAATGCTGAATCTTTCTATAGTTTTACTCCTAGAAATCAAAACTGGAAGGACTGGTCACTAATACTGTCTTTGCATCCCAAAGACAATACAACTTTACAAGCTCTGGGCTGGTATGTGGGTGTCTTAGGGAACAATGCGTGGCATTTGTATTTACCCATGCATGGCAACAACCACTGTCATGAGATACAAAAGTTGTATTTATTGTGCCAAATGAGGCAACAAACACGGTCCTAGTGTACATTTGTATATTGTCTGGCTACACTCCGGGGGGCAGCTCACCCTAACAAGGGGGACAGCAGTGAATCCACTTGGTGTGCAGATCCAAAATCCCCGGCTACAACCCTGCCCCTAGGTTATGCCCAACTGAGAGATGTAGGGAGGGTAAGTGATACCTTGTCTTTAACTTCTCTGAGTTCAGTGAAGTGTTTAACTGACTAATCACTCAATCACAGTGATTTCAAAGTGCTGGGAGATCTGACTTTATCTTCTAATCTCTAAATTAGTAGTCTGCAAGCTGTTTAACTGAACTTACTATTTATTTTTTGGACACTGTAACTGTGCTCCATTGAAACCAAGATTGGTTATGATATCCAACATAGCATCTAGCTGGGGGCTGGAGAGTGATGCGAAACAGCGCTGCATTAATGAAATGGAGAAGAGAATCCACAAAATGTACGTTGTTGTTAGGATTGACTGAGACACCTGGGTCTCTTTTTTTCCTCTTCAAATACCTCCTCGCTATTTTTTCTGTTGTAGCACACTGGGTTACAGTAATTGGGTGATCCAATGAGAAGTGCAAGCATCTGGAAGGGGGGGGAGTCTGACCCACTGAACGGGGCATGAGACATTATTTCTTCTTTCCTCAAATGTTTGCTAACTAGAAAATGATGCTCCACTCATGCCGGATTGGTAATTGTGTATTAAATCAGTGGCCTCAGATCTACAGGCACTAGCTGCAATAATTGAAGGGTCCATTACTGAAGTAAGTATACACAGAGAAACTGGGGACCATATAGTCATGTTGCATTGTGGATTTTAATGCCAGTTTCCCTCATGATTATTCCCCTGCTGGCCCTGGTTCATGATCTAAATCCCCACCCTCTGATGCCAATCTCTCCTTCCCAATCACTCCCATAAAGGACCCAGTTTGGAAGATCCCCCCTTTCGATAACTCCCATGCCCCCATGTTTGGTTGTCACTGTACATTTAATGAGTGGCCTCTGATCTACAGTCATTGGTTGGAATAATTGAAGGGTTGCTTACTGCAGTAAGTATACACAAAGAGACAGGACCATATAGTCATGCTGTACTGTTGATTTCAATACTGATCCCACCTCTCAATCACTCCCATGCTGGCCATGGTTCACAGTCAAATCCTCACCCTCTGAAGCCTATCCCCTTCCCCCCAATCACTCCTATGATAACCTTGGTTTGGATGTTCCCCCTCCTGATTGCTTCCATGATGATCCTGGTTCACAATCTAAATTCCCACCCTCTGACCCCAATCCACCCAATCCTGATCATTCCCATGCTGGCCCTGGTTCACAGTTGAATCCCTCCCCACCCCCGACACCACCACCACTACTACCACCTCCTTCCGATCACTCCCATGCTGTTCCCAGTTCACGATCAAATTCCTTACACTCTCTCCAGACACTGAAGGAAGTGAACAGCGATGGGATGAGAATGTGGAAGATAGTCCTGGATGTACTTGAGGCAACACAGCATTTCAAGCAAGAAGCTCAGGTACATTAAAATAAATGTTTTTCTACCATAGGGGATTGTTGGATTCCATGATGATTAACATGAGGATTAGTGGGAGGAGGGGCAGACTTGATGGGCCAAAGGGTCCTCTTCTGCTGCCAAGTTCTGTGATTCTATGATTCTGTGATTCTATGTATGGTCTGAATATGGGCTTCAAGAGCCCTAGCACTATCCCAGTTCGGCTATCACTATCTCCCCTGACCATGTGTGGCTCATAATCAGTCTGGAACTGTGTGAGCACAATGCATAGTCACGCCGTGCTGCACCAACATGGTCCTATATTAAGACATTTAGCATGCTCTAGTCAGAGCACACTATTTGTCTGAATATTGCATCCTGAGCTGGTCATGTGCACTAATTTACCATGCAGCATGCCTATCAGTAAAGCACACCTGGCTGGCTCTGAATGTGAGGGCTTATAACCCTTAACCAGACGCATCCCAAAATCCAGGACACAATGACTACTGGGCTATGTAAGGTCCACCCGTAGCCTTAAGATACTGTTGTTCTAACTTGTAACAGCAGGCAGCGAATATGTTCAGCATTGACACATGCTTGTTTATATAGAGTGCTGGCCTGTAAGGGCTCACAGGTGGCCGGTAGGTAGCATATTAAATAGGAGAAGGACAAAACTCTCCTGATCATTTGGTAATTAAAAGAACACATCCATGCCCAATGGTCATCACGGCTTTAAAGCCCATGAAATACCCTTTCAAACTGGGTTCATCTATAGCTGAAAGCCCTCCAGGGATATAAACAACTGAGTCTGTTCAACATTAATACTACATCACAGCCATTTTTGGAACATTGTGAAGTCATCAAAGAACAAACTGTGCCTAACAACATTAAGTCAAGCACAACTTGTTCCTCAATAACATCACAGTGTTCTACAAATGGGGCCAGCCCGGTGGCGCTGAGGGTTGAGGCGCTGGATGCCACACCTCGCGCCACACCAGTGACCTGGGTTTGGAAGTGGACCCAGGCCATTGGGGATCAGCAGGGGAGAGGGAGGATCGAGCATCCCATGACTGCTCTCCTTCCTCTGGGGTAGGCAGGAGGAATGCATCGTTCTGCAGTGGCAACTGATGGAGGCCAGGGGGCACTGCAGATAGCATGCACAGTTGAGGGATGGAGTGTGGCAGGCATCAGCACATAAGTGTGCTTACGCCATTGTACGACTGGCTCCAGGGGAAGAAAAATGACGGAAAATTGCAGGGCGATCATGGTGGCTGATGGCTGTGCCCTGCGCCCCCAGACACGAGAGGTGCACCCCCAGATATCAGGTTCCAGGTCCCCATGGGGGGGACTCTGCACACCGGCCTGTGTGGAGGACAGCATGTCGCTGGCCAGACCAGGTCCGAGGGTGCGGGTGCCGGCGGCTGGATGACTTGCCACCCGCTCTGCAGAGGGGGAGTAAAAGAAAGTCGTGATAAAAAAAAACAGTGTTCTACAAATGGTTGTAAAGTAGTATTAATATTGAACAGATGCGGCCATCTGTATCTTTGGAGTGCTTCTGGCTACCGGTGAGCCCAACAGCTCATTGGAAAGAGCTTTTCGTGGCTGTTCAAACTGCGTCAGCCACGCCACATGAATGTTGCCCTTTAAGAATGTAGCAAGTGTCAACCCTGCCTTATCCACTGAGTTCTAATCAAGTTCCTTATAAATTCTTTAATTTTGTAGGAGTACTACTGGTGAGTGGTCAATATCAAAAACAGTCTCCAGTGTATCCCCAATGGAACATTTTGCTAAACATCTCAAGTGACTGCTTTATAGCCTTTCAGATTTCTTAATAATAATAATAATAATTTTATTTGTTAAGCACAATTCACAAATATCAAAGAGCTGTACACACACATTAAGCTCTAAAATATTTATATGAAAAATAAAAATATAAAAGCTTACTAAAATATTCATACAATATACAAAATCAGTTATCCAAATCAGAAATCAGGAAAAGCACAGAAATAAAGAAGGGGTTTTAAAGCAGTTTTAAAGCTTGCCACTTCTTCGTGGCATAGCCAGTTTATAATTACTAGGGAGCATTTTTAATATTTGGATAACAGGTTCTTAAACTTGCGTTACAGCTGCCCAATTTTAATTTTACATTACAACCGGGCAGTTGTAATTGATGCCTGTCACTCAGGTCTGCGCTGAAATCAGCGCTATCAAACACACAATGGTTACCAGTAAGCAATTCCTACCTGATTAAAAATGGTCCTCTAGCAATTATAAAAAAAACAAGTGGCTGGGTGTGTAGCTCAGAATTTTACACACCCTCGGTGTGAGATGCTTTACCAGGAAGTTAAGTTGGGACTTTCTGTGTGGTCACAGAGCATGTAAGTGGTGGATGTGAGATTCAAACCTGGGTCTCTAGATTTACAGTTCTACACTCTAATCTGTAGGCCAAACTGCAGTAAGCTCAATCTTTCAATGAATCCCCACTATTGACATAAACCTCTCCATGTAAGAGTTCCAGAAAGGTTAGGTCAAAACAGCCATGTCTAGTTATGGCCAGTCATAACCAATAACAGAACTAGACAGCAAGGGAAACGACCATGACAGGTATTATAGTTCTGCAATGGCCCCAGATTCCAGCCTCGGAGCAGCTGCTGTTTATCACAGTTTACACTGAGTCACTAGGAATGAATATAGGGGTTCAGCTACTATAGCCATAGCCTCAGACAAGTGTTGTAGCATTTAAAGATGTGGTCCTGAAAACAAATTGTAAGTTAGCACCATTACAAGAAAACAGTTTCTCCTACAATGCAGTGCATCAATCACTGGGAAAGTACTGCAGACTACTGAGGGAGGTGGCAGGTGCTAAAATGGAGGGAGGATTCAACTAAAGAGGGTCAGGCATAAGGACCTGATGAGATTGGGGAATTATAGGGTAGGGGTGGGAAACAAGGGGGTGTATGGTCAACAGGACCATCGCCATTCATGTGTTAGACAGAGCTGGGCAGACTGGATGAGCACAGACGGCCCAGTGGCACTGAGGGTTGAGGCACTGGACGCCACATTTTGCACCATGCCGGTGACTCAGGATCAGGAATGAGCCTGGGTCATCAGGGGTCAGCAGGGGAAGGAGAAGATCAAGCATCTGGAGGACAGCTCTCTTCTCCTGGTGTAGGCTCTGGGGATTTCCCCACTCAGTGGCAGCTCCTGGTGGAGGCTGAGGGGCAAAACACCTGGGGCAGGGAAAGCCAATGGGGTGTCGGTGGGAGTCTGTGGAAGGGGGTGGTCTCACTCCCTCTGTGCACCGACGCCATTGCACGTCTGCACCAGGGGGTGGAACAAAGGAAAATGGCCCTGCCTCCCAGTAGGCGAAGTGGGGGTTCTGGGGCTGGCCAACCACACCCAGTGCCAGGTCTCTTCATCCAAGTCCTCCAGCTCTCTTTCCTTCCTGGTCATGCTGCTAGATTATAGCTAGAGCACCAGGAGGAGTAGGCGGTCCCACCTCGGGGGGTGGCTGACTCAGAGTCGGGGGATTGGCGGTCAGGTAATGGAGGAGAGGCAGCTGCCGGAGGAGGGATGGAGGACTTCAGGTGGGCAGGATCATGGCTAAAGCTGAGCAACCGCCTGGAGAGAGGCTGGGTAAGGCAGTGTGTAGGAGTATAAAGAAAGTTCACAAAAAAAGACTGGATGAGCAGATGAGCCTTTTCCTTCCCAAACATTCTATGTTTCTTTGTTTCTATGTTGTGCATTTATGGATCTGGTTGGAGGGCCTCTTATGGATATAAGAGTGTCACTTTGTGTATTCTTAGGACAAGAGAACTGCAAACGGACAGTGAGCAGTTCTGTGGTCCTAAAGACGCAAGAGGCGACACTCATATCCATAAGAGGCCCTCCAACCACACCCATAAAATTATTATTGATCACTCATTTTTTTAAATAAAAAAAAAATAATAATTTAAAATATTGATGGCATGAGGGGTCAGCAAGAAGCCAGTTGCAGTGTCTCAGCACGTGAGATACTCTTACGGTGATAGGAGTACCTTACGTGCAACTGAAGGAAACTTTGTGATTGGTCAGGGATGATCCCCCAATCTGTAATACAGTAGTATAGAATGTATATTAGTAAATGTTCACTGGAAAAGTAAAATAACCATATTAAAATCATTGGCTGTGTAGAGTTAAAACCTTTAGCTTGTTCGTGCTCATGATAATGAATTCCTGTAACAGAAGCAGTATTACAGCATTTAGATGGAACCGCATTAAGGTTTCTGTGGAAAAAGTACAGTATTTTGATTCTCAGATATATTTTTAGTAATAGTGTTTGATTGAGTTGGATAAACTAGTTCAATATAGCTGAAGCATGATAGAAAAGGGAGTATTTAGAACTAGCCTGAGGAATTTGTTCATGACAGATACCATTAGCAGCAGACTTTGTCTTTCAACAAAGGGAACAGATGAGGCCTTTTGCCGACTGTCATTCAACTGCACAGGGTGGGCTCCTACTTTCTACATCTGTACATCAGTAATATCTGATGATAATCTGCTCTTGGATGAAAGCCAGCTTGGCCAGCTGTGTGAGATACAGTGCTGGATTTTATAGTTACACTGAGTGTAGCCAGTCAATCACACTTCAAGGCTGTGGCACCAGTTTTATTTCATTATATGTTTCTCTTGTCAACAGGGTCTGTATCCGCCCCCCCCCACACACACACACACAGACACACACACACACATATCTTTCTGTGTCTCTGTACTCCTCATTTCTCTGCTCCTGTCAAAGCATCATACCTTGAAGAATGGCAGAGACTAGCCTGTCAGTGGAGCGTTTGACAGAATGTGTACCAGCTCAATGACACTTAAGGGACGCATACTCTTCTATGAGAAAAATAAATCACGTGAATATTACGTGAGCCAGAATATCAAAGTGTTGCCATTCTAGTCTCTAACTCTGTCATACCTCTGTGAACCTGGGTTATATGCAATAGTTGACAGAGGTAAAATAAGTCAATGACCCACCAATGAAGCATCTTCTTTGATTTTAGATAGGGAGGCAGTACAGTTTGTTGCACGCCATCTGCAACCTATATTAAAATTATTAAAATGTTTTAAGTCTACAATTTCTTGTAATCACGAAAACATTTTGAAATATGATGTTTAGACATGATTCTGCTTAAGCAAACAATAACCCACGTCAGAGTATGGGGTTATTGGGGATTAATCAACACCCCGGTTGTGGTGTGAGGTATGAGGCTGCAGATCCAGTGCCCTCGCAGCACCCAAGGTGTTGATAAATCCCCAATAACCCCACACCTTGGAGTGGGTTATTGTGCTTATATCATGGGGTTAGTACAGTATTAAAAAAATAAAGTCATATAAAATGATGAAAAAGATAAGAATTTATTAAGTGTCCTTCCCCTGCAGAAAATAGTGCCACTGTTTCAATGCCTGTGATACATACTGCAGAGGGTATCTGTGTGCACAGATGACAGGGACACTCTCTGGAGAGCAAAACAAGTGACACTTATAGGCATAAGATGACATATCCCTGTGTGCAGTCAAGTACGCAAAACATACCTCGCTTTCTGCAATGGAACTGTGCAGCACATCGTCCCCCTCACACCAACTGTGCATATACTAAGCATTACTCAATGGTCAAGTGATGTTGATTGACCAGTTGGGTTCCTGTTTTATAATACCCCATGTTAAAAATGTCATTAATGCTCTACATTTATCACCTCTCATTTTTTATTACTACGGACAACCTTTGTGTCTCAGACTTCCTCACATCTTTGTGCTTTTCTCTCCCCTGGAGTTGCAATCCTTTGTTTTGGACAACACAATCTGTTGCTGTGGCAATGGCTGGGATCTCATAAACATGAACAACTCAATCTGGTATTGAGGGATTAACCTTATAATATTAGAGTCCACTCCCTACAGATTAAACCAGATAGATATAATACACTAAGGAGGAAGTATTGGTTAACTGTGAAAGTGGCAACTATCTGGAATATGCTCCCAACTGAGATAATAACTAGTAGGACAATGGAATTATTTAAGACACAAATTGATCAATACTTGATCAGCAAGAAGATCTCTGGATACACATAAGGCCATGGCGAGCATATGGACTACGGTCTTCAAAAGCTCTGAGAAACTTATGAAACTTATGAAATGATTATGACAGCAGCAGAGACTTCTGGAGGATGTGATGAAGGGAGACACAGAGGTCTGTTTTCATGCAAATGTCCTCCACAATAAAGAATGAGGGGAGAGAAACAGAGAACAGTAATAAAATATAAGCATATTTGTAACAGATTATTATAGTTTAAAACGTTTTTGTGGACCCAATATCAGCGAATGATGCATGTTGCAAAGAACTAAGGGAGTAAGGAGACTACAAGACAAAACAAGAAGGAAATGGATGAGTGTCGTTGAAGACACTGATGTCTCTAGAAAAACCTGATGAAGATTTACAGCTGTTATAGTAGGACTGACCCCCACCCCACCCCACCCCAAAAAAAAGAATTTTCTGGATAATAGAAAATCTCTTAAATAATTCAAAGACCAAAAGTCTGAAGTTGCTTCTTACTTGCAAGTATTGATTCTTTTCCCCACTTCTTTTATTCTCTGGTCATTAACACTGCCTTCATCAGCCCAGGGGCAAACTACCAGCCCAGCTCACTGGCAGAGAGTCAATCTGGAGGTCCCTGACTGGGCACTCCCTTCTCACCTCGACCTCTCCTCCACTCACAGCCAGCTCGCCAGCAGTCAAGGTATGCTATTCAAGGATTCAAATTCCGGCACCTTTCCTCCTGATCTGTGATTGGCCCTCCTCCTAGGCTGAAGCTGCAGGTCGCTCCAAGGTTCTGCTGAAAAATTTCAACATGATTTGTTTTATTCAGCCCTAAAGCTTGGCAGCAGTGATGCTTACTTAATCAATACTGCATCTCATGGCATGGAACTTGTTTAACTAATTCTGCTACTGTAGCTCACTGCAGGGAGCTTTGTTTAATTCTGCAGCTCACTGCCAGAGCACTACTAGCCGGCACTTGGCGCTGGCTCCACACCCAAGCACCCTATCTGGAACATCTTATTTATAGCCCATGGTCACATGATGGGCCATTTGTAGGCAATCGGTTCCCATGGTCACATGATGGGCCGTTTGTAGGAAATTGGTGAAATATTTTTAAGTGTCCAGTTCTCCATTAGTAGTTTATACTCATCTACCACTAGAGGGACCAAGATCCTTATTTATATACTGTCCTTTTACCAATCTGCTATCCTGTTGTTTTGGCATACTCTTGCCTTACACTTAATCCTCTTATTCCATACCTCCAGATCTATCATTGAGTAAGGAAAACACATTGTGCAGGACTGTAAAGATAGTACCTCCTGGGCACTACCATTACGTCGTGATTCTCAGCCTTATTACGCTGGGCATGATCCATTTCAGCAGCGCCCCTATACTGACACAAGGACCCCTAAATTATGGAGTAGGAATGTTACCCTTTCATCAGAACCTCCTTTCTTGCCTTCCATATGGAACGGGCAAACCCTCTGATACACAGTTACATTATCTACCTGGCACTAACATCCAGGGTTTATTAGGGCTGGTACAGCACCCGAAGCACCCAAAGCCATTTAGCTATTAACTAAACTTTAACTGTGCCAACACGAGTGGCAATCTATGTATTATCATTATCTCACTCTTACTCAGATACAAGTTCAATGTCAAGTAGGGTTACACTCTACAAAAGGAGATGCCTATCACTTACTAAAGTAATAACTAACAGACTTTAGAAGCTTCTTCTAATCCTACTGCTTTGTTCTAGGAATGTGGAACTAAATCCAGGACCTCCTATGCCCATTGCAGCCCCCTCGGACCTAGCTCAACTTAAAGGCATCAGTTTGTTTCATATGAATGCCTGCAGCCTACTCAAAAAGCTAGATATGATACAAGCCTGGGCTCTTCACACCAAACCTGAGGTGCTAGTGATTTCTGAGTCATGGCTTCGTAGTTCCACTCAGGACAAAGACATTAACATCCCTGATTACAATGTGTTTAGGACAGACAGGCATTTAAGAGGGAGTGGGGTTGCAATCTATGTGTCGGACAAGCTTACAGTCTCAGTTTTTGACTCTTCAACCTTGCCAAGGGAGTTTGAAAGTCTCATGCTAAAGGTCTCCCCACCCTCCGATGAGTCCTTGTATGCCACCAGATGTTACAGACCGCCCTCTGGAGGCCTCAAGATTTTACCCCACCTTCGCAAGATGTTAGAAACCACTAATTCTGAATCTATCATTATGGGGGATTTTAATCTAGCTTGGAATTCCTCTTGCTCCAAACCTTTAAAAGACCTATGCGATGATCACAGTCTTATACAACTAATTTCAGATGTTACATGACCTAACACCAAAAACCCCACACACACACAGCACCCTCTTAGACCTAATCCTTGTTAATAAACCCTGTAAAATTTCTCACACTGGGATCTTCCATAATGACATTAGTGACCACAGAGCAGTGGCCTGTGTAAGATTATTCCCAAGCCCATTTCCACCTCTACTTACATTTACAAAAGGTGCCGCCTAAATTTCAGTAGCTCTGATTTCCTAACTGATCTTAGCAAGATTAGATGGCAATAATTTTTCCTTGCTTCTTCTGTCTTCTTATGTCCTAAAGATCGTTAACGCACATGCTCCTCTTGTTAAAATAAGAACTTGAAAAAGATCCTGTCCCTGGTTCACTACATCATTAAAATCTGCTTTGCTTAGCAGGGGCATTCTATGGAAAAAGGCACGTAAAACTAAACAAGAGTCTGACTGGGTGGCCTTCAGAACAGCTAGGAACCATTGTACAAAATTAATACAGGATGAAAAAGCAAAATACTTTAAAACAGCACTGGACTCCTCGAAAAACGCGGCCGCAAAATTTTGGCAAATCATAAGGGAAATTGAAGGTCAGAGCTCCTTGTGAGCCCTATCCAGTGAAATTATTACATGGGACATCATCCGCACAAGCAAACGCAACATCTTAGAACAATTGAATAACCACTTTGCCACGGCTGGCCTTGCTTTTGACACCTCTCCAGTAAGCAAGCTATTTCAGCACCATGACATTAATAACCCACCTTTTTCCCCTACTAATGCCTCCTGCCATTTAACTAAATTTTCATTCTCCAACATCACCCTGAAGCAGGTAGATAGAAGACCTTTTAAAAGCCCTTGACACCAAGAAAATTGCGGGAGCCGATCAACTTGAACCTTTTTTTCTAAAACTAGGATATTACCAACTAGTGCCACCCATCACCCACCTCTTTAATCTGTCTCTTTCCCAGAGGGCTATCCCTTCTACATGGAAAACAACCCACATTATTCCACTTTTTAACTCTGCCAACCTTGGTGATCTTAATAACTACAGACCAATCTCGCTGCTACCTATATTACAGAAAATGCTTGAAACAATTGTCAACTCCCAACTTAGAGAACACCTAGAGTCCTCCAATATGCTTAACCCACTACAACCTGGCTTCAGGCCCCAGGATAGTACTGTATCTGCCCTGTCAAGGCCTCAAATGACTGGCAAATTACTCTTGACTCCAAGAATTATATTTGCCGCTGTTGCTCCTTGAGCTAAACAAGGCCTCTGATACTGTGGACCACGACATTTTACTATACATGTTGTACAACATCAGACTTGATGAATCAGCAATGAAGTGGTTTTCCTGCATTCTTAAAGGCCGACAACAGCAGGTCAAAGCCCAGGGTGACTTCTCACCATTACAAACTGTTTAAGAGCGGTTCCTTGGGGTTAAATCCTGGGGCCCTTATTATTTGCCATTGATATTAATGCTATTGACCATTACATTAGATCAGCAAGTGTTCACCTTTTTGCAGATGACACTGCGCTCTATGTCGCCCAGCCTACACTTGAGTCAGCATGTCTTGAATTTCAACGTGAATTTGACATCCTACAGCAAAATCTGATTCACTTAAAACTTTTGCTTAATGCTAAGGAGACTAAAGTTATGTTTCACTCTCCTCACACAAAAAAAAACACCCACCACCTTCTCACCAACCAACTTCCTGCAGATCAAGACAACCTTAGGGGAACCACTGGAAATTGTAGACAAATTCAAATACTTAGGATTTTGGATTGACTGCAAGCTTTAATTTGTTTTACACATCAACGAACTTGCAAACAAATTAAGACAAAGATTAGGATTGTTCTTTCGCATTAAACATCTGTTAACTCAGGAAGCAAAACTAAGACCGGTTCAGACGACGTTCCTCCCTCTCCTTGATTGTGCCGACTTCCTTTATAGTCATAGCCCCATTACTGCACTAGCAAAACTGGATATGCTGTATCATAGAGCCCTTAGGTTAATCACAAATGCCCCCTATAACACCCATTACTGCTCTCTTTATGTGACTACTGGCCTGACTTCTCTGATTACTAGGAGATCGCGCAATGCCTCCCTATGGGCTTACAGAGTCATCACTAATAAACTTCCCTCTTACATTGCTGCACTTTTCAAACATACTCCCTATGCATACCCTCTAAGAAGATTTGATTATATTACGTTTGATGTTCGTAGGATAAGATCCAGATTCGGCACATTATCCCTTAGTCATGCCCTTCCTTCCTTATGGAACTCACTCCAAAACTTGGAACTCACTCCAAAACTCCCTAAAACTGACTCATCTTGTTGGTATATTGCTTTTCAAGTTTCTTCTATGATGCTTCCTGATGTTTGACTGTTGTTGCTACTCTTAAAAGGTTTTAGACTAAATGACAAAAACTACACAGTATTTACCATATTTTAGCACTTGCCAAATGTCTCTCCTACTTAGAAACATAGAAGCATAGAAGTTGATGGCAGATAAGGACAGCAAAGCCCATCCAGTCTGCCCATTTTTTCTACCTTATGAATTTGCCAAGGACCTTTACTCTGTCAATGGCCTATCTATTCCTACTCATCTGTATTGCTCCCGCATGCCTATTCCATGCCTGTATGAAGCCCTGCACTGTATTCATATCCATCACTTCTTGAGGTAGGCCATTCCATGCATCCACCACCCTTTCTGTGAAAAAGAACCTCCTCACATTACCCCTTAATCGGCCTCCCTCTAATCTCATGCTGTGTCCTCTTGTCCTGCTATTTTTCTTATATTGAAACATGTTAGACTCTTTCACCTTGTTAATCCCCTTAAGATGTTTGAATGTTTTGATCATATCACCTCTCTCCCTCTTTTGCTCTAGGGTATACATATTGAGCTCTGTTAATCTGTCCTCATATGTTTTGTGATGCAGTCCTGGCACCATTTTGGTTGCCCTTCTCTGGACTGCCTCCATTCTGTTAATGTCCTTGTGCGGGTGTGACCTGCAGTACTGTATGGAGTACTCCAGATGGGGCCTAACCAGTGTCTTGTAAAGAGGGATTATTACCTCCCTCACACAACTTGCGATACCCCTACTAATACATCCCAACATCCCTCTAGCCTTACCTACTGCTTTAGTGGTCTACTTGGATGACTTCAGGTCATCTGTGATGATGATGCCAAAGTCTTTTTCTTCCTTTGTGATAGCCAGCAACTCCCCTCCCAATCTATAAGTAGCTTCAGGGTTTCTCTTCCCTATGTGCATGATCTTGCACTTCTTTGCGTTAAACCCCAGTTGCCACTCTTCCGACCATTTTGCCAGTTTATCCAGATCTCTTCTCATTCTGCCCACCTCATCTGGATCATCTACTCTGTTGCAGATCTGGGTGTCATCTGCAAACAGACAAACTTTACCCTTCAGTCCCTCTGCAATGCCGCTGATAAAAATATTGAAGAGGACTGGCCCCAGGGCTGATCCCTAAGGCACCACACTTGTGACTTGCATCTCTTCTGACTGTATACTGTTTACCACCACTCTTTGTTTACTGCCCGCCAACCAGTTTGCCACCCAGTTGACCAATCTCTGACCCACCCCATGCCTATGCAGCTTATTAATCAATCTTCTATGTGGAACAGTATCGAAAGCTTTGCTGAAGTCAAGGTAGGCGACATCAGCTGCTCCCCCTAGGTCCACCACTCTGGTCACCCAGTTAAAGAAATCTATGAGATTAGTTTGACAGGACCTTCCTGTTGTAAACCCATGCTGTCTTGGATCCTGTGCTCCCATGGATTCCAGGTGTTGCACTATCGTTTCCTTAAGGAGTGCCTCCATAATCTTGCCCACTACTGAGGTAAGACTGACTGGTCTGTAGTTCCCTGCCTCCTGTCTGCTACCACTCTTGTGGAGTGGGATCACATGAGCCCCTCTCAAGTCTTCTGGGGCCTCTCCTGTGCTCAGAGACTCACTAAACAGTTCTGCTAATGGTTCTGCTAGTTCCACCCTTAGCTCCTTTAGTACCCTGGGATGTATGACATCAGGTCCTTCCTCCTCATCCTACTATGTTTTACCTGCCTATACCATATGCCTTACTTACTTCCACATTCCGCACTTTTATATCTGTTTTTGTATGTTAATAAGAGTGTAATATGTAGAATTTATTTGATGTAGAGTTAGTGTCCTCATGGTATTTGTTTCTCTTTTCTCTTTACATTTGTAGTTGTTTTGCTAATTGTTATCATTGACTCGATTGTTCATGTCCATCCAGGACCATCTTGTAAATGAGTTTTTCTCAATGGTGTCTTTTCCTGGTAAAATAAAAATTTAGTTTAATTGAATTGAACCTCAAAGTCATTGTCACTCAGCTGAAGTCCCAATGGCTACTGCGGGTAATGTAGGGTAGCATATATTCAGGTCAAGTTTGAACTTAAATTATACACCTGATTTCCTTATAATGGAAGTAATGTTTTGTTTCAGTTTTTTTCTATTTCTGCTAACAGCAAACCTGTCATTTCTGTAGGTTGAACTGGCTGTGTAGTTTTCCTAAGTCTCACGTAAGATTCAGTGCCGTCTCAAACCATGATTAGGAACAGAACAGATAAGTGGCGCTGACCGTTCATTAACAAGAGCATCACAGGCATTATCATTGTTGGTAAATGAAACACTAGTGCCTCCTAGCATTTCTCGTTACAAAACTAATGTGTGTTAAAAGTAATGAATAAAGACACAGTTCAAACTATGTTTTGTTGACTTGGGTGAAAACATGCTTATCAAATATTTCTAGCTAGAATGTAAGCAAAATTCAATTTAGCCATCTTAGGGCCAGATATTCAGACATTAGTGCTGACACTATCTGGGTTTGCAGCTTGCACTGGGAGGGCATATTTAGAGGCCCATGTAGGGTGCCCTAAGCTCATTAGCACCCAAGTGCTAACATAATGCTGCGCCCATGCAAGTCAGGGGTCCCCTCCTGCCTACGGGCACAGCGGCATGTTCAAAAGCTTGCAGTGGCATTAAATGGGCTCCAAACAGCACTATTTACTGCCTCCTAAAACCATCTGTTAACCAGGCACTAAGCCTGCACTCTGCCCTTGATCATCTGTCATGCCAGCAAGCTTGCAGTCCCTGGTGCCTAGGGACCCACACCTCCAAACACCCATCCCATGTATGGTAAATATCCCCAGTGTCTAGTGTCATCCCCCGCCTCTGAACACCCATCCCGTGTATATATAACACATCCCTCATGTCCAGTGGCACCCCCCACCACACAAACACCCATCCCATGTACAGTAAATATCCCTGGTGTCTAGAAGCTCCTGCCCACCCCCTAAGCACCTATTCCAGTGTACAGTAAATATCCTTTGTGTCTAGTGGCACCCCCACCCACCAAACACCCCTCCCATGTATGTCCAAAAGATCCCTGGTGTCTACTGGCATCTCCCCCTGAACACCCAGCTGATGTACTGCATAATAGCCCTGCTGTCCAGTGGTACTCCAGACTCCATTCACCTGAATGCCTGTTGACATATGGATCAGTAAACACCGGTGGTCCAGTGTTCCCCTACCCACCCTGACCACACCTGGAACACCACCCATTCAACCTCCCTCACCAGGGTGTCCAAGGACATGCCGGAAATCCTGATATGGCAACTGGCACAGCCCTCCTCTCACCTCCTCAGCCTGCCACTGTATGAGATGACGGTGGGTGGTGTTCTGGGTTTAGGCAGGGTGGATGGGAGGATGCTGGACCACCAGTGTTTAGAGGGCTGTATGTCAACAGGCACTCAAGCAGTGGGGACAGGGGCCCACTGGACACCAGGGATATATGGTACATAGGCTGGGTGTTCAATCAATCAATCAAAATCTTTATTTTGCCAGGTGGAACATAATTGAGACAAGCTCATTTACAAGATGGACCTGGGGCAAAACAATTGCCAACAGGGTTAAGACATAACAGGTTGAGTGGACGTACATAACCATTACATAGTAATAATAACAACTTAATAACATATATGTTCAGGTTGGAGAGGTACCACTATATACCAGGGATGTGTTGGACATACATGAGATGGGCGTTTGGGGGTGAGGAGTGCCTGTAGACACCAGGGATAGTTACTGTACGTGGGACAGGTATTCAGGGGGTGGGCGGTGCTGCTAGACACCAGAGATATTCACTGTACAAGTGATGTGTGTTCGAGGATGGGGGTGCCGGGATGGGTGATCGGAGGGGTGCCACTAGACACTAGAGCTATGTCTAGCAAACACAGGATGGGTGTTCAGTGGGTGGGGGGGCGCTACTAGACACCAGGGATGTATCAGACATACACAAGACGGGTGAGTGGGGGTGGCACTAGACACCAGGGAGCTGTATCACTAACACAGAATGGGTGTTCAGGGGGAGCCACTGGACTCCAGAGATGATGTCAGGCACACGCAGGATGGGCACTAATGGGCTGCTGCTCATCATGCAAATCAGCCTATAAAGGGCACGCAAATGGCCTCTTAGCACCTTGAATGTCCAATGAGTTTATTTGCATGTTGTGGCTGAATATAGCCCGCAGGGGTCCCAGTGCTATCCATTCCAGGAACACTATTATGTGTGGGCTGGCTACAGCCCAGGACTATGTTGGGGCAGCGCAGTTTTACTTAGCGTTGCACCAACACAGGCCAATGTTCAACTGAATAAATCAGCCGCTGGGTCGAGCACAGGCATGAGCACAGCACAAGCCTTTTCACCAAGCTTGCACCTCCCATTGAGTATCCAGCCCCTAATGTCTGATGACATGAGATGAAAAAGGTTTGCTCTGTGAAATGTACTGTATAAAAATACAACCATTTCTCAAGAGAAGGTATGGTATGTCTAAACAACAATACCATCAAGATGGTATTGCCCCACCTCTAATACCATCAAGAGATGTGGTATTTCTCAACAACAATACCATCAAGAGATGATATTCTCAACATCTGATACCATCACCAAGGCATGCATAGTACCTTTTAACATCTAGCTACTTACTGACCATCATCACGTCAGCTACAGCAACAAGTCTTTCTGCAGCAATTCAGTTACAAGACCTCATGAGAAAGACAACAATTTGCAGAATCCTGTGGCCGCTACCATGCCTCATAATCAGAATGCAACAAGTCATTAGGAACAAGACTCCAACCGGCTCGAAACGTCTTCGTCAGATCGGACCATCAAGAGAAAGAGTGCCAGCAAGCATCACTCCCACCCCATGGGCCAGGTCAAAACAAGTGTTTGTCAGCCCTTGCCAAACAAACTCTCTAGCTAATGTCTCATCTTTGGCAAGAGACTAAAAGGGCTGGCAGTGAGATTTTGCCTGATGAGCTCTGGGTTTGAGTGGCTAATGTGTGTGCATGTTTTCCTAAGGACTGTACAAACCGCCATCATCTGGACTGGTTATATGCCAAGCTGAAATTGGGACTGTTGTACTAAGGGTATCAGTTAAAAAGAAACTGTCCAAAGAACATACTTTTCTAACAACCCCCCCCCCCAGGGTAAAGCCAAATACTGTCAGCAATGTTATGTTCTTCTAACAAGAGTGCACTGGTACAAATGTATTTGAAAGGGACTTGCTTAACTACTTGCTAATTGCTTACATGTCATCTTTTTCTTTTCAAGTCTGTTGCTTAAAATAAAACTTACTGAATGGTACAATACAGGTTTCTTGTTATCTGCTTGCCGTGTGAAACTCACAACACTGTGGGATTTATGTGAGGTCATCACACTGGGATTGAGATTTGCTCTTGAACTAGTGTAAAATAAATCAAGTTGCCTCCCACACATTTGGCTTCCTAGTTTGGGCTTGGATAACTAGAACCAGATCATAACACTCACACTACTACCCCCTGTGGTGTGACACTCAAGTAGTGTTCCCTCAGGAAATATTGCCAGCAGGGCAAGCAGTCAATGAGGTGAGGTCCAAGAGTGCCCAAACTTCACCCAGCCCTGCTGGGGCTTTCCCTGTTATGTTCATTCTTTCCATAGGATGCAACACATAGTAACATAGAAACAGAATCTGATGGTAGATAAGGACAGCTTGGCCCACCTAGTCTGCCCCTTTCCCTACCTAACAGATAAGCTGCAGATCCTAGTTAACCAACAGCCTACTTCCTCCTACCCCCCACTAGAACTGTCTTATGTCTGTCCCATGCATTCTTGGATTCCCCACTGTTTTTGACTCTACAACCTCCTCATGAAGGCTGTTCCATACATCTACAACCCTCTCTGTGAAGAAATACTTCCTCATATTACCTCTGAGCTGTCCCCCTTCTATCTTCAAATTGTGCCCCCTTGTTCTTGCACATGTCTTTTTCTGAAACATGCTACCCTCTTGGACTTTGTTGATTCCCTTGAGGTATTTGAAAGGTTCTATCATGTCCTCCTCTCCTTCCTTTCCTTGAGGCTATACATCTTAAGCTCCTTTAGTCTTTCTTCACATGTCTTCTGGTGCAGACCCTGCACCATTTGGTCGCTCCTCTCTGGATAGCCTCCACCCTGTCTATGTCTTTCTTGGAGATGGGGTCTCCAGAACTGTACACAGTACTCCATGTGTGGTCTTACCAACTTTCTGTACAGAGGGCCAACAACTTCCTGTTTTCTACTGGTGATGCCTCTCCTATGCATCTCAGTATCCCCCAGCCCTCCTTACTGCCTTCTCACATTGCTGGTCCACCTTTAGGTCATCTGATATGACTACCCCAGGTCCCTTTCCATTTTGCTGTTGTCAGTATCTCACCCCCATTGTGTACTCTTCCCTGGGTTTTGTTTCCCAGGTCGTTACTTTGCACTTCTTTGCATTGAATCTAAGCTGCCATACATTTAACCATTCCTCCAACCTTGCCAAGTCCTTTTCATCCTTTCGCCCACCTTGCATATCAACCTTGTTGCAGATCTTTGTGTCATCTGCAAAGAGACATACTTTCCCTTTCAGTCCCTCTGCAATGTCACTTATAAAGACATTAAAAAGGACAGGACCCAGTACTGAACCCTGTGGTACCCCACTAGTAACCCCCCTTTCTTCACTGTGGACTCCATTTACTATTACCACTGTGTCCTGTTGTCCAGCCAGTGTCTTACCCAGGCTACCACCCTGGGACCCACTCCCAGGTTGGCTAATTTGTTTATTAATCTTTTGTGTGGGACTGTGTCAAATGCCTTGCTAAAGTCTAGGTAGGCCATGTCCACAGCCCCTCCCTGGTCTACTACTTTGGTCACCCAGTTAAAGAAATCAATTAGATTTGTCTGACATGACCTTCCTGCTGTGAATCCATGCTGCCTTGGGTCCTGTGCCCCACTGGCCTCTAGGTACTCAACAATTCTTTCCTTCAGAAGTGATTCCATCACTTTCCCTACCACAGAGGTCAAACTGACAGGTCAGTAGTTTCCTGCCTCTGTCTTGCTCCCCACTTTTGTGAAGGGGAATCACATTTGTCCTCCTCCAGTCCTCAGGTACCACACCATCCTCCCCATGATTTATTAACACTCTGCTCCAATGTGCATGCAGGCAGATCCCTGCTGCCATGTGGAGCAAGTCCTGCATCCTGACTTCTGGCTAGCCAAAGCCCCAGCAGTGCCACCTGTGGTCACCCAGATGGTAGTCAAGCAGCACCCCAGTTGCCCTTATGGCCAAGCAACAGCATGTTCAGGCAACTCATGTTCAGAAGTGACTTGAGTTGCTACACCAGGAGGCTGGCCAGGCTGAGGCAGCAGCTGCATAGTAGTGTATCTCAGTCGGGGAGCATCAGCAGTGAGCTCTGGCACCATAGTAACCCTCATGGCTAGCCAGAGTGCTTGCTCCTGCTGCAGGGTCCTGCTGTGTATGTGCAAGGTAAATTGAATAGCTGTGCTCATGTCAGGGAAGGTGGGAGGGACTTTACAGGGAAGAAAAAACCCACATTCATCTATATGACTGTCTGGACCTCCCGGAACACCCTCCCTGGGTCCAGTAGGCCGTCTGAATGGTGACAATTGCCCAGCGAATGACATTACAGCAGCAATTCGATGTTGCTGCTGTAATGTACCCACAGGACCTCGCACTGCTTTGACTGGGTATTGCACTCCACCCCGAATCAACTCTGACTCGGAGTTGATAATCCTAAAGGACAGGGGTGTGTGGGCAGAGGCCCTTGCATGGGTGGTTCGGGGGCCAAAGCCCCCCTGAAAAAAGACAGTTTACTTGACAGATTTATGCTGACCGCAACTTGCAGTCAACATAAATAGAAACATAGAAACATAGACTTTGATGGTAGATAAGGACTGCTTGGCCCACCTAGTCTGCCCATTTCCCTACCTAAAGGATAAGCTGCAGATCCTATTTAACCAACAGCCTATTTCTTCCTTGCTCTTGCCTGCTGGATCCGTTGCTGTGATGTCAGTCGACATAATTTTTGTCGAACCGATGTCATGGAATTTCCTAGGTCCTAGAGCCCACCGCACTGGATCATAGTGCACATAGTGGACTGCCTCAGGAGGACTGGCCTTCTCCAGGAACCCCTGCAAGGAGGCAAAGCTGTGGGGGTGACTGGTGGGTTACTGGGGCCTGGGGAGGGTTGGATGACCCAGGCCTGAACAAGGTATAGCCCTGGAACAACATGAGTGGCCAAGGAGAAAAATCTCTACAGAATAAAACAGCAGCACTAGAACCCTCCCTCCCTGGAGAAGGAGAGAATCCTTTGTGATATTCAACCCCCACACACACACACACACACACACACACACTCACCAACCCCCTACCTTCCAAAATCTCTGTCTCATTCCCAGTCTTAGGTCGCTGGCATCGTCTGCAGCAACATTGCCACTGTGCCAACGGGCTGGCAGAAGTGATGATTTCATGATTCCCCACACACAACCAGGACTGGAATTAAGCTATTCCACACTGGTGAGATGGCTTGTTTTAGATTTGTTTCTTACCCAGACTGCAGCGTCTGTTTCAAACCTTCCTGAGCTTTCTCACAAAAGAGGGAAGTGCCAAGCTTAAGCTCGATAATGTATTTCATCTCAGTGTTTCTTTTCAGCAATAAACTCTTCTCCCTTTACTGGTAACAAGGGGGTCCTGACTATTACACACTGAGGTTGTGCCAGTCGTCCTTCACAGCAGGAATCATGTTAATGCATCCCTAATCCATGCTTGCCAGCTCTCAAAGAATGTCACGTATATTATAACATTTAAGACAACCATATTGCTACTGCACGTGGTGGAGCCCTTCAGAGGAAAGCTGTCCTGGTGCAGAAAAAAAAATATGTAGGATCTCAGTTCAGTTATCCTGGGGAACGGAACTAAAAAAAATCACACAAAAACAGAATGCTTTCAGAAAATATATATATAGCGTTTCCTCTGGAGACCACATTCTTACATCTTTTGAAATAGTTAACATGCGTCACAAATATGGAACATTTGTCCCTTGCATAATCAGTATTCTCTATCACCTGTCTGCCAAATGATTGACAGACACATGAAAACAAATTTTGTCAGGTCCCCAAACTTCCATAAGCTGCTGGATTGTAGCCAAAAATGTGGTGGAACTTTTGTACTCACATTTTCTGTGCTTTAAGAAGCACCTCATTTATAACAGTTCAGGATACTTTATGGCTATTAACAGTAAAATAAGGTTCCTGCAATTACCCAAGACATAAGCAGCAGGTAGACTTAAAAAAGAGATTGTCCAACTGAAAGTGTTACAGGACCTTTATAAATAAATCCATGTTCTCACAAAACGTCATAGTTCCACTTTACATCAGTACTTTGACAATCCAGCCTTGCAGTAGATGGTACAGCAGATAATCATTAGGTACTTTTTCTGAATTAACTTGTCTTATTTTATTCTCCTTCCCCCAACCCTACCAGGACCTGGAGGACCTCCTTGCATTGATTGCATACCTGTAGTCTGTTTTGGTTACATTCTGTCCAGATCTCAGCTCAGTACCATCCATACTGGGGAGGCAGTATAGCGCAGTGGTTTAAGGCTCTGAGCTGCAAATCTGGTGACATCCAGCAGACCAGACCTGGGTTTGAATCCCACAGCTTCCACTTGCATACTGTGTGACCCTGAGCAAGTCACTTAACTTCCCTGTGCTCCCAGGTCGCTCCTGTAAAAAAGCTTTCAGCTTAGTGTGCTACTCCTGGTTAAACAACTAAATAAAAAAAAAAATTAAAAAGTCGGAGAGGAGTATTCCCCTCATCACCATCAATCAAGGTATTCTGCTGTTGGCCTATAGTATTGCAAAATTACTTTCACAAGAGCACCTTCATAGGACTTGCATCTCCAACTAGTGCTCAAAGAAGCTGGGCCTATTCCTCACTTGATGACAAGAGAACCAATATGGGTGAGTTCCTCTGGTGCAGGGGACAAGGAAAGAGGTTAGAACAGCCCTATGCATAGGGCATGAGGGCACCATTGACATGGCCCTGCCTACTTTACTCTGCCATTACCACTCTTTGTGATATAGGGTAGTCATGTCATTACACTCATTCAAGCACCCAATGTCCTCTGTGCCCCTCTCTCCTAGCCTGCAACATCCTACACACTGCTTCTGTCTATTACTAAGAGGCAGCTATGTAATGGCATGTGCATGACCTCCCACAGACTGCAGAATTTCTAATGTAATGCTCTGGAACACGTCAATTTGTCCTGCTCATTTCACTCCACAACAATTCACCACGGACTATTAGCTCTGCCGTTAATCAGCTTCCATGTCAATTCAACCCTGGACAATTCGCTCCCACTACATATCGTACTGTACTCCAACAGCAATTACAGTACAACTTCCACTTCTACAGCCCTCGAGCACATTACCTCATCTGGTGGGTGAACTGTGCCCACCTGGAGTTTATTCTATAATATTTACATGGAGGGTGAATTGTCTGGGGACGTATTGACATGGGAGCCAATTGATGCCAGAGCTAATAGTCCGGGGTGAGTTGTTGCACAGCAAAATGACCAGGATGAATTGTGATGTAGCTGTCTATGATGCTCATCCCTGACAGTCTCCACTCTTGGTGTCCCAGGCTCAGGACATGAACCCCCAGTTGCTGGGGTCACCCGGATTTCATATGGTCCCCTATCACTTTCACCAAAGAATTGGGTAAGTTATCTTTTTAATCCCAGTGAAGCTGAGCTTTGCCACCAATCTATCAATCTTGTCACGTGGCAGTGGTTTAGACATAGGAACTGCACTGGGCTTCAGTGTTATAACACTGACCTTATGGTGTAATTTCATCCACCCAGCCATCTCTAGTCTAGTGGCTAGAAGAACACATCTGCAAATAAGAACGTCGCAGGCTGCATCCCCACCAGAGTCACTAACTCACCGTCTCCTCCTAGACAAGTCTTTGACCTGCCTGTCACTCAGTCTTATAGAAGCAGAACCCCACTGGACAATGACATGCTGCATGCTAACGGGGTTATCCCAGGTAAAAAAAATGCACAATAAAAAAAGCTCATACCAAAAATATTGAGGATTTATGGATAACATAACATGACTGTTGAGTAGGGGAAGACTCATTGTTAGGGCTGTACTTCTGTCATGGAAAACTGGAGAAATCATAGTATTGTCACAATCAAAATTACAAAAATCTTGAAAATTACAGTTAAAGTAGTAAAAGTCACAATTCTATTGTGTGTTAAACAATGTCCCTCTGTTCTGACATATTTGTAAAGAAAGCTATCAGCCAGATTTATATGTTTAAAAATCTATTGTTAGGCTGGCCAGTGGAAGGAAGCAGCACACTGCATTGCCATTTAGAGACCAGAACTTGTGTCCCAGTTTCCCACTCTTTACCCAACTGAGGATGAAAGACATTGCAGGGTGAGGCCCAAAAGTATGAATCTGTCATTTTCAAACACTAAAAACTAAAGTGCTTTCATAATAAAATCTAAAAATGTTGGTGTTGGCTGGCCCGCTATTACAATGGTAGTGCTTCTGCTTGTGGTGCCAATGACGGGAGCGAGCCCGAGGTGTCAGAGGGTCAGCCGGGGTGGGGGGGAGGTTTGAACATCCAGCGGACTGCTCACCTTCTCTGGGGAGGGAGGATGGAGGGTTTTGCGATAGCCACAAACCCGGTGTGTGACCTTGCGTAAGTCACATGAGTTCCCCATGCTTCCATCCTCTCAGCAAGAAGACTGAGTAAAAGCTGGACCCCACTGAACATTAAGCACATACGTTAACTGTCAATCAGGTCACATCAGCATGCACAACCACCTCAACCAGCGGTCTTTACCAGCACTTGTTCTTCACCATATTAAACAACGAAGGCATTTGAACTTGAGAGATCTTGTTTGTTTTAGGTAATGAATAATTATGCCACCGAGTTCAGCCTTAAGGAGTATCATTCACTATACAGTACCGTTAACAATCAGATAAAAAGATCTGCCTGCCTGTCTGTCTGTCTGCCTGTCCATCTATAAAAGTTGCATGCTCAGTTAAATGCCATGTGACTTGCAGTGTTAAGTAGTGTACCATACACTGGAGTAGCTAAAGGGAAGGGAAATCAAAAATGTAAATTTGTATCAATAGATAGTTAAAGCCATCTCTTGAATGCTCATACCTTAGCAGGCTAATCTCTGGAATGATAATTACCCCAGTAGCTTGATGCGGAAGTTTATTTTTATAATTTTTGCATAAAGCCGTTTGAGTCCTGAGTGCACTCAGCATAAATTAAGTGACCCCCACAATTGCAAAATCTATTTGCATGATTAAAAGCCTTAAACCATGATTCCTATATATTGCAATACTTAATCAAAAGATAGCTTTTAAAATGAATATATTTTAAAGAAGGACTGTTACCAGTATTTGCTACATTTGATTAGTGGGCGTAATGCACTTCCTAAAACATTGTGGCGTACAGCCTAGAAACACTGTCATTCTAAATATTTGAAAGGCTGTAAATACTTTTTCAAGGTGACTAAATATAGGATACCATTCATAATGCACCATTAACAGTGTAAAACATTCCATATCTAAGAGCATTTTTTATTTTTGCAATAAAGGTTTATTAAAGAACATTTTGGTTTACAATACAACAGGGACATAGTACAGCTCACAGGACATTTGACAATTGTTTACATGCAATACTTGTACAGTCATCAACTAATTTAGAATAAATCTTCTGTCAAAAGGGGAAGGTTCAGAACAACACACAGAAGGAATGGGGGGTTAAATGCAGACAGTTAATAAGGAACACGGGAACAACCTGGGCTTTCAGCACTGGGATAGTGCAACTAAATTCGTCACACAGTACATACTCAGCTCAGACCTAAGAGGGGTCTGTGAAAAGACTGTACAGTTGGCCACTTTGTCCATACTAAGGGGGGGGGGAATATCCTGGGGAAATAAATATCCATAACGTTCTGAGCAGCTCTCTGAAGGGTAATTACCTTAACGTAGCCCTGCCATTCAATCACGTACAGACTGACCTGTTCTGCTCTCCACGAAATGCATAAGAGGAATCCATTTGGCCACGTGTCTTTCCTTTTTCAGTTGCAATTGGGCAGTCAGTCCCTCCATATCCTGTATCTATTTACAGATGGCAATCCAACCATCCAAGGAGGGGGACATTGCTAACGGCCAATTGCAAGTGATAGCCTTTGTGGCCCAAGTGATCAAAACCTGATGTAAGTATTTAGCGTGTTTCTGTCTTAAGCCATGGGGCATGAGGCCAAGTACCAGGACTTGTACCACCAAAGGGATCGTACATTGGAGTATCTGGCCTAAAGCCTCCCTGACCTCCTGCCAAAAGTGGGTAAGTGCAGGACAGCTCCAGAATACATGCAGGTGATCAGCCTTCTGGCCGCCCCCTCTTCGACAAGAATCTGACTACGTGGTTCCAAAATGTCTGGTTATATAGCTGGTGTCAAAAAATATCTGGACGCTACGCTCACCTATGTTTCTTCCACTTGTATGAGGTAGACACCTTAGCTGTTGCCTCCATTCCACTTCCAGCCACTGCTTGCCCACTTCACTTTCCCATATATCTTGAATTGCCTTACTGCTGAGGGTCCCTGGGTTTAAGAGTTTTGTACAAAATGATACCCAGTGTCCCATCCCCGGGAAACCTAGGAGTAACTGTACCACTTGCTCTAGTGCATCTGGTTATAGTAGCTAGTTTCTGTGGGTTGGGATCCATAGGAAGCTCCTAATTTGAATACAGCAGTAGAAGTCCCACTGTGGGACATTAAATTCCTGCTACAGTCTCAAAAAGGGCTTGACATTGCCCTGCTGCATTAACTTTCCTACTTGGGGTAAGCCTCTCTGGGGCCACTTGGCAAATGTACAGTCTATTCTTCCTTAAGATCAAAGGGGATAAGGGGGCATGTGAAGAGGAGGACCATGTAAAAGTAAGATCAAAGGAGATAAAGGGGCATGTGAGGAGGAGGAGGACCATGTAAAAGCATCTATCCTAAATAGATACTTCTGCTCAGTATTTACTGAAGAGAAGGTTGGGCAGGGCCCACAGCTAAGCACCATGGACACAGTGGGAAGGGAGGTGTGCACTAGTCCCTTCACAAAAGAAAGGATCCTACAAGAGATCAATAAGCTCAGGGTGGACAAGGCAACGGGACCTGATAGCATACATCTCAGGGTACTAAAGGAGGTAAGGGTGGAACTAGCACAGCCAATATCAGAACTGTTTAGTGAGTCTCTGAGCACAGGAGACATCCCAGAAGACTGGAGAAGGGCTCATGTGATCCCGCTCCACAAGAGTGGTAGCAGGGAGGCAGGCAGGGAACTACAGACCAGTCAGTCTTACCTCAGTAGTGGGCAAGATTAGGGAGGCACTCCTTAAGGAAAGGATAATGCAACACCTGGAATCCATAGGAGCACAGGATCCAAGACAGCATGGGTTTACAAAAGGAAGGTCCTGTCAAACTAATCTAATAGATTTCTTTGACTGGGTAACCAGAGTGGTGGACCAAGGGGGAGCAGTTGATGTTGCCTACCTTGACTTCAGCAAAGCTTTCAATACTGTTCCACATAGAAGATTGATTAATAAGCTGGGTAGGCTCGAGATGGGTCAGAAGTTGGTCAACTGGGTGGGAAACTGGTTGACCGACAGAAAACAGAGAGTGGTGGTAAACAGTATACAGTCAGAAAATATGCAAGTCACAAGTGGGGTACCTCAGGGATCAGTCCTGGGGCCAGTCCTCAGATGTACTGGAGGGTAAGCTTTGTCTGTTTGCAGATGACACCAAGATCTGCAACAAAGTAGATGATCCAGATGGGGTGGGCAGAATGAGAAGAGATCTGGAAAAACTGGCAAAATAGTTGGAAGAGTGGCAACTGGGGTTTAATGCAAAGAAGTGCAAGATCATGCACATAGGGAAGAGAAACCCTGAAGCCACCTATAGGCTGGGAAGGGAGTTGCTGGCAGTCACAAGGGAAGAAAGAGTCTTGGGCATCATCATCATCGATGACCTGAAATCATCCAAGCAGACCACTAAAGCAGTAGGTAAGGCTAGGAGGATGTTGGGGTGTATTAGTAAGTTTATCACAGGTTGGAAGAGGGAGGTAATAATCTCTCTTTACAAGAAGTGGTTAGGCCCCATCTGGAGTACTGCATGCAGTACTGTAGGTCACGCCTTCACAAGGACATTAACCAAATTGAGGCAGTTCAGAGGAGGGCAACCAAAATGGTGCAGGGACTGCATCAGAAAATGTATGAGGACATTTTAACGGAGCTCAATATGTATGCCCTACAGCAAAGGAGGGAGAGAGGTGATATGATCAAAACATTCAAACACCTTAAGGGCATTAACAAGGTGAGTTTAACATGTTCCATTATAAGAAAAATAGCAGGACAAGAGGACACAGCATGAGATTAGAGGGAGGCCGATTAAGGGGTAATGTGAGGAAGTTATTTTTCACAGAAAGGATGGTGGATGCATGGAACGGCCTACCTCAGGAAATGGTGGATGTGAATATAGTGCATGGCTTCAAACAGGCATGGGATAGGCATAAGGGAGCAATACAGATGAGTATGACTAGATAAGCCATTGACAGAGCAATGGCCGATGGCACATTCATAAGGTAGAAAAAGAAATGGGCAGACTGGATTGGCTTGCAGTCCTTATCTGCCATCAACTTCTATGTTTCTATGTTTGGGCAAACCTATGTTCATGCCACTGTAGGGAGGGTCAAAAAAATTAATACCTCTGTTGCCCTCTATTGGGTCTATCACTTTATTCTAAGCTCAGACTGTTACCTTAGCTGGCATGCCATCTCTACAGCGACAACTTTACAATGATGTGATTGATGCCAACAACATCAACACATCACTGTAAAGTCTGCTTGGGACCCCGGCATCCTTTCCCAAGGTCCTGCACCCCATCCCTGAATGAGCTCCATCTCAGAGTTGATAATAGTAAGCTAGGGGAGTGCGGGCGGGGGCCACAGCCCCCGCAAAACAACAATTCTGTTCTCCCCCGCAACTGCGGTTGACATAGTGGTGTTGGGAAATGTCGTGTCGACAAGAAATTGTTGATGTGTCTAAAGTGTGGATCAGCATAGGGTATAGCTGACACACTAAACAGTATCTGTAAAAAAATCAGGGACTCCCAATTCCCCCTTCTCCTCTCTGAATTTTAAGGAACTCTCCTCTAATCTGATGTTTTATCCTGGCCCAAATAAATTTAAACATTGCTCCATTCTGAGAGTTCCAAAAAGGTAGGGAAATATCAAGTAGTAAGGTGGAAAAAGAGATATAACAAGTGTGGGTGGACATTCATGCAGGTGGTCTCCACTCTTGTTACTAAGCCAAGTGGTAAATCGTTCCACCTACTGAGATCCAGCTGAAAGGCCTTGAGTAAGGGCTCATAACTGATTTTAAATAGCTGCCCAGATCCTTGGGGATCTTCTCCACCAGGTATCTAAAGTGTTTCATCATCCATTGGAATAGGCATAGCTGATCCAAGGTGGGAGCAGTGTTGACCTTCAAGCCAGATGCTACGCTATAGTCTTGCTGGAGTAGGGTGGCAGAGAAGTTTCCCAATTGCTGAGATAAAGGAGGGTAGCATCCACATAAAGTAAGATTTTCTCCTCCTGCCACAGAATCTTGATCCCCTTAATACCTCGTTGGGCCTTTAGGGCGACCCCCAGGGGTTCTGTACTGAACGCAAAAAAACAGCGGAGACAGGGGGAAACCCTGCCTCATGCCTTTTCAGATGTTCAGTTTATTAGAGAGTGCCCATTGACCCTAACTTTTGCACGGGGCGGAGTAAAGGGAACAAAACCAGGAACAAAAAATGCCACCAAGTCCCATTCTTTCCAGTCCAGGCAATCAAACAACTTTTCAGCGTCTATTGTTATAACCATATTAGTGTCTCTGCTATTCCTGGTACCTGATATCACATTTAGCAAGTACCTCACGTTGTCCTGAATGTGCCTATTAGGAATAAAACTTGTCTGGTCAGTGTGAATGAAGGGTTCAGTTAGTTTCTGAAGCCTGTTTGCTACTGCCTTAGCAAATATTTTGGTGTCCTGGTCCAGGATCGAAATGGGCTGGAAGCTGTAAAGTTTCAGCTGTCTTTGCCAGCTTTTCACACAACAGTTATAGTCTCTGACCATGAATCAGACATCTCACCTTGTTCACACAGCTTGTCAAACACCTTGGTGAGGATGGGAGCTCATTCCATCCTGACAGTTTTATAGAACTCCGCTTTAAAACCATCCACACCTGGGGATTTGTTGTTAGGGAGGGATTTAATAATTTCCTCAACCTCACTGACTGATAAAGGTCTTTCTAGGCTTGCTAGCTGTTGTTCTGTGACTTACGAGAGGTCTGTCTTAGCCAGGAAGGCCCTAATTGCCCCTTCACCCCCCCAGGTCCTTTCTTATACAGCATGCTGTAAAATTTGAAAAATGTTGCTGCCACCTCATCAAGTGAGAAAGTCCAACCTTACCCCCTCCCCCCCCCAGTATGCGGATCTTGGGAATGTACTGGTGTGCAACCTGTTTGCACAGCCGGAAAGCCAATAAACGACCATTCCTACTGTCACTTTCAAAGTACTGTTGCTTAATGAACCTGAATTGGCTTGTAATTTTGCATGCCACCACTTCGTATAGTTGGTTTTTGATTTTTTGCTAATTTTCCCTGTTCTCTGTTGACCTTTGTTGTTTTGTAGAGCCTCCAGGCATTCTAGTTCCCTTTATAGAGTCTCCTGCTTTTCTACTCTTTGCTTCTTTTTAAATGAAGCTTGACTGAGGAAGTGCCTTCGCAACACAGCCTTTAGTCCATCCCATATAAATTTAGTTTTGGAATCCTGCTCCGAATTCTGACCCAGGTGCCCCGAATCTCTTTTGATATCTTTGAGGGGAACACCTTATTAGACAACAAGTTTGTATTGAGATGCCGTACCTTATTCATGGACCTGGGCCCAATCCTGCTGCATTATTATGGGTGCGTGGTCTGAGATAGCCCAGGTGCCCACTGCAGCCTCTACCACCAGATGCAAAAATGGCTTCTGTTTATAGAATCTGCAATTCTGTAGTAACTCTTATTGGGGGCAAAGTAGAAGGAGAAATCTTTTGTCAAGGGGTGTAGTTCCCTCCGTTCATCTACTAGCCCTCCCTCTTTTCACAAATTAATAAAGCATTTGGACACTTCAAAGAGTGGACCCAGATATCTGGTGGTTCTATGCAACATAGAATTTCCTACCATATTCCAATCCTCCCCAGCAACAAACCCTGTGGGAGGTTCATCTGTTAAAAGTGGTTGAGAAGAATTCCCTCATGAGGGGTGGGGGTAGGACCATACACATTATCCATGTACAGAATTTTACCTCCTATTGCCAGAGTAACAATAACCAGCCTCCTCTGTGCATCTAAATCCAGAATTCTGACCAGCAGACATTTTTTTAACAAGAATGGCCACTCCAGCTTTTTTTACGATTCAAATGCGGCAAAGCAAAAATGTTCCCCACCCAGCTGTTCTGTAAATTTAGATGCTATGCGTCAGACTGATGGGTTTGCTGGATCAGAGCCACATCTGTGGGAAGCTAAGCAAGTTCCTTGAGGAGGTTGGCCCACTTCAGCACAGATGAGACTCCCTTTACATCATATGAGGTAATCCTTAAGCTATCCATTTACACCCAAAGTGAGCTAAGCATTCGTACAATGCATTATAACTATGCAGAATCAGATTTTTGCAAGATGCCAGTCCCAAGGATATCTCTCTGCCACCCGCTGCATGACAGATCCACCCTCCATAGACCTATACTGTAACCCCATACATTGACAACACCAGAAACTGAGAACAAGAAAAGACACATGTAGCAACTAGCCAAACTGCCTCTGAGGAGTGGCACAACATGGTGGATTACTCCCAGAAGGAAGTATGTGGAGAGGAAGGCTCCCCCCCCATGTGAGACTAAGCCCTAATTCTGTATTCACAGTGGCTACAGAGGAGGGACAGAACTATACCCCCCAGCCTGCCCTGGTCATAAAGACCTGGGTCCAAGTCCCACAACAGGAACTGAACACAGAACCCCAGCATTTCCGACAAGGCCACCACCTCTGAGCCTTCCCAACCCAGCTGTGATACAGGCTTACTCTGGGATCTTCAACCCTTGGGCATAAGCTGGCCAGAGTGATTATCCTCTAGCTGAGTGGTAGAGGTATTGGAGCTATGTGGTAATGTAACACGGGGAGAAGTTGCCCCAGCCTGGAAAAGGTCTTGTCTGCAGCCATCTCCCCATGCTAGAGTGTCCCTTCATTAAGCCTTAGCGAAAGTCAGACAAAACAATAAAAAGATAGGCAAGCAAACAGATTTATGATCATCGAGTGGCCTGGGGAACAGCTTCTCCATCTTTCCAGGCCTTCAGGGTCCAACGTAGAAAGTGTATGTCTTCATTTGGAGGAGTCACGCCATTGGCTTCTCTGCTGGCCTTTCTGATTGCCTGCCACTTACCGCACCATTTGTTGGAGATCCCTTTCATAGGGGTCAATATGCATATTGGGCAACATGATTCCCAGCTGCAACAAAGATTTTGTGCCTGCAGCAGTGAATCATATACCTTTACCCCAACCTCAAGGCTAAGGACTAGTTTCAACAGATACCTCATCTGTGCTCGTATCTGTTTCTCTTTAAGCTGTTTAATGACAGAGTGTACCACTTTTCTGTTTTGCAGTAAGCTGCCTGGACAGTCCCAGTCCATATAGACCCACTTGCCATTAAAGGAAAGGTCATTCTTTTGCCATGCCTTTCTAAGTAGAGTCTCTTTTACCAGCTATTTGAAAAATTTGACCACAATCAACAGGGGAAGTTTATTGGCCTTAGGTCGGGAGACCAGCACCCTGTGAGTCTGCTCTATTTCAGTCTCGAATCCTCAGCTAGATCAAGCTCCTCCTGGAACCAGGACTGTAGAAAGAGAGTTATGTCAGGGCCTTCAGCTTCCTCTGGATATCCAAACAGTCTAAGATTCCATCTCTGTGGCCGAGCCTCTGCATCCTTGTCACACTTCATGAGTTCTCTTTCTCACTGACAGAAAGAGTAGAGCTTGACTGGTGCAAGCTGTCTCCTCTCTAAGCTTGTTCACAGCATATTCTACCTTGGTAATGTGGCTTTCCAACTTAATTTTTTTTTTTTGATGTCTGTAACAGCATCAATGCGCTGCAACATGCGCATTATATTAGCGCTGGTTTCTAAGTCTTTAGCATTGCCTTGCAGCCATTGATCTTTGTCCTCCTTCAACTACCAATGGAGACCAGGAAATAAAAAGTGCCTGCCCCGGCTGCTTCATGCCAAATTTGTATCACTGTGCCCATTTCAATTTTAAAACTTACCACCTGCCATTTTTTTCCACTCACTTAGCGAGCAAGGTACCCCTTCCCCTCCCACTCAATACTCTCAACCAAGCCCATGAACAAAAGTATCAGGAAAAAAAACTAAAGTGCTCCATGAAACAGAAATCAAGGACTCACCAAGTAGCCATGTATTTTATGGCTGCTTTCCAAGTGCCCCCCCATGCTCCTGTTGCATCCTTCCCCCGTTCACACTCCAGCTACCATTCCGTGTGGATGTTAAACCAAAAGTGAAAAACCTGAGTGGGGTAGTGAAAAGTAAACTTCAGATTAACAAAATTAAATAAATAAGTCCCTGTCCTCCAGTTCCGTGCCCACTTTCCCTTTTGCCACAAGTCGCTACGGTCATCATCCTCTGGCCACCTGCCCACTTTCTTTCTGCCACAAGCCAGTAGCATGCCTCCATCTGTGGGTGTGTAATTCAAGAAAGTAGCACTGGTGTTATCGTCAAGCCAGCAATACAGTAACAGAGCACAGAAGTAACTATGGAGCACTAAGGTAAATGAGCAGCACAGATGTCACTAAGAAGGGGCAGCTGAGAACTTAAAATGCAGCAAGGGGATAATGGGGGGGGTAAGAGCTCAAAATGGACTTTGGGAGGGTGTAAGCTTCAAGCCCCAAATCTAAAAGAACAGTTAGCAAACAGGTGCCCTCTACTGGCAGGTATACCATACAGGGACTACATTACCAAAAAAATCAGTAAAAACTGATTTTTTCACTTTTTTCATCCATTATTTTAGTTTTTTTTAAATTCTATAAAAAATGAGACATGTAGCCCATTTTCTAAGTGCAAAAATACCCTTCAGGGGGGCAGTATGGGCTATACTGGACCTTCCAGGGGTTATAAAGCCCTCAATTTGCAGCATCGGGCCTTATGGTGCCCCTGGGTGAAACATAGAAACATAGAAACAGAAATTGATGGCAGATAAGGACCATATGTAGCCCAATACTGCCCACCCTGTTAGGTATCATTGCTTGTGCAGTGTGCAAGGCCTGGCTATAATTGTCCCCCCTCCCCCGCAGAGAAGCATCTTCCCTGAGTCTGCAGAAACACTGCCAAAATGTACTAGAATGATAAACTCCGCTGCCAGCCCTGAAGCCTGGGGAGAGGCACTGTCATTTGGGGGGTCATTTTATGTGATATACTTTGAAACAGTTAAATAAGAAACATACCATATTTATTTTTTTATTTGTAATTTCTGACCAGCAAAATCACACTGAGCTGTGATGGCTTGTTTCCAGGTGTGTTCTGGGAAGGGGGCTACATGAACCTCATTGATGGGGGGATACTGGCCATGACACTGAGGAAACTCCTCGACTCTTCTTCTGGTGGGCTGTTAACACACAGAGAGGATAGGAATGATTATGCGAGTCACAGAATGTATTTTAAAAGAACTGGATTTTTTTTGTGATTTTTTTTTTCTCTGTACAGCTATAACTTATTTTATTTATGTAATACAGTCAGACCTGATTAATCCATAAGCGCTTGTGTTAGCCCAACCTTTTTACCTAATAAAAATCTACGCAGCAACCATACATCGACCAGATGATTATTTTTTTCCAACGATTTATTCATGTAAAAAAATACACTTTTTAAATACAGTACAAAACATATAGGTACATGTACATTACTTTGTTTCATATACATTTCAGTTATATTTCAGTTACATTTTAGTTACATTTAAAATAATCCATGATTCCTTTTTGTTTAGCATGCTCTGCCCCTTTAGCATTTACAAATTTTTTGATATCCAGAGCATAGTCCACAAATTTCTGTGTCAAATTTCTCATACTGTTTATGTATTGTATATATTGTATGATTTCTTGTTCCTTTGTATAGTGTATATTTTTTGCATTAGACTGTTCTTATTGAATAGCCCAGGTTCACCTCGAAAATGAGCATCGCTCAACGGTGATCGCCTGGTTAAATAAAGATTTTGATTGATCGATTGATTGGTTGACTGTGTTTCATCTGATGGGTTTTGCTCCAGGTAGGAGATAATCAAATCCAAACTTTTTGGGTCTCTAATGATGTCATTGGAGGTGTTGGTGCTGCTGATTCTAAGTTAGAGTCCTCATCTTCAGTTTCAGGCATGCTTGGGCGGATGATGCCCATAATATCGGAATCAGTCAATGGGGGAGAAGTTTCCAGCTCTTCCTCAGCTGCTACATACTGTTCAGCTGTCATGGCTGTGACTGTTTGGGGTACCTGCTGTATCAGGGTTTGCAATTCAATAATTGTGCCCTCTACTGATGATGTTGCATGCCTTGGTGCATAATCAGCATGTGTCAAAATGCAGACATGTCTCCAGCGATTCTTGATTGTTTCCTCTGAGACTGACCTCCAGGAACTATGAATGAACTGCAGCGCTTGGCGTACTGTAACATTCATATCTGCATCACTCTCAGCACACTGAATGAAGTGACGACAAAGTTCCTTCTTATAAAAGCACTTGACATTTCGTATAATCCCTGCATCCAGCGGTTGTATGTGTGATGTGGTGTTGTGTGGCAAAAAGTGAAGTTTCACATTAGACAGTCCTGTTGGTGGGGTATGGCTTGTGGCATTGTCTGCAAGGAGGATAATATGTTTTCAACGTAGGTGCATTGCTCTGTTGATGTCAGTGAGCCATTCTTTAAATCTGATCCCTGTCATCCACACCTTTGAATTTGTTCTGTACCTGGCATACAATTCAGGGTCAAAATTGCCTGCAAAACAACTAGGTTTATAAGACTTCCCAATAACAAATGGCTTCCACTTGTCTGAGTCATCAGCATTGCAGCATAAAGCCACAGTCAGCCTGTCCTTAGATTTTTTTATCCCAGCCACTGGATCAGAGGCAGGAGTGGCACTGGGACCAAGTCTATAAACTAGACCTGTCTCATCAGTATTGTAGATTGCACTTGGTGTGAATGCTGAAAGTATCTCCCGTAAGCTTACACACACAGAAACAACAGCTGAGTGGTCTGCACTAGCTGCCTCTCCATGGTACTGCTTCTGACTCAGACCATGTCTTTTCTAAATCCCTGTATTAATCCTCTAGAATACCCGAATTCTGTAACTCCCAGCTGCTCACCAAAAAACTTGGCCTTTTCTGTCACCATGGCATCTAAGATGCTGGCACCTTTAGCATTCACCTCTGCTACCCACATACTGAGTGCAGCCTCTGCCTCCTGGTGCTTCCCATTGCCTACCCTGGTTCAGCTCATTGAATCTTGCTGCATAAGCAAGCCATTTCTCACGAGCTCTCCAGATGTCACTGCATGTCGAGGCTCCAAGGGTACGCTGGAACTCTGACACTGCATAGAGTGCCGTATCCTTGTAAGCCGACCTTGGATTATTCTGCCTCCAAACACATAAAGCTTTTTTCTGTGCCATTGTGATCTCTGTGTGACCCCTCTTTCCAGAAGCAGTTGCAGAATTCAGATTTGGCATTATGTCTGTGAAGGATAAAGAGAAACAGAAAAGGGTCATAAACATAAAAATAAGCACTAAAACAAAATCAGCAGAAATGTTATGATACAGTGTGCAGCACTCTGTCAATGAGAAACTTAGCCTGCATCTGAATTAACCACTGACATTTAAAATGCAATGTTCTCATTCACATTAAAATCACCAAAAATCACCAATGATGTTATGATATACAACATTCTGTCGAACAAGAATAAATAAAAAGCACCAATATTTTAGCAAAAATAAGCATAATGTTTTAAACATCAAGTGCAGCATAGGAGGAATTTCACAAAGGAACAGTTTATCATCAGCAGAACAAGGGGCTCACAGCTTGACAGCTAGCCGGGTAGCAGAACGATGGGGTCGGTCAGATTCTATAACATCAATCGGGGGACATAAGGACCAGGACAGAGAGCAGCTTGCCAGCTAGCCGGGGAGCACAGGACAGACTTGAGGAGAACAGCTGGTGGGGGAGCATGCAACGGGATGTTCAAATCTTTTTTTTTCAGGCAGAAGTACACTCTACGGGGAGATGTCAGAAAAGGAGCTGGGACAAGAAGGATTTACCGGGGTGGGGAGCGTGGCTAAACAGAAATGCCAGAGGATGTTTGAAACATTCAAACTCGGGGAGAACAACCAGGGCTAAGCAGAACTGGGAAAAGGAAGAATGGGGCTTTACTCAGTGAGAGAAGGCTGGGACAGCTAACCGGGGAGCAGAACGTTGGACTCGGGTACACTCTACGGGGAGATGGCAAAAAGGGAGCCGGGACCAGAAGGATTTACCAGGGCAGGGAGCGTGGCTAAACAGAACTGCTGGAGGATGTTTGAAACATTCAAACTTGGGGAGAACAACCGGGGCTAAGCAGGAACAGCTGGCAGGGGAGCGTACAACAGGATGTTTAAATCTTTTTTTTTTTCATGCAGAACAGCACTCTATGGGGAGAGGGCATTTACCGGGGAGGGGAGCGTGGCTAAACAGAAATAACAGAGGATGTTTGAAACATTCAAACTCAGGGAGAACAAACGGAGCTAAGCAGAACTGTTGCAGAACTGGGAAAAGGAAGAACAGGACTTTACTCGGGGAGAGAAGGCTGGGACAGCTAACGGGGGAGCAGAACGTTGGGGTCAGGTACACTCTACGGGGAAATGGCAGAAAAGGAGCTGGGACCAGAAGGATTTAGCGGGGCAGGGAGCATGGCTAAACAGAACTTCCAGGGGATGTTTGAAACATCCAAACTCGGGGAGCACAACCGGGGCTAAGCAGGAACAGCTGGCGAGGGAGTGTACAACAGGATGTTTAAATCTGTTTTTTTTCATGCAGAACAACACTCTACGGGGAGATTTACTGTGGCAGAATGGATTAACTGTAGCTAAACAGAATTGCTGGAGGATGTTCAAAATGTTAAAACTCGGGGAGAACAACCGGGGCTGTACTCAGGGGACTATAATTGCGAGCCGGAACATGCGGGCCATGCGGACAGCTTGACCGGGAAGCAAAGCAGCACAATAAGGTGAGTTAGTGATTTAAAGGGGGTTCAAGGTTGAGGTAAACACATCACTGCTTGTCAAGACACCTACCTAGGTGATAGAAAGAAGTTGTTTTCCTAGAAGCAGCAGTTTTCAGTTGCACTCAGAGGTGGTGGGAATCAGAACGGTAATCTAGTTGAAAAAAAAGTGAAAAAGATAAGTCAGTAAAACAAGACTCCCTCTGAAATTAAAAAAATACTAAAAAATGTATTTATTAAAAATTTCTTTACCTAAAATGGCAGCAGCGGCAGCAGAAGGAGAGTACACTCGTGCAGTTGATGGAAGTTAATGGAAGTGTTGTTTTCCATTGAAGTAACAGGCCAGAGGGGATTAAGAGTGGTTGCGATTATTACTCTGTTAAAAACCTGTTAGCAACTCCACCCGAATACAACAAAAAATGGATTAAGGAGGCACAGTCAATAGGAATTAATTAGTCTAGTTAGAGACAAATGCAAACAGATTCGGATTCTCAGTTTTACTTATTAAAGAGGTAATTAACATGAGAAAAAATCTGTTTGCATTGTGTCTCATTCAGGAAACCAGACATACAGACTAATGAGGCACAGATAAACCAGGTCTGACTGTACTTACAATTCCTTGTTTTCCATATATATATATATATTAGTTGCTGGTATAGTAAAATGTTCTTTCTGAAGTGTATTATATCTGTTGTGTTTCTATTTTGGTTTTTAATAAAAATTCCCCTACTCTTCTTCAATAAGTGCTACAGTATCTTGAACTTCTACTTCTAGTTACAGTATGTAGCAAATTCAGGCCCCTTATACCCTTTGAGAACTGAATATGTGTGAATGTATATAGATTCTGGACGTATATATACGTCCACAGTCTTCTAAGAGTTAACATGAACGGAAAAGAAGAATCTGCCACAAATAAGCAGCAGAATTTATGAAAGGCCATATTACGGATTCTATAGAAAGGCCATATTATGGATTCTATAGAAAGTGTGTGTGTGTGATTATATTTTTTAACCTTTCACATTTATTCATGTCATTGGAATGGAGCAATTTTTTTGTTTTTCACTGTATTGTTTTCTTCAGCTTTTCTTTGGTTTCTACTACTATAAACTATATTTAGTTACACTATTTGTAAAATGACTTAAACTGATGTTTCTGTATTTCTGTTTTCTGAATAAAACTTCCCTACTCTGGTCTGATATGTGCCATGGGATCATTAACTCACACCTGGTCTGTGACCAGAGGTGGGCAAGGGACCTTGATTTAACATCTCATCCGAAGAATGGTAGCTCAACAGTGCAGCCCCCCTCATACTGCACTGCAGTGTTAGTTATGGGCATTACTCCAAGTACCTAGTGTGGGGGGGGCCAGAATATTTATCTGAAATTACAATATCAGAGTCGATTATGATTATGATTATTATTAGTTTGGTTCCTGTCCCCTTTTTTCCCTATTCACCATCTCCCCCTAAGCCTGGGGACACCGTGGGCTCAGTTCACAAAGGATGGTGGAGGGCTTGCACAAGCTCTGCATCAGACCCTGCGCTGTCCCGGACACATTGCCGCACCATGTGCCCGATTTCCGAAGGTCGCATGTGTTTGCAGCACTTTACCTTCTTCATGGTGCCTTGCACCAAATATTTGGTGCATACCCTGTAAAAAGGTCTACAAAGTTAGACCAGCGAAAGCTGGTCTAACTCATGCTATGCGGCGCATGGGATCGAGAATTCTGACTGAGAGACAGGAAATTCCGCAAGCCCCATGTGCTGTGTGTTCAGCGTACCAGGGGCTTGCGCCATTCCAGCTCTTCTGAGAATCGAGCCCATGACTGCCCCGACTTCCGGTCAGGAGGCTGGCAATGTGGTGACCTGCTTCATAGCTGATGCCCCTGCCACTCCAAGATTAGTTGGCAGGGGGTGAATGAGTGTGGATCGGCCTTCACCTTCTTTCCACAGGACCAGCCTCATAATCAAACATGCTGAACCTTCTGGTGGTACCTGTGTGGGCTTCCAGGACTTGTACGTGACACCCTGTCCCCTAGGTGGCATTATGATGTCCTTCTATGATTGAGTGCCATCAACAAACCACTGTGATCCTCTGAATTGCAACAGAAAATCTGAAGCACTTAAACATGTGGTTGATTTTAATGACCATCATATTTGGGGCAGTTTTCATCTGCTTACCACCACTGGCAGGATACTTGATTCAGTTGAAAAAGCATACAGACAGTAGAGGTGAAAGAAATGTCATAATGTTGCTTACAAGTAATCCGAAATCCAAACCTGCTGCACTGTGAGCCCAAGCCACGATTTCGGCTTACTTTCCTTTTTTTGTAGCAGATTTTGGCCTTTGACAGTGTGACTCCGTGCCTCTACAACGCATAACTCAAGCATTATTTTATAGATTGGTTTGTATACTTTTTGTGACATTTCAAAAACAGGAAGTTACTGCTATAGGTATAAAGAACGCTCACACTTCTCTGTTTAATCTCCCAACTCCACTGATTCTATGGATTCTGTTGACCTGATCTTATTTTGTTTCCCATTTTGAGAGTCCACTGTTTTTTTGTTTTTTTTTCCAAGCTACTGTTTTTCTCTGCTCTGCCATCTGGGTATATACCCTGTAATCAGGGCTATACCCTGTTCAGGCTCTGTAAGCCGTCATTGAAACATCAGGGTTTTTTTCACCCCGTTAACACCCCAGATTCCTTCCTCCACGCCTGTGATGTGAGCACCTCAGCCTCCATGTCACAGCATCCCCATGGAAAAGGCAAGCTCTCTGGACTAGGTGTAGGGGTCACTGTGACACTGGAACTAGCCACCTCTCTCAGACTGAGGGACACTTCCAAACAGCATCTACCTCAGCCAGGTCCATCCTCCATGGTGGTGACTCAACTCCGCTTCCAGACCCAGGTTACCAGTGCAGCAGTGTCATGTCCTGCCACTGGACTATTCGGGCTGACCCTTAGGATCCAGTGTTGATGTCACCTTTTTGCTGCCTTTAATTCATCTTTTCATTACTGATGAATCCCACAGCCCAGTGACATTAGTTGAGTGGAAGCTTTTGCCATGGGTTTCTTTTCAGCTTCTACCACTGGTTCAGGAATTGACCAGTAATTAAAGAGAACATAAACTTGGTTTTCTCTTGAGCATTGCTGCCATCAGTCTCTCTCTACTGAACTGTATTGCATTTGTATTGAAATGATGGGGTTTATTTTCATCATTTTTAGTTTCCCTCGTTAATACTGCCCTTTTCTTGCCTTACATTAATTTTTAATTTCAGTGGTCAATTCCGGAACCTGGAGACATCAGTCGAGTGGAAGCATACAGAATCACTTTAAAGGGGACAGGAAATGCGTGCTACTTGGCAGCAGTTAGTAATGTTCCTTGTGAGACAAATGAAAGACTTGCCTCCAAATAAGCTGTATGTAACTGCACCCAAATAAACACTGATATGAAAATCTGTCCTTTCAATTGTTTTCCTTTTATGGACAACATTGTGCGTAGTTCTATTTATGGAACCAGTAATTTGGAGTTTTTACTATGTCAAGGTCTGTGTACAGAATGCTAAACATGAACTATTGTCCTATCAGAACCATGCTTGGAGTTCCATGCACAAACTGCAACAAACTAGTTAAAACTCCAGATCACTGGTACTGTGAGGAGAACTGCAACACAGCACTGTCCATAAAAAAAAATGCAAAATACAGGTTTTCACATCAATTTTTATTCAGGTATAGTTACCTATGGCTCATTTAGGATTATGTATTTCTTTTCCGTAAATGGGAAGATTATAAGCAGCTACCAATTAGAAATCATTTCCTGTCCCAGCTGGCCTGGTGGCAAGGAGGGTTAGGCATCCATGTCTCCCCTGCCGCCACGTTGGTGATCCAGGATCAGGAATGGATTTGGGTCACACGGGGCTTGGCCGCCGGGGGGGGAGGAGGATTGAGCATCCCATAGGATGCTCTGCTTCTCTGGGGAGGGAGGACTGTGAGCTCTGCTGTGTTACTGCCACCTGGGTGACCACTGGTGGTGGTGCAAACAGAGTCACGGCTTGGAGAGGGTCGGCTGCCTTGTTACTGAGATGCTCACGTATGCATGCATCTCCTTCAGTCATGACCCGCCAAGGTGTCTGAGGGGAGGAACAAAAACAAGCAGGAAAATTCTAAGGCTATGCGGGATAATGCTGCACTCTCTCTCTCACAGGCCTTGCACCCATCCACTGGCCTTCGCACTGCCACATCCATTACCCAGCCTCCTCCTGAGAAGCGGGTGGTGCCCAGGAGGGCTACACCATGGGAGGTAATCTGTGGTGGCACTGTAAGGCAGTGGGAGAGTAAATCCCAGAGATGATGGGGTGACAGGGCTGGAGGGAGCTTCATGGCAGAAGGTGGCTGGCCGAGGAGTAGGAGGCAAAAAAGGAAATCCTTTCCTGTCCTCTTTAACTGCAGGATTCCACTCAATTGCTGTCACTGTGTTCTGGAACTGATTGGTAATTTAAAAATTAACAGACAGGAAAAAATGCAGCACCAGCAAAGGCCCTGAACAAATGAGAAAACAAAGGCAAAAACAAGCCAGTTTCAATATGAACACAAGAAACAGTGCTGTAGGAAGATTTAACAGACTACATACCTGCCTAAAATTCTAATTATATTAAAAGAGTGAAAACAGGGTTATGCTCACTGAAAACATTTAATATTAGCTGGGAAAAGTACTATAAAGAAAACCTAAACAGGAAAAAAAAGTACAAATCAAACAGAAGAAACAATACAGTCAGGAGACTAAACAGATGACACACCTTCCCAAATTTCCAGTGATAGTGAAAAAAGAGAAAACAAGGGGCCTCCCAAAAGTTCTGTGGAACTGTATCACACTTCCGTGCTGGGAACAAGTTTGGGAATTGACTCGGGGAGCCAGGATGAGACTGGCCAGGGCTGGAAAGTGCGATGCTGGAGGCTACCTGAGGCAATGGCCGACGCCAGGTGATGCGGAAGAGACCTACAACGGGGAAGGGAGAACAAAATGAAGAAAAAGGAAATGTGTGCATTCTGTGCCACTTAACGATGCTCACCCTGCTCCATGTGGATCCCCGCCAGCTCTGAAGATGCAGCCGGAGCAGTTGATGGGCTGGGGAGGCTGGAAGGAGACCTAAAAGGAGGTACGGGTGGTGGCTCAGAGGTCAAACAGCTATATGGAGAAAAGAAAAGCAGGATTATGTTCCATTTACAAAATGTCCTTGAGACTCGGGTTGTGTGTGAGTATTATCCTTAAGTTTCCTGGGGTATAGTCCCAAAAGTCATCAGACGCACACATGACATATTCCACTGGGATGCCTTAGGTTCTGCAGGGTTTCATTAAACATAGACTCCTTTCTTCACACTGATCACCTGGGAGGTAACAGCAGAATCTGAAAATTACAGTGGAAGAAAGCTAGGGACCAGGATTGCTGTGATTTAATAAAAGTTATTTCTTTTATTGATTTTATATCTACAGCAATGCAAGTTTAGGATTAATGTACTTATGTGATGTTATAAAATCTGTGTCCTGAAAAAATGGTACAAGGAGTGTCCATTTTTGAGAAAAAGAAGTCAGCTCGCATAGAAAAGTTATACTATTTGTAAAAAGAGTCTGAGAAATAGTTTTCTGATTGACTGTAAGCATTCGGTCAGCTTTATGTTCATCTTTTGTTAGCAGCCAGTACATGTAGAGCCTAATCCCATGCTGAACAAGGTACAACGGCATTTATAAAACAGTTTTATGACAACAGCAATAGGGCATTTCGATGTTAACAGAAAGATAGAAGTTGACGTCAGATAAAGACCGCAAGGCCCATCCAGTCTGCCCATTTTTTCTACCTTATGAATGTGCCATCGGCCTTTGCTCTGTCAATGGCCTATCTATTCATACTCATCTGTATTGCTCTCTTATGCCTATCCCATGCCTGTCTGAAGCCCTGCACTATATTCATAGCCACCACTTCCTGAGGTAGGCCGTTCCATGCATCCACCACCCTTTCTGTGAAAAATAACTTCCTTACATTACCCCTTAATCGGCCTCCCTCTAATTTCATGATGTGTCCTATTGTTCTACTATTTTTCTTATATTGAAACATGTTAGACTCTTTCAACTTGTTAATGCCCTTAAAATGTTTGAATGTTTCGATCATATCACCTCTCTCCCTCCTTTGCTCTAGGGTATACATATTGAGCTCCGTTAAACTGTCCTCATATGTTTTTTGATGCAGTCCCTGCACCATTTTGATTGCCCTTCTCTGGACTGCCTCCATTTTGTTAATGTCCTTGTGCAGGTGCGGCCTCTAGTACTGCACGCAGTACTACAGATGGGGTCTAACCAGTGTCTTGTACAGAGGGACTATTACCTTCCTCTTATGACTTGTGATATCCCTACTAATACACCTCAACATCCCTCTAGCCTTACCTACTGCTTTAGTGGTCTGCTTGGATGATTTCAGTTCCCAGCAAGCACTCGTGCCTCCCCCTCACATTCTTGCTTCATATCCTCCCTATGGGATTTCCTCAAATTGGTCTCCACCTGTCTCTGCACTTAAATAACCTCCCCAGACCATACTGACCTGCTGAGGCATTTCAAGCCCAGCCACGAATGAATGAGGAGATGAGTCTCTGATACTGAATGCACTTTATCTGCTGGCTAGCCCATTTCTATCAGCTGTATTATATGTAAATGGCTCCATTCTTGCCACACCGTTCATGTCAAGCTTAACTCTATGCTGTCTTTATGTTTATTGGGATCTCGCCCTCAAATTGTACTACTTGTGATACCTATTTACCCATTCCCGCCTGAGGGCATGGCAGATCCTATCTGTATATCTTACACTTGACTGCTGTTCCACCCTCACATTGAAAGCTTATGACTGTTCTCCAAGCCTGTACCATGTTGTTTCTGACTCGTGTTGTAATGTTTATTGCCTGATGTTCTTGTCTGTACCATGTAATCTCCCGGGTCGCACCTGAATATGGGCACTTGGCTGTCTAGTGTGCTTACCTGGTTAACAAAAGTAAATAAATAAATAAATCAGTGTTGATGATGCCCAAGTCTCTTTCTTCCCTTGTGACTGCCAGCAACTCCCCTCCCAACCTATAGGTGGCTTCAGGGTTTCTCTTCCCTATGTGCATGATCTTGCACTTCTTTGCGTTAAACCCCAGTTGCCACTCTTCCGACCATTTTGCCAGTTTATCCAGATCTCTTCTCATTCTGCCCACCCCAACTGGATCATCTACTCTGTTGCAGATCTTGGTGTCATCTGCAAACAGACAAACCTTACCCTCCAGTCCATCTGCAATGTCACTGATGAAGATATTGAAGAGGACGGGCCCCAGGACTGATCCCTGAGGTACCCCACTTGTGACTCGCATCTCTTCTGACTGTATACCATTTACCACCACTCTCTGTTTTCTGTCCGCCAACCAGTTTGCCACCCAGTTGACCAACTACTGACCTAGCCCGAGCCTTCCCAGCTTATTAATCAATCTTCTATGTGGAACAGTATCGAAAGCTTTGCTGAAGTCAAGGTAGGCGACATCAACTACTCCCCCTTGGTCCACCACTCTGGTTACCCAGTCCAAGAAATCTGAGATTAGTTTGACAGGACCTTCCTGTTGTAAACCCATGCTGTCTTGGATCCTGTGCTCCTATGGATTCCAGGTGTTGCACTATCCTTTCCGTAAGGAGTGCCTCCATAATCTTGCACACTACTGAGGTAAGACTGACTGGTCTGTAGTTCCCTGCCTCCTCCCTGCTACCACTCTTGTAGAGCAGGATCACATGAGCCCTTCTCCAGTCTTCTGGGACCTCTCCTGTACTCACAGACTCACTAAACAGTTCTGATAATGGCTCTGTTAGTTCCACCCTTAGCTCCTTATGAACCCTAGGATGTATGCCATCAGGTCCCATTGTCTTGTCCACCCTGAGCTTAGTGAGCGCTTGTAGGACCCTTTCTTTTGTGAAAGAACTAGTGCACACCTCCCCCCCCCCGTCCATGATGCTGAGCTGTGGGCCCTGTCCTACCTTTTCCTAAGTAAATACTGAGCAGAAGTATCTATTTAGGATAGATGCTTTTCCTTGGTCCTCCTCCTCCTCACACTCCACCTTATCCCCTTTGATCTTAGCAATACCCCTCTGGACTTTCTCCTTTTACTAATGTATCTATAGAAAGTCTTGTCACCTTCTTTTACTGTTTATGCTAGTGTTTCCTCAGTTTGGGCCTTTGCCTGCCTTACTGCCTTCCCTGCTTCCCTTAGGAAAGTTTGGTCAGTCACCCTCCAGAGGCATGTGGCACTCAGCTTTGCCTTGTGCCACATTACACCCCAAGAGAGTGATTAACAGACCATTAACATAACACCTAATCATGCCTTATTGCTGTTTTTTATTTTCTGTTCATTCCTCCCTCTGACACCACAGCTGCACCACCCCCTCAGAGTCCTCCAAGGGTACCTATGACTAGACCTCCTACCAGATCACCCCCTGTGCCCTACCTCCACACTGCTGTGATTTACCCCTTGGATCAGGAAGGAGAGAGCAGCCCCTCTTTCCACTTCCCCCTCCATGCTCAAAGTCTTCATCAGGCAGCAGCCAGGGTGTCCCAGTTCGGTCTTTGGAGCATGGTACCAGAGACCATCATTGGGCCAGCTGCAGGGCTTTTTCCCTCCAGTTTCCTCCCATGCCCAAGGACATCAGCATGCAAGGAGATCCAATGAGCATGTGCATACATGGCGTGCAACCGCTCTGGATCTCAGCCAACATCCTCTCCTCCCATAGCACCCCCCCAAGCCGCACCCCCACCTGTGGTCACCCAGGTGGCAGTATTGCAGCGGAGATGGTAACCCACCCTCCCCAGAGAAGGAGAGCATCCACTGAGACACTCAATCCTCCTCCCCCAGCTGCTCCCCAACAACCCGAGTCACCTCCCAAACCCAGGTCGCCAGCACCTCAAGCGGTAGCGGTACCGCTGCGCTGATGGATTGGCTGTGCCTTATTGTTTAACTAACTCAGAATCAGAGAGTTAAATACAAATTGTTTTCATAAACATAAGTGAAGTACTTGTTTTTAATGTTATTATATGCTGTGATAAAATAAAAAGGCACCCCATTTAAAAAAATATTTATACACATCAGAGTATTCATGATTATTCTATGGAATGTAATATTTATGTATACTATGGAGTATATATACTTTTGAAAAGAGTGTGATCGAGTGGGTACAGTCCAGAACTGTGAACTAGAAAATCCTGGTTTAAACACCACACAGCCACTAACTCGCTGTGTGACCTTGAGCAAGGCAAGCCATTTAACATTTGGGCACATTGTATTTTACCTCCAAGCTGTAAAAGTAGGCAGAAGCAGGACTGCACTGAAAAGAAGGCGTTGCAGTTCAGCTGCATTATACTGTAACAACATGTGAAACAGAAAGTAAAATAACACCCAAATCATTCTTCAAGACATTTTTTTTTTATATTTGCTATTTATGCCCCCTCTTTCTTCACGGCCTTACCCTCCCTCAGGTCCCCCAAGGCATCAGGCTGGTTGCCCTCTGACCCCCCCGGGCCACCTCCCTGCTACCTAGGTTTTCCCCCCAGTGGGGAAGGTGGAATGGTCACCCCTTACTATCCCCCACCACAATGTCTTCATCAGGCATCCCGGGGGAATCATCAGAATAGTGAGGCTGTGTGCCGAAGGCCGTTTCAATGTTTGGCTGTGGGGTCTTTCCTTTTTTTCTCCCATCCCTGAGGGTGTTGGCTTGCTGGAAGCTCCAGGGGACATAGGCACATCACTACATGACAACCATCCCAGAGCTCACCGACGTCCTCCCCCCATGACATCCTGAGCAGCACCCCCGCCTGTGGTAAGCCAGGTGGTGGCATTGTAGCGGGGATGACTGCCCTCCCTCCCTGGAGGAGGAGAGCGATCCATGGTACTATCTATCTTCCTCCCCCCAGCCGGCCCCTAAAAACCTGAGTTCACACCCGAACCCGGGTTGCCAGCATCGTGAGCGGTAGTGCTACCACTGCGCCAATGGGCCGGCCCTTCAAGACATTTTTAACTGATTTTCAGCTACTGTACAGTATGATCCTTAGAAATACAATCAACAAAAATGTGTGGATAAGGATAATTTTAGACCAAACCTAACTTTTCCTAATTGTCCTTAATGAATCATAATAAAAACAGTCTTTATAGATCACTTTGTGTCTGTTTTGCTGATGATATACAAAGTGCAAAATCAAACAAAGCGTCTCGACTTACGTCCACTGCTTAGCACATGTAAAAAGGAAGAGGCTCAAAAGCATGTACAGTGAAGTTAGACTGTATTTATCTTTCATACTCGCACGTTGTACAAATATTGCTAAAGTGCTGGATGTGGCAGGTGCTACCCCCACAGTCTGTAAACTGACACCCGGCCTTGATAAAGGTCTGCCTTAGGAACAAAATGACTGCAGGTGTTAGCAGACTGTGGGGGTATAGCACCTTCCATACCCAGCACTTTAGCAATATTTGCACAACATGTGAGTAGGAAAGCTAAATACATTCTAACTTCAGTTGACATGCTTTTGAGTCTCTCACTTTTTACATGTGCTAAGTGGTGGGGGTGAGTTGCAAGCTTGTTTTGGTTTTGCATGCTGTTTGTTGTAAGCCCTACACGTCTCGTTACTTGGTATTACTCAGAATTTGTAAAAGTGGAAGGAGACACTAGGCCCATCGAGACCACCTTCCCTACACATTGTAGGGTGTATTATAAGCTATCCCAGGAGATATTTATCCAGATCTGTTTTAAATGAATTAAAACAAGATTTGTTTACGAGATGATGGGGTAGAGAATTTCATAATGTGGTAGCTCTTATAGAAAAGTAATGCTGCCGTGTGACCCCTTCTTTGGTACCTCCTTGATACACACAGTCCCTATAGATGCTGAGGGATCGATTAGGAAAAATCCCCACTTGGACACAGAGTCCCCCCCCCCACACACACACACAAACCTGTAGCCTTTGCCCTAAAATTGTACCTAGCGCTGTGCCGAATGTGGAATCCCACCAGTGGAATTCCTGTGGAATGGCAATTCCGTTTCTGAAACCCTTTTTGGAATTTAATTCTGCAGAATTCTGACTGTGTAAAAACCACAGAATAAAATTCCTCAGATTACATAATCCACGGAATAATATTCTTCAGTTTGTGGGAAATTAATCCGCAGCTTGTAGAAAACACGGAATTTTATACCAGTGTAAACTGCAGATTCTTAAGCCACATTTTTTTTTTAATTCCTCTTTGGAATTTCAGAATTCTGCTTCTGATAGAATTTCACAGAATTCGGAAGAATTTCTAAATTTCTGGGGAATGCCAGCGGAAGGGAAATTTGAACATTTCACACCATCCCCAGGATCCTGGCTACACAGTTGATGTTCCTGTAGTTCACAGTGGTGGCGTATCTTACCCTACTGGCTTGTCAATTTTTTTATTTATTTATGATTTTTTTGGTAACCAGGTGAGTGCACTACACAGATTGATTGCCTATGTTCAGGTATTACCTGGACGTACAACGCAAGCACATCAATAGTTGATAGGTACACAGTACATGATATACACGGTACCATGAAAAGTTCACGAAACAGGTGAAAGTACTATGTACATTACATTCAGGTGTTCAGAGACAAGTGCACACTTTAGAGCAAGTTACATGTTTCTTATCATTGATCCTAAAGTTCAAATGATCTGTAGAATTTCTTAGGTTAATTAACAGGTAAAGAGTTCCAGAACTTGGAGAAATGTTGTAGTAAAGGAAAAATGTTTGTCCCATCTTAGTAGACACTGTAGGTACAAATGAAAAGGACTGCATTTCCTCTTAAAGTGTAAGGACTACATGTGAACAATAGTAGCTCATACAATAAGAGAAGAGGTTGAGATCTAATAAGTTTATTAATGAAGCGGTCTAAGATGAATAAGCATTTGTCACCAGGTGACAAACAGCCAAGTTTGCAATACAGTGAGGAAGTAAGCAATAAACTAGTAAGTAACTGCTGTTACTATAATTTTGTGTGTGTAACCTTAGTATAATTCCATCTTGCTGTTACTATGTATTCTGTAAATTCTGTTTTCTTGTACTCTGACGCGGAGCCTTTGTAAATGAGTCCCTGACTCAAAGGTTGTGATCCTAAAGTATGTTAAATAAATAAAGACACAACAAGACATTGCGTGTCTAGGGTTAATGCACGTCCAATGGGTAATGAGGCAAGAGGCACTTGTGATGAGTACCTCCAGCACCTGGAAGTGCATTAACCCAAGACAGCCAATGACCTGGAATGTCTTATTGTACTTACAAAATGGATAAACTGAGAAAAATCTAACAAAAAAATACAACTATTTTATTAAAAACAGGTATTTTCTTACTAGTTTCTAACTAGTAAAAAGTAGTCCCAGCCCACCTAACAATCAGCTGTCTTTCCATACATTCAGTAGATGCAATGTTTGCTTATCATGGGAAGCTAGAATTCAAATGTCTGCAGAATTCCTCTGGCAGAATCTTTAACCCTTCACACACAACAGAATGCTTTTTATGGAGCCAATGTTTCAATTCTGTCCGTAACCCCCCCTTGGGGACTGACCTCAATTGCCCAAATGCTCTCATTTGCCTCTGGTGTCCCGCTCCTCCTCCTCTGTTGTTTCCCAAGTTTCCTGGTGCCCCAAAATCCTCCCAGTTGGGCCCATTAAGTTATTTTAGCATTTTATCCCAGTTTGGGCTTATCTTTTAAATTGCAACCTCCCACTGTTAAGGATGCACCGTGGTACAAGCGGGGATCACACGGGCGCAAGCAGCACCTTTGATGTTGTGACCGCTGGTTTTGCGGTCATGCTTTAAGTGCTGCAGTGGTTCCAGAGCCCCTTCTAAGTTAAATAGGGCCCAGTGACCTCACAGAGGCAAAAGAAAAGCCTCAGTTATTATTTTAAAATAAGTTTGAGGACAGGGCTTATTTGGGGCTAATTAATATTCCTGAGACCCTAGTAAATATTCATAAGATGCTGCCTGCTGCTTAGGGGGACAGTATTTCAGCGGCAGTGACAGCAAAAGTGTTTGAGACCAATGTGTGAAAGTAGACTCATTTAAAAGGAAATTGTTGGGGCTACAAGTGCGTGGGGAAAGTGTAAATAAATACTTTCATTCCTTGCAGTACCATAACATTAAACTGTGGGACTGTATGAACTGCATGGAAACTAAATACAGCAGTCACCATCTTGTCAGTGTATTAGCCAATCAAAAGCCTGGATTTTAGCCAGAGACTCATGGGACAGTACTAGAGCCTGGTAGGAGAAAAAACAGGGACAAAGTTTGGGCACCCAGAATTCAACCAATGAGAGGACTAGAACTGTTTTGGGCAGCTCAAACAGCCATTGAGATTCCAAGGATCGTGCTCTATATTTAAGAGGTATTGTTCAAACTTCAAGCAGACTTTGGAGAGAGTGAGCAGCTCGAGCCATCGAGAGGCAGCTCCAGGAAAGGAGCTGCAGAGATTTTGGTAGGGAAAGGCCTGACTTGCCTTCCTGTCATTGTTTTCCAGTATTGGACGCTTGATAGCAGTGACTGGACTAATCTGAAGCTACTCTTTGAACTGTGGCAGCTTGCCCGAGACTTTGAGAAGTGCAGCTTGAGATATTGGACTGAGAGGAGCTACTGTGAAGTGTTCAGCCCAAGGGTTGTGTGAGAGACTGTGTTGCGAATTGAGAGGTTTGCTCAATGAATCGGCTGAAATAGTGAACTGGCCTGAAACTGACTTGAAGAGGTAGAGAAGTGAATGCTGTTCTTGTTAAATGTGCTGAATGTTTATTGTGGTTCAAAGCTCACTCACTGTCCAGGGACTCTTGATTGCCAAAAGGGAGCCCATCTTTTGCCAGTGACCAAACTGCTTGCAGCTGGAGGTTTTCATCAGCAAACTGAACTTTGCCAGAAGTGTTTTTCCAGCCTTGGGCCTATGCCAAGCCCAGCCCAAGCCATCTATCCTTGCATCAGTTATTGTTTTACCGGCAAGAGACCAGCTTCAGGGATCCAGCCACTGTGCAGAAAGCCACAGAGAAAGGTCGTGAAGTGGAGATGAGTCGTGGCAGCCCAGTTACCTTGTTTATGCAAGTTTAACTGCCTTTTCTTTCCGTCAAGTGCCCCCAAAAACAGCTGCAATGCCAGCCACCCTGGGTACCAATTCTGGCCAGCCAGCATAACATTCTGGGTCACAGTGTTGTCAGACTGTTTTGCTGTGGGACTAAAATGCATCCATGCAGAATAACCTGAATCAAATTAGTAAAGCAATCATTCTTGTAGATTCATGCCCCCATCCTTGTTCACGTCCCCTTAATAAATCTGATTTGCTGTTTCACATTTAAACTGGATTATGAGCATAGTCAGGGCTCCGTGTTTACTGCGGCAAACTAGACCTACATTCTGCAGCAGGACCTCATGCTTGCTGCAGTCAGACTATGACCAATTCTGCGGCAATTCTGTGATGGGCTTTACATTCTCTGGCTACTCAAATGAGATCCAAAATAAAATCTAGTTACCCAGAAAGAATGGTCTGAAAAAGGCAGCCTTTGGCAGTTTAGCAGATGCACAGGCAAGGCAATGCAAATCAATTCTGGCATCATGATTGGGATTGGATGGAGAGCATGGGGGAATTGAAAGGTTATTTTTTTTTTTTACTGCAGTCTATTTTATTGTTCCATGGCTCTCTCCCACCTGCCCAGTGCTGGTTTACCACAGATATGCTCCTGAGCATTCCTCTCCCTGCCTGCCTGCCCAGTTGCTTGAAGACCAGTATGGCCTGGTTGTAAAACAGTGCTGTTCCAATGGCTCTCTCCCAGCCACTTGTTTGAAGTCTGGGGGTGATGGTATGTGATGTAACGCTGCTCTAGTTGCTTCCTCCTGCTCACGCAGTTCCACACTGTTGGTGCCATTTGTGTCAGTGCCACGTGGCTTCATTATCTTCATCTCACCCACTCCCTAAGGATTTACTGTGAGGCTAGAGAGTAGCTGGACCATTTTACATTAGAAAAAGATCAAGAAAGCCTCCTATTTTTGTCTGCGATAATTACTAATACTTTTTCATTCCACAGTTCTACAATTGGCAAATAGAACCACCATTATTTCTCATGAAATAGACTTCCTGAAGTTCCATCAGTGTTTGTAGAAGGCAGTAATGGTCATAAGCTTCAGGGCTGAGTGCCAGTGGCCTGGAAAGTGGTGACTCCACTGACTACTGCAGCCCTGGGGTGATGGATGTATAATGGAGCTGCCAACAACTCATATTAATGCCATTTTAAGCTTGCTCACAATCATTTTAGCCATTTAGTTGGGGTTTTCAGTGGTGATGGCCATTTTTACTGCACCAAAAATGGTGTTTCTGTGGCAGAGGCTTGTTTCTGCGGCAGGACCATCTTTCTGTGGCAGTTGCTGCAACCACAGAATTGCAGAAAACATGGGGCCCTGAGCATATTCTTAGTTGGTGTACAGTATTGAAAGTGCATGCTTGCCTTGCTAACGCTGTCTTTACAGGGGGTTCCAGGGGAGATGCTGAAGACCAGTCCCTGGTGGTAAGTGCATTGGGTGTGTGCATACTATTAATGCTCATTGCTAACTGTGTGTCAACTACTGCAAAGGGTTATCTTCTATTACAAGGTATTTGGTCACTAGGTGGATTTGTAGGTGGTTATAGCTCTTTGGAGGGCTACACCTGGTTAGGTAGATACCCCCGCTATTATCATTCTGCATGGAGGCACCATAATATCGAATCCAGGCCCCTCAACCTGTGCTCAGAAGTACAGGCAGGGGTTGTAACCCTAGAGATAGTGCTGCCTAGGGGTTACACGTCTATAACAGGGTAAGCTGCAGAGATTTTCCTGGCAAGATGACAAGGATAGAAGGAGGATTTTTCATGGTCACCAAAAAAACACCAGGAATTAAAACTGTGAATAGTACTTCCCGTTTTAATTTGTTTATGTGTATAAGAAGGGAATTGTGGTGTTTTTTTTTTAAGTTCTAACATTTAAGAAAGTTTATGCCAGCCCATTGGCACTGAGGGTTGAGGTGCTGGATGCCACACCTCGCGCCACGCTGGTGACCCAGGTTTGGGAATGAGTCCAGGCCACCGAGGCTCAGTAGGGGAGAGAGAGAGAGAACTGAGCATCTGGAGGACTACTCTCCTCTCGGGGGGAGGGAGGGATAGCTGTCCCACCTGCTGATTGCCCTCTAGTGATGGCTGAGGGGAGATACAGGTCAGGAAGCTCGAGTCAACGCAGGAGTCGGAGGGAAGGGGGTAGGGAGAAAACCAGGAAAATGGAGCTGGCAGGCTCCGTGATGGCCACCAGTGCCCGTCCCGACACCCAGAATCTGGATTTGTGTTCCGGGGTGAGGGGAAGCCAGCAGTCCTCGCCCTGGCCCTGTCATGGTTGGCAATCCATGGGGGATCACTGGGATAGTTGGGGTGGGAAAAGGTGGGACCTGAGACTGTCCAAGGGAGGGACCAGAGCCACCTGCCAGGCTCCCCAGAGGATAACATGTATGCAGAAAAAAAATTTAAGAAACGTAAAAATTAATTAAACATAAAAATTCAAAACAGTCCCCTAAATAAATGACTAAGACTATTAAAAAACTAATTAAAAAGAAAAAGAGACTTTACATTTCATATTTAAAAAATAAAACTCCTAAAAATTTCTCCCTATTTAAAAAAATACAAAAGAAATGTAAATCCACTATAAAAAGGGCAAAAACAGATTGGGAATACCATCTGGCAAACTCTGCCAACAAATCCAACAGTAAATACTTTTATTCCTATATAAATTCTCTTAAAAAACAGTGTGTCAAGTACAGTAGGGCCCCAATGTTTAACAATGAAACCATTTCATCCTCAAAACATATGGCTAATATATTCAACAATAAGTTCTGTGAGATATCTGAGATTCTGTGAGCATTTGACTCTGTTCCTCACGTGGGCCTGTTGGATAAGCTGGGAGAAATGGGGTTGGGGAACCAGATGATCAGATGGATAGGCAATTGGCTCCAGGACCGGACCCAGAGGGTCGTAGTTGGCGGGATAGTCTCATCCCCAAGGAGGGTCATTAGTGGGGTCCCACAGGGATCAGTCCTTGGGCCCCTTCTGTTCAACGCCTATGTCAGGAATCAGGAGTGAGATGAGTCTCTTTGCGGATGACTCGAAACTGGGGGCGGTGGTGGATGGGGAGGAGGGGAGGGTGGCCCTACAGGGGGACCTGGAGGCTCTGGAAAGATGGTCTAGAAAGTGGAAGCTGAGGTTCAATGCAGGAAATGCAAGGTACTCCACCTGGGGCAGAAACCCAGGCCAAGTGTACACCCTGGGGAGAATGCTACAAGTCTCGATGGCTGAGAGGGACCTGGGGGTGGTGGTGGATGTCAAGATGAACAACTCTGAGATTTGTGGGAGGGCAGCAGCCAAGGCCAACAGGATGCTGGGATGCATTGCTAGGGGGATCACCTCCAGAAGGAGAGTGATACTCCCTCTGTATAACTGCTTGATGAGGCTGCACCTTGAGTACTGTATGCAGTTTGGAGGCCACACTAAAGGGACATTAACCTCCTGGAGAGGGTCCAGAGGAGGGCAACCAAAATGATTTCGGGCTTGGGGGACAGGACCTATGAGGAGGCTCGAAGAGCTAAATATGTACACATTGGAAGAGAGAAGGGACCGGGGGACATGATAGAGGTCTTCAGGTACATGAAGAGGGTAAATAGGGGAGGAACAGTCAGGGTGCTTGAAGGAAGGAGGAGGGCCACTAGAGGGCATGGGTGGAAGCTGGAGGGAAGATTCAGGGAGAAAGGAGGAGGTGCTACTTCACTGAGAGGGTGGTGGAGCCATGGAATGCACTGCCTAGGGGGCTGGTGGAGGCAGAGACAGTGGAGAGTTCAAGAGGGGTGGGACAGGTACAGGGGAAGGGTTCTGGAAGCAAAATCCAATGCAGCAAGAATATCCGGAACTGGGAAGGGAGAAGCCAGAGTAGGCGAGGGGGGCAGCAAGGTCAGCACCCAGGGTGGCGGCTGACCAAACGAGCAGACACGAAAGACCATTAAGCCTATTCTGCTGGCATTTTAGTATGTTAGTATATTTGGTATGGCCCGAGACCACCCCATAACCACTGACCAAAGAGAAGCCCCTTATATCACTCTATCAGAAGATCTTATATTATTAAAACTAAAACTTCAAAAGAACAAAAATTGCCCTGCCCTCAACAATATAGCCGGCCATTATCTATTCCTACCAGGTGACTCCTTAGTCCATCCATTAAAATTACTTTTTGAAGGTTGCTTTTCCTCAGATCACATACCTGAGGACAGGAAAAAAGGATATGTAACTGATTCATAAAAAAAGGCACTAAATCGTCTTGGGAAAATTATAGGCCAATCAGTCCAACTTCAAATATTTGTAAAATATTAGAAAGCCTAATCAAAGATTTGATAGCCCTCGTTGTAGATGCTCAGGATCCAGAACAACTTGGCTGCAAAAAAGGCAGGGGATGTCTCACAAATCTAATGTGTTTCTATGAAACTATTAGTTAACATCTTGATAACAACACACCCTGTGATGTCATTTTTCTGGACTTCAGTAAGGCTTATAATGGCCTGCCACACAGAGGCTTAATAGCAAAACTTCATAATTTAAACAGCAATCGATATATTACAAATTGGATAGCTAACTGGCTGACAGGTAGATCTCAAAAAGTTGTAACAGACGGTCACCATTAGGAATCAGGAAAGGTGGCTAGTGGAGTCCCCCAGGGATCTTTGCTAGAACTCTGCTTATTTCAGATCTTTGTCTTACATATGACCCAAAAATGTCTTACTGCCACCATAAAATATGCAGATGACATCAAGCTTTGTGGCCCTTGTGATAAACAGTCTTCCATAATACAAAATGATTTGGACAAAATTGTTACCTGAGTTTACACATGGGGGATGAAACTTAACGCTACAAAATGTAAGGTTATGCACTAAGGGAAATCAAACACAATGGTTAAAGGACAAGTAAACAAGCTTTTTACAAATTTTTTTTTTAAATGCTGCAATGGGCTTATAAAGGAGAGGCAGTTATTTACACTTATACTGAATCTGCATTTATTAAAGTAGGAGAAATGTAGTTTCATAGCATTTGACAATTTTAAACACGGCCTCTCCTGATTCAAAAATCCTGCTCTGAGAATCCTAAAATTGCTGCCTTGATGATGTCAATGAAGTGAGAGATGTCAGCTGTGTAGATGTATTCGTGCTCCACTAACTGAATTTAAATGCGAATAACTTTTAAATGAAAAATGATAGCATGGAACTTTGAGCACGAAAGTTGTTCAGCACAAAAATATCAACACAATGAGACATGTTTCATTTATAGGTACATTTTAGTTTTTTTTTAAATTAGTGAAAAAAGCAGCACAAAATTCAGTTTGTTTGTTGTTTTGGCAACAAACAGATGTAAATAATTTTAAAACCAAAAAATGATTGCATGATACTGTGAGCACAAAAGTTGTTCCAGCACAAAAATATCTATAAAAATGAGTGGTGTTTCAATTATAGATACCTCTTTGTTTGTTTTTTTTATAATTCGCAAAAAACAGCAGAAAATTCAGGGTTTTTTTTTGTCACTTTGGCAACAAACAAATGTAAATAACTTTAAAACAAAAACATGATAGCATGGTACTGTGAGCACAAAAGTTGTTCAGCACAAATATATCTACAAAATGAGTGGTGTTTCATTTATAGATGCCTTTTAGTTTTTTTATAATTAGCAAAAACTGCAGAAAATTTCATTTTCTTTTTCACTTTTTGCAACAAACAAATGCAAATAGCTTTAAAACAAAATATGATAACATGGTACTTTGAGCACAAAAGTTGTTTAGCACAAAAATATCTGCCATATGAGTGGTGTTTCATTTATAGATACCTTTTAGATTGTTTATAATCAGCAAAAAATGGTAGGAGATTCAATTTGTTTTTCACTTTTTGGGAGTTATGGCATAAATGGAATATGCTACCTCCCTACTGGACATATTGTTCAAAATCTAGCCCATTAGGCGTACAACAGTTTTGCTCCCCCATTCCCCCATCCCCATTCAAAAGGCAGGAGGTGGGAACTATTTGAAAAGTAAATTGCAGTTTGGTTAATTGGAAAGGCACAAGAACAAAAAATATCAGCAGTATTTCCAATAGGGAGGTAGCATATTCCATTTATGCCATACCTCCAAAAAAGGGAAAAATTGATTTTCCTGCTATTTTTTGCTGATTATAAAAAAATCTAAACTGTATCTATAAATGAAACACCACTCATTTGGCAGACATTTTTATGCTAAACAACTTTTGTGTTCAAAGTAACATGCTATCATATTTCATCTTAAAGCTATTTGTATTCTTATTTTGTATCTGAACTCTATAACTTTATTGTAAATAACTATGTACTTGTGTACCTTGGTTTCTCTGTAATACCGTTTTCTCCCTACCCAAATGTATTCCTATTTGTTCTACCTCTTTTGCAGTTGAAATATTGGCTATTGTTAAATTATGTTGTTATCAGTCATGTTTGTTCTGTATGCATTGATGTACTGTACCCTCCCGGGTTGTGCCTGAAAATAGTCATTGCCATGGCTAGTGCACCCTACCCGGTCAACAAAACTAAATAAATTTGTTTGTTGCAAAAAGTGAAAAAGAAAACTGATGTTTTTTGCATTTTTTTGCTAATTATAAAATAGCTAAATGTTATCTATAAATGAAACACCACTCATCTTGTAGCTATTTTTGTGCTGAACAACTTTTGTGCTCACAGTACCATGCTATCATTTTTGTTTTAAAGTTATTTGCATTTTCTTGTTGAAAAAATGAAAAAGAAAATGGAATTTTCTGCTGGTTTCTGCTAATTATAAAAAAAAAACTTAAAGTATATATAAATGAAACACCACTCATTTCGTAGATATGTTTGTGCTGAACAACTTTCATGCTCACAGTACCATACTATCATTTTTTTGTTTTAAAGCTATTTGTATTTGTTTGTTGCCAAAGTGACAAAAATTTAATTTTCTGCTGCTTTTTTTTTCGCTGATTTAAAAAAACCAAAAGGTATCTATAAATGAAACACCTTTTGTAGATATACAGTATACGTGCTAAACAACTTTCGTGCTCAAAGTTCCATGCTATCATTTTTCATTTTAAAGTTATTTGCATTTGAATACAGTTAGTGGAGCACAAATACATCTACACAGCTGGCATCTCTCACTTCACTGACATCATCAAGGCAGCAATTTTAGGATTCTCAGAGCAGGATTTTTGAACCAGGAGTTCTGTGAGACTGGGTGGCTCCCCCTGCATCTCAGGCTGCAATACCAGGCTTGCCTGCTGGTTAAAAAATCCCTGCTGGGGCTCATGCCAGAGTCCACCTCCACCTTCTTTGAAAAATTCAAGGCACAAAGCCAGAGAGTTATATGCAGAAATGTGCTTACTTCATTGTGTCAAAATTGTGCTAGTTCAAGTGAGGGAAACCAGTCAGCATGTAGCAGGACTGGCTACCAATACATTTTGTATAGCATGCTTAGTCATGGGATAGAGAGCCCATCACTGACCTGATTTACTTATTTATTTATTTATTGCGGTTTGAGATTAGTACATCTGAGCCGAGGGCTCATTTACAAAGGCTCCAAGTCGTGATGAAAACAGTACAAAGCAAGACAAAACAGAACGCATTGGTGAACACAAAGTAAACAACATGCTAATAAGTGCTTTAGACAGCAAGTATAGTATTACAGGATTACAGGACAAGAGGGCAGGAATACAAGGTTAACAAGAGCAATTCAGTCTAACTGGCACATTAAATGAATGATGTCCAGTGAAAAGGTGGGTTGAAGTTGCCAGAGATAGCTTTGTCAAGTTGAGAGGTGGAGGGGAGGTGGTGAAGCAGCCAATGATAGCTTTGTCCAAGCTGAGAGGCGCGGGGGTGGGGAGAAGAAGCAGCCAGTGATAGCTTTGTCCAGAATTGAGAGCTGGGGGGATTATCAGGGAGAGGGAGGAATGGAGGGGGACCTTTGAGCAGCGGCTGGAGGTGGGAATTTTGGGGGGTGGGGAAGGGGATAAAGGGGAGTTTGTAGGTTGGAGGAGGGTGGGGTGAGTAGGAAAGGCAGTGGCAGGACCAGGTACAGATGGGGTGTCGCCAGTTAGATGTGGCATCGCCTGTTAGATAGTACAGTCACTGGCACATTTGTTGGCTAGGTATGCATGTAGCCCTAATTTGAACTGGCTAAGTTTGTTACATTCGAGTAGAGGTGGAGGCAGGTCATTGAGCCATTTAGGTCCACAATACAAAAGGGATCTCTGGGCAAGAGAGATGCGTTTGAATGGCACTACAAGTCCTCCCTTTGATGCACTTCTGGTACTGATAGTAGGTTGGGCAGTTTCAAAGAGGGTGGAGGTGGACTCTGGCATGAGCCCCAGCAGGAATTTTTTAACCAGCAGGCAAGCCTGGTATTGCAGCCTGAGATGCAGGGGGAGCCACCCAGTCTCACGGTAGAGGGCACAAGTATGCGTCTGGTAGTGGACTTCCAGGACCAAGTGACAGGCCTTATTTAGCAGGGTTTTGACCCTTTTTAATGTGGTGTCGGAGATAGCCCCATAGGTCGTGAGACCGTAGTCCACTGAGGACAAGACAGAGATACTCGTGACCAGTTTTAAGGTGTCAGGCATCATTGATAGTCAGTGGCAGTACAGAACATCTAGTTTCATGTTGGGAGCTTTGACAAGCTGCTCAGCATGAGTGGAGAAGGTGAGGGTGTCATCTGGGTAAATCCCTAAGTATTTAAATGTGTCTACGTGTTCAAGCGCATCACCTTTGTGGCTCAGAATCCTCAGGGGGCTGTATCTCTTCTTGTTCTGGGGTGTGGAGAAGAGGATGCTTTTGGTCTTTTTATAGTTCAGCATTAGTTTGTTTTGGGGAGAACCAAGATTCCAGTTTTTGAAAGTTGTCTTGCATTTCAGTGGAGATAGATACTGAGTCTCTGCCAGTTGTTGAAATGACAGCATCATCCACACAGAGCACCATGTGTGCTGAGCAGGCAGAGGGCAGAGTATTAATAAAGAGGCTGAAAAGGAGGGGGTCCAAGATTGACCCTTGGGGGACCCCTAAGCTCACCTTCTGGGGTTCTGAGAGAGTGCCGCCCGATTCTTACTCGCTGTGTCTTATGCAATAAGTAGCTGTTGAACCAGGAAACAGTGCTAGCGGACGGCTCTGTGGATAGGGGACAGTGTCTGAGCAGTTGGTGGTTAACAGTGTCAAATGCCTTAGTGAGGTCTACAAAGACAGACCCCACTGCCATCCCTTTGTCCAGCGTCCCATAGAGCTGGGAGGTGTATTCAACTAGGCGGTGAGTGTGGAGAGTTTTTTCCAGAATCCGTGTTATTGTCTGCAGAGTAAATTGTTTTTTTCAAGGTATTCGATGAGCTAGTCAGAGACCACCCTTTCAATGGCTTTGGAAAGGGGGGTAGTATTGAGATGGGCCTAAAGTTTACAGGTTTGTTCTGTCACCAGATTTAAAGACTGGAGTAATAAGCGCAGCCTTCCATTTGTCGGGGATCACACCTGATCTTAGGGAGACATTAAAGACCTCGGTGAGTTTGGCAGTGACTTCATTTAGGGTGAGGGTGACCATCTTCATGTCAATTTGGTCACTGCCCATCCGTGTTTTCGCTAGAACTCACTTGATATATTTTATAGCCTCATTTCTAGTTATCAGCCTGAAGTAAAAAGGCAAGGTGCTGTTGGTGCGAGAGGGGGGTGAGTTCAGGTTGGGGAGCTGGCCTGTCGGTGTATGGGTGAGGTAGTCTTTTGGTAACACATTGCTTAGGTCTGTGAATGCGATGTTGAATGCATTTGCAATGTCCCTTGGGTCCTGCAATGTTTTAGATGTGGTTACAATGAGGTTGGGGGTGAGCTGGAGGCTCTTCCTGTGAGTGATCTCACAGAGTCCCAAAATTCCCATCCACAGCCCCAGCCCTTGCTTGGCGGAGCATTGTAGTAAGAGGCTTTGGCAAGTTTGATGAGCTTCGTGCAGCTTGTTCTGGCTGCCTTGTAGACTGAGAGGTCAGCTGAACAATAAAAGGTGCATGTACATATTAAAGGGACAGTGCTGCAGGTGAGTGAATAAAACAATTCATGTTATTATAAAGCACAACATACACATTAATTAAATCTTATCACATACTTTATCTGGTGATGTCCTGTGACTATCTAGCAGAATCATAATGGTGCAATCATATGGGACGTGTGTGATCCACATATGAGAATGGATTTCTAAGCTGAAATCTCTGAGGTACCTCGCAGACAAATCTATTCAAAACTCACCTTCACATGAACTTATTTGGGCTATCTGGGTCTTGTTCATTGTTAAAAAAAAGTGGTTCTAATGAAAAAACAAGTTTGATGTCATAAGGAGCAGCTGTTTCTAAAGTATTAACTGAAAACTGTGGCAACTGTATGAAGCGTTAAAGGCAGGAATGGCATTGGCAGCACCCGCAACCCAGACCCGACCACGGAGGGCGCTGAAATCAAAGGACTCCTGCAACAAGTCCTTAGAGAAATAAAAAACTTTAAATCCTCGGTGTTAGTTCTTGAAGAGAAAGTACTTTCCCTACATAACCAGATCCATGATGCCGAGACTTACCTCTCATACACCGAAGAGAAGGACAGCCAGGACGAGGCATGGATCCAAGAGTTGGGAAGGCTGATACAATTCTTATGGCACTGTGCAGAGGATGCAGGAAACCACAGCAGGAAGAATAGTCTGCGGGTTATAGGATTTCTGGAGGGGGTGGAACAAAAAGATCCTGCTGGCTTTCTTCAGTGGGAACTACCTAAGTTGCTTAACTATACCTGGTGCCTGAGTGTCGAGACTGAACAAGTGCACTGCTCCCTGGCACCCCAAAAGCTGGAGGAAGACTCTGACCATTGCTGGCAAAATTCCTGCGTATCCAGAGAAAGGGAGGATTTTTGCACTGGTCAGGGAGAGAGGGACTCTAAACTGGCAAAGATATCGGATATACATTTTCAGTGACTACTCGGTCGAGTTGGCAGCCAGGAAGAAGCAGTTCATGGAGGCAAAGAAAGCTTTTCAAGATGACAGAATAACTTATCACCTGCAATACTCAGCCAAAATGCAGATAAATCAGATTGGGGTCCCAAGCACTTCTGAATCTTCTATGAAAGCTGAAGCATGCCTGGCCAGACAAATCCCTCCTGTGGCAGGCTAGACATAGCACTGCACTGACTGTAGGCAGACAACCAGGGAGGGCCACCACACCACCATTTGGCACGGAACACAGGGCCACCTTGGAGACAGACAGGGAATGCCAGCATGCAGTTCAGACCACCACAGTGAAAGGCCCAGCAGTAGGCAAAGGGACAAAGTTAAAACAGGCTTTGAAAAACTCAGGGATAGCCGCAAAGCAAGGGACAATAGCAAACTCCAGGTCATGAGTCTCCAGCTCAGATTCAGCTGCTGAACCTGCCCCTAAAAGACTCAGACAGGAGAAGGACACTCCAGAAAGCCACACTGGCCTGGCCCCAGAATCTTCTGCCTCACAGACAGTAACCCCCCAGAGCAGAAGTAGCAAAGCCGAACGAAACCAGGAAAACTGACATTGCTGCACAGGGCACAGACTTTCTGCCAGAGTGGGCCAGACTTCCACCTGCAGTAAGTGGACAGTGGGCAAAGTCTTTAACTTCTTTTCCTAGAGTGGACTTTTAATGTTAATAGCACCAGGCATGGTGCTTGCCTAAAACTATGTAATTTTAATTGAATGAAACTTCAAGATTTCCATCAGTTTTTACAGGCATTCATTTTTGGTTTCATAGTCCATTGTATCAACCATCACTGACCACAGGGCAGTCTTAAGTGCACATGCCAGTTGACATCTGGGGGGGGCATTCTCCCCAGGGGCACCGTTGTCTGACAGTGTCCTCAGCTCGCTAGCTCACAACTGCGTAATAGGTTAGACAACTCTGCACTACTCCACTCCCCACTCTGAACGACAATGCCCTGTTGTCCCACCGCCCCATTGGATGGCGAAGTCGCAGGCATTGTCCAATTCTTTAAGTGATCCCTCCATGGGGGTCACATGGGTAAACTCATAAGCCCACTGGGCTCCTCTACGCAACCATCTTCTGTCAGTTAGCCACCCCAGCCAGCCAAGAGCTGCGTACACTTTAATACCAGGGGTTCACTGACAGTCAGGAGACATGAAGATATGTGATTGACAGGACTGTCAGGCACTCTTCCTACACAGCGACTAGACTGACTGCTAGACAATGATCTCCACATCTACCGGCTCTCGGTGGTACCTCAGAGTAATCTGGCATACAGAGGACCAGTGTAGCTGGCTTGCTTAAGGACATCCACTACCCCCCATCCTGTCATTCATACCTCCAAATTTAGCCCTGCTTAACAGAAAAGGTACCCCTCCCCTACCTTCCCATTCAGCTCAAAAGTCAAGTGCTCAGTCACTGCATGGTGAAGCTCTGCTTATGAGCTACCACTGAACACAATGATTCTGTGTAGCTTTAGGAAACAAGACAGAGTAGAATAGCCTAACTCTGCTAAAGTAATTAACATAACTATGTAATTGACCAAGCTATGTCTCCTAGCAACCTGCTTCCCTCTACTGTGATTCAGCAAACACAATGGCAGTTAGGGCAGAACACGCATGCTCAGGCAGGGGTGTCTACTTGGGAGCATGCACTGTTGTGTAGTCGAGTGTGCAAAGCCACGAATGACCATACATTCCATCTATTGGTCAGAACAGTGCACACTCATAGACCTGGACTCTCAAGTGAGAGGACATTCCTCCTTGCCATCTTCCCCACGTTGGACTAAAATATTGCAGCCTGCAGGGGACTTCTCTACCAGTAGGGCTTCACACAAGACAACTTGCATACCCAGGCAGCCCTGGGTGCCTATCTGCACGTCTGGACCTGATCAGCAAGGTGAGGACTCAGGTTGGTCAATTTATACACAGGACCATAGGGGGAAGTAGGACACTTTTCTGCAGGGTTTTCCAACTATCATTTGGTTGCAAGGGGAGGCATGAGTGGTTATCTGCCACCCATGGGAACTGCAGAGCAAACAGAACAAGCCTAGGCCAGACTTCCACTACAGTTACTGACACCACTTGCTACACAATGGAGCACTTCTTAAGCAGCGACTACATCCCTGTACCCATCCTGGGCTTGCTCCACCTAATCCCTCTCCCCCCTTCCCACCCACAGCACCCCAGTTGGTTGAAGGGCACAAACTCAGGGGTGTCCGTTTTACCCAGTTATACACCTAAATGGTTTTTCCAGCATGTCCTAGAGACTGGGGGTGGAAGTTTCAAGGTGGTTTTCACATCACACTGTGCATATCCCCAGCTCAAAAGACATTAGTTTTCCTTAACATTGTACTGCTATTTCTCATGCTGCATTTGCAGTTTGTTAGATGTTTAACAATTTAGACATTTGTAGCTGAACGTCTACTGTTGATGATGTTTTATGCTCACAGGGTCAAGACAAGTCCCCTACACAAGTCACTAGTTATGCAGCTGGTGCATGCCTTGGTAGTCAGTCCCCTCTGAAGGGACTGACTTCTGAGATGAAGGTAAACAGGGATGGTTGCACCACTCTCACACAACAGATGCACGAACCCATGGTCACAGATACCCAAGGTACTTTTTACAGCTCCCCTACCAAGTTGGGCACTAGGAAGTTTAACTTCAATAGGCACACCTCTGCCCTTGGTGTCCCCTTCTCATCCAATGTAACTGATGGCTAGCACCCCAATTAAATAGATATCCTGGAATGTAAAAGGCATTCATTCCCCAATTAAGAAGCATAACATTTTGGATTTTCTCAGGAGGGAGAGGGCAGATGCAGCTTTTTTATAGAGACCCATTTGTCCAAATATGAATCTAACAAGCTTAAAATGGCTTCAGTCTCTCAGGTTTTCAGCAGCACATATAAGAGTGGAGATGTGGCCATACTGGTACACAAATAAGTCTCCTTCACTCCAGCTAAAGTTACCACAGACCCAGCAGGTAGATTCATGATAGTGCAGGGGAACCTGTAGGGGCAGGACGTTATATTATGTAACCTTTAAGGCCCAAATCTCACATAAGCTGCCTTTAGGAAGTACAAGAAAACAGGAAGGGGGAGGACAGGGAGGAGTACTTGACAGAATCGAAGGAGGTGACAAGGGCAGTAAGGGGAGCCAAAGCATCTAAGGAACTCAGGCTGGCACAAGGCATTAAGAAGGGGGAGAAGGACTTCTTTAAGTACATCAGGGAGAAAGGAGCTGTAAGGACCACATAGTAAGGATTAGGAAGGAGGGGTTGGGTGGAAGCAAGGGTGCGATAGGCGGAAGCTAAATGAGTACTTCTGCTCAGTATTTACTAAAGAGAAGAGGGGTGACACCCAGGTGGGAGAAATGGCAAAGCGGGGAAGTGGTGACAGATGAGAATTCATGGAGAGCAGAGTTGAGAGAGGGTTTGAAGGCACTGAGGGTGGACAAAAAGTCAGACCCAGATGGCATCCCCCAGGGTACTGAAGGAGCTGGCAGAGGTCCTTGCAGGACCTTTAGCAGACCTATTTAATGCCTCACTACATTTGGGGTGTGTACCTCAGGACTGGAGGATGGCTCATGTGGTGCCTCTCCACAAGAGTGGCCCCAAGGATGAACCGGAAACTACAGACCAGTGAGCCTCACATCCATCGTGGGTAAGCTAGTGGAGACTATCCTGAAGGAGAGGCTGGTGGCCCTCCTAGAGACCGAAGGACTACAGGACAGCAGACAGCATGGCTTCATACATGGCAGATCCTGCCAAACCAACCTGGTCGAGTTCTATGACTGGGTAACTAGGCAACTGGACAGAGGCCATGCAGTGGATGTCCTGTATCTGGACTTCAGTAAGGCATTTGACTCAGTGCCACATGGAAGGCTGGGAAGGAAGTTAGTAGGCACAGGGGCGGGTGCAAAGCTGGTGAGATGGGTAGGAAACTGGCTGCAGGGAAGGCAACAGAGGGTGGTGGTGGGTGGGGAGCTCTCACACCCAAGGGCAGTGATGAGCGGTGTTCCACAGGGCTCAGTGTTGGGACCAGTGTTATTTGGGATATTCATTGCAGACATATCATGGGACATCAAGAGCAAGATCAGTCTGTTTGCTGATGATACCAAGGTAGGTGCGGTGGTGGATGACCTAGCGGGATGGCAGGGGTTGCAGGATGATCTGGCAAAGCTTGAAACCTGGTCAGACACCTGGCAACTGGGCTTTAATGCCAAAAAGTGCAAGGTGCTGCATTTTGGGATGAAGAACCCAAGGAGGAGTTACCAGCTAGGGGAGTGCAGCCCCAGACAGAGGAGGAGGAGGAGAAGGATCTGGGTGTGCTCATTACAGGGTCAATGAACAACTCGGCACAATGTAGGAAGGCAGCTGCAAGGGCCAACGGAATGCTGGGTTGTATTGCAAGGGGTATATCCTTGAGGAGGGAGGAGGTGATTCTGCCACTGTATAGGTCATTAGTTAGACCACACCTGGAGTACTGCGTGCAGTACTGGCGTCCGTATCTGAAGAGGGACATTAAGTTACTGGAGGGGGTGCAGTGCAGAGCGACAAAGATGATCAAGGGGCTGGGGGACGTATCATATGAGAGGAGGTTGAAGGAGTTGAACATGTACTCACTGGAGGAGAGGAGAGACAGGGGTGACATGATTGAAATCTTTAAATACATGAAAGGAATAAACAAGATGGGTACAGAGGGGCTGTTCAAAGTAAGGGAGGGGAGGGCCACCAGGGGCCATGATATGAGACTGGAGCAAGGAAGGTTCAGGAGGGAGATGAGGAGACACTTTTTTACAGAGAGGGTGGTGGCTGGGTGGAATGTGTTGCCTGCTGAAGTGGTATGCAGTAGAACAGTGGACTGCTTAAAGCGAGGATGGGACAGGACACAGGAGCAGGGTTAATGAAGGGAAGGGTGGGAGGGAGGGCAGCTGCAGATAAGGGTGCTAGCTGCACATTCGAGCAGACTTGATAGACACCTCGGCCTTTATCTGCTGTGGAAATTTACAGTATGTCGTATGCAGACTTCTACCATTGCTTGCACAGACTTTGCAGGAGTGCAAGAAAGGCCACATGGTCTTGGGCAGAGACATGAATGTGGTTATGGACAAGTTTCTGGGTAGGAGTAAAGCCACCACTGGTCAAAACATTCAGGACACTGTGGCACTGAATGACCTCACCCAGGAGCTCAGATTCCTGGATATCTGGAGAGTGGTCCACCCCAAAGGAAGAGATGTCACATTCTTCACCAACCTGCATCAAACATTCTCCAGTCTCCAGGCCTCCAGGTTGGGAGGCAGTATAGCGCAGTGGTTTAAGGCTCTGAGCTGCAAATCTGGAGACTTGAGTTTGAATCCCACAGCCCCCACTTTCATACTGTGTGACCCTGAGCAAGTCACTTAACTTCCCTGTGCTCCCAGGTTGCACCTGTATATAAGTTTTCAGCTTAGTGTGTCTCACCTGGTTAAACAATTGGGGGAAAAAAAGATTCTACCTTTGGATGACCCCGGCCCATTGGACCCCACACGTCACAGGTGCCTGCATAGGTGTGACAGTGGTCTTAGACCATGCCCCAGTCTCCTTCACATGGGCACCCCTCACTACTGCTGAATAGGCCTGGGGCAGATGGTGACTCAACACGTCCATCCTTAGGGACAAGGATCTCTGCAGCAGGTTGAGAGAGGAAATCAAGACTTTCCTTGAAGTGGGCAAAGCTGAAGACACCTCAGTTGCCACCCGATGGGATACCCTTAAAGCTTTTATAAAGGGAAGGTGCATTGGCTACACTTCACACTTACAGAAGTCCAAACTCTAAGAATTAGAGACCCTACAGGAGAATCTCAAAGAGAAAGAGAAAAAGTGCATGGAGGCATCAGGAGATAAGAGTGGTCTCCTGGCAGAGATAGCAGGAATAAGTTACAAAATCAATAAGCTGCTACATCAGAAGGCAGAGTATGCCCTGTTCCGGTTATGGCAAATGTTTTTGGAATTCGTAGGGAATTCTGGCAGGCTACTGACCTACCAGCTGAAGAAGTGCCAGGAAAGATCCCAGATTCCTTCCATTAACAAGGGAGCTGGCACCCTCACTAGGGATGAGAAAGACATAAATGAGGAATTTCTCAACTTCTAAAATTCTCTCTAGTCTAGTGAAACTCAGGCCCTAAAGGGAGAACGAGAAGCCTTCCTCTCCACCTTGCAGCTGCCCTCCATAGAGGCTACTGCAAGAGAGGCCCTGGAAAAGCCACTTTCCCAAGAGGAACAGGGAAGGCTCTAAGTAGCATGGAAAGCCCTGGGGAAAGATGGCCTACCAGTGGAATTTCTGGCAGCCTTCAAAGATACACTATTGGATCCCCTGTCTCATGCTTTAGCAGAAGCCAGCAGGACCATTGACTATCGTTTTCTATGTGCATGGTGCAGATCTCTCTCTCACCCACAAGCTGGGGAAAAATGCATCACTGTGTGGCAGTTATAGGCCCATTTCCTTGATCACGGTTGACTGTAAAGCCTTTGCTAAAGATCTGAGGATGAGGATGAGAGAGACCATCAGAACCCTACTAAATAAAGATCAGGTAGGCTTCATCCCAGGGTGCAGAGGTACAGAAAACCCCCACACCCCAACCATACTCCTCTCCCTGGACACAGAAAAGGCATTTGACAGGATAGAATGGGGGTACCATTTCCATGGTCTGGGGAAGTTCAGCATTGTTCCAAACTTTATAGGGTGGATAAAGATGCTGTATCATGGGGCCTCAGTCAAGGTTATCACCAACAGACGGTCATCCAGCACTCATCCCCTGGGAAGGGGGACCAGGCAAGGCTGCTCTCCTCCCCCTCTCCTCCGCTGTTTGTGCTGGTCTTACACCTGCTGCTGCAGGCAATCAGGCAGTCCCCAGGAATCTGCAGAATAGTCATGGGAGAGAAACACAAAACATTTTCTTATGGGGACGACATAATGCTTACACTCACAAAACCTCATGAATCCATTCCAGTCCTGCTGGATCTGACGTTTAGATATATTCATCTTTCAGGCTATAAGCTGAATGTATCCAAATCCCACTTTCTTGCCTCCTCTCCCATGGTAGCAGCCAGCAGGACAGCACCTGGACTACCTCGGCATACATTTCCACTGGAAACTGGACTACATTAGCAAGCTGAATTACAGTCAGTTGCTGGATGAACTTGAGAAAGACTTGAACAGATGGGGCCACCTGCATTTATCACACTGGGGCAAGGCACAAGCCTTCAAAATGATGGCTGTGCCGAGAGTGCAATATATAATGGACAACCTATCCATCAGGATAGATCCCAAAATGGTCAAAGCCGTTCACTCTAAAATGCAGGCCTACTTTTGGGAAAAGAGCCACAACACCATAGTTGGACAAAGCTTGTTGTGGATGTTGGGTAGGGAGGACTCAAGCTTCCAGACTACCCCCTAAAGTGCATAGCTCAGGCACTAGTGCAACTGGCCCAAATTGCCCCCAAATACCCACAGGAGGCCAGACCTAAATGGGTGGACTGCAAAGCATGTAAGATGTGGTGGAAATATGTGAAATTTAGCAACTGGAAGCCTAAGAGGGACCCACCCTTGCTAATGCAGGCTTCCCGTGCCTTCACATCGGAGATCAGTCAGCACAAAGTGCCCTGTGAGGGTCCAGGGGGATTATATCTCTAATGGACCTGGTAGACTCTGCAAACAGAACCTTGATGTCCTTCTCCTAGATGCAACAACAATTCACACTTCCCAAACAGCAGCACTGGTGGTACCTCCAGCTGAGGTACACCCTGGGAGAAATACTAGGACACCTCATGAGACAGCTGCATCCGGATCCTATAGATGCTTTCCTCTGATCTACAGGTGGGAGAACCCTGTGCAGAAGCATAATATATGCACACCTGTGAGACACGCAAGCAATAACACACAATGAGGTGTGGGTCATCACCTGATAAGAGCACATCCAGGTGCATTATGAGGCATGAGGCATTTGTGCCAAGTGCCTTATGCACTCGGGCATGCCCTTATTAGGAGATAACCCACACCTCAGAGTGTGTTCTTGAGCTTCTAAAATGCCCCCCCCCATAAACCCCCGTAGTAAAAAAAAAATATGATTAAAAAATGTGCTAAAACTGTTCTCTATGCAGAATGCAGAAAAACAGTCCATCTGTATTCCAATAGCTAGGAACTGCAGGAAGTTGGTGTGTGTCTGTCATCTCTGTCTCTCCTCTAAGTAACACTTCCTTTTTTTATTTACTGTATTTTACTTTTGATGAGGCTTTCTGTTTCAGATGTTTGTAGCTACCAGATAGCTTGAGTCCATTGTTGGGTGCTCTATACTGAGGTTTTTGTGTAGTGCCTGTAGGTCTAAGCAAAGGTTAGTGTAGAGAGTGCACCTGGTTGGGTTGTGTTTCTGTTGCCAGTCTCTACTCACATCTCTCTCTCTTTCTTCCACAGCACTTTGTTTTGTTTTTTTATTTAGTTCCCTTTTCTTTAGAGTTTTTATTTTTTTTATTTTCAGCCATCGGCTCACAGGTTGTGAGTGAGCATGTCCCGTAGTGGCCACTGTGTTGACCGGTTTCCACTTCCTGGTTGTACTGAAATGAAGAAATAAATTGTGCTGTGTGGTGGTTTTGTGACTTGTATCCTGTCATGCATAGAATTAGGAGAGAAAGTTTTTCTTTCCAGTTTTGTGCTGTCACGGATGTTGAGGGGTGGATGCGAGAGGAAACGGGCTGATAAAGTTGACGTCATAGTTAGCGTCACTGGTCAGTCACTTTGAAATGCTGGGAGGGATCGAGTGATGGATCTACACTGGTCAGGGGCAAACAGGAATGAAACAAACAAAAAAAACTGAACAGGTAGCAAGTCCATAGACTTTTTTGTGGTAGAGGAAATCGGGGGATGCTATATTTTTTTCGGTTGCTGGCACGCTAGCACCGCTCTCTCAGTGCAGCAGTTGTGGTTCCCCCACTTACTAGGTCATGGGCTGCATTGGGAGAGCAGTGCCGCAGAATGGCATAGATTGATTTTTCCATGTGGTATGTTTGGTTGGCACAAGTAGTGCCGGTTTGCTATGATATTGTCTGATAAGGACACAGGTCTGAAGGACTGTTAGCCAATCAGATTTGTTGACTTTAAATATCCATTTTATAAAATCAAAGATCCCACAGTCAGAGTTTAAAAGAGATGGCCTGAAGAACTGGCATAGGAAATCACGCCACAGATCTGATGCCAGTGCTGGAGTGCCGCAAGGAGTGCTATTAAAGTCACTAAATGGAGGTTTATCCAATTCAAGATCCTGCATAGGTGGCACAGAACTCCTCAAAAATCCATGTCTGGGTCCTGATATCCTCAGGCCAGTGCTGGGGGTATGGAACAGAGGAGGGCACTATCATTCACATTCTCTGGTCTTGTCCCATACCGAAGGCATACTGGAACAAGATACAGATAATTACAAGTAATATCCTGAAAGCACAGCTCCTCCTCAGTCCTTGCCTAGTGATGCTAGGGATCGAATCCTCTCATTCATTACCCAAGGCACTCTCCACAGGGAACAGGAAGTGGTTGCTAGGGGCTCTCATCACAGCTAAGAGAGGTGTACTGAGACACTATAAGGAGCAACATGCCCAGATGTGGCAGAATGGCTGAGTCAGCAAAAATAGCCAGTTATGAAAGAATGCAACATGCCATCCAAGGGACACTAGCAACTCATGTACACATCTGGGGAGCCTACATGAACTCGAAACACTGCTCCGTCCCGTCAGGTTACTTTTACCCTAGTTACAACCCCACACCCCAGGACCAGCACAACTGACACTCAAAAAGATGCACTCTCCCAGATGGATTCCTCCCCCCAACCTCCAGCAGGAGACCTTTGGTCTACAACAACGCCAGCCATCAACACCTGCTTCATTTACTGGTTACAACACACATGGATCTCCATTATTGTATACAGTGAATTTGTGAATTCTTATGCAATATTACAACTAAATATTAAGGTTCTTACTGTAATTCCAAAAGTGATGATGATAACTGGCTTAGAGTTATATATCCAAGGAGCTTTGGTCCTGGCCAGGACTATCTTTACAATTGTAAATTCACTATATACCACCAACAGCTTATTTTTTTATTGTTTTTTTTTTAGTTGTTTAACCAGGAGTAGCTTAATCTGGTTCAAAGTCAGTTGGCGTTCATCTGTATCCCCCTGCCCTGGGTGGTGCTGAAAAATAGGCAGAATTTGTCTAGTGCACTTACCTGGTCAACAAAATCTAAATAAATAAAATAAATTGTACCATGGTTTTCTTAAACAATATTAAACTAAATTAAAAAAAAAAGGTGCAATCGTGTAACCAGATTATAAAAACTTTTTCCAACATGGAGCATTATGTTAGCAAGTCTAGAAAAGTCCTACCATCATACTGAGGTGGCAGTAGAGCTGCAGAGTATGGCAAACCTCACCCCTGGAGGACAACACGAACACCTGTTGCCAGCGCTGCAAGCGGTAGGTGTACCTCCGCAGCAACACACCGGCTTGTAAATCATAGAAGTATCTCTTTCAATAAACCTTCAGCTCTTCTGTACTTTCATAACATTTTGGGGTATGTTTGTCAATGTAGACTAAAATGTTGTGAAGAATTGTATATCCCCCATTACTCTGTACTTTGTTTTGCATTGACTTACTGTACTTTGCTTGCTTGTTGCAATCTGTATGGTATGTTTCTTGTTCAGATGAGTATGGTATACGGATTGACATGGAAATGTACTGTGAGGTGTTGGAAGAACACATTCCATACTACTACACTGCTACATAAAATATAAGGTAAACTGTGTCTAAATATGATGTGTATCAAAGTTTTCTCAACAGTGACAAAGTAACATTAAGGCAATTGCTTCTATTATACTTGAGATGACTTCTTTGCTGTGACACTGTTTATACGCTGTCATTTTGCCAAAAGTGGTGATTCAAATTCAGCATTTTAACACAGCTACATGACAGAAAAAAAAATTCAAAGGACATAATATAAAATGGCTGTAGTGATACATCTTTCTACTCTTGAGTTATTTATTATGGTTTTATCATGTCTGCATACTGTGTTTTGTTGGTTATTACTGGCTTAGCTAAAAATCTATATAGCACACATTAGAAAACACTCTTCCATTTTCAAAAATCAATACCAGTGCCTTCAGTGATCATATTATTTACAAATTATATGGACATGCAGTAGAAAAATAACACAGTTTCTTTAGAATGCAGTGCATTTCCTCTGATTCTTTTTTTCTTAAACAAGTAGGACTCTTGGTAAATTAAACATTTCTGCACAAAGATGATAGTCTATTTGCAGGTGAAGAAATCTCTCGAGTGAGTATGAAGACGACTGTCTGCTTCTTCTCTTACTTTTACCCTCAGCAACATTTACCTGCAAAAATGCAATACAGTTATTAATTTCACGTTTTCAGTACTCCAAATCAATGCAAAGGTTACTCACAGTATGGGGCCACAATTATTAACATTCGTGAGCTGGAATACTCTGCATTACTCATTCTGCTACCTTTTCTTACCATAGTTTCTTTTTCCTCAGACCTGTATGGAAGAAGCACTGTAACCTGGGCCACATATCACCACAATCTTTCTTAACAGGTGCCTTCAGAAAAAGCACACTTCTCTTCACTTCTGTTGATAACAAGGGGGCGCAAGAGAGTAAAAATAGGAGTGGTGTATAGACCCCCTGCGCTGGCAGAGGAACAAGAGGAGAGTCTGGTGGCAGATGTTGGGAGACATCGTAGATTGGGCAGGGGAAGGGGGGTGGTGTTGGGTGACTTAAACATGCCAGGGTTGGACTGGGGGATGATGACATCCTTGGTTGCTGGGTGTCTTTCAGGACATGTTCCCAACCCAGCAGGTGGGACAGCCAACCAGGGAGGCATGGATACTGGATGTGGTCCTGGTGGATAGTGATCAGATTGGGGGCCTGGAGTTAAGGGACCCATTGGCGGAGAGTGACCATGCCACGGTCTGGTTCTGCCTGGACCTAGGAGGGGAGGAAGGCTGCATAAAGATAGAGGTAACTGACTTCAGGGGGGCAGATTTCAAGGAAATGGGAAGGATCCTTAAGGCGCATTTGGATGGGATAGGGCTGGACATAGACGCTGACAGTAGGTGGGAAATCATCAGGAGGGGGGTGCAGGATGCTACCAGCGCCTGTGCAAGAGTGAGATGCAAATGTGGTAGGGCCCAAAAACCCTGCTGGTGGACCCGGGAGGTTCAGGAGGTAGTGAGGGAAAAGTTGGTGGCCTATGGGCATTTCAAGTGCTCAAATAGTGAAAGGGATCGAGGGGAATACGAGCTGATGGCCAGAAGGGCCATTAGGGTGGTGAGGACAGCTAAAGCAAGGGAGAAGCAGAACCTGGTCAGGGAAATTAGGAGAGGGAACAAGCGGTTCTTTAGATGCATTAGGGAAAAAAGAAGGGTGATGGGTCAGATTAGCAGGATTAAAATGAGGGGGGGATGGGCACAAGACCCAGGGGAGCAGGCTGAAGTACTAAATTAGTACTTCACCTCAGTTTTTACCAAGAAAATTGGGGGAGCTGCATCATATATGGGAGGATATGGTGAAACTGAGGAAGGGGACCCTTACCGATTGGCTGGTCTGGGGAGAGGGGGAGCCATCACTGGCAGGAGGGGGGGAAGGCAAAACAGAGGGCCGAGGAAGTGGAGGTGGAAATCATGGAAGTGAGAGTGAGAGAAGCCCTCAGGTCTCTTAAGACACAGAAAGGACCAGGGCTGGATATATTACATCCCAGAGTACTGAGGGAACTAGCGGATGTCCTGGCAAAACCTCTGGTGGAGCTTTTCAGCATCTCTCTGAGGATGGGGTGGGTGCTCCAGGACTGGAAGGTGGTGCATATAGTGCCTATCCACAAGGGGGGATCAAGGGAGGTGGCAGAGAACTACAGGCCCATCAGCCTGACATCGGCGGTGGGCAAGGTGATGTAGGGTATTGTCAAGGAAGGGCTGGGGGGGGGACTGAAAGTTGGGGTGCCTAGATGATAGACAGCATGACTTTGTCGCGGGGAAATCGTGTCAGGCATACCTTGTGGAGTTCTATGATTGGGTGACGAGTGCCTTGGACCTGGGTAGGCCGGTGGACATCCTATTTCTTTTTTTATTTAGTATGCTTTGTGTTGCTTGGGATCTCGATAATTTCCAGCCCTTAATCTGAGCCCTCTTGTCCCCCACCTCCGGCAATTGCCAGGTTCCTCCACTGTCACCTCTGGCTTACCCCCCAGAGGGTGGGGTTACAGAGCTGCTTTCCCACCAGCACCGCACTACAAATATCTGGTCAGGGGGGAACACTGGCACCGGAGGCTAATTGGGGCTTAAAGGGAAGGGCACCATGGAGGCGATCCTGCTGCATTTTTTTCTCCCCCTGTAAGCAGGGTGGGGACATGCAATGACATCCAGTGTCTGCCCCACTCCATAGACTTGCTGACGTTTGCGCATTGTGGCGGATCCAGCCTCCGCTGGGAGCCACTCGTACACCGAACGTGACCACCCCTCGCCACGGAGAAGGAGAGTAGTCCTATGGATGCTCAGTCCTTCTCCCAACCCCCCGGCTGGCCCTCTGACAACCCGAGTCCGTTCCTGAACCAGGTCACCCGCGTCGCAAGTGGAATTCCAACCACTGTGCCGATGGGCCGGCTGGATGTCCTCTTTCTTGACTTCAGCAAGGTGTTTGACTCAGTTCCTCATGGGGGCCTGTTGGATTAGCTGGAGGAAATGGGAGTGGGGAACCAGATGATCAGATGGATAGGGAACTGGCTCCAAGACCAGTTGGGGGGGATAGTCACATCTCCAAGGAGGGTCATTAGTGGGGGCCCTCAAGGATCAGTCCTTGGGCCCCTCCTGTTCAATGCCTATGTCTCTGACATAAGGAAGGGTATCAGGAGTGAGATGAGTCTCTTTGCAGATGACTCAAAGCTGGGGGAGGTGGTGGATGGGGAGGATGGGACGGTGGCCCTACAGGGGGACCTGGAGGCTCTGGAAAGGTGGTCTAGAAAGTGGAAACTGAGGTTCAATGTAGGGAAATGCAAGATACTGCACCTGGGAGTCAGAAACCTGGGCCAAGTGTACACCCTGGGGGGGGACGCTACAAGTCTCGATGGCTGAGAGGGATCTGAGGGTGGTGGTGGATGTCAAGATAAACAACTCAGAGACTTGTAGGAGGGCAGCGGCCAAGGCCAACAGAATGCTGGGATACATCGCTAGGGGGATCACCTCCAGAAGAATGGAAGTGATACTCCCTCTGTATAACTGCTTGGTGAGGCCGCACCTCGAGTACTGCGTGCAGTTTTGGAAGCCACACTTAAAGAGGGACATTGAACTCTTGGAGATGGTCCAGAGGAGGGCAACCAAAATGATCTGGGTCTTGGGGGAAAGGATCTATGGGGAGAGGCTCGAAGAGCTAAATATGTACACATTGGAAGAGAGAAGGGATGGGGGGGTATATGATAGAGGTCTTCAAGTACATGAAGGGGGTAAATAGGGGAGATACAGTCAGGGTGCTCCAAAGGAAGGACAGGGGGCAACTAGAGAGCATGGGTGGAAGCTTGAGGGGGGGGAGACTCAGGGGAGAAAGGAGGAGGTGCTAGTTCACTGAGAGGGTGGTAGAATCATGGAATGCACTGTCTGGGAGGCTGGTGGAGGTAGAGACTGTGGAGGGGTTCAAGAGGGGGTGGGACAGTTACAGGGGAAGGTTTGTGGAAGTAAAGTCCAATGCAGTGGGAATACCCTGGACTGGGAAGGGAGAAGCTCCAGAGGGCAGGGGGACAACAAATCAGCTCCCAGGGTGAGAGCTGACCAAATGAGCAGACACGAAAGACCACTAGACCTATTCTGCAGGCATTTTAGCATGTTAGTATGTCCCACTATCGTAGTTAAAAGCCAATCCTTCTAGCCAGCCACTGGCTGGCCAGGTTAGTTCCGCTTGTGGCTAACAACCGGGGTTCGGGAATGGACCCGGGGAGTTAGAGGGCCAGCTGAGGAAAGGATTGAGCATCCAATGGACTGTTCTCCTTCTCCAGGGGAGGGAGGGAGGAGGGTAGAGTATCTGGTGTCTGATGGACCCCTGGCGGAGGCTGGGGGAACCACAGGCAACCAGTGCCAGAATGCTAAGGGGGGTGGGGCAGACGCTGGACATCATTGCACATCCCCACCCCTGGGACAGCCCAGAAAATAGTTGCAGACCACCACAGATGAAGCCTGCCTGGCACCTGGCCTCCATAGCTCCCTGCCTCCCTGCCAACAAATTACAGCCCTGTGGGACGACTAAGACTTGAACCCCACCCTGGGGGGAAACCAGGGAGGCAATGTCAGTTCACTGACACCTCCTCCCATCATAGATGGGTCTGCTCGGTTCCATAGCCCTGCCCTAGGGGGTAAGCCAGGGGGCATCTGCAGGGGCAAGGCAATCGGGGAGCGAGGCCAGTGCTCAGGGCTGGCGCTGATGGGATGAGTGGCTGGCAGCAAAAAGCACAGAAAATAAAAAAATAAATAAAAGCCCCTCTTCTGCAGTTCTAACTACTATAGCATTAGAGTAACTCAGTTTCAGTGCAGTGCAGTGCTCAACCGAAGACATCACAGAGGGTGGAGCATATCATTACCAGGTAGTTAGTGCATACAAGCTTGGAGTAAAGGTACAATGAGGAGTGCAAGCAAGTACACCTGTAATGCAAACAGTTTTCTTTGCAGCAAGAATCAATAATGAAAACAGACCATATTCAATATTGATTACCTCGTCGTGATTGATGCTATAATTTTATTTTATATGAACTCTTTCATATAAGCGTATCGCAAAATGCTTTACGGCAGGAAATGATACAGTGACATCAGAAAGGAAATATACGCAGGCCCAGTGGTGCTGAGGATTGAGGTGCTGGATGCCACACCTCGCACCACACCGGTGACCCGGGTTCAGGAATGAGCCCAGGTTGCGGTGGGTCGGCAGGGGAGGGAGAGGACTGAGCATCCGGAGGACAGCTCTCCTCTCCCGGGAGGGACAGGGGTCCCTAGTCAGGGCTCGGCTGCCCTCTTGCGGAAGCCAGAGATGCAGCAAGCGCTGATGACATAGAGAAGGGTTGGGGGAGTGGCAGACATTGGTTCCATGCCTTGATGTCAGGGCACTAGCCACTCCCCAAGAAACAGGGGAAAATGCCCTTCAGCTCCAGTGGAGACGGAGCACCAGAGCTTGCCCTCGATCTGCAGCCACCCGCCTGGCACCCTCCTGACCGACGCTACTGACTACTCGGGGTGTTGGGGCCCACCTCATCCCCACCCCGGGGGGTAATCCGAGGCTATGTGGGTGATGAAGGACTGTCCAGGTAGGGCGGACCGCAGAAGGATGACTCCTTGGTGCTCCCGAGGAGACCAGAGCTGAGGGGAGGAGAGGAGAGAAGGAATAAATACAAAAGGAAAAAAAAAAAAGAAAAAGAAAGGAAGTATACAACTATGTTATATTCATTGACATGCTCCTGACAAACCATGTTATAAACTACATAAATGCACAAGTTAAGACTGTAACATAAAGCGTCACAAGTATGGCAGTGCAACCTTAGGACAAAAGGTCCAGTGCATCTTGTTGAATCTCTGGTGTTGGGTTCCTTAGGGTTTGAACAATCACGCAATGTGGCATTGATGTTGCCCTGACTTCAGCTTTATGCAACCCTATAGGCCTTATGTGGAGCAGCTTACCTGTCCGGCACTGCCCCAGACTTGTAGTTTGACTCATGTATGGCTGACAACTGACCTGTCGGATATGGCCCCATACCTGTAGTTTGCTTCACTCATGGCCCTGGCAATTTTATTTATAAAAGAGCAATCATTTCAAGGTAGGCTTCCAAAGCAGGCAAGGTAGACTCTGTGTCTTCTTCTGTATTTACATTTCTATGTTTCTGTGAGGTGGAAAAAACCTTAGTCTGTGGCCATGTGCGCTTTTTTTTTTTTTAAAGACTCTGTGGCACCTGACGAGGAGGTAGAGCACCTGACTCCTTAGGGGAGTTACTGGATAGCACACTGTTCAATTTGGCCCTTTTTCCTATGGTACTGTACCACTGATAAATTGAAAGCTATGCACTATTTGCACTCATTTTGAGCACCTTATTTTGGGATGTGGCAGTCAAAGTAAAAATGTGAAGATAAAAAATATGTTTTATGACATCCAGCTTTGAGTGCACTATCCTTTGGTTTCTTAAGTATGAAAAAAGATGAAGTCCAAAAAATCAAGAACTGTGTTTGTAACATAGAAACACAGAAACATAGACTTTGATGGCAGATAAGGACCGCTAGGCCCATCTAGTCTGCCCATTTCCCTACCTACAGGATAGGCCGCAGATTCTAGTTAACCAACAGCCTATTTCTTCCTACCCCCCACAAGAATTGCCTTATGTCTGTCCCATGCATTCTTGAATTCTCCCACAGTTTTAGACCCCACAACCTCCTCAGGAAGGCTGTTCCATCCATCCACTACCCTCTCTGTGAAATAATACTTCCTCACATTGCCCTGAACCGCCCTCCTTCTACCTTTAAATTGTGTCCCTTGTTCTTGCAAGTCTCTTTTCTGAAAGATGCTACCCTCTTGGACTTTGTTGATTCCACTGAGGTACTTAAAGTTTCTATCATGTCCCCCCTCTCCCTTCTTTCCTCAAGGGTATACATATTAAGCTCCTTTAGTCTCTCCTCATACAGCTTCTCTTGCAGACCCTGCACCATTTTAGTTGCCCTCCTCTGGACTACCTCTATCCTGTCTATGTCCTTGCGGAGATGGGGTCTCCAGAACTGGACACAGTACTCCAGATGGGGTCTCACCAACTGTCTGTACAGAGGGATAACAACTTCCTGTTTTCTGCTGCTGATGCCTCTCCTATATATCCCAGTATAACCCCAGCCCTCCCTACTGCCTTCTCACATTGCTTGCTAACCTTAAGGTCATCTGATATGATTACCCCAGGTCCCTTTCCTTTTTGTTGTTGTTACTACCTCCACCCATTGTGTATTCTTCTCCTGGGTTCTTGTTTCCCAGGTGCATTATTTGCACTTCTTTGCATTGAATCCTAGCTGCCATACTTTGACCATTCCTCCAACCTTGCCAAGTCCTTTTCATCCTTTCCACGCCTCCTTGTGTATCAACCCTGTTGCAGATCTTTGTGTCATCTGCAAAAAGGCATACTTTTCCTTCCAGTCCCTCTGCAATGTCACTGATGAAGACATTAAAAAGGACTGGACCCAATACTGAACCCTGTGGTACCCCACTAGTAACCCCTCTTTCTTCAGAGTGGACTCCATTTACAATTACTGACTTAGTTGTTTTTCCACCTCAATTCCATACGGACTTAGTCTCAGGGCACAGGTTTCCAACTACAAACCAATAAGACTGACATCCCTCTGTAGTAAGGTTCTAGAGGTTTATTAAGCTGAGAATGAATCAGAATCAAATCTAAAGGGCTAATAGACATTCATCAGCATGGGTTCAAATGTGGCAGATCTTGTACCAACAACCTGATAACTTTCTGCAATAATATTAGCATAAGCATGGATCAGAGCATACCAGCTGATGTCATAGTACTAGATTTCAGGAAAGCGTTTAATACTGTTCCTCACTATGAACTTCTGCAAAAGCTACTAAATATGGGTTGAACCTGAGCTTGGTCAGGTGGACAGAGAGCTGGCTCAGTGACAGATCACAGCAGGTAAGAATAAATGGCCAACTTTCTGAGAAATGTGGAGTCAGCAGTGGGGTTCCCCAGGGGTTGGTTCTTGGCCCAGTTCTGTTTGGGCTCTTTATAAGTGATATGAAAAAAAAAATGTTGTCAACTACATATCTAAGTTCACAGACAATACCAAACTTGGGGAGGAAGTAAACTCCCTTACAAAATACCATTCCACAGTGGAGGATTTAAAAAGCATAGAAATATGGGATAAAAGGAACAAAATTAATCCAAATCAGGATACATGCCTGGTTCTACACTTCAGCAGAAAATATCCAGTGTACACCTGCACACTAAATGGTAAACCCCTGCAGGCTGTGGACAAGGAGCAGGACCTGGGTGTCATAGTAAACAACCAACTCTCTGCTCAAGACCATCATAACAAAATAACACAAGCTGCCAGTAGAATACTAAAGAGTGTCCAACGAGTGTTTGTTTCACGAAGTGAGTAGTGCATATTGCCTTTATATAGCACATCCATTTGTCCTTAATGGGATTACATATCCCCCATCTGGAATCTGTATCTGAAGAGGGACATAGACATGGTAGAGAAAGTCCAATGCAGAACAACCAAGTTAATGCCTCAACTTAAAAAACTGCCATACACAGACAGACTGGCTGCAACCAGTCTAGTTAGGTTACAGGATAGACGGAAGAGGGGGATTTACTGCAGCTATATAAAGTTCTCCAAGATTCTGAGTTATCAGCCATGTGTGGATTTGAATATAATACTACAACTCTATCTCTTAGAGCACATGACAAACAGCTAATAATCCCTGAAGCAAATACCAATAAAAGGAATATACAGTATATATTTTTTTATTATAAGGGCAGCCTCAGCCTGCAATAAATTACCAAGGGATCTAGTCAACTCTCTAACCTTTATCAGTTTTAAAAATGGACTGGATACATAGCTCATATGGACAGATACTAGGGACTAATCCACCCACTAGGAGTGGGAGACAGTCATGACGGGCGTATCACCTTCTTTTGTCTTTATATACCAAATAATACCAAGTAATTCTCTTTTACTCATAACGTTAACATTTTTAAAATATTACCACTGAGTCTGAACTTAGCAGACCACAATGCCATCAGCAAGAACAGAGTGGCAAAAATGCTGTCATTTCTGTTTTCCCCCCATCCCCAGCAGGGGCTCTGCACCTGCACCCCCGTCATAAAGATTCTCCTCCGGAAGGAGGCGGATCCGCAGGGCAAGTTAAAATTAAGGCACCATGGGATACTGTTTCCACATCCCCTTGTAAAAATCTAAGTCCCGATGTCGGCAAAATAGTAGGAGACCTGGAACAGCACATTGGTCTCCACTGCCTCCCCGCCAAGCTGCTCTATGCCCCAGTCCTCCACACCATGGGAGCAGCTCTGCAGTGCCTGGTTTCTTACTGCACTCATCCCAGGCAGCACCACGGACAACGATTCAGGGGAGCGCATATCGCAAATGCTATAAATCCCCGCTCGCTGTCCGTGGTAGCACTAGACGGACTAGCACTCTCTTGAGCAGCATTATTAATGTAGCTCAAATCTAACTGGGTACCGAATCTCACTAATCTACAAATTACTGTCCTCCCTCAAGACCACATATGTAGCAACTTTTAAATCTCACCCCAATTTTTTTTTTTTTTTGTGGTGCAGATTTGCAGATCGTTCTTATAGGTACAAAAGTCAAACTTGATATCTGCCATCTGGTCCTGCCCAGGCTTCCATAATTTTGGGGAAGAGGTTATATCCCTTATCCAGTTCCTCATGTTCACTGATAAGCTGCATCCCTCTTAAACTGCCGAAGTGTGTCTTTAAAAGCAGATCTTAAAGTAGTTTCTGGAATATGTTGGCTTGATGGCACAGCAGCAGAGCTGCTGCTTGAGACCCTGGTGGCCTGGGTTCAGGAGTGAACTCGAGCTGCCTGAGGGCCGGCCTTCAGGGATGGAGGCTTGAGCATCTTGCAGGCCACTTGAGTTCACTGGGTAGGGAGGGTGACTGTGGCCCGCTGTCTAGTGCCACTCTGTGAACTCACATATCGCCCCACCTGTGAATCCATAGCTGGGACAATATGCCGGTCTCGGTTGGGTTGGAAAGGATATCCTTGCTCGTGCACGTGCCCATTCTGTATGCTTCTGAGAACATTGTGCTTCCATCCTTGAGGAAGGGAGAAAACCGGAAATGCTCTGGCTGTAGAAGGATGACACCAGTCCCTCGCAAGCCCTGCAATACCAGCCGAAGGCACCCTCTTCCACAGGATGCTGATTTTCAAAGGGGCTTGGTCCACTCTGATGACCCCACCATTACTAGTAATGCACCAGATGAGGCTGTCCAATGTCCCCCTATCTATTCAACATCTATTCATTCTTGCCATGGAACCACTTATACGTACTAATCATTTTTCCTCCCAGACTCATGGCATCACAGTTGGTAACATCTGTAATAAAGTCTTCCCCTTTGCAGATGATGTCCTGGGGTAAATAGGTCCGCAGACTCCCTCCTTGCTATTAAAAAACAATCATCTTCAACTCTTTAGTGAAATATCTGGATTACAACTTAACTGGGAAAAAAACACAATGTTTACTCCTGTACTGCAGGAAATTTATAGAGGATGTACTTAAGAATCTCCTACCCGGGGTCATGTTTAAAAAAGAGAAAACCTACCTAGGCCTTTCATTTTCAATCCACACTGACAAAATACTAGAAAACAACCTGCTACCCTTGCTTGCAGATATTGAATTAGAATTGGTGAACTGGAACAAACTCAGTTTATTTATCTGGGGGAAGTTCAGGCTACCAAAATTATTACAGCCCCTAAATATTCTATATTTTTCGAACAATTCTGAACATTGCCAGCAGGAAAATCCTCAACAAACTAGCCACACTAACTAAAGACTTCAGCTGGGAAGGAAAGTCAGTGAGACTTTCTCTGAAAAAGCTCAGAACTCAAGTCACTTATGGGTGTTTTGCACTTCCCTAGCAGAAACAATGCAATTTGGCATTTCTACTCAAGCAATCATCCCTACACCTACCTAGTATTCGTAAACAAGACAACCCCTTATGGTTAGACTTAGAAAAAAGATCCTACTGGAGGATAACTTGCCAGCCTTTCTATTCGTGAAACTTCCATCTGCACTCCGAAACAACACATGCCTGACAACTCTGTTAAAGCACCTAAAATTTTCTTCAAAGATGAGAACCTAACTGATCATCCCTGGGAAATGGCTCCACTTTGGAACAACTATAAGCTAACTAATACTTGTATTGGCTTTACTGACATAGGACGGGGTAAACTTGGAACTAAAAGAATGATGGATATCATAGACCCTGAAACCAAAGTTCTGTAATTCTCTGAAACACTTCAGAAGACATTTAAACTACCCAAATTTTAATTTTTTCTTCTATTAACAGCTCAGTGAGAAACCTGGTAAACGGATCCTACTCCTTAACCTTTCATTACCAAAGCGTCCCCCGGCCCCGTGAGACCAGATGTAAAATATTGCACTCATGAAAAAAGGGGTTAGCCTACTCTATAAATACCTAGTTAGTGATAACTTCACTGTACTAGAAACCACTAAGGCTAAATCGGAGGCAGAACTCAAGACCTCAATAGATAACAGTCAGTGGGGAACGGTATGGCAGAATGCGACCAGAAGTAGTAGGGAAATAAAAGGTAAATTCATTCAATTCAAAATCTTACACCACTACTAGCATACCCCCCCTCCCAAATTAGAAGACATGGGACTGAATGGGGGGGGCTTCTTTTTCTGGAGATGCAGCTATCCACATGCCAACCTAGTAAACATTCTTTGGGATTAGCCTAAAATTAAGAACCTCTGGAATACAGTACTATTCTTCTGTTCAAAAGTTACTAAAATACAAATACTTAAAAATTCAGCTGTATTACTGTTAGGTACAGTATTATTCCCAGAACTCTCTGCATTAATCACCCTCAACAAATGTGTATATTTGCAAGTTCTCTTGGGGTTAAAAGATTAATGACGAGGACCTGGAAAACAGATACAGTGCTCGCTATCACTGAATGGTTTGATCTCATGACTCTTACATCATGTATTTTATTTGTATTACTGTTCTCCACTCCCCCACCACCAGGACGCATCTGGAATCGAGCAGTGTACCGCTCAGTATGCATTCTTGGTAAAACTTTTAAATAAATAAATGAGTAAGACTGCTAATAATGAAAGAATCAGTCACTTACTATTGAACAAGGAAGAATTATTTCATGGCATTTGGCCACGCTTTTTGCAGACCTAGCTTTAAAGTCTCAGACAGGTAAGAAACAACCAGTTGTGCTTCCCTTTAATTGCTGTGTGTTTTGTGTGAAGCAATAAATAGGTTGTACTTGTTAAGTTATTAAGATTATTTTTTTGAAATAGTCAAACATAAGTGCTTATTGTATGTATAATTTCCAGCATGTAACTGTGAATTTTGCTGTGTTTTTTGCACATTCAAAAAACAATGTAATGAAAAAAAGGAAAAAAAGGAGATGAGAGGTGATTCAACATTATGGTAAAGCAGCAGTGCAATGAAACTGGGCAAAAAATTTGTCCCAACCGTTTTTTCACTGTTAAATATTCTAGGCATCTTCCAGTTTTATTTGGTGGTAAAATTTTCAAGTTCTGCCAAAATTTGAGTATTTCATGAATGTTTTCATTTATTTTTTTCCCAATAAAAAAATATGTCTCCTGCATTTGGCTTAGAAATTGCATTATAGACCTAGTAAGGGCTAGGATCGTGAAAAAAAACAAAAACTCGAGGTACATAGCATATGAGGTACCTATAGAAGTAGATTTGACAGGTATGTAAATATATTTATTTATTGTAGCTGAAACCAGCTTTCTGGAAAAAAAATTCATTTCACTACTGCTTTAAATACTTGCCAAAAAAGTCCCCTTAATTGGGGTACAGGATGTTTAATTTATTTTTAGTCATTCTATTAAAAGGGTTTATACACTGTCATTTAAGTAAGTATATTTTATTAGGAGCTGATGGACAAGGTCTAACTGGATATGATACTCTTCTTCTGTGTCAGTGATATTCTAGAAGTCATGTTAAAGTGTTATCATCTGTGAGGAGCTTTGCAGTCCCTGTTTTTGAGCAGTTAATATTTGGGAAACAATAGCTGTAGATTTGCATTGCAGCAAAAGGATCTTCAGAAAGGGAGGGTTAGAGCTCAGCTGCTAGAGTCAGCTTGATGTGGTGCTGAGCTTTACCAGATGACAATTAAGCAATAAGGCATGACAGGGTGTGGTATATCATGGCATATCATCATGCCATGGGTGGTTGGGCACGAGGCCGTAGGCCGAGTCATCAACTCACCCAAAACGATATCCCATGATATTTATTTATTTATTTTATTTATTTAGTTTTTGTTGACCGGGTAAGTGCACTAGACAAATCCTGCCTATTTTCAGGCACGACCCGGAGGAGGGGGATACAGATGAATGCCAACTGACCTTGAACCAGATTAAGCTGCTGGTGGTATTTTTTTTTTTTTTTTTAGTGAATGAGGGAAATTTTGGCCAGGACACCAGGGAAATTCCCCTACTCTTTTCAATAAGTGCCATGGGATCTTTAACATCCACCTGAGCTACCACCAATCCAGGCAGATGGGACCTCGGTTTAACGTCTCATCCGAAAGACGGAATATATCACACCCTGGAGTGACTTATTGCTATTATGAACTGAGTTTCAAGTTTTATAAAAAAAAAAAAATAAAAGAAACAGGTTTTAAAACATTTTATGAATGAGTTTTTGGGTGGTGTAGGAATACATTTTGAAAAAATAGTTCTCAGACAGTATAAAGCAAGGAGGCTGGTAGTGCTGGAACTTTTTTGAAGCCATGATGCTGTATCATCATTGCTTCAAAGAGCTCTTGGTCAATCAGAGTCCTCTATTTACGATCCTTGGTTCATAATTTTCAATATTCAACAGCTCTATACAATAAGGCAGGTGGTGCCCAGGGACTGGGGGATGGGTGACATGGCCCTGCATCACAAGGAAGGGGACAAGAAGCAGTCGAGAAACTATAGACCTGTTAGCCTTGATGATGAACTAGTCAAAGAAGATCTAGCAGAATACCCAGAGAAATGTGCTCTTCAGAGCAGTAAGCAACATGACTTTGTGACAGGGAGATCTTGTCAGACCAACCTGATACTGTAGTATCCTTTGATGGATCCATGACAGTTGGTTGACAATTCGTTGACCGACATTATAGAGCCACCTTTATGTAGGCCGCAACTTGCTGATCGGCGAAGCGACCACTGGCTGTGTTTTATCGGGGGGGGGGCTCTACCCCCTGTAATTACAATCATCAACTCTGAGCTGGAGTTGATTTGGGAAGGGGGCACAAGACCCTCAGAAAGCAGTGCTGGGGTCCTGTGCCAACACTACAGCGACCTGTCATTGTTGTTGCTGTAGTGTCGGTTGCTGTAAAATTGTCACCATAGTGAGTGCATACCTCCTTTGACTGGGTAACTGTGATAAAGTAGAGAACTGGGTGGCCTCTGGGAAACGCTCTCAAAGAGAACACTCTGCACACCAGTTTAAATTAAATGAAACCCACTTTACTTTTAACAGGAAAAAAAAAGTTCAGCTTAATACAAACTTCTTGCATTTCAGTCTCTTGCTGTCTCCACTTGCATCTCATTGAAACAGAAACCGGCTTCTGCGTGTTTGCCCTCCTCCAATTATTAGGCTCAAGAACATGGACTGTGGTGTGGTGTGGCTGGTTTCTAGACTTTTTGTTTTGTCAGTGCTGCCAGTTTGCTTTGTGATTGTAACTGAGACTCCCACCATGCCATAATGTTAAAGTCAGATGGGACTGACGTAGCTGCATTGATGTAAACATGCCACCCAAATGGTGAAATGTCTGGAAGCCCTGGTATGGCACCGACATATCTGTTGTTTTCCTTGTCAAGCACTGGAAGTTGCAGAGGATAAAAGACATGGGCTTCAAAAATGTACATAGATGGGTGGCCTTTAATCTCACTGCCCAGTATTTCACTGCTGTCCAACATCACTCGCTGGAATAATTGGACACAAGAAGATTTCTCTTTCTCTTGGCAATCTGATAGCTTTTCCACAGTCTTAGGCCTGTATTCTTGTACTCCAGCTGTGGCACAAAAATCCAGAATTAATGGAAATGATTTAATCTGGTAAAAAAGGTGTGCCCTTGGGGTACTGTGGTTGTCTGCAGCTCCTCAAATGAGTTGAACAAGGTCAGTGGAGTGTTCAGCTACAGATGTGGCTTGTGCTACCAGCATGCAAAGTCTGCTTGCCAACATTTTACTTTCTTTAAAAGTAGCAGCATCAGATGCAATATTCTTACTGAATTCTATAATGATAGGCAGGTATTCAGCAGGATATTTGCCCACCTTCACCCAGAAGCACCAGCTGGTCAATACTGCATATACTGGCATCCTTTTTTTTTTCCTTTCCTCACCCTACACAGCTGTGCCAGTCAGAATGCAATGCAGTACCTTGCAGTGAATGACATTTCACAAAATACTGTAAGGTACTGCATTAAATCCTTGCTGGCTCCACTGTACATTTGACCTCAGCTACTAGAGTTGCCTTGTTGTGGCAGTAAGCTTTAGCAATGCTTCTGTTTGAATCCATGGGGCCAAAAACTATAGAAATTAATTTTGCTCATTCCACTTTCTAACCCTATTTTCTTCAAATGCTACCAATGCAGCTAGTGAGGGCTTCACGGTATGCAGATCTGCAGAGCTAGGTTACACCTTGGTCTACATTCCGATCTATGACCAACATATCGACAGGACATCAAGGGCAGGAGCAAGGGATGGACCTAGCTGACCTGGTATACATGTTTAAAAAAATTGTTCTGTGCCACCCTTCCCTCCTATCAGCTGGAGGCCAGAACATTTTTTTCACTTGTTCCATTTTTCATTTTTGTCACTTGTCCCAGATCTGACACTCCATCAGTACATCAACAACCAACCACAGGAGCCAGGGATGGATCCAGCTGACTGGTATATATGTTTAAAAAAATTGTTCTATGCCACTCTGTTTGTCCGTCACTCTCTCGTATCAACCAGAGGCCAGAATAATTTTTTTTTTCCCATTATCTTTTTCTGCCCACTCCGCCTAGGACTCAGTGGCAGCGTACTGCCTATCAGGTGCTCATTCTCCCCTGATTGGGGAGCACTCTGCACAGTAGTGGGGCAGGATTTTCGTGGTTGCGGGAAGTAGCTACATTGTCCCATCCCCACCCCCAAGGATGCCAGCGAACAGGACTGTAGTTCAAGCAGTAAGCCGTGGTGAGGCACGGCTTCTGCCACTCACCTAATGAGGCCCTCTCCTCCCAACACCATCCACTAGTTGAACCAGTGCCCAGCCCACCCTAAGAGACTAGCGTTGCCAAACAGTGACTCAGTCCAGCTGCTCCCTCCCCCCAGCTGACCCCCAGTGTCCTGGGCTTGTTCCAGAACCCGGGTCACCATGTAGCGCGAGGTGTGGCGTCCAGCACCTCAACCTTCAGTACCACTGGACCAGCTGCCAGAACAATTTTTTTTAAACAATGTGTGCCAGTCTGCCAGGCCCATCCCTCCATCCACCATCAGCAATAGATCACAGGAGCAAGGAATAAACCTAGCTGACTGGTATACATGTTTGCAAAAAATGTTCTGTACCACTCTGTTCATCTGCCCCTCCCTTGTATCAACCAGAGGTCAGAACAATTTTATTTTTTTAACTTTCTGTTTCTCCTCCTTACCCCAACCCCGGAGCTGCACTTCTTTGGAAGACTCCTATGTGCCGCCCTGTGACTAACCTACCTGAATCCCAAGGGGTTCCCCTATGGAGCCATGGCTATACCCCCAGGCGGGTACGGGTATACGTAGTGAAAAAAAATAACTGCAACTCCTCTATTAACCAAAAATCATTATTGTTTTTAAATTAACTATGCCAGTTTATGCACCACCACCACCTGCTGCTCCATCTTTCCCTCCCTCACCTTCCCATTCCAACAACTCTGACTAGCCAGTAAAGCAGACTTACCAGGCTTAGGCAGGCACTCAGAAAAGCAGGGTAGTCTTTCAGTCATCCTGTGGCAGCAGTTGGCAGGAAGCAGGCAGGCAAGGCAATTAGATGGCAGGAAAAAAGATAGCAAAGCAAGTGCTGAATTTACAGCCTTTCCAGTTTCCCTATAAAGTTCACACCTAGCTGCAAACAGCAACAGCCCCAGATTCTTCTAGCACCACAGAATACAGCCAAAAATGAATGTTGGCTAGTCATCAGCTGTTCAGCCTCCTCAGATGCTCAGGAACAAACTAAATTACAGTTCTTCTGATGCCAGCTGATGTGGCTGTTGCCACCTCAAAACCCACCATATTTTAAGGACTTAGGCAGACTTGGGGGGATGTCTATGATTGCAAAAAAACAGTGTGAAATTTACTTTTTTGCCCTAAGACTGTGATTGGATGCTCCAGGTGCTCCACCCCTCTTGTGACATCACTCGCTGATGCTATGGGGCAGAACAGGCTTATCAGCAAGGGTGGACACTTGAGAACACCAAAACTATGTGAGGGAAACAGAGCAAAGAGACAATTGCTTAAAAATGGCCAAAAATGGCCACAAATACAGTACACTTACTGGGAACTGGAAATATCACAGAAAGGTCATGGGAGACCAAAAAAAATCACAGAACTGTATCAAAATCATGCTCACGAATTTCTGGTGCACCTGATTATAAGGCAGGTCTTGGGTCGTCCACAGGACCCATTTTTGTTATCATGGGAAAGGGTCCTAAAGCAACTGGATTCCTTGTGACCTGGAGCTGTGGTACAATTTCTTTCTGTGTTTGCAGCACCTGCTTCATAAACTCCTGCTGCTGCTGGTGGTCTCTCTGCACCTGGAATTGCACTTTCTGGGTCATCCAGTCTCTCTGTATCTGGACCTGTTGTGCCTGCTGTTCTACCAGCCATTTCAGTACTTTGTCTGAGACCATCTTCCCCCTATTTAGATAAGGGGGAGTGCGATCCCACCACTAAAGCCAACCATGCATGACAGAGTAGTGAGCCAGGCGGTTTCTGGGGAACATTGTCAAAGAGAACACTCTGGACACCAGTTTAAATTTAAATAATTCTATTTTATTTTCAGTAACGGGGGAAAAAAGTTTGTATTCAGCTTAACAGAATCATCATGCCATTCAGTCTTTTGCTGTTGCCACTTGCATCTCACTGAAACAAAAATCTCCTTCTGCTTGTTCTCCTTCCTTCGTTTATTGGGCTCAGGTGTTGTTTGTTCACACTCCCCTTCCCTCAGAGAGACAGCCAACAGGTTGAACATCCAGTGCAGTGAGGCCTTAAAAGGCCAACTTTAAAACAAAAGGGGTTTAGTACAAATTCCATGACAGCCCCTGTCAAAATCTGCATTGCCTGTGTTGCAGGGTTGTGAAGCAGCTTACGGGTGAAAGAGTGTGACGGACATACACTCCATCATAGTAACCAAGGTAGTTGATTAGGGCCATATTGTAGGTTTACTCTACCTGAACTTCAGCAAGGCATCTGACTTGATGCCATATCAAAGGCTGCTAAAGAAGATGGGGGAGCTGGGAACAGCTAAGGAAATAGTAAGGTGGGTAAGGAGTTGGTTGGAGGTGAGGAAGCACAAAGTTGTGGTGGATGGGGTCAGATCAGAAGAAGGGAGGTCACTAGAGGAGTACCACAAAGAACTGTTCTGGGCCCAGTCCTCTTCAATGTGTTCATCAGAAACATGGGAGAAGGAATCCAGGGCAGGTTGTTTCTATTCACTGATGACACTAATCTCTGAGATAGGGTTGACAACGTGAAAGGGATAAGGGAGCGGCAGAGAGACCTGGAAATGCTGGAAAATTGGTCCAAAGTCTAGCAGCTGAAATCCAACGTCAAAAAATGCAAAGATGTGCACTTAGGGAACAACAACCTTAGAACAGAGTATTGGGCAGGAGGGTTAAGCTGGACACAGCATCAGAGGAAAGGGATTTAGGAGTCATCATTAGCGACTCCCTTAAATCAGTCAATGTAACAAGGTATTCAGCAAGGCTAACAGGATGCTGGGTGCACTGTGAGAGGGTCTGACAGTAGTAGGCAGGAGGTACTGTTACCACTGTATAGGTGAGGCCACACCTGGAATACTGTGCCCAGTTCTGGAGTCCTTACCTAAATAAGGACTGGGTCATGCTATAGAAGTTACAGCATAGGATGACCTAGATGATTCAGGGCCAGAAGGACAGAGCCTAAGAGGCCTGCCTAATGTCACTAAACATGTATTCACTCAAAAACAGAAAAGAGGGATATGATAGAGACCTTCAATTCCCTGAAATGAATTAATAAGATGGATTATGAAACGCTAGTTATCAGAAACAGAGAAGACAAGAGGTTATGAGTGGAGGTGAACTGGGGGAAGGTTTACAAAGGATGTGAGGAAGTAATATTTTACAGAAAGAGTAGCTGAGCCATGGAACTGTCTATCGGCAGAGGTGGTGGGGACCAAAACCATGAATGGCTTCAAACATTGGCTGGGATACAGTCGAGGGGATATTAGTTATTCAGTGGGAAATGGGGAGCAGAAACACAATAACAAAAATGTAAGCCAAGACCTTACAGAGACAATAGATCCTGGAGTATGATAGCGTAATATGGGAAGACTGAATGGACCATCAGCTTTTTCTACTGTCACCATCTATGTCTCTATGTTTCTATTATTTAGTTTGATTGAATTTTAATTCATGGGACTCATAACCCCTGAAATGTCATTCGGATTTGCTTTTGTGGGTAAACATGATACAGTATTTCTCTTGTATTTGAATGACTCCTTAAGCAACCTCAGCTGTCTAGCTCTCAACAAGTTATACAGTACCATTACGCTATGAGAAAAAACAGTCTCCTTTCATGAGTAGCTCACACATCTGCCTCTATTAAACCCTTTTGAGCATTAAAGAGAGGAAATGATTCATAAGTGAGCTAGACTGTCCTATATGAGAACCATTCTCAAGCTCCGCTTGTTGAAACATCCCAGTTCTATATAGGTTTATCCCACACCCTTCGGTTTTTGTTTGATAACACCTGCAAGTCTTCATTCATTCAGTTCTTTTCTGTATAAATCCTTCCAAGCATTATAGTGATTACTAGTAAATGGTGCGATTATATCCCAAGCCAGGCATTGTCTTGGCATAAATTTTCCCCTGTAGCTTAATTTCATCTGTACTCGTCATGAACCCACTGCTAACGTAATGTGTATGCATTCACTTAATGTTTTTCTATTTTTGCTTGAAACAAAAAAACATAGATTAGCTGTAACTTAACTCTCCACAGACAAAATGTTTTAAACTGGTTATCTTAAAAGTTGTTGGTCAGTTTAGAGATGTACCTGTCTGTGATTTTTAATCCTTAGACTGCCAACAGAATTAGAACATATAGGAATTTTGTACTGATATATCAGTCCATGGCACAGCAAGGGTTAACCTTGTTTTTACTGAATCATAAGCAAAAGGCAGCTACAGCAGACAGCAATCCTACAGCAAGGATGACACCTTGTGAACTCTTTCAGTGCAGCAGTACCACTGGACAGAGACTCTGCATAACATATGACAACACTGTACTGATTCTCAGGCGTGTCTGTTCCTCCACTTACTACGTAATGGAAATGCATTTGTCGGTTTAAAAAATAATAATTACAGACAGAGATTTGATTATGTGCTTGTCTAGAATGAAAGCTCCATTGGTTTACAAAGCTAACAAGCTGTTGGTTTTTCCAGACTATTCATACCCCACACAATAACATAAACATCATTTTCTTTCTTATAGACAGGAATTGCTAGAGATGGGGACAGAGTTCCAGCTGTTAGCTCCTGCAAAGTTGAAAATTAAACTCAAAGGAGAGCAGTATATTCTCTTTGATATTGATCAAGTTACAGCCTTTATTAGGGCACAGTATACAGAAGAAAAAGAGGATGAAATGGACTCTCCAACTCCTTCAGAGGAGGAGATGATGAACATGTGATGAACATGGGATGAACATGCAGAATGTTGGCTGTTCTGAGTCCTGTGAAAAATGAAGCACAAAAAATGAAGAAATGAGAATGTTGCATGATAGAAATTTGATTTCATTTTTAGTTAAAAACAGAGATTGCTGTCAGAAATGTAATTCAGGAATTAAGTTCCGGTGAAGAAGGAGGTTATATGGAGTTAATTATTTGTTTAATTATATACTTATTTAGTATTTAATAAAAAGGCCTAGTGGCTTTTAGATAAATATGAAGTTTAACAAATAATCTTGATATTAGTAAAGTTAGCAGCAAGAGCCTGAGAATTAAAAATATTGAATTCATTTTGATCATATACCCCTTCCTCCTTTTGATTTGGTCTAGACTCACCGTATATATATGTATGTATTATAAAATAAGAGCATGGCATACTTTATACTTTAGTTTGTCGTTGTTATGAATCACTTTTAATTTTATGATGTGTACATAAAAATTAAAAAAATAATGAAATGTAAGTTAAAAAAAATAATAATAATAAAACATAGGCTACGAGAACCTGGTGAGAGAAGTGGAGCTGCTTTCCATGAATAAAAAGACTCAGAAGGGACACAGTCACAGTCTTTAAAAACTTGAAAGATATAACACCATCAAACCCAAAGCAGCTCTTGAGGATGCAGAAGGATGAAAGGACAAGTAGGGACACATGATGACACTGAAAGGAGGAAAATTCAAGGGCAGAGTCTGGAAGAACTACTTCGCAGAACGAGTGATGTAACACATGGAAAATACTTCCAGAGCAGATGGCATCAGCCAGTACAATTATTTAAAATTCAAGTCAGGCTTGACAAGTAATTAGAGGAAAATGGGGGTGACAAGATAAATCCAATGAGCTGGTTGGTCGCTGGACTAGAGGTGGGCAAGCTAGAGAAGGTTCGAGCCTGGCTCGAGCTTGGTGATTGTCTCAGCTTGACCCCTATAAGCAATTGAGAGCCAAGATCAAGCCCAGACAGTTATGATCAGAGCAAGACTTTTTGTCAGCCTGAGCAGTTAGTGTAGCACCTGAAATGTTCAACTCCTATGTAGAGAACAGCCTGCGGTAGCCAGTGCTCGGCTCCTGTTTTGGCTCATGGAGTTAAGACAGATCACCTCCTCTAGGTGAAAAATTCCTGGTTTGCCCATCCCTGTGCTGGGCGGATGATCTTCTTTCCTCCATAAGATTATGGGGCCCATTCTCAGTAGCAAACAGTGTCAGTGCACAGTGGGCAGCAAACTGTTTCCCCATTGTGCTGCTACTTTTTCCCTATACATAAAACTCCTACTTACTTGCAGGGGGAGGAGTACCACCCTTGTGATTAAGTCACAATGCAAATTAGGGTGCAAGACAATTTTTTATTTATTTATTTATTTTAAAGATATCTTGGAGAACACCTGTGAGCGATTGCTCATTTGTAGGTTCCACGTCAGTTATGAGAAAAAATTGAACAGGTACATAGCATTACATTACAAGGCATCACATTACAAGCAAGTACAAAATTGCTCTGGTGCAAAACAATACATTACAAGCTAGTTAGACAATAAATTGGTGCAAATTACAAGATAGGGATAGTATTTAGCTTAAGATATAACATTTAGACACTGCTACAACATTGGTGAGAAGACACCTGCGTTGGAGAGTTAAGCATACTTGTGGAGGGAGAAACAGAGTGGAGAACAGGCACAGCTGTGGCATGTGAAGTGTATGCCTGCATAAGGGGTTAAGAACAGACTTAAGGAAGATTGGAACAATGGGCTGGGAGGCAGCAGACTGGGGGGCATGAGGGTGGGGACAGAGGGGAATGGGTGCCCAGTGGGAGGGAGGGGAGGGATGGGGGTAGACGGGGGGTGGAACAATGAAGTGCTGTGAAGGTGGGTGCTCCTAGGATTAGGTGGAACACTAAGTGCTGCTGCTTTATGGTGGTCCAAATGTAGAAAAGTTGTTTTGGTCATTATGAATGGCCAACGCAGTCATCTGCAGCAAGGTGCTGCCTGAGTTTACACTTGAAAACACTAATGTTGTGGTATCGGAGATAGCTGAAGGAAGGGCTTTGGTCCAGTGTGGTGCATGGTAGTAGAATGCACATTGACCCTGTGCAGTGCGGCATCTAGGTTCACTGAAAATTTGGCTGTGGGTGCTTCTGGTCAGCCTGGCACTTACATGGCGCGTGAGCAGATTCTGGACTCTTGGTGGCATCAGATTTAGTGTGATTTTTTGGGCCAGTAGACAGGTGTGGTACTTAACTCTGCTCTTCAACTGGAGCCACCCTGCCCATGAATAGAGCTCACAGGTGTGTGTAAGCCTTGCAGCACCTGTGAGGAGTTGGCAGGCCTTATTAAGGGCCAGAGAGATGCGATGGAGTGCTGAGTCTAGTGCAGAACCATAAACTGCTATGCCATATTCAACGAGGGTAACAACTGAGCTGGTGCTGGCCATGTCAAGTGCTCCATATGTCAGGCTGTGCTTGTGGCGGTAGAGTATCCCGATTCTGGAACTGATGGCCTTGGCTGTGTTGTCTATATGCTGTGCACAGGACAGGGTAGAGTCAAGGGTGATACCCAGCTACTTACAGTGCTGCACGAGGTTCAACATGTCACCACTGTTGTTCAGGATGGATAGTGGGAAGGTCTTGTGCTTGCTGTGGGTGCTGGAGTAGATTATAGTCTTAGTTTTCTTGTAGTTAAGGATTAGTCTATGCTCCTTAAACCATGTTTCGGCAGCAGTAAATCCTAGTTGGAGGCCGTTTTGAAGTAGTTAGGGGTTGGAGTTGCAGGTGAAAATGATGGTGTCATCAGCATACAATAGCATGTGACTGGTGCAAGAGCCTGGAAGTTTATTTAAGAAGATACTGAAGAGGAGGGGCCCAAGTATTGATCCCAGGGGGTCCTCTGAGCGAACAGGTTTGCCATCCGAGACAATGTCCCCAATCTTGACCCACTGTGAGTGATTGCTGTGATAGCTGTTAAACCATAGAATTATATCAGAAGAGAGACCGGTGTCAGCTAGCAGTTCAAGGAGGAGTGTGTGGTGAACTGTATCAAAAGCTTTTGATAAGTTGATGAAGGTAGCCCCCCCACTAGCTGTCCTTGATCCAGGGCTTGATGGATATAACCAGTGAATTCCAACAGGGCCGTGACAGTGCTGTGTCCCGCTCAGAACCCATGTTGTTCCGGGCATAAGAGTTGGTGCATGTTCAGATATTCCACAAGCTGATCCAACGCTATCCGTTCAAGTGCTTTGGAGAGTGGTGGGAGTATGGAGATCGATCTGTAGTTGTTCTGTAGTACCCGGTCTCCACTTTTGTGAACTGGTGTTACAAAAGCTGACTTCCAGAGCCGGAGGAACTGAGAGTGGCGGAGGGACATTCATGTGCACAAATGAGGCTTGGGCCTACAAACATAGTACAGTATATAGCATCTCCCAAAGTTGCAAATAGGGTTGTGTGAGTAACGAATAGTATTTCCCAAATACCACGAATAATAGCCTATTCATTATTCAGGAACAAATCCGAATAATAGGCCCCATTATTCATGGTATTCAGTATTCATTTTCTCCTCCCACCTCCCCCTTTCCTGGTGCCACTGACAGAGAGGGGAGACTGCTAAAGTACAGAAACTTAAAAGATACAAAATTGTCGCCTTCTGGCACTTTGCCAGAAGCCAACAGCATATTTTCAAGATGACTGCCCCTTCATAGCCTGATGCCCCTTCAGTCTTTTAGAACAATTTTTTTTTTATTTCAGACCCCCTTGACCCTTTACCTTAATGGGGTGGGGCTGGCACAACCATGATCCAGGCTAGTGAAGTCAGTCAGCCACTGGACCCCCTTCCTGCTGTGTCCCTCACCCAGCCCAGCATTTTGCACCATCTGCTCTGCTTGTAAAACTGCAGCCAGTGACATGACCATGTCAAGGCAGGCATCCCCATTTTTATCGAGAAAATAATCAAATCCTCATAAATCCAGTAATGACAGTTGCGTCGTATTCTCAATGAGGGAGTCAGCAATGGGGTGCGCAAGCACTGAAGTTCACGAAGGAGGGGTAGTGCAGCAGCACCATAGAGTGACATGTTATGCAGCCTATAGAATGTCCCTTTATAATGCTGTTGCCCCGCCTCTCATTCATGAATACTAACATGTGTGCACCCCGTCTCTCGACTCCTACATTGAGAATATGATACAACCCAACTGTCATTACTGGATTTATGAGGATTTGTTTATTTTATCATTAAAAGTGGCAAGGCCTGCCTAGTTATGGTCAGGTCAGTGGCTGTGGTTTTGCTAGAGGAACAGACAGCTCAAAATGCTGGGTTGGGTGAGGGACATGGCAGGAAGGGAGCCTGACAACTGATTGACTTCACTAGCCAGGACTGTGGTTGTGCAAGCCCCACTCTCATAAAGGTAAAGGGCCAAGGGGGGCTGAAATTTAAAAAAAAATTGCACTAAGAGAATGAAGGGGAGTCAGGCTACAAAGGGGGATCATCTTGAAAAAAAACACTGAATTTTTTTATATCTTTGACTTTTCTCTGCCAGTAACACTGGTGGAGGGGGGGGTGATAAATATTTGGAAAAGCTGGGAAAGTGACCAGGAGATTATCCCAGGTGAGCAGGTGAGGGGGACAGGGTTATTTTATATATTTTTCTTCTCCCCACAAACCCAAGCTGAATAATGAATATGAATATGAATACTGAATACCTGAATATTTGGGGCCCCCAATGCGAATACTTGGTGAATAGTCAAAATAAGATATTTGCACACCCCTAGTTTCAACATGACATTGTCTCAGTTGTATGGTGCTATGCAGATCCACAACGCCGCATCGACAATTTCATGTCAACAAGATGTTACTCCGCCACCACTGTTTTGCAGGGTCTGTCCCCCCACCCCATGCAGGGGCTATGCCCCTGCACCCCCTCTTTTAGGATTCTCGACTCCGAGATGGAGCTGAGTCGAGGATGGGGTGGGGACCTGGGGAGGCGTTAGGTCCCAGGCAGACTTTACAGCTTATGTATGGCGCTGACGGTATCGACCACATCACTGTAAAGTTGTCGCTGCAGCAGTGGTATACCATGCTATGCCATGCTGCAAACCTGTGTGAATTGCAATGCCACCTGGAAGTCATCCCTCCCACCCTCCTTCCCCCCTTCATTATAGTCCCATATTTCTCTAAGTTTTCCTGGCTGGGGGACTATTGCCCTGGCAGTTCAGTGGCCCTCGGCTGCTCCATAGAGTTCAACAATATCCCTGGCATCAAATGGAATCCTTATCCCTAAACCTACCACATCCAAAGGCATTTCTTTGGCATGTCTCAAGAATGGTCCCCACCACCACCCCTCCAATTTCCTCAAACAACATTACAACCCCTGTGCCACATGCAGAAGTTCTACAGGTGGGGGGTCACAGGGACTGCAAAGGCTGTCAAGCTCTGAGAATGGCCCTGCGAAGTAACTCCTAACCCCTTCCCTGCATGGTCTGAAATACTTCTGCCACCATGCAAAGGAGGCTGGTGACCGCCATGGAGCATGAGCCAATAGGATCACAAAGTCACAGTGACCAATTAGTACTACTTATTGTGAGAGTGACTAGCACCATGTATGTACGTAACGTAGGTGAGAGAACTAATGCAGGGTACATATTGTATCTGGACAGGGTCTGCATTCTAAGTGAGAATAAACAATTTATTTTCTCAGTTTGGATTTATCTACATACACTCTACAAGTCACTACCCTACCTTCCCTGAAGCAGCTGTCAGGTCACAGTTAGATTCCATCATTACAAGGACCGGTATCATGTGAGGATAGTGACTTAATATGGGCCACCACCAAAATGGTGACTCATATTCAGCACTATCCCCATGGGTTACCCTGCGAGGGTAGCGACCCTACGCAAAAACGAGCATAGGGAACAGTGACTGGAAGGGGGGATAGCGAGGGAAGGGGAGCGACCGGAAAGGGGGTTTTAGGGGACTGATATGCCTGCTGCCACTGAGTTAGCCATGTGGTTTGGTGGTGAGGGTGGCTAACTCTAGTGCAGCAGGAACTGGGTTCAAGACTGGGGACTGGCACACACTATTTTGTCGCTGCCTGCAGCTGACTTAATTTTTTTTTTTTTGCTGCAATGGGTATTTCACCTCCTCCCCAACATGTACTCCCCTGAAGTTAGTAATCCTTAAGTAGTGGGGTGCAGGAGTCAAAGCCCCCTATGGCGGAGGTGCACTAAACACAAACACTATTTAGTGTTGCCAGATATTGGATCGCGAGAATGTGTATATTGCCAAATTGCTTTTCGGCTATATACACTTGCCATAATAGCAATCACTATTTTATGCAGCTTAGGAAATGGGCAGACTGGGTGGGCCAAGCAGTACTTATCTGCCGTCAAAGTCTATGTTTCTGTGTTCTACGTTTTGGTGGACTGAAGCACTGGAAGGTTAAGTGACTTGCCCAAAATTGCACAGTCAGTACTTGGCTCAAGCAGGGTTTGAAACTGCAATCTCCTGATTCACAAACCAGTGCTCTAAACATTAGATCACACTGCTTCCAAACAATTACAGGCTTAGCACTGAAGAAAGGACACTAGAAGAAAAATTTAAAAGTACAAATGTAGTCAGACCAGAAGACTGCAAAAAAGCTGATCAATTATAATTCCAGTCCTTGTGGTCTTTTATGTGTTCTTCCTCAGCTGTTTTAATTTGGTGTTTTGTTATTGAATGCTTTAGGACTAAGGACAACTGTTAAAATGAACTGTGATTTTCTGGTAACTGTGCTGTGAGCTGGAAATGAAGACCACATCCACAAAGCGCTCAGGGTGCAAACCAGTGTTTGGAAATTATGTCCGACTTCTCTTCTTCATTTTCTTTCCTTTTCCAAACTGTGATAAACCAAATGCAGAACTCCAATTCTGCCATCTCCAACTCCAGTTAGGTCTTAATGAAAAAAAACTCACAACCTGATTGCCATGTTTAATATAAAATTGTTCTTTCACATACTTTGTATGGAACTTTAAAACTTGCCAAAGATCTTTTGTACTGCAAATGGTTTGCAGCACCTCTTTTCACCGGCTTATGACTCCCCAACCAGTACCCAAATAAAGAAATGAACAAAACTACTGGAAGGGAATTTCAATATGCACTAGTTTGTTGAGTAAGGTTTGCATTTATCGCCTACTCACACCTGCATGCAGTCAGTCGGCTGCCTTTTACTGCATGCCTTAAAAATAAAGCAGGTGTCATCTGTGGTTCTTTGCAGTGAAAGCTGGCAAACCTTATTTTACAAAAGACACCAATTCAAAATAAACAAAAGCGCTACCTGGATGAAATTTCCATTATGAGTATCAGGATTTTCACAGTTCCCATAGGAGCATGGGTTGTACTGCTGCTCAGCTGAAGCTGCTGACACTTGTGTTCGTTTGTTGAATAACTTACACTGAAGCAAGCCACGAAGGCCAAACTCGGATATTTTGTCATATTTTGTAATGAATCAATGAACAGCTCAACACAATGCAGGAAGGCAGCTGCAAAGGCCAACAAACTGCTGGGTTGTATTGCCAGGGGTATATCTTCAAGGAGAGGGGAGGTGATCTTGCCGTTGTATGGGTCACTGGTTAGGCCACACCTGGAGTACTGCATGCAGTACTGGTGCCCATACCTGAGGAGGGATATTAAGTTACTGGAGGGGGTGCAGCACAGGGCAACAAAGATGATTCAGGGACTAGGGGACATAATCTACATGAGCAAGCCGAGGGAGTTGAACATGTACTCCCTGGAGGAAAGGAGAGACAGTGGGGATATGACTGAAACCTTCAAGTACATGAAGGGAATAAACAAGATAGGCACAGAGGGATTATTCAAGTTAAGGGCCGGTAGGGACACTCACGGTCATGATCTCAGATTGGAGAGGGGAAGATTCAAGAGGGAAATGAGAAGACACTTTTTTATGGAGAGGGTGGTGTCTGGATGAAACACATTGCCTGCGCAAGTGGTATTCTGTAGAACAGTGGACTGCTTCAAAAGGGGATGGGACAGCGTAAGAGGGAGGGTCAGGGAAGGGGAGGAGGGTCAGCTGCAGTATAAGGGTTGCTAGCTACACACTTGAGCAGACTCAATAGACCATAAGGCCTTTATCTGCTAGCAAATTCATATGTTCGTATGTAATTACCTGTGAAGTGCTTGTGATACACATTTTCTACTGCTATCTTATTTCAGCAATAGTGCACAACAGGGTGGGGTTGTTGTGGGATTTACCCACAAGTGGGGAAATCCCACAACAGCCCACATCCTGGAGTACATTATTGTGACTATACACTGCATTCTTTAAAAAAATTAAAGAATTTGTACAAAAATAATTACATTTATATGATTCTGTTGATTTTTAGATGTTTACAAAGAAATATCCTTCCATCTTATAGAAAATAGTTCCCTTCTCCCACCCCACTGCAACAGCAGGGCGGGAGAGTGATGAGTTCGATTGAACTTTAAAGCAGCAGTGCAACAAAACTGGCAAAACATTTGACCTTACATTTTTTCACAATAAAAGATTCCAGGCATCTTCCAGATTTATTTGGCAGTAAAATGTTCCAGTTCCACCAAAATGTGAGTATTTTATAAATGTTTTATTTTTTCTCAAGAAAAAAAGCTGGCTGCCACATTTGACTTAGAAACATAATACCATTGTAATACCATTATAAACTTGGCTAGGGTTAGTATGGAGAAAATAAAAGTAGGGTGTGCAGCATGGGAGGCACATACAAACGTAGATTTAACAGGTATGCTCATCATTTTATTAACTGTAGCTGAAACTAAGTTTTTTGGAAAAACATTTTTTGTTGCATTGCTGCTTTAAGTCTCAGCAGGAGAAATATTTGGTACAATATGCATCTCTTATTCTTGAATTTTGAAAGAGCAGAAAGGCAAAGTGGAGAGAGGTGTGAGACGGAGCATGGTGAAAGAGCATCTGATGCCATGTGTACAGCGGTGGTACTGGAAAGCAGAAGACACATAGGTGTGGCCGTCATTTCTCACCCAAATGACACTGACAGCATTCAATGAGATAGGAGATTGACTACCGCTGTGGCGACACAACCTCACCTAAACTTCATCTCCAGAACCAAAACCAAACTGATTACGTGCCACACAGAAGGGCTCCTCTTTCCTGTAATTCTGCCATCAGAGTATATTCTTTTTTTTTACCAATTTGGATGGGGAAAACTGAAATAAACTGCCATTCAGGGACTTGTTTCTTTCAATAAAATCAAATATGCTAGCGTACAGAAATGTCTTCTGTTTTGCTTTGTTTTAGCAAGTCTCCCTTAAATGTCTATTTGTGCTTCATTTGCCTACTTTCTTTGTTTTATTTTTAAATAGAAATGTATCCCGCATTTACCCTTACCAGCAAGCGTGAGTGGGGTTATAATGGTGACGGGCTTGTGTTGAAATTTTTGGAGGGTGGGTATAATGATACTTTTTGTTATGCTGCTGAGATCCGAACTGACTGGTAAGTTTTCTGTGAGTTGTCGTAGGATTTACAAATGCTCAAAAGTGCCAGTCAGCCAATCAGAATCATGGATTCTAGTACCTCATTGTATAATTGGTATTTCACTATTGTTACAATATCCAAAGCTTATTGCTGGCCTGGTGGCGCTGAGGGTTGAGGTGTTGGATGCTACACCTCATGCCACACCAGCGACCCGGGTGAGGGAATGAGCCCTGGCCGTCGGCAGGGGAGGGAGAGGATTGAGTGTCCGGAGGACAGCTCTCCTCTCCCAGGAGGGAAGGGGTACAGGCTTGGTGCTTGAGTGGCCTCTGGCAGTGGCTGGAGGCACTGCAAGTGCAAGCACACAGAGAGGGTTGGGAGTGGTGGATGTCGGTGGAGACGCCTTGATGTCACGGTGCATGCCACTCCATAGAACAGGGAAAAACAAACGCCAGAGTGCCAAAGGGGAAGGAGCACCAGCATGGATCCTGATTGCTCTTGCCTGTCTGACCACTGAAGGCGACCCAACAAAACCAGAATTGTCTTGGGGTGTATGGGCCACATCTCATACCTGCCTGGGGGTACAGCCACGGCTCCATGGGGGTCCTGTGGGGATCCAGGTAGGCAGAGAAGCAGGCCTGGTGCCTAGGTGTCTCCCGACTGAGAAGGGCTCTGGCATCAGAGGAGAATAAAGAAAGATTTAAAAAAAATATATATATATCCAAAGTTTATATTTCTCATAGAATAACTTCACAGCAAAGTGAGTTATCATCAAATTTCCCTGAGACATATGGAAAAGTCCAGCAGAAATGTGTTTGTGAGATAGAGAGACAGACAAACTGACAGACAAATATTCTTTTGTAAGCATTGTAACCACAGACTTTTTTATATTGTGCAAGCTTGCTGAATTCATCTGTTTACAATGAGTATTTGACTAAAGACCAATCTATGGAGAGATCTCTCCTGTTCTATGCATGTGAAAGACTGTGCGCACACGCGGCCGTGTGTGTGTGTGTGTGTGTGCGCGTGTGTACCTCTGCAATAAACTTTGCACTGCCTCAGTTCTCGTTTGTGACTCCACCAGTATTGGCCTCCTCAGCTGTAATGTTTAACCCACCTGTTTAACCTTCAGCCCTACTACTACTGTGATTTTTTTTTTGCAGTTAATTGGTTTATCCTTCTGGTCCCTAGTGGTGTTACATCTTTGTTGGATCCCCCAGCTCCGTCCCCCGCTCGCAGCCTACCTTTCCAGCTGCCCCACAGCTTGTTCCCCGTGGCAGGGATTCCTCAACCCACCTAACTCTGGATCCAGTGCTGGAAGGTTACTGCCCATTGCAGGGGTGGTGCCTGCGGGGATTGACCATTCTTGCAGCATCAGTACCCCTGTAACCCTTTTTCCTCCTACTTTTACTTGGTCCCTGAGCTGAGGCATGCAATGATGCCACAAGGAGTGAGCACGCATGCTTCCATATGCATTACTGTGAACATCTGCCTCATTTCCCCTTCTGTGGCCTCGGCGCGCCAGCCCCTAGCCTCCGCCAGGAGGCAGTCGTACACCGAGTGCTGGAGTTCCCCCTCCCCGGAGAAGGAGAGCAGTCCTACAGAAGCTCATCCCTCTCCTCCCTACTGGCCCAGTAGCCGTGCTCATTCCCAAACCTTACGTCGGCGTGGTGTGAGGTAAGGCACCAGCACCTCAGCCCTCAGTGCCACCGGGCCGGGACTATTGTGATCTTTAAACAGTCGACCACAAGTCCTGTCAGGAAGATTCATTCATTCATTTTTCATTCTTTTTTATTGATTTCAACCATCAGTATCATAACTGAACTTTAGTACATAAGGACTATAAAAACCCAGCTGACCGGGTGGCGCTGAGGGTTGAGATGCTGGATGCCACACCTCATACCATGCCGGCAACCCAGGTTCGGGCCACCGGGGGTCAACAGGGGAGGAAAGGATAAAGCATCTGGAGAACTGTTCTCCTTTCCTGGGAGGGGGGGACACAATCCCACCTTCTGTCTACCCACAGTGGAGACTGGAGGTTCTGCAGCAGTCGATATCCGGGTAAATGGGGGATTGACCACGGTAGCTCTCCTGCAGGCGTGCACTGGAGTGCACACATGCCTCACTGGAATGCACTGCACTGCCAGGCCAGTAGGGGCTAGAACAAGGAAAAAACCCTCCGTGCCTGATAGGCGACAGCTCCTCTCAGTGCCTGACACCACATGTCCAACATGTCCAACACCGGGCCACTGTCTCTGCCTCTCCATTATCCAGTCCAGCAATCTGGATTCTAGATAGAGCGCTGAGTGTGGAATGGTGGCCCTGCCCAAGGGGGCTCAGAGCTGGGGGGATAAAGCTGGACAGGGATCGGCGAAGGACAGCATACCTCTGAGGAGCAGGACCACAGTGGACGGTAGAGCAATCCAGTGAGTTGGGGCAGCGTGAGAGAGTTCAGGTGTTGGGGTGATAAATAAAGTGTACAAAAAAAAAAAAAAAGGACTATAAAAAACCCTTTGTGGGAAACTATAAAAACATAATTTATAAGGAAGTTTTCTAAATGCATCAATATTCGTGTCCAAAGTATCACAACATAACTACCATATACAATTACTTCAGAGTACCAATTTACAGAGAATAATGGCTATGCAACTGTGTGCTATGGATTTTTTTTTTTTTTACACACCCGAGCTTTGCTGGCAAAGGCACCTAGCTTCATCTGAGCTCTTTTCTTCTAGGTTGCTTGAAAAGACAGAGCAAAGAACCTTCCCAGAGCAAGGAAAAGGATTAAGGCTTCTTTTGGCTAGGCAGATTTACTGTGTGTTATTATTTTCTTTTGTACTTACAGGGATTGTTACTGTTTGTTGCTAACATTTTATTGCTTTATTTTTCTCTTATTCAAATTGTTGTTGCTGGGTATACCTTCTGCTGCATTATTACAGGGTGTGCCTACACGTGTGTGCTTACAGATTACTGCTGTAATCTTCTGATTCAAATTGTCTTTTGCAAGGTATATCTTCTGTTACTGCTTTATTTTTCTCCGTAGCAAAGTGTTTCTTACACGGTATATCTTCTGTGAAATTATTACAGGTGGTGCTTTACAGGTTTTACAGTTTTATCTATCATTAGGATAAGCTCTCAGGGCTACTGTATTTGTTGCTGGCTGATTGTTTCTGCTCTTACCTCCTTGTTTCTTTTGTCCATGGTTCTTCTCTTTCGACAGGGAAAGGGCCCAGCCACCAACCCCCATCCCCAACCACTCCACACTACACTCCTTCTATAGGGTAGCACAGTCATGACATTTCCTGTAGCAAAGCAGGAAGGGGCAGATCAGAGGGGTATCTACACAGTGACCTCATTTACAGGGGCACTAGTAATTTAACTTGTTATACAAATACAAACAAAACACAACATCAAACTTTTGCTTTCATTTTCCTCCTTCTAATTACTCTGACCAGGTTATAAACCCAGCAACTTATCTGGAATGGATATTATTAACTGCAGGTACTGTGGGACACTTTTCAAAAGGGCAGTTTTACAGGATTTAGGACACTGTCCTACATGCTGGGCCACTGGAGATCTAAGGGCTCAGCTCCAGGCAGCATGAACAGAGATTGTGCACCTCAAATCGCACATTCAGGAGGAAATATATTATAAGAACCGCCCACCATTTCCCCAACATCCAACAGAAGAACCTCAACCGCAGAGGGTAGTTGGTCCGAGAGGTTGGCAGGTGGTCAGGAGGGGCAAATTGGGTGCCCCGTCACTCGGTGCTCCCCAACATATCACCTCCACAAACCATATAAAAACTACAGACAGGTATCTGCCTCTGTCTCCGAAATCAAACAAAGGGGCAGAGGACACTGCAGAGCAGGACACTGCAGCACAGGAGCTAGCACAACAAAACTCGCCCAAAAGAGGAACCAAAACAAAAAACGCAAAAAGGAAATCCGAAAAACTTCTGATCATAGGAGATTCCATGATTCAGGGAGTTGATACCTATCTCCAGCCAGGGGTAATGATCAGATGTCTCCCAGGTGCATCAGCGCAGAGAGACACTAACAATATTGCTAAAATTGTACAAGAAGCAGGAGAAAACATTGACATCCTGGTACACATAGGGATTAACGATCTCGCCAGCCAGTCAGTTGTGGAGACCAAGGAACACCTGACCAGGCTGGGTGACAAACTATCATCCATTTCATCCGGCATATCCTTCTCTGAGATCCTGTCAGTCTGGGAGAGGGGGGCAGATGGACGGAAGGTCAGAGAAGGGGAGCTAAACATGTGGCTCAAAGGCTGGTGTCAAGAAAAAGGACACAAATTTGTAATTTGCGTCACTGCACGTCGGACTCCTTCAGGGAGAGGGAGGGAGTAACAAGGGAGGGGGGTGGGGACAAAGCAAAAAATACCCAGTCAAGTGGATAGGTGATGGCACCTGTATCCACCAGGACCACACTCTACTGCCGGGGCACTCCTTACCTGGGCCGAGCCCAGCCCGGCCCAAATTTGCAGATAGAGTACCCTGGGTGGATAGGGTGGCCCTACCCCGGGGGGCTTAGAGCTGGGGGGAGAGCCGGGCTGGGGCAAGGTTTCAGGAGGCCTCTCAGGCACGGAGGTAGAGTCAGGGGGCATTACAGGATGCCTGAGAGAGTTCCACTGTCTGCAGGAAAAAACAGAATTCAGAAAAAAAAAAAAAAAAAGTCCAGGTACAGGACATCCACTGCATGGCCGCTGTCTAATTGCCTGGTTACCCAGTCATAGTACTCCACCAAGTTGGCTTGACAGGATCTGTCGGAGATAAACCCATGCTGTCTACCATCCTGCAACCCATTAGCCTCTAGGAGGGAAACTAGCCTCTCCTTCAGGATTGTCTCCATCAGCTTTCTCACGATGGATGTGAGGCTTATTGAGCTGTAGTTCCCTGGCTCCTTCTTGGGGTCGCTTTTGTGGAGGGGTACCACATGCACCATCTTCCTGTCCTGAGGTACACTTCCTGAGCCCAGGGAGGTACTGAACAGGTCTGGCAGGACTTCTGCCAGCTCCTTCAGCACCCTGGGGTGTATGCCATCTGGCCCAAGTGCCTTGGCCACCCTCAGTATCCTCAAGCCCTCCAGTACTCTGCCCACTGGGATCTCCCCGTCTGTCACCCCCCCCATGCCTACTCTCCTACCCCCCTTGGGTACAGCACCCCCTCCCTTTCTCTTTAGTAAATACTGAACAGAAGTATTCATTTAATACTTCTGTCTGTTCTACCTGTTTCCACCCATCCCTCGTAATCCTTACTATTTGGTCCTTATAACCGCTTTTCTCCCTGATGTACCTGAAGAAGTTCCCCCTCTCCTTAATGCCCTGTGCTAGCCTGAGTTCCCCGGATGCCTTGGCTGCCCTAACTGCCTTGGTCACCTCCCTTGACTCCTTCAGATATTCCTCTCTGTCCTCCCTCTCTGTTTTTTTGTACCTGCTAAAGATGACTCTTTTCTTCCTTACTTTTTTCATGACTCTCTTGCTCACCCAGCTAGGTTTCTTGGCCATAGTCCTCCTACTCTGCATCCTTGTACATGTTTTGGTTGCCTCCTTAATTCTCAGTTTAATGACCTCCCACTTCTGGTTAGTGTCCATATTTGGATGGATTCTGGCTAGATACCCCTGTACTATTTCCTCCATCCTCCCAAAGTCAGCCCTCCTGAAGTCTAACACCCCTGTGCCTGTTCTAACTCACTCTTTTTCCATGTTTATCGTGAACCACACCGAGTGGTGGTCACTCCCCGCCAGTGATTCCTCCACCTCCAGCTCCCTCACAAACTCACTACTAGCCAGTACAAGGTCTAGTGTGTTCCCTAACCTGGTTGGCTCGTTGAACATCTGCAGTAGGAAGCTGTCCTGGAAGGTGTCCAAAAGTAACTGCTCCCTCCTATTTGTGGTGGCTGGGGTACCCCAATCCACTCCTGGCAGGTTGAAGTCTCCCACAATCACTGTGTTGTCATTCCCGCAGGTGCTTCTGATCTGTCTCACTAGTTCCCTGTCTAAATCCTCAGTCTGAGAGGGTGGCCTGTACACCACTCCCATCCTGAGTGTCCTATTTTTGGGGTCCTGGAGCTGCATCACTATAGATGCTGTGCTGCCCTCCTCCCCTTCCTCCCTGACACACTTCAGTCCTTCCCTAACATACAGCGCCACCTGCCCCTCCTTTCCCTTCTACCCTGTCCATCCGAAATATCCTATACCCTGGTACTGCCAGGTCCGTCATGGTAATGGGAGGCACATGTCTCGGTGATGGCCACCAAGTCCACCTCCCCATCCACCATGAGAGTCTGTAACTTTGCTGTTTTGTTCCCCAGGCTCCTAGCATTCAAGATTACCAACCTCCACCCTGCTTCCTTACTCCCTCTCCCTACTGGAAAAATGGTGCTGCTATGAAGATGCAAAATCTCACAGGCTAAAATGGTGCCCAAAAGCAGAAAAATCTCCTGTGTTGCTGCACCCTCAGCCCAGGAACAGTTCTTCCACCCCCAAAACAAGCAGTCAAATCCCGGACGAACCCCCATGTTGTAAGCCCCCCCGGCATCTAGGGGTATGATGGCAACTTGAGAGAAGGGGGCACTTGCAGCCAGAAAACACAGTCCCAGAAAATTAAAAACTTGTTACCTGGGTTCTTAGAAGATGTCCTTGGAAGGAGGTGCAGGCTATACTTAGCGGAGTAAAGCAGCTGTGGGGGCAAACTTGATTAGTGCGGTCACACAATGCCATAAATAAAAGTCCATTGTCCACTCAAGGTTAAACTCTGAAGAAAAATACAATTTAATTGAATAAATTTGATTAAGTCACTGCATGGTGCGGGGTGCAAATTATGTGGTGTGTAACCTTTAGGGCGAGATGCCCAATACAGTCTGCAGCAAAATGTTTGGGTTTTAGAAGCTCTTACACTGTAGTGCTCCTTCAATGCCGAACAGGCTCCTTTAATCCGGGCAGCAGCAACATTAACAGCCCAAAACCAAGCCTCCAGAGTTTTAACTCCTAAAACTCTCCCTGCACAAACTTGTTTCTGTCCCAATAAGATGCTACACACACACACACACACACACACACACACACACCTGGCACACACTGAACTAGCAGCTACAGAGTATAGAGTAGCTGTGTAACTTTGGCAGTACTTCCCAGTGCTGGTGGTTTGATTCCAGAGCTCCCATTTGGATGGTCTCTGCGACGGCAAACAAAGTCCCAACAGAAATCGCCAAGTCCCTTCTGTCCTAAGCCTCACGCAGCTCTGAGCATCCCAGGGCATTTCTTTCTCGGCCCTGACAATCCCAGAGACCCATGCGCTCTCTGATCTTAGGCTGAATTGTCACCCAGCACTCTCTGGCCAGGCCGAAGTGCCACCGGAAAGGGAGACAGGCTGTCACCACTGTGCTCCCTGCAGCAAGGACTGCCACCACCGTGCTGCCCCAGTCACCTGGCACAGGACTTTCTTCACTCTTTCCCAGAGACGAGGGATTGTGTGGGACCCACCTGTGCCACACCACCAAGGTGCCAGAGAATCACGAGGTGGGCAACTTACTTTCTTCCTGAGTTCTGGCTCCCACAAGGCACAGGTGGTCCCAACACAGCTCTGGACTCCTCCCGGACTCCCAACGGCTACACTTCTCTGCCAGTCTTCAAGGGCGGTGGGCCAGGGTGGGAAGCGACTCACCCTGGCTCTCACAGTCAAACACTCTACAGGCCACCTCCTCTCTCACTCTCCAGTACCTTTTTTCTTCTACGTGCCCAAACCTCCTCATTTATACCCCTGGGCCGAGCCCCCCCCCCCCTTGCTGGCAGGCAGTGCCCAGCTCCAGACTTTGTGGCTACAGATAAATCAACTGGTAAGCTGCCAAAGGGGGCTTATACATAACTGTGGATTTGCTTCCCTTAAGATTAACTGTTTCCAATGGATTTCATGTGATTAAATGAACTGTTCAGTGTGTAGAGCTGGAGTAAATTAATTTGGATTTTACTGGACTCTATGCCATGGAGTGGACATTTAACTAATTACAGCATCTAAAAACTGTTCTACAGTTCCCCTCCAGTCCCCTACCCCTGGTCTCAGAACTAAAATGAATCCAGCTCTAGCTGGGCCCCTCCACAGTCAGAGGACCCCACATCTGGGGGTTAGCTGCAAAAATGGTGCTTGAATAGGGACACCATGCAGATGGTGGTCAGTGAGGTAATAGACTTTGTAGTACCCAACTCATAGAAATAAAGAAAATGTTGGCAGAAAAAGATCACTTGTCCACCCAGTCTACTCTGTTTTACCCTATCCTACCCCCTACCCAGGGACCTAATGTCTAGTCGCAGATATTACCCTCATTTCCTGTTCCCCTTGCCTCCTGCCTTACTGCTTTCCCCACGTAACTATTACGCCTTTTACTCAGTTCCAGCTCCATAGTACCAGTGCTCTGTAGTACCAGACTGCCAGGGGGTCAGTTACACAGTTTTTAAAATACTCAAGAGAACTGATAACGTAGACCACAGTAGGTTATTTGAATTGGTGCACAGTAGAAAATTTATGCAAAGCTAGGGCACAAGCGCAGATGCTGAATTCCAGAACCCCCAAAAAAGGTAAAATGCAAGACTGCATTAAAAATTATACAAATGTGCCAGTTTTGGAAAAAAATGAACATTTTACAGAACTAGATTGTTTTATTCATTTTTATTTAATACATCATTAACCAGGTAAGTATGTTGAGCCAAAAGCCCTTTTTCAAGCACAACCTGGATAGCAATACAGCTACAAAGAGTTAAACACAGTACAAAGTAAGATTCATCAAAGACAGACTCTATAGAAACATTGAATAAAAACCTGCAATATGCAGGTAATTTACTTTCTGTAACACATTACAAAAATAATACATATTCTAAAAACAATTATAAGTCATTTGGGCCAATAAATGGTCTCGTTTTAGATTTCTAATTATTGAATTGTCTTGATAATAGGCAAACAAAAATAGGAAATAATTCTCCCATTTTGACCATGTTCCTGGGCAGGAAGTTGGCAGCAAATCACAAACTATTCATGTGGAACCCCTTTATCCCTTGGAAACTAAGGGGGGAGCCAACAATTTCAGATGGGCAAGCACAAATATAGAATGCACTTACTTGACCTCCATCAAATCGGGTGACCTCCGTGCATCCCATGTCACAGGCGGGCTGGCAAGGCTGCAGATTTAAACTGGTTAGGCATAACTTTAAATGATGCAATAAATATTTTAATTACGCAATGTCCAAATGGAATAGTAAAGGTTAATTAATCCAAAACAGGATCCTTTTATTTAAAAAAACAAAACAAAAAAAAAAACAGTTTATCCATGGATGCAGATGTTACATATCAACTGGCCAGGACAGACCACAGGGTGGTCATAAATTCTAGTCCCACAGAAGAACAGTTTAATTATTCACCACATTACTGGCTTATCACCCTCAGTGGCAAGGTGTTACACACCAGGGATTTATTTAACTTGACTTTCTCTTTTCTGCCTTCAGGGAACACATATAGCAGGCTCTGCACTTTTCTTTATTTCCAATCCCAGAATTTGAATGGCAGGGAGAGGCTGCGGTCACCTGGGGGTCCGAGGTGCCACGGACCAAGCCTCCCACTCTTCCCTCAAGCACTAACCCCCGTGAGAGAAGAGTCCAAGTCCACATTAGAGGACAGCCCCACAGAGCTATAATTTAGGGGCAAAGGAGAGTAGAGCATTCCCTTAGGGGTCCGAGGTGCCACTGGATCTCTACTCCATCCTCACGCAAGTGCTGACTCCCATGAGAGAGGGTCCCAAAGTCCACATCAGCAGACAGAATTTCATTGACACTTTACAAGGCACATTTCACGTACTAGTCACAGGGCTAGTAAACAGTCTCTCACTTTGTGTGACACAGGCAGAGTCACACACAGGTTTTTGTAAAACTGTCACATTTTACTGTCAGAGGCAGACAGCATTAAAGGAAAACTGTGCTTTGCAGTGGCTCCGGCCCCTGCAAAGCTTACCCTCTGGTTTAGCTTTTATCAGAAGAGTGGCTGTTTCCTCGCGCCGCAAACTTGTTTAATTAAATTATCAAAAGTCTGCTACCCGGAAGTATTGTGGAAGCTGGAGCGGCTCCATTAATTGTAAAGGTGCAGTGCCGTACCATGCACTTCAATTCATTTATATTGAAGCGCACGGTGCGGTGCCCCACCTTTTCAGTTAATGGAGACGCTCCAGCATCCGCAATACTTCTGGGTAGCAGACTTTTGATAATTAAATTAAACAAGTTTGCAGCGCGAGGAAACAGCTGCTTTTCTGATAAAAGCTAAACCGAACTGTAAGGTTTGCAGGGGCAGGAGCCACTGCAGAGCACAATTTTCCTTTAACTTGACATTTTTCCTCAGCACATCTTCACTGTGGAATTACCCACAGCCTTTTTGGTGCCCAAAAGGGGCATAAATAGTGCCTTTTCTAGCATTCTACCCCATTTTCAAAAAAGAGACATGACAGATCCCTTTTCTCGGAGACAGTCACCCTCTGACAGAAACCTTTCCTTTTCTGACAGAAGACTTTTGATCAAAACCCAGAAAGCACCACTGGGCATTTAAAACTCACAAGCTTTGTCATTTCCCCTCTTAGAATAAATCAAACTATCACCTCAGTCTTTCAGCAGCTGTCGAACTTCTCGGCCACAGTTCATCCCCACAGACGCTCCCCAAAGAACTCCACAACTGGTATTCCTCCTTCTGGAGAGGGCCCCCCCCCTTTTTTAGGGATCTCGGGCAATGGCAGCTGCCACGTACAAACTGATTATACTGACGCCAGCTCCATGTTTAAAGAGGGTATACACTGACGGCTCCTTCCAACTGAATTAGAATGCTCAGTTCTTTCAAACTGAGAGCGCCAGTCCCTCCCCTTTGGAATGTTCAGGCAGTGCTGCTGCCAGGTCAAACCAAGGGTACAGATTAGCATCACAGAAGAAAGCAAAGTCTACTTAAAGGAACACCCACCCACAGTAACTCCCACAGGGCCGGTTACACATGTGTACTGAAAATATTAGCTGCAATGAAATTCTGTAACTCATTTTTAGGAGTCATAAAGTTTTTCAACTTTCCTAATATGGTGAAAATCAGTTCTATAGGAGAGGTGGAGACTGGGAGAAAAACAGAACGTGCCTGGAACCAAAATGGCTTCTTATTTTCCTTTGGTCAGAACCCCTGCTAGAATAGCTGTGTCTCTTCAAAACTTTGCCACCATCTGACTCACCAGAATGTACCCGGACTGGCCTATTTAACCAAATATTATGACCTCACAAACAGATCATTATGGATTTAGCGGGGCAGAAGCAGGAGGGGGAGATGAAGTCTGAGACACAAGGATCCTGTTTTCATGTAAATGCGCAGACCCTACATACCTAGGTATAGAGGCTAAGTACTTCAGTATGTAGGATCTATGCACTTTAATGTTTTAACAAAATCCTATTACATGGCAGTTGCTGAGTGCTGACCCTTTTTTGTTTTGCTTGGTATGTTTTGGGACAAGCACCATAGAGCTGTTCATACTGGAGCTTTTTGTTTCATGTAAATGCCCCAGTAATAAAGTAATATAAATGCAGAAAATGAATATAAACTGAATAGAGTCAGAATATTTTATTTTTAACGTTTTCCTGGACACTGGAAACATTGCCTTATGATTTAGCGACAGAGCGTTGTTCTACTTTGCACCTCTGCCTTTTTATTTTTTGTTACAATTTACAGTGGATAGGCGAGCTTAGCTGCAACATCTCAATTCCAGTGAGCACCTGCTTCTACCCAGTTCTGCAGCTTGGTGGCCTGGAGCACTGAGAGGTTAAGTGCCTTGCCTAAGGTCATACAATGAGTATTTGGTTCTAACAAGGTTTGAACCTGTGATCTTCCAGTTCCCAAACCAGTGCTATGACCACTTGACCACCCTGCTTCAATGGTTGAAAACTGAAATTGATATGGGACCGGGATACGCCCACAATGGATCGATTCTGGATTTCCTATTGTCAGAATCCCTATGCTGGAATGCTCACTGACCTGCTGGAATGGCCCCTGGAATGCTCATTGAAACACCAGAATGCCCACTGACCTACTGGCATGGCCCTCAACCCATCAGAATGCTTCCTGATGTGCCAGAATGCGCACACACCCACTGGAGTGGCCCCAGATCCAGCAGCGTGCTCCCAGATGCGCTAGAATGCCATATCCACTGGAGTGACCCAAGCTCCACTAGAATGCTCCCTGACATTCCAGAATGCCCACATACACTTCGGAGTGGCCCCAGACCCACCACAATGCTGCCTGATGCACCAGAATGCCCATATAACCTTTGGAGTGGCCCCAGCCCTACCAGAACGCTCCCCGACGCTCCAGAATGCCCATATACAGTTCGGAGTGGCCCCAGACCCACCACAATGCTGCCTGATGTGGCAGAATGCCGCCCTACTCTAAATGCTCTGATGCACAGGAATGCTCACTGACCTACGGAAATGGCCACCAGAATGCCAAATAACCCACCAGAACCCACTGAACTCCACAGAATGCCCACTGATCCACAAAAATGACAAGCATTAATCTATTCTGGTTCCAGGCACATTCCGTGTTTCCCGCAGTCTCCACCTCTACTACAGAACTGATTTTCATCACTGTAGGAAAGTTGAAAAGCTTCATGACTCCTAAAAATGAGTTACGGGACTTCCTTACAGCTGATATTGTCAGTAAATGTGAATACCATTTGTGGTTTGCTGCCACAGATGTAGCCAGACATTTCAGTTTTGTACAAAACTGTCACTCCCTCCCCCACCTACTTGTCCAATTCTTTGTGGTCAACCAAGATTACGATTAAAATAAGTATAATAAGCATATTATTTTATCTATCTCAAAACTGGTATAGCCATAGCCCAAACATCAGAATTTAAACCATCACAGCTACTACTTAGTGTCCAATTTAAAATGTAACAGTGGTGTACTCTCCTTCAGTACAGAGATAATGGTTAAAAAACATATATTTTGGTCGGGCAGCAGATCTTTATAGAACTGTACACAAATGGGTACCGTGAGTATGCCTGCCAACACTCATTTACTGCCAACCTCTTAAACATGGCCATGGTCGAAATGGGTCTATTATGCCCTATCCTTGTTTTCCGGTTATCAAGACAATTCAATAATTAGACATCTAAAAATAAAAGAGGGTGGTATCCAGTCTGCACCGGTGTACATTTGCAGTCAAACTGGTCAAGCAGGATAACTGGAAATTTCCTGGTGGGCCCTGTTCTGCTGGATTCCTGGCCACTTTCTAAACTTTGAAACTCTTCGCGTTTATAATCTATTTTCTAATTTTATAGGATACTTTTGACACTGCTAGTAAGTGTAAGAGGCAAACACAGAGCTAGTGCATCAAATGTAAGTGCCATGCTGCCACAGGTGCATCACCCTGGGCCCTTCCCTATTGATTTTCCAGGTGGGCTCTGCACCAACACCCCAGTCCCACCCTGTATAATTCTCTGTACAAGCATAAAAGCCAAGCCATTTCACGGCACTAGCTCTTCTGGCAATATTCTGCAGTCCACACCCAACGTGTGGCTCCAAACGCAAGGCAATACACCAGTTAGTGGGTGTCCCTATATGCTCCGGGAGTGCAGTATTCCCATTGTTCCAGCAGAGGGCCCACCTCCACAAGGCAAGCCTGCGCGACTACCGCAGTTTCTATTGGTCCCGCACCAGGATCTGGGACTGCCGCTGCAACCTACCCTGCTGAAATGACACTCCGCCCCCGTGTATTCCCAGTAATACTAGTCCTGTACGTTTCTGCGTGGTTTCACATTTGGTGCTCCGTCATTGGTCCTTCGTCCGTCCTTTATCCTGGTTCGGAGCGCTCATTGGCCCTCCGCTCTGTTTTTCACTGGGCGACTGGTCTCCTAAACACTGCGCTTCCTGCAAGCCGCCGCTAACACAACCTTAAAACACTCTTCTCCTGCTGCAATTGGTCTTACTCCCGCCCTCCTCAAACATTCCGATTAGTTGCGACCGCTGTCGCTCACTCAGTGTTTCCCGCTACCGCCCCGCCCCTTTAAGTCCCGATAGCTTTAGTCGCCCGTCATTTATCATAGCATCCAGCCCCCGCCGCTCGTTGATTGGCCGCCTTGCTCCAACTCGTTTTCCGATCGGTTGATTCTCCTGTCGGTAAAGGCGCCGGAGGCGGGACGGTGGGATTGGTTGCGCGTGTCCGCTGTTTGATCCTCTATCCGGCTGAGTGAGGTGAGTCTCGCGGATTGTTTGTTGCGGATCGACCTGAAGCTCACGATTAAACCGACGGGGGTCATCTAATTTTTTTTATTCATCATTTTTTTTTATTTTTTTCCCTCAATTATCCACGAAAGGGAGCTTCGCAATGCTATCGGTTCCTGGAGGAGGAGGTCACGAGTCTTTTTAACTTTTGTGGTGCTGAAGAAAAGACCCAGTTAATTGTCAGCTTATGATAACACTGCGGTCAGGCTGTCAAACACATTCTGCTTCATTTAAATTGTTTTCCTTTACTTGGACAAGCTGTAATCTTCATTTATGAGGAAAGGAAGGAGAAGGAGGCTCTCTTACTCGAGAAGATGAGGGGATGGAAAACATGATATTTGCATTGTCCTTAAAATATTTAAATCCTATTTTTTATATTTTTGTTTTGAAACGAGGAGGTTGTTCCTGGAATAGACTTGGCTGAGGGTCAGGGGGATGATGGGAGTCTAGTGTTATACTGCAGAACAAGTTCCTGGGGGGGGGGAGAGGGTTTTTTTAAATTTTTTTTTAAAGAGCCAAATAAAAGCGTTGATTTCTAAGTCCTTTACAGGTGTTCAGAGAACACCTATGAGAAAGTAATAGGCATAATTGCATTTGATAAAATGTGGGAAATTTCTGCATGATTAAGTTCTGGCTCTTCATAAGTGTTCATTAATGCAGCCAAATGACGGCCTGACCCAGTTGTCCATTTAAAAAACAGAGGGCATTTATCAAATGGCTCTTTGTGGCACCACGGCTAATGCTGCAAAAATGATGGCTGCTTATAATGGCGGCACATCTGTAGCTGCAGCAGGCCACCATCATCACCACCATCATCACCTTCCTCATCTCGCTCACCCTCACCTCCACCATCACCACCACACACAGCATCATTTACACCCGGGTTCAGCCGCTGCAGTCCATCCAGTGCAGCAGCATGCCTCTTCGGCAGCTGCAGCCGCCGCTGCTGCTGCGGCGGCTGCATCGGCAATGTTGAACCCAGGGCAGCAGCAGCCATATTTTCCATCACCAGCACCAGGTCAGGCCCCCGGACCAGCTGCGGCGGCCCCAGCTCAGGTACAGGCTGCAGCAGCTGCGGCTGTGAAAGCGCACCCTCATCAGCATCCACACCACCCGCAACAGCAACTGGATATTGAACCGGACCGACCTATTGGATATGGAGCCTTTGGTGTAGTCTGGTGAGTACTGAAAAATAATGCACATGTTCTTACAGTGTACTTATGAAGATGTTTAACAAAATACGAGTCACATTTGTGAAAAAGTTTGACTTGAATCAGAGCTTGTGCTTACCTGGGACTTAGAGTCTCGGTCCGTTTGGTTTCTGTGTCAGTTTATTGTTGAGAATACTGGAAGGATTTATGGATTCAGCAGTTTAGCCATAGGAATTGAAGTCGTTTGTTGTAGGTCTTCATCCCCGAAAAACATTTTATTGCATACACGTGCATGCATACTGAACAGAATGCCATACCTTAATTTCATGTATGATGTACTGTTGCTGATTTCACTGCCATGGAAAGTCTGCCATGTTTTTATTGAATAAGTCGACTGAAAATGCGTGATGGTGGTTTTATGACTTAAGTTTAACTTTGCACACCAAATAATTATTGTAATAGATGGATTGCAGTTGAACTTGTTTTGTGGAGACAGATATTTGACTTGTGATCTTTCTCGGTTTCCTGGTTCATAAATTAAATCTTCAGCTGGGTGTCTGCTGTCACACATTGAATACTTTACACCTGCAGTTAGGTGCTCAAGCTGTAAGAAGTTATGGGCAGTAATACTGGATGAACTCCACTATGCAGTGTAATTTTACATGCAGTTATAAAGCAGCACTGAATAATTTTTAGGAATTGTTATCTTCTGGGGTGGTAGAGGTTTGTCCAGCATCACAGCATGCTCTCGGCTAGGGGCCAGTGCATCTGAATATATAACTGCAGGCAGCATCCGAGTGGTGCACTGTTGAAATTAACGACTGATGCACCTTTGCCAGATATTTGCATGCTGCTCCAGCACTGGAAATAGTTAAAAACTGATTTCTTGGTTATGTACTCCCTTATTGAAATATTCAGAAACTGTAAAGACAAATAAGGGGCAGTAGTTTGTGCAAACTAATTTACTGTGGCTTAAATCCTGAATATAAAATGTGAAAGAAAAATGGACTATTATTGTGAACTGGGCACGTTGGCAAACACTGAAGCAGTTTTGCAAATGATTTTATTGCTGTTCATTTATGGGGTACTTTCAGTTAACTATTCTGGTGTGCTTGTAGTTTTGCTCTCACATACACACATACTCACAGCTGATGTTTGTAGTTGTATATTGTTAAAGAATATTATTAATTACGCACAGAAGTGGGTCTAAACATGAGCTTCCTAGGAGATTAATCTGCACTGTCTAGCTGGGATGTGACGAGTCAACCTACTTCGCGTTCATGAAGTGCTGACTAGAGGCAAGGATTGATCTGTCATTCAGAATCCAGCTGCATGAACCATCTGATCGTTCCCCAGTTTGAGGCCTTACTTTCATCAACGCCATGACATTTGTCAGAGACAACTTACGAGTTATCCTCGCTATCTGTGCTGGACTTTCAATGGCTGTGTGTTCAATGCAGGGGAACAAATCTAGGAAACTGTACAATATTGGCCATTGTTTTAGGCTTTGAGCTGCCCGAAAGGGTATCAGTTATGGTTGTGTCTCTGCACAGCAGGCTTTGTTTAGTGCCACATGCCCTTGTTTCCTTTGAAAAAAGAAAAAAGGGAAACTGTGTAGTGGCATAGGATAGAATTTGATGGCATCAAAAAGTAAAGTATTGCAGTGGCTACCAGAACTGTCCAAGGTGTTGCAGCTTGTATCAGCAGGTGTGTGCTTTATTTATCTCTTTCTATCTATCTGTCTACCTACCAGGAAAGGTAGGCTAGGTCATATACCTCCATTGTAGCTACACAGAAATGATGGCAGAAGAGGGCTCAATGGCTCACCGAGTCTTCCCAGTACTGCATTCTATAAAGTCTACCAGTTTGCTGGGTTTTTTTTTTTGTTTTGTTTTTTAATAATTGGAAACCTTTCCTGTATTGTTTGACTTGGCTGTCCTTTTTTTTTATGTTCAAGGTGTCACTTTTTTTTTTACTAATGGTTGCATTTGGTGCCCCGTTAAGTCTGCCAGGTGCTGTGACCGGCTGATAAACCTGCTGAGGTGGCAGTCTTCCAGGCCACAGATGAAACACAAGTTTCTGTTGTGCTGTAGATGACAGAATTTTAGCCAGAATTATTATTCACAGTGACCAAAACCACCTATTCAGCAAAATATTAGAGTTTAGGATGCTAACCCTCTGACTTGCACTTTCCTGTTACAAAATATGGAAGTCCACGATGTCCACTGGAACATGGAGCATCCGTGAACCCTGCTAACTCATATTGCCAGAGGCGGGGGGGGTCCCCATTGCACGGGAAAGTACTGGTGCATGTGGGGGGGGTCCTTAGAACATGAGTAGTACAGCTTGAAGTAGAGGATATGGTGATGGTAAAATGTAACTGCACTTAATAAAATATTTGTTTCATTAGGAAACAGTAACGTACTATATTGTGAGTTTTTTTCTTTTGAAAATAATAGACTGAGCTCTGGTTCCTCATTTCTGCTACTATTAGCCTATGAGGTGATCCACCACATATTACTAGCTGCAGGTTGTCCAGTTCAGGAATTACCAGTTGCCGACTGCTGTTATGTCAAGCGCTATTGTTTTGGCATTGGTCTTCTGAATTCAGTTTGTAGATCTTAACAGCTTCAGTTGTATGTGGTAGCTTTGAATGAGTTTTGCTTTTAAATGTCATTAGTGTGTTTTGTACGTAGTAATAAACATTATTTGACTGTACGTTAATCGGCTGCTTTTAAGTGTTGTGCAGGGTTCACATCTAGGTCAGGAAGTCCTTAGAAGACATTTGAAAGTGTTAGTCTATGTCAATGTTAGTATTGCAGCCATTGTTATTATTTTTATTATTTCTTGACTAGTGACCCTGAAGTGTTTTTCTGGTTTCCAGCAAAAAGTTCACTGATGGCATCAGCCAAATACAGTTACATAAAATTTCCCTAAAATTAAAATTTCTGGACATTGTTTTTTATTGCTGAATACATTTTGCACGAAAACAGGCTCCTAACCCTTTAGACTTTATCAGATCCAGCTGCTTTTCCTGCCTTGAAGTTACAGTACTTTACTTACACAGAGGAAGGAGACAGCTGAGGCAGCTAGAACATTTCAATTTGAAGTCTTAGGGTTTGGCCCAGTGGCGTGGAGGGCTGAGGCGCTGGACACCTTGCCTCCTCCAACGCTGGCAACCCAGGTTCAGGAATGAGCCCGAGTCACCGGGGATGGGGGGAGCCAGGAGCTGGATTGAGCGTCCACAAGGCAGCTCTCCTTTCCTGGGGAGGAACATGGATTCCCCTGGCTTTTGGCTGCAACCAGATGGAGGCTAGGCGGTAGTGCCAAGTTGAAAAGGGAACCAGGCATTGGTCCGGGTGGGTTGGAATAAGGGGCAGTCACAGGAGCCACAGAACGCATGCGTGCCTCCATGGGCATATGTAGTCCTGTTCTAGGGTCTTGGGATAACGGGGGAGACAGAAAATGGGGGCACCAAGGCAGGCTAAATGAAGCCCTGAAGCCAACAGGGTGGGTTGAGATCCTCCAAGGGAGGACCGCAGCTTACCTGCCCCTGGAGCCCCGACGGTAAAAAGCTGTATGGGGGAAAAAAGAAGTCTTAGGGTTATAGTAAAGATCAGTATAGGGATGAAGTTTAGTGGGGAGCAAGCCAGTTACAAGAACTGTGGGGGGTTCTTCTTCAGGGTTACGCTGTGGAGGAGGGGTCATTGGCACTTCTGCATGATCTTTGCGGAGCTCCATATTTAGGTGGTAGCAGTGAGATAAGGGATATCTCTCCTGAAGCACCGGCTCAGCTGGAACCCACACTCCCACTCCCCAAAGGCCCTGTGGTCTGGGGGTGGTGGAGTGTGGTTGAGAGGGGGAAGGGTTGCAGGGACAGCCACAGAAAGGTCAGTCAATCCCAAACCATCTCGATAGCCAATCACTTTGCACCCCTGGAGGAGACTTGGGTACCTGACTCCACCATGGGGATTCTGGGTCAGTGGGGATGGAAGTGACAACCTGATGGCACCCAGGAGTGAGAGTAAGAAGAAGGCAGCTAGGAGAGTCTTAGTAGTTGTGGATTCTATGAATGGGGGAATAGAGAGGGTGGGTGAGTAGTGGGGAATGGTCTGGTGCATTTTTTGGGGCATCAGCCATCCAGGACACAGGCAAAATAGGGAGGATAGTGGAAGGGGGGTGCTGGGAGTGCTGGTACATATGTGTAGCAACAGTGTGGTGAACAAGCCTGTGGAGCAAGTAAAACAGAGGTTTCAGGGGCTGGAGGAGAGATTGAAGTCACACTTGGCCTCTCTGGCCTTTTCAGAGGTCCTCCTTATGTGGACTAAGAGGAGCAGGAAAGACAGGGTAAGGAGGGAAAAGATAGAAGAATTAAATGGGTGGTTAAAGGGATGATGGCAGGAGAAAAGGGCACCTCTTTGTGGGGCACTGGGGAGACTTCTGGGACAGGAGGCTCTTCAGAGGTGATGGCTTCACCTGACAAGAGGGAACCAGCGCACTGGGGCACAAGCAATGTTCAAACTGACTCTGGGGACACTGAGGCTAGGGGTACCATAGTAAAACGAGTGAATGAGGGGAACCTAGTTAGTGCCCCCCCTCCCCCACTGGGGACTTGTAGCAATAAGGTGGGTAAAAATAAAGTTGAGGTTCAAAAAGGAGTCGTGGAAGAGGCAAAGTGTGTGAATGCTGTCAGGGTCTGCAAACAGTTGGAAAAATAAGAAGTTAAGCAGAATGGGGAGGAATGCAAGTACAAGGTCACACATCAAAAAAAGAGGACCCAGAGCTAGTTGGAAAGGAGGTCTCCCTTAATGCCAGGAGTTTCAGTAATAAAATCGGTGTATCAAGCATTGGTGGCGGACCTCAGCCATCACAGAAACTTGGGCCACAGAAAATAGTGGCTAGGATTTGTCAGTCCCAGGTTACGCAGTGTTTAGACAGGATAGAGGGAAAGAAGCTGGGGGGGGGGGCCATAGCCCTGTTTGTCAGGAAGTCAGGCCATGTTTACTGGTGCTGCTCGTTAAGTCTGCCACTAGACAGGCGGCCATTCTCGATTTGGTGCTCACCAGCTCTGAGATGGTGGGTGGTGTGAGGGAAGGGGAGCCACTGGAATCCAGCAGCAATAACCTTATTTGGTTCAGGCTGGCCCTTGGGACCAGAATGCCCCCTATTAAAAACTGAAGTCTTAGATTTCAGAAGAGCAGACTTCAGCAGGATGAGAGAACTGGTCCAAAGACAAATTGACTGGGGTGGACAGCATTGGAGGTGTAGAGGAAAGATGAGGGGCAATCAAGGGTACCATTCCCAAGGCAACAGAGTCATGCACGGGAATTGCTACAAAGCGAAACCGGTACAAGGGATCAGTATAGCTCTTGAAAAGGGTTAGTGAAGCGATGAGGGCCAAGAAAAAAAGCTCTCTCTAGGTACAAGCAAAAGCAGTGGGAGGAGGAATGGGGAGACTACCAGATAAGTAGGGAAGCAAAGAGGATGGTCAGGGCGGCAGTTAGACACATGGAGCTGTGTATTGTGGAGGGGGTCAAGGGTTGAGGAAAAAACAATGATTCAGATATATTAAGGAAAAGGGAAGTAAGGATGGGGTATTGTTAGGCTGCAAGAGGGGGAGAGAGTACTAGAGAAAGATGATCAAAAGCAGTCATTGTTAATGATTACGTCTTCTCTGTCTTCACAAAGGAAGACTCTGGGCCCCCGCCTGAAAGTAGCATCAAGACAGCTGTCAGGGGCATTCCAGAAATGAGGCAGTCAGTATTTACCAGAGAAATAGTCCAGAATGGGACATGAAGCCCTCAGGGTAGATAAAGCCCCGGGCCTGGATGGGATGCACCCAAGGGTGCTCAAAGAATTGACTGCAGGACAGGCTGAACCCCTAGGCTATTGAGTAGCACATTTCAGACAGGCGTAGTTCCGAAAGACTGGAGGGTAGCGGACATAGTCCTACTGTATGGCTGGGGGGGTGACAAGGAGCAACCTGGGAATTACAGACCTGTCAGCCTTACCTCTGTAGTAAGTAAATCACGGATCATAGAGCACCTTGTGACCTACCTAGAGAGCAACAGTTTACAGGATGGTAAATAGCACTAGTTTGTTGCAGGGAGGTCTTAACTGATAGTTTTGTTTGACTGGGTGACAGAGGTAGTAGATAAGGGCCACGGTGTGGGTTTACTGTATACTTAAATTTCAGCAAGACTTTCGACTCGGTGCCACACAGAAGATTGCTGAAGAAGCTGGAGGACCTAGGTGTGTCTAGGGACATAGTTAGGTGGGTAAGAATCTGGTTGAAGGAGAGACAGCAGAGGGTGGTACTAGTAAACGGGGTCAACTCAGAAGAGAGGGAGCTCACTAGTGGGGTGCTGTAGGACCTGTCTTGGGTCCTGTCCTCTTCAGTATGTTCATCAGCGACATTCTAGAGGGCATCCAGGGCAAGTTGGTTCTTTTTGCAGATGCGGTAGGGGAGGTGGCGACGGAGGGATCGAGGAGATGCAGAGGGAGGTACAGAGGCTGGAGAGGTGGTCTGACATTTGGCTGTTAAAATTTTAGCCCCCAAAATGCAAGGTTATGCACTTTTGAGGGGGGGGGGGATAAAACCAGGACAGAGTACTGGATGGGGAGGGGTTAAGTTGAGCACTATGGCAGAGGAAATTGACCTGGGAGTCGCCATTAATGATTCCTTTCAACAATCATACCAGTTTAACAAGGGCTATAGTAAGCCTAATAGAATGCTGGGGTGTATAGGAAGGGGTACTGACATCAGGAAAATGGAGGTATTACTGCCTCTATATGTAAGTTACTGGTGAGGCCATACCTGAAATACTGTGCCCAGTTCTGGAGTTCTCACTTAGGGAAGGACAGGGACTGGCTGGAGATGGTGCAGTGCAGTATGACCAGGATGATCCAGGGCCAGCATGGCAGATCTTACGAAAATCTTCACAAGGCATCAAACATGTACTCACTGGAGCCAAGGTGAGCCGGGGAGGGTATGATAGAGACCTTCAAGTTCCTGAAGGGCAGTAAACAAGGTGATAAGCATTAGTATGGTGAAGAACCTGAAGTCAGGAATGGAAACTGGCGGGGGAAGTTGTAAAATGGAAAGGGTGGTGGAGCCGTGGAACAGTCTGACAGTGGAAACGGTAGGTGCCAAGATCAGAAATGATTTCAGGAATGACTGGGGCAGTGTGAAAGGTTTGGTGGTGGTTCAGGTCTGCAGCAGGGGGAGGGCAGCGGGGGGTTGTACTGGGAGGGATAAAACTCTGTATGGACAATAGATACCAGGACAGATGGGGAACTTTGTGCAGACTAGATAGAGCTTTAGTCTTTTTTTGCTGTCACTGTCTATGTTTCTGTGCTACGACATCAGTATAATTTCCGTGGCAATACGTTGTGATGTCGCAGCAGAGGATTATGACATCAGCGTAGGGAAGCAACAGGAATAGACTAACTGCGTAGGGCAAGTAGCCTGATTCTGTGGGTGGGTTGAAGTCTGGGTTCTTTAATTCCTTATGATTGGAACATGTGGTTTGGAGAAGTCCGCCTCAATAGCACTTGTGACAGTGGGTAAAGAGGTGAGGAAAACCTGACTCCTAAATGTATTTGTTTATTTGAATTTTGATGACCAGGTTGCCCACTGAGACAGTCCCCTTTAATTTTTTACTGTAATTCAGAAGTTTTTCAGTTTGCCTCCCAAGTATTGTTGTAACTGTTGCCACCCATGTAGCTTGCCAATGTTTCATGGCTGTTCTGTGCCACTGTTTTTCTAGGGCTGTGGATGTCTTTGTGTGTTTGTTGTTTTTTTATTGCATAATCTGCATTAAAGCGGTGCCGTCCTTCATGTATCTCTGTGTGTGGCTTGACAGCAAGCTTGACTTCTCAGCCCACATAATGGGACTCTGACCACACGGATGTGATGTATGGCAGTGCCTGCCTTCCCCACTTCCTTGCCAGATTGGGCAACTTCAGTAATGCCTTTTGCCGCTTTGCTACAAACTCACCCCCTCGCACTCATCACTGCTCCCTCTTCTCCTCCCTATCCATCCTCTACCTTCCCATTGTCAGTCTTATTGTACCTCATTCACATCCAGATTCTGTTTTGGTTCTCTTTCCTCTCCCCTATTCCCCACCGCCTCATACTCCCTGTGCTCCAGGAATCATTGCACTTTCAGCACTCCTCACCCCCGCTCCTCAGCTGGGCAATCTGCTTTTCTCTCTCCACCTCCCCTGTCTTCCGCAGGCACCAGTTGAAATCCCTCACCCCCACCTGCTCCTGTAACCCACCCTCCTGATGCCTCCCCGGCTTGGAGCCCCCTCTGTTCAAATGTCAGGCCTCTGACTGGCTCTCTAATACTTGCTTGCTGGTTTCATCTCCTCACAACCTGTGCATTTGCTTCCTTCTCAAAAGTGACTGCACTCCACCCTAACAGGACCCATCTTATACTGTATTGTCTTTTGTCACGCTGTGCCTTGCTGCTTGCCTTTTTGTTTGGTCCTTTTTTGCCCTTGTATAGGTACACCATGCTGTACTGTGACCGCACTTTTATTTTTGTACCTGGGTTTTATACCAATTTATGTGCCATTGTATTTTTATTGTGTATTGTACTTCTGTTCCTTTTCCCTGGGTCGCACCTGGAAATGAGCCTTGGCTCAGTGTGCCTTTCCCAGTTACAAATTTTTAAATAAATAAATAAATTCTCTGTTCGACTAAGTCTCGAACAAAACATAGGGCTCATGAGAATGTTATTGTAGGGTTACCTGAATCTCTGGAAACATAAATGATTACAGTATTTCAGAGTCCCATCCAACTCCAGTTGCCAGCAGTTTCACCCACCACTAAAGGAAGTAATTTCTACTAGTGTTTTATATTACCTTTTTCACTAAAATGCAGTACCTAGCCCCTTCTTTCACTTCCACCTTTTATGTGGATTACAGTCAATTATTTTCACTTCATAATGCATTCTTCTGAATTGGAACCCTTCTTCAAGGGGTAGACCCCCTCAAAAAACTGTGAAAGCTCTGTCCATGTTTTCTGTTTATAATTAAAGTTTAGAGGTTGTCTGAAGGACACCTGATCCTCTGCCAGTTTGACACCATTTGATGTCAAGTCTGGTCCAGTAGACTACTCAATCCAGCCTGACTTTGCACTCTAGTTATCCAGACAGAAGGGACATTGTGCTTTTTGGCAGGAGATGATGTCCCTGTCTGTGTTCTTATGATCCTGCTGGTCAGGCACTTGAGGTTGCATCTGTGGCATTTTTTATGAGAGAACATCCCTATGAGGGATGGTATGGAGACAGAGTGGAGCAAAATGCTTCATCCTGAAAATAGATGCTGTGTGAGACTGGAGTTCCAGTGATGATTGCATAAGTGTTACAATTGTCACTAGACAGTATAGAGTTATAACTAGAATTTTTAAATCTCATTGGACACAAACAGGTGCTCCGATTGCCTACTCGGGGCTACTGTCTTGTTTACTGTCTCCAGTGGAATGTAACACTTGTCCATTAACAAAACAAGTGAACTGACAAAAGAACTGGTTAAAGAACATCAGTGCCTGCTATGAATTAAAATAACATGGAAGTGCTTCACATCCCAAGAAGGCAGCGCCAGGAAATTCCATACCTTTTATTGTCCCAAGTGAATGAGAAGGGATCACATTTTGGCTCTGTGGAGCTGGTGGCTTAATCCCTTCCGATTTTGTGTTCTGTGCCTCATCCTGAGTTGAGATGTTTTATGATAAAAGTGTGTGGTGAGAGCTGCAGTGTTTCCCATCTCTCCATTGAAGTGTATGGGGGCATTTTTTCAATAAACTATTTATATCTCATGGTGCCTTTAGTTTATAGTCAGAGCTACTGTTCAACTAATAAGACCCCATTTTATTTTTGTCTAGCAATCTAGTGTGTGTAAGCAATAATTCACACAGGTTGTCTGGTTATGCTATGAGGTACAAACACTTCTAGTGGTTGTAGAGCACAAGGTACGGCTGAGATCTTTCAACCATGGGGCATTTCTATATATCTAGTACAACTGGACACCCTTAAGTGTGTCATTCCTCTTATATAAAATAGAAATAAAAAATGCTTCATTTGATGGAAAAGTTAATTTAGATGTTGTGACTTCACAGGTGTCTTTATATGCTGAGATAAATGGATGCTCACATAATGCTCTCGGCCAACCAGATCACTAGGATTAATTAACCTATATTTTTTAAATATCTCAATGTTGCAATACCTTTACCCTCCATCTCCGTGTGTGTGTGTGTGTGTGTGTGTAGTAGAGTATACACACATCCTTTTGTGTTATCACTTTTATAAAATCAGTTTGTGTTGAGAGAAAATGGTTAGTAAGATGGTTGTGGAAGTAGTACTGCCAGCTGTGCCCATGTTGTCCTCACTCAGATCTGTGCATCTGTATACATTGGTTGCTAATCATGTATTGCCTTATTTCTTGTTTTTATGTGGCACTTTCATCAATTGCTTGTATTTATGATACAAATAAAGTATATGTATTTTGTATTTCTGTTCACATCTTTCTTGTATTTTTTGGTTTATGTTTATGATATTATTGTAACTAAAGTAACTTTTCTTCTGATAGACATATTTTATTACTGCTACTACTCCTGAAAATACTCAACAGAGAAAGGAATTCTAAACTGTTGGTACATCATATTACATCATGGTCAGTGTTTCAGATTCCACCAAGTGCAGAATCTTCCCAACCCATTTGAGTCTTGCCATGGCAGAAAATGCCGACATTTGGGGCTTCAGTTTGAAATACGAGAGACAGTACAGCTAGTGACAGCTGGGTGAGCTCTGAGGTCTAAAAACTCTTAGCCATTGTGGCTGAATTGCAACTAATTTATTTTAGCCACAAGTGAACTGGATTAGCCACTGTGTCACGTTAACTGAGAAGTAAAAATTCATAATTTCCAAATGCCTAAGCCAAAGTAGCGACTGGGAACATAGAAACATTAGCCAATTTCAGTTTACTGTAGCCATTGGCTGTGTGGTGATCCTTCCCGCACACCCAGGACAGCTTTAGAAAATTGAGGTTGCTTCAACAAAAAATGGAGGTAATTGAGTGCTGTGAACAGCAAGCTTAGGGTCTGAAAGAATTAGAACTCACTTGTTCTAACAAATCTACAGAACGAAATGCTAAGCTTATACCGCTATACATGGTCCTGCCGAACTGGTTATTTAATCAAGTATTGATATTTGTTAGTGCATGGCATTTTGTGAAATGATAATGTGATTTGGAATACAAGAAACTACTTCTTCAGTGAATTGTTAATGTGTCTAGTGAACAGATTTTTCTGTTAATTACGTTTAACAGGAGTATTGAAGGACTCTGGCACCACTAGCACCCAACCTGTTTTAACAATTTGTATATATGTAACTCTGGGATAGTGCTACCTCTTGCCTTCCAGGTGATTCGGGTTCGTGCCCTGTGCCTGGAACATTTTGTTGCCAACCGGCGATGCGAGGTTCCAGCATTTGTCTTTGAGGCCACCTACCTGGGTAGGGAATGGCACGTATTGCTGATGCATGACTGCCCACTAGTGACCTTGGAAAGAGGAATGTCGTAAGGCCACGTACCTGTGGCTTCTTAGGGGTGGCCTTATGTAGGTGCACACCTATTTGGCTGGCATGCGATATGGAGGTATCATGCCAAGAGTGGGGCCAGCAAGGGGGTTTGGAAAGAAGGGTGGGGCTAACTTGCCTCTCAAATTGTCCAGATAGGTTGAATGCCAGGTTGCTCCAGAGGAGCATGCACTGTGGGAGGCATAAGTGGTGTAGTTACAGGGTGAAAAAATAGGGGACTGACATGGGACAGATAAACGGGTCTTAAAATTTGCTTTTGGGTTGGGGGGGGGATTCTGCCCCCACCCCCAGGTTTACTAGATGGAGGGAACACATATATTTGAGGGAGGGGGCTAGATAAACTTTGGGGAGATTTCCCTGAAACACCTCTGCAGACCTCTGTTATGTTATGTGCTGTCACTATTTTATTAAGGTGCCTTCAGTATTGTGCAAAAAGTTTATTGTAATAGGTTCAAACTTCCTAAATGTAGGTCATCTGCACAGTAAAAGTAACTTAACTGTGAGCACTGAGTGGTACATTTTCCACTCTCTAACCATGCTCAAATGTGCTATAATGCGAATTGGACACCGTAGCCTTTGTCGTAAGCTAATAAACAAATACAAATACACACACAAACTTTTTAAACAGAAATGTAACTTCTCATTTTTCAACATAATTCATTTGATTCATGTAGCAATAGTAAGTTAAACAAAAGGCAGTGGGCACTTTACTGCAGTATGCCTCTGCTGTCTCTCTCTTCAAGCTTGGAGGCTTTCCTTTCCTTCCTGGTCTCGGGCAGCCAGTTGTGCAGCTCAGCGTCATATTTGCTGATAGCCAGACACCCCTCCCTTCAACTTTATGTACCCCACTGGCTCCCAGTTCATGGAATAGTGCTCCCCCAAAATATTTCACCAGGTACTGATTGTAGCCTGAATGTGCTGTGCTATATTTCCCAGTATGAGTTTCCCAACGTATGCCTTCTTTTATGACTGGGGCTACCCCTTGCTACCTTCTTCCCCCTCATACACACTTTTTCTTACTCCACTGATGTTTCCCACTCCATCCAAATGTATGCTGTCCTGGACCAGTCCTATAGCTTTGCCTTGTTGGAACTTGGGCCTGCCAAAACATGCAGCATCGCCTTTCCGTTCCACTCCCTTCAGCATGATTGCCATGCTGCTTACTCCCACTCCAAAAGAAGTTGACAAATGTGCATGTGCTACATTCCGGGAGCAAGCACCAATTGAAAGCAAAGGAGTCTAGCAAAATAAAAAAACTTAACTTGTGGGACACGGAACATGTGGAGGGAGGTGGGGCAGCAGTCTGGGAACAAGTTAGCAGAAAACAAGTTGCAGGGGAACAGATAAGGGAAGTATAGGAGTATTTTACTATCATTTTTGACTGAAATACTCCCACTTTCTGATTTTTAGGACGGTTTTTCCCACCCTGCAAATGTACAATATGTGGTACACATGTACAAAGTTGGCAGTACCATGAGATGCTAGCAGCCATGGCACTACACAGGAACCCGTAGGGATGGGGACAGGAGTTGCTCACTGGCTGGTTAGAAGGACTGTTGCAACATGACAGTGTTAAAAATAAGGTCAAAATATGACTCCACAGCAGTATTGGACAGTCAGCGACTGCAGGCAGCCAGTGGGATTGAGATTTGGTTTAGATGTGGGGGGGTGCCAGATAGGTCAGTGGATGACAGTACTACCATTTGGATGAAAATACTACCATGTGTAATAAGGTAGTAGTAGTAGTAGTAGTAGTAGTAGTAGTAGTAGTAGTAGTAGTAAATACTTCTGAGTCCTAATAATTATCTGGACCACTGAGCAAGTGTAGTGGAGAATTAACACAAGCCATGCATACTTTATCTGGAGCGCTTCAGCAGCAACAGCGATCGCCAGTAAAGCAAGGGCGCTCCATGTACGCGGGGTTGCCCGCAGGAGGTATCCAGAATTTTTGGGGGTTAAAGTAGTGTGAATCATGCAATCCTCTTCCCCTCAAAAAAAAAAAAATAAAATAAATAAATTTGAAGCCCTGGATAAAGTCCCTTCGTTCCACAAGCTCCTCACTGGCTTCTACTGCCCTACATCTGGTCTCCATCCATTCAAAGGATAGTACAGTTGTAAGGAGAAGCTGTTTGAATTTAAAGGCCCACTTTTAAGTATCTGCTAGATGTTGCCTGTTTCATTTTAAAGTATATACTAATTCTAAGCATAACCGTACCTGCCTTGTTAGCTGTCACAGGGGTTTGCTTCTGTTGTTTAGTGTCAGCTAGCCTATTTCTTTAGTTGCCTACATTGATATCAGATTCTGATGTGATGATATAACTAAGCTGTACCACCATAGCTAGCGAGTGCTGTGGGTACTGTTCATAGCATACATGCTGTCATACTTTAGGTCCTACCTCCCAAATGACATCCTTCTCATTTGCAGTCCAGTGGCAGCCACTGTTATGCTTTAGCCACCCCTCGTCAGATTATATCCCTCCCCATCCGACTGCCTAAGGTTGCTACCACATCTGAACCATATGATTTTAATTACTGTAACACCATAGTGGTTTGAATGTCTCATCCTAACCGAAGTACCAGTTTTATTCCCAGTGTGACTGACCCATTACTGCTGATAGTTGTGGCATATGGTATCATATCTGTATTACCTTACACTTATCGGGTGATTTTGAATTAAATCCTAGCCCCTCAGCCCCCCTCCCTTAGTAGTTGTGACCATCACTAGGCTGTATCAAAGGGGCTGAAAATTGCCCACCTTAGGCCCTGTCCACACTATGCCTCTGTAACGTTACAGAGTGCCCAAACTGTTACCGCAGTGGTTTGCGTTTACACCTGTAATGTTACAGCAGGCGTTTTCATAACTGTTGTTGAAACCACATATGAGGTGATTTCAGCAACGGTTATGAAACCGGTTACGCCTTGGTAACGTTACCGGGCGAAGTGTGGACACGTAGCGGTCCCCTGCAGGGGCCTATGGCGCTGGCGTGAGCTGCATCCTGGGAACAGGTGCCACCGTAACGGTCTCCTGGCACCTCTAGTGTGGACCGGCGGTACCGGTCCTATAATGGACACCGCCACAATGTGGACACACTGCACCGCTCCCCGGCCATAACGGATTGCATCTGTTACTGGGCCAGAATGGTGTAGTGTGGACAGGGCCTTAACGTCTGAAGTTTACTAGGTAATCCTCCTATGTTTGAGGCTTGGGTGTCCCAGTACAAACCTGATATACTCAATATTTTGGATTCCTGGTTCAAGTCTTCAACACCAGACTCTACTTGCTCGTTGCTCCTCCTCTAAAAGGGGAGGTTGTATAGTAATCTACTATAAGGAACACCTGACTCTCTCAACATTACCTATTCCTGAATTTGTCAATGTGAGGTATTGCACTTTTTCTACTGTTGGGGTTGTGTGCCTATAACCTTCACGGAGGTGAGGTAGCCAGTCTAACTGAACTTCTTAAGCATACTGCCTCCTCAATTGGGAATAGTAAAGTTATCTTACTAGGTGACCTCAGTCTTGACTGGTGTGGTAAATTGTCTAAATCTCTTGAGTTACTAGTGCATAGAATTTGACGTCAGATAATGACTGCTTGGCCCACCTAGTCTGCCCATTTCCCTATCTAATGGATAAGCTGCAGATCCTAGTTAACCAACAGCCTACTTCCTCCTACTCCCCACTAGAATTGCCTTATGTCTGTCCCATGCATTCTTGAATTCCCCCACTGTTTTTGACTCTACGACATCCTCAGGAAGGCTGTTCCATGTATCCACAGCCCTCTGTGTGAAGAAATACTTCCTCACATTACCTCTGAGCCGTTTCCCCCCCCCCATCTTCAAATTGTGCCCCCTTGTTTTTGCACATCTCTTTTTCTGAAAGATGCTACCATTTTGGACTTTGTTGATTCCTTTGAGGTATTTGAAAGTTTCTATCATGTCCCCCCTCTCCCTCCTTTCCTCGAGGTTATACATCTTTAGTTCCTTTAGTCTTTCTTCATATAAATGTTCCACACTGGGGATCAAACCAAGGCCCACTGCCCTCTACTGATTGGTAGCCTGCAGCTCTACCACTGTACTAAGCATCCTATAGTGCAAAAATACCACCTGACCTAACTTTATCTCAGCCCCACTAGTCTTTCTCTTGCTGCAGGTAGTCATACATTAATTGACTGGATCCTGATTAGCAGAAAGGATAGGATCATGGGGGCAGGCATCCTTGCAGATACCATAAGTGACCACTCCCCTGTTTGTTTGTTTTTTTTTTGTCTGGAGGGCTCGTGCATTCTCCTACTCTCCTAAAGAAATTTCTCTCTGGGATTTCTCGATGCTCGACTCAGCTGCCTTCATCATTGCCTGTCTGTTATTGACTGGTCACTGCTTTACCGCATCAGTGATGTATGTTACTGAGGCCCTAAATTATTTCACCCTCTGCATTAGTAACTTCCAAGACAGGCATACCCCTTTGTTGATTTGTAGGATCAGAGGTTTACCCATTAGATGGCTGCCCAATGACCTCCTTGCCTTATTGAGGGATGGGGCAATAACTGGGCCAAGTTTAAATCCTCTAGTCTCCCAGCTGACTGGGTTGCTTACAGGACTAAGAGGAACATCTGCAAAAAATGCCATACATCTTGCCAAGAGTACCTACTGTAAGGACTTGTTGCTTGATGCTGCTTTGGACTTTTGACAATTCTGGAACCACATTAAAGGGACACTGTCAACACCCTTATGTCTCAAAGTGTCCCTAGTTTAAAAAATATATTTTATGACTGCCAAAATTCTGTAAAGATTGTTGATGTAGCTGGTAGTTTGATTCTGACTCTTATTTTCTTTGAAAAGGTAAAAAACAGACCGCCAAACATACTGGTGTTATCACACCAAAACAGGTTTGTTTACATTCATTAATCAACTCCAGATGCATCTTTCCTGGACTTGGGACCACCCACAAAACACTCTAGCACCTCATGATGCAGTGGGAGGTTAGGAGGCTACTGCCTTATGAGTGACTGCACTCTTTGGGTGTGTTTCTAATGCCCAGGAAGTATGGAGTAAGAACAGACCCAAGACTGTAAACAAAAACAAGGTTGTTTATAAATATACATTGGCATTCCTTTCAGTCCTACTAAGCAAGGAGACAGACAAAACAGCAGCATCAGTGAATTTTAGAGAAGGTAAGCAATCATAAAATGTGGGGTTTCAACTAGAAATAATATGATGAAACATAGGTTGACAGTGTCCCTTTAAGGGCATTATGGGGGTTGATGCACCCATTTCACGAATAATATAGTGCTTAGTGGGATTAATTGTAATAGTCCTGTTACTGTTGCCAATGCCTTCAACAGTCATTTCTCTGATTTGTCCAAATACACCTGCCCCACCAAGTACCCCTGGTTCCCACCACTGTCACTCCTGTAGATGCTCCTTTTCCCTTCCCTCCTCACCCATTTCTACCTAGATGCTGTGACAAACGTGGAGGTGCGTTGACTACTGGACTCCATCTCTGTCTGTAGTAATGATGCTTCTGATGGCCTTGAGCCTAGGTTGCTCAGGATTGCCTCTTCTTACTTGGCTGCCCCATTAACCAGAATCTACAATCTCTCCTTGTGCCCTGGGATTGTACCAGAGATCTGGAAAATTGCCAAAGTTGTCTCTGCTTCCAAGAAAGGTAACCACAAGTGTATTACAGATTATGTCCAGTTGCCATCCTTTCTGTTGTAAGCAAAATCTTAGAGAAAATTGTTGCTGTCCAGATAAACCAATTATCTTCATGATCATAATCTAGTCTCTGATGCACAGCACAGCTATAGAAAAGACCCAGCACTACCACAGCGCTGCTGCAGTTCACAAATGATAACAGGTAGCCATGGGTAAATGCATGTTCATGGGTGCAGTGTTTGTTGGCCTTACCACGACCTTTGGTTTAGTGGACCATCATTTACTTTAGGCAAAACTGCACTCTGGGCATCTCCCCAGAGGTAGTTTCCTCATTTGATAGCTACCTCAAGAACAAAAGACAGTTTGTTAAATTCAGTACAGCTGTTTCTGACCTCACTTCTATAAACATTAGTGTTCCCCATGGATTTGCCTTGGGCCCCCTTCTCTTTACTATCTTTGTAAATGACCTCTCCCCTAAACCATGTATCCTGCTCCTCTCTGCATTGTGCGTTATATGGATGACCTGGTGCTCTATTCAGTCTAAAAAAAAATCTAGCTGCAATTAACTGTGACCTTAATTCTGATTTCCATGAAGGTCCACTGCTGGCTGTCCCAAAACAAATTGCTACTCAATGCCAGTAAATCTCATTCCATGCTCTTTGGCTCTACACCTTGGATGAAAAGTGTCCTGGCTGCCTGGCAGTCTCCAGTAAAGATGGTACTGTGTTTGAGAATGTTAACTCCTTCAAGTACCTTGGTATAACACTTCACCCATCTCTAGATTTACATTGCACATATCTAATACTTGCAGATCCGTGAATATCAAGCTTGACTTGACCTATAGAACCAAATATGTCCTCACACCCTCGGCCTGAGTTGTCATTGCTCGCGGCATTGTTTTTCCCAGCCTCACCTATTCTCACTACCTCCAAAGCAAACCTCCACAATGGGACAGTACCCACAATAACATACTGGCTTTGGGACAGTACCCACTATAACATACTGGCTTTGCCCTGGCTTCAAACTGACTTAAGCATCATTGCCAGGTATACTCTGGGTTAAACTGGCTATCTCCTGAAGCATGTCGTTCTCTTGCTCTGGGTGCCCTTATGGGCAGAATTCTTAGGACTGGGGTGCCTTCCTCCCTAGCTGCTCTTCTGAAACACCCTTCCTGGCTTACCCCTTCTGATCAGGTGACTTGTCCCTTCTAACCACTCCCAGGCCTACTACCAATATGGGGTTTCAGGCCTTCTCCCACTTTACCCCGAATTACTGGAACTCCCTCCTGGTTGCCCTCCAGCACTCCCCCTCTCATGCCCATTTCAAAAGGGAGCTCTACCATCATCAAATGGTCTGTGAGTCTTGTACCTGCTTCTTGCCTCCGTGAGTACTATACCTATGTGTAGTTTGCATTATTTGTGCTAAGAAAGTGTTTGCTGAATTTGTTTTTCTTTATCTTGATGCACCTTATGCTCCTGTGGTTTTTGTTGCAGTGTACTGTTTCCTTGCTACCCCAATCATGTATTGTATTGTAACGTTTCTGCTCATGTATTGAATTGTGAAATTGTATTATGTCTGATGAAATTATTTCTTTACTGTATTTGTACTCCATTGTGCTTGTAACTGTACTGTCCCTGGTCTTGGCTGAAAATAGGCCTATTATTGTCTTGTGTACTTACCTGGTGATCAGAAACTAAATAAATAAAATAGTATGTTCCTGGAGGCCTGGTCCCATGTCTGGTGCCCCATCTCTACAGGGGATAAGCCACAGACTTCTGGTTTGGGGGTCAGAGTTGAGAGTAAGCGAATGCAGAAAAGGAGTGTCTGTCTGCAGGGGTTCCAAGGGTAGGAGAAAAACATTGAGGGAGATAGAAGGAGGCTGTCGGGTCAGCCCCAAGGGTGCTAGAAGAAGAAAGTAGAGAAAGGAAATGTACAATAAGCTGACTCAAAGAATGCAATTCATCTTCACGTGTGAGGGGGCAGGACCATAACTCACAAACTGCGGAGCCGCAAGTGAGTTATGAAGGTCCTGCTCACTCACAAGTGATGAACTGTTTATTTTGAGTCAGACCATTGCACTGGTGCGGTAGTGCCAGTATAGTTAGGGTTGAGCGACAGGTTTTATGTTAAACCCCTAACTTTGCACCTTAATAGCTTTGGCATTGTCTGATGAAATTAGCTGAAATTTGAATGCACTGTCTAGTAGGCAAGGTCTAAATATTTGGAACGTTTTGTGATGGCGGTTTGTGCGGTTTTTGATATACGCATATGTCATTTTCCTGTAGACGTCTAATTTTTTTCCCTGTAGTTAATGTGGGTTTTTGGTTTTGCTCTTATGTGCAGCCTGCATAGAATGGACTTTTTTCCCCAAAACTTTCATGGTATAAGTGTGCTGTGTCAACGTAGTGCCTTTGAAAGGTTTTGGTTCTAGAGTTAGGATTTAAAGTTTTGTTTTTTTCCCCTGTTCTGTGCATGCTCAGTAGGGTTTTTGGGATAAAGTTCTGATACGACATGAAAAATTCCATGTCACAAGATGTTTTTTGGTTTTTTTTTCACCACTTGATTCTTACAGCACAAAAAAATGTTTATCTGCTTGGAGCTCTGTCCAGTAAGGGCGAGCAGAGTATGGGACAGTCCCAAAATATGTGTGTATGGGTACCGTTATCCCTACACTGTCTCCAGCATAGGTCAGTATTGTTGTTACCATAATGACATGCTGTTTCTGGGGTTATAAAAAAGCAAGTCTCCACTTTCCACCAGAGCTCTGTCCACACACCCGACCAAGTTGTGCAGTGAATATTTCCCCATACAAGGGACCAGTGTTGTTGAGTGATTTGGGAGCCTGATTCTATAGCCCATTTCTCTTGTATATGTAATACTCCAGCCTCTCCTCTGCCGCCCTTCAAAAAGCCATTCTGGAGATAAAGGATTTATCTGACCGTCTGAGCCTGTACTTCTAAGATTGAAGCCAGATGGAATTGGATATGTCAACTTTTCTACCCTCAGTTCTTCAAGTATATAGTCCCAACATTGAAGATAACTAAATAAGTCTGTTGTTAAATTCAATTCTTTCTTTCGTTCTTTAATTGCTGGAAGTCTTTTATACCATTGTTCCCATCCAGAAATTGAGTGAGGTATTTCAGACCCTGTCGATACCATCTAATTATATGTTTTGTCTGTGCATGCTGGAGGGAAAATAGGAAGCCAATGAATAGGAAGTCTGTGCCACACCAGGCCCTTACTTTGCAGTGCACGGATGCCAGGTGTGTAAGGTGTGTCTCGTTCATTTATTGGATATCTCCATTAAGGTAATTTTAGTACCCACCCAATGGCTGTAGGCCCTCTGTTCTAGAGGGGTCCAATTATTACCGGGAGACTCTCTAAGCATGTCAAACAGATGTAGCTGTGTTGCTTCATAATAGATTTTAAAACAGGGTAGTCCCATCCCTCCCTCCTCCTTTGATCTGATTAAAATAACCCACTTAATTTGAGGTGGTCTCCCACCCCATATAAATTTCAACAGCATCTTATTGAGTTCTTTCCAATCTTTGCTTGGAACTGGAAGTGGTAGAACTGAGTAAAGAAAAAGGAAAGGCGGTCGAATGTTCCTCTTAATAGCCTGCAGCTTAGCTGAGAAGGTTAAAGGCAAGACCTGCCATTGACTGAGGTCTGTGTAGACACTTCACTTTAATGATACTTAGTTCACCACGTATAACTTCTTGGGATCTGTAGGGATTTTGAACCCCTGTGTACCTGACTTTGTCTTTTACCCACTTAAAAGAGAGGGTGGACTGGAAGGCTTGTGACAGTGTGCCATGAATGATTAGACCTTCTGTTTTGTCCTGATTAATTATAAAATCTGAAAGTTTCCCAAATTGTTGCAAGATATTTAACAGTGGTGGAAGAGAGTTTTGTATGTTCTGCAGGAAGAGGATGATATCCTCTGCATATAAGTAAATATAGTTATCTACTTTGTCTGTTATAATCCCATGAATATGTGGGGATGTTCGCACTGTGGCTGCCAAGGGCTCCATGCTTATTGCAAACAGGTGAGAGGGGACAACCCTGGCTGGTGCCACTCTGAATATTAAGAGGATGACAGAGTCCCATTTACTGTAACCCTGGCTGTCAGTTTAAGATAAAACATAGGTAGCAGGACATGAAGCACTTCCCAAAGCCCATTATTGTCATTGTTTCTTTAAAGGGAAACTTCCACCTCCAGACGGGCCCTGCCTCGGTGTGAAGCAGGGCCCGATTAGCAATTTAATAAATTCACATAGTTTTATTACTTACTGTGCCATTTACAATTGAAAATTATATCTGGTTGATCCTGTGCCCTCCCCACCAGCATTTTAAAGCTCAGAGCCCTCCCCGGCGCACCCACAAGCACCCGTGGCTCTCCCCGTTATGACGTGACCTGTGGGGAGCAGTCGGGGTGCCTCCATAGGCTTACAGTATTACCACAGCTACAGACAGCTCCAGTTTGGAGGTTCAGTGCTTCTGTGATATAACTGCCTCTTTCACTTTGCTGGCAGTTACACTTTGCTAATCTTTTGCATTTTATTTTAAATAATTTATTAAAAAGCAACAGCGTAACTGCCCGGAAATGGGAATGTTTAGGGAAGTTAAAAATGTTAGTATATTATTGATTGGTTTTGATCAATAATTACCGCCGCTGAGACCACTCTTACAATTGTAAGAATGCTGTCACTTACATCCTTAAGGTATGGGAACTGCTCACCATCGGTTTTTGGTTCTTGTATCCTAAAAATCATGTAGGACCACTCTTACAACTGTAAGAGTGGTCTCGGCAGTAGTATTAACATACACAATATGTTGGCGGTATATAGTTTTGTGGGATAATGTAGCATTGTGAAAAAAAGTGATTATTGTTAAATCAGTGGGAAATATCCATTTCTTTCTCCTATGCTGGTCTCTGGGCTTCATAACTACTGGGAGGTACCTCCTCTTGCCACGTGACAGGCAGGAACACAAAGCTCTGCAGCCTGGACATCCTCCCTCTCACTTCCTGTGATCACCAGTTCACTTCCTGCCTTACAGGGAGCAGGTACTCTACAGCAGAGTTCTGTCACTGCGGTGACAGGGCTGAAGACTTCAAGACTGTAAGTTTGGATTTTTTTGTCCTTTTTCTGGATTTGCTCAGAGAGCAGGAATGGGTGTACCCAACGACAGCCCCTCTCTCTGTGCCAGTAGGGGGTCCCACTCTCAGCCCTGCATGCTGGACAGACTGGCACCTGTCAGTCATCGCAATCAGGATTTTCTGCCTTTGGGGGGGTTCCAGTTTCAACCACGCATGCTGATCAAACTGGCACCCCTCCACCCTTCCTCCTGCGCGGCCTCTGCCATGCATGTGCTTCAGGCTGGCATCTTGATTCTTTTCCGCACTAGCGAGGTCCTCAGCTCTGCCCCCGGCATTCAGGTCTGCTCACAGGAGATCTGCTGGTCGACTTCAAGGAACAAAGGGGAAAAATACGTCTTTACCATTCAGGCAGCAGATAAGCCGCCAGTCTGGATATGCCGCCCTGCCTATGGAAGCGCCACTGCCAGCTCCTCATTGAGCCGAAGCGCCACCGCCAGCTGGTTATGACCGCATATCATCACATTGAGTCATCATGACATCCCTAGCAACAGTTTGGAGATGTGGCTTTTGGGTGAGGGGTACATGTTTGGCCACAGCATAGTTTGGGGAAGTACTGTGAAGTGATGATCTTCATTTATTTTGCTGATGCCTGATTGGGGGCTGAGGGTCAATGTATGTATAATTTTTTTTTCTTCCATGCTGTAATTCTCTGCTCGACTCCCCAGCCTTTCCCCTTTACACTGCCCCTCACCCTCCCAGCCCCATTGCCTTCTACGGACACATCCCATTAGTTTCCTCATGACATACCCCCTCTTGTCAGGGACTTCATCTTTCGGGGCTGGCAAGGCCCCTTCAAAGTCTGGATCTGAGGAGGCGGGCACCTTGGTCTGTGGTGTGGGGCCTGCTGGGGGCCAGTCTTCATAGTGGTATGGCAGGGTGTTTTCCTCCTTTTTCTCCCTGACTTCACCCTTTGGGACATGCCAGTCAGGATGCTGGGGCATGTGCATGTCCACATCCTGAAGTGATTTCCCCCCCAGTGGCTGCCTACTGCACTGCTGCCCAAGGATCCCTAGGAGGCAGTAGTGGAGCAGAGCTCATGCCCTCCCCAGAGGAGAAGGAGTGTCCACTGGGACACCCAATCCTCCTTTCCCTAGCTGATCTCTGGCTTTCCGAGCTCATTCCTGAACTCAAGGCGTCAGTGTAGCGAGCAGTAGTGCTAATGCTACACGACTGGCTCAGCCGGAGTATGTGTAGGATTTTGATTGGAAACCGATCTTATTGCAATCCATAGGTGTTTCATGCAGTTTATCTTGGAGGTAGGAATGCTTTAACTAGGTATGCCATAACAGTGATTGTGTCACTGTTTCCTGACGTATGTAGATGACTAAGGTATTTAGGGCCGAAGGCGGGTAACGTTGAGAAATGTATCCAGCTGAGCGATCTGGTAGTATAGGTACCACAGAATGCTCCTGTCAGGGACATTGTTTTTAATAGGAAGCTTGTAATGTAAAAAGCCCCTGCCAGTATTTAAATCCAGTTTACCTACTTTGTAGGTCAGTGATGCAGCCACTAAGCTACAGTAACATGCATTCACTTCAGTACAATCCTGTATCTTGGTAGATGTGTCTGAGGCATTTGAATCGGGAGGTAGGAATTTGAAGCCTCACAGAAATGCTTATTTTTCATATTTTACGCAGGAGACTAGGGCTTAAATCCTGACATGAACTTCATATACTTTTTAAATAGTGTTCTAATCTGAATTTTAGCATAACAGGTAACTATGGCACTTTAGAGTTGGAATTACAGTTACAGAAAAGGGGGCTTCCTTTTTTGACAATTGCTACAGCATTGAATGTGCTGCTCTTAATGAAGTACTTCATGTTAGATGTATTAATTATGCTCCACACCTCAGCCATTTTGGTGTTTAAACATTTCTGGTACCTGCTTTTGAAGTAATTATGTTTATCTAGTTGATCCTGCCATCCCTTCAGCCAGCATTTTGACACTAAGCTACTCCTAAGCGGTAGCATCCCTGATACCTGCTGACTGATTTCAGAGCTGGGGAGCAGCCATGGGAGCATGTGTAGTAGAAGTCTGTGGATGGAATGGAGCAATTAATAGCTTCGGTTTGCCATACATATATATGTGCAAATGTTATTTTTTATGCTTCTTTACATTGTCCCTACATATTTGGTGGGGAATATGTGCTATCGTTGTAGTACTCCTTAAGACCTTTGTTTTGATACATAGATTGTCCCTTAAGTCCAAACATTGAGGGAGTTATGGCTTGTTGAAGTTGCAATGTTATCCTGTGGGAAATTGCATTTTCTTTATATATTACCCTAAAATGTTTTTTTTTTTTGGGGGATATATGTGTTATTGTTGTAGTACTCATTGAGACCTTTGTTTTTATGTATAAATTGTCCCTTAAGTCCAAATATTGAAAGAGTTATGACTTATTAAAGTTCCAGTGTTATCCTGTGGGAATTTTATCTTATTTTTTTTTTTACATGGGACAAAAAACATTTTGGGGGAGAATTATTTGTTATTCTTGTGTAGTACTCACTAAGACCTTTGTTTTGATACAGAGACTGTCCCTTAAGTTCAAATATTGAGGGAGTTATGGCTTGTTGAAGTTCAGATTTTTTTTTTTTTCGGGGGACTAAAGTCAAATCTTTTTAGTATGAAGAATCCTTTTTCATATGAAAAGAAAAACCCGTATGAAAAAGGATGCCTTCATTCAAAAAAATAATTGGGACTTAGTTTTTTTTTCCGTATTCTTTTTTCGTATGAAGGGATCTTTTTTTGTATGGCAGACTTCTTTTTTGTATGACCATACGATAAATGGAAGCGAGTCACGAATAAGGATCTAAAAACATTAGAAAAATTACCCCAAATGTGTTTTTTTTTTGTAACGGTTAAGTGCAGAATCCACCTAACGGGGTCCCGATGAGCAAGATACATATGTTGGTGTCTCTGCAGGATGTCATTTGTGTGGGTTTTGAAAACAACATTTTTTAAATGGAAACAAGATGGCAGCCACACAAAAAAGGATTTTTTCCTCACAAAAAAGGATTGGCCCCATATGAAAAAGAATCCTTTTCGTATGCCAGATTCTTTTTTTGTTCCAAGGAGTTATCCAAAAGACTGTACTGAGCATGCTCAGAACTGAAACTTTAAAATTTAATATTTAATAACTTTGGAATGGATTACTATTTTTTTCACCAAACCAGCGAAAGGCATATCTGTGCACCAAGCCCTTTCTTAATTGAAAATTTCAGACCAAAATTCCAAACTGTCCCCCACCCGCTATCCATATTTCAGATTCTGCACATCCAACCAGAACGAAACTTGGCATGTCAAGAGATCTGCTACCCAAGACCGCATATGCAAATATCATGCAAATCCACTGAATGATTGCGATGATATTGAAGTACAAAATTTGAGATTTCACATAGAAACCCTGCTCAACCGTAACTATAGTGGTGTTACTGCACCACTTTATATGTAGATATTTATATATGGGTATGAGGTCTCAGTGCTGTACTGAGACCAAGTATAGACTGGCAGTTGACTGCCAGTTTATACTTGGTCTCGGTATAGCATCTAGACTTCTAAGTGGCAAACGAGAGCTATTGCTATCTCTATCCATAGTCTTACACAGTACATGCTCCTGCAGCTGCTTCCCAGCTCTGACATCAGCCTTGGGCGATTGTTGGATGCACCACTAGAGGCACTGTAATCAAAATGCCAGTGGGAGGGCTGGCTGGCTCAACCAGATTAAACATTGTTACTTCAAAAGCAGGTACTTGAAATTTTTAAACACTGGTCGAAAATGCTAATTGTTGGGTGCCTCACACTGAAGTGTGGGGCATACAGACATACATGGATGTTTCCTTTTTATTTATTTTTTCTTTTTCGGCTGGTTTCCCTGAGGTCCCCCACAGGGGCTCAGTTCCCACCCTTGCCGCCTTCCCATGCCCAGGCTTACCGCCATGGATGGGGCCGCTGGGTGGGCACCCCCCCAGAAGGTCAGCAGTAACTTTGCCCTGACTTACCCCCAAGGTAGAGCCACAGGAGTGGGGCCCCACCTTGCGGAGATGGTAGACAGTGGAGGTGGCGGGGCAGAGCTTCACATGTCGGGGAGCCGGCATTTTTGTAGACTGTATCGGGGATGGGGAAATGCAGTGATGGCCAGCGTCCACCCCGCCCCGTTGATTCAGCGCCCGGCACTGTTGTTCCCCTGGCCTCCGCCGGGAACTAATAAGTAATGCCGAACACACCCCGAACAGGAGAGCAGTCCCTTGGATGCTTGATCCTTCTCCCCCCGGCCGTCCCTCCGACAACCCGAGTCCATTTCTGAACCCGAGTCTTTGGCATTGCAGTCGGACACTCTGCCTCTGTGCTGGTGGGCTGGCAGAGACATTTCCCTTTTAAACAACTCCCAAAATCAGAAAACCCCACAAGCATAGAAACCTAGAAGTTGTCGGCAGATAAGGGCCTTTGGCCCTCCTAGTCTGCCCATTACCCCTAACTACTGTGCTCCTTTATGCATTTCTGGAACTAAGTTGTACCCCTCCCATGAGCACCACTAATCCTCTATGGCTAACCCAAGCATTTTTGAAACTGGTAATCGTTTCTGCCCCCACCACTTCTGCCAACAGGGCATTCCACTTGTTCACCACCCTCTCTGTGAAGAAGTACTCATGTTCCCCCTGAACCTCCCTCCAATTTCATCTTGTGCCCCCTATCCTTGAGCATCTATATCTTTGGAAAATAGTATTCTCTTGCGCCTTGTACTTCTCTATGAGGTACTTAAAAGTCTTATTCATATCCCCCCCCCTTTCTCTCCTCCAGGGAGTACATATTCAAATCCTTCTGCCTCCCCTTGTAAGGCTTATGATGCAGTCCCTGCACCATTTTGGTTGCCCTCCTCTGAACCGACCTCCACCCTATCTGTGTCCTTTCGTACATGAGGCCTCCAGAACTGAACACAGTACTTGAGGTGCAGCCTCACTAGTGTTCTGTAAAGTGGAATTATGGTCTCCCTTTTTCTGCTGGTGATACCCCTGCCAATGCATCCCAGCATTCTGCTTGCCTTTCCTGCCGCCTTATCACACTGCCTACCTACCGTGAGGTCATCAGAGATGATCACCCCCAGGTCTCTTTCCTGTTCAGAGCATGTTATTCCCCACCCCCCACCCCCAAATTGATATGAAGCTCCTGGGTTTTTGTGCCCTATGTACATTATCTTGCACTTTTTTGCATTGAAACTCAGGTGCCAGTCCCTTCACCAGTGCGCCAGCTTCTTTAGATCTTTTCTCATTCTATCGACTCACCCTGGCGTATCCGCCATGTTGCAGATCTTAGTGTTGTCAGCAAACAGGCAAATTTTTCCTTCCAGGCTCTGCAGTGTCGCTGATAAAGACACTGAAGAGGACTGGACCCAGCACTGATCCCTGTGGTACCCCACTTGTCGCCTTTCCCTCTGCAGAATATATGCCATTTACCACCACCCTTTGGGGCCTATTATCCAGCCAATTCTCCACCTACTTTACGACCTTCCTGCCCACCCCATGTTCCACAGCCTGTTTAACCAGTTTCTGTGCAGCATGGTGTCATGCCTTGCTGAAATCCAGGCAAGCCACATCCACCGCCCCCGATCCACCTCCCTGGTTACCCAGTCGAAAGTCAATAAGGTTAGCCTAGCATGACCTCCCTCCCATAAAACCATGCTGCCTTGGGTCTATAGACTATTGGCAACCAGGTGTTCCACTATTCTTTCTCTCTCCTAAAGTTGGTCTCTGGGCTCATCACTTCTGGGAGGTCCTTCCTAGAACCACACGACAGGCAGGAGATAGACAGACTTCTGCAGGAAGGGGATATTCTCCCAGCTATGACTTTCCCCACTACTGAGGTCAGGCTGACTGTTTTGTAGTTCCCTGCTTCCTCCTTGTTACCACCTTTGTATAGAGGGACTGCATCAGCTGTCCTCCAATCCCTGGGCACGTCCCCTGTTTCTAATGACAGGTTGAACAGGGTAGTCGGAGGCCCTACTAACACCTCTCTTAGCTCCCTCAGTATCCTGGGGTATACCCCATCTGGCCCCATAGCCTTATCAACTCTTATTGCCACCAGTTCTCTGAGGACCCTTTCTTTTGCAAAGGGATCTGTGTCCATTTCTGTGACCTTCCTGCCCTTATTATTTAATGCTGGTCCAATTTCGGCCTCCTCCTTTGTAAAAGCAAACAGAAGTATTTGTTCAGTATTTCTGCTTTCTGGTGGTCATCCTCTACCCTCCACCCATCCACCCCTTTCAGACTCATAATCCCTCTCCTTGCCTTCCTTTTCTCACTGAGTACCTGTAAAAAGGTTTTGTCCCCCCTTACCACTGAGTTTTTTTTTTTTAAATATTCTTTTTCTTGCTCCGCTTGGCCTTAGAGAACTCTCTCTCTCTCAGGCATCCACACATCCTCGGCTCTACCTCCGGGCCTGAAACTCTCCAGCTTCTTGGCACCAGCCCGGCTATCCCCTCGGCTCTGAGCCCTCCTGAGGTGGGGCCACCGTGGCCCAGGAGTTGGAGGAGTCCGGCCAGTGGAGTGTGGTCGAGGGGGCGGTGCCATCACCCATCTCTGGGAGCGGGGATTTTCTTGGCTGCATTACATCCCCTCCCCTCCACCCCCCCGCAGAGCTCAGACGTGCAGTGGCACCAGGCACGCCTGCTGCAGCTCTGCGTCCCCTAGCGTGCCCCTGCATTTGCAGTGCCTCCAGTTTTCCACTGGGGGCTGCTGCGGTGCCGGGCAGGAGCCTGGATCCCCGAGAGAAGAGCAGTCCTCCAGGCACGCCGATCCTCTCTCTCCCCTGCTGACCCCCGGCGGCCCGGGCTCATTCCTGAACCTGGTCCGCCGGCATGGCACAAGGTGTGGCGTCCAGCACCTCAACCCTTACCACTGAGTTAGCTATGTGTTCCTCTGTGCCATGGCTTCCCTAACTGCCTTCACTACCTCCCGTTGCCTTACCTGGTACCTCCCCCCATCCCCTTCCTCCTGTGTCTGTTCGTATTGCTTAAATGCTATTTTTTTGCTTTAACCTTTTCCGCTACCTCCTTCGAGAACCATAGTGGTCTCTTCTTTCTTTTTCCCCCTTGCTAACCTGTTTGACACAAAGTTGTATTACCATTGCAATCCCTGCTTTGATTGTTGCCCACTGCTCTTCTACCTCCTTCTGTTCCTCTACACCTTCCAGAGCATCTTCCTAGACTTTTCCCCATCCTTGTAAAATCCGCCCTCTTGAAGTCTAGGATTTTTGTCCTTGTGTGGCTAGTTTCTGCCCCCTCAGTTATTTCAAACCACACTGTTTGATGATCACAGCTTCCTAGGTGTTCCCCCACTGTTGTTACCTCTGTCACACTGTCCCCATTTGTGATCACCAAGCCCAGTAGTGCCCTCTCCCGTGTGGGTTCTGTGACCAGCTGCTTAAGGAGTGCCCCCTGTAGGGAGTACAAGATGTTTCTGCCCCAGCTGTTGCTGCCACTGGAAGACTCCAGGCCATGTCTGGCAGATTCAAATTACTGACCAGCAACACCTCTCCCTTGTTCGCCATCCTTTGGAATACTAGCATCATCTCTTTGTCCACCTCCTCCCCCTGAGCTGGTGGTCTGTATATTATCCTGTATGGATGGATGTCCCTTTATTCCTTTCTAGTGTAACCCATAGCATTGCACAAGCTTAAAGGAAGTCTCTGCAGTACCTAACTCTTTAGCTGTTTTAGAAAAAGCAGAATTCTGCACAATCGCTACCAGTAGTGCTTTGCAGAGAAGTTTTTTTTTTTCCCAAAAAAAGTGCTTCGTAGTGCCTTTTAAAGACTTGAAAATGTTTTTCCATGCTGAAAAGTAAGAAAATATGTTTAGCTGAAAAACTGGAGCAAGATTACTCTTTCTCTGTATTCAGCATATAGGAATAAGGGGATGATGGCGCAGCATCATTTCTGTCCTCCTGCAAAGGCAGTGCACTGCAGCCATGTAAACAGGCTGCTAGAGGTATGTGCAAATGGCGTGTCTGTACACTCATAGTACAGGCACTTAGCGTGCTTTTATCTGCAATACACTGCTGTTAGCCATTGCACATAATGCTTAAAATAACTAAGGGTAGAACTAGTAACGCCACTGACTACTCTTTTTAACAAATCTTGGGAGGATGGGGTGGTACCTGAGGACTGGAGGAGGGCAGATGTGATTCCGCTTCACAAAAGTGGGAGCAGGGCAGAGGCAGGAAACTACAGACCAGTTAGTTTGACCTCAATGGCAGGGAAACTGATGGAATCACTTCTGAAGGAAAGAACTGTTGAGTACCTAGAGGCCATTGGGGTACAGGACCCAAGGTAGCATGGATTCACAGCAAGAAGGTCATGTCAGACGAATCTAATAGATTTCTTTGACTCGGGGACCAAAGTAGTAGACCAGGGAGGGGCTATGGATATGGCCTACCTAGATTTTAGCAAGGCATTTGACACAGTCTCACACAAAAGATTAATATACAAGTTAGCCAGCCTTGGAGTGGGTCCCAAGGTGGTATCCTGGATAAAAAACTGACTGGACAACAGGACGCAAAGGGTAATAGTAAACGGAGTCCACAGTGAAGAAAGGAGGGTAACTAGTGGGGTACCGCAGGGTTCGGTACAGGAACCGGTCCTCTTTAGTGTCTTTATAGGTGACATTGGAGAGCATCTGGAAGGAAAAGCGTGTCTCTTTGCAGATGACACAAAGATCTGCAACAGGGTTGATACACAAAGTGGGGTGGAAAGGATGAAAAGGGACTTGGCAAGGTTGGAGGAATGGTCAAGTATATGGCAGCTCAGATTCAATGCAAAGTGCAAGGTAATACATCTGGGAAACAGAAACCCAGGGGAAGAGTACACAGTGGGGGGTGAGGTAATAACAACAACAAAAATTGTTACTCTAGGAGTAATTATATCAGATGACCTAAAGTTGGGCAAGCAATGTGAGAAGGCAGTAAGGAGGGCTGGGGGGATACTTGGATGCATAGGGGAGAGGCATCAACAGTAGAAAGCAGGAAGTTGTTATCCCTCTGTACAGACAGTTGGTGAGACTCCATCTAGAGTACTGCGTGCAATTCTGGAGACCCCATCTCCGCAAAGACATAGACAGAGTGGAGGCTGTTCAGAGGAGGGAAACCAAAATGGTGCAGGGTCTGCACCAGAAGACATACGAGGAGAGACTAAAGCAGCTTAATATTTATAGCCTTGAGGAAAGGAGGGAGAGGGGGAACATGATAGAAACTTCCAAGTATCTCAAGGGAATTAAAGTACAAGAGGTTAGTATGTTTCAGAAAAAGAGATGTGCAAGAACAAGAGGGCACAATTTGGAGATAGAGGGGGGATGGCTCAGAGGTAATGTTAGAAAATGTTTTTTCACAGAGAGGGTTGTGGGTGCATGAAACAGCCTTCCTGAGGAGTTGTGGAGTCAGGAACAGTGGGAGAATTCAAGAATGCATGGGACAGACATAAGGCAATTCTAGTTGGGGGGAGAGGAAGTAAGCTGTTGATTAACTAGAATCTGCAGTTTATCTATCAGGTAGGGAAATGGGCAGACTGGGTGGGCCAAGCGGTCCTTATCTGCCATCAAATTCTATGCTTCTGTGTTTCTATGTTACTGCACTTTTAAAACAGTTAAAGAATTCAAACCCTAAGTATCCCTCACTGGATGTTTACACTATTGATCATCTTCTGTCACGAAGCGATGCCCTGGAGATAGAACCTTATTATACAGCCTTCCTTTAAGATTAAGCTTTTCACAAATAAAAAATAATTCACTCATTCTCTCTCCTAAGCTGGTCTCCAGGCTTCCTTACACTTGGGCTGTACCTCCTGATGCTGGTCGTCAGGCGAAATCAAAGATCTGCAGCAGGGGGCATCTAGCCCTCCATTTCTGGCTTCCTCCAGTTTAATTCAAGCTTTCAGTGAAGCAGGTACTCTGCAGCAGAGCCCTGTCACATGTGGCAGGGCTGAAGAGACTGTAAGTCATAAAATCTTAATTTTAAAATACAACAGTTATCCAGCCCTTGCTAGAGGAACGATTTTCAAATGTTCCATGGTGGGATGCAGTCTCAGCCTTGCAAGCTGCACAGACTGACCCCCCCCCCTTTCAGCGGCTCGTTTTTTCTCTGCGATTTTAGCTCCCCTATAACGGACTCCTACAAGCCTTTTCAGGCAGTTGAGCACCGGAGTGCTTCTCAGGAGCTGCAGTGCCTTCTGATTGATGAACAGCTCTGGTGAAGGCTTCAGCCGCTTGTCGACGGTGCAACTCGGCATGATTTCAGCAATGCGCCAGGCCACTCTTTAACAGTCAGCCCTCTCATCAACGAGTGCTGAGGAGATCTAGTAGTGCTGTAGTGCTGGACGATCAGCCTCCTCGACGAACGATGAGGAGAGTCAGTAGCGCTGGGAAAGGAGAAACGACGAGATCAGTGCCTATGGACCCTCACCACCACCACCCCAGCCAAAGACAGGAATTTTCATTTCTGATATAAGAGAAGGAGACAGACAGGTCTGTCAGAGAGGGAAACACAGTTGTGAGTGGCTCTTAAAGGGACAGCACCAAATATCAAAGGTAGTCTAGGATACTGCAAGGGGGAGTACATTGAAAATAGGTAATTTTGGGAATCATGGCCTCAGAAAAGTCTAGCAGGGCAGCAGATCCCCACTTCTCATCACCTTCGCTGTCTCACTTTGCCTTACATGTGAAAAGGCAGCAGCCGCGAATGGGGAGGACTCAGCGGATGCAACCTCTCCCTCGATACAGACGAATACCCAAGAAAGGTCTGAATGACTGGCTACTTCCAGGTCAGAGGGAGCAATGGCAACCAGGGATACCCAACAGGCTACCGCCCCCTCCCTGGATGCAGACCTTATAAGCAAGTTAAACAGGGCCTTTCCTCTGGACCCTGCATGCTTTAACTGGCAGCCTCCAGGGTCCCCTGATATGAGACTCCACAAAAAGGCAAAAAGAAAAAGGACCCCCCATCTGATGAGGGATGGCTATCCTCGCATCGCTACAAGAAGAAAAAATCCAGATACAGAGACAGATCATCTGAGGAGGAGGATGATCACCATTCCTCACGCCACAGGAGGAAGAAAAGGTCTCATTCCCGGAGTAGATCTGTGAGCACGCACAAGGGAAAATGTCGCAGGGGACATTCCATGGACTCTTCAGACGCTAGCTCTTCCCCAGGAGAGGGAGATACGGGGCTCATCTTTAGACTCTGACGACTCCCCATCCAGAAACTTTGACCTGGATGACCTAGATTTTTTATTAAAAAGATCATATCCGGGATCCACCTCTGATCTTCTCCAGCTGTCCCTTCCCAGCTGAAACAGACATTTTGCCTGGCATATACCTCCAAACAGACCACAGCCTTCCCTATCCGTTCTGCCATAGAAGACTTACTAAAAGAGGAATGATGAGGTCCAGAATGCACATACCCGGTCCCCCGTCGGATCTCTAAACTTCTAAAGTTTGACAAGAAGCAGTCAGGAAAGTGGTTAGACTGCCCCAGGGTTGATCCACTGATTTCTAATCTAACCAAAAAGACAGTCGTCCCTGCTGAAGGAGGTTCATCACTAAGGGACCCAGTGGACAGAAAAGTGAATATCTCGCTGAAGAAAGCCTTCCAAGCATCGGTGACTTCACTTAAGGTGGCAACAGCAAATCTCTTCTTGGCCAGAGCTGCCCTCTTCTGGGCATCGGATCTAGCTTTTCAATTTGCAGAAGACCTGGAGAAAAACTTGCCAGTTATTTTTCAGCTGCAGTTAATGGGACTAGCATCAGCTTATGCAGCCGACGTGTCTGAGGAGGTAGTCAGGTGCACTGCACGGACCATGTTTTATCAAACCTCAGCTCGCTGCAACCTCTGGCTTCTGGCCTGGCAAGCAGACGCTTCTTCAAAGAGTCATTTGGTAAATGCGCTATATGAAGGAAATCTCCTGTTCGGTTCAGCCCTGAAGGAGGCGGTGAAGGAATCTGGGGAGACAGCCACGGTACACATACTCCAGTCCAGGGGCAGGGGCAAATCATGGTCCTCAGGCTCCAGATGTAATTTTCATGACCGGGGTTACAACAAAGGTCAAAACTCTAACTTTTCCAGGAAAAGAACATGGTTTTCCTCCTGCAGCCAACGCAACTGGGGGGGGGGGGTATCTGGTGCCGGTGGAGGCTCCAGGGACACCGGCAACAACAACAAAAAGTCACAATGAGGCCACCTGGACTCATCCTTGAGTAGAGGGCAGATTTTCAAATTTCCTTGAGGAATGGATCGATATGACATTGGACAGATGGATACTAGACATTATCAGCAAGGATTACCTGATAGAGTTAGAGTCCAAGCCACCCCTACCGCACATGGTGCCCTGCCCTATCTCAAACAAGCTGTCCAGAAGACAGGCGACATTACAGGCCATCACAGACCTTCTGCAGGCAGGAGCGATTGAGCAGGTTTCCCCCACAAAGTTCAGTCGGGGGTGGTATAATTCCTATTCTTCATCGTGCCCAAGCGCACAAGGGGTTCAGACTGGTCTTAGACCTCAAATTCCTAAATCATTTTGTGCGCAGCAGACCCTTCAAGATGGAAACCTTGTCATCAGTTATCAAGGAACTACAGCAAAGGGACTTTCTAGCATCCATTAACCTGAAAGATTTGTACTTGCATATTCCCATCCAGAGATTACACAGGCAATATCTCAGATTCAAGCTGGGGAGGCAACACTTCCAGCTCAAAACCCTTCCTGTCGGCCTCTCGTTAGCCCCAAGGACATTCTCGAAGGTGCTGGTAGCGGTCATTGCTCACCTTTGGAACAGGGAGATACAGCTTTTCCCTTATCTAGTTAATATCCTCATCAAGGCCCCGAAGCTCAACCAAGCAGTACAGGCAGTGACAGAGGTAGTCCGGTGCCTCTCGGCACACAGATTTGTCATCAACTGGAGGAAGAGTTCCCTAACTCCGAGCCAGACCTTGAACCACCTGGGGGCAGACTTCAGGACTCAGATCAACAAATGTTTTCCCACAGAATCGAAATTCAGGGACATGTTGAAGCTCATCAAGAAATTTCTCACAGCAACCCACCTGCCAGCATAGACCTTCATGCAGCTAATTGGGACTCTAGTGTCACTGGTAGATTCGGTCCCCTGGGCTCTAGTGCACATGCGGCCCATTCAAGCCCATCTGCTCAGGCAGTGGTCCCAGTCCAGACACAGCTGGCACCAGCTAATCCCATTTTCTCAGCAGATAAAATCCTCCCTCCGGTGGTGGTCTTGGAGATCAAATGTAATGAGGGGGTGAAAATTGGGACATCCACACCAACTCAGAATCACGACCGATGCAAACCTCAGGGAATGGGGGGGCCCCCACCTGCATCAGCTGTCAGCACAAGTCAAATGGTCCCTGGTAGAATCAAGGTACAGCATAAATGTCCTCGAGATGAGGGTAGTTCTCCTAGCCCAGATGCACTTCCGTCAACAAGTACGCAATCAGGATGTGTTGATTCTAACAGACAATTGGACAACGATGGCTACAGCAACCATCAGGGAGGCACAGAAATGCTCCGAGAGTCACTGCTTCTCATTCAAGGAGCAGAGCAACAGCTGGCTAGTATAAGAGCTGTGTATATTCCAGGACAGGAGAATGTCACAGCAGACTGGCTAAGTCGCCAAGATGTCTTACCAGGGGAGTGGGAGCTGAAGGACAGCGCCTTCCGCCTCCTAACAGAGCAGTGGGGCAATCCCCGGGTAGATCTGTTTGCATCCAGGCGAAACTCCAAGCCAGAACAATTCTGCTCCCCGGCCAGGGACGAGCTAGCAGTAGCTCAGGACAATTTTTCCCTAGACTGGGGTCAGTTCGGCCTCCTTCTGCCTTCCCCGATACCACTGCTTTCCAGAGTTCTGTACAAGGTGGCCCGAGACAGAGCAGAGATCATCCTAGTCTGTCCTCAATGGCCTCGCCGTCCTTGGTTCCAGCTTCTCATTCAGCTGTCGCTGGGACCACCTGTATCTTTCCAGATCAACCTGGACCTTCTCCATCAGGGGCCGGTCCTGCACCCCAGTTTGAGCAATCTATCCTTCTCGGCTTGGAGACTGAGTGGGAAACTTCCAAGGAGCTAGGCTGTACGGCTCCGGTAATCGAAATGATGGTGCACTCACGTCGCCTCTTCTCTTCTAACGTATATAATAGAATATGGAGGAAATTCTTGTTCTGGTTTCAATCCAGAGATATACAGGACCATCCAGTATCATTACCTGTGCTATTACAGTTTCTTCAAGAGGGATTTGACAAGGGGCTGCAACTAGCCACCCTAAGAGTTCAGGTCTCAGCCCTGGGGGCGCTCTTGTTAGTAGACTCGGGAGAATAACTAGGCTCACATCCTCATATCAGGAGGTTTCTAAGGGCAGCAACGTTAAAATGCCCCCCAGTCAAGCCAACAGTTCCACCTTGGAGACTTAACCTGGTTCTCAGAGCCTTAGCCAAGGAGCCTTTTGAACCTCTTAAGGAAACTTCTATCAATCATCTCACAATGAAGGTGGTTTTTCTGGTAGCTATTACTTCAGCAAGGAGAACCAGCCAGCTGAGAGCGCTGTCAACCAAAGAGCCATATGCGTTTTTTTTTTATCAGGGACTCTGTGGTACTTCGTACAGATCCAGAGTTTTTACCCAAAGTTATGTCTCTTTTCCATTGCAACCAAGATCTTATCCTCCCTTCCTTCTGCCCACACCTCAGAAACGAAAAGGAAAGGGAATTTTATATGCTAGACCAGAGAAGAGCATTGAAGATGTATATCGAGAGGACAGAAAATATACATAAAATGTCAAGCTTGTTCATTTTAACTAGAGGCCAAAATATGGGTAAAAGAGCATCAAAAGACTCAGTAGCCAGATGGATCATATCAGTCATCACCACGGCTTACGACAAGGCCGGGGTACCTCTGCCTGACCCAGTAAGAGCACATTCTACCAGAGCTATGGCCACTTTGTGGGCAAACTTCAGAGAAGCATCTCCAGCAGACTTATGCAGGGCGGCCACTTGGTCATCTATTCACACATTTACAAAATTTTTGAAAGCTGGACGTGATGTCTTCAGCGGAGGCATCCTTTGGCTGCCAAGTACTTCAGGCAGTGGTGGACTCTTATGGGCAATGTATATTCTTCCCACCCGGGGCATCTGGGGATGTACTGCTTTTGTGTATCCCAAGTGTAAGGAAGCCCAAAAACCAGCTTAGGAGAGAGAAATCGAAATTTAAATACCTGTAAATTTTCTTTCTCCGGCTGGTCTCCGGGCTTCGGATTCCCTCCCAGAATGTATATAGTTGGCTGGCCTCAGGGCCACGGTTGCCTTAAACTTTCATGTGTTTTGTTTCCAAGTTCTCATAGTAGTACCACATTTGGACTGCTTTGGGAACTACTGGAGGAAGCCGGAAATGGAGGGCTGGATGCCCCCTGCTGCAGATCTTTGATTCCTGTCTGACGACCAGCATCAGGAGGTAGTGTCCAAGTGTAAGGAAGCCCGGAGACCAGCTGTCAGAGAAAGAAAATGTACAGGTATTTAAATTTCGATTTATCTAGTTTGTGTAATATTAAAGTTTATGTGCAGCTCTGTAGTGTAAACAAACCCCCGATCCATCTCGTAGCACACAGAGTGGTTCTGCTGGTCACTTGTATCAAGATCTGCTTTGCTGATGAACTGAAGGGTCAGCAGAGCAGACCTGGATACAGGAGAGCAGTGGAACCACTCTACATGCTAAGAGATGGTGCTGTGGAGCGGGGTATTTGCTTACACATAAACCAAGATAACACACAAACATGTAAAAAAAAAAAAAAAAGTTCTTTTTATTTGCAAAAGCCTAATCAGGGGCTTAGGCTTTTGGGTTACTAATTTCAGGAGGTCTCCTGATTTGGGTGGGGGAGTAGACCAGTACACAAACATTTTCAAAGCCTTGATTATAATGCAGTCTATGAAATTTGTGGAATACTTTTCTGAACAGGTTAGTCCCTTTCATATTCCAGTTACGTCTTACCCTATTTTACATTGTGGTCCCTGGGTGTTTCACATTTTGTCTTGAATGTGGGAATTCAGAGCATAACAGTGGATGTTTCACTGTGATGCTAAAAAGTAAATCCTTTCTAGTCTTCTTTGTAAAAAAAAATGTAATAAAGTTTCATTTTGTTGTTAAATGTTTGCAGATTGTGATGAAGTAGGATCCTCTGAAACATGAAGCAGGTTCGATCACTTTAAAATCAAGTAGCTCTTTATTGTACTGCAAGAATTAAAAAAAAGTACTGGATTCTGCCAGATGCACCATGATAGTTCACCATTTCTTCCATTGCATGTCACATGGCAGGGAATCAAGTGAAGTGCCTGGGGACCTGAAGATATTAATCTCCAGACTAGCGTGAGACCATAATTTAATATTTTTCTTTGACCTGGATGTTGAATAACAATAAGGAACTAAGGAAATAATTTTGTTGTCTGCTGATGATTCTGTGAACTTCAAGCCCAGAAAAAATATATACTAGCATGCTTTTTCTCTGTAGAAGGAGAGACCGTATAAAAAAAATTTTCCTTTGCTAAGTGAATTTCTACAGAGAAAAAAAGACTAGCTAATGCAAGTGTATCTTTTTGTAGAAATGTTCCAGTTCTATTGGTCCTTGTGTGAATGGCTAAAGAAAGCTGACGATACAGGATAACTTTTATTATTTCTTTGTTGACAACTGGATAGGTTTGTGAGCATACAGAGGCCTATTTTCTTTTTTAAATTAACTGTACTTTATTCACATACTACCCAGCCCCGTCACCCAGTTTCTCCTGGATGTATGCCCACCGCCAGGTCCTGCCTGGCTTACGTCACAGGGCAAAACTGCTGAGAGGTGGGCCGGTGCACCTCCTCCCCCTGGAATGGAAAAAAAAAAAAAAAATGAGTTAGGAAGTGGGACCTGTGATTTGAAGGTAGCATCATGCAGCCTTGTCCGGGGGAGGGGAACCATTTTTTTTTCCATCCTCAGAACACCAAAGGGCGGCCCAGTAATGCACATGCAAGCTGATGCATGATGGCACGTGTCAGTGCTCACTGGCGTCCTCCTTTCATCAATGTACGGCTCAAGCTTGTACTGCCACCTGTGGTCACCCAGGTACCAGTAGGACAGTGGAGTCTGTGGTCTGTCACTCCTGGGGAGAGCATTCTCTGGGATGCTCAGACCCCCCCGCCAGTTCTTACTCTCAGGCTCGTTCCTAGACCTGGGCCATTAGCTCTAGCGTTCGCACTACCTCTGCACTGCCGGGCCGGCTCGGATACCCATTTTCAAGGATAATGCAGGACCAAAACATGCCAACATATACAGTACATACAACATAATTAGCATGCACACAACTAACAACAAAAAAGAATGAAGGTCTCAGATATTACAGCACTAAAATGTGTAAGTTACACTGCATTCAGGTCCACATAACCTGAAGGAGTGATCTGCATTATTTCAAAAGCTTGTGTAATTTTTTTTTTTTTCTTCTCTTCATGTAAAAAGAGTAGTGACATACCATACAGCATTTGTTTCCAGGGAGTGTATGATTTCTAGGCATCTTGCACACAGAGTACAGCCGTCTCACAGTTAATACAGTATAGTATAGAAAACATTTGTATTTCAGTTGTTTCCGACCAATTAGCTTTCGAGTTCTTATTATGCCTTATGAGTCTTACGAATTAATATGGCTTGGCATGCAGTAAAAAAGAAGACCTTCTTTATGTTCTCTTTTCCCCATTTGTTTAAAAACAGAACAATTTTTATAATCAATTTATTATAACAACCAGAACAGAATATAAACTGCAGTGTGATTGTTGTGCCAGTTAGGTAACTATCTACTTGTATATGCTAATTTAGTTTTGGGGACATCTGTAAAAGATCTAGATATGTTCTTTTTGTTTCTCTCTCCTTCTCTTTCTGGGTGAGGGGGGAGTAATAAGGGAGTCATTTGTCCAGGTGTTCCTGTGACTGGAGCCATAGCAACCAAACAGTAGGTTTCCCAAATAGTCCATAACGAGGTATATTTGTCCACAGTCATGTTTAGTTCTGCTGTTATGAGTACTGTTGCTTGTATCTCCAGCACTTTAGTATGCCTTTACCCCACTGGGGGTTCTGAGAGCTAGTGGGAAGTACTGCATTTACAGGATGCCATACAAAACAGGGTGTATAACTGTCTTTGTAACATGGCAAAAATAGTAGCAGTCCAGGGAAGAAAGAGGATTGGTGCAAGGGCGTCGGGTGGTACAAGAGCAACACGGCATTATGAGACGATAATGCCGTGTTGGGTTCGTGAACGTGCCTAGAAACTCTCCAGATTAATGTCCTCAGCAGTAGGTAGATCCAGAGGTCAACCAATAGGTGGTGCGAGCAACAGAAACCATGGAAACGAAAGTGGAGCACCAAGAGAGAGACTGCAGGACAGTGGTTTCTGAGCCTGTAAGTGTGAAATACAGTACATAGGAAAGAATGGGCAATTCTGCTGGTTTTGACCCACTGACTCACTTGATAGTGTAGAAGTTGGTCAATGATAGAATATAGGAGTGGAAAGTAGAGGTGATGAAGAGATCACTGGGAAGAATAATGGTGTGATTTTCTGGTACGCCACCTATTGGTCGGAATGATAAGCAAGAGTTGAGGCAAAAGACGTAACGTCGGCAACTGTATAAATTGCGAAAGAGTCGAGAGAGGATTCGGCAGCAGATAACAGCCGTATATAACTTAAAAGTCTAGTGTGTGTTGCGGGTCGAGTTGCGCGACGTAGATAATATCAGCAGGAGCAGATTAGTAGTGCAAGAGTATGGCGCCATGAAAGTCATGAACAGCAGAAGAAAACAGAAGTCTTGTGCTCGTCGGAAAGCCCCACCTATTGGTCATCAGGAGCAGTGCACAAAAGTACTTGCAGTTTTCGGGCAAAGCAAGCTATGGATGGAAGAAATGTTCCCCAGAATGCAGCATACCATCAATGTGAGATAGAAACGAGCAGACAGAAATACAGTAGTACAGTAGAAGTAGCACTTTAGTAAATATTGGTATAATGTAATGTCGATGTGAATTCGCAGACAAAACTTGAAACTTCTGACAAAGTCGTGCCCACTATATTACTGGATGTTGCTCCAGGAATATGCACGCGCACGCTTCCAGTTACACAGAGCCTTAGAAAGTAGCAGACGGCAAGCAGAATTATTAATGTGCAATAAGTTGTTGTACTGATCACTGTTCCATTGGAAAGAAAAAAAACGGTCTCACAAATACTGTCCTTGCACTTGCCATGTTACGAGCGCATTAATCCACTCCGACGGTGGCATCTAATGGGGAGTTAATGCATGGTTGGTCATTGTAGGCACTCGGCCTGCAGCCTCATGCCCCAATGGCCCCAGTGATGCTTTAACTCCCCATCAGATGCCACCTTCATCGTGGATTAATGCCTACGTATTCACCTGCTAGTCCAGTACACAAAGGTACTGTGTTGTTTAGGTGACTTCTTTGTTCTGTTTTTATTTTATGGCAAGATAAAGAAAACTTTGAGTTGGTTGAAATTCCCATCAAGGGGATGCTGAAATTCTGATAAGTTTCATTCTAGATGGAGGGAGTGCTCCTGACCTATCAGAGTGCTCTTTTCTTCTGTGCGGGAGATACCTTTATTTTGTGTATAGTGTTTCACATGCAGCTGCCCTGGAAACGGACAAGCTCTATGCAGGCTTAAACATTTTGTTTTTATATATTGCTGATCGAGCGCAATCAATAATTTATTAATACCACTGCCAGGTCTGCTCTTACAGTTGTAAGAATGGTGTCACTTACATCCTTAGGGTACCAGAACCGCCCACCTTTGGTTCATAGTTCTCATACTCTAAAAATGCACGTCAGACCGCTCATGCAACTCTTAAGAGTCATTTCAGCGGAGGTATTAGCTTACAGAAGAACTTCTGTTATATTTAAACCACAGAGAGACCCTGCCACCAATAGTTCATCCTGCACACCAGGCTGAATGTACTCCTTGTCCTGTTAATGTATGCCTGCCAGAATCCCCTGGATATTCATAACGTGCCTGTGCCTGAAATTCTCTATTATTGGTAGTCTCAATAATGAAAGTTAACTACCAGGAAAAAAAGAAAAATCCCTTTGGAATTGGCCTTAACAAAGAATTTGCACTCTTTTAAATTTTATTTGCATAAAAATGAACATTTTTGCATCTTTTATCGCTGTGTACAACATCACATTTCTACTTCCTTTTAAATAAATAGCTTTTGAGAAGTAATCTCCCAGCCCTCTTCTTGCTTCTCCCAATAGAGTCCTGAAAGGTTGATTAGGATGAAATTCTCTCCTTTGGTTAAAACATGAATTTTAATCCTTTTGAATTAAGTAATAGGAGAACATATTAAATGCATTCCATGCCTTTTTTTTCAGTATCTTTTCAATTAAGTAATGGGCAGAAATGTTAAATGCATTCCACATCTTGTTTTTCAGTATCTAAGAACACTTGATCATGTTAAAGCTCTGGAAGTATAGTTTGCACAATGTGTAAAACTACCTGCATATGAATACAGGACAGCTTCCAATTGAAGGAACCGATGCCATTGCACTTGGCAACACCTGTTGTCATGGACTGGGCTGCAGGTGAAGTCTGGTCAGTGGTAGAGATGATTCAGCAGAGTGCTGCTTCAGATGGTGTCATCATGGGTAGTGTGTGCCTAATTTTCAAAAGGAACCAGTCTTCCTGCTCAGGTGTCTTTTCTTTTGAATCATGTGGGTGAGTGGGTGAACAAAGATAATATGTGAGGTCAGTTGGGATAGACGCCATTTACACGGACTTCTTGGATCAGCTTCCAAGATATGTAATAAATCCTGGGGGAGGGACCCTGAAAATTACAAAAATGTGTTCTCTAGTAAATTGTTACAGCTGAGACATTACATTTATGAAAGTACAGACTGGTGTGGCTACCTAAAATGTTCTGCCAGATGGGTTCTGAGTATGTAAAGTGTTGATTTTTTTTTTTAATTCAAGTTTATCAAAACTGTTGGGCACATAATTCTTAATCATAGAGGAGTTTCTTACTGCAGATACATTTCACTCCACTGATATTAGATACTTCACATATTTTTCATAACAATCTGTGCAATTACTAAGATGCATCATCCATTTGGATTGTCTATACCACCTTTTAAACTGTGATGCATGTAGGGGAACAGTCCTCTCCCCTGCTCCATATTTGTGATTGTTATCTGGTACTTAGGCTGTTTAGGATGAGGTGTTAAAGTTCGGAGGTCTGTTGCTTTAGCTGATCTGGGTAGATTCTGTTACAACCCTGTATAACTCACATGGTGGTCTGAGGCCATAATAACCATTGTGTCCATCTATGTGTGTAGATGTGAATCCTGAGGTTTACTTTGTATGTAGGTTCTTCCATCTCCTGTATTTCCTGCACTATTGCACACCACTGTTGGTATGTAGGGGCTTTCTTGGAAAGCCATTTTCTAGTAATGGCCTTATGGGCCGCAGCAAGGAGAACATTCCATAGGTAGACCTCATCTGCACCCTTGACCGCTTGGGGGGTGGGCAGTCCCAGCAATAGATTCACCATGGTGAGGGGTGAGCAGCAGGAGACGATCCCTGTCATCGTCCAAGAAACCTGTTGCCAGAATGTCTACAGCACAGGACTCAGCCAGAAAATGTGTGTATGATGTGCCACTTGATCCCCTCAGAATCTCCAACAACTCACCTGGGCTCCTGTCCCCCACCTTCGCTGTATGGCTGGTGTGTAGAAATACCTTGTCCTTATTTTTCACTCAAATTCTTGCCATAAGGGCGAATGTATGGTTCTGTTGGCTAGATGGAAGACCCTGTCTCATTCCTCTTCCACAAGCTGAATGCCTGCCTCTCCCCCATCTCCTTTTTATTTGTTGGGTACTTTCACCATAGAGATGTCTCATAGCTTTATATAGGGCTGAGATCTGTCCCTTTTCAAGCGTTCATTGCGTTATTACCTGGATTGTTGTAAATAGGTCGGCCTGCACCGGTGCTCCAGTTCCTCTCCTAAGTGTGTTTATATATGTTCTTAGTTGCAAGTAACGTAATAATCTGTGTTTCTTAATTGGTAATTATCTCTAATCTCCTGGAACTCCTGCACAATGTTCCCATCTAGCAGTTGGCCCACCCTGCAGTCAAAGTCTCGACCATTGTTTGAATATATGATCCATTCGGGCAGGGGGGAAAGATTCGCTCCAGGCGAACCACTGAAGGGGCCATAAGGCGTCTCTAAGCTTATACTTGGCCCAGACTTTGTGGACCAGCACCAGGGTGTTGGCAAGCATTGCGAAGTGGGAAGTCTTTATTGTCACTGTGGTGCGAGGGGTCCACCATCCTGGCCTCAAGAGGTGCACCCTCTGTGTGCTGTTTTTCTATGTTTTTCCAGTGTGCCTCATAGCCCATTGTGCTCCATAGTAAGGCGAAGTGCATTTGTGCCACCAGATAGTAATCTTCCAGGTTAGGGAAGGTCCTTGTGTGGAGCAAATATCGCTGAAAAACCTGGCGGTAATCCATGCAACCCTAGTGGTTGGCGGAAGTACTAGGCTCCCTCCTCAGTCCCCGATCGCCCACCCCATATAGTAAAGCAGTGTTCCATAGTGTAGGGTCCCATCTCGGTCCCCGATCTCCTGAACACCCACCAGTAATAAATTAAATATTTTTCCATAGTGTAGGGTCCCTCCCCGATCTCTGGAACACCCACCTGGTGATAAATGCAATATTTTTCCATAGTGTAGGATTCCTACTCGGTCCACAATCTTCTGAACTCCCAGCAGCTAATAAATGAAAGATTTTTCCATAGTGTAGGGTTCAACCCCTTTGCCCGATCCCCACTCTCGATATGAAAAATAACCTTCCATAGTGTAGTGGTCCCCCCCCCCAGTCACCAGTCGATGTCCTCAAATGGACAGATGCCCCGACCCTGGTAGCCTAGTGGTCTCCCAACCCCACCCACTCCGTTAATCACATACCACCCCACTCGCCTCAGAACGGCTGCTGGTCAGCGAGCAGCACAGCCCTCCTCACCCCTCCACAGCTGCCCGCTGACTGAACTGTCAGTGACTGCTTACAGTATACACTACAAGCCCAACCCGATACGAAAAATAACTTTCCATAGTGTAGCGCCCTTCCCCCACGTCACCGAGTGATGTCCCCAAATGGACAGATGCCCCGACCGTGGTAGTCTAGTGGTCCCCCAACCCTCACCCACTCTGTTAATCCCATACCACTCCGCTCCTCCTGCCTCAGCATGGCTGCGGGTCGGCGAGCAGCACAGTCCTCCTCACACCTCCATGGCTGCTCATTGACTGAACTGTCAATGACAGCTTACAGTATACACTACAAGCCTTGGTTAGCATCTTTCACAAAAAGAGATGTTCTAGAACAAAGTGTCAAGACATGAGGCTGGAAGGAGGTAGACAGAGGGGTAATGTATGGAAGCGTTTCTTCACAGAAAGGGTGGTAGATGCATGGAACAGCCTTCCAGTGGAGGTGGTGGGGGCGAATTCGATAGTGGAATTCAAAATGCATAGGATAGGCATCGGGGAACCCCAGTGATAAGAAAGAGAACAAAGCTGGGGATCAAGTAGGATCTGAAGTTTTTGCAGCAGGTAGAGAAAATGGGCAGACTGGGTGGGCCTAGCGGTCCTTATCTACCTTCAATTTCTAGGTTTCTATGTTTGCATGATACTCAAACCAGAGGCATGGATTTCTCCTTTGAGGGAAATTCACTTTTTGGTCACGAAACAGAGGCATACATGAAAAAAGTGGATGAGTACAAAATAACTTACTTAGCGTAACAATGAGAAGGAAAAGGCCTCTACCTTCTGCAGGCCTTATGGAAGTGGAGGCAGAGGCAGGGGATACTTCCCAAGGGCGTATACCCTATATTCCTCCTATGAGTAGCAGCCACAAAGAGGCTACTATAGGGGTAGGGGAAAAAGGGGCACCAAGCATACTGCTGCAGCACCAGTGCCTAAGCCCCAGCCAGGGCAAAACCCCTGACAATTGTGCCCAGGTTGCCCAACCATTATCAGTGGGTAAAAGACTGGCCCACAACTTCCATGAATGGGTAAACATGACCACAGACAAGTGGGTTCTGGCAGTAGTGGGCCAGGGATTTTCCCTGGAGTTCAAAAAATGTCCAAAACTGCAGAAACACAAAAGTCTTCCAGCACACTCTCCCACAGAAAAAATGTTTGCTGCCGCATAGGTCTTTGGTCAACAAGGTGCACAAATTAGGTGATTTGATACCTTTTATTGGACCAACAGAGATTACAAAGGATAGACAGCAGAATGTCATAATGAGGGGGCATCTGAACCCAGGGCAGTAACAAGTGGTGTACTACAGGGCTCAGTGCTGGGACCGGTTCTGTTTAACATTTTCATAGCTGACATTGCAGTAGGGATTACGAGCAAGATCAGTCTCTTCACAGATGACACAAAGATTTGTGCTGAGGTGGAAGGGGGGCAAAAGTACTTCAGGAGGATTTGGCAAAACTGGAGAAATGGTCTCACACTTGACAGCTTGGTTTCAGTGCCAAGAAGTGCAAAGTGATGCATTTAGGAGGCAAGAAACCAGGACACAATTACTGGCTGGAGGGTGTCCTGTTAACTAAATCCAAGGAGAAGGATCTGGGAGTGCTGGTAACCAGGGAGATGAACCACTCTGCTCAGTGCAGGAAGGCAGCAGCAAAGGCAAACAGGATGCTAGGGTGCATAGCAAGGGAGGGTTACTTCTAAGAGTGGGGAGGTCATCTTGCCCCGTACAGGTCCCTGGTGAGACCGCACCTAGAGTTCTGCATGCAATTCTGGCTTCCCTGCTTGAAAAGGGACCTCAAACTACTGGAGGGGGTACAGCGCAGGGCAACAAAAATGATCCTGGGGTTGGCGGACCGACCATATGAGGAGAGACTGAAAGAGCTCAACATGTATACCCTGGAGGAAAGAAGGAAGATAGGGGATATGATTGAGATCTTCAAGCATCTGAAGGGTTTGAACAGAGTAGACACCAGGTGTATGTTCAGTCTGAAGGGCGGAAGGGAAACCAGGGGACACTGTATGAAGTTGGAAGGGGGTAGGTTCAAGAGGGAACTGAGGAGGCACTATTTCACAGAATGGGTGGTGGCAGGGTGGAACGCTTTTCCAGAGGAAGTCTTATTGCTGCAGAATGTTGGGGGCTTCAGAGGGTGGGACAGATTCAAGGGGAGGGTACAAAATGGGAGTGGGCACGAGATGGGGAAGGGCATATGAGGGAGGGGGGGCAGCTGCAGTCTAATGGACTGAAGTGCTGCACACTCGAGCAGACTGGATAGACTGAATGGCCTGTATCTGCTAGCAGTTTCGTATGTTAGTAAATCACCTAGTTTGTGCTTCTCTCACAGAAAGAATTCTGCTGAAACTGAAAGGACGGAAAAAAAATGTTTCTAGCACAAGCTGTAGTTAATAGTCCCTACCTCTTAGTGGGGCATGGTTCTAGTCTCAAGGTACTTCCTGACCCACAAGAAAATTGGGGAGTGGTGACCCATTTTAGATCTCAGGTGTCTGACCAAGCATATATATTAACAAAAACAAACAATAAAAAAGGGGATCACCAGTAGGCGAGAGGAGGTAATATTGCCGTTGTACAGGTCATTAGTGAGACTGCATTTGGAGTACAGTATACAGTACTGGTGCCCTTACCTTAAAAAGGACATAAAACTGCTGGGGATGGTGCAAAGGAGGGCCATGAAAATGATCATGGGGCAGCAGGGTGGGAGACGTGTGAGGAGGTTGAGGTCACTGAACATGTACTCCCTGGGGGGGGGGGGGGCATGATTGAGACCTTCAGGTATTTGAAAGGAATAAAAGGGTGGAAAAAGAGGGTCTCTTCAGGCTGAGTGGGACCTGAAACACAAGGGAACAAAGTTTCAACTTACAGGGGTCTTTAGAACAGAGGCTAAAAGGCACTTCTTGACTGAGAGGGTGGTGGCAGGTTAGAATGTACTTCTAGAGAGTTGGTAGAGTTAAGAGGAAAATAAGGGTGGGGGGTTAGAATGTACTACCAGAGAGTTGGTAGAGTTAAGAGGAAAATAAGGGTCAGTGGGGGGTAGGGTCAATAGCTTGTGCTGAGAGCCCTGCATTACAAGCAGACTGCATAGACTAATGGTCTTATTCTGCTGGCTTTGTCGTATGTTTGTATGGTCACACTGAAAACAGGGATACCATCTTTGTAGTCACGTAACTGGCTGGTATCACTAGATCTGAAAAATGCTTATTCTCTCTCCTAAGCTGGTCTCTGGGCTTTCTTACTCATGGGCTGTACCTCCTGATGCAGATCGGAAGGTAGGAATTAGATCTCTGCAGCCGGGGAAATCCAGCCCTCCACTTCCTGTTTCCCTCAGTTTACTTCCTGCCTTCTGACCGGCAGGTACTCTGTAAGCAGAGCTCTGTCACCAGACAGTGCTGAAGACCGCAGACTTTAAGTCAGATACTTCTTTTACATTGGGATTTCTGAAGACTTTATAGCTGTATTGAAGCGCTCCTGGGTGGGTTCCAGTCTCAGCCTTGCAAGCTGCACAGACCGGTCCCACGTCACCACGGTGGTTTTCCCCTGCAATTTTGGACTTGAATTCACATCAAGAGGCAAACTACAGAATTCCTTTTCTGGTGCCGTTTTTCAGCATTTGGGGAAAGAGAAACAGGACCGGAGTGCTATTTAAGGCTCTGTCCACTCGCCGACAGCAGCTCCGTGGATTTTCTATTGATGGCTGGCTTTCTGATCGCTTCAGCTGCTCCTCGGCAGTGGACCTGCAGCACATGTAGAGCAACTCATTGATGCTCAGTGAACTCTGAGTACTGCAGTGCAGGAGGAGAGCTATTTCAGGGAAACAGAGCTTCGTTACAGCGTTGTGCAGCTCCCCCCCCCAATCCAGCAGTAAGGGACACATAAGGGGATTCCTGGATAGACTTAAAGAGATTAAGGCAATTTAAGGTAATTATTCATTTCAGAAAGAAGAAAAGGAGCAGCTCAGTTTTCTGCCTAAAGGCCAGCACAATTCTCCATGGGTTTACTGAGCGTAGCGAAACCCTCCGGAGGTGGAAGTGCAGCTGAATCAAAGGGAAAAGGGCCATTTGGTATCATGGCCTCGAACAAACCTTCAAGGGGCAGAAAATGCCAGCGCTGCAAGTCCCCACTATTAATCACCTTCGCTGGGTCACTTTGCCTAAAATGTGAGAGGGCAGCATCTGCGAATGTGGAGGACGCGATGGAGGCAACCCCTGAGACTGATAGCCAACAGGCAGATACGTCTGAACGAGCAGCAGCCACCAGGTCTGAGAGAGAGCTATGACCATCAGGGAGTCCCAGCAGTCCGCAGTCCCCTCTCTGGCCCCAGACCTCATAGACACGCTTAATAGTGCCTTTGCTCTGGACCATGCATGCTTCGACTGGCAACCTCCGGGGTCACCAGATGCGAGACCTCACAAGAAGGCAAAAGGAAAGAGGACCCCATCCCCATCTTCATCCGAAGAGGGGCAGTTGTCCCCACATCACTACGATAGAAAGAAAAAATCCCGACACAGGAACAGATCCTTGGATGAGGAGGATCAGCATTTCTCACGCCACAGGAGAAAGAAAAGATCTCATTCTCTAAGTAGATCTAGGGGCACCCATAAGGGAAAGCATCTCGGGGAGCATTCCCTGGACTCCTCAGACTCCAGTTAATCTTCTCCTGAAGAGGGAGAGCTACTGGGCTCATCATCGGACTTGGACGACTCCCCATCCAGAAACTTTGACCTGGAGAACTTAGATTTTTTTTTACAAAAAAGGTCGTAGACGAGATTCACCTCTGATCTTCCCCGGCGGCTCCCACCCAGCTGAAACAGGCCTTTCGCCTGGCATCTGCCTCCAAACTGGCCACAGCTTTCCTTATTCTTCCCGCCATAGAGGACGTGCCAGAGGAGGAATGGCAAGGTCAGAACGCACATATCCAGTGCCCCAGCAGATCTCTAAGCTTCTTAAGTTTGATAAGAAACAATTTGAAAAGTGGTTAGACTGCTCCAGAATCTACACTCTGATTTCAAACCTAACCAAGAAAATGGTCATCCCAGCCGAAGGAGGGGCATCACTCAGGGACCCGGTGGATAGGAAAGTGGATACCTCACTCAAGAAGGCCTTCCAAGCATTGATGACATCTATCAAGGCGGCTGCCGGCAATCTTTTTCCGGCCAGATCCATCCTGTCATGGGCCTCGGATTTAGCCTTTCAATTTGCTGAGGATCCAGAGAAGAACTTACCTATTATTCATCAGCTGCAGTTAATTGGTTTTTGCAACAGACGTGTCGGAGGAGGCAGTCAGGTGTGCCGCTCGGACCATGTTCTATCAAACCTCGGCTCACCGCAACCTCTGGCTTCAGGCCTGGCAAGCAGATGCCTCTTCAAAGAGCCATTTGGTAAATGCACCCTATGAAGGTAATCTCCTGTTTGGTTCAGCCCTGAAGGAGGCAGTGAAGGAATCCGGGGAGACAGCTAAGGTGCACATGCCTCAGTCAAGGGGCAGGGGCAAATCATGGTCCTCAGGCTGCAGACGCAGTTTTTTCATGACCAAGGTTACAACAAGGGTCAAAACTTTAACTTCTTGGGAAAAAGAACATGGTTCTTCTCATGTAACCAGCGTAACTTCAGAGGGGGTGGATCCGGTGGTGGTGCCAGAGACACCGGGAACAGCAACAAGAAGCCACAATGAAGCTATCTGGGCCCCATCCTCAAGTAGGGGGCAAACTTTCAATTTTTCTCGAGGCATGGGTCCAAACCACGTTGTACAGATGGGTCCTAAACATAATCAGCAAGGGTTACCTAATAGAATTAGAATCTAAGCCCCCACTATCTCATCTGGTTCCCTCCACTATCTCGGGCAATCCATCCAAAGGTGATATTACAGGCCGTTACAGATCTTCTGCAAGCAGAGGCTATCGAGGAAGATCCCCCCACAGAGATCGGTGGGGGTGGTCTACTTCCTATTCTTCATCGTGCCAAAATGCACAGAGGGATTCAGGCCAGTCCTAGGATTTTAAATTCCTGAATCGTTTTGTTCGCCGCAGACCTTTCAAGATGGAAACCTTGTCATCAATCATTAGGGAGTTGCAACAAGGGGATTTTCTAGCATACATCAACCTGCAAGATGCCTGTTTGCATATTCCCATTCAGGGACCACACAAGCAATATCTCAGGTTCAAGGTGGGGGAGCAGCACATCCAATTCAAAATTCTGTCATTCGGGCTTTCTTCAGCCCCAAAAACATTCTCAAAGGTTCTAGTATCGGTTATTGCTCACCTTTGGAACTGAGGGATGCAACATTTCCCTTACTTGGACGATATTCTCATCAAGGTCCCGCAGCTCAACCAAGCAGTACAAGCAGTGGCGGAGGTAGTCTGGTGCCTGTCGGCACACGGGTTTGTCATCAACTGAAAGGAGTTCCCTAATTCCAAGCCAGATCTTGAACCACCTGGGGGCAGACTTCATGACACAAGCCAACAAGGTATTTCCCCCAGAAACAAAATTCAGGGACCTGCTGAAGCACATCAAGAAGTTTCACACAGCTCCTCAGCTGCCTGCTCAATCCTTTATGCAGCTAATTAGGATTCTAGTATCACTGGCGAATTCAGTCCCTTGGGCTCTAGTCCACGTGCGGCCCATTCAAGCCCATTTGCTCAAGCTGTGGTCCCAGTCCAGACACAGCCAGCACCAGCTCATCCCAGTCTCTCAACAGATAAAAGTCTCCCTCTAGTGGTGGACTCTGAGGACAAACGTCATGAGGGGTCGCAAGTTGGGCCATCCACATCAAATCCGAATCACGACCGATGCGAGCCTCAGGGGCTGGGGGGCTCACCTGCATCAGCTGTCGGCACAGGGCAAGTGGTCGCTGGTAGAAACAAGGTACAGCATCAACATCCTCGAGATGAGAGCAGTATGCTTTGCCCTGATACACTTCAAACAGTAAGTCCTCAATCGGAACGTACTGATTCTAACAGACAGTCAGACTACGATGGCATACATCAACCATCAAGGCGGCACAAGAAGCTCAAAAATGCTACGGGAGTCCCTTTTTCTATTTCAGTGGGCCGAGCACCTGGCAAGCATAAGAGCGGTGTATATTTGCGGACAGGAAAATGTCACAGCAGACTGGCTCAGTCGCAGAGATGTTCTTCAAGGGGAATGGGAGCTAAAGGACAATGCCTTCCACATCATAACAGAACAGTGGGGCAGTCCTCAGATAGATCTTTTCGCTTGCTGGCGAAAACTCCAAGGTAAAGCATTTCTGCTCCCTGGCCAAGGACGAACTAGCGGTGGCTCAGGACGCCTCTCCCTAGACTGGGGTCAGTTCGACCTCCTGTATGTCTTTCCTCCAATACCGCTTCTATCCAGAGTCCTCCACAAAGTGGCTCTAGAAAGGGCAGAAATTATTCTAGTCTGTCCCTGATGGCCTAGTCGTCCATGGTTCCCACTTCTCATTCATCTGTCAAGGCGACCACCTCTAACCTTCCGGATCAGCCCGGACCTTCTTCATCAGGGTCCAGTTCTGCATCCCAGTTTGAGCAACCTATCCCTCTCGGCCTGGAGATTGAGTGGGAAACTTTCAAAGAGCTAGGCTACACAGCTCCTGTTCTTGAAATGATGGTGAACTTGCGTCGTCCCTCTTCCTCTAAAGTGTATTATAGAATCTGGAGAAAATTCCTGTTCTGTCTTCAATCCAAATACATACATGACCATCCAGTATCATTACCTGTACTGTTGCAGTTTCTTCAAGAGTGGTTTGACAAAGGACTGCAGACAGCCACCTTACGAGTTCAGGTTTCCGCTCTGGGGGCACTCTTATTGGTGGATTCAGGGGAATCATTGGGCCTACATCCCCATGTCAGGAGATTTCTAAGGGCAGCAGCATTAAAATGCCCTCCATTCAAGCCAACGGTACCACCTTCAAGACTTAATCTGGTTCTCAAGGCTTTGACCAAAGCCTTTCAAGGAGACATCCCTCATGCACCTCACAATGAAGGTTACTTTTCTCATAGCTATTACTTCAGCCGGGAGAATCGGTGAACTAGGAGCATTGTCCACCAAAGAGCCATACACTGTTTTTCATCAGGACTCTGTGGTGCGCTGAACAGATCCAGGTTTTTTGCCAAAAGTCATGTCTCCCTTCCATGCAACCAAGAGTTGATTCTGCCTTCCTCTGCCCACACCCCAAAAATGAAAAGGAAAGGGAATTTCACATGCTAGATCCAAGAAGAGCAATGAAAATGTATATATTAAAAGAATGGACGATATTCGTAAAACTTCAAGTTTGTTCATTTTAACTACATTTCAAAAGACTCTATAGCCAGATGGATCTGTTCTGTTATCACCATGGTTTATGATCAGGCTGGGGTAATTTCGCCTGGCCCAGTTAGAGCCCATTCCACCAGAGCTATGGCCACTTTGTGGGTGGACTTCAGAGAAGCATCTCCAGCAGACATATGCAGGGCGGCCACTTGGTCATCCATTCACACATTTACAAATTGGATGTGATGTCCTTGGCGGAGGCATCCTTTGGCCGTCAAGTGCTTCAAGTGGTGGTGGACCCTTAAGGGCACTTGACATTCTTCCCATCTGGGATATCTGGGGATGTACTGCTTTTGCATATCCCATGAGTAAGGAAGCCTGGAGACCAGCTTAGGAGAGAGAAATAGAAATTTAAATACCTGTAAATTTTCTTTCTCCGACAGCTGGTCTCTGGGCTTCGGTTTCCGTCCCGGAATGTACATAGTTGGCTGGCCAACTGGCCGTGTGTGCCTTAATTTTCTTGTTTTTGTTTCAAAGTTCATGTAGTATTGCTACATTTGGACTGCTTTCAGAAGAACTGAGGGGAAACAGGAAGTGGAGAGCTGGATATCCCCAGCTGCAGAGATCTAATTCCTGCCTTCCAATCTGCATCAGGAGGTACAGCCCATGAGCAAGGACTCCCAGAGACCAGTCGTCGGAGAAAGAAAATTTACAGGTATTTAAATTTTGATTTTTCATATCCTAATTAGGCCATCACGCAGGAAATATATCTGGTTCAAGCTAGGGAACTGCCAGTACTAGTTCACAGCTCTTCCATTTGGCCTCACCTCGGCACCAGAGGTATTCACAAAGTGCTTGGCTATGGTGGCAGCACACCTGAGAAGGTAAGAGTTTTCCACTACCTGGATCACTGGCTAATCTCGGAAAATGGAATAAGAGACAGTGTGCTCACTTCAGATGGTAAAAAGCACCTTGGAGAATGTGGGATTCTTGATAAATCTGCAGAAGTCTCAAGTAGAACCTGTTCAAGTACCTGACCTCATAGGAACAGAGCTAAACATCCTGTAGGGAAAAGCCTTCCTTTCATAGGCCAGAGTGGCAGCTTTGTTAGCTACAGCAGAGTGTTTCATAGCAGGCCAACCAACACCTGTAAGGGACTTCTAGCAATTACTGGGACACATGGCTGCGTCCACGGCCGTGATTCCATGGGCCAGGTTCCAAATGAGAAATATCCAGTACCACTTAAGAGACAGGTGGTCTCAAAGATGGGACCCACTCTCAAAATAAGTGCCAGTGACAAAAGAACTGGTAAAATCACTAGAGTGGTGGAAGGAAGGAGGCAACCTCAGAGAGGGCATTCCCTTCCATCAGCAGTCACCAGCAAGTATGCTTACTACAGATGCCTCACTCCTGGGGTGGGGTGCCCACCTACAGGACCTTACAATAAGTAGCATGTGGAGCCCACAGGAGTCTCTGGAGCATATCATCCTCCTGGAGCTCAGGGCAGTGCTGCTAGCAATGCAGTCATTTCTCTTCCCAGCTGCAAGGTCAGTCTGTCCAAACCAGAACAGTCACCACCATAACAGTGTACTCCATAAACAAGCAGGGAGGAACAAGATCCTCAAAACTGGGTACAGAAGTAATGAAGATTAGGGACCTGGCATACTCCTTAGAAACAGACATTTCTGTGGTGCATCTGCCAGGCAAAGACAACATCCTGGCAGACTCCTTAAGCAGAATCAGCCAGGGAAATCAGAAATGGGCCTTGAACCAGCAGATTCCAGGCACAGTTTTCAGAAGGTAGTGGCACTCCCTAAATAGACCTGTTCACCTCTTGGGAGAGCAACCAGCTTCCACAGTTATGTTATAGACCACCATCCAGAAGGACAGTCCCAGAGGACTCCCTGGTCTTTGATTGGACGGGAGATGCCTGTAAACCTTTGTACCATTTGCACTCATACAAAAAGTCCTCCTGAAGCTCAGGAGAGAACCCACAACAGTGATCCTACTAGCACCAGACTGGGCCAGACAGACTTGGTACTCAGTGATCCCGGCCTTGTGCAGCAACGCTCCAATCAGTTTGCCATTAAAGTGATTTTGCGGTCTTCTGCAGCTGATGCAAGACATACCATTTTGGTAGGTTATGAAGTTTTATACGCAGCCTATATTTACAGTATCTGGAAGAAGGCATCGTAGTTTTGACCGGACAAGCTGTCAATGATCACTCCCACTTCCTAGTCATGTGCCCTGGCTCAAGTACATTATGACATGCAGCAGGGGAGAGCATGGGGTATGCCCCATTGAAATGAATGAGACTCAATTCTCATTATATTTAATACATTATGATGGCGAGTTGGAGATTAATGAGAGCCACCACTCGACTATCAGGGCCTATTAGTCAAGCAGTGGCCGTTTAATCTCAATTCATCATCATAATGTAATAAATAGTAATGCAAATTAAGTCCCATTCATTTCACTGAAGACCCCCCATGTTTTCCCTGCCGCATCACAATCCTTGCCTGGAGGCGGAGTGTGTACATGACTAGAGAAGTGGAAGGAATCTGCTGGCCACCTTATGGGGGCCAAACTACGATCCCTTCCAGATAAGTATAGGCTGAGAATAAAACTTTAAAAATACCAGAAATTAACTATCTCCAACCTAAGGTACCACGTCCTGAAAGTGGTACCTTAGGATTGGAGAACCACTTTAAGTCACAATTTGCTGGCTTTATCTTGGGGCAGGATAACATTTCCAAATCCCAGAACACTATGTCGGAGGGCATGGTTCTTGAAGAGTTAGTATACTCGGGATTGACTCTCTCAGAGGAAGTCCAGAAGGTGTTTAAGGTTCCAAGGAAACCAGCAACCAGGAAAACATATTCCTCTAAGTGGAAGAGATTTTCTAACTGGTGTACCCCCAGAAGAGGAATCCTAATAGAGGCAGGGTTGCCTATAGTACTGGCATACCTGGTACACCTACAGTCTCTAGGCCTAAGGCCTTCAGCACTAAAGGGGCACCTAGCAGCAGTGTCAGCCTACATGTCAGCAGGCAGCAGAAAGTAAGTGGCCTCAAAACCCATTTTCAAAAGGCTTCTTAAAGGCTTCAGTCATTTGCACTCACTGGTAAGTGACCCAGTCCCACCATGGGATCTCAGTATCTGCCTTTCCCAGCTTACAGATGCTCCATTCAAGACCATGGACACTGCTGACTTGAAGTGTGTCACATGGAAAACCACATGTCTGATCACCATAACCTCTGCTAGGAGGGTAAGTGAACTGCAAACCCTCTGCACAAAGTCAAATTACATAATCTTCTATAGGGACAAGGTAGTCCTTAGAACCAGCAGGAAATTCCTACGTAAGGTGGTGTCTGAGTTCCACCTGAACCAGTCAGTAACATTTCCTGTGTTCTTTCCAGAACACTTCAGTCCAGCTGAGCAAAAATTGCACAGTCTTGACCTGAAATGAGTTCTGGGTATCTACATGAACCAGAAAAAAGATGTCAAGTCCCAAAATACCCAGTTTTTTGTTACCTGTGGTGAGGTTGGCAAATGTAAAACAGCAACCAAGAGGTGTGTCTCCCTCTGGATAGTCTCTTGCATTCAGTTCTGCTATGAAAAAGCTAGAGAAGTACCTCTGAGAGACGTAAGTGCCTCTGTGGTATCCATAAGCGGCTTCCCCTTTTTTAGACATTTGCAGAACATCTACCTGGAAAACAGTGCACAGCTTCACAAAGCACTGCTGCCTGGATATACAGTCCAAGAGGGATGCCAGCTTTGGAATTGCTGTCTTGCAGAACATTTTTCATAAATAGGTTCTGGTCTCAGGCTCACAAGGTACTGTTGAGGAGCCTGCATAGAATATAAACATAGGGATTCCTCGGGTTAGAAGGAAAAATTACTCAACGTAGTAATTGTGTTTCTTCTCAGGGATCCTTCACTATGTTTTCAGGGGTAGAAATTAAGAAAATAATCTGATATGGAAAGCAGAATAACTGAAACTCAAATTTGGTATTCTGTCTCAGTCTGGTATTCCACCTGTCTAAAAGAGTGTTTTGTAGATTAAACTGCAGAGTGGAAGCACAGAAGAGTGGTATTCCAGGTGGAATACCGCCATGATAAAAATGGTGTTCTGCCTTGAAAACTTGCATGCAAACCGAGACGGAAAACCATTCATTTCAAGCCCTGGTTTTTTACTCCCCACCCTGACTCCCCTTCAATAACTTGAAAATAGGTTCTCAAAAGCATCAGTTTTTTCAGTAAGGTTGCTTGAGCATTACTGTTACAGTTACTCTACAATTGTAAAATTTGTTTTTTCTCAGACATTTCCATGATTCTTACATTTACACGTCTGCTTTAACTTGATTGGTGTTTTCCAAAAAAAATTGATTACAATTTTCAATTTCTGGTAGTCTTTTTGGCTAGTGTTACTAGCCACTGGTCCAGTCTGGCTATAGAAGCAGATCTTACCTGCTGCCAGAGTCAATCGTGGCTGCAGAGTTTGAACCAAAATGCTAAATTCCATAATTAGAATAGTTTCCGTCTCCAGAGCATCTGTCACCATGGAGCTAGATGCATAGAGTATAAACATAGTGAGGGATCCCAGAGAAGACCCAGCATTACTATGGTGAATATTTTTTTTTCTGTGCAGCAAATACATTTTTGTTTTAATTATGTATTCACCTTATTGCTGTATTGTTGTGTTTCTTTTTTTTTTGTGCACAGTTGCTCCTGTCTCCCCGGATGCATTTGGAAAATAGCTGCTAACCACTCAGTATGTCTTCCTGGTAAAACTTTTGAAATGAAAACATGCATTCAATTAACTGATCTGTTTATACACTTATGTAGGGGATAGCTCTACACCTCCTCTGGAACACTCTACCTCTGCTAACAGGCTCCCAGTTCTCCCCTGTAGCACCTGCCACAGCTGTCCTGGGAAGGGAACTCCTACTTGATTTTCTGGGCTGCTTTTTTATACTGTAGACCAAGGTGGGAATGGCAGCAGTGAATGGCGATGTGGCAGACTCATGTGGTCACAAGTGCCTGGGTTGTGGGGAACCAGTGCAGCCCTCCTCCATTGGGTCTTTTTGTCCATGCCAGGCAGAAAATGATAGTGATGTTCATGAGGTTAGTGCCATTTCTCAGATACAGTCTCATAACGCAATAACTCGGTAGTGATGGTATGATAACCATCACGTGTAATACTGTGATTGTCATAATCTCAATATTGCAGAACTTGTCCTTTTTTTAAACAAAAAAAGAAGTCTCCTCAAACTTGTGTTGGGAAGAGGTGACATGGAAGAGACCGTTGTCCATAAAAAGCACAAAAAGTGAGCTGAAATACCTAAAAATTATGGTATACAATGAACCATGATGGCTACAGTATCAGAAATTGCCAGTGATATCCCTTATACAAAAGTGGGAACAAAGAGGAAGTGGGGAACTACAGACTAGTCAGCCTGACCTCGGTAGTGGGGAAGATCATGGAAGCACTACTGAAGGAGAGACTGGTGGAACATCTGGTTGCCAACGGACTACAGAACCCAAGGCAGCATGGTTTCACCGGGGCGGATGTCATGCCAGACCAGCCTCATTGAATTTTTCAACTGGGTGACAAGGGAGGTGGATCGGGGAGGGCAGTGGACATGGCCTATCTGGACTTCATCAAGGCCTTTGACACTGTGCCATATAGAATGCTATTAAACAGACTGGGGAATATAGGAGTGGGCAGGACAGTAGTGCAGTGGGTTGCTAATTGGCTGGGCGGCAGGACATAGAGGGTGGTGATAAATGGCTGTCACTCCACAGAGGGAAGAGTGACCAGTGGGGTACCACAGGGATCAGTGCTGGGACCGGTCGTATTCAACGTCTTCATCAGTGACATTGCGCAGGACCTAGAAGACAGAATTTCCCTGTTTGCTGATGACACGAAGCTCTGTAACAGAGTGGACATGCCAGAGGGTGTAGACAGAATGAGGAGGGACCTGCAAAAGCTTGAAGAATGGTCAAGGGTTTGGCAGTTGAAATTCAGTGCAAAGAAGTGCAAGATAATGCGTATGGGGCACAAAAACCCTGGAACAACATATCAGTTGGGGGGTGAGTATATAACATGCACAAAGCAGGAAAGAAATCTTGGGGTTATCATTGCTGATGACCTCAAGGTAGGGAAACAGTGTGACAAGGCAGCAGGTAAAGCAAATAGGATGCTGGGATGCATAGGCAAGGGCATCACCAGCAGGAAAAGGGAGGTCATAATTCCACTATACAAAACACTAGTGAGGCCCCACCTGGAGTACAGTTCTGGAGACCTTACCTACGTAAGGACATAGACAAGAGAAGGTTCAGAGGAGGGCAACAAAGATGGCACAGGGATTGCATCACAAGTCCTGTGAGGACAGGCTGAAGGACTTGAATGTGTACTCCCTGGAGGAGAGGAGGGAGAGAGGGGATTTGATAGAGACATACAAGTACCTTACAGGGAGCAACAGGGTGCAGGAATACACTATTTTCCAGTGAAATAGATGTTCCAGGACTAGAGGGCATGGGATGAAGTTGGAGGGAGGGTGATTCAGAAGAAACGTGAGGAAGAATTTCTTCACAGAAAGGGTGGTGGACAAGTGGAACACCCCACCAGGGAAGTGGTGGGGATTGAAACAATCACAGGATTTAAGAATGCATGGAATAAACATAAGGGAATTCTGGAGGTCAGAGGTTGGGGCAACAGACTTCTAGAAAAACATAAAGTGAACGTACAAGCTCAAATGGGCAGACTGGGTGGGCCATAGGCCCTTATCTGCCGACAGTTTCTATGTGTCTTATGGATCTGTATATCAATCGTGACTTCTGATACCACGGTATACCATGAAACTGTTATATTGTGACATCCCTAATTTCACTTTTTTCTCTCTTCAGTTAGCTTTCCTGTCAGAATAACTTTTGGTATAATCATACATAAAGAATCACTGTCTCTAGACTTTAGACCCCTCTGCTTGTGACATCAGTTGCTGTGGAAACTATGAAGATGTTATAAACAGGGTTAGGATGTCTGCTGTACACAGGCATTTAGAGTAGGTGACATGTAGGGGGAATGCAATTTATGGCAATTTGCGTAGTTAATAAAAAAGGGGAAACAGCATACAAAGAATATATGAAACATAAGCTGATCGATGTATGTCTGAATTTTTAATTTTTCCAAAGTGTCTGTAGTGGTGTCTGGTGCTCTTTAATCTTGCACATATCTGTGTTTGTAGCAAGTATTTCCTTTTTACTTTAAGGTCAGACACATGAATACTTTCAGTTGCAGTCCTTGTCAGGAAACATAGAAACATAGACTTTGACGGCAGATAAGGACCGCTAGGCCCATCTAGTCTGCCCATTTCCCTACCTACAGGATAGGAGGTTTTTCTTCTGCACATACTGTCTGAAGATCTTTACCAAGGAGCTGCCTGCCTGAGCAGCTAATTTAGCCAAGCATGAATTTTTTTATGCTGTAATTAATTAAGGACTTTCATTTTATTGCCCGGCTCGTAACTTCCAAGTGTGAGCCGAACGGCTGCCGAATGCTGCAGCCCTGCTCCTAAAACAGCACTTTGATGATGCGTGCTTGAGACCAGGGCTAAGGCTGTGCTGCAGTTATACATAGGCAGCCCCATACATGTACAACTGCAGTCAGATACTATAAACATGTTTAGATGACCCCCCCCCCCCAATATCACAGATCCTATGTAAAAGCGTCTGCAGCCCCGGTCCCAAGCACGCGTCATCAAAGTGCTGTTTTTAGTGGCGGGGCTGCACCGTTTGGCAGATGCTCAGCTTGTACTCAGAAGTTACGAGGTGTTCAATAAAATGAAGCCCTTGATTATAGCATAAAAATGTAACACTGGGCTAAATTAACTCCTCAGGCAGGCAGCTCCTTGATATGAACTGCCTGTCTGAGGTGTTACTGTCAGCTGCTCTTTAATTAAACATATTGAGTGTTCAGGCACTATTTCTGGCAGCTGTTTCTTTGTGCTATATGGGTAGGGTGAAATTAAAAAACTGGTGTCCATGAAATCTTTCTCAGCAGCCTTTGCCCAGAGGATCTTTCTAAGTCCACCCCCACCCCCAAAAAAAAAAAAAATTAGAACACAATATCTAGTTCTCAGGAGCTAGTTCTTCAAGAGTACAGAACTAATAGGACACATGCTGATAGCTGTCTCTCTTTGCAAAGAATGACATATGGGCTGTAAGTGAGCTGAAGATATCTGCGATGTGGTGTTATGACTCTGAATCTGAAACTAGTTGCACTATCTCATACATTTTGCAGATGTTTGTAAATTGGTCCTTAGTTCACACATTTGTTATATCTTGGGCAAAGGGTCGTTCTTCTAGACAGTACTGGATGTTGACTAAAATTGATCTGTAAAATGCACAGTTTTTAGCTGTCACCATTTTCACTTTTTTAAATTGTGCAGTGGTGCAGTGAGATAGAAACATGGCTGTCTGTAAAATCCCTAACTGGGACTAATTTGCTTTTCAGATTGGAACTTGGCTGAGATCTGAAAGCAGGAAGCACAACTTTGGGGGAGGCAGCTAGAGGGCATGCTGCTTTGAATAATTACAGAATTTCTGGTTACTGATTATGCAGTTTCTTAAATCATCTTTGCTTTCTGTAATAGTTCAAATGTAAATATATTTGAGATAGTATTGTAAACACGTTTAATCTAATGAAATGCAGCTCTCTGTAGACATTTAAAGAGCTGGGACAGCACTAGAGTATACAGTGTGTAATTAAAAGAAAGTATTGTATGTGTGTTACGTCAGCATTAAGCCACGACAAAGGAGGGTTCTACTGAGGAATTAATGCCTGGTTGGGGGGAGGGGTGTTGGGGCACATGGCCTCAGGCTGAGTGCCTCCAACCAGGCATTAATTCTCCGGTAGAACCCTCCTTTGGAGTGGCTTAATGCACTTGTAACATGGCAAGCGTGTCTAGAAATAAGCAGATTTATTATTTGTACTGCTAATTTGTAATGCAAAAAAAGACACACACACACACTTATTATATTTCTTATCTTTAACTGTGAATTGATAGTACACATTCTGCTGAATGTAGCATGTCTTACATATATTGTGGGTGTAGGAAGGCATTCCTTTACAACATTTTGATTTAAGTGCATGGTGTTATTATTGCCAAATACACTTTTATAATTTTTACTATTATGGTACTTTTTCTCCTAACTTGCCGTATGGATCAGTGCTAGATACTTCGATTTTCACCTGTGTGTATTACAAGTTGTAACATGGCAAAATAAATAGTAGGAAAAAGTAGGAGAACAGTTGGTTAGAACCCATCAGGTGGTACAAGAGCAACACGGCATTATGGCACGATAATGCCGTGTTGTGTGTGTAATCCACAAAGTAGCCACAGGTGAGGAAACAGCAGTGTAGAGAAGGAGTACACACAAAAGACAGCAGTGATCAAGTTTTGTGACACGAAGTAGGGAGATAGGATGGGGTGTAGGAGAAGTGCAAGGGAGACACAGACAGAGAGAAACTGTATTGGGGAGCTAGAGGATGAAGAGACGAATAAGAGATGTTGTCACAAAGTGCAAAACAGGGATTGAGACTACGAGGGTAGGAGAGGGGTAAAGTGGACAGCGCGACAAATCGGAAAAGTGTCAAGGAGACGGGGAAGAGCGATAGACAAAGACTGATGCAAGGAACCTGTTGTCAGACAATGTTGTGGAATCCCAGAGGCAAGAAAGTCCGTCAGTAACTAAGCGCACATCTGCTTTATTTCTACTCTGTCACAGTGTATCAGAGCGTGGAGTGTAAATATTGGGGAGGAATTGTGGACACCAACATAAAGAATTAGCTGGAGAAATAGAGAGTGGGAGAAAAGAAGTACTAATGTGAACAGGAGGTTGTCGGGTAAAGAACAGACTGGTATTCTGCAAATGGGCTAATGGGGTATGCAAATGAGGAAGCGATGCTGAATCCGAATGAGGAGAACTCTGCAAACGTGGTCCTCCTGAGCACGGTAGAAGAATAATAGCCGGCAGAAATATCAAGAAAGTAATGCAAATCGTTGATGGATGGGTTGTAGTAGTTGGCTGTAAAAATTGTCAAAAGACACATATGTATGTAAGAGCATGTGATCTTAATGTGTGAAAAGTACAGTAAAGTTTACTGTCTTATTGGAATGCTGTCAGCGTCTTGATTTATTACAACACTAGACAGTTATGCATGACACACCTAGCAATCTACAGACCATGTTACAAGCGCATTAATCCACTCCGAAGGTGTCATCTAATGGGGAGTTAATGCATGGTTGGTCCGTTGTAGGCACTCGATCTGCGGCCTCTTGCCACAGCAGTCCCAACCATGCATTAACTCCCCATTAGATGCCACCTTCGTCGTGGATTAATGCTTACATATGGGTTGCACTGCATGATGGGACCATGCTGGGGTACATTTTCATGTTTTGTTCCTGCAGTTCCCTTGGCAGGCCAAGAGATGGCTGTAAAACAATACTAGCAGCGCAGCACAGTTTTACAGCCATCTGTTGGGCTGCCATGGGAACTGCACTTGAACAATGAATTTATTCTGGTTCAGTAAGAGCAACAGGTTATTACTAGGCAATTAATGCCTGTTTGCTCCTTGGTCAGCTGTTGCTGTTGCTCCAATGAGGAATTATTTGTGTCTAACATTTATGGCCATGTTGCAAACACATTTATGCTCTCTGTTTTTGTAAAGGTAAGCAGTCATATATATTCTGAGATGCTGTTATTTTAGATGTACCATTGTGTCCTTATGTCGAACCCAGACAGATCTTACCTAAAGAATTAAAAACAAGGACTCGAGCATCTTCCAAAACAGTCATTGTTACTGGAACGGTTTGATTCAGAATCTAGTAAGGCCACAACAACAACATGATTGATCATTGAATTTATTTATTATTTTTTTTTTTTAGGTAAAATGAAGGAGCAGTGAGCAAAATTTTAAGACTTTTTTTTTTCACTGATAGAGCTCTTCTTCCTCATCCCAAGCACTCCATGCTTTCCAGTGTCACATGTCCCCATCCCTTTTCGAGAACTTCCTGGTGTCTAGTTATCATGCTGTCCATATCCCTGCCCCTAAACTACTTACTGCCTACCTTCTATGCTTGGAGCTGGATTAAAGGCTGCTTATCCCTCAAGTGAAACAGAAATCTGGGCAATCTGCCATTAGTTTGTATATATTTATTTATTCTTTTTTTTTTATTTACAATTTTTGACCAGGAAAGGCACACTAAGCTGTGATATCTTGTTTCCAGGTGTGTCGGGAGGGATATTACATGTGCCTGTTTTATTGATGGGAGAAATGTTGGCCATGGCACCTGGGGAAACTCACCTATTCTTTGGAGGGGGGGGGGCTGTGGCTGCTGTGCTGCGTCTGGCAAGATGGCTGACCCAGGTGGAGGTGGAAGAGGAGGTAGAATGGTGAAGTTGCACGTGATGGTGGAAATTTGTGCTCTAGATGTGGAATCAAATCCTTCATGCCAGCCGTATGAAATACCAGCCTCTGAGGAGTTTTTTCAGCCTACAAATGTCCAGACACAGCTTACTGAGAGGAGGTACCACAACCCTAGTGCCTGAAGAAGCTGGGAAGGGGGGTGATGGTGGAATGGGGCACAACCTGAAGGGCGGGCAGGTAAAATGGCAGTTTAATAAACTGAGTGCTGCGTACTCGAGCAGACTTGATAGACCATATGGCCTGTATCTGCTGGCATTTTTGTATGTTCTTAAGAAAAGTCACCTGTGAAGCAGTGCAGCAGCCTGAAGGTGGAGATCGCTAGTCAGCAGATCCAGCTTCGGAGTGCTGCCGTGAAGAGAAGCTGCTCCTGACTGGGATCTTGGACTGCAGGTCCCTGTTACTCCGTCTTCTGGCAGAGGAGGATGCAACCTGGAACAAAAGTCGTAGAGATGTTACAGAACAGCTGAGAGAGGCAGACTGCAGTAAGTAGTCGATTGCAGCCCAGCCTGCTAGCACTTCAGAGGAGCTGCTGTCGTCAGTTTTGGAAAAGACAGAGTCACGATCAGCTGTTGAAGTAGTCCATGTCTTTTACAGCATCAGAACCATATGCCTTCATTCACATCTCTCAGGAAGAGACTTATGACATAAGTTCTTTAAATTGGTTTTGGGCCAGATATTCTGAGTTAAAAGATTCTCCTTTTAGATGCAGATTTCGTGGCCATTCCTTTAAACAACCAGCTGTTAATGTTATAACACCTTTTGTTTAGGAATGAAGGAGTTAGCATTTCTGACATCAAAAATTGGTTGTGCTGGCTCTGTGGCGCCAGGCGATCACTTGGCATGCTAACTACCCAGCTTCGCACCCGCGCCCAGGATGACGGGTGGAGACCGGTGAGGCGGGTTAGGAGCATCTGCTGGAACGCTGTCTACCCTAGGAGGGAGGGAGGGTGCAAGCCTGCACTGCTTCTAGAGCAGCTCCTGGTGGTTTCCAGTGGAGGCGCACTTGGCGGCGTGGGTGAACACGTGCCACCATGCGTCCTTCTCAGGACCTCGCATGTGTGCAGCCGTAATGTGGGAGGGGAGAGGAATGGAGGGAGAAAATGGAAAGTTGCCTGCTTTGCTGACCGGTTAATGGTCACCTGGTTCCCCTCACGCCACACAGCCCTGGCAGCAGCCTTCAGGACCAGCCCCCCTCTATGTGTGTGGTACAGCATTGGACCCTATTTCCCATCTTATGAGCCCCAAGCTAAGGGATACATGGGTCAACTGGGGCATGACATTGGGGGTAGTGATGATGGCAGTGGGGGATGACTTGGTGGGCAGGGGTTACCATTAGTGACCCAGAAAAGCAGCAGTCGGGGGGGATTGGGAGGCACAAAAATAAAATTAGTGAAGAGAAACGTGTGAGGTGCTGAATGTACCATCTCCCATTGTAGATGAGAAAATATGGATGGTTGGGTGGCGCTTCACGGTTAAATTGCGCTATGGGCACTCTGGGTTGGTACACCCCCCCCAGCATGTTTTTTGGTGCAAGGTCATGGAGTATGTTTTTATCAGGAACAACCCTATACCTGTTTTAAGTGTGAGTTGTTGGCCCATTTGAGTAACATTTGTAATCAGCAGAAATGCAGCCTTTGCCTGTCTGATGGCCAGCACAGCTTGAGTTGCAGTAATCCATTTAAGTGCAACCTTTGCAAAAAGCATAGGCACTCCTTTCAGAATTGTCTTTGGGCTTATCGTACCCAAGAGGAAGGTTATGACCAAGATTATTTGATTGGTAAATCCACCAGGCCAGATTCCCCCACACACACACACATACACTTAGGGCAGGAGGTTTCATTGGCAGGACTTCCTGCTAGCAGGTTGACTCCACCCCAGCCCCAGGAAGGTGTACACCTGACCCAGCGCATGACTGGACTCCCCCCACCCCCATGGCTATACTTCCAGGGAGTCTCCTAACACTACAGTTACTGTAGAACCTAGTGAACCAGGTGTTCCTCAGGAAGAGACAAATGTCACTTCAGTCCTAGTCACCTGATCAGGATGCTCCAGATGTAGTGTCCCCACCACCACCACCAAGACAAGAAGAAAGCATGGAGATCTCTGTCCCAGATACTGAAGATCTTATCCTTGTCCTCAGGAAAACAAAAAGGTCTGTAATAGAAAACCAAGGGTGATGAAGCCTGACCTACTCTTTTTATGAAACAGATTTTCAGCCTTCTGGCAGGGAAGTTGTGGGGGGGATATTGAGGAGGAGGAAGACTACTCTGAGGTCTCCTTGGTCCCCTCACAGAGGGACCCCTCCTTGGACCCAGGAGACTAGCAAAGAGAGGCTCCTTCCCTGGAGAAAAATGGAACTGTATGAGATCTCAGTCTCTTTGCATGAGAGGAAGCTTATTATGATGTTTTGGTGTTCTCCGTGCCTCCTTATTTGCGTTAGTGTTTCCTCTCTGTAAGGGATTTCTTTGAATACCAACAATTTGAAATCCTATAAGAAGTGTCTAACTACGTTAGAAATTCTTAAACAGCAGCTTGGGGATATTACTTCATTGTAAGACAACAGGATGAAAACACAATTTAAGGCAGAAAATAGCTAGACTTGAGGCCCTTCATAGTGGTCCCTGGGGAAGACATCTGCGATTGGTGGGAGGGGATATTGCTTAAGGGTTATAACTATCGTCTTTTAAAAACTAGTGGAAATGCATCCAGGAAGAACTTTGATGTTGGATATCTCCAGAGGTATCTGTAATCTTAGGGTTATTTGTATTTACGCACTTCAGAGGCTGTGAGGGTAGTAGAGTTGTTTCAGAAAATATGCCACTTTTTATTTACCTCACGTACCATAATTTTATGGGGGGATTTTAACTGGTCTGTCCCCTAGTGTGCTGAACTTCAGAGAAATAGAAGAATCTATTGCGACTCAAATGATTTGCTAGATGTGGTCACCATGGTTGGCCTCTGTGATTTGTATCGAGGCATACAGAACACAGAGGGTTATATGTACTGCAGAGATCCACTCACAACCCAGGTTGATTTTTTTAATTTATTTCTCAGTTAACTAAGGTGATTGATGCAGGGACTAAGGATAGAATCATCTGATCACCTACTTGTGCACAGCACTTTTTCAGTATCTGATGCTCTCATAAAAGGCAGGGGCGTGTGATGCATGAATTTCTACATTCTGGAGGATGAGGTACTAAACAGGAGTGGGTTTCTTTCTGGCAAGGACTGCTGTCTGTGCAGAATGCCTGTGATGGCTGGGCTGATTGGTGGGAGAAGTCAAAAACTGATTTTAAGTTGTTCTCTAGATTTGCAGCAAGTAAAATATGTAGAAGATATAAGATATCTGAGTCTGCGTGCCCAGCTACATAGACTTATTGTTTAGCTATCAGAAAACAAAGGGATTATACAGGGCAAATAAGTTTAGTTAAGAAAAACACAGCTATTTTTTATTTTTTATCAATACGACTGAGCAGAATCAGTTAAACTGGAGGTATAGTTTGTGACACAAGGGTGTATGCCAGCGTTTGATGCATTACATGGATGTCAGAAAATTTTATTTATTTATTTAAAGTTGTTAACTGGGAGAGGCGCACTGAGCCACGGCTCGTTCTCAGGTGCAACCCGGGGGAAAGGGGAGATGGGCGATAGTACAATACATAAGTGAAAATTGGCAATACAGAGTGCAAATACTAGAGTACAAATAGCATGGTATACATGGAATGTAAGTTCACAAATAAATGTGGTAATACAGAGATGCAGTAACATAACAGCATTGTCCAAACAGGGTTGTCTGTAGGGAGAGAAGAGAGAAAAGTGCCAGAAGGGAATAATGAGAGTGGGATAAGCTGAGATAAGTGCTCAAGAGTTGCCTGTTTTGCTAATCTGGAGTCAGCGATTTTGGGGGGGGGGCACAAAGGGCAGAAAACAGCCTTGGCATGGGGGGGCAGGAGTTTGGGAACACAAATGAGTGGAATAGGGCACTTTTTAGGGGAGAAACAGAGGGGGAGTGTCTGATGTGGGAGGGAAGGGTATTCCAGAGTGAAGGTAGTCTGTAAATGAACGCAGCTGAACCAGAACAAGAGGAGGGCCAAGGGAGGGAGAAATTTCGGGTGTCCCTAGACCTTAGAGAGTAGGTGGCCATGGGGGGCAGAAAAGAGGAATGGTAGTAGTGGTAAGAAACCAAGCCAGAATTTAGAGATGAGAAGAGTGGAGTAAATGTTGGTGGTGAAAAGAGGTAAGGGAAAGGGGTGAATAAAGGGAGCAGCGAGGAGGGGCATTTAGAGCAAAGCAACAAAAAGCATTATAGAGGGAGTCGAGCCTGGCAAGGGTGGAGGCTGTAGCAGTACCATACAGTAAGTTGGCATAGTGGAAAGAAGGGATTATCATCTATGTTAGGAGCTGACGCCGAGTGTTTAGGGAGAGGGCATCCTTATTTCTATACAAGGTGCCCAGTTTTTTTTTTTTAAACTTGCTGTTTATGCTCCCCTACCTGCAGTACTGCACTCCCTTCGGGAGTCACCTGCGGCCTTCTAGTCCCCGCCCTCTTACCTGGAGCCCGGAGTGATGCATCCCCCATGTAGCCATGGTTTGCCCCACAGGCAGAGACAAGATGGGGCCCTTACACCCTGAATTCCTGAGTTTCGTCGGGATGCCGTACCACCTGGACAGGTAGGGGCATTGGGGATTGGGGCCTGGTGTTCCATCTACTGGGAGTGCTGCAAGCTGTTTTTCCCATTTTCTGTGTATGACATGCGCCCTGACATCAAGGCGCTGAGTGCCAGTGTCCGTCACGCAGCTCCCCCTACAAGTGGCTGGGCTTGCTTACCTCGGACCTCTGCCTGGGATCAGCCAAGCACCGAGCCCTGATTTCCCCCTCCCCCAGAGAAGGTGAGTGGTCCCTGGGACGTTCACGCCTCCTCCCTGGCTGACTGTCCAGCTCCCTGGGCTCGTTCTCGAACCTGGGTTGCTGACATTGCGAGCAGTAGTGCTACGGCTGCACCGGTGGGCCAGCCTACAAAGGTGCCCATTGTAGGGTGAAGTTGTGCATGAATGTGGTTGGTATGCTTAGCATAGTCAAGCAGAGAGTCAAGCTATACCCCTAGATATTTGTAGTGGGGGACTACATCGAGTGTGGAGCCATTCAGAGTGGTGAATGTGAGAAGGAAGGGAGGAAAGTTTTTGAAGGGTTCTAAATGTCAGAGATACTGTTTTATTGACATTTATCTTGAGGAGGTTTTTATGGCACTAGTGGAGGAACGAGTGGAAGTCAGATTGGAGCTGGGACTGGACAGTAGGGGTGGGGGGGGCTAGAGGTGAAAAGGACAATGTCTTCAGCGTACATCTGTATTTTGGCCACAGAGCACGCAGACAGGAGATAATTTAAGAAAATGGAGAATAGTATGAAACCTAAAATGGAGCCTTGGGGAACACCAGCATGGATCGGGGAAGGAGGAGAGAGGGCACCATCAGCAAAGACTTGTTGTGTTTGTCCAGAGAGATAGGAGTTAAACCACTTTACAGCTGCAGAAGAGAGGCTAGCAGAGGAGAGCTTGTTCAGATGAAGAGGGTGAGAGACAATCGAATGCCTTGGCAAGGTCCATGAAAATGGCGGTTATGTGGTCTTGATCCATGCCAAAGAGGATGGGGTTTGTGACACAAATAAGTGAGGTAGTGGTGGAGTGATTTACCTGAAAGCCTGATTGAAAGGGGTAGAGGACATCCAACTGTAACGGACTGAATGCAGGACTTTTACATCTCTCAAGGATCAGCAGGGAGGTCAGAGGTCTCGGAATAATGATATGCTACAAGTTATAGAAACTTACCTCTCCGAGACTTTTTCTGGCATATTTACAAATTCATTGGACATTGAAGATTTTCTGGGCCAATGTCCTATTCTGACTTATCACCAGCAGAAGGGAAGTTACCCTTTTAAAAGTTGAGAGTGCAATAAAATCACAGCATGGAAACAAGTCCCCTGGTAGTGATGGATTGCTTGTAGAATTCTGTAAGACCTTTAGTCATTCTGTAGGCCCTGTTTTAGTCTAACTCTACAATGAAATGTTATGCTGAGAAACTCTGCCAGGTTTCATGCATAAAGCTTTAATTATTTTGTTTTTGTTTTAAAAAAGTGCTAGATCCCTGTTATCAAAATGGAGACCAATATATCTTCTTAACATGGATCAGAAGATTCTAGGATATTAGCCAGTGTCACGAACCCACTCCTGAGGGTCAGGTCCACTGAGCTCACAGTGCCCACCCATAAGTGCAATCCATGACAGGGAGGGGGAAACGGGGGATGCCCTCTTTGTGTCCTTCTGTAGTGCTCAGTGTGTTCACAACTGAACACTCGCCACAAAGTCCCAGGGTCCCCCTCTTTACTCTGGATCATGATACAATACTAGTCTTGAGTCTTGTGGCCAAATATGAACCCTTCTTGGTTGTTGCACAAAAGGGGGAAAATCCAGGTGTTACAGCCTCTTCGGAGTAGCATTGTAACCCTGATTCTGCCTTCTCCCACAAGGCGTACACTAACCTGGTTCAAATCCCCACAGACCCACACTTGCAACTTTAGTATTCCCCCTATCTTTATCCAGACTTTTCCTTTTCAGACCCTTTGTTAGATTTGGTAGCTTATGATTGCAGCCCTTAGCAATAACCGTTTAGTCATAGATTATTACTGAAACATCCCAAAATCACACATGCAATATAGAAATCTCGCACAGGCAGGTTTCTTAAACATAACAAATGTCTTTACTAAATAATTAAATAATTATCATATATTACAACTAAAAAGTTTGATCAACTTGGTCACAGAATAACACAACTAAAAAGTGGACTGGTACATACAAAAAAAAAAAAAAAAAAAAACACCTTAAAACTGTTAGCTAAGTTCTACCTTAAGTTTGTAGTGGATTGAAGTCCAGGAAAAGTAAATGAAGGCTTCAGTTTCATGTGATAGCAGTCTTGCTTCTTGTGTGTCAGGAGAAGAGTGTCCCTTGAAGATGCTCAGCAAAATGAGAGAGAGACCCTAGTTTTCAAGCTCTTTATATAGTGTCAAAATCCCTGGTGTGTGTGCGCTTTTAGGCCAGTAGATATCACTCTTGCACTTTCCCAACAGCACAATTTTCTGACTACCTTGTGATGTCATACTTCCCTGACAATTATGACACCTGTAAAAGAATTCACAAAATAGCCTGCTGGAATGGATATTCCTTTATTTTCCTTTCATCTCATTAAAGGCAATATAGCATGACAGTTTCCTGGGACCAAATCGTCCTGCCTTTGAGGTAAAAAAAAGGGCCATATCCTGAACATTTTATTTACCTCTGTTTCCCTTGGTTAGTTAACCAGAGAAATATCCATTGATTAGCTACCCCCAAGCCATTGACAAGTAATTGTCAGCTTCCTGGCAAGCAAGCTGGTTCCTCTCAGGTCAGAGGAAGGTCAAACATTTTAAAAGAAATCCAGTCTCTCACTATCCTTTGAGACCTTTCCTTAACACTGGCATTCTTGTGACATATCCAAATACACAGAATATAATGCAATATAACATAATATATCTGTACATCTGATTGGCAGTGGCATAGCTCACCACAGCCAGTAGGTTGGTGCAGATGACTGGGGACCTAATCGCTGCACAGCAATCATGTGCCGTACTAGGGAGAACAATCCATGATAATTTAGTTCCCATAAGAGAGATTTTTGAAAGATGTAATTTGGGGAATTTATGCGGCTATTCCCTCTCCTTACATTAGGAGAAGGCATTTAACAGATTAGCACATACAGTCTCCCTTATGGTTCTGTTAGGTGGCTTGAGATACTATATGCCCAGGCTAGTATAGTCCTGCTAATTGATGGATGGCTGGGAAGGGAAATAAGGATATATGCGGGGTGAGACAAGGATGCTTCCTGAGCCCTATTATGGTTTTGGAATTGATCCTTCAATATGTGTGATATAGTTTGGTGTTCAGATTATGTGGCTACAGCTGAAAGCTGAATCTCCATCAATAAAAATACTAGCCTTTGCATATAACCATAACCTGTTACACCTCAGCAGATGGTCCTTTGGGATATTCCTTACAGAGTTTCTCACTGGCCTCTGCCTTTCACATTAATGTTTCTAAAAGTTGTTGAATAGTTTTAGGGTCAGAAAAGGGGTTGCATACATAAATGCTGGTGTTTCAATACAAAGTTATATGATTGACATGTTAGAGTGGAGTTTTGGTGATGGAGACATGGCCTCACATAACTGGGAGGCTTGTATTGCATCAGCAGTGGAAAGGATGGAGGACATCCTGAAAGAAAAACAAATCTTCCTAATATTAAATCACTTATTTTTTTTTTTTTTTTTAATTGTTTAACCAGGAGTAGCACACTAAACTGAAAGCTTTTTTACAGGTGTGACCTGGGAGCACAGGGAAGTTAAGTGACTTGCGCAGGGTCACACAGTATGCAAGTGGAAGCTGTGGAATTCGAACCCAGGTATGGTCTGCTGGACGTCACCAAATTTGCAGCTCAGAGCCTTGAACCACTGCGCTGTTCTGCCTCCCCAGGAACTTTTAGTTCCACGATTTCTGTATGTTCTGTTTTCCCTCACCCTGTGTCTTTGGAAACAGTTTTTAAGTGTCTTTTATTTCTGGGGGAGTAGGTTGAACCGAATAAAGAGGGGTCACTGATTTACTCATAACACAGGGCAGCATAGGGATGATAAGATACCTCCGATAGTGGTTTTGGTTTTTATTTTTTATTGTATTTTTCTTTACTTTTAATTTTCAAAAAGCCCTAAAACTGGAGTCAAAATTATAGGTCTCTCTGCAGGGTTTTAAATAATTGATAAGCAGTTTTTTTCTTGGGACAATACTAACTTTACAGAAAGTATTTATATAGGTTTTCTATAAGTGACATGTTGAACACAGTGAGGCAAGTGCTATGCATTTTCACAATGTTTTAGCACTTTTATGAGCAAAACGCTAATCAATTTGTAGAGTTAAATAAAACCCTGCTCTGCTAGCAGATTGGCTGGAACCTTTTTTTTTCACAGTTGGCAGCAAACTGAGATTTATCTTTGAACTGCAGCTGTGGCAGGTACTTGTCCCAAATACATACAAATGGCTTTTACGAAACTGAGATAGACAATTAAAGAGCAGCTGACGCCTCAGCTGCCTGCACCAAGACCTAAATTAGCCCACAATTAATTTTTTTTCAGCCACAGATTATTTAGATATTTGACTTACTATTCCTGTGATCTAACGTCCTGATCAGCAGCTTGTCGCCAAATGCCTGCCACAGCCCTGTCCACAAAATAGCAGTTTAATGACATGAAGTAGGGAAGGGCAGCAGCAACCTTTTGTATGCAACTTGAACTTATTACAGGCACTTGTAAATGTTAAGAGGTGGTACTTGCATGGTACTACTACCCCTTCTTAACATGTACAACTGCCTGTAATAAGTTTAAGTAGCCACCACTGCACCCGATAACATTATAATGCTATGAATAACAATGCAACCCCTTTCCCTACTTCATGTCATCAAAATATGGTTTTATGGGCAGGGCTACGGTGGGCACCTGGCGGCAAGCTACCGATCAGGAAGTTAGACTGCAGAAATAGTAAGTCAGATATCCACATAATCTGTGACTGAAAAACTTTTAATTGTGGGATCATTTAGGCCGTGGGGCAGGCAGCTTCTTGAAATGAGCTGCCTGCCCCAACCAAAATAATGCATCAGTAGCTCTTTGAGTCCTGCAGTTGTGGAGACAAGTACAAGGAAAGCTTTGTATGAGGTTGTTATGTCTCAGACATTTCACATTGAGCTAGACTTCCCCTCCTGTCTAGGACAATGTGTTCCACAATCTTTGGAACAATTGGTATGTAAAAGAGTTCTCCTAATGTGGGATATCTTATGGATGAGTGTTCATGGCAGGTTAGGAGTCAGGGGAACATGAAAGCACAAGAAATTGGAAGAAAGGGTCTGATGTTTCAGTGTCAGAGACACAAGAACATTTATACAGTGAATGTCCATTTGTAGTGGGACTGTGGAATTTTCTGGGTCAAGTATGGCATGGCACTGGGAGATATTCAGAGACATCACATATGAAGGTCTTATACGTGGTTTTGTGCCACAGAAATGGAAATCCTTATTCACCCCTTATACTGCTGAATCTTTCCGACATTGGGTCCATGCTCTGAACCAAGTGCTGTCACTAACTGAATGCTTATATTTATGAGCTCTTGTACACGATATGGTCACTATTCTTTCCCAACTGGCCGTAATTCTACAAAGATGGACCTCTTACCATCCTTACTTTGTGTTCCACCTAATAAGACCTGCGGCTATCTGCTCCTTCGCGTCTCTACAGGCTGATTTATAGGTTGTCTTCCATTGAATTTCCAATCTACCTCAGACTGAAAAAAATATTGCAACCTCATGAAGAGGCTTTAGCTACCGTTGCAGAATGCCCTCCACTATGGTGCAGTTGGTAATCTCGTATTTAAGATGTATGAGTCAGGACCACCTGATCAGCAAGCTCTATAAGGCACTAAGAGAATACTCTTCTGATAACATAGATTATGTTAGGAAGAGATGGACCAAAGGGTTATGAAGAGAGCTGAGCAAAGAACAGTGGAAAGCTACTGTCCTCATTTCTCAGAAAGTCTCCACTGCCATGTATTGGAGAGAATTTGCATGGAAATCCAGGCATCGATTTTTCCAAACACCTGCCATTACAGCCAAATTTGCCAGACCAGAACAGGGTAGGTGTTGGAGAGGTTGCGGACAATCCCTAGCAGACATGTAACACGTAATCTGGTCATGTACGCTCTTTCAACACTACTGGCAAGAAGTAATAAAGGAAATGAAAGAAATATATGAAGTCCCTGACACCACGTTCATCTGTGTCCTCACGGCAGTCCCCCTGACAGGGATAAAAATAAACAAACCTCTTTATAAGCAGACAGCGTTAATTATATTAGTAGCTAAGAAAGTGATAACCAGACTCTGGTTCACGCAGGCAGTCCCCACTAAAGAGCGGTGGAAGAAACTGACTTATGAGGCACAGTATATAATCTATAAAGAATCTCGACCAGACTTCAAAACCGTACCACAGCTTTTGATAATAGATGGCGTAAGTGGGTTATCTTTCAATTGAACCATTATCAATTTGTGCAATAAGATATTAACAGTTCTGGATCAACTGGATAATTACTCCCCTAGGCAGGGTCCTTGGGGGTGACCCCCTCTTCTCTTCACCCCCTTTTCTTTTCTGTCTCACATCCCCTTCCCAGTTTTTTCTTCTAATGCTTCCTCCCTCACTCCTTCCCTCAACCCCCCCCCCGAATATTTAACCCTGAATAACTTCTGTTTCTGCGCTCTACTTATAACCTGTCTTTGGATGATAGTACCACCTACACTGACTTATTTCCTCTCTACCTGGGATGCGTGTTACAGCCCGATAACGCTCTAGATACCCTGCGGTAGCTGGGGGAACGCACTTCTCCAAGACTCTTAAAGGGGCATTTTTCAAATCTACAAGGCAGGAAGGAGGGATGCTCCCATATAGTAAGCTACATGGAATGATGTATGTTCCAGTTAAGTATCTCTAAAGTTTGTCAGAGGATATAATGTAAAGACATATTTAAAACACTATGTTACTAACCTGTAAGGATCACTATAATAATAGATGTAACGTTCTACTGTCATTTCAATAAAAATTTCAGTTAAAAAAAAAAAAGAAAGAAATGGAAATCCTTGAATGAAGGCACAGTGTGTGTGCTTTGTATTATTCTGAAATTTTATATTTGGCAAGCAAGGTGCAGTTATGTTATACAGCAGAAACTTGTCACTTATGGAGAAATTCAGATCTCTGTAAACCTTGCTATGAGGAAAAATATATCAGATGGCTGCATCTGAGTTTTCTGGATCATACTTGGGGTCTCTCTGGAAAGGATTCCCTTCAATTCTGTTTCAGTAAACATTATGTTAAAAAAATAATGTTCCAAAGCTATCTTTCTTTCGTTTGGTTTCTCTGTCCTTCTCTTGTGAGGTGGTGACCATATCTACACTGGTGTAATTCTTTCTGCGCCGTTTCTCCTTCCCTTTTTTTGTTTTTGTAAATTATCGTGTGATGTACTGCCTTTGAATTTGAGGTTATGGTGGCCAGACGTTACAAATGTTGTGTTGATATGTGTTTTGGTTGATTTATTTGTACATGTTATGTTAATGTTTCTTGTACTTGTTTCCTTTTCTTGACAGATAAATACGTGTCCCTACTGTTCATGTTTTGGGAAAGTATGACCTCCCCACTGGATTTATTTAATGAATTAGAAACCTATACAAACAGTCCGTTATCTGTCCCTTGGTTAATGGTTGGAAGGGGAAAAGATTAAGAGTTTATAAAGGTGTCCATCGGGGTACCCTTTGAGCCACCTGCTGTATATCTTAGGGAATGATCCTTTATTAAGATATTTGAATGATCAAGTCAGCATTCCTTGGCTGCTTCTTGGTGCAGATGCACCTGAGGTGGAGGTTATGACCTATGTGGGCAATGTGTGTCTGCTTCCTCCAGATGAAACTCATGGTCCATTAGTAGCAGATATACTGCAGACTTTTTCTACGGTGTCGGGATACTAACATACTAAAAAGCTAGCAGAATAGGCCAAACGGTCTGTCTTGTCTGCTCGAAAGCCAGCAACCTAATGGCTGCTCGCCTTACCACCCCCCCGATAGGATCTTCTTAAGTTTCAGTTTCCCCTTGTACCTGTCCCACCCCTTTTTGAATCCCTACACTGTGCCCTCCTCCCAGGCAATGCATTCCACGGCTCCACCACCCTCTCAGTGGAAAAAATGCTTCCTACACTCCCCCCTGTAGACCCCCCCCCTCCAGTTTCCACTCATGGCCCCTGGTTTCCCCCGCTTCTTTAGCTTAAAAAGCTCCTTGGATCCACTCCTGTTTATTCCTTTTACATACTTGAAAACCTTCATCATATCACCCCTGTCCCTCCTCTCCTCCAGTGAGTAAAGCCCAAGCTCATCCAGTCTCTCCTCATAAGGCTTCCCCTCAATGCCTTGAATCATCCTGGTCGCTGTCCTCTGGACTGTCTCCAGCAGCGCTATGTACTTCTTCAGATGAGGTCTCCAGAACTGTACACAGTACTCGCGCTGCGGCCTGACCAAGGCATTATACAGTGGGAGGATCACCTCCCTCCTCCTGGACGTAATTCCCCTGGCTGTGCAGCCCAATATCCTGTTTGCTTTGGCTGCAGTTCTTCTACAATTTTCAGAGTTATTCATTTTGACGTCTTATCACCACCCCTAAATCCCTTTCTCTCAATATGGCTTGCAGTGTGACCCCCCAGGCTGTATTCATGACCCGGGTTTTTTACCCTGAAATGTAATACCATACATTTCCCGGCATTAAATTTCAGTCCCCACCCTCTTGACCACCCCTCCAGGGTGTCCAGATCCCCCTGGACCGCCTCCCGCACTTCTTCACAATCCACCAGTGCTCCCAGTTGTGAATCATCCGCAAAGAGACTCAACCTATTCCTAACCCCCAATATCCGAGACATAGGCATTGAGCAAGAGTGGCCCCAATACCGAACCCTGAGGGACCCCAATGATTACCTTCCTGGGAGAGGAGAGTATCCCGCCCACCATTACCCTCAGTAAATGCCCTGAGAACCAATTTTCAACCCAATTGAGCTCCTGTCCTCCAACCCCCATCTCCCCCATCTTTTTTATCAGCCCATAATGTGGTACTGAATCAGATGCCTTGCTGAAATCTAGGTATAGGACATCCACCGGCCTGTGTCTGTCCAAGGCCCTCGTCACCCAGTCATAAAACTCTACGAGATTGGACTGACACGATCTCCCCAGAACGAAGCCATACTGTTTATCATCCTGGTGCCCTAACCATTCCAGCTGCCTCCCAATTCTCTCCTTTACAAAGCCCTCCATTACTTTGCCTACCACAGATGTTAGGCTGACAGGCCTATAATTCCCCATCTCTTCTCTAGACCCCCCCCTTTATGAATAGGCACTACATAAGCCACCCTCCAGTCTTAGGGCACCCATTCTGTCTGCAAAGAGGTTTTAAAGAGTTCAGCCAGTGGAGCTGCCAGCTCCTCTGCCAATTCCTTCACAACCCTCGGGTGTAGCCCATCCGGCCCTGGCGCCTTATCAGTCTTTAGCTTCCGAAGGGCCTCCTTCACCCTGTCCACTGTGATTACTTCCCCCCACTCCACCCCCTCACTCAACCTCCCCACCCTATCTGGGTCTGTTCCTGTCTGTACCCTAGCCTCTTTCCATCCTCTGGTCTCAGACCGACTTCTCACCTTAGCCGAATGCTTTTCCCTCCCATCAGCCTATAGGGATCCCCAGTCCTCATTTGCAAAGATTGAAGCAAAGTACTCATTTAGCATCTCTGCCTGTTCCCCTGCTTCCTGGGCCCATCCTCCCATAGTTTTAATCCTATTGATCTGCGTCCTCTCTTTCGCTTCTCTCTTATATATCATAGAATCTCCCCGGATATCCCTAGCCAGGTTATGCTCCATCCCTGCTTTGGCTCCCCTCACCACTCTGGTGACCCTCCTGGCTGATATTTCATACTCTTCTCGCTCCTTGTCCCCCCTTGAGCGTTTAAAACGTGCATAAGAGGCCTTTTTATCCCTCACTGCCTCCTGCACCTCCCTAGTCATGCAACATGGCTTACTGGTTCTACCATGCTTTCATCTTAATTTTGTACAGTACTTGGAAGCCTCCTATGCCCCTTTTTTAATGGTCTCCCACAATCTTCCAGCATCCATGTCTGGCCTAATGTTGTCCAACCTCTCTCTTAGAATCCTATCCATGCCCTTGAAATCCGCTCCCTTGAAATCTACCACTACTGTGTTAGTACAGTTTTCTTCACCCCTATATACAGCGGAAACCAGACCGTGGCACGGTCTCCACCCGCCAGTGGACTGCACACCTCCAGGCCTCTTATCTGATCACTGTCCCCTAGGACAACATCCAGTATCCTCCCCTTTCTAGTAGGTTCCCCCACCTGTTGGACCAGGAAAGCATCCTGAAACACGTCCATCAATCACTGTTCCCTGGCTACATAGGATGTCATGGTGCCCCAGTCCACCCTCGGTATGTTAAGGTCACCCATGACCACCACCCTACCCTTACCAAGGTCACAGTGACCCTTAATGTTCTCAACCAGTTTATCCTCCGGAGCCTCCTCAATTGCGGGGGGGCCTGTATACCACCCCTATTTTCAATTTTTTTCCTCCCCTTGTTTGCAAGGTTACCCAAATCGCCTCCACTCCACTAATGACAACATCACTTCTGACTATCAGCGCAACCCCTTCCCCTCTTCCCACTCCTCTATCTTTCCTGAGTATCTCATAGCCCTTCAAATTTAGGTCCCAATCATTTCTCTGGATGGCCCATGTCTCTGTAATTGCTGCCACATCCGCTGATCCCTCAGCCAGCATAGCCTGTAATTCAGGCATTTTATTGCTCATGCTCCTGGCATTAATCAGTACTGTCCTCCACCCCGACCTCTCCTCCCTATCCAATCTCCCCAGCCCTGCGCAGTCCTTATTCTGCCCAGTTTTCCTTAGATTTGCATTGCATTCCCCCTCACTCTTCAATTGCCCTAGACCTGGACCCACAAACAGCTTCCCTGGGGCTAATCTTTTATTTGACCCTCCCCCCGTTACAAGTTTAAACCCCACCTCTCTCCTATAAAACCAGCAAGTTTTAGTTTCAAGATCTTCCTTCCCTCCAGATTGAGATGTAATCTATCCCTGGCATATAGCCCCTTATCCCCCCAAGTATCTCCCCAGTCTCCCACCAGCCCATACCCCTCTGCCTTGTACCAATCCCTAAGCCACTGATTCACCCCTCTAAGTTTTAGTTTACTCTCCCCAGTTGCCCTTGGTACTGGCAGAATCTCGGAGAAAGAAATTGTGCTTCCTATAGAGTGACACACCCTTGGCAGTTCCCGGAACCTAGCCTGTATTTCTAACTCACTGTTCCCTTCCAAGTCATTTGTCCCCAGATGTACTAGAAAGTCCGGGGATCCCCCGCATTCCAGCGCTGTTGAGTATAGGTGGAATCTGGCCTTGTGTACGGATAATCCTGGCATACATTTAGCCTTGACTGGGCTGCTTTTATTTTCCCCAACCCCCTCCCACTGGATTCCCCTGATCATGGAATCCCCCAGCAGTATCACCTTCACCCCACCCCCCACTTTGCTAGCACGTATTGATCCTTCCAGACTCCTCCTTCTATCAAACCTCTGCTTACTCCTGCCTCTCACATCAGCTTGGGAATCTTTATTAGTCCATTTAGATCCATCTAGGCTCCTCCTCCTTCTGTCGACAACCCCCTGCTTACTCCTCCCAACTCCATCAGCCTGGAGGCCACCCTCATATGCTAGCCCTACCATACTTCTACCTGTGATTGCCAATTTACTCCTTGTTCCCCCAATTTCCCGGGAGGCCAGAGAATGCCCCCCCAATTCCACCCCATCACCCTTCTTGAGCTATAATCCTCCAATCCCCCACCCGAGCAACTTTCTACTAATTTTTCTTCATCCCTCTCCCCAATCCGGACCTGCACTTCCCACCCCATCAGCTGAAATTCTCCCTACCCTACTCTCCACCTCTTCTGATGAAACGTGTATTGCAGCTGACCTCTCTACTGCCCCCCCTTGATTGACTTCCTCAACCTGGACACCGGCCTGACCACATTCCTGCCACCTTCCACCCTGTCCTCAATCAATGTCCCCCCATCTAACATATTTCCACTCAACCTAGGCTCCTGTCCTCCCCTCCATCCTTTCCTGTGGTTCCGCACCCTCCTCCGTCTCCCACCCCTCGGCTTACTGACCAAACCCTCCCTGTCCTCTTGCTCTCCCCCACCATCAGCCTCCTCCACATAATCTCCCGGATATAATAGGGTGAAACAGTTTGTAAGTGTGACGCTTGCCCCCTTTGCTCTCTTCTACCCCTCCTTCCCTCTTTGCTCCCTCCAAGCAGCCCCTTCCCCTACAGAGTGCTTCCCGTACGTTGCTTGTTCCGCCACCCTCACCTCCAGAGTGACCATATGGGCCACTTATCCCCTGAGATGTGCCCTTTTTTCCTATTCCACATGCCCTTTGAGACATGCCATTTTGACCACATCTAGTCACATATGATCCATACCCCACCTAACCTCCCCATCCTTCCCCCTCCCCCATTCCTGATGCCTTCTGATCCCCTTCCTAAGACCTTCAAGTTGAAAACACACTGGGCACCCTCCAAACCTCCATGCCCAATTTAATATTATAGCTGCCCCACACCCTGTACACCCAATCACCCTTCTGAAGATGCCTGATCTGGATGCCAAGCCCTCCCTCATTATGGGTTTGGACCCCTACTAGCAGCCATACACAGTCAGTCTTACACAGCCCCCCACCAACTATTAATATACCCCACACACAATCTCCAGCAATACAATATACAAATCTTATGCCCTTCCCCCTCGATCCTACACAAATCTGAGCTTCTTATTGCTCAGTCTCAGCCAGTCACACCATGCCCTCCCCCAAGGATCCGCCCCCACAGACCATTTAATAGAGGTTGTGCCTGGGATGGGTGTGTGGGACACAATTACAGCTCCTTCCCCAAGTCGCGAGGTGGCTGGGCCAGACTTATAGCCCAGCCGCAGTTCAAACTTGGCGCCCTCACAGCCGATTGGTCCTCCAGCAGCAGACAGCTCCCTCCAACCCTGGCCCTCTGCCGACTGCAGCCACCGGGACGTCCTCTCCGGTGCCCTCCTCACTCACCTCCCGAAAACCCTGGCCCACTGCCGACTGCAGCCGCTGGGACGACCGGTACCTCTGTGCAAACTTCAGCTGCCAGTGCAGCCCCGAAGCCCTCCTCCTCAATGCGGCTGCAGATGCAGCTCCGTCTCCTCCCGCAACAGCCCTCGGTAGGGTTCTCCGCCACTGATGCGGCCAGCAACCTCCTCTCCCAACAGCAATCACAGCTCCTTCCAACTGGTTTGCATACCTTAATCCAATCCAGAGATGAGGGGATTTAAGGGAAAAAGAAACTCATTCATAAATTAAATTCATCAGTCAAGGCTCTGATTTTTAAGCAATTTTAAATTACACCTCCACTCCGACGCTCCCAGTCGGGACTTGGACCTGTCCTCTTTGGGAGGCACTGGCAGGGGTGGCGGGCGACCGCCAGGGCCTATTATACGAATTTAGTCAGCACCTCGCAGCACGGGCTGGTAGAAGGCATGACGACGACACGGGCTGCTGCCACACGAAGGCTGGAGCGCTTACTTAACTTGTTGTCTCCTAGCAGATGCCTGTAGTCGTCAGTAAAATACACTGGTGTGTCCTGAGGATGCCTGCAGAAGTCGGCTACTGACTCCCAGTGTGCCCTTGCAACGTCTGGAGAAGGTACTTATATATTACATTCTGTTACACTATATATTAAAATATAAATTTGACTGCATACCACCATTGGAAAGGTAATTTTGTGCTGAACAACTTTGCCACTAATATTTTGTGTATATCATGTATACTTTAGGAGTTATTCGCATTTGTTTGTGGTATGGTGTGTATCGTTTATGTTGCCTGTTTTAGTGAAAAAAATATTTTTTTTGCTGTTTCAACCAGCATAGAAAAAAAACTAAATTACATATTATTATTTGCATACCACCATTTGAAAGGTAATTTTGTGCTGAATAACTTTGCCACTTATACTTTGTGTCTAGCACTTATGGTTCTTGAGCTATTAGGATTTGTTTGTGGCATGCTGACCTTAGCATGTTTTTGCTTAGAAAGGCCCAGGATTTACAGTTAACAGTATACAGGAGACAAGTGGTGCAACATCAGAGAGCTTCTGTGGAGGCAATGAGTTGACTGACAACAGAGCACACTTGTCTTGAGAGTCGACACTTTAGACGTTTAATTTTTTTAATTTAGCCGATGACTGGGCGGGGTAGGACTATTACCACGGGGCCCGCCACAGCCTTCCGAACTGAAAGCTGTATTAATTTTTACAAATGCAAAGGGTTAGGATTTGGGATTTTTTGGAATAAGGAATTCAGATGAGGAAATATACTGGCCGCAGAAGCTGCATCAGCTGGAAGTTGCATCTTGCTAGTACCAATAGCATGGTAATAACTTGAATATCATGGAAGATGTCTAAAAGGAAACGGGTTTTTCATGCAAAATCTTTACTGGTCCTGAGGTTTTTGTATATTAGTTTTATTTTTCCTTTACCCCCAGTCTTGAGGCAAAGTTGTATAACCTTTTCTTTATATTGATTTGGGGAAGTCGTTTATCCCCTTTTAAGAAGGGGATAGCAAATTTACCAGTAGAAATGGGTGGTTTAGGTGCATTGAACCCTGTGTTTTTTTTTTTTTCTGTGGTATGTTTTTGTTTTTTAATTTTGGCAAAACTCTTAAACAGGAAGATAAATTATGAGTGCCTTTAATACAGGAATGGCAGAGTCCGTTTATGGTACAGTGGAATCAGGGAAGACTTTGATTATCACAGTAAGGGTTTGGAGCTGGGCCTGCCACCTTATATAAGAAATATTGTCACTAAACTTAGGCTTTGGAAACTTATACCTACAATATTGCAGCACTCTACCAGGAAGGAGCTTTATGAGAATCTTATGGTCTTTTTCTGTACCTCAGACAGAGAGCAGGAAGATTGAGGGGCTCAACACTTCACTAGTGTGGACCAGGCCCGGTGCAGACTACAACAGAGTAGCAGTGCAAGGGGATGGGAAACGGCTATTCCAAATCTTTTTGCACTGACCATATTGCACAAATGAATGCTCAGAAAATCAATATTCTGGGACTAGCCCGGTGGTGCTGAGGGTTGAGGCGCTGGACGCCACACCTCACAACACACCGGTGACCCGGGTTCAGGAACAGACTCGGGTAAGCAGGGAGGAAGAAAGGATCGAGCGTCTGTAGACAGCTCTCCTTCCTCGGGGAATGGGGACAGTGCGGTGTGCTGTAGGTGCTGAGTGTCGGCATAGGCGTATCGCCCAGAAGAGGGGAGAGCACATATCCAGGGCATATGGCTGCTTCTGCAGAGGTAGGGATAGCTGCCTTACCCATTGCATGGTTTGGGTGCCCTGGGGAGAAAAGCGGAAAAAGGCTGGGAGCCGACAGGGTCGATGATGACCCAACACATTCGGGTCAGAGAATGAGTCCCTCCAAGGGAGGGCTGGAGCTACCCATCGGCTTTGCGAAGGAGTGATAAAAAAAAAAGTATTAATAAAATAAAAATAAAATCAATATTCTGGCCAGATAAAAGCAAGCACTTAACCTTACTCTGTGCAAGCTTCAGGCTTGTTGTGCAAACAGTGCGAGTCAGTTAATTCACATAGCCATAAAGTGCATGAACAGCGATAGGACTGTAGTTGAAAACATCAAGAAATCAAAATAACCACCTGCACCACCATTGGTATTCCCATGCAGAACAAACAGACCCGGTGGCTGAAGAACAACGTGCATGCAGAGCCATGCATGTGCGTATGCTGACGTTTTGAGCTGTGAGGAAAGCTTTACACTGAAATGTCAGCATAAATGCATGCACACTGTTCTTCAGCTGCCTGGTCTCTTTGTTCCACACAGGAGCACAAGTGTTGGTGCCGACATGAATTAAGTGACTCAAACTGTTAAACATACTAACATACTAAAAGACAGCTGAATAGACTTCGTGGTCTATCGTGTCTGCTCGGTAGCCAGCCCCCTACTGGCTACTGTTTGCTCAACAAACTTCAAGCTTGGCTGGCCTGGTGACACTGAGGGTTGAGGCGCTGGACACCACACCTCATGCTGGTGACCCGGGTTCGTTCATGAGCTCAGGGTCGGCTGGGGGGGGGAGTCAATTGAGCTGCCGACAGGAAGCTCTCCTCCATCCTCAGGGAGGGCTCGAGGGTCTCCTCTGTGCTTGGTTGCCTCCTGGTGGAGCCCTGGTGTTAAGCCGAGGGAAGGGCAGAAGGGGCCATCACCAGAGTTGCAGTGCACATGCGCATCCATGTTCTGGGGCCTCAGGGTTAAGGGGAGTAAATGGGGAAATACAGGGGTTGCAGCAGGATGACTTCTCCGGGCCAGCTCCGGGGGATCTGCAGGGACACGCAAGACATCTATAAGATCCCGAAAGACCCCCAGAGACCGGTAATGGTGGCCAACGTGGTCAGCAGCCCGCTGTGGAGGATAAAAACCAATATGGAAAAGGAAAAAACCAAAAAGAAACTTCAGGCTTGCACCATGTAAAGTAAGCACTTTTATTTGGCCAGAATTTGGGTGACAGGGGACTTGGACAGACATAGGCCGGTGGACATCCTATACCTAGATTTCAGCAAGGCGTTTGATTCAGTACCACATAATGGGCTGATTAAAAAGCTGGGGGAGATGGCGGTGGGAGGACAGGAGCTCAATTGGGTTGAAAATTGGTTCTCGGGCAGTTTACAGAGGGTAATGGTGGGTGGGATACTCTCCTCTCTCAGGAAGGTAATCAGTGGGGTCCTTGAAGGTTCAATATTGGGGCCACTCTTATTCAGTGCCTACGTCTCGGATATAAGGAGGGGGGTTAGGAATAGGTTGAGTGTCTTTGCGGATGATTCAAAACTGGGAGCATTGGTGGATTGTGAAGAAGCAAGGGAGGTGGTCCAGGGGGATCTGAATACCCTGGAGGGGTGGTCAAGGAGGTGGGGAATTAAATTTAATGCCGGGAAATGTAAGGTACTTCATTTGGGGGTGAAAAACCCAGGCCATGAATACACCCGGGGGGGGGCACACTGCAAGCCACATTGGGGGAAAGGGATTTAGGGGTGGTGATAGACATCAGAATGAGCAACTCTGAAAATTGTACAAGAACTGCAGCCAAAGCAAACAGGATACTGGGCTGCATAGCCAAGGGAATTACGTCCAGAAGCAGGGAGGTGATACTCCCTCTATATAATGCCTTGGTCAGGCCGCAGCTCGAGTACTGTGTACAGTTCTGGAGACCTCATCTGAAGGAGGACATAGCGCTGCTGGAGAGGGTACAGAGGAGAGCGACCAGGATGATTCAGGGCATGGAGGGAAAGTCTTATGAGGAGAGACTGGAAGAGCTTGGGCTTTACTCACTGGAGGAGAGGAGGGATGGGGAGATATGATAGAGGTTTTTAGGTATGTAAAAGGAATACCCAGGAGTGGAACCAAGGAGCTATGTAGGCTAAAGAAGGGGGGAACAACTAGGGGCCATGAGTGGAAGTTGGGGGGGGGAACTACTATGTTGGGGAGCGTAGGAAGCATTTTTTCATTGAGAGGGTGGTGGAGCCATGGAATACGCTGCCTGGGAGGCTGGTGGAGGGCTTCAGGAAGGGGTAGAACAGGTACAAAGGGAAACTGAAGCTAAAGAATACCCTCTTGGGGGCTGGGGGGTGGTAAGGCAAGCAGCCACTAGGTTGCTGGCTTTCGAGCAGACAGGACAGACCATTTGGCCTATTCTGCTGGTTTTTAGTATGTTAGAATATTGATTTTGTGAGTGTTTCTACAATATGGTCTGTGCTACTAGGTTTGGGAATACCCATTTCCCACCCCCCTGCACTTTTTTCTGTACCTCCCCAGACTTGCCGGGTTATCCATTGGATGTCAGAACTATGGCACTTAAACTGTTAGTTAACAAAAGGGTTCCTTCTCAGAAGCGGGACATTCTTTGGATGAGTCTGCATGGCATATTAGGGATCAGGGGGTCTCACAAGAATAAAACCCTGGAAGAGAGGTATTGTCCCCACCCAGACTGTGACAGAATTGTTGAGAGTGAGACACAAGAACATTTGTTTGTAGACTGTCCTTGTGCTGAGGGGTTTTGGGGGCTTGTTGGCAACACTTTATTGTTTGGTAGAGATAGCTTCTGTACCTTTCACTTGCTTGCTTTTTGGTTTAAGGCCCCCAAGTTGGGATGGTGTGGCCGTCTCTAGCTTCAGGAGAGTTTATCAGGAATTCAACCGAACATAAAGGTGAACAATCCTTTATTTCTCATACGAGATTATTGCTAATAAAAAGTTTTTGGTTTTTTTTTCTTTAGAGAGCTGAATCTTTCTGCTACAGTTTTTAGTGCAGTGTTGTGTGTAAATAAGACCATGTAAGGTTTTGAGTTTTTAGTAGTAGGTTGAGGTTTTAGTAGTAGCAGTCACTAATTTTTATGTAGATATTCATTTTGAGGTATAGTTTACTTTTTTTCTGTATCTGTGTTGTATTTGAAAAGTTTGCACCATATGCAAATCTATGCACATGTGAGCAATGCATAAATAGGCATGTCTGGTGTCTCATCATTTGATCTCCTCCTGGTGATGAATACACTGTCCTCCTACTGTAAACTTAGCATTAGATTTCTTTGGTTTGCATTCTCTGCTCTGCCTGTGAGATTTTAAAAGAAAGTACTCTGTGTACAGTATAATCTAATATTTGAAAATACCCCAAGATCCTCTATGGATACAAAGACAAATAAATCAGGAACAGCTTTAATAGAATTATTAAAAAAAAACATGACTTTTATCCCCTGAATGGTAGGTTGGAAGGGGATATGCAAGGGAATTGCACGTACATAAAAAGTACTGGTATGTCCTTAGTGGACTTGACTTTGTGGTATGGGAATATTAGCAGGTGGCAAAAATTACAACTTCCAGTCCGTCTTGAAAGTGATCATGATCCTGTTTAGTTATGTGGTAATTTGGAGATGGAGAAGATAGGGATGGATATTATATGGAACATGGACTCCAGGAAGTAAGATATAAAAAGCGTCTCAGGTGGAATTTTGAGCTGGAATTAAAAATTAAGGAGCAAAGTGACTCTCGATTAAATTATATATTGGCGAATTATCAACATCAACATTCAGCTCAAAATATATGGTTGCAAGTGATAGAAGTTTTTAATTTAGTAAGAGAGAGTCTCTCTGCACAAGAGATGAGGAAAAAAATATTACAAATTCAAGTAACGGAGGATGGTTCGATGTTGAATGTAAACAACGAAAAGCAGATCTCACAGGCAAGGCTAGAACTGTAAGATATTACACAAATAAGCAGGATTTTAAAGTCCTGAACTAGCAAAGAAAAATGTATAAAACAATTTAAAAAAAAAAAAAACACTACTATTATCATGACAAATGGAGGAAAATGTTAGAGTATATAGGAAAAAGAGATGATAAAATCAACTTTTTGGGCCTTAGTGGCTAGGGGTACAAACAATTCTTTGTCATGCTTAGATACATATATTCATGAAGAACAGTGGTTAAGATATTTTCCCCAAATTTATAATGCTGAAGAAGAATTGGATGAGAAGTTTTTTGGGGGGAATAATATAATATCAAGGCAAGAAATGTATATGGCCCTGAGGAATATGAGACGTAATAAAGCTCCAGGCCCGGATAATATATCTGTAGAAGTGTTTCTGGCTAGTGCAAATTTATGGATTGCTCTATTTTTGATTGTTTTTAATAAAATAATCAGGGAATCATTTATTCCACATTCCTGGCAAGGAGCCATTATTGTCCCGATACATAAAAAGGGCAGTTGCCAGGATCCAGCTATGTATAGGCCAGTTAGCCTTCTTGACACTTCATTAAAGATTTTTTCAACAATTATATTACAAAAACTGCAGGGGGAACTAGAAATGATTGGCGGCCTAAATAAAATGCTAGCAGGATTCAGGAGGGACCATAGCACTGTAGATAATCATTTTGTCTTTTTGCATTTACTTGAGAAATATACCTATTTGAGGAAGCACAACTTGTATGTATTGTATGTTGATTTTAAATCTGCATTTGATATGGTGAATCGACAAATATTATGGAAAATTATGCCGGAAAAAGGTATTGATAAACAGCTGATACATATTATTAAGAACCTTTATATGTATTCTTGGGCTAGAGTAAGAATAGGTTCAAATGGACAACTGTCTCAGCCTTTCTCTATCATTAGGGGAGTAAGACGGCTGTGTATTGGCCCCAACCCTCTTCTCTATTTATATAAGACACTATGTTAGTAGATTTTGATTTGTCTCAAACAGATTCTCCAAAAATAGCAGGTGAAAACTGTGCTGCAGTGGCTTTTGCCGATTTATATTGTTCTATTTTTGTTAATTAAAAAAGGTTTGCAAAGTAAAATTAATCTCTTGGAGAGTAGAACTCGAGCTTAAGCTACAAATATATTTTTCAAAAACAAGAATTTCTGTTGGTAGTAAAAGGGTAATAGGACAATGGAAGATGGGAATGCAGATTATTTCTACTACAATGGTATATACATATTTGGGAGTGGCATTCTCAACAAATAGTCTCTGGAGTAAACATAGCGATAAGGTTATGATTACCGCAAAGAGAACAGCTTTTGCCTTGAACAAATTTAATTATTTATATGGAGGTATGTCTTTGAAGCCACTACTTAAAGCCATTAGAGCAAAATATATGGCTCAAATTCTCTATGCTGCAAAGGTATGGGATGTTAAACAAAAATATAGTTTAATAGTTCCCATACATAAAGTATCAGGAAGAACATAAGGACAAGCCCACTCCTTTCCAGCCCTTTATGTGAGGCCAGAGACCAGTATAAGCAATATTAAAGCTTCTTTTGACATAAAAAAAAATTAAACTACTGGCTCCAATGGAGTAGGCTTCAAGACGCAATAATAGTTAAAAAATGTAAACAATGATAGAAAAATTGATTGGTACAATAGAGGCGGTTATAAAACTGGATGGCTGCATAATATGTATGTATTATTAGATAAATACCATTTAAATTTTCTAAAAAAAATACACAGAACAAAAAATTAGGTTAAGTATACAATACAAGAGTTACCTATCGAACAGAGTAATTGATTTTTGGAAGGAAATGGATTTAGAGGACATAAAATCTGCTTATTCCCCTTGGTTTGCAGATAATTGTAGAAACAAATCTAATCTTCAGTACTGTTTAGGGGTGCTTATTGATAAGAATTTGAGAAATACCTTTACAAGATGTAAATTTGAAAATGTTGATAGTAATGTCCTAGTGGCAAGGTGTAATAAAGACAAAGCTGTTTCTACTGATTGTGATTGTGAAGTAGGTGGTAGGGAGAATTTTCTGCATATATTGTGGGACTATCCAAGATAGAGTAAAACTAGAAAGATCCTAGTGAAAACCATTTATCAGGTTGATTCAATCGACCAAATGAAAATGGAGAAGGTTCTCTTGACACAAATTCTTATCTACTCAGAAGATTTAGTAACAATTAAAGCTCTGGCAATCTTTTTTATAAATCCAGAGAGAATCAAGAAAATATGCACTGATAAGACAAGGGGGACTGACTGAAAGTGTTAGGATAAATAAATAGTGAAAGGATATTACCAGTAATTTTGCAAATGCTTAAGGTATCTGATTTTTAAGCTTATGGTGTATGTAAGAAAGTATGTAGTTTCTTTTTTGATATTTATGTATGTATGTGTGTGTATATGGAATTTAATTTTTAAGGTAAATATTTACGTGTATTGTATTTGGATTGTAATGACTTATTGTTGAACAATAAAATTGTACCTACCTATCTACGTCTCATCCGAAAGAAAGCATCTGAAGTTGTGCACAACCCCCTTTGTACTGCACTGCAAATATGGGTATTATCCCAAGTACTTCGTGTGGAATTTTGCTACAAACTCTGGAACACTCTGCCTCCTGGCTTAACTTTCTCCCTCCATGTATCTAAACTGAAAATTATGCATGACTTTATTTCCACTTCTGATTACCCTGCTTAACTGGTGTGCTTTTTGCTATGTAATGTAACGTGCACTTCTTGTATTTTTTTGTTATTATTAAAACTGGTGTGTAAATTCTTGCTACTGCTGTTCATTTTATTTTAACAAGACTGCTGTTCTCTGTGTGACGTACCAGATAAAAAACAATTTCAAATAAATAATTAGCTTTTTGCACAGCATCTGACCTGCCCAGCACTGTGAGCTTCATTACGTAGCACTTACTTCACCGTCAAATCCCCCTGCATAGCTTTACAAAGTACAGTACACCCCGTGGCGAAGTATGGTCGCATCCTGAAGTTTTCATGATGGTCAACGTTCACAACATTCCCACATCTTCACTTGCGAAGGAAAACTTTGCAACATCTCCACTAACAAATGACTTGGGAGCCATATGTTTTTAGAGTGAAACCTTTGCAGTTTATTGAAGTGTGAATGAAGAAAAGAGTGAAAAAAACAATTCGAGTCTTAGCACTAAGCAGTCCTGCACATTCTGATGTTTCTTGTACCGTAACTAATGCTATCATTTCTTGGCACTTTTTCTACTTAAAGAGCAACTCTGCAGTTCAGCATGTACTGTCATAAGTAAGGTGTTTCGACTGTTACAATTTATTAGAATATGTATTTAATTTTTTTTCAGTGTTCCTTTCCAAGATTTACCAGCACATATTGGTTGTCTATTTTAAAAGTCTGTATAAAAGCAATGTAGTGTATGGCGGAACGTTGTTATGGATGGAAATCCATCCGTTCAGAATCATTGTTATGCTGCACTAGCTACGTCAGCTAGTTTGTTGTACTGCACTAGCTACGTAGTTAGTGCAGCATAACAACTTATAACGTGGTCGTGTATGCGCGGTCCAGTAACATGCGATCCTCAGGGAATGGGCCATAGCGATGAGAACAGTCCCAGGAGGCAAAAAGGAGTGAACAAAACTCAAAAGTAAGAACACCCTTCATTGTACGAGTGACCATACACTATAAAAGATTGTGTATGATTGCTCATACACTCCAAAGATATTTTTTTGACTCTTGAGGTTTCCATGGTAACGAGATCTCTCGAGGTCTCTGGTTACCACGGAAACCTCTTGAGTGAAAAATATCTTTGTTGTGTATGAGCGATCATACACAATCCTCTATTGCCTCTCCCTAGTTAAGTCTAGTGCTTTTTTTATGACATCATAGAGCTTACTATGACAACAGACTGTGATGTCATGTATAGCAGATGTGAGGTAAGCAGGGGACAGCCGGATACATTTTGAAAGACTCGGTGAAATAAGTACTGGATTATCTGCAATATTTAGTATCTGCACTATTTAGTAGATTGACAACGTTGAAAAGTAACAAAATACCTAGAAAAAAATAAAGTTAGAATATAATTGGTATAAATCTAGTGGTTTTAAAGAGCCACTGACACCTCAAGAAGAACTTTGAAAAACATAATATTTAGACACAAAGCAGCTTATAGTTCTCATTAGCTCTGTATTTCTTATTCCCAGTATTTATTACTGAGGTCATATGCATAAAAACAGTAGAGTTGTTTCTTGAGGGTTCATCTGCTCCTATTGCTTCTACCCAACCGGATGTCATAATACTCTGCTTGTGACATCACAGTTATTCCCATGGCAACCGGCTGTTATGTCACAGAAGCATTATGATTTGAAGTAGGGTGCAATCTAAAGAGACAGATGAACTCTAGGGATAAATATCTGGTTTCTGTGGGAATTTCTTCAGTAATAAATAATGGAGAGAAGAAATCTGTAGGGATAAAGGACAACCAAGGAAGGGGCTGGAGTAGAACAGCGAAACAGTCTAGAGAGGTCAAATCATGGAAAGCCATGTGTGCCAATGCCAGGAGCCTTAGCAACAAAATGAAAGATCTGGAGGCTGTCATGGTGCAGTCAGACCTGGACATTGTGGCCATCACTGAAACCTGGTGTAGTGATAACCACGACTGGGAGATGGCCATACCTGGCTACAACATATTCAGAAGAGACAGGGCAGGTAGGAAGGGAGGAGGAGTGACACTGTGTGTGAAAAATGACGTAAGGGCCACAGAGATCCAGGAGGAACAAAATGGGAGAGATACTGTGGGTTAAGCTGGAAAGGAAAATGGGACAGCCATCCGCACAGGTGTGGTCTATAGACCACCAGCCCAGGAGGAAGAAACAGATAGGGAGCTGATGCTAGCCATCCAAAGGATGGCAGACAAGGGTGAGGTAGTACTGGTTGGAGACTTCAGTATTCCAGACGTGGAATCGAGCATCCCAGCAGCAGCATCAACTAGGAGCAGATTTATCCTGGACTCCCTTCAGGGTGCCTTCCTCAAGCAACTGGTCATGGAACCAATTCGGCAGAAGGCAATACTGGACCCTGTGCTCACAAACAGGGACAGTGTGATGGGGGTAACAGTGGGGGAGCGCCTGGGGAACAGTGACCACCAGTCATTGTGGTTTGAAATCACAGAAAGAGCAGAACCAAACCACACAAAAACATGTATCCTGGATTTTAGGGGGGCAGACTTTGGGAAAATGTGGAGATACTTGAATGAGGCATTAAGGGGAATGGGGCAGGAATCAGGGGTTGAGGAACAGTGGGCAGTATTTAAAATGGGGATTACAAGAGCAAAGAATTATGCATTAAGCAGGTTAGCAAGAGGAAAAGAAGAGGAGACCATTATGGTTTTCCAAAGAGGTAGCAAAGAAAGTGAAAGCCAAAAGACTGCATTCAGGCAATACAAAAGACACAGACAGAAGGGGATAAGGAGAAGTACCAGGAGAAGCAAAGGGAGGCAGGAGGTCAGTGAAGGAAGCCAAGCTCAGACAGAAGAACACATTGCAAAATCAGTGGGTAGAGGGACAAAACCTTTTACAGGTACATAAGTGAAAAAGAAAGGCAAAGGAGGGGATAGTGAGACTAAGGGGATGATGGGGCCACGGAGGATGACAACAGTAAAGCTGACATATTGAACAGGTATTTCTGCTCAGTCTTTACTGAGGAAGAGGAGGGTAATGGGTCTGAAGGAGTACAAGGGTGAGAATGGTGCAGAAATGGACACAAGTCCCTTTACACGAGAAAGGGTCCTGAAGGAACTGGAAGTAATAAGAGTTGATAAAAGCAATGAGGCCAGATGAGGTGCACCCCAGGTCCTTAAAGAACTAAGAAAGGTGGTGGCTGAACCTCTGGCTATCCTGTTTAGCCGATCACTGGAAACAGGGGAGGTACCCAAAGACTGGAGGACAGCAGATGTAGTCCTCTTATACAAAAGTGGGAACAAAGAGGAAGCGGGGAACTACAGACCAGTCAGCCTCACCTCGGTAGTGGGGAAGATCATGGAAGCACTACTGAAGGAGAGATTGGTGGAACATCTGGTTGTCAGTGGACTACAGGACCCAAAACAGCATGGTTTCACCAGGGGGAGGTCATGTCAGACCAACCTCGTTGAATTTTTTGACTGGGTGACTAGGGAGGTGGCTCAGGGGAGGGCAGTGGACATGGCCTATCTGGACTTCAGCAAGGCCTTTGACACTGTGCCACATAGAAGACTATTACACAAACTGGGAATATGGTGTGGGCAGGACAGTAGTTTGGTGGGTAGGTAACTGGCTGGGCAGCAGGACATAGAGGGTGGTGGTAAATGGCTGTCACTCCACAGAGGGAAGAGTGACCAGTGGGGTACCACAGGGATCAGTGCTGGGACCGGTCCTATTCAACATCTTCACCAATGACATTGTGCAGGATCTAGAAGGCAGAATTTCACTGTTCGCTGATGACACAAAGCTCTGCTAACAGAGTAGACACACCAGAGGGTGTAGACAGAATGAGAAGGGACCTGCAGAAACTTGAAGAATGGTCAGGGGTTTGGCAGTTGAAATTCAATCCAAAGAAGTGCAAGATAATGCATATGGGACACAAAAACCCTGGCACAATATGTCAGTTGGGGGTGAGGATATAGCATGCACCAAGCAGGAAAGGGATCTTGGGGTTATCATCTCTGATGACCTCAAGGTAGGGAAACAGTGTGACAAGGCAGCAGGTAAAGCAAATAGAATGCTGGGATGCATAGGCAGGGGCATCACCAGCAGGAAAGATAGGTCATAATTCCACTATACAAGACACTAGTGAGGCCCCACCTGGAGTACAGTGTACAGTTCTGGAGACCTTACCCTACGTGAGACATAGACAGGGTAGAGAAGGTTCAGAGGAGGGCAACAAAGATGGTACATGGATTGCATCACAAGTCCTATGAGGACAGGTTGAAGGAACTGAACATGTACTCCTGCAGGAGAGGAGGGAGAGAGAATATGATAGAGACATACAAGTATCTTACAGGGAGGCAGGGTGCAGGAATACACTATTTTTAAGTGAAAAATATGTTCCAGGACTAGAGGCATGGGATGAAGTTGGAGGAGGACGATTCAGAGGAAACATGAGGAAGAATTTCTTCACAGAACGCGTGGTGGACAAGTGGAACACCCTGCCAGAGGAAGTGGTGGGGGCTGAAACAATCACGGGATTTAAGAATGCATGGGATAGACATAAAGGAATTCTGGAGGTCAGGGGTAAGGGGCAACGGACTTCTAAGAAAACATAAACTGAACTTACAAGCTCAAATGGGCAGACTGAGTGGGCCATAGGCCCTTATCTGCTGACACTGTCTATGCATCTATGTAACATATATGAAATTCAAACAGAACTGTATCCAGCTATTGTTTTCCAGTGGTGTCAGCTGCTCTTTAAGTGTTCTGTTAATAGTAAGAAAGTTGCTTTGTTAGTAGCTAAAGCTGGAGTGGCATTGACTGTTGAACTTGAGTTTCCACTTCTAAAATTTGCACCTGTGGTTCATACACATTCTGCCATCTGGACAATTAAATCTGATGAATCATTTGCCAAAAGATGATGGCTCTCATTGTATCAAATTTCCTGCACAAGTTATTCACATTTCATATGAAACAGTCGTCACTTTCTAAGGACAGGTATCAAACTGTTTTCTGGGAGAGCTTTCCCTTCAGGACATCTCAATGGGCACTGACACAACGCTCTGTACTTTGATTTTTCTTGAAAGCAACTGGGTATATTTTAAGTTTCCCCATGGCAGTTGTCATTATGAGAAATTGAAGCTTCAGAATTCCATTTTGTTTGCAGCAACTGTGAAGTTGTAGTTTCTTTTTGCCATTCTGTCTTGCCTGTTCCGTTTGCTTGGTAGCAAGTGCCTGAGGTCTTTCGTTAGCCACATTCAGATGTCTGGGATGCTGCAGTTCAGCTGTTTAAGAACGGAGCGATGTCATAGGCATCCAATTATAACACAGTGTTTTAAACAGAGCCTTAAATAGTAATTGAAAGCAAAAACAGATATGTCGGTGATCGAGGGCTGCTGTTCACCACTGAGGAAGTAGACTGCTGTTGCCTAGATTGATTATCTGTGAAGGTTATATTCCTGTAATAACTTAAGACAGCCAATTCATTGCCTTCATATTGCAACTCTGCGTGTCCCCATCCCTATGTGGAAAGTGAAGCCTTGCTCTCCATTGCTGTTACAGTTGGAGCATGTGGTGTGTGGGAGGGTGTAGAGTGGACATTTGTCCCGGATTGCAGTGCATGGGGAGAACTAATGGTCTTCAGATGAGACGAACCAAGATCCTTTCTACCCACCTCTGGTAGCTGTCCAGGTGGAAGGTGAAGATCCCGTGGCAGTTATCGTAAGAGTAGTGTCCGGGCTAGGGGTACCAGATTTTGGGATGCCACAAAGAGGACACTGAGTCCGTCCCCTGATGAGCCCTTCTGCCAGACCCCGAGTAAATAGGCTTGAAGTCTCCACCTCCTTCACAGCTCATTTACAAGGAGGTCCTGGATAGGTGAGAGTAAATAAATTATAAAAACAGTAATAATAATAACAAAGGATAGAGAAGGTACATGAAGAATATTTGGCAGCTGGAAAAGAGGACATGTCCTCGTAAAAGAGGACATCTGGTAACCCTAGTCCTGGCCAACATGCCCCTTGTTCGTAAGTAACCCACCCAAGGAGGTACCTGGAAATGAGCTCTCAGAGCTTTGTGTGCCTTTCCTGGTCAAAAATTAAATAACTTCTGCTCACCTGTGGTGCTGTGTTCACTTGCTTGTGGCAGCATTCTTTCTTGTTTTAATGGCAACAGCATTCTGTACTTGCTACAAATCCACACAGCATGGGAATTATGTGTTGACTGGAATTCGAACAGTGTTGGTAAGAACAATAGAATTTGTCATCCCCTGCATACCGGATGTTGGTTGGCGATGACGTACAAAGGGAGTACAAAAAGGGTGAGAGCATCCCAAGAGAGCAGAGAGGCAACACCACTGGTGTATGTCTTCATTTTTGTTTTAGAAAATGGGGTAAGAAAATCCTGTAACTTGACTGGCTTACATCAGTCACGCGGTGGTGTGGTTATCCGTTAACAGTGCTAAAGGGGAGGGCAGCTGCTATGTTGCTCACATTTCTGCAGTGCAACCAATGCTGATACTGAAAGCCCTCGACTCTGCTTACCACTGGCTTCACTTAGCACTGCTTGCAGTACTTTAAAACTCTTCTTATCCCTGTTGGAAAATGGGTTGTGTTGGGCCAACATAGCCCATTTTCTGAGTGTAATAAGACCCTTCAGGGTTTGCCTCTTCCGGGTGTTAGCACTTACTTATCTTGGAAAAGGCGTTAGGAAGGCAGACTGTTCATAGGCATTCTTTTAAGATTATTAAAGAAGTCAGCATGTACTATGATGTGCAGCATTTCTGAATTCATTTTACAGTCCAGCAGGTAATGTGGTTCAGGCAGCACAAATCAGAATATGGCACCTAAGCTAACCAAAGAACACACAGTACAACCTGCTGTGTGAAAATATTTATAGTGTATTGTAGAATGTTGTATTTAGCAGAAATCCATCATTTACCAGTATTGTTGTGCCATCGATGAGATGTTCGATGTTGTTATACCATTGATCGGACGTCACATCGATGGTACGACAAAAAAGATCTCTCACGGTCTGCCTTAGCCTACGCGACCGTGCGAATGTTCACAAGATTTAAATCAGTCTTCACAGCGTACACAGTTACTCCTTAAGCGGCATTTCTAGGCAGCAATAAATGAGGGTCTATCTCAGAATGGCAGCAAGTGTGTACTCTAAGCCTGAGTGTAGCGACCGTCAGTTTGTGTGTCATAGTTTCATGTCAGGGTTACAGCTGTTCATGCGCAGAGCTAAACTTCCTGCAATAGTTCAACTACCATACACTATAAAAGATAACGTATGTTCGCCGATGAACAACAACGCGTACGCTTGCTATCTCTTGGATACCATGGCAACTCAGAGAAACATCTTGAGCTACACTCTCGAGGTTTAACTGAGTTGCCATGGTTATCCACTCGATGCAAGCATAGCGTTGTTGTTCATCGTCGAACATACATTAATACTCTATGTATTACACTTTATTTTAAGCTCCAGTGGGTCTTCTCATGCTGTGATCTGACACAGAGAGGGAGTCTTTCGCAGTTTTGCACTTGTATTACGTTTTATTTTAAACTTTAAAAACAAGTGTTTCACACAGCAGGTTGTCCTGTGTGTTTGGTTAGCCTGAGTGCCAAATCCTGATTCTTGCTGCCATATATTTGGGTTTGTTGCACCACGCCGAGCCAGTGGTCCTGTTGCCAGGTGAACGTGGTTCAGGGCCAGCGTAGAGTGACTGCATTTGTAAAATATATTAGAGAGAATTTGAATTATAGTTGTCATTATTACATTGTCTTTTTGATTTTATATTTATTCATTTTATAGACAACCAATGTGTAAGAGAGGCTATCTGCACCAGGTTCACTGTGCAGTAATCCAGGAGCAGGCACAATTTTCCTTCCAAGGAGCGGCCACTGCAGTTGGAAAACTAAGAACCACCAGACAGGAAAGCAGCAACAGTAGTACAGCAAAACACGGCAGGTAGCAGAAGCTGAAATATTGTAGTAGCTGAGGCAGCAGCACAATTGCAGGAAATCAAAAACCAAAAAAGGCAGTAGAGACAGTCAGCAGAAACTGGAAAAGGAATACAGCTGATGCAGGAGCAGTAGCAGGACAACCAACACATGTAAAATACGATGGTGGAGCCCAGCCCAGATGAGTAGAGACTAGCAGCTGCAGAATAAGTAGCAGGGTACCAGTGATAGCTAAGCTGTGTGTGTGTGTGTGTGTTTAAATTAAAAACTGCGATGGGCTCAAATTTGGAAGTCATTCCAGTTTTTGAAAATCAGACTTTTTTCTGAGTCACTCATAAAGAGCAACACTTTGGTTTAAAATGAAATATAATAGAGACCAGCCCATCACCACAGCGATAGGACTCACGACACCAGTGACCACGACTTCCTCTCCTTCACCTCCAGAGTCCAATCCCTTCTCCTCCCAGTCTACATTGAGACAGCATGCTAGTACATTTCATAGAATCCATCCAGAAATACAATTGCCTGATAATTAATGCGACTGAAGTACCTGGTCATAAATAAGCACTAATAAAACAAAAATAGCTGTGAAAAATATTGCTAAATCTAAATTGGAATAAATTAACTCCGAAAGTTTCCTCTGCATAGGGAAAAGCATAAAAACCTATGTGAGAAATTGTATTCATGGTGACAGTGTTGCAGCATCCCTTCACCTTGTCATTAGTAGCTGGTGAGCAGCAAACTGAATCCACGAGAACTCTGTGCATTTTTTTAAGTAGTAATATATTTCTGATAAAAATATTAATGTTCCAATTTTTCTTCTTATTTTATTTCACTGCTGAACTGAGATATGCATTTTTTAAGTTTTTAAAAGTTCCTGCTCTTTCCGTATCCACAATGAAAAACTGCTATACGTCTCGCTGTGGTGCAGTACTGCTATCCAGCAGAAACATGTGCTAGCACCATCCTGCTACATCCACAGTAAAAATCTAGTGTGTTCAGCCAAAAAGTTACTGCAGCAGCAAATATCTTTTTTCATTTCTAGAGGCAGCCATGTGTAGTGACTCGAGTCATTCATTACAAAGCTAGTAATACATTCTTTTTTTTTTTTTTTAACTTACTTTCTTTTCTCCCTGGCTTCCTGGTTGGCACCTCTCTTCAAGGCATCTCCCTCTTAGATATCCGGACACAGTCCGGTCCGTTCCCCCAGCTTCATCTTCTGAAGGCCATCACCTTCTTCCCCCACAAATTACCCCCAATGGCGGGGTGGCGGGGAGCCCACCATCTCGCCGGCAGGACCTAATCCAGTTCCGGCGATGCCCTTCTGAAGCTGGGGTGCCTGTATAATGACCATCAAGCCACAGCAACCAGGATGCCATTTTCCCCTGATTGACCCCTGTGGAGCTCGGCGTGCAGAGATGCCAACAAACTGGTCGCACACGCTCCTGTGCGCACCACCTCAAGCCTCTGCCATGCTCCACCCCTTACACTTGTAGCACTGGGTTGCCTACCCCCAGCCTCCGCTAGGGGTCAGATGCACAGTGACCGATGGTGCCCCTCCCAGAGATGGAGAGCAGTCAGTTGGACATGCGATCCATCTCCCCGCCCGCCTCCTAACATGGGTCTGGGCAGAGCCGAGGTATGGCGACCAGTGTCTCAACCCACAGCGCCACCGGGCCAGCTCGATACATTATCTTTTAAAACTGTCTGAGGGTATTACAAATCCGCTGATAAACCAAAGAAGGTCAGAAATACATTTTTGATAAAAAAAAAATCAAAAAACTTTGAATCTTACTTCAAGAGGGCTCTTGCAGTAGGTAATTACATATAGGACTGATTCCGGATGGCATCAAGACCCAATGGAAAAATTTCTAGCTAGCAGTCTCTGGCGGGGGACCGCCCCCACATCAGGTGACCGACGTCATGCAGTGTCAGTATAAAGGGTCCCCATGCTCGCCTTCCAGTTCTTTTCCCGCGTTGGCTCATGTCAGCGCCATGTTAAGAATCTAACGTCAGCTCTGTCACGGTAGTATTTACCATTGTTTTTTTGAATTATTCGACTTAATCTTCAGCCTTTCGTTGGTGTATGTCGTCCCCTACAACCTCTGAGCACAAAAATAAGTGCGACTTGTGCAGTGCCCAACTCCTGCACAAGGACGGCCATTTCCAGTGCCTCTTCTGTCTGGGCCCGGACCATGAGGTGGAGAAGTGCCAGCACTGTCTTAAATTTAATGCCGCCACCCTCAGACGGAGGCAGCAGTTCCTGGAGGCCCATATCCTCAAGAAGGTGATGTCCTCCATGGAGAAGGAGTTGAAAAAGCTCTGGCAGGCATCCACTTCCCCTGAAGGCCATCGTAAGAAGAAGGACAAGGAGAAGCATCGGGACAGGGGCTCCTCTTCCACTGCGGCTCTGGCTGGAGTTGCCGTGCTCCAGGTAACGTCCCCTCGGGGATCGCTCCATGACGCTATCTTGAAGTTTCCAAGGCAGCGCCGCCCCACCCGTCTGGCTCGCGCTTGGGCCCTTCGGGCACCTCCGGGCTGTTGGAGGCCTCTGCTTCCGGTAAAGCAGTCACTGTGCAGCCTACTGGTTCGAGTGGCTGTGGTAAGCTGGACATCAGCTCTTCTGACGCCCGCACGGAGATGGTCGATAAGTCGCTCGATCCTTCAGGGCAGCGCACGGCTACTTTCAAACAACATGAAGTCTTGCTATATTATGACATATGCAGTTTGTCCCAGCCTTAGAACTGCTCCAGAGGTGAAAAAGTTAACTTCCATGCCAGGCATGGAATCTTGAGCGCGAGCTCGGTTGAAAAAACTCTGTCTGTTGATCTTCAAACTGAAACTGTCAGATTCTTTACTCCGCCTCACTGAACAGTCGCACCGAAGATTCCTCCTACTGCTCGGTTCATTTGTCGGTTAAAAAAGTGTTATTTCTCGGTTTTCTAAACCGCAAGTATATATTTTAACCGCAACCGGTCGGTTCAAGCTCTGTCTGTGGTATCATAAGTAATAGACAGGTTTTACTTTTCTCTGTGTGGAACTTGCAAACGTGTTATCGGTTCGGTTTGAACCGATCAGGTTGTTGTTAAAATTTATTAAATTACATTTAGAGTGCGGTTCCCGGTTCTTATCGGTTCTAAAAAAAACGGATTTCATTACGTTTTTTTCCACGACCCGTGACACGGTTGGGAACCGATAAGGGTGTCTTGCTTGGCGATTTGCCGGAAAAGGGCAAGTTTTTGGTTAGGCTGGCATTATGTCTGAGAAACCCAAAAGAAAAACCGTGCCCACTGGGTTTCAGCACTGTAGTGTCTTTGGGGAAGCCTTTGCCAAGGCTGACCCACACACCACATGTGTTTATTGTCTGGGGCAAAGAGGACTAGAAAGTCAGCAGGTGTGGAGCCAAAATTTCCTTCTCCAACCGCTGCAGAGATAGCCAAAGCGATCCAAATTGTCCAGTCGCTTTCCCCGGTTCCGTCCGAACCGACACCAGCAGGTAAACGGTCGGTTCGGCCGGTTCCACCGGTTCAAGAATATGATATAGAAGAATTTTATGAACCGGAGGAGGATTATGAAGAGAGTGAATGTGATTTTGAAAGTCTGAATGTGCCCATTGAACCGGACATCTCCCCAGACAGACCTTCAGGAGTATCCCCCCCTAGGCTTTCTGAGTCCCCTCTTATTTTCTGTTTTATAAAAAGTTGTTGAAACCCCAGCTCCCTTTGGAAGAAGCTGTGGATGAACAGGAGGAGCCTGACTATGTGAAATGATGGATATCCTAGAGTCTAGGAGATTGTCTATTCCTTTACATAAATCTTTTAGGAAACAGACAATAAAGATTTTAAAAGCTCCTAATTCTTTATCTCCTGTGGATAAAAGATGGACAGGAGGTATACATTGTCAGGCTCTGATACGGAGTTCCTTTCACAACAATGCAGCCATGTTGGGGTAGTGCAGGCTGCAGCCTGTGATAAGGCAAATATTCCCTTGGCTTCACACCCCCCTGACAAGGACTCCAGGAGGATTGATGCCATGGCAAAGAAACAATACATGGCAGCATCCTTGGGACTCAGACAGGCAAATTATATGGCCTATGTTGCAAGATACCAGAAATCCAGATGGGATACTGTTATGGCTTTAGCGAAACTGGTCCCTGGCCAGCTTGCCAAGGAGCTGGAACAGGTGGCTGCTGATGGTATTGAGGCATCCAAGGTGCAATTCCATGCTACAGTGGACTCTAATGATGTATCTTCAAGAGTCATGGCTACATCTGTGGCTTTTCGTAGAATGGCTTGGCTCAGGTGTACTAGCCTGTCACAGGATACCCAGGCTAAGGCCATGGATTTTCCTGTTGTGGGTAATTCTCTGTTTGGGGAGCAGACAGAGAATTATATGAAGAAAATGGATGAGTATAGGATCACTTATAGGAGTGCACAGGCCAAGGAGAGGCAAGCCACTCCTCAGAGGCAGCTTTCCAGGGGCAGGGGCAGGCCTTTTCACATGCCTTTTTACCAAGCCCATGCCTCCTCTTCAGCTTATGCCCAGAGGGGGTTCTTCAGAGGGAGAGGCAGACGGGGCACGAGCAGGCCTGCTCCCACCCCTCAGCCTAAAGCTCCTGCCAAACAGGCACCCTGATGGGATGCCCAGGGCCGATTCTCCATTACCTGTAGGGGGCAGGCTGGCTTACTTCATCCAGGACTGGGAGTCTTTAACATCAGACAAGTGGGTCATGGAAGTAGTAAGCCAGGGACTGGTTCTCAGCTTCAGAAAATTTCCAAAGATGAGAACCAGATCCTTTCCACCTGCAAATCCATCAGAGGCTCTTACTTTGGAAACAGAAGTCTCAACCCTCTTGGCTCTCAGAGCTGTAGTAAGGGTTCCTCCCCTACACCAGGGCAAAGGTCTGTACTCCAGGTACTTCCTTACCCCAAAAAAGACAGGAGAATGGCGGCCCATCCTGGATCTAAGATACCTAAACAAGCACCTTATAAAACCAAAATTCAAAATGGTGACTCTGGGAATTATTTAACCCTCCCTAAGGCCAGGGGACTGGCTAGCGTCCCTGGACCTCAAGGATGCTTACTTCCATGTTCTCATCAGAAGCTCCCACCGAAAGTACCTCAGATTCGAACTGCCCTCAGGCCATTACCAGTTCAGAGCAATGCCCTTCGGCCTCACCTCTGCCCCAAGGGTATTCACCAAATGCCTGGTAGTAGCAGTTGCTCACTTAAGAAGGCAAAAGATTGCCATCTTTCCTTACCTGGACGACTGGCTCATAGTGGGTTAGTCTCCAGACCAAGTCAAATCACACCTTCAGGTTACCCAGCAGCTGCTTACATCTCTAGGTTTTCTCCTCAATCTTCCAAAGTCAGTTCTAGAGCCTGTTCAGCTACTCACCTTCATAGGCAGGAACTGGACACAAAGCAGGCCAGAGGTTTCCTTCCTCTAGAAAGAGTAAAGACCCTGGTGGCTCTGGCCTCCTCCTTCACTCTGCAGGTCTCTCGACCAGCAAGGCACTTTCTACAGCTCCTGGGCCACATGGCTGCTTCCACAGCTGTAGTGCAAGGAGCAGGATTTCAGATGAGGGACATCCAGTTCCATTTGAGAGCCTTCTGGTCTCAAAGGAGAGATCCTCTAACCAAATTGGTCCCAGTAACTCGAACCCTGATCTAGGCCCTGCAGTGGTGGCAGGATCAGAGCAATCTGAGACAGGGGGTTCCTTTCATCCCTCAATCTCACTCCTTGACCCTTACTACAGATGCGTCCCTCTTGGGATGGGAGCTCACATGGGCGACCTCACCACCCAGGGATTGTGGTCCCCAGGAATCTCTGCTCCACATCAATCTGTTGGAACTCAGAGCTGTTTTTCTAGCACTTCAGGTTTTTCTGCATCTGTTCAGAACAAAGTGGTACAGGTCAGAACAGACAACACCACTACAATGTGGTACATCAACAAGCAAGGGGGCACTCGGTCTTCGGCCTTGTGCACCGAGGCGATGAAGTTGTGGTCTCTGGCTTATTCCCTGAACACCTCTCTCATGGCAGTTCACCTCCCAGGCAAAGACAATGTCCTGGCAGATGCTCTCAGCAGGATTTCCCAGGGCCATCACGAATGGTCACTGGATCCCCTAGTACTGGGGTTAGTATTTGCCAGGTGGGGCACCCCTCAGATAGATCTTTTTGCAGCCCCAGACAATCACCAACTTCCGCTTTTTTGTTGCAAGCCCCCAGTGTTGGGCTCAGTCCCTCTGGATGCCTTCCTTCTCGATTGGGAAGGGAAGTTCCTCTATGCCTTCTCCCCTTCCCTCTCTTGTTCAAGGTGCTAGTCAAAATCAGATCTCAACCTTGCAAGATGATTCTGATTGCTCCAGATTGGGCCAGGCAGCCCTGGTATCCACTCCTTCTGTCCTTAGCAGTCCACCTTCCCCTGTGTCTCCCCAGGAATCACTATCCGTTAACCTGTGCCCAGGGGAGAGTTTGGTATCCGAATCTCAAATCCCTCAACCTCAAGGCTTGGCTCTTGAGGAGTTAGAGTTTGCTGACCTACACCTTTCTCAAGGTATACTCGATATCTTGAAAGCTTCTAGGAAGCCTTCCACCAGGGCTACTTATAATTCTAAATGGAAAGGTTTTCCATATGGTGCTCTGCAAAGCATGTTTCAGAATCTGCTGATTTGCCCACAGTCCTGGACTATATGGTCCATCTAAATACTTTGGGGCTGAGGCCAGCTACCCTGAAAGTGCATTTGGCAGCTGTCTCTGCTTTATTTCAGCAGGAAAGCCCTCTTCTCTTTCTGCTCGCCCTGTATTCTCCCAAGTTTTTCAAGGGATTGCTTCATACCAACCCTCCATTCAGGGACCCTGCTCCTGCCTGGGATCTTAATGTTTGCATTGCTCAGCTAATGCAACCCCCCTTTGAGCCTTTGTCTTCAGCAGAGCTTAGGTACTTGACTTGGAAAACTGTGTTTCTAGTAGCCATCACTTCTGCCAGGCGCATAAGTGAATTGCAGACTTAGTCAGTGGAGCCTGATTTTATCTCCTTTCACAGAGATAAGGTAGTCCTCAGGACTAACAGGAAATTCTTGCCTAAGGTGGTTTCAGATTTCCACCTTAATCAACCTATATCTCCTCCAGTGTACTTCAGTGACCATTCCTCCTCTGGCGAGAGGAGGCTGCACAGTTTAGATGTAAAGAGAGCCCTTAGTTACTACATAGAGCGTACCAAGGGTCACAGGTTTGACTCCCTCCAACTGTTCCTCACTTATGGTGAGGCTGGTAAAGGGAAACCTGCCACTAAAAGATCCATTGCCAGGTGGATTGTCTCTTGTATCCAATTTTACTATCAAAAACTGGGTAAGGTTCCCCCTTCAGGCCTGAGGGTTCACTCTACCAGAGGTACAGCTGCGTCCCTAGCTGCTGCCAGGGACATCCCTATCTTAGAGATATGTCAAGCAGCTACCTGGAAAACAGTACACACTTTCACCAAGCATTACTCTCTGGACATCCAGGCTAGGAGTGGTGCTCGGTTTGGCACAGCTGTGCTTCAGAGCCTATTTCCTAAGTAGGTTCTGTCCCTCCTCCATGGAGGTATATATCAGTTGGGGGGTGAGGATATAGCATGCACCAAGCAGGAAAGGGATCTTGGAGTTATCATCTCTGATGACCTCAAGGCAGGGAAACAGTGTGACAAGGCAGCAGGTAAAGCAAATAGGATGCTGGGATGCATAGGCAGGGGCATCACCAGCAGGAAAAGGGAGGTCATAATTCCACTATACAAGACACTAGTGAGGCCGCACCTGGAGTACACTGTGGTTCTGGAGACCTTACCTCGTAAGGACATAGACAGGGTAGAGAAGGTTCAGAGGAGGGCAACAAAGATGGTGCATGGATTGCATCACAAGTCCTATGAGGACAGGTTGAAGGCACTGAACATGTACTCCTGGAGGAGAGGAGGAGAGAGGAGATATGATAGAGACATACAAGTATCTTACAGGGAGGAACAGGGTGCAGGAATGCACTATTTTTAAGCGAAAAGATGTTCCAGGACTAGAGGGCATGGGATGAAGTTGGAGGAGGGCGATTCAGAGGAAACGTGAGGAAGAATTTCTTCACAGAGCGGGTGGTGGACAAGTGGAACACCCTGCCAGAGGAAGTGGTGGGGGCTGAAACAATCACGGGATTTAAGAATGCATGGGATAGACATAAAGGAATTCTGGAGGTCAGGTGTAAGGGGCAGCAGACTTCCTGGAAAACATAAACTGAACTTACAAACTTAAATGGGCAGACTGGGTGGGCCATAGGCCCTTATCTGCCGACACTGTCTGTGTATCTATGTATGTACTGCTGTGTAGTCTGCATATGTCATAATATAGCAAGACTTCATGTTGTTTGAAGAAAAAATTACTCACCTTAGTAATGTTGTTTCTTCTAATGGAGTCTTGCTATATTATGACCTCCCCCCCTGCCTGCCCCTCTCAGAACCTCTGCTCTTGGGATGTGGGTAGGCAGTGCAGTGTTGGCACTTAATGATGCCCACCTTGTGTTTTCACCCCTTTTTTGGGGTGTTTGGGTGTTGTATTTTATTTTATTTTATTTTGTGGATCCCCTGACTTGAGTCTTTGTTTTGGGACCAGAAAAATGTGTTAATATTTTAGTAGCCAGTTGGTTAGGGTAGGTTTACAGCTTCCACACAGAACCTTAGTGAGTTTTGCTCGTAAAGATCTGACTGTTTCAGTTTGAAGATCAACAGACAGAGTTTTTTCAACCGAGCTCGCGCTCAAGATTCCATGCCTGGCATGGAAGTTAACTCTTTCACCTCCGGAGCAGTTCTAAGGCTGGGACAAACTGCATATGTCATAATATAGCAAGACTCCATTAGAAGAAACAACATTACTAAGGTGAGTAATTTTTTCTTCCCGCCCGACCAAGCCGCCCCCTCCTTCACGACCTGCCTCTGGGGATGGGTCCACTAAGTCAGATGCCAGCTCCTCCAATGTCCGTCCAGACCCCGCTGATAAATCTGACGTCGGTGTACTCGACGTCAGACCCTCTTACGTCCTCCGTTCCCGGCTCCCCGCAGCCTTCGCTGCCCTCCGGGGACCCTGGGTCTCCTCAGCCTGACCCCGGGGATTTTTCCCCACCATCCCCGGGTGATGCTGAGGTTCCTGCTGCGCCTCCGTCAGGCCTCTCTCCCACTGGGCCAGACGACCTGATGTCTGTTCCCCGGACGCCGGCTCCGATGCTGGTCATACAGACGCCGGGCGACATCCCTTTCCCGGATGCCACTCCAACACCGGGCCCTCCGCCCACTGGGCCTTCTGCTCTTGGCCTGCCTGCTGGGCTTCCGGCCGGGCCGTCTGCACCGTCAGACCCCCTGGCCCCCGTGTATCCGACTCCATGTTATCCGGTGCTGTCTTACCGAGCTCTGCAGTATCTGATGCCCCAGTACCCGACGCCGACCTACCTGACGCCGCAGTACTCAGTGCCTCACTACCCGATGCCGGGTTACCCACCGTCGGGTTATGGATACGCACCCTACGGGTACACTCAGTATCCGTATCCCCCTCCTCCTACTCCTTCACTGCTCCCTCAGCCACCGGTGGACTTGAAGGAGACTCTGGCCTCTTGGTGGACTGAGGCCAAGGCTCAGCTCACCAGAGAGGTGGAGAGTTGTCTCCTGGTGATGGTGCTGGTTCCGGCTCCCGTACGCCCCAGACGACAGACTCCCTCCCCACCTCCGGATACCAGGGGCGAGTCTTCTGGTTCCAGGGCGGGGCAGGACACACTTCCCCGAGGGCTTCCTAAGGGGTCCGTTCCTCCCCCATGCCAGGAGAGGGAGTCTTCTTTCTTCTTCCTCTTCCTCCTCAGACACCTCGGATGACTCCAGCGGTTGTTCCAACCCGGACAACGAGCCACGCTCTCTGACTGAACCCAGGCCAAGGACTCTTCCAAAGTCTCCTCCAGAGGATTCTTCTTTCTCAGATTTGCTGCGCAAAATCCAGGAAGTTCATAAGTGGCACTCTTTGGAGCCGTACCCACAACGTAAGAAACTCTCTGAGTACCTGGATCTGCCTGAGACCGCTCCGACCTTGGTGCCACCCTAGATTGAGCCTCATGCCGACCTTGTTTCCACCATTTGGAAGCAACCGTCTGAATTAGCCCCCCTTCCTTGGAAGTCTAATAGGCTATACCAGGATCCTGAGGGTGTTGACTTCCTTGATTCTCACCCTTGGGCTGACTCTGTGGCAGTGTTCCCATTAAGACTGCAGATATGGGGGTGCACTGCACCCTCTCCAAAAATGTTGAGGGGTACAAAATAAATTATAAGGGTTCATTCTACCATTTGTACAACATTTTTGTGGGGTACATATACTTCAGACAGAAGTATGGGGGTACAGTGTACCCCTTCACACAAAAATGTACTTGAATTTCATAATTTGTACTTGAATCAAGTACAGATGGGGGTAAATGGGAACACTGCTCTGTGGTGATTAGTGCCGCTCATGGCTGGTCAGCTAATCCAAAGCATTTTAGCTCGTCTCCACCTGACAAAGAATCCCGTCTTCTGGACCAGTACGGCAAGATGATCTATGCTTCTTCCACTCTGGGCATTAGGGCCCTGAACTATGTCTGTCACAAGGGGGATTACCAGAAGGCAATTCTTAGTGAGGTGGAATCCAAGTTGGACTCCCTTCCTGACTCTCAGGTTAAACAGGAAGTGGCTGACCTTGTCCGTTCTGCTCATTCTCCAGTCGGCACATGCTTCGTGCTACGTACGATGCAGTGGACACTGCTGGTAGGAGCTTGGCTTTCGCCATAGGCTTACGACGTCATGCCTGACTGTGTGTGTCAGGTTTGGTCCCGGAAGTGCCGTCCGCTATTCAGGAAGCTCCCTTCCGGGGTTCAGTGCTGTTCGGTGGTGATGTCAAGGACATTATCACCGATCTGCAGGAAAAGGGGACTGTACTGTAGTCTGTGGACTCCGTGTACAATCCCCCTCCAGCGCTACGTCGTCCCTTTCGCAGGCGGAATTGGCAAAGGGCGAAACCACAGGGAAAGCGGGCCAATAAACGTCGGGCCCCTCTGGCTGCCAAGCCCCCACCATCCAAAAAAGCAGCGGGAGCTTCAGCCGCGACACTGCCCCACACCACTTGACTCCTTTCCTCTCCCACAACCTCTGGTGTTTCCAGAGAAACCGTTAGGAGGGAGGTTTTTCCTCCACCTCCCGGGTTGGGGGAGGATAACGTCAGATTCCTGGGTGCTTCAACTCATCGCAGAGGGACACTCAATGGAGTTGCTTCAGAAACCCCCTTGACACCCTCCTCAAGGTTGTCGTACTCGCAGGAGCATCTTCTTCTGGTCCAGGAAGAAATTTCCTTCCTTCTCTTGAAGGAGGCGATAGAACCCGTCTCCATTCCTCTTCAGGGAACGGGATACTATTCCCATTTCTTCCTGGTCCCGAAGAAAACAGGGGACATGAGGCCGATTCTCGACCTCCGCTCCCTGAATTTTTTTGTGGAGTACAAGAAATTCAGGATGCTCTCGTTGCAGAGCCTCCTGCCCCTTCTCCAGCCGGGACAGTGGCTGTGCACTTTGGATGTGCAGGATGCCTACTTGCATATCTCTATCCGCCTTTCCCACCGCAAATACCTGCGTTTTGCATTCCAGGGGGGACCCCAGCCAGTTCAGGGCCCTCCTGTTGGTCTTTTCTCGGTGCCCCAGGTGTTCATCAAATGCGTTTTGGTGGTAGCAGCCTACCTGCGTACCCAGGGGGTGCAGGTTTTCCCGTACCTGGACGATTGGCTTCTGGCGGCCCCGTCCAGGGAGGAACTCCTGCGCTTCCTTTCCCTTACCCAGCAGGTCTTTGCCTGCCTGGGTATTACCATCAACCAGGCCAAGTCCCATCTGATCCCATCCCAGAGGCTCCAGTTTATCGGGCGATCCTGGACACGACCTCTGTCATGGCTTTCTTGCCACTGGACAGGGCGGCCGCTCTCTAGGTCCAGGTCAGCCTGTTGTCCGGCCACAGGCGGGTCAGTGCCAGGTCAGTCCTTCGCCTCCTCGGGCTAATGGTGGCTGCGATTCCGACAGTCCCTCACGCTCAGCTCCACATGAGAATCTCTCGGGTGGACGCTTTGGTCTCAGTGGGATCAGCTAGTGGACGACCTAGATCAACTTGTCCTGGTCTCCACTCCCATGGCTCGGGACTTGTAGTGGTGGATGGTTCAGGAGAACCTCTGCTGGGGAGTTCCCTTCAGTCTCCCTCCCCTCTTTGCAGACATTGACTATGGATGCCTCCGGCGAGGGTTAGGGAGCCCATCTCGGTCCTCACAGAACCCAGGGCTCCTAGTCCAAGCTCGAAGTCCCTTCACATCAGTGTGCTCGAACTAAGGGCAGTGCTGTATGCTCTTCAGGCTCTGCATCTGTATCTGTCTCCGGGTCACCTAGCTGTACAGATGGACAATATGTGTGTGTGGTCTGGTACATCAACAAACAGGGAGGAACTCGTTCCTACCCCATTTGCAGAGAGGCAATGCGAGTCTGGGATTGGGCAGTGCAGCACAACCTTCACCTCACGGCATCTCACGTCCCGGGGGTCGAGAAGACGCTGGCAGACAGGCTCAGCCGATCATCTGCTCTAGCTCACGAATGGGAACTGGATCAGGGGGTCATAGACAACATCTTCCTGCACTGGGGAACTCCACAGGTAGACCTCTTTACATCCCCTCAAAACACAAAACTTCCTGTCTTCTGCTCTTTTGCACCAGGGCGTGGCATTTTTTGGAGAGACGCTCTGTCTCTAGACTGGAAGGGCAGATTTGTCTATGCCTTCCCCCTGATTCCACTGATTACGAGGGTCTTGCAGAAACTCTGTTCGGAAGGAGCTCGAATGATTCTGATCGCTCCTTTCTGGCCCAGGCAAGTTTGGTTCTCTCTTCTGCAGCAGTACTCAGAGGAACCTCCTCTTCCTCTGTCGCTGTTTTTGCTGACCTAGGATCGGGGACCCTGGTCCATCCAGGCCTCAAGTCCCTTCAGTTGCATGCGTGGCTCCTACAGACGTAGCTCAAGCCCAATTCGGGGTCCCCCCACCCCCGAGTAGCTGAGATTCTGGTGGAGGCCTGGAAACCCTCAACCAGATCTACTTATGCCATGAAATGGAAGCGGTTCTCTATTTGGGCTGCCTCCAATGGTATCGAGCCCTTCTCGTGCTCAGTCGGCCGACTTCTGGATTACCTGCGACACCTCTTCGATCTGGGTCTCAGCCATTCATCCTTAAAGGTTCACATGGCGGCCATTTCAGCCTATTATGTCCCCTTTGCAGACAGAACGTTTGCTCAGCTGGAGGTCTCTTAAGACCTTTTTGAGAGGGGTCCTTCACTTATGACCCCCATCCGGGTTCCTGCCCCTCCTTGGGATCTGAATTTCATTTTAGAGAAGCTTACTCTACCGCCTTTCGAGCCAGCAGCCTCAGCGGACCTAAAGTTCCTTTCTTGGAAGACTCTCTTCCTAGTGGCCATTACTTCTGCTTGACGGATTCTGAGCTCCAGGCCCTGATGTGTAAAATCCTCGTGATTTGATTTTTCACAAGGAACGTGATGGCCTTGGGCGCATCAACCCCAAGTTTCCATAAGGTAGAAGAATCGACGCTGAATCAATCCATAGAGTTGCCTCGCCTTTTTACGCAGCACTCTAATCATGGAGAGTACCTCCTGCATACTTTGGATGTTCACCAAATTCTGAGCTACTACACCAACAGGGCGAAGGATCTCAGAAAGACTGATCAACTGTTTGTCTCTTTTGTTCATAAAAGAGAAGGCAATGCTGTTTCTAAGCAATGCCTATCGAAATGGTTGGCTCATTGTATCACTTTCTGTTATGACAAGTACAACAAGACCCTGCCGGGTCAAGTTAGCGGCCACTCCACCAGAGGGGTCGCTGCCTCTGCGGCTTGTTTCGAGAATGTGTCAGCGGCTGACATTTGTGCAGCCGCCACTTGGACTTCTGTCCATACCTTTACGAAACATTACAGTTTGGACATTGCCTCTCGCCGTAGAGCAGGCTTCAGGCTGGCTGTTTGCAAGGCCTCCTTTCCTAAGGCCTTCACAATCAGAGGGTCTACTTCTGAGTAGCTTTCCTTCTCCTGTTTGCTTCTCCTTGTTCCAGACTGCTTGGGACTCAGTCCTATATGTAATTACCTACTGCAAGAGCCCTCTTGAAGTAGGATAGTACAGTTAAGTAAAAACTTACCGTAACAGTAGATCTTCGAGAGAGGTTCTTGCAGTAGGTAATACCTTCCCACCCTCCATCCCCCTAAGCTTTTTCAGCTCCTTTTCCAGGAGGGAAATATCTGCTGCTCTCTCGTCTTGCCTTTTGGCCTTTGGCGGGAAAGAACTGGAAGGCGGGCGTGGGGACTGCCCCTTTATACTGACGCCGGTCACCTGACGTGGGGGCGGTCCCCCGCCAGAGACTGCTAGCTAGAAATTTTTCCGTTGGGTCCTGAGGCCGGCCGGCATCAGTCCTATATGTAATTACCTACTGCAGGAGCCTCTCTCGAAGATCTACTGTTACAGTAAGTTCTTACGTAACTGTACTTTTTTCTTGCCAACTAACAAATACTGTTGTTTAACAGCATTTAATAAAGGAAAAACGAAGTTCACTGGTACTGAATAAAACGCAATGAATTTATAGTGTATGGTGTAATGCTATTAGGGATGGAAATCCATCCCTAGAATAGCGTTGTTTTGCTGCAGTAGCTACATCATTGTAACTGTTATGCTGTACTAGCTACGTAGCTACTGCAGCATAACAACAAATGCCTTCGTGCATGTGCGTTATGCAAACCTCCACCAGTCAGGAAGCAGTGGCAGCGATGAGAGCAAGATACTAGAGAGCGGTGCAGAGGCAAAAAACACTAAGGACACAGCTGTGCACTACTTGCTCCTTTCATCAGCAATAGCGTCCCATACATTATAAAAGATAGTGTATGGTTCTCTATCTATAACAGCTGTGAACTGCCATCTCGAGGTTGCCATGGCGACCAAAAACGGTCACCATTGTCAACCTCTCAATGGCAACACACAGTTGTTATAGATAGAGGACCATACGTTATCCTCTATATGCTGTTGGAAATGTAAGTTATTCTAGCGTTCCCATTTACCACCCTGAAGAAGTGGCATAAAAGCCAGAAAATGTTGCCAAGGCTATTGCAGGTGGGCCTGATCTATGTACGTGACATTAACCTATAATAATTTAAAAAAATTTGTTTTTATCATATTTTGTGAGTTGTAGTTTGTTGTCCTACGCTTGTCATTTTGATTGAGATATGTGTCCCAGGACAGAGTATTCCCAGTGCTTTTTCTTTCTGAGGGTTCAAAGGCTATACTGAGAGATCTGTGAGTACTGGTAGTGGATAACCCAACAAATTTGCATCTTGGCAGATCATGTGGCCTTCTATGACTGTGTATTCTTGGGTACCCAGTTACTAAATTTTTGTTAACTGGGTTTCAGAACTGAAGAAATATAATTTAAAATGAAAAAGAGGTACCATTTTATGTTCGGTATTTAGTACATGTGAAGTTTATCGTGTTTTTTTATTCTGTTCTTATTTTATTTATTTAGTTTTTGCTGACTGGGTAGGTGCACTAGACAATAACGTGTCTGTTTTTAGGCACGATCCTGGAGGTTACAAAGACAGTAGACAGTCAAAAGCAGCAGGAACAACAATACAGTGTACAGCAAAAGATGGTATGCAAAACAAGGCAACAGGAAATGCTGTATGAGCCTGTGAGTTCATATTACATTGCTGAACAATCTGAATAATCAGGAGAGATGCACTGCAACACATATTGTACAACCAAGAAACAATAAAATGTAAAGGGATAATGAAGCAAGTTCCGGCAATAAAACATCAGAGTGCAGTTGAGCAGAAAATATCATTGGGAGCCAGGAGCAAGAACAAATATCTGCAAGGCTTGGGAACTTGTAGAGTGTTTTCTTGAAACAATAGTGGGACTGAGAGGCTTGGAGGTGAGATGGTAGGGCATTCCACACTCTGGGGCAAAAACAGTGAAAGCTTACTCACCCATTTTAGTGGAGAGCACCTGGGTACATCCTAGAGTGATTGGTCACTGGATCAAAACAGGTAGGCTTGGTCCAGGGGAGTCGGCATTGCTGCGAGAGCAGTGGGTTTAGAAGATCCAATTATGTTATTAGTTATACAGCCAAGTACATATAGGCGACAGGAGGAAGGGGATAGCCACCCAAGTTTAGAGTATAGCGTACAGTGGTGTGTCAGCCTGGTAGTGGATAAGGCAAACCGGCAGATGTTGCTATAGGAGACATTCCATTTAATTAGGTTGGATGCACTCGTTTTCTAGAAGGAGGTGCCTCCGTATGTAAGGTTAGGTAGGAGGACTCCTTGTGCAAAGTCCAAGCCCAGCAGCAGGAAACTGAGCATCCTTGATTCTATATGCCAGTCCAAGCTTAGTATCTGCTGACATACAGATGTTCGAGATGTGCAGGGTAAAGTCAAAGTCAAGATCCAGGGTAAGGCCTAGGTATGTGAAAGCGTTCAAGGCGAAGAGAAGGGAGCCATCTAAGCAGTGGTTGGTTAAGCCATTGGGGCAGGTCCTTAGTTGTGTCGTGGACCCAAAGATCATGGTCTTGGTCTTACTGAAATTTAGAACAAGGCGATTTTGTGTAAGCCAGGTCTGAATACTACCAAAATCTGCAATCCGCTTAGAGCTGATATCAGTTAAATTTGTGGAGCTGATGTAGAGTACCATGTCATCAGCATATAGGAGGGTACTGCAGAAAAATGGGACTTTTGGGCCATTATTAATGAAGATTGAAAAAAGTAACAGGCCTAGAATGGAGCCTTGAGGTACACCTGTATTGATCGAGGTTAAGGCAGATTTGGCCTGATTTAAATTTAACATAGTGTTGCCTATTACTAAGCTAGCTGGCGAACCAGCAGATGGTAGGAGGGGAAATTCCCAGGGGTGACAGTTTAGATAAGAGGAGGGAGTGGTTTACAAGATCGAAGGCCTTGGTGAGATCGATAAAGATAGAGCCAGTATGCATTCCCAGTTTAACACTGTTGGTGAATCGGGTGAGTGCTGTGGAGGTGCTATGGGCCTGTCTAAAGCAGTGTTGGGCAGGGGACAGCAGGTTATATTTGTGAAGGTGATCAGTGACCTGTAGGGCCACAAGCTTTTCAGGCAGTTTACTGAGGACAGGCAGGATAGCTATTTGCCAGTAATTATACTAACATACTAAAAAGCCACCAGAATAGGCCAAATGGTCTGTCTTGTCTGCTTGAAAGCCAGCAACCTAGTGGCTGCTTGCCTTACCACCCTTCAGCCCCCAAGAGGGTCTTCTTTAGTTTCAGTTTCCCCTTGTACCTGTCCCACCCCTTCTTGAATCCCTCCACTGTACCCTCCACCAGCCTCCCAGGCAGCGTATTCCACGGCTCCACTACCCTCTTGGTGAAAAAATGCTTCCTATGCCCCCCGTTGTTCCCCATCCAGCTTCCACTCATGGCCCCTGGTTGTCCCCCCTTCTTTAGCCTAAAAAGCTCCTTTGTTCCACTCATGGTTATTCCTTTTACATACTTGAAAACCTATATCATATGTCCCCTGTCCCTCCTCTCCTCCAGTGAGTAAAGCCCAATCTCTTCCAGTCTCTCCTCATAAGGCTTCCCCTCCATGCCCTGAATCATCCTGGTTGCTCTCCTCTGGACCCTCTCCAGCAGTGCTATGTTCTTCTTCAGATGAGGTCTCCATAACTGTACACAGTACTCGAGCTGCAGCCTGACCAAGGCAATATACAGAGGGAGGATTACGTCCCTCCTTCTGGACATAATTCCCCTGGCTGTGCAGCCCAGTATCCTGTTTGCTTTGGCTGCAGTTCTTCTACAATTTCTACAGTACAATTATCTAAGCTCTCAGGATCACCTTTCTTGAATATTGGTAGAATCTTAGCCACTTTCCACTTCTTGGGGACAGAACTGGTGGTTAAAAATATATTGTATATCCTGGTAATTGGGGAGACTAGATGCGGGGCGGCAGACTTAAGTAGTTTAGGCTTGAGCCCATCAGGCAGGCAAGATCTGACCTGAAAATAAACTTGGGGGTTGGGGGGGGTTAGGTTTACAGTGTGGTCTAATGATTAGTGCACTGGATTGGGAACTGAGCAATCACAGGTTCAAACCCCATTAGTCAAGTAGTCACCAGTGACCTTTGACCCAGGGAAGCCATTTAACCTCACAGGGCTTTAGTCATCCCAGCTATGGAATGGGCAGGAACCGTGCCCCACTGGAAATGAGATGCTGCATCTCAGCTAGGCTACCCTGAGTAAATTAATCTGTGAAATAAGTAATTTACAGGTCATATCTGAATTGGTTGGCTTTCCAGGACAATTTATTTTCCAGGACAGTTTATTTAAATCAGTCGTTCATAAACATATATTTTTAACCCTGAAAAATAATTTGCATTGTAATAACTTTAACGGTTTTTATTGTAAATGGGACTGGGGTTGTCTGGTGCTTATTTAGTCTTAAAAAGACTAGTTGCCAAGGGGAAAAAGGTAATATTTTAGTGAGGAAGAGTCTGGTGTTTTGCTTTCTTAGTATTTCCTGCCATTTTTAAAAACAAATTATGATTTCTGTTGTAGTATGAAGGCAGAACTCAGAAGTGCTGCATTCAATTTCAGCAATCATGTTTGCTTTCATCTCTGATTTGAAAGAATAAGGGATAATGGCACAAATGCTGGAGGGTTTGATTAGAACTGAGCATTAAAAAGGCTTTTTATGGTAGCAGCAGTCAAAGGCTGCTCTGGAGAGGTCTGCATTTGGCAGCTTTGCAAGTTGTGAATAAAGCTTACCTTTGAAGTACAGAATGAAGAGTTATGTGGTTAACCCCTTCCTATGAGACGTCTGCCTATTGCGAATGCAAAATGAGCATAATCTTCATAGGTACCATTTAAAACTTGGCTGGACTTCAAGTCACTGTTTTTCTCTCTAAACTTTCTTGCCAGAATATTTTTGTTTCTAATGTAGATTCATCCAGAGCCATGCACTAGCATACTCCTGTCCTGGCACATGGAGCCAGCGGTAGGAACTGTCCCATAGAATTTAAGCTACATTATGAGTACCATTCCCATACCTTACACTTAGTTCTCTACAACAGTTTCTTTTTCCTTTGGAGATTGGTTGCTTCAGTTCCTGCTTTACACTTCTGTATAGCTCTTTTTATAAAAATTCAGTCCATGTTTGGCCGTTTTTTTTTTGTTTAAAAAAAAAAAAAAATCGTTTATCCAGAATGGTCCATCTGTGGCTTTCCAGTGACTGAGTGTAAGTATTCCTCATGTGCCCCGACTTTCCTGGGTGAAAGCACACACACGCTTCCTCCTGTGCTTCATTTTCAAGAGTGTATCACTTGGTGCTGGTTGTGTGACGTCATTCACACAACTTAAGTGCGATTTCAGCGCATTTTCTTTAATTGCTTTAAAACTTCAGCTTTTTCACTGTTTTTCCCCTAACTTTATTTTTCATCTAAGTAGGTCTCTAGGGGCTTGCGTAGACCCCTCTCTGATCTGTGTTACAGAGCAGCATCTCTGCTTTTCTTGCTGCAATGATCAGTTTAGATAGATTACAGGAGGGGTCCAGAAAATTTTAGTGCATACACAAAATGGTCTTGGTGACCATTTTATGCCAAATGTAGTAACCGAGAATCCTGTCCCTAGGTTCCTCAGTTAGGAATCACTGTGATGCTACGAAACCTGTTGTGAAATCAGCATTACTGGCCAGTTAACTGCTTAACAATTGATACCAACCATTTAGTTGAAAATTGATAAATGTCTTATGAGATTTGTTTTTATACAGATTACCATTAAGCCATGTTTGTTGGATTTGATCTGCCCTACAAATTGGCAAAATGTTAAACAGCCAATGACTTGGCGGGAGTTAGGGTGGAAGTGTATGATCCACTACTGTAGGAACCCGGAGATTACTGCAGAATGCTCAGCAGCGCATTTGGCAGAATGCTGTCAGCGGCTAGCCACACTCTCCTATGTTATCTGGTTGTGTGACCACTTAAACCTTTCTGGGATCAAGTGTTTGGGGAGGGCGGTGTCAGTGAACTCATACAGTGGTACATAGCCTTGACTCCTGAGGCAGTCCTAGTCCTACTCTGCCCTGGGAATATCACTAGTAATAAGATATTTACAAGGTTGCTGTGGAGTCTTAAAAGAGCCACAAAACAGTGATAAGCCATAATCTGGTTCAACAAGGAATTCCAGCCATTCCGCAGTGGGAAGATACTATCATTGAAATTTATAAAATGGAAAAAAATAACAGCTGGACTTAGAAACACTCGAGCCAAATTTCAGAATCAATGGAATGGTTGATTGTTGGATATTATGAATCGTAGGTCAGAATTTGTACTATGAGATGGAATTGATGAGCTGGGGAATTGGTAGGGTCTACCTGGAACTGTAATGTATTAAATTTTTTTACCTGTGTTGCTGTCTGTAACAATTTTTTTTTTTTTTTTAAATAAAATTAAGTTTAAAAACAGCCAGTAACATCACTGGGGAAAACCTAGAAAAGCACAACAATTCTGCTTATATTTCACATTTCATTTTTTTATATTTTATCTTTCATTGTTTATTACTAAGGGCAGCTCCTTGAAAATAGAACCCCTTTTCCACAGACTTTATCGGATCCTGCAGCATGTCGTCATATGTTGTCAAAGTTCTAGCTTTATGAAGCAGAGTTAGTTGCCATTGAAATTATGCTGTTACAAGCAGGGGAGTATGACATCACGTTTAGCCAAGCAACAGGAGCAGATGAAGTCAAAAGTACAAGAATCCTGTTTTTTTGTTGTTTTTTTCCCCTGCCTTACCCCCGGTTCCCCAGCCTACCTCTCACTCAGGACTTGGGTTCCCCAGTCTACCTCTCACTCAGGCCGTACAGTCCCTTCTTCTTCTTGCCCGCCTGTCACCCCCCCCCCCCGCTGCCATCACCCGTCACAGCATCCTGCTGTCACCAACAACCAGAGAGTTCCAGCTCTAATGCTACCAGAAGGGCTCCCTCCCCCGCCAAGGGGAAAGCGAGAAAGAGGAGAAGTCTGAACACTGCCTGCCTGGAACGCTGGGTGCAGGGGATGGGATTGCTGCGCTCTGAGGTCTGTGGCATGGGGAGGGAGGAAGGCCATCATCTGGCAGAGCTGGAGCAGGCTCTTTTTTTCCATTTTCATGTCCCACCCACCTCCCACGTAGGAGGGCACGGCTATGGTGACCTAGGATGGTGACATCCGGCGCATAGTCACCCACGCTGTCAGGGATGTCACCACAAGCTACTAGAGAGCGGTGCTACTCACCCTCCGGGAGTGCCCAGCTGACGCTTGGAACTCCCTCCCTGCCAGCATCCACTCCTGGCACCCGAGCTTGGGGCACGAACCCTAGTCGCCAACATGCAGAGTAATCACCCATTGCTCGGCACCATGGGGCCATCAGGATCCTATTTTAATACAGTATTCCTTTTTTTTTTTTTTTTTAGTAATTTCTTTTTATCCCCTGGTTGCCCCACCCTGCTCTGTCCGCCGCCTCTTCTTCCCCAGCCCATCAGCCCACTGTCCCTCAGACTTACCAATTTGCCCCTTGCACTGCCCCACAGACCCCCCCCCGTGTGGCAGAGCCACCTGTGTGGCCCTGTTCCTGAGAGGTGTTTAGCTTGGTTGCAGGACAGTGTGCCCAGTAGGCAGGTGCAGGACCTGCAAGGAGAGGAAGCTTCATCCTGCAGGTCTGGGTGGTTTTCTGCTTTTTCTGTTTCCCTCAGCCCTCAGACACTCCGGGATGCGTGGCGGCTTGATGTGCACCGCACACTGACGTCTTCCACTGGGAGTGTCTTCCCTCCCAAACTGCTGCTCAAGCCTGCACCTCCACCTATGGCCACCTAGGTGGCGGTCACACAGTGGAGCAGGCAACACTCCCTCCCATTGGGACGCTCAGTCCTGCTACCCCTGGCCGACCCCTGAGTGGCCTGTGCCTATTCCCGAACTCCGGACGCCAGCATGGCGGCAGGTAAGACCCAAGTGCCTAAGCCCTTCTTGCTACTGGACCAGCCCCTAGTACAGTATTCCTTAGTAACAGAGTATATGGGAAGATAAAATCAAGAAATCTGGGAAATTAAAATACAATTATATATAATTTTGTAATGTTTTCCCATAGGTGACACCATCTCTCTTAATCTGTTTTCCTCAGTTTTTCTCATACTTACCATTTTGATCTGGGTAAAGAAAAGTTTCTTCTTTCCTAAGATGATTCCTTTTGGATGTACACTGTGCTAGATACAGTACAAGCATTTCAATACCTCTATGGATGCTTCATCTGGTATATAGTAAAAAGGAACTTTAAGGCCTTGAAGCATTATATCTAATAAATAAATTATCCTCAAGAAGATCGCGGTGTCAGCAAGGCATACCAGAAAAATGCTACCACACACACCCTTAGGTAAAACCCACCAGCAGCTTTTGAAAGATTTATTGACACTTCAACATATGTTCATACAACAACGAAAAGGACACAAAGCTCCTGCCCTTTCAAATGAACTTTACAATTCTCAGCAAGTTATAGGTCTGTAGTAAACGGCATTCCCAGCTTATTACTGTCCCATCTTTGTTAAAAATATACATTTTTATGCCATTTAATCATGATTTAAACAATGTCAACAAGCTGCTTCCTCATCTGAAATAACAGCCTCGATGTATCCCTGAAATGGCCACCAGCATCCTGCAGGATGATGTCATCGTAGCGAGAGCGCTCTAGCTGCATTACTTGACCTCAGTGATGCAAAGTAAATACAAGTGCACCTTTGGCCCATTATTGCTCTTCCATATGTAAATCAATGCTTCACTTGTGCAGGCTTCCCCCATCTGCAGTTGTATGTCACTGCTGACTTGGAAGCAGAACTGTTTTGGTACAAGAGCTAATTCTGATTCCAAAATCCATCCAGAGCCTCTTTTCAATAGACACTACATATTTTTGCTAAAGTAAAGGGACACTGTCCGCTTTTTAACCATTTTTCAGCTCCTCAGTGATAGTTGTACCTGTTAACTGAGCTCTACCCAGTAATTGCTCTGATTATGTTTCAAATGCATATTTGCTGTCTTTAATCATCATATAACTGGTGATCCGCCATCATGACTGACTCTCCAGTCTTGATAAAACGCTGTAATAACCCACAGAATTCCGTAATAACTCGATAGTGGGTTATTACAACATTTTCCTCCTCATGCTCTCACTTCACTGAAGTGCGAAAGAGAGCACGCTATACTTGTGCAAGTATGGTGACTGCTTAGGGAAACTCTCAGACAAATACAGTTTTTCTCTCTAAAATCTTGCACCAGTTATTGAAAATAAAAATGCCTGTGCTAAGATTGTTTTATGAGGATTTTTCTCACACCCTCGTTGTGTGATAATCTCATAAGCCCCTTGAGCTTTGCTCTCCAGGTTTGTAGATTATCACACACCTTGGGTGTGCGAAAAATGCTAAGACACACCTGCACAACACGATATCCAGTGATATGGGCAAGTGAAACTGTGTGACTTAATAAGCGCAACTCAGTTTGATTGTCTGCCAGATGCACGAATGGAAAAGGTTAGAAAGGTGTGTTGTGAGCTACAGTGAGAGGTACAGAACGGGCGAGTGAGGAAGAGAGTGAACGGTAGAGGGGAGCGCTGGTGTACTACCATAAGATACGTAGTTGGGGCAGGCACCTGCTTGGTGCTGTGGATCGAGTGACTACATGCAGTGTAGGAGGTTCCAGGTTCAGACCTCAGTAGGTGCGTGTACTTATTTTGCAAAGTGTGTGTTTATGTACGTAATAATTTGTGGTGTTCTGTACTTAAAATTTTCTGTCCCTGTTCCTTGACCATCCAGAACTGTGCTCCATTGTCCCCCGAATAGCCTTCTCCCAAGTTGCTTCCTTACCCCATTGTCAGGCCCCCCCCCCAAAGAGTTGATTATAATATGTAAGGGGGGTGCAGGGGGCACAGCCCCTCTACATGAAACGTTAAGTAAAATTGCTTCGCAGCTTGAGTTGTGCCGGTCGCTTATGTTGTAGTTGCTGTAGTGCACAGACGCTGTGTGTTTTCGGCGTTGTGCACTCGCTAATGTGTAGGGCTGTATTATTTTGTTGCCTTTATGACATGGAACCGCACGGCATTATTCTGTATTTTCATATTGCCGTGGTCTGTTCCTTCCCCACACATCCCTGATATAGGTATGGCGCTGAATCACACCAAACTTGTGCATGAACGAGTTCAGTGATTTTGGAGGCATGCAAAGTGAACAGCTTGTTCCCTACACTGTTAACTGCACTAATTTCTGCAGTAGCAGCCATTTCATATAGAAATTGTTTGAAAAGTGAGGCAGGGACTCTGCGGTTCCACATCAGTGTGTGCATGCGTGGAGTTCCATTTTCACGTTTCAAACAATGGTTTCTATAAAAAAAAGCTCTCAGCTTGAAAAATGACTGCTACTGTAGAAATCAGCGGAGTTAGTATACATCAAGCTGTTTACTTTATATGCCTTCAGAAATCACCAAACTCGTGCATGCACAAGTTTGGTGTGATTCAGCGCCAGTCTCTCCCTCACCCCTGACCCTGATTCACTATGGGAGACTGTGAGCTGACACACTGGCCACTGTTACTCCCTGCTGATAACCAGCATAAGGCATTTTCCGCCTTTCTGTTGGAGAGGCGCTCCTGTCATTCAGTACCCGCTTCTAGCTGCACTAATTTGATGCTCACTCTATCTCATGATAGGCCCTCATGGCATGCAAATACATGCCCGTACTTTCTTTTATTTTGATGTATTCTTTGTCATGATGTTACCTGTTGTTATTCTACCTCTCAATACTGTTAAGTATCTTGCTGACATACTGTCAACTCTCTGCCATGATGTTACCTGTTGTTATTCTTCCTCTCAGTGTTATGTATCCCGTTGACATACTGCCAACTTTACCTTTGTATAGCCATTTGTACCGTTTGCTGTTCCACCCACTTGTTCGTGGGCCAGTATGTTACCTTGACTCTGTATTATGTTTTTTATGTACTCTGTAACCTCCCGGGTCACACCTGAAAATAGGCACTTGTTGTCTAGTGTGCTTACCTGGTTAACAAAAGCAAATAAATAAATAAATACCTATGTCAGGGATGCGTGGGAAGGAGCAGACTGTGGTGATATGGTCGGGACAAGTAAATATCATTTTTGTAAAAAATAATGATTAAAAACAGCAAATATGCATTTGAAATGTAATCTGAGCAGTTACTGGGTAGAGCTTAGTTAACGGGGACAACTGCTACAGAGGTGCTGAAAAATGGTTAAAGCTGACAGTGTCCCTTTAAAGCACAAACCGTCTCGTATCAACTGAGGGTTCATCGCAGCAAAATATTTAGCTGTGAAAGCCGTATTTAGAAATGAAATCTGAGAGACACATTCATGCCCAGTAGCCATCATAGGTTGTAAGCCCATGAAAAAGCTCTTTTAGACGAGGCATTGCACTCTTCTGCAGCTGGAAGCCATCCAGAGATATAGACGACTGAATCTCTTCAGCATTAATACTATATTGCAGACATTTTTAGAACATTGTGATCTTATTGAAGGACAAGCTGTGCCTAAATACCTTGAGATTTTGGTTTGATTCCCACAAGATCTGCTTGTATACTGTGTGACCCTAAGTAAGTCACTTTTACTCCTTATGCTCCCGGGACACACCTGAACATGAGCTTCGGCTCAGTGTGCCATTTCTGGCCAAAAATTATAAAATAAATACATAGATACGTATATAAATAAATAAGTAGAAATAAAAAATGTATCCCTCTGAGCTTCAGAGTATGCCCCCGTGACTAGCTGGAAGAAGCTAGATCCAGTAGCTTTGTTCAGTCTTGTGGATACCCTCGAGTATATGGTAAAATGAGATCCTATCCCCCTCAGGCCTCCATTTCTCTAAGGCGAACATGTAAAAGGCCACCCCTCTAACCAGGGCCTTGTAAGTTTATGTGGTCTCAACCATAATGTTAAAACTAATTGAAAATATAAGGAAGAGGTTGTGGTACTGTCCCTCTCTGCTACATTTTTGGTTGTAGTATCCTCCCTTCCTGCAAGCATTTTGAGTTGTAGTGTTGTTCCTCTCCCTAGCATTTGGGGCTGCAGTCTTCTCCTCCTCTGCAGTATTTAGGGTTGCACTGGTCTTCCTCTTCCCAGCATTTAGAATCACGGTGTTCTCCCTCCCCCAGCATTTAGGGTCGCAGTGTTCTCCGTCCCCCAGCATTTAGGGTCGCAGTGTTCTCCATCCCCCAGCATTTAGGGTCGCAGTGTTCTCCGTCCCCCAGCATTTAGGGTCGCAGTGTTCTCCTCTCCCAGCATTTAGGGTCGCAGTGCTCTCCTTTCCCAGAATTTAGGGTCGCAGTGCTCTCCTTCCCCCAGCATTTAGGGTCGCAGTGTTGTCCTCCCCAGCATTTAGGGTCGCAGTGTTCTTCCTTCCTCAGCATTTAGGGTCGCAGTGCCTCCTCCCAGCATTTAGGTCGCAGTGCTCTCCTCCTCAGCATTTAGGTCGCAGTGCTCTCCTCCCAGCATTTAGGGCCTAGTGCTCTCCTTTCCCAGAATTTAGGTCGCAGTGCTCTCCTTCCCCCAGCATTTAGGGTCGCAGTGTTGTCCTTCCCCCAGCATTTAGGGTCGCAGTGTTCTTCCTTCCCCAGCATTTAGGGTCGCAGTGCTCTCCCTCCCCAGCATTTAGGGTCGCAGTGCTCTCCTTCCCCAGCATTTAGGGTCGCAGTGCTCTCCCTCCCCAGCATTTAGGGTCACAGTGCTCTCCTTCCCCAGCATTTAGGTCGCAGTGCTCTTCTTTCCCAGAATTTAGGTCCAGTGCCTCCTTCCCAGCATTTAGGGTCGCAGTGTTGTCCCTCCCCAGCATTTAGGGATCACAGTGTTCTCCTCCCCAGCATTTAGCGTGCAGTGTTCTCCTCCCCAGCATTTAGCGTTGCAGTGCCCTCCTCCCCAGCATTTAGCGCTGCAGTGTTCTCCTCCCCCAGCATTTAGGATCACAGTGTTCTTCCTCCCCAGCATTTAGCATTGCAGTGGTCCCTCCCCAGATTTTAAGGTCACGCTGTTCTCCTCCCCAACATTTAGAATCATGGTGTTCTCCCACCCCCAGCATTTAACGTTGCAGTGTTTTCCCTCCCCCCAGCATTTAGGGTCACTGCATTCTCCCTCTCCCAGCATTTAGGATCACAGTGTTCTTCCTCCCCCAGCATTTAGGGTCGCGGTATTCTCCCACCACCAGCATTTAGGGTCGTGGTGTTCTCCCTCCGCCAGCATTTAGTGTTGCGGTGTTCTCCCTCCGCCAGCATTTAGTGTTGCGGTGTTCTCCCTCCGCCAGCATTTAGTGTTGCGGTGTTCTCCCTCCGCCAGCATTTAGGATCACGGTGTTCTCCCTCCCCCAGCATTTAGGGTCACAGTGTTCTGCCTCCCCCCTCCCCCAGCATTTAGGATCACGGTGTTCTCCCGCCCCCAGCATTTACTGTCACAGTGTTCTTCCCCAGCATTTAGGGTCACGGTGTTCCCCCTCCTCCCCCAGCATTTAGGGCTATTGTGTTCCCTCTTGCTACCCCAGCATTTAGGCCTGCCGCATTCCCTCCTCCTTCCCCAGCATTTAAGGGTTACAGTGTTCTCCCACCCTTGTCATTTGGCGTTGCAGTTTTCTACCTCTGCGCAGCATTTAGGGTTACAGTATTCTCCCTCCACCAGCATTTAGGGTTGCAGTTGTCACACAGCCTCATCGCCACCTCCCCCCAAGCATTTAGGGTTGCAGTTCTCACACACCCTCATCATCCCCCCAGCATTTAGGTGGCAGTGTTGTACCGCCCGCAGCATTTAGAGTCACAGTGTTCTCCTCCTTCCCTGGCATTTAGGTTGCATTGTTCTCTCCCCACCCCCAGCATTAGAGGTTGTAATATCTCTTCCCCTTCAGCATTTAGGTTTAGTGTTCTCCACCCTTCCCCCGCCAGCATTTAGGGTCGCAGTGTTCTCCCTCCCACCCTTCCGCCCAGCATTTAGGATCACAGTGGTCTTTTTTTGCCCCCATCATTTAGGGTCGCAGTGTTCTCCCTCTCTGCAGCATTTAGTGTTGCAATATTCTACTTTTCCCCATCCCAGTATTTATCAGGTCTTGCTGTGCCACTTGTGCCATTGGAGCCAAAAAGGATTTTTATTTTTAAATAGCAATATTTAAAATGGTTTGGCACCATTATGTAGAGTTAAAAAAAGTCCTACTTACCATATGGCATAAAAAAATGATGTTTTTGAAGATTTTGGCTCAAAGAGATAAAAAGCCAGAGCTTGCCTGGTTTAGTGTTGCCGTGTTCTCTCCCCCCCAAAAAGTTTGGCTTACTGTATCTTCGAACCCCCCCCCCACTGGGGTCTCTCAGAGTGGGAAAACAGATTTTGCGCCTGTTGCAAGGTTCAAAGTTAAGTTTTGCAGCCACTAGCCAGCAGGGCTAGTGACTGGGGAAAATCCACTAGCCCAACATAGTTTCCACTGGTCCAGCTGAAGTATTTACTGAAATGTACCTTCTGTGGTACAAGCCCTCAGAGCTGATGAAAGGAAAATCTACTAGCTGGATATAAGATGCATCCGCATTTGAATAGTGGGCTAGTGCCAGTTTCGAGCCCTGTGAAGAAAACTTTTTTGGCCAGTTGGGTAAAATATTTTCTGGTCCAGGACTAGCAGGTGCTAAGTCAAACTGTAAACCTTGTTATGGAAAACTGTCTTTTGCAAGTGAGACACAAAGTTATGCAGCAGGGATTGAATGCCATGGGAGACTGTAACTGGCTACCTAATTTTTTTTTTTTTTACCATTAGCTAATCTTCAATTATACTGCCAGAAACTATTTATGGACTACATCCTGGTGAGTTGGTGGGAGAGGGAAACTTGATGGCGCACTAGTCCCCACCCCAAAAAAATATGAATGTATGTTAGATGTTCAGAAACTCAATATTAGAATGAAGCCTTTCATAACATAGGGCTTGCGTTAACCCCCTACTGAAGTCCCTAAATGAAATTTTTGAGGATTTTGAAGCACAAAAATAAAAGCAGTGCTTCATCACTGACCCAGTATATCGAAAGGTTTGTACCTATATCATTAGCAGAAAAAGTGTCAGGTAATGTAGTACAGTGACACTCCAGCAGTTTTCTGACCCTAAGATTTTCAGAGCTGATGACTCCCAACATTTGAAGCAGGGGCTCAAACTGACCCCTACTTTACTCATGCTAAGGCAAGCCCTGATAACATTAAGTAAAGGTTTGAAAGTGATGTTTGTTACTAGCGTTTGGGCAGACCTTACAGTATTCTGAATTACATTTTCAACTGGGTTTAACCTTATAGCTGACACCAAGGACAGTGCTAAGATATCTTGTATTAAATCCCAGCTAAACCTGCCAGTGGCTTACTTTGTGACCTTGGGCAAGTCTTTTGACCCGTTGCTTAAGTCAAAATAAAATAACTGGACTGCAGTAGACAAGCATTTCCAATGACTTGACCTTGGTGAATAAATTGTACTGTATCTTAACAAAACACTGATTGTTATTTTGTTTTGGGAAATGGGTGGATGCATGCTCTTATTTAAAGACTAATGAAGCACAGGAACCTTTTCCTGTTCTTGCATACATGACAGATACTCACATGTAGAAACTATGTTGATTGGGATTTTTAAAATGGTACATCTGTAGGCACTGCAACAGACTAGTACAGATTCTCATGTATTTCATAAAGTGTGCTAGAAGGTAATCTAGAATTAGTCTCAAAACTGCTTTTGTGTGGAGCCAGTTAAGTACTTAAACCTGACATGAGCATTTACACTGCACACAGTGGCTCAGTCTCTTCACCTGGCAAGGTTATTATCTGAGCAGCATATGTCCATTCCGGACTATTTTGTAACTATTATAATATTGAATAAAAACAAACTTCCCCCCCAATTGCTTCACTTTGTTTGCATGTAATCCTTTCATGTCAGATAAACCGTCATCTACTAACATACTAAAATGCCAGCAGAGGAGGCCTAATGGTCTTTTTTGTCTGCTTGATGGTCAACACTCCTACTGGGTGTCGACTTTGCTGTCCCCAACACCCCCTTGGGGTTCTCTGTCCCCAGTTCAAGATGTTTCCCTTGTATTGGACTTCGTCAGCTTCACCCTCCCCCTATATCTGTCCTAGCCCCTCTTAAACCCCTCCACAGTTTCTACCTCCACCAGTCCCTTGGGCAGTGCATTCCATGGTTCCACCACCCTCTCAGTGAAGTAACACCTCCTCCTCTCCCGTCTGAATCTCTTCCCCGCTTCCACCCATGTCTTCTAGTTGCCCCCCTCCTTTCCTTTGGCGCTCCCTGACAGAGTCTCCCTTGTTAATCCCCTTTATGTTCTTGAAGACCTCTGTCATGTCTCCCCTGTCCCTCCTCTCCTCCAGGGTGTACATGTTGAGCTCCTCGAGTCTCTCCATGTAGGTCCTTTCCCATAGGCCCCAGATCATTTGGTTGCCCTCCTTTGTACCCTCTCCAGGAGTGCAATGTCCCACTTTAAGTGCGGTCTCCAAAACTTCACACAGTACTTGCGGTGCGGCCTAGCTAAGCAGTTATACAGAGGGAGGATCACTTCCGCCCTTCTAGAGGTAGTCCCCCTAATGATGCATCCCAACATCCTATTGGCTTTTGCCGCTGCCCTCCTACAAGTCTCAGAGTTGTTCATTCTGACATCCACCCCCCCCCCCGGTCCCCCTTGCCCTTTGAGACTTGTAGTGTGTCTCCCCCAGGGTATACCCTTGGCCCGGATTTCTGGCCCCCAGATGCAGAACCCTGCATTTCCCTGCATTGAACTTCATCTCAAACAACATGAAGTCTTGCTGTATTCTGACATAATGCAGTTAGACCCAGCACTTGAACTACCCCGGAGAGGAAGGAGTTAACTCTATGCAGAAGCACAGAACGTTGAGCTCGAGCTTGGTTTTCAAACCTCTGTCTGTGGTACTTCCCAGTGTAACCGTCAGATTCTTTACTCCGCCAAACAGTGAAGTCACTCCGGAAATTCTTCTGCTTGGTTTGGTAAAGTTTAAAAAGCGTTTGGTTAAACCGTTCTATTTGATATTTTTTCGGTTTTCCACCTTCTGTCTACGGTACAGGTAGTGTAGTAGATAGGTAGTGACTGTGTTTTATTGTGATAAAAGTGTGGAAATTGTTCCTTCTTCCGTTTCATATCTGTCGGTCCGGTTAGGAACCGACCTTATTTCAGCTTTGTTTCAAATTTGAATTTTTCTGGGATTAGAGTGATGTTCTGGTACCGATCGGTTCCAAAAGAACCGGGCCTTTTCTGGTTCTTTTTTAAAACCCGTGACACGGTTTGTAACAGATTGGTTATTAATTACCTGGCTTGAAAGCTGGTATAGGGTAGTTTAGTAGGTTGGCCATGTCTGAGAAACCCAAGAAGAAAACCGGTCCCACTGGGTTTCAACACTGTACTGGGGTGTGGGTAGGCCTTTGACAAGGCCGACCCCCACCTCATCTGTGTTTATTGTCTGGGGTTTGACCACCTCAAGTCAGACTGCCAAATTTGCAAAAACTTTCCCAAAACCACTCTAAAAAAAAGACTGAGTAGGCTGAAGGAAAGGGAGGCCGAGAAGTCTGTAGATCCGGATGGCCAGCCCGGTTCGGTTGTGGATGAACCTGAGGAGGTGCCTACTGACCTAGGCGATACCTCCTCGGGCAAAAGGAGAGCCGACTCTGAGGGTCCGGTTCCGTCAAAAAAGAAACGAAAGTCTGCTGGTTCGGATCCAGTACTGCATACTCCAACCGCGGATGAGATAGCCAAAGCGATTAGCATTGTTCAGTTGCTTCGCCCGGTTCCGTCCTGTCGGTTAGGTGGTTGGTTCGGTCGGATATGTCTCCTTCCAATTATGATGCAGATGCTTTTTATGAGGAGTGGAAGGGGAGACGAAGACTATCCTGATGATGAAGACGAAGATGACGACCTGGGGGGATCTGGATGTGCCCATTGAACTGGACATCTCCCCAGACAGGCCTTCTAATGTCTGCCCTCCCAGGCTTTCTGAGTCCCCTTCACACTTCTTGTTCTACAAGAAGGTGGCCGAAACCCTCCAGCTCCCTGTGGTTGAAGCTGCTGAGGAGGAAGAAGAGCCTGATTTTGTGGAAATGATGGACATCCCTCTTCATAAGTCCTTGGGGAAACGGACACAAAAGATTTTACAAACTCCTAACTCACTACCTCCAGTGGATAAAAGAATGGACAGGAGGTATATGTTATCAGGCTCAGGTATGGAGTTCCTTTATACTCATAGCAGCCATGTTGGGGTAGTGTAGGCTGCAGCCTGTGACAGGGCTAACATTCCTTTGGCGTCACACACCCCTGGACAAGGACTCCGGGAAAGTTGATGCCATGGCCAAAAAACAATACTTGGCATCCTCTTTGGGACTTAGGCAGGCAAACTGTATGGCCTACACAGCCAGGTACCAGAAGTCCAGGTGGGATACTGTTCTGGAACTGGCTAAACAGGCCTCCCCCCAGCTAGCCAAGGAGCTGGAGGGGGTGGCTGCGGATGGAATTGAGACATCTAAAGTACAGTTTCACACTGCTGTGGACTCCAGTGATGTGGCATCAAGAGTCATGGCTACATCTGTGTCTCTCAGAAGACATGCTTGGCTCAGATGTACTAGCCTATCACAGGATACCCAGACTAAGGCTATGGATTTTCCTGTAGTTGGTAACTCTCTGTTTGGGGAGCAGACAGAGGCTTACATGAAGAAAATGGATGAATACAGGACCACTCACAGGAGTGCACAGGCCAAGGAAAGGCAGGCCACTCCACAAAAGCAGCAGTCCAGGGGCAGGCTCTTTCACAGGCCTTTTTACCAAGCCCAAGCCGCCTCTTCTTTCCCACAGAGGGTGTTCTTCCGAGGGAGGGGCAGGAGGGGGATGAGCAGGGCTGCTTCCTCCTCCCAGTCTAAGGCTCCTGCCAAGTAGACACCCTGAGGTGTCAGCCCGGGTCGACTCCCCTATCCCAGTAGGAGGCAGGCTGGCTTACTACTTTCAGGCCTGAAAGTCTGTGACCTCAGACAAGTGGGTCCTGGGAGTAGTAAGCCAGGGACTGGCCCTCCGCTTCAGAAGGTTCCCAAAAAGGAGAGCCAGGTATTTTCCACCTGCATTAATCTCAGAAACCCTTGCCCTAGAGGCAGAGGTTTCCTCTCAGAGTCGTAGAGAAGGTTCCTACTTAACACAGGGGAAAAGGCCTGTACTCCAGGTACTTCCTTACCCCAAAGAAAACAGGGGAGTGGCGACCCATCCTGGACCTAAGGTATTTGAACAAACACATGTCAAAACCCAAATTCAAAATGGTAACTCTGGGAATTATCCTTCCTTCTTTAAGGCCAGGGGATTGGCTAGCATCTCTGGACCTCAAGGATGCCTACTTCCATATCCCTATCAGGTGCGCCCACAGAAAATACCTCAGGTTCGAGTTGCCTTCAGGCCATTATCAGTTCAGGGCCATGCCATTTGGCCTAACATCAGCTCCAAGGGAGTTCACAAAGTGCCTTGCAGTAGTGGTGGCTTACCTCAGAAGACAGGGTATCACCATTTTTCCATATCTGGATGACTGGCTAATCGTAGGTCAGTCATCAGACCAGGTCAGGTCAGCTCTGCAAACCACCCAGGACTTGCTCAGTTCTCTGAGGTTTCTTCTCAATCTTCCAAAATCTGTCCTCGAACCGGTACAACTTCTCACCTTCATAGGGATAGAATTGGATACTATCCAAGCAAAAGCTTTCCTTCATCTGGCAAGGTTAAAGGCCCTAGTAGATCTCGCTTCCTCTTTTCGACCTCAGGTTTCTCATCCAGCGAAACAGTTCCTTCAACTCCTGCGCCACATGGCAGCCTCCACTGCAGTGGTACAGGGAGCCAGATTTCAGATGTGGGACATTCAGTTCCACCTAAGGTCCTTTTGGTCACAGAGAAAGGGCTCTCTCACCAAACTGATTCCAGTGACCCAGACTCTGGTCCAAGCTGTCCAGTGGTGGCTGGACCAGGACAACCTCAGATAAGGGGTTCCATTTCTTCATCAAGCCCCATCAGTAGTTCTAACTACGGATGCTTCTCTCCTAGGTTGGGGAGCCCACCTGGGAGCCCTGACAGCTCAAGGGGTCTGGTTTCCACAGGAGTCTCTCCTTCATATCAACCTCCTGGAACTTAGGGCGGTTTTCCTAGCCCTTCAGAGCTTCTCAGATTCAGTCAAGGGCAAGGTGGTCCAAGTCAGAACAGACACCACCACCACAATGTGGTATATCAACAAGCAGGGAGACCCTTGGTCCACGGCCTTGTGCACAGAAGCCATGAAGCTGTGGTCTCTGGCCTGTTCTCTTCAGACTTCCCTGGTAGCAGTTCACCTTCCAGGGAAGGACAATGTGCTAGCAGATGCTCTGAGCAGAATTTCACAGGGACATCACGAATGGTCCCTGGATCCTCACATCCTGAAGGTCATCTTCTCCAGGTGGGGCACTCCAGAGATGGATCTCTCTGCAGCACCGGACAATCATCAACTTCCTCTGTTTTGTTGCAGACCTCCAGTCCTGGGGATGGTACCCTGGATGCTCTCATTTTGGACTGGAAGGGCAGGCTTCTCTATGCCTTCCCTCCCTTCCCTTTGCTGTTCAGAGTTCTGATCAATATCAGAACTCAGCCCTGCACAGTGATACTAGTGGCTCCAGATTGGGGCAGACAGCCTTGGTATCCTCTACTGCTGTCCTTGACAGTGTCACGTCCACTGTCTTTTCCCAGGAAATACAATCTCCTGTCCTGCTCCCAGGGGCAGATCTGATACCCCAGTCTCCAGTCTCTCAGTCTCAAGGCCTGGCTCTTGAAGAGTTAGAATATGCAGCACTACATCTCTCTCTCAGGGAGTTCTGGATATCCTGAAGGTCTCCAGGAAACCTGCCACTAGAAAAACTTACAGTTCCAAATGGAAGAGGTTCAGTATTTGGTGCTCTCAGAAAGGCATTGTGCCTGATTCTGCAGATATTTCCACAACCTTAGATTATCTAGTTCATCTGAATAGTCTAGGCCTTAGGCCTGCCACTCTGAAGGTTCATCTAGCAGCTGTCTCTGCATTTCTTTCAGCAGGAAAGGGCTCTTCCCTGGCATCTCATCCTGTTTTTCAGGAAGTTTTTCAAAGGGCTGATTCACATTAACCCTCCCTTTAGGGAGCCTGCTCCGCCTTGGGATCTTAATGTCTGCATTGTTCAGCTTATGCAGCCACCCTTTGAACCTCTGGCTTCGGCCAAGTTGAAGTACCTGACCTGGAAAACTGTGTTCCTGGTAGCTGTTACTTCTGCTAGGCGGATTAGTGAATTACAGGCCCTGTCAGTTGACCCTGACTTCATATCCTTCCATAGGGGTAAAGTGGTCCTAAGAACCAGTAGGAGCTTCTTGCCCAAAGTGGTATCGGATTTTCATCTGAACCAGTCTGTATCTTTCCCTGTGTTTTTCACTGACCATTCTTCTTCAAGAGAAAGAAGATTACATAGTTTGGATGTTAAGGGCTCTTAGCTACTACATAGAGCATACTAAGGCACACAGAAATGACTCTCTTCAATTGTTTCTCACTTATGGTGAAGTGGGAAAAGGTAAGCCTGCCACTAAGAGAACTGTTGCCAGGTGGATTGTTTCTTGTATGCAGTTCTGCTGTGACAAATTGGGTAGAACACCCCCTTCAGGCCTGAGGGCTCACTCGACTAGGGGTACATCTGCTACTCTAGCTGCAGCCAGAGGTATACCCTTGTTAGAGATCTGCAAAGCAGCCACCTGGAAAACACTACATACATTCACCAAGCATTACTCCCTGGACATCCAGGCTAGGAGTGATGCTAGGTTTGACACAGCAGTACTGCAGAGCTTGTTCCCAAAGTAGGTTCTGCATTCCCTCCTCCATAGGGAACTGTTTGGTAGTCTGCATTATGTCAGAATACAGCAAGACTTCATGTTTGAAGAAAAAATTACTCACCATAGTAATGTTGTTTATTCTAATGGAGTCTTGCTGTACTCTCCCGCCTCCCTCTCAAAACCTAGTTTTGGGAAGTGGGCTGGCAGGTACAGTGTTACACCTCAGGGGTATACCTTGTACCCTCCCTCTTTGGTGGGGTAGATGTTGTTGTTACTTTTCCCGTGTTTTTATAGTTAAATATTGTGACTACCTTTCCTTCTTGGGTTCTCGACTTGAGTCTTTTTGGAACCAAAAAATCTTTTGCCCTTTTGGCTATATGTTTTGAACAATTTCCATACTATAGTACTTAGTTTGCTCATAAGAATGTGACGGTTACACTAGGAAATATCACAGACAGAGGTTTGAAAACCGAGCTCAAGCTCAACGTTCTATGCTTCTACATAGAGTTAACTCTTTCTTCTCTGGGGCAGTTCAAGTGCTGGAGCTATCTGCATTATGTCAGAATACAGCAAGATTCCATTAGAAGAAACAACATTACTATGGTGAGTAATTTTTTCTTCCACTTTCTGGACCACCTTTCCAGAGCCTCCAGGTCCTCCTGCAGGGCCACTCTTCTCATCCAACACCGCTCCCAGCTTCGAGTCATCTGCAGAGAGACCCATTTCACTCCTGATACCCTTCCTTATGTCAGAGACATAGGTGTTGAAAAGGAGGGGCCCTAGTACCGATCCCTGGGGAACCCCCACTAATTACCCTCCTTGGAGATGAGACTAGCCCCCCAACCACCACCCTCTGAGTATGCTTCGAGAGCCAGTTTCCTATCCATCTGATCATCTGCATCCCCACCCACATTTCCCCCAGCTTAGCCAGCAGGCCACTGTGAGGTACCGAATCAAATGCCTTGTTGAAGTCTAGAAAGAGGACGTCCACCGGCCTACTCTAGTCCAGGGAACTCGTCACCCAGTCACAGAACTCCACAAGGTTTGTCTGACACAATGTTCTGGGGGCAAAGTCGTGCTGTCTATCGTCCAGGTATGCCATTTTTATTTATTTATTGTAAAATCTAGGAATTAATACCTTTGAGCCAAGGCTCTTTTACAAAGGTTCCGCGTCAAAACATTTACAGAACAGACAAAGGTACAGAGTTGCACAAATAGTTAAAAATATTGATATAACTGTACAGCAGATAATAACTTAAGCACTATCATCAGTATCGAGGTCACATGAGGGGGGAAAATATGAGAGGGAGGTGATAGGCAGCATAGGAATTACCAGTGGAGTAAAGAAGAAAAGACAAAAAGAGAGAGAAAAAGAGGGGTGGAGGGTGAGGAGGACAGGAGCAGACCTTAGTAGGGGATGAGGACCCATTACTAGGCCATTGTCAAGTAGAAGGGCAAGGAGGAGGAGGAGAGAGAATAGATTATGAGATTAACAGATACAGTCACAGGAGTTTGTGGTGGCTAGGTGAGAGAATAGTCTGGATTTAAAAACTCCTAACGAGCAAGAGGCAGTAATAGAGGTGCTGAGGGTATTTAGCCAGTTGGGGGCACAATAGGCAAAAGATCGTTGACCATGTGTGGTCCGACAGTGGGGGACCTGCAGAAGCTGGGTTTCTGATCTTCTCGTGGATCGTACACTTGGGTTCTGACATAGCAGGTCTTGTATGCAGGGAGTGGTGAGGCCCATGATGGATTTCTTGGCCATGAGGCAGGTGAGGAACTTGAACTGGTTTGATAGCTGTAGCCACCCAGTATCAGCATAGAGTTCACAGGTATGAGTAAGTCGATGAGCACCAGTGAGCAGCCGACATGCCTTGTTTAGGGAGGTTGTGACCCGTTTCAATGTACTTGAGGGGGCGGACCCATAAATAACTAAACCATAGTCGATGACTGAGATGATCGAGGATTGAATAGCTAGCTTCAGCACTGGAGGGGAGAAAAGTTGTCTGTTACGGTAGAGTATTCCGAGCCGCTGATTAATAGTTTTGGAGATACCATCAATATGTGATGAAAAGACAAGGCCTTGATCAAATGTGACTCCAAGATATTTAAAGATAGCCACTTGTTCAAGAGCAATTCCCAGTGAGGTGCTGATAGTAAGTGGTGCTTGCTTGTTTTTGTTCTGCGGACTAGCGAAGAGCATAGATTTTGTTTTTTTTGGTTAAGGACTAGCTTGTGTCCAACAAACCACTCCTCAACACTGGTAAACGCCTGTTGTAGGCTGTGGCGTAAGCAGTTAGGGTCTCTGTGGGAGGATAGAATCACAGCATCATCAGCATAGAGTATGATTTTTTCCGGGCAGGATTTAGGTAGGGAGTTTAGAAAAAGGCTGAAAAGTAGTGGGCCTAGAATTGATCCTTGAGGAACTCCTGAGAGGACAGGTTTAGGGTCTGAGAGGATTCCAGATATTTTTACCACCTGGATGCGTTGTGCAAGGTAGCTTTTTATCCAGGCACCAGAGCCTATGGAGAGCCCAAGCGAATGTAGCTGATTGACTAGTAGGCCATGGTGGACAGTGTCAAATGCCTTTGTTAGATCTATAAACACAGTTCCAGTGAGGAGTCCTTTATCCAAGGCCTTATGGATTACTTCTGAGAATTCGAGCAGGGCAGTGATGGTGCTATGCCTTTGTCTGAATCCATGTTGTTGGTCACAGAGAATGTTATATTTCTCCAGGTAGTCTGTAAACTGGTCAGCTACCATACGTTCAAGGGCCTTTGATAATGGGGGTAGTATTGAAATTGGTCTATAGTTGCCAGGCAGAGACTTATCCCCACTTTTGTGCACTGGGGTGATTATGACAGCCTTCCATATTCCAGGGAATTTGCCAGAACAGAGGGAGAGATTGAATATTCTGGTGAGGGAGTAGTACTACATCCAGGGTAAGGGATAGAATTTTAAGGTCAGAGAGTCACTGCTTGCCCTTGTATTAGATATAGCCTTCTTTACGTGTTGTAAACTTTGTGTGCTTCGCTATTTTTAGGTGGAATGGTGGAGTGTTTGTGGAGGTAGTGGGGGATGTAGAGATATAGGGTCTGCAGCGGCGAAGAAATCAGATGCAATGACTCCACTGAGGTCGGTAAAGGTTTCATTTAAGGAGTTTGCTATGATCATAGGGTCAAGGGTGGTAGTGCCTGCCACATTCATTGCGGTAGGAGAGGATTTGGACTGATTACCCGTGATATTTCTTAGATTGTCCCAGAAAGGTTTTCCTTTACCCCAGGTATTAGAAAGAGCTGTTTTGAAGTAGTCGCTCTTGACTCGACGGGTCTCTTTGGTGCAGAAGTTTCGGGCTTGTTTATATTTTAGAATGTCGGCCGGAGAGCCAGAGTCTCTTGCTATAGCCCATAGGTGGTCCCTTCCTTTGTGTAGTGCCATTAGCTTAGCAGTAAGCCATGGAGTTGAGTGTGCTTTCACTTTGCGCTTTTTTATAGGAGCATATAAGTCACAGGCAGCATTGAAGGTGTAGATAAAATAGTTTAGAGCCTCATCGACGTCTTGCATAGCGTAGATGGGAGACCAGTCTTTTTGTCTAAGATTTTCCTTGAGTGGAGTAAGGTTTCCAAACGGTAGTACTCTGCTAGTGATGGTTCTAGAGGGTGGTTTTCTAAATTTGTTTGACCAGGTACATATTACAGGAGAGTGGTCGCTAAGTGAATCTGGGAGAACAGCAATGTTATTTATTCAGGTTGGGTGATTGGTGAGGATCCAGTCTATTAATGTACTTTTCCCAGATTTATAATTTTTCCCAGTGGGCGAGTTGACCAGCTGAGTTAGGTTTGCTGCTAGGATTGCATCTTTAGTCGTCCCTGTGTCTGGGGCAAGCCAGTTGATATTGAAGTCACCTAGAAGGAGAAGCTCTGCATCAGGAGGTTGGGATCTGACGAAATCTAGTACTGACTGTAGGCCGGACCCAGGATCTTTAGGTGGGATGTAGATAGCAGCAACCGTGAGGACTTTGTTATGGGCACCAAGGAGAAGTTTGATAGGGGAGGAGCTGTAAGGCAGAGTTAGTGGTGGTATGGGTAATGGCGAGGCAGTTGAGATATTCCTTTATGTAGATGGCGCAACCACCACCCCTCTTTGTCGTCCTGTCCAGCCGGAAAATCTTGTAGCCTTGCAGACAAATAGCATGGTCAGGGGTGTTCGGTGTCAGCCAGGTTTCAACAATGGCTAGAATATCAGGGCTATGCTGACTGACAAAAGTTTGTAGTGAGGCTAGTTTAGGTAGAAGACTACGAATATTTAAGGTGACAAAATGAGTCCCTATCCGTTCTGGCAGGCTTTTTGTATTGTATGAAATTGGGCCAGGATTAGGTGGACACTTCCAGATATTAGGAGGAGGAGTAAGAGTTTGAGGGTCCATTGTCGATTTCATAGTAGGTGGTAGGCATCCTAGTGATCTTATGGGTTTTAGACCAGCGCAGGCGCCTTGCATCCCAATGTAATGTATCTATCAGGAATCGGTGCCAGGTTGCCCCCCTGTAGTAATCACACTTGATCATAATTAAACAGTCCATAATTAACTGGCACCATTTATGCTTAGGGTGGGGGATTGCCAACGTGCCAGATGTCGGGTAATTAGCCAGGAGGACCAGCTTAGTGGGTAGTGAGGGATAGGAAGAGGTGGGTAGGTGGGTTAAGGTTGGCAGCACGGACAGAACTAGAAGGGAGAGAAAGACATGAGTGGAATGAGGCATAGTAGCTAGAAAGGGAGAGCAGGAGGAGGGGGCCGGGGGAAGGAACCAGGAGGTCTATAGAGCTAGAAAAGGAAAAACAGAGGAGTGACACCGAGTGGTGCAGTTTGCAGAGATCTCTGAGGGGTAGCAGCAGCAGAGCGAGCTCAGGAGAGGGAGTGGTTAAGCTACTGGTTCAGAATAGGATGTGAGGCAGTGGGCGGGTATTAGAGCAGGGGGCGGTGTCAAGCAGACTATTTAATAAAGGCTGGAGGGGGGAGGGGCGGGCGTAAAATCTCGGCACTTAGCACTGAAAGTCAATGGGCTCCCAGCCCAGCTAAGCACCAAAGTCAGCCAGACCAATCCAAAACGATGTCTGGAGCCGGCGGCCAATCAGAGCGCAGCACAGAGCTCCGTCGGCCAATCGCTGTGTATCTCAGCTTCCCCAGGCTAGGAGAGTCCTTACCGGTAGTCTTGAGTCGGGAGGCGGCTAGAGGCGGCGACGTTGGGCCGCGGTGAGAGCCAGGACCCTTCCACGTTAGCCACTTGGTCCCCAGCTAGCCCTCACGGGGCGAAAGGCAGCGGCGGTAGTCTTGAGTCGGGAGGCGGCGACGTTGGGCCGCGGTGAGAGCCAGGACCCTTCCACGTTAGCCACTTGGTCCCCAGCTAGCCCTCACAGGCAGCGGCTAGAAGAGTCAATTTACCAATGAGATGGTTATTGTTGGTTGGGTGATGGGCCAGGGACTGACCATGTAGTTTGTAGCAGCAGTGCAACAGAATGGTGCGATTCAGAGTTTGTGTTTATTGGCCTGGAAGGTTGCTTTTCTCTGTTTTCTTGGTGTCCAAGGTTTAATGGCTTGATCACGTCTTCAAAAAACACTTTTACATATTGGTTCAGTTTATGGATGTATAAATATTCATACTAAAATGCTATAAAAATGATGTTAGTAATTTGCTCTTGAGCTATACATATGCCTAAATTGTAGACAGACTTTTTTTTATTAGCTTAAAGAGCAACTCTGCACTTCATGTGTTTTCATAAATAAAATGTATCAGCTGTCATAATTTACTATAGAATACATTTTTTTTTTCATTTTCCAGTGCTTCCTTTTAAGATTTGTAGCACATTTTGGTAGCCCATATAAGCAGTCTGCATAAAAACATTTGAAAACATGTGCCTCTCCCCTGTTAACCTCACAGTGCCTTTGTTATGACATAGTGTTTACCTTGACAACAGACTGTGATGTCACAAACAGCAGTTGTATGGTTAGTAGGGAAGAGTCCGATACATTTTGCGAGACTCAGTGAAATAATTGCTGCATTATCTACAGTATTTAGTAGACCAACAGCAGAGGAAATTTAAAAAAGTAGCAAAGAACTAGAAAACTAAGTTAAAACATAATTGTTGTAAATCCAGTGTTTTTAAGCTTTTTATTATAATAACCTGTTGCTATTTAAATGCAGATATCTGCAATATAAAGCAGTTAATGAACAACTAATAAGTTATAATAGGCAGTGTGGTCTAGTGGTTAGAGCATCAGCTTGGGAACCTGAAGATCACCAGCTCAAGCCGTGCTAGTGCCAGGTATACCTCTCAACTGCCCCACGTTACACTAACATACTAAAAGCCAGCAGAATAGGTCTGTCTTGTCTGTGCGAAAGCCAGCAACCCAGTGGCTGCTTGCCTTACCACTCCTCTGGCCCCCAAGAGGGTCTTCTTTAGTTTGTTTCCCCTTGTACCTGTCCCACCCCTTCTTGAAGCACTCCACTGTGCCCTCCTCCACCAGCCTCCCAGGCAGCGCATGCCACGGCTCCACCACTCTCTCAGTGAAAAATGCTTTCTACGCTCCCCCCTGTAGTTTTCCCCCCTCCAGCTTCCACTCATGGCCCCTGGTTGTCCCTCTCTTTAGCCTAAACAGCTCCTTGGTTCCACTCTTGGTTATTCCTTTTACATACCTGAAACCCTCTATCATGTCTCCCCTATCCCTCCTCTTCTCCAGTGAGTAAAGCCCAAGCTCTTCTAGTCTCTCCTCATAAGGCCTCCCCTCCATGCCCTGAATCATCCCGGTCGCTGTCCTCTGAACCCTCTCCAGCAGTGCTATGTCCTTCTTCAGATGAGGTCTCCAGAACTGTACACAGTACTCGAGCTGCAGCCTGACCAAGACATTATACAGAGGGAGGATCACCTCCCTCCTTCTGGACGTAATTCCCCTGGCTATGCAGCCCAGTATCCTGTTTGCTTTGGCTGCAGTTCTTGTACAGTTTTTCAGAGTTATTCATTTTGATGTCTATCACCACCCCTAAATCCTTTCTCCCAGTGTGGCTTGCAATGTGACCCTGCCCCCCACGGTGTATACATTATGAGGGACATGCCTTATTTTACCCCTCAAAATTCTTGTGTTATTAATCTGGCCCACATGGAAAAGGTGCTACCCACAGAGACGGTGCTGTAAATTCAGTCTTTAAAGTAGAAATTCATAATATTCTAAGATGCTTAACTGACATTAAAGGGGAACAGTTAGCATAAAAGGCCCCACACTCAAGTGTGGGGTTGGTCCCAGTGTGCAATTTGGGGGCAAAAACATTTTTGTTTACTTACTGTATACTGTAGTATAGTAGATGGTATAGACTAATTAACATACTAATTATGCTTACATCTAGGCTGACATCTTTTGTAACTACAAATTCCAGAATCCTTTGCTGTGACATCAGAGCAGTAGGCAGCAGAGGGAGACTCAGTTACCTGCAGTGCATGTTAGAGATTTAATAATCACCAATCAGATGTTTTCCAGTTCCGCCTTTCTCCAGGGGCTAAGTACGATCCTCTGTGACTCTCTGTACTTGGCACAAGAACAGCAACAGGACCAGCAAACAAAAGATCAGCACTTATATAAACTCTTAAAATGCACTACAAGCCATTGAATCACCCTCTGCTGCCTACTGCTCTGATGTCAGCTGCAGGGGATTCTGGGATTTGTATTTACAGAAGACATTAGCATAGAAGTAAACAAAATTAGTCTAATACGGTTTACTGTACTACTTTAAAACAGTAAGTAAACCAAAATGTTTTTGCACACAAAGTGCATATTGGGACCAGCCCCACACTTGAGTGTGGACCTTTGGTGCTGACTGTTCCCTTTAAACTTCACACAAATAAAGGCACTGGTTTAAAGTGTTCTGACCTTGTATCTTCACGTTTGATGAACTGTGCCACATCCCCCCCCCCCCAGTTCTTTTTCTGCACCTGTGCTCAGGGAACTTGAATGCCTTGCTGAAGTCAAGGTAGGCCACATCCACCTTGATCCTAGTTCCTACCACCTCCGCAAGTAGTTTGTTCCATGGTTCCACAATCCTTTCCGAGAAATGGTGCTTCCTAAGATCCCTCCTGAAACTCCCACCCCTCAGTTTCCAACCCCCTCATGTTTGAGTTGGGAGCCTTGGTGAATAGTTGAGTGTAGGGTACTGAAATTAAACCCCTAATGTACGTAAAGGTTTCTGTCATATCCCCCCTTTCTCTCCTAGATTCAAGTGAGTACATTTTAATACCTCCAGCCGTCCCTCATACGGCAGGCCTTGAAGTCTAGGGCTGTGATTTTTAACTTGCTGTTCCCCAACAATAACAGATTGAACGTTCCCATCTCTAGGGAAACCAGGAAAATTAAAAAAAAATGAGCTGCAGCCACACAGTGACACTCCCTCTCTTCAAGTCTGAATGACACCACAACCTAAGACCCAGGTGGCTCAACAGTGGATCTTGGTCTCCTTCGGGAGCCATGCTGTAGAGGGTAAGGACATTGGGTCAGAATAGCGCTGATAAGAATGCCGTCGCATCATGAGCACAGCAAAAATGCTGTCGACTTTGAGCCCCTGCACCCCCCAGACTGAAAGATTCTCACTCCGGGGGGGGGGTCAGATCACGGGGAAAGTTAAAATTCATGAGGCCACGGAATACTGTTTCTGTGGCCCCACGTGCAATTCTAAGTCCCAAGTGCAGAAGAAAGTTGGAGACTAGGATTAGAACCCTGGTCTCCAGTGCCGCTGGCTGAGTTGCTCGATGCCCCAGCCCTCCACGCCACGGGAGCAGCTCGGCCAGCCTCCTGGATCCTGGTGCCCTTGTGTGCCGTAAGCACCACGGACAGCAAACAGGGGAACACTTACTGAAAGCAGTCCCATCTCGCTGTCTATGTTAGCGCTACAGGGACTAATGCTCTTTTGACTGGCGCTGTTCCTGTAGCGCTAATTTAACCAGGTACAGAGGGGAAGCCACGGAGCCTCCACTCTGGGTATCTGGTAGAGGATGCCAGGTGTAGGGTTCTGGGGGTCTGATGTGAGCTATATCGCCACCTGCCAGCATGTCGATAATTTCAAAAAAAAATGCTGCTGACCTACAGTGTTGTAATTGCTACTGTGGATTGCAGCTATCGAAACAGCACATTGTTTTGCATAGCTTAAAATGCTAAGATGCTGATTTTGTAAGAAAATTCACAGATGATTTTGTTTTCAAGCACATCTAGTCTGTAGTGTATCTTGGGTACCATTAAAGGTTGGTCTGCTAGTTTAAAAACATTTAACAAACAGTTCCTTTCTGTTGTTTCTGGTTTGATTAACATTGCAGACCTGATTGCATTTTATTACAGATAGGAAATGATGATGATGTTCCCTAGTCTGTAAATGTTGAGCCCTCTGTCTGTAAATAATATTTAAATTTGTTTTGAAGTTCCAGTAATTAATTTTCTGTACCATCACTTTCTGTAGAAATTTGATTGCAGGGCACTTGGGGACGCAGGGCCACACGTCCTTGACAACATCCAATGGTGCATCGGGATGCATCGTTATTCATTTGGTATGCACAACCTGCTGCCTATTGCCCACCCTCTAATGGATGCTGTAAGGGGAGTCGGAGGTAGGTTGCTGCTAGGCTGTCCTCATTCAGTGGATAGGTAGTTCAGGACAGCAGTGGAAGAAGAGGAAGAGGCTATGGAAAGAGGCAAGACCCAGAGGATTGCTTGAAATTGTAAGTTGTTGAAATTAGGTAGGGGGGGGCAGCAATTGCAGCTCAAATGCTCCATAATAGGAGCTTACTCCTGAAACTTGTCTGCCAGTTTTAAAGCTGTGGGGTGTGGGTCTAGTGTGATTAGAAGCAGAAACAAAAGGCGGTGAACTTCTGTTTTCTCTTATGGATAGTTTAGGACAGCAGGAGGAAAGGAGATGACTGTGAGGAGAGAGAGAGAGGCAGGACTTGAAGGGGAGTGGTTGACGCATTTAACATTCTAAGTTGCTATAATTAAGCAGGTGATTCTGTTAAAGGAGCAAAGGCAGCAATGGCAGCTGAAATGTTTCATAATAGGAGATTACACCAGAAACATGCCTGGCAAGCTTACTGGATGGGGTGGTCCATAGAGATCATACATATTAAACACTAGAGGGGTCATTACATGACAAACCGGGGTCTTACCTGCTACCGTATGCCGGTGGTCTTTGTGATCTCTATGATGCTTTTATGCAAATGACTGGAGGGGTCACATGACAACACCTCAAGTTTTTAATATAGATACAGTCTCTCTGGTGGGGTCTAAAGTGATAAGCAGAGACAAAAGGCAGTGTACCTCTGTTTTTTTCTTATAGATGGTTCAGGCCATCAGGAGAGAGGAGGTGACTGCAGAGCGAGGTAGGACTTGAAGGGGATTGCTTGACATTGGACGTTTTTGAAAATAGGGATTCTAATTCAGCGTTCACCGCCTACGTCTCTGACATAACATAAGGACAGGTATCAGGAGTGAGATGAGTCTCTTTGTGGATGACTCAAAACTGGGGGCAGTGGTGGATGGGGAGAGGGGGGGTGGCCCTACAGGAGGACCTGGAGGCTCTGGAAAGATGGTCTAGAAAGTAGAAGCTGAGGTTCAATGCAGGGAAATGCAAGGTACTGCACCTGGGGACCAGAAACCCAGGCCAAGTATACACCCTTGGGGGAATGCTACAAGTCTCGATGGCTGAGAGAGACCTGGGGGTGGTGGTGGTGGTGGATGTCAAGATGAACAACTCGGAGACTTGTAGGAGGGCAGCAGCCAAGGTCAACAGGATGCTGGGATGCATCGCTAGGGGGATCACCTCCAGAAGGAGGGAAGTGATACTCCCTCTGTATAACTACTTGGTGAGGCCGCACCTCGAGTACTGCGTGCAGTTTTGGAGGCCACACTTAAAGAGGGACATTAAACTCCTGGATAGGGTCCAGAGGAGGGCAACCAAAATGATTTGGGGCTTGAGGGACAGGACCTATGGGGAGAGGCTCGAAGAGCTAAATATGTACACATTGGAAGAGAGAAAGGACTGGGGGACATGATAGAGGTCTTCAGGTACATGAAGGGGGTAAATAGGGGAGGAGCAGTCAGGGTGCTTCGAAGGAAGGAGGAGGGGGCAACTATAGGGCATGGGTGAAAGCTGGAGGGGGAAAGATTCAGGGGAGAAAGGAGGAGGTGCCACTTCACTGAGAGGGTGGTGGAGCCATGGAATGCACTGCCCAGGAGGCTGGTGGAGGCAGAGATGGTGGAGGGGTTCAAGAGGGGGTGAGACAGGTACAGGGGAAGGGTTTTGGAAGCAAAATCCAGTGCAGCGAGAATATCCGGAACTGGGAAGGGAGAAGCCAGAGAAGGCGAGGGGGGCAGCAAGGTCAGCTCCCATGGTGGGGGCTGACAAACCGAGCAGACATGAAAAACCGTTAGGCCTATTCTACTGGCATTTTAGTATGTTAGTATGTAAATAAGGGTTTACACAGAGCCATGAAAGCTGTGGGTCATGTGACCTGTTGCAGACAGCAGCACACTAGCTGGCCAGTAATTGAGTCCAACAATATCAAGTGACCCCAGAGTGTGAAGACCAAGGAGCAGGTGGATGGCGTCTGCAGCAAGCCCGCAGGGAATTCTGTCCATTCCTCTCCTGAACAAGGTTAGAGCCACCAGGTTCTCACTCACCGTGGGATTTCTTAATCATTTGCCTACTAATACAACTCGGAGATAGTAGGGTGTCTCTCTCCTAGTGGCAGAAAATTTGTTTAGGGATCAGGAAGGTCAAAACAAAATTCCTTTCTAGGTCCAGATGACACTAAGATGTGAGTGGATAGTGAGGAAGGGATAATGGACATAAAAAAGGTTTGGAAAGGTCAAGAGTTGGATCAGAATTTGGTAACTCAAGTTTAACGTTAAAAAGTGCAGAGTTATGCACACAGGCAATAAAAACCCCAGGGAGTATTGTATGGTTGGGGTAAGGGTGGCTCAGACTTGAAGAAAGAGATCTGAGTCATAATTGGTGATGTTTTTTTTAAACTGTTGCCTAATTCAACAAAGCAGTTGGGAAGGCCAGTAAGATGTTGGGGTGTGCAGGAACAAGGTTTTCCAGTAGAAGGAAGGAGGTGATATTGCTCTTGTATAGATATCTGGTGAGACCACACCATGAATACTGTGTGCAGTTCTGGAAACTGCACTTAAAGGACAAGGGCTGCTTAGAATCTGTCCAGAGGAGGTCCACAAAAATGTTCCGGGGGGCCACAAGGGAAATCATAAGAGGAGAGTCTGGCAAGCCTCAACATGTACACAGTGGCATCCAGAAAGGAGACGGGGACATGATGGTGACATACAAGTATTTGCAAAACATCAATAGGGTGGAATGCATTGAGCTGTTCATGAGGAATGAGGGTGCAGTGATGAGAAATCACCCATGGAAATTAATGGGGAGAGGGTTCAAGAAGAACATAAGGAAATTCTGTATGGAAAGGGTGATGGACAAATGGAATAGTTTGCTCCACAAGGTGGGTCATGTAAAGTCCGTCATTGGATTCAAACTCGAGTGGCACAGACATGTAAGCATTAATCACCGCCAGCTGAGGGCTCTACCGGTGGATTAATGCCCGCTGGGGGTTCCTGTACCCAGGGCGCCCAGCAGGCATTAATCACTGGTAGAGCCCGAGGCTGAAGGTGATTAATGCGCTTGTAACACGGCAAGCGCGACGGGGACATTGTGCAAGAAATAGATCGCTCGCAAGTACAGTACAGTTGCCAAAACCCAAACTAGTTTTGCCTGCATTGTAGTCACTGTGATACAGTACCTGGATGCGCATTCCCGATGCAGCCTCCACATTCTTGTACATTGTGGCGCCTATGTGGCACCCGGCAGCAGGAGGCGGCAACTCTGTAAGGGACACAAGACTGGTACATTTTTTGTGCTCGACGCGAGCTGTTCTACGATTTCTCCGATTTCTGCATGGACGGTATATGCCGATCGCCGCTGGAAGCAGTGCAGTATGGGCAAGGTATTCAGTGCAGGTACGACATATTACCAGTGATTAACGGTCTGCTGGGGTACTCTACCTTGTGTCTGTGTGTGCCACCGTAGCTCGATCTTCCGCATGTGTTCCCATTCACCCCCTGCTGTGTGTCACATCCTTGGATTGGGCGGGGGCACTCTGCCGGCCACTTCGTTGCTGCTCACTCACTGCTGTCGCCCTCTGCCGCTGCTTCCCCGCGCGCTCCTGATCGCATCTCCGGGCTGTTTGCCTGCTCAGTGCTGCACCCTCTGCCTCCTGGCCACTCTGGGTACGGACCCAGCGGGCTGCTACCCTCGGGTGCCTCCATGGCCACAGCTGGTACTGACCGAGCGGGCGTTATGTGTGGCTTAATACCCGCTCGGTTGCAGTCAGCTGTGGCCATTTGGCCAATCGCCGCGCTCCTTTCCGCCGCCCGACTGAGAGCCGTGTTACAAAAGGCATTAGTGCATACTAAGAAAAAAGGGGACAGGATGTTCAAGGGAAGGGTGTGTCAAAAAAAACACTAGGGCAATCGGGTAGTAATTCCAACCGGGGGGTGGGCCAGCATCAGCTTTAGGTACTAGGCATATGGGCAGACTAGATAGTCAACTGGGTCTTTTTCTGCCAGCGGATTCTTTGAAGTAGGACAGCTGAGATGTGTGTAGTGGTGGGAGTGGCTGTGACTGGCTAACGGGCCAGGGCCATTGCAAGTATAACAGATTGTGTAAAGCCTCTCCCCAGTTGTGTTGAAGGGCATATGGCATTAGGGTTGCTGTGTCGTGTGTGGGGAGTTTTATTTTGCTTGGGGTATATTACAATGATCCCTTTAATATCCATATTAAATGGATAATTTATGCAACAGGTGAATTATGTGGCAAAGCAGCGATTGGATTATTTGCATAAGCCTAGTTGTAAATACAACTTGCTAACTTATTGTAAAAATGACGAATTGCTGTTTAATTTTTTCCCAGTTCTAGTTCATTGACCACTTGTACATGGTAGCTCATTCCCTTGTAGTAGGTAACAGACAGGACCTGGAACCTGGGTTTCTGGCCAGACCCAAGCTTCCTAGCTTTGAATGATTCCTAGTGTTCCCAAGTTTCAGATTGGATTTGCAGGACTATGCATTTCATTTAAGAAAATAAAATGCATGTGAACTGTAGTGCCTCATAAGTTATAATTCATAAAATGAATAGGCAAATAAATTGCACTGCAGTTGGTTAAAATCTGGTTGGATGATAGAAGACAGAACATAATACATGGTTAACTTTCTGATTAGGGACATAAAATGAAGTGCCGCAAGGATAGTTGTTGAGCCCCATTCTGTTTAATGTAGTCGTAACTGTCCTACAGGTAGTTATGAACAGCTTGATTTCTAAATTTGCTTGTGATATTGTATTTGGGGTAATACTATGGTTAAAAGAAGATACCAATGAGTTTGAGTTGTATGATTTATAGTATTGAGTTTGATGAACTTTTAGGTGAAATGTACTTACTTCTCTTCTGCAGGTATAGGAATCTCAGCAATACGGATTCTCACTAACATACCATTATTTTATGAAATTTAGTGGCATGGAATAACTTTAGCATATATATCTCTCTGATCCCTGCAGATTCTGGATATCAACTGTATTTAAATTTTATGTTACGGTACTACTACATCTCTCTGAATTGTAGCAGTGTATTTTGCACGAACATAAAAATCTGAGAGCAACTACAGTTCTAAAAAGATATTTTAATTGGTAGTCTGTTGAGTGCACTCAGGTTTTTAGATTGTCTGTTTTTTTGTTTGTATTGTCTTATTTTTATAGACAGCCTTTTGGTATGGGCTTCCTCCTCTGCTAGCTGGGACTGGTCGTGACTGTATGACAGGAGTCTTGTTGTGTACCGCTTTCCGGGCTCCCTCAGTCTTTCACAGCCGGTCCTTGTTGGTAGACTGCTCCCTGCTCTGTAGGGATATTTTTCTTCTTGGCAAACGATTTTTCTTCAGATTTTGTATTGTATTCCAGACCTATTGCTTCATCCTGGCCTTTCTCTCTCCTAAGTTGGTCTCCGGGCTTCCTTACTCCTGGGCTGTACCTCCTGATGCTGATCCATAGGCAGGAAACAGACCTCTGCAGCAGAGGACATCCAGCCCTCCACTTCCTGTTCTCCTCAGTTTACTTCCTGCCTTCAGTCTGGCAGGTACTCTGCAAGCAGAGCTCTGCCATGTGGCAGAGCTGAAGACAGCAGACTGTAAGCAGTTTTGTTTCAATGCGGATTAGAAATCGCTTCTGTATGTTGGATTCCCAGGGTGGGTGGGTGCCAGTCTCAGCCTTGCAAGCTGCACAGTCTGGCCCCATTTTCACCGGGTTGTTTTTTCCCTGCACATCTTGCACTAGGCCTGGAATGCTACTTAGTATAGTGAAAAGTGTTTCTCAGGGAATCAAAACGGGCACCGGAGTGATTTGATTTTCAGGGAATCAGAACGGGCCCAGAGTGCAACATCTATTTTTAGGGTGTCAGAACAAGATGGGCCCCATCTCTTCATGAGGCTGTTTTCCCCGCGCTTTCTAGGGTGTAAACAGTATGAGGAGTTAGGGAGAATACATCTCCCCTCAGCTTTTGGGCAGAAATCGTGTGTTTGTTTCCGCCGCCATTACCCGCGCACGGATTGCAAGGGAATAAACGGCACAAGGACTTAGGGAGACTACATCTCCCCTCAGCTGGCAGACCCGTATCTTTTCTTGTTATCCCATCGATGGCATTCTAATTGAGCCACTCGTCGATGGTGGGCCGGCAGCTTGTCAGCTGCAACTTCTTGACGAATCACTGCTCGACAAAGTGCTGCAAGGACGAGGAACTCCAACGAGCACTCAGAGGGGCTTAAATTATCATATATGAGGCAACCGTCGTCGGCGGGCAATCAGATTACCTCAGCCGCTCGTCGATGGTGGACCTGCAGCATGGCTTAGTGACTCCATTGACGAGCACTACAGTGCAGGAGGAGCGCTATTATGGAGCCTCCATTGACGAGCACTACAGCGCGGGAGGAGCTCTATTATGGATCCTTTTGTTCATCTTGCTGCCCCCCAAAACCGTCAAAAAGTGAGCCAGCTACCTAGGTTTTTTCAGATCCCTGCATATTCTAGGGGGAGTAAAATAAAAAACCTTAGAAAAAGGATTACAGCACAAGGGCAGCTCTGATGGCCTTTACAGGACTGGCACAATTCTTAAAGGGCCAGCACACTTTCTACCTGCTTCAGCAGCAGGACATCAGAAAGGGGGGAGTAAAGCTGAATTAAGGGAAGTAGGGCCTTTTGTGGTATTAGGGCCTCGCACAAGCCTTCCCAGGGCAGAAAAGGTCGGCGCGGCTAGTCGCCTGCTGCTAATGACCTTGGCTGGGTAGCTTCTCCTATAATGTCCAGAGGGCAACATCTGTGAATGGAGAAGATGTCACGGAGGAAGATCCTCCTCGGCTCAGTATCATAGCCCACAGATCATATTAACCGACAGCTTCCAGAGGGACTTAGCAATCCGCAGCCCCCTCTGACACCACACCTCATAAAACAGTTAAATACAACCCAACAGTTAAGTAAGACCAGATATGAGACCTCTCTAGAGGATACAGGAAAATGGACCATCCATATTCTCACTCCTCTATATTCTCACCCCGAGAGGCAGTTGACCTGGGAGGATCAACATTCCCCCTCCTAGGAGAAAGATAAGGTATAGACGGTAACCTAAAGCATTGCAGGGGGCATTTCTGGCACTCATAGGACCCCAGGTTATCATCTTCTGAAGGGGGAGAGAATGGCCAAATTTCTGTCTAAATAGAGGTCACTGTCGAGATTTCCCTTAGTTCTCACCCGGTAGCTCCCAGCCAACAAGAACAGGTTTTTCTCGCTTGTCATCTGCTGTCAAACCGGCCACAGCTTTTCCCACTCTTCCTACCAACAGGGAAATGGCCAAAGGAGGAGTTGCAACTCTCTAAGCTTCCTCCTCTATCCAGTGCCCCAGCAGATTTTAAGCTTTTCAGGCTTGGAACGCAGCAACGGGAAAAATGGCTAAAACTGCAGTAGAAGCTACCCTCTGATTTCAAACCAAACAGTGAGTCACTGGACAGGACCGTAGACGCCTTGCTTATGCAGCAAACCAGTCAGAAGAGGCTCCATGGGGTGGTACTCAATCCCTGACTCGCCACAACCCCTGGCTTTTGCCCTAGCAGGCAGGGTCCTCTCCCAGGAGGTGTTTGGTAATGCATGTCATAGTCTAGGGCAAGGGCAATTCAGGGTCCAGAGACCCCAGACGCAGAATTCGTGGCCAAGCTTATAACTAGGATCTAACTCAACTTCTCGAGGAAAATTGAGTACGGGTCTCCTTACCTAAGCAATGTAACCTCAGAAGGGACGAATCTAGTGGAGAGGGTGACAGCGATCAACAACAAGTAATCACAGGCTATCTGGATTGGGGGCAGACCTTCATATTTCTCGAGCAAGGGGTCCAAACCAAGTCGGTCAGGTGGGTCCTATGCATCACCAACAAGCCCCCGCTTTGTGTCGTGCCCTCCCCTCTCTATGGTGGCTCATCCAAAAACGCAAACCCTCTACAGTCTGAGGATATTGTACAAAGTGCCCCCTTGAACAAAGTGCAGTCACAGAGATTAACTAAGGGGCTGCTCCCTATTCTTCATGGCGCAAAAATATATAGGGGGTTCAGGCCCCTCCTACATCTCAAAGGATTGAACAAGCAAGAGACCCATCGGCAGATTCCTATTCAGGAACTACACAAGCACCAGTTCAAATTCAAGTTGGGGGAGCAGTTCTTCTATTCAAAATTCTGACATCTTGAGTATTCCCAAGACCCACGGGCATTATTAACGATGCCAACAGTGGAAACAGTCCACTTAATGGCCCCACAGCTCGACAAAACAGTACATGCAGGGGATTTTCCGGCACCCATAATTCTGCAAGATGCCTATTTTCTTATTCCCATGCAGTAATGGCGCACGCACTATCCCAGATTCAGAGTGGGAGAGCAGTACTTCCAAATCAAACTCTACCACTGCTGTCTTTTCAGACCCATGGACAGTATTTAAGGAGCTAGTAGTGGTTATAGTCCACTTAAAGGCCCCACAGCTCAACCAAGCATTACAGGCAGTGGCAGAGGTAGTCAGGTCCCCTATGGCACATGGTTTTCCCATCAACTGGAGAAAGAGCTCCCTAATTCCAAACCAGACCTTGATCCTCCTGGGGGGCTCGCATCATGACACAAGGGTTTCTCCACCCGAAAACTAGATTTTGGGATCTGTAATTGCTCATCAAGGAGTTTTGTAAGCTCCTCAACTGCCTGCTTATTTTTTCACACAGCTCATTAAGACGGATTAAGCCCTTCCTCCAGGGACGGTCCCAGAGGTCGGAGGTCATGAAGGGCCACAAGTTAGGCCATCCGCACTAAGTTGGAACTGCGACCAGTGCAAGCCTCAGGAGCTGGGAAGGACTCACCTGCATCAGCTGTTGGCACCAGGCAGGGGATTGCTGTTGGACACATGGTACAGTATAAGCGTTTCTGAGGGGGGAACAGTAGGCCATGCCCCGTGACACGCTGAACAGCAATTCCTCAATCAGGCTAGCCTGATTCCAACTGACAATCTGGCAATGCCGACATACACCGACCATCAGGGCGAAACGAGAAGCTCAAAGATGCTAAAGGAATCCCTTCTCTCTTTCAGTGGGTTGAGCACCACTGAGCGATGTTTGTATCGGGACAGAAAAATGTCATAGCAGAATATCTCAGTTGCAAGGTGGGTCAACCAAGGGATCGCAGCTGAAGGACAGTGCCTCCCACGTTCAGACAGAATAGTCGGGCAATACTCAAACAGATCTTTTCGCCTGCTGGCATTGCCCGGGATAGTCCGGCATTGCAGCTGGTCTGGGCCCTTGGGAAAGAAGAAAACACAACATGCAGTTTAACCCTTAATTTATAATCCGGAGCTGGATGGCTCAGTCCGGACAGATTAACAACAATTATTAAATCAGTTGACACACTTTGATTTGAAGTTTGTTGCAGGGGAGCTACCCTGATGTTTACTCACGCTGCCCAGTACAGGGTACAGGATGGACGAAATGGACACCTCTGGATGAAGAGCTGGATGGCCAGGAGAAGCAGGACCTGCACAAAGCACCTGATGTTGTTCCTGTCTGTTGTCACTGAGCAGGGAGCCGAATCCCTAGCGAGTGTCTCAATTGTTTCTCTGCAGCATGAGCGAGTGTCTGTGCCAGGTTGGTAGGGCCCAGACCAGGTGAACAATTCGGATACAGTCCGTTTCCATGCTGGATGCAGCCTCCAGCCAGCGTGATGCATTAGGCAAGGTGGGGAACCAAATCACAACCCACACTCCACAATCAGCACACTTATAGTAAGGATAGTGAATTACCACAGATTTGGATGACAGTCCGATTGCAATTTACAGTGTCTCTGTGCAACCCGTGCGCTCTGCGGTCGTTTGGGAAGTCCTGATAGGCCGATCACATTAATGCAAATCCTTGGTCCTCTTCAGGCGAAATGCAGCTGCATTCAAGTGATCCAGTAGCAATACTTCTTGAGATGCAGTCTGAGATATTGAAGGCAATAATCCCTCACTAGGGAAGATGGTAGTAGATAGGCCAGACACAGCCTTCCTGACGATTTCCCCTGCGCACCACACAGGAGTAGCTGCTCGACACTCTCGAGCTGTTCACTCTTTTCTCTCCAACTCAATTCTGACCGCGGCTGCTGGCAGCCCGGGATTTTCCTTCCAATCCAAAAGGTTCGATTCATTCTTTCACCTGTCTGTCATAGCTCTCCTAGATTCACTCTTTCCAGACTCCCATACTGGTCTCCTTTGCAGTACTGCTTGGGACTTATTCCTAAGGTGTGAGCTGCTGCAAGAGATAACCTTGAAGACAGAACATTTACATAAGAACTTACCGTAACAGTAGATCTTCGAGAGAATCTCTTGCAGCAGGTCATGCTGTCCCTCCCTCCTTCCTTCTCCCTTAACTCCAAGTTCTCCTCTCCTGCTTCTCTTCTTCAAGATGGTAAACCTTCTGTTTCCCATACTCGTTCTTGCGGGGCTCTGTGGCTGTTACTTGGGAGCATGTCTTTGTTGGATGGTCTCTGGCAGGGAACTAAGGAGGGCGTAGGGCAGTCCACAGCTATATCGGGGGACGTTGACGTGGTGATGTCACTGTGGGTGGCCCCAGATAGACTGCTTGCAAAAATGTTTGCATGTGGTCCTGATGCCTGGAGGCTGTAGTTCCTAAGGTGTGACCTGTTGCACGAGATTCTCTCGAAGATCTTTTCATCTCAGCTGAGCTATCCTAGGTAAATTATTAAAAAAAATACTGCATTAAAATATAAAGAAAGAATTCTAGGACTAAAAAGCAAAATATAAAGAAGTTTCCACTGGACACATTCAGTGTTTTCAAAGAGATAAAATTAAAAACTCAGGTGACAGATCAGAAAACCTGAGCTCTCATTCATCTCCTTGTGTAAGTGCTTGTTGAAGATGCAGACAACGAAGAGAAATCAATAAAGTCGTCATGTTCTTTATTTTTATCTTCCTGTTCAACCACTCTATTTGCCTGTTTGTGTTTAATGACAGTAAGTAAGTGGTCTAAGTAAAAAGGATTTTTTCTTGCATGGATAAGTTAAAGGGGAATGGTCAGCACGAAGAACCCCACACTCGGGTATGGGGCTGGTCCCTATCAGCTATTTGTGCACTGAAACTTTTATTTTTTTGTTTACTGGAGTATAGTAGCGCGTATCTATCTGATCCTGTTGACTTCCAAGCTGACACTTGCTGTAACCAGGAATCCCTGGCAACTGACATCACAGCTGCACTACAGCCGTGGAAGAGTCAACAGCCAGAAGTACATGTGAGAGTTTTTATAAGTTCTGATCTTTTGTTTGGTGGTCCCACTGTCCTCCTTGGGCTAAGTACAATCACTGAGGACAGTACTTATTCCCTGGAGAGCAGCAGGAATGACAGACCGATAAACAAAACAACAAAGTGCAAAATGAACTCTTGACTGTTCCCCTTTAATGGGAGCTTGCCACTTGCCTCGAGTACAGCAGGTTTTAAAGTCATGAATCTTATTTCTTTCCTGAAGGGGTAGGGGAAACATCTGGAAAGTCATAATTCTCTCTCCTAAGCTGGTCTCCGGGCTTCCTTACTCCTGGGCTGTATCTCCTGATGCTGATCCACAGGCAGGAATCAGACCTCTGTAGCAGGGGACATCCAGCCCTCCACTTCCTGTCTCCCTCAGTTTACTTCCTGCCTTCAGTCTGGCAGGTTCTCTGCAAGCAGAGCTCTGCCATGTGGCAGAGCTGAAGATAGCAGACTGTAAGTCAAACAATTTTGGTTTTCTGGATGTGAAAAATCTCAGCTGTGTTTAAGGATTCCAGCATGGGTGCCAGTCTCAGCCCTGCAAGCTGCACAGTCTTGCCCCATTTAGCTGCATTGTTTTTTCCCCGCATTTCCAGCACTCAGCTTGGAGTGCTCCTGCAGTGCAGCGAAAGGCTGTTTTGGGGAATCAAAACGGGCACCGGAGTGCTTAAAAGGGATGATGGACCCCTTTTCTTCGTGTTGTTCTTTCGGGAGCACTTAGGATCAGTGGAAAACGTTATTCTCTGGCCCCATTTCATCACGGTGCTTTTCTCCTGCACTTTTCTGACCCAATTCTGAAACGCTCAGGTCAGAATAAGCAGCAGCCACCATTTTTTCTCTGGGCTAGGGAGTGAAAACAGCCCAGAGAGCTTCAAAGGACGTTATCCCTCAGTCAAGCGAATGTCCTGGAGTAAAAACCTCACTGGAGGATTCAGGGGGAGTACATATCCCCTCGGCCTTTTCTCCCGCACCTTCTGACTTGATTCTGAAATGATCAGGTCAGAATAAGCGACAGCCACCATTTTCTCAGCAGTGATGGTCTGGGCTAGGGGAGTGAGCAGCATAGGGGAGTAAAAACACCAGCGGAGAGCTTCAAGGGTTGCTATCCCTCAGCCAAGCGCAAGGCCTGGAGTAAAACAGCACCGGAGGACTCTTTGGGGAGCATCTCCCCTCAGCATGGCAGAGTCAGCGTGTCATCAGGGCCCTCAGTCAAGCGCAAGTACTGGAGTAAAAAACGGCACCGGAGGACTTAGGGGGAATACATCTCCCCTCAGCATGGCAGTGTCAGCTCATCGTCAGGGAGCTCTCGTTGACGAGCACTGCAGGGTATGAGACACCCTGATCGGGAACAAGGGGTTGCTTCCTCAGTGAGAGTTTAGTACCTGAAGCAGTCTTAGTGACAACTCGTCAACCGCTGACAATTGGATTACCTTAGCCACTCGTTGAAGAGGGACCTGCAGCGCGGCTTAGCGACTGAATTTCAGAATTAGCGCAATAGTGCAAGAGGGGAGCTATTCCAGAAGCTTTTGCTCGACGTTATATTCCCCCCCCCATCCATCACGAAGGGATGCCCAGAGGGTTATCTACAGAGGCTCCCCTGAGGCTGGATCCCTGTATAGGTTACTAGGACTGAAATAAAAGTATGGATGCTACTAGGAGTCAATTGCAAGTATGAAATTTGGCCCTTGATGCCCAGAGGGTTATTTGCATAGGATACCCTGAGGCTGGGTAAAATAGAAGTATGGAATTTGGCCCCTATAGGACTAGCACACTTCTTAAAGGGCCAGCACGTTAATCTCCGCTTCAGCTTATAGTGTTATCCTCACACAAGCCTTGACTAGCACACTTCTTAAAGGGCCAGCATGTTAATCTGCGCTTCAACTTGGAGTGTTATCCTCGCACAAGCCTTACAGGGGCAGAAAAGATCAGTGCTGCTAATGCTATTTCACTTTGGCTGGTTCGCTGTACCTAGAAGGTACGGCGACATCTGTGGATGGGGAAGACGTTATCGAAGCGTACCTGATAGCCCACAGGTCATGCAACGGTCACCAGAGGGATCCAGCAGTCTGCAGCCCACTCTGATACCAGACTTCATAAAAAGGTGAAATAGGGCCTCTCTCGGTTCCAGAATGTATTGACTGACAACCTGGGTTCCTCAGATATGAATCACAGGAAGATAACACATAGAAGGAACGCTAAAGCATTGCAGGATGCGTTTCTTGGACTCCAGTTTATCCTCTTCTGGGGGGGGGGGAGCAAGTGGCCAAGACCTTGCCCAAGATGTCAGACTAAATTCCCTTGGTTCTCACCTGGCGGCTCCCATCCAACAGAAGCAGGTTTCTCGCCAGGCATCTTCTTCCACACTGGCAACAGCTTTCCCTACGCCTCCTACCATAAGGGAAATGGCTGAAGGAGGAGCGACGGCTCTCTAGGCTTCTGCCCTATCCAGTGCCTCAGCAGATAGTGCCCCAGCATATCTTAAGCCTTTCAGGCTTAGACAGAAGCAACCGCAAAAATAGTTAAACTACCTTAAAAGCTTCCCTCCGAGATGGTCATTGGACAGGAATGGAGAGGCCTTCCCTCAAGGAGACGCTTTCAGTCCTCCACTCCTCCCTTAAAGCGGCTGCGAACAACCTGTTCTCAACACCACTGACGTGGCATTCCAGCGTGCTGATGAGCCACATATAAGCAAGCCCAGCCAATCTGTTTTTCCGCATGAGTCACAATACCGTGGGCCACTATCCTGGCATTCCAGCGTGCTGATAAGCCAGATGTAGATAAGCCCACCCCGCAATAGCCTCAGAATGGGACTGTGTTATGCATTATCAGCAGATATCTCAAAGGAGGCTGCCAATTGCGTAGCAAAGGCCATACTTTATCTCACCTCGCCTCGACATTCATAAGGCTGCAGGCATGGCAGGTGGACAGGTCGCCAAAGCTCACTTGGCGAATGCCCCCGACAAAGGAGAGCTCCCGTATGGATAGTCTTTAAAGGGGGTGGTAAAGGTTCCCAGAGAAGTGCAGTGGTAAAAGTTTCCAGAGAAGTGCCGAAAACTTGACTGCCACTATTCAGGAGCACGTACAGACCCTGGGCGCAGGGATCCAGTGAGAGTATTCAAGCCCAGGCATACTCGGAGGACACATTAAATTGGCCTTGGCAGACGATACTGGGTCATCTCTATCACCCAGCAGACACAATCACACAGTAGACCTTTTTAAGGGGGAATCTTGTCATGAATATCAGGAACTCGCTAAAAGGGTTTTTTCTGGCATCCGCAAATCTGCAAGATGTCTATTCACATATTCCCATGCAGTAATGGCACACGCACTATCCCAGATTCAGAATGGGAGAACAGTACTTCCAATTCCAACTCTACCATTGCTGTCTTCTCACAGCTCAACCATGCATTACAGGCAGTGGCAGTAGCAGAGGTAGTCAGGCCTCCTACGGCACAAGATTTCAGGATCTGTAATTGTTCATCAAGGAGTGTTGCAAGCTCCTCAGTTACCTGCTCATTTTTTCACACAGTCCATCAAGACAGATTAAGCCCTTCCTTCAGGGACGGTCCCAGAGGTCAGAAGTCATGAAGGGCCACAAGTTAGGGCCATCCGCACTAAGTCGGAATTGCGACCAGTGCAAGCCTCAGGAGCTGGGAAGGACTCGCCTGCATCAGCTGCTGGCACCGGGCAGGGGATCGCTGTTGGACGCAATATACTGTACAGTATAAGCATTTTCGGAGGGGGGAACAGTAGGCCATGCCCCAAGACATGCTGAACAGCAATTCCTCAATCTGGCTAGCCTAATTCCAACTGACAGTCTGGCGGTGCTGACATATACTGACCATAAGGGCGGATCGAGAAGCTCAAAGATGCTAAAGGAATCCCTTCTCTTTCAGGGGGTTGAGCACCACGGAACAGTGTTTGTATCAGGACAGGAAAATGTCATAGCAGACGGTCGACCAAGGGATCACAGTTGAAGGACGGTGCCTCTCCCACATTCAGACAGGATAGTGGGGCAATACTCAAGCAGATCTTTTCGCCTGCGGGCAGACTTCCCTGGCCAAGGAAGAACCAGCGGTGGTTCAGGACACCTTTTCTCCATAAACTGGGGCCTGTTCGGTCTCCTGTATGCCTTCCTCCAATACCGCCTCTGTCAAAAGTCCTCCACAAAGTGGCATTGGACAGGACAGTCATGATTCTAGTCTGTCCCTTATGGTTTTTCCGCACTTAGTTGCTTCTCTTTCATTGATCAGGGTTACCACCTTGAACATTCAGGTTCAGCCATGGGAATTCTCTGTGAAGGTCCACTTCTGTACCCCATTTTAACAACTGGTCTCCCTCTAGACCTGGAAAGCGAGTGGAAAAACTTCAAGGAGCTATGCGGTACAGCTCCTGTTATTGACATGATGGGGTACTAGTGCGTCTCCTCTTCCTCCAAAGTGCATCATAGAATCTGGAGAAAATTTTGGTTCTGTCTTCATTACAGACACATACAAAAATGACACAATATAAGTGCCGGTACTACAGCAGTTCCTTAAGACAGATGGACAAAGGACTGCAACCAGCCACCTTACAAATTAGAGTTTCTGCACTGGGGACACTCTTGAACTGGGGACACTCTTGATAGGCCCTAGGGAATTGTTGGGCTCATATCCCCATGTCTGGTAGTTCTTCAGGCAGCAGCATTAGAACACCTTCATTCCACTAAAGCTATCACCTTGAAGTCTTAATATGGTTCTCCAGGCCGTGACCATGATCCCCTTTAGAGCCTCTCAAGCCATCCTTTATGCATCTCAAAATAAAGGTTGCCCCTTTTTTCTCAAAGCTATTACTCCAGCTAGGAGTTTTCAGCAAGCTAAAAGCATTGCTTGCCCAAGAGCTGTACTCTCGTTCATCAGGCTAGAACAGGTCCAATTTTTGTTTGCCAAAGTTATGTCTCCCCTCTATTACAATCAAAGGTCCATTCTTCCTTCCTGCTGCCCACTCTCTAAATGCAGCAAGGATGGAAAATGTCATACACTAGACCATGGAAGAGGGACAAAAATGTACATTAAGACAGAGAAAGCTATTCTCAAAACTTTAACTGTATTCATGCCAGCTAAAAGGAAAAAAGTTGGAGCAGCAAGGATCCAATGGGCTCTATAGCGAAACGGCTTCTATCCGTCACTTCTATGGCTTATGATCAGGCCAGAGTATCCTGCCTGGCCCAGTGTGAGTCCATGGCCTCCCTTTGTGGGAATAATTCAGAGAAGCATGGACTGCAAAATCACACTGCATAGCTTTTTGGTCATCCACCCACACACTCAAAAATTCTCTCTTGAGGGGGATGTCCTTGGCAGAGGCATCTTTTGGCTGCAGAGTGTTTCAAGCGGTGGTGAACCCTTAAGGGCTCTTGACATTGTTCCCACCTGGGACATCTGGGGACAGTAAGTACTGCCTTTGTATATCCCAGGAGTAAGGAAGTCCGGAGACCAGCTTAGGAGAGAGAAACTGAAATTTAAATACCTGTAAATTTTCTTTCTCTGACAGCTGGTCTCCGGGCTTCAGATTCCCTCCCAGAATGTATATAGTTGGCTGGCCTCTCGGCCCTATATACCTTAAAATTCTTGTTTTTTGTTCCCAAGTTCTAGTAGTATTACCACATTGGACTGCTTTAGGAAGAACTGAGGAGAACAGGAAGTGGAGGGCTGGATGTTCCCTGCTGCAGAGGTCTGATTCCTGCCTGTGGATCAGCATGAGAAGGTACAGCCCAGCAGTAAGGAAGCCCGGAGACCAGCCGTCGGAGAAAGAAATTTTACAGGTATTTAAATTTCAATATTCTAGCCCTGCTGTATTACGCTCTGGAATAGTTTTATTTCTCTTTTCCATTATGAACGTCATAATTGTCTTTGTAACATGTTATTCTAGGGACGTGGATATGATGTACTTATCCACATGTTCTGGCAGTGTCCTTTCCCCTTTAAATCCTGCCAGGAATTCTTCAAGCTGTCTCCTCCCACCCACCCGTGTGGTAACTCCCCCAGCACCACCCCATGATGCCAGTTTTTTTTTTCCGCTTGGAAGAATAGGTTCCCTCCTTACCGCTCTGTGTTACTGAGGCCCTAAAACTTTCTAAAAAACCCATTCGAGAGTTTTTTCATCTGCAGTTGTCTTCCCTGCTTCTTGCTGCTCCAATGGACGATGCAAAGTCCATTCCGGGTTTCCAGTTCTGCAGTTGCAGGCAGATGATATTGCGATCCGACCTGTACTCCGCATGCATATACTACCTGGGCCACAAGTACGATGTCCAGGCTTGTGATTTTTGTCACATCTCAGCCTAGAAGGAGGCACGGAAGGCGGTTTCCAGGTCTGCAGTTTCTGCCGAGCAGTTAGTGGCCATGGAGGAGGAGGAGGTGGCTCGGGCCGCGACGCAGTCCTCCTCAGCTTCGGTCTTCATGTCGCTTCGCCTGGGTGCATCGTTTTCCTGAGCATTCCAGGAATTGTGTCAGTCTTTGCCTACTTTTGGAGAGGGTCCCTTGGGCTCCAAGAAGTCTCAAAAAATCTAAGGATTCCAAAGAGAAAGTGATCAAGAAACTATCTCGTCGACGCTCATGAGATCGGGAGTACTCTCGGGCCTTTGATTCCCACGTTTCTTCGGAGCTCCCGGCTCCGGCTGAGACTCTGATTTTGGCCGCTGGCTCCACGGTACCCCCACCAGGCCAGTTGGCTGAGGATCGGACTGACTCCCCGGCTGAGATCTTTCTCGAGCTGGTCGAGCTGATCCTTTCTTTGGAGGAGGTTGACACCTCCCTCAAGGACTCCGGTTCTCTCGGGGGGCTGGGGAAGTGGAAGGCCACTGTCCCACTGCCTCCCACTCTAGAGCTTCCCGACTAAGGGGTGGATCAGCAGTCACCGACCCCATCTCATCGGCCACGCCGGTTCCCCTGGCATCGGCCGAGGTCCCACTCTGGTAGCCTGGACTTGTGCAGCCTGTGCTGTTCTCGCCATTCAAGCTCTAAGTGCACGGGCAAGCGGTGCGGCCACTATTCCTCCTTGCCCTCCCCTGGCAAGGAGAGGCACCAGCGCAAGCTGCGTTGGTGCTGCAAGGAGTTCATGTGGCAGCAGCTCCTGTTTTCCTGGGCAAAGCTGCCCTTGGCACCCAACCCGGCCATAACCGTGTTGCCGTCACCGAAGCTGAACCCTCCCCAGCAGGTGCTGGTTCGGACAGTCCAGCGCGGCCCACTCTGGGCTCCACTGATAGTGAAGGGTTGCCGCCCCTGTGCCGGGGCCGGCATCCCAATCCAAGGATGCTTGGCCGAGGAAAAGGGCTTCCCCATCCGGTTCATAAGCACTCACCCTCAACTGCCTCCGGCGGGTGAGCAGTGACATGGGCGGTAGGCCTGTCTTTCAAGAATCCTCGAAATCAGAGGGGTTCCTCTCTTCACCCTTACCCAGTGGACGTGGAGTCGGTCGAGGATCTCTCTACGGAGCAGGACCCCACCGTTCATGGGCCTTCTTCACTTGATCTCTGAATCCACGAGCCTCCAGCTGGAGCCCGTTCAGAAGAGGGAAAGGTACCCGTTGACCAAGATCTTGGACCGTGGTGACTCTCCAGTGGAGAGCTTCCTAGTCCAGGATGTTATCCTCGGTCCTGCTGTGGATCTGTGGCAACCCCCGGCTTCTTACCCGACACCCTCAGCCCAGATGGCCTGCAAGTACGTGGTTCCTACTGGTTCCCTCTCGGGATTTACCGAGCCCCCCTCTGCCAAGGGGCTGGTGGTTGACTCTGTTTTTCGGTGCATGGGCAATGTGGGGGACATGCACAAGCCCCAAGCCCCCTGATAAGGAGTAAAATAAATTGGGCCATGAAGGTGTATGCGGCCTCTTTCCTTGGCCTCAGGCAAACCAGTTCGGCTTTTCTGATCTGTGTTCCCATTCATACATAATTGTACGTGATTCACGTACAAATTATGACATTCAAGCACATTTTTGTGTGAAGGGGGTACACTGCACCCCCATAACTCTCTGTAGTATATTTACTCCACAAAAAAATTTTGTAGAAATGGTACAGTGAACCCTTGCAAATTTAGTTTGTACCCCTGAACATTTTCAGACAGGGTACAGTGAACCCCCAGATCTGCAGTCTTAATGGTAACACTGCTTCTGATGGCTCACTTTACGCACACCCTTCTGGGGTCCTTGAACGAGGTGCTTCCCCACCTCTCTGCAGACTTGTAAACTACTGTCAAACAGAGCCTGAGACCAAAACTGTGCCACTCTGAGCAACAGTTCCAGACGCACATGGACATTGCATTCTCTACACCTGGTCTGTGGCTGCAGCAGTTGCCATGCGTCAGAGGGCTTGGCACGATCTCTGTGTTCACCCCTGATATGCAGCACTTAGTTGGCAGGACGTTCTCTTGGGACCAACTTGTTTGGTCCGGGGTGGGGGTGGGGGATCTCACCAGGATTGAAAAGTTCAGTGCCACCCTGGACTTGGTGACATCTGCTCAAAGGGACCAGAAAGGCTGCATGTCCACCAAGAAAAAGCTCTTTCAGCCTGCCTTGGCCCTTGTGGCCAAACCTGCCCAGCCCCAAGCTGGTCAGCAGCAGGCCTGATGTTCTAGACCCAAGTCTGTGGCCTCGGTCATCCGGAAGCCAGGGGGGTCAGGGATCCGGTGGTCCCTCGGCTGGATCCTCCTCTGCTTCCAAGCCTGCCCAATGATGGTACAGGGGGTGCTCTCCCCTCTCTCGTCCTGAACCCCCTGGGTCCTCCCGTGGGGGGCCAGCTCCGCCACTTCGTTTCTGTCTAGTCCGCTGTCACAGTGGACAGGTGGGTTCTCGAGGTGGTTGGCCAGGGTCTGTCTCTGGAATTCGAGCAGTACCCTCCCAGCCGAGCTCACACCCCATGGGAAGATGTGCTTTCAGTTGGCCCTTTGGAACAGCATTGCCTAACTCCTGATTAAGGAGGTAGTGGCTCCAGTTCTGGACCCTCCACAGCATCCAGGGTTCATGTCCAGGTACTTCCTGGTACCCAAACGGACGGGGGACTGGCACCCCATTCTAGATCTGCACGACCTGAACAAATTTCTGAGGTCTCGCACTTTCAGGATGGTCACTCTGTCTCAGATCATAGTATCTCTGGAGCAGGGCATGTGATTCTGCTCTCTGGATCTTCTGGATGCGTTCTTCCACGTCCGAATCCATCCGTCCCACCGACGGTTCCTCCGCTTTTGGGCAGAGAGCACCCTCTACGAGTTCCAGGCCATGCCATTCGGCCTGTTCCCGGTGCCCAGGGTCTTCACCAAGTGCATTGCAGTGGTGGCTACCCACCTGAGGCACCGGGTAGTCTGGGTATACCCCTACCTGGATGACTGGCTCATGGCGGGTTCCTCCAGGCAGGAGGGGGAGCGGTCCAGGAATCTGGCTCTCCGGTCCTGCATCTCTCTGGGCTTCTTGGTCAATGAGGCCATATCGGAACGCATGCCTTCACAGGTGATTCACTTCATCGGGGCAGAGCGTGATTCTTGCAGAGCCAGGGCTTGGCTTCCGGCGGACAGGGTGGAGGCTCTTTCTTCCTTTGCCCGATCATTTCAGGGTGGACAATCGCGCCCTGCTCAGGACATTCTGCCCCACTTGGGCTGCATGGCGGCCTGCACCAGCATGGTCCGTTGGGCCCACTGGAGAATGGCACACCCAGCAATGGGGCCGGCCGGCCAGTGGTCTCAGTGCAGAGGTCACTTTGACCAGCTGGTCATGGTAACCCAGCGGATGTGGGATGCACTCCAGTGGTGGCTAATCATGGAACATCTGCAGGAGGGTATCCCGTTTGTCTGCCCGGAGCCAACTATCATCCTGATGACTGACGCCTCCCTCGTGGGCTGGGGAGCCCACCTGGGGGATCACAGAGTCCACTGGCTCTGGTCCCCTGAGGAGTCCCTGTGTTGCATCAACCTGCTGGAGCTCAGGGCAGTTTGTCTGGTGCTGATCGCTTTCGCTACACTTCTCGGGGGGGGTCAAGTGGTGCAGATCTGGACAGACAGCACCATGACCATGTACTGCGTCAACAAACAGGGCGATATGCAGTCCCTTTCGCTGTGCAGGGAAGCCCTCTGCATCTCGACACTTGTGTGCAGTCTGGAGGCAGACCATCTGGCCATCCATGTGGCCGGTGCCTCCAACCAGCTTGCGGATACCCTCAGCCGGGTGGGCAAGGCATCACCTGAGTGGTCCCTTCATCCCGAGGTAGTATAGCATTTGTTCTCCCATTGGGACAAACCTCTGGTGGATCTGTTTGCCTCCAGGGAGAACGCCAAGCTGAGGCTGTATTGTACGTGCCTCCTCAGCAGGGAAAGCTGCAGGGGATGCCTTCTCGAGGCCCTGGACCCCAGACCTTCTCTATGCCTTCCCTCCGTTTCTCCTGCTCCACAAAGTTCTACTCAAGGTCAGGAGGGACAAGACACAGATGATCCTTGTGGCTCCAGACTGGCCCCACCAGTTCTGGTACCCAGATCTCCTCAGCCTCAGCAAACGGCTCCTGTGGCATCTCCTACTATGCCTGGACCTGCTCTCAGTCAGTCAGGGGAAGGTACTCCACCTGGACCTTCTATCCCTGCACCTGATAGCCTGGTACCTGAGTGGCTAGAGTTCCAGGTTTTGCATCTCTCTGAAGATGTACTCAGTGTTGTTGAGGCATCTCTGAAGGAGTCAACCCGAAAATGTTACGCCTTCAAATGGAAGAGATTCTCCATTTGGTGTCAGGACAAAGAGCTGGACCCTTTGGCTTGTCCGGTGGCTGACATTCTTGACTACCTTTGGTCTCTCTCTAAGGGGGGCCTCCTGTCGATAACCCTCAAGGTGCGCCTGACAGCCATCTCTGCTTACCGGGTACGGGCTGGTCAGCAGTCAGCGCAGGAGAAGGTGGTCTGGTGCTTCTTTAAGGACTTGGACCACATTTCCCCTCCAGTGCTTGAACCACCTCCTTGGTAACTACTGCTGGTATTGGCAAAGCTCATGAGCAAGCCATTTGAACCAATGCACAGGTGTGAGATGTCACACCTGTTGTGGAAGACCACCTTCTTGGTGGCTATCACTTCAGTCAGAAGGATCAGTGAACTCCAGGCATTGTCGGTGGAGTCTCCCTACTTGGTCTTCCACAGGGACAAGGTTGTCCTGCACCCCAGCCTGAAGTTCCTCCCAAAGGTTGTCAGATTTCTGCCTTAACCAGGTGATTACTCTTCCGGTGTACTTTGTAACGTAGACAGCCAGTTCTGAGTGCTGTATCATTTTTTTTTAATATAAAATGTATTACTGACTGTCACTGCTGAAAATCTGATGCTCTAGGAGTGACCTCGCTCACTTCCCGCCCCCCAAGGTTTCAGCCGAAAGATGAAAGCCATGGGAAAATGCTGACAGCATGTGAGTTCACACACACTCAGTTTTTAGAGACAGTGTGTTACATGTAAGGTTTTAATCAAGGATCCTGTTTGTCTGAGTTTATTATAGCCGTAGTTGCTATATCATATCCATTTTATGACGTTGGAGGAAAACCCCAGGTTATTACGTAGAAGTACGAAAATCATAAAGCTGCTTTCATGTCCTGGAAGGAGGAACTGGAAAGAGAAGCGTTTTAAATCTGAGGTCTTTATTAAAGTTTTGTCTCTGTATACCTGGTTAGGTGCCCGAAGGCAAAGATATCTGGCCCCCCGAAGACAGAAATATCTGAGCCAGTGCATTGGGTATGCTAGCAAGAGGTACACAGTTTGAATCCCCCCAAGACTTGAGACCAAAGGTTGATCCGAACTCACAAAACAGACAAGAGGGTTACCTTGTTCTGTTAAACTGTTCACAAGACTGTGCTCGGAGGTTGGCGCTTTGGGAGTAGAGGGCCTGACCTGCTGAGTGGGTTTGTGACATACTTCACCAATCACACCTCAGAAGCCGAGCACAGGCTCTATACTCTGGACCTGAGGCAGGCGCTTGTTTACTATACGGAGTGCATGGCTGGAGTTCGGGGAGAGGTTCACCAGCTGTTTGTCACCTACACTGAAGCTGCACCTGGCAGACCGGCAGCTAAGTGGATGATTGGCAGGTGAATTGTATCCTGCATTGAACTCTGCTATAGGTTGGTGGGTAGGGAGCCTTCCAGAGGGCTAAGGGCTCATTTCTCCCGTCATACCGTTGCCTCGGTGGCTGCTTCCAGGGACGTCCCTATCCAGGAAACCTGCAGGGCTGCTACCTGGGGTCAGCACACACCTTCATTTCCCATTACCACATCGACTTCGAGTCATGCCAGGATGCTGATTTTAGGGTCTCAGTTCTCTAATCACTGTTCCCTAAGTAAGGGGTATGCGCCTTGCTGCCCTCCTCTCGGAGAACTGCTAGGAGTCTGAAAGAACATCTGGATATGTACACCATATCCACATCCCTAGAAAAACAGGTTACTCACCTGTAACAGTAGTTCTAGGAGTGGTATATGGTGTACATCCACACGGACCCACCTGACCTTCCCTGGCAGTAGTGCACAGGTATGCTTCCAGTGTGCAAGAACTGGCATCACAGGGCAGTACTAGAGGGAGGAGCCAGTTTGAAGACTTTCTAGCAGGATTTAAAGGGGAAAGGGAACTGCCAGAACATGTGGATGTACTCCATAGACCACTCCTAGAACTACTGTTACAGGTGAGTTACCTGTTTTTACCAAATCGTTTTTTGATTGTGCCACAGGAAGCACATAGAAGCAAGAGGGTTTTTTTTGCAACTTGTTGTGCCTTCCTGATTAAACAAAAGTTTAAATTAAATATAGGTCTCTACCTTTCATATGTGCTGTTTTTATGATTATGTGTCAGTCGGACTTGAATACCTAGATACTCTGCAAGTTTTTTGAGACTTTGTGAACTGAGCTGACCCCAACTTTCTTCCCATCACAGAGCTAAGAGTCTGATTTTGTTGACCTCCATTTTTATTTTCCATGTTTTCTGTTTGTTTGGTGGTGCTCAACAGAGAAATGTGAAAGTCCTTTACAGAGGTTGAAATTACATTTTCAGCCACTAGCCAACAATGCCAATGACTGGGAAAATCTACGGGCTCCACAGATATTCCACTGGCTCATCTGGTGTACTTTTTGCAGTGTTGCCTCTTCTGCTGCAGATCAACAGGGCTAGTTGAAGGAAAATCTTACTGGCTGAAGGCAATATGTATAATTATTTGGCAAGTGGGCTGGTGCAGTTTTTAATCCCTGTCTTTTTAATGTTTGTTTCTACTCTTCTGCTTGGCACAACTCTGTGTGCTTTAAATGGGAACAGTTAGTACTAAGAGCCTTACACCCAAGTGTGGGACTGGTCCCGATTTGCACTTTGTGTGCAAAAACATTTTTTTTTTTTTTTACTTACCCTTTACTGCAGTATAGTAGATTGTATCCAGCTGTTCCTGCTGACTTGCAAGCTGGACATTTCTGTAACTACAAATCCTAGAATTCCCTGCAGCTGACATCATAGCAGGGCTGGATCAATATGAGATTCATCAGCTTGCAGTGCACATTAGAGCTTTTATAAGATCCAGTCAGAAGTTTGCCAGTCCTGCCATTCTTCCTCGGCTTAGCCCAGGGAAGACAGCGGTACCAGCAAACAATAAATCAGAGCTTATAGAAACTCTTAACATGCACTGCAGTCTGTTGAATCTCTCACTGCTGCAGCCCTCCTCTGACATCAGTTGCACTGGATGCTGGGATTTGTAGTTAAAGAAAATGCCAGCTTGCAAGTCAACAGAAACAGCTGGATACTATCTATTATACCATGGACATAAGTGAACAGCCAATGAAATCATCAGATTGGCAGTTTACCACCATTGTAAATCCTTTGATAACCAATGGCTGTTGATGAGTATATACTAACATACTAAAATGCCAGCAGAATAGGCCTTTTGGTCTTTCGTGTCTGCTTGTTTGGTCAGCCCCCACGCTGAGAACTGACTTTGCTGCCCCCCTCACCCTCTCTGGCTTCTCCCTTCCCAGTCCCGGATATTCTCACTGCAGTGGACTTTGCTTCCAGAACCCTTCACCTGTACCTGTCCCACCCCCTCTTAAACCCCGCCACCGTCTCTGCCTAAACCAGCTCCACGGGCAGTGCATTCCATGGCTCCACCACCCTCTCAGTGAAATAGCTCCTCCTCCTTTCTCCCCTGAATCTCCCCCCCCCTCCAGCTTCCAACCATGCCCTCTAGTTGTCCCCCTCCTTCCTTCGGAGCACCCTGACTTTGCCCTCCCTATTCACCCCTCATGTACCTGAAGACCTCATCATGTCCCCCTGGTCTCTTCTCTCTTCCAGTGTGTACATATTTAGCTCCTCAAGCCTCTCCCCATAGGTCCTGTTCCTTAAGCCCCAGATCATTTTGGTTGCCCTCCTCTGGACCCTCTCTAGGAGTTCAATGTCCCTGTTTAAGTGTGGCCTCCAGATCTGCATGCAGTACTCGAGGTGCTGCCTCACCAAGCAGTTGTACAGAAGTAGTATCATCTCCTTCCTTCTGGAGGCGACCCCCCTAGCGATGCATCCCAACTTCCTGTTGGCCTTGGCCGCAGCCCTCCTACAAGTCTCAGAGCTGTTCATCTTGACATCCACCACCCCCAGGTCCCTCTCAGCCATTGAGACCTGTAGCTCCGCCCCCCCCCGGGTGTACACTTGGCCTGGGTTTCTGGCTCCCAGGTGCAGTACCTTGCATTTCCCTGCATTGAACCTCAGTTTCCACTTTCTAGACCACCCTTCCAGAGCCTCCAGGTCCCTCTGAAGGGCTGCCCTCTCCTCCTCCCCATCCACCACTGCCCCCAGCTTTGAGTCATCCACAAAGAGACTCATCTCACTCCTGGTGCCTTTCCTTATGTCAGAGTCGTAGGTGTTGAACAGGACGGGCCCAAGGACCGATCTCTGAGGGACCCCACTAATGACCCTCCTTGGGGATGAGACTGTCCCTTCAACCTCCGGTCCTGGAGCCAATTCCCTATCCATCTGATCATCTTGTTTCTCACCCCCATTTCCCCCAGCTTATCCAACAAGCCCCTGTGGGGAACAGAGTCAGACTCCTTGCAGAGGTTAAGAAAGAGGATGTCCACTGGCCTACCCAGGTCCAAGGCGCTCGTCACCCAATCATAGAACTCTACAAGGTTTGTCTGACACGATTTCCCCTGGACAAAACCATGCTGTCTATCATCCTGGCACCCCAACTTTTCCAGGTCTCCCCCTAGTCTCTCCTTTACGATGCCCTCCATCACCTTGCCCACCACCGAGGTCAGGCTGACGGGCCTGTAGTTCCCTGCCACCTCCCTTGATCCACCCTTGTGGATAGGCACTATATGCGCCACCTTCCAGTCCTGGTGCACCTCCTGTCTTCAGGAGATGCTGAAAGCTCCGCCGGGGTTTCGCAGGACATCCGCCAGTTCCTTCAGCACTCTGGGATGAATTTTATCAGGCCCCGTGCTTTCTCTGTCTTAAGGGACCTGAGGGCTTCTTCACCTCTCTGCTGTGATTTCCACCTCCGCTACCTCGCCCCTGCATTGCCTTCCCCATTCTGCCAGTGATGCCCTCCCCAGACCCCCGATCGGTTAAAGGTCCCTCCTCAGTTTCACCGTCTCCTCCCTGTATGAGGCAGTCCTCATTTTCTTTAGTGAAACTGAGGCAAAGTACTCATTTAGTACCTCAGCCTGCTCCCCTGGGTCTTGTGCCCATCCCTCCCTCCCTGATTTAATCCTGCTAATTTGCCCCTTCACCCTTCATTTTCCCCCAATGTATCTATAGAACCCCTTATTCCCTATCCTAATTTCTCTGGCCAGGTTCTGCTCCTTCCTTGCCTTAGCCACTCTCACTACCCTTGTGGTCCTTCTGGCCATCAGTTCGCGTACTCCCCTCGATCCCTTGCACTCCTTGTGCACTTGAAATGCCTATAGGCATATATCATCTGCAGCATAGGAATAAATACAATAATAAAAAAAAAAAAAACAACAAAGCAACCTCTTTAGTATTTGTATGTTGTTATAGTAAAAAAAAAAAATGATCCTTGGTATAATGCATGATAAGCCACTCTGAGGATGTGGGTTATCGAGAGTTACCACGGCTGGTGATTTACCCGCGGCTTAGCGCTGGGCAAACCACTCCAGCGATGGTAAATCCTTGATAACCCACACCCCCTTGTGGCTTATTGCTTAACTATACTGCAGTAAACAATAAGAAAAAGATTTCTTATTTACAAAGTGCAAATGTACTATCAGCATACATAAAACTAATGTAATTACTGAGGAGGAGTCATTGTCATTGTAGTAGTAGTAGCAGCAGCAGTAGTTAGGGTTATCTGGAAGGGAGTCCAGAAACAAGATTTTTAAACCTTTTTGTGTACTTTTTTACGTCCAAACTATTTATGCACCTGTCACTTTAATTATGTAGTATTTAAACAAGGCATACCCTTATGGGTGGGCACCTTGACAAATGGCACATGGGGAATGCGAAACTTTGGTTCCTTGTTCTCTGACTTGCCAGTTTTGATTACTGTATCTGCACTGAATAACACTGTGACCCCCGGCCCCCAGTTTTACCATCCCAAGACTGCTGCTTTACACTGGCAAGACGTGCCCAGTTTTCTCAATCTCTAGCTCCACCAGACCACCTGCTATAAGTGCATTCGAAATGATCTGGGCTAACCTCACTGTGTAATAGAGGGGAGCTCCAGTGGACCATCCTTATCTGTAAATGAATTCAAGATGAATACCGCAACCATCTCAGTTTTGTGCTCGTCAGATTCTTTGGCACATACAGACTAAAGTCACAACGCTACAAGTGGTTCATGTTCTTAAAATTAAAGCAGAAGTTTGTTGCCTGATAAAAATAATTAACTAAATAAATAATGGCACGGCTGTTTCTCGATTCGGTAGGGGAGCAACTAAGTGCCGCTACTGAATCACACCAATGAAAGCTAAAAAAATAACATAGAACAAAATTGTTTATTTCTACCTTTGTTATTTTTTTGTGGTTCCAGAGAAAAGATGGCACTGACTCACCCCCACTGACTGTAGAGAAAAGATGGCACTGACTCACCCCCACTGACTGTAGAGAAAAGATGGCACTGAACCATCCCCACTGACTGTGGAGAAAAGATAGCACTGACCCACCCCCACTGACTGTAGAGAAAAGATGGCACCGACCCACCCCCACTGACTGTAGAGAAAAGATGGCACTGACCCACCCCACTGACTGTAGAGAAAAGATGGCACTGACCCACCCCACTGGTTATAGAGAAACAATGGCACTGACCCACCCCACTGGTTATAGAGAAACAATGGCACTGACCCACCCCACTGGTTATAGAGAAACAATGGCACTGACCCACCCCCACTGACTGTAGAGAAAAGATGGCACTGACCCACCCCCACTGACTGTAGAGAAAAGATGGCACTGACCCACCCTCACTGACTGTAGAGAAAAGATGGCACTGACCCACCCTCACTGACTGTAGAGAAAAGATGGCACTGACCCACCCCCACTGACTGTAGAGAAAAGATGGCACTGATCCACCCTCACTGACTGTAGAGAAAAGATGGCACTGACCCACCCCCACTGACTGTGGAGAAAAGATGGCACTGACTCACCCCCACTGACTGTAGTGAAAAGATGGCACTGACCCACCCCCACTGGTTATAGAGAAACAATGACACTGGACCCACCCCACTGACTGTAGAGAAAAGATGGCTCTGACCCACCCCACTGACTGTAGAGAAAAGATGGCTCTGACCCACCCCCACTGACTGTGGAGAAAAGATGGCACTGACTCACCCCCACTGACTGTAGTGAAAAGATGGCACTGACCCACCCCCACTGGTTATAGAGAAACAATGGCACTAACCCACCCCCACTGACTGTGGAGAAAAGATGGCACTGACCCACCCCCACTGGTTATAGAGAAACAATGGCACTGACCCACCCCCACTGACTGTGGAGAAAAGATGGCACTGACCCACCCCCACTGACTGTGGAGAAAAGATGGCACTGACTCACCCCCACTGACTGTGGAGAAAAGATGGCACTGACTCACCCCCACTGACTGTAGTGAAAAGATGGCACTGACTCACCCCCACTGGTTATAGAGAAACAATGGCACTAACCCACCCCCACTGACTGTAGAGAAAAGATGGCACTGACCCACCCCCCACTGACTGTAGAGAAAAGATGGCACTGACCCACCCCCACTGACTGTAGAGAAAAGATGGCACTGACCCATCCCCACTGACTGTAGAGAAAGATGACACTGACCCACCCCCACTGGTTATAGAGAAACAATGGCACTGACCCACCCCTCTGACTGTAGAGAAAAGATGGAACTGACCCACCCCCACTGACTGTAGAGCAACAATGGCACTGACCCACCCCCACTGACTGTAGAGAAAAGATGGCACTGACCCACCCCCACTGACTGTAGAGAAAGATGGCACTGACCCACCCCCACTGACTGTAGTGAAAAGATGGCACTGACCCACCCCCCACTGACTGTAGAGAAAAGATGACACTGACCCACCCCCACTGACTGTAGAGAAAAGATGGTACTGCCCCACCCCCACTGACTGTAGAGAAAAGATGGCACTGACCCACCCCACTGGTTATAGAGAAACAATGGCACTGACCCACCCCCACTGACTGTAGAGAAAAGATGGCACTGACCCACCCCCACTGACTGTAGAGAAAAGATGGCACTGACCCACCCCCACTGACTGTAGAGAAAAGATGGCACTGACCCACCCCCACTGACTGTGGAGAAAAGATGGCACTGACCCACCCCACTGACTGTAGAGAAAAGATGGTACTGCCCCACCCCCACTGACTGTAGAGAAAAGATGGCACTGACCCACCCCACTGGTTATAGAGAAACAATGGCACTGACCCACCCCCACTGACTGTAGAGAAAAGATGGCACTGACCCACCCCACTGACTGTAGAGAAAGATGGCACTGACCCACCCCACTGACTGTGGAGAAAGGATACTAACATACTAAAAAGCCAGCACAATAGGCCAAATGATCTGTTTGGTCTGCTCGAAAGCCAGCAACCTAATGGCTGCCCGCCTCACCCCCCAGCCCCAAGAGTGTCTTCTCTAGATTCTGACCTACCCCCACTGACTGTGGAGAAAGGATGGCACTGCCCCCCCCCGACTATGGAGAAAGGATGACACTGACCTACCCACCCCGACTGTAGAGAAAAGGTGGCACTGACCCACCCCCACTGACTGTGGAGAAAAGATGGCACTGAACCACACCCACTGACCGTGGAGAAAAGATGGCATTGACTCACCCCTACTGACTGTAGAGAAAAGATGGCACTGACCGACTCCCACTGACTAGAGAAAAGATGGCACTGACCCACCCCCACTGGTTATAGAGGAACAATGGCACTGCCCCACCCCCACTGACTGTAGAGAAAAGATGGCACCGACCCACCCCCACTGACTGTAGAGAAAAGATGGCACCGACCCACCCCCACTGACTGTAGAGAAAAGATGGCACTGACCCACCCCACTGACTGTAGAGAAAAGATGGCACTGATCCACCCCCACTGCTTGTAGAGAAAAGATGGCACTGATCCACCCCCGCTGACTGTAGAGAAAATATGGCACTGACCCACCCCCACTGGTTATAGAGAAACAGTGTCACTGCCCCACCCCTACTGACTGGAGAAAAGATGGCACTGCCCCACCCTCACTGACTGTAGAGAAAAGATGGCACTGATCCACCCCCACTGCTTGTAGAGAAAAGATGGCACTGATCCACCCCCGCTGACTGTAGAGAAAATATGGCACTGACCCACCCCCACTGGTTATAGAGAAACAGTGTCACTGCCCCACCCCTACTGACTGGAGAAAAGATGGCACTGATCCACCCCCACTGACTGTAGAGAAAAGATGGCACTGACCCACTTCCACTGACTGTAGAGAAAAGATGGCACTGACCCACCCCCACTGGCTGTAGAGAAAGGATGGCACTGACACACCCCCACATACTGTGGAGAAAAGATGGCACTGACCCACCCCACTGACTGTGGAGAAAAGATGGTACTGCCCCACCCCCGCTGACTGTAGGGAAAAGATGGCATTGACGCACCCCCACTCACGGTGGAGAAAGGATGGCACTAACCCACCCCCCACTGACTGTGGAGAAAGGATAACGCTGACCCACCCCCACTGTAGAGAAAGGTGACACTGAACCACCTCCACTGACTGTGGAGAAAGATGGCACTTACCCACCCCCACTGACTGTAGAGAAAGATGGCACTGACCCACCCCACTGACTGTAGAGAAAGATGGCACTGACCCACCCCACTGACTGTGGAGAAAATATGTCACGAACCACCTCCACTGACTGTGGAGAAAGATGGCATTGACCCACCCACCCCCACCTGTAGAGAAAAGATGGCACTTATCCACCCCCACTGCCTGTAGAGAAAAGATGGCACTGACCCAACCCCACTGATGGTGAAGAAAGGATGGCACTGACCCACCCCACTGACTGTAGGAAAAGATAGCATTGACCCACCCCCACTGACTATGGAGAAAGGATGGCACTCACCCACCCCCATTGACTGTGGAGAAAGATGGCACTGACCCACCCCCACTGACTGTGAAGAAAGTATGGCACTGACCCACCCCACTGACTGTGGAGAAAGGATGGCACTGACCCACCCCACTGACTGTGGAGAAAGGATGGCACTGACCCACCCCCACTGACTGTAGAGAAAGATGGCACTGAGCCACCCCCACTGACTGTAGAGAAACGATGGCACTGAACCCACCCCACTGACTGTGGAGAAAAGATGGCACTGACTCACCCCCACTGACTGAATTGAAAACATGGCACTGACCCATTCCCACTGACTGAAGAGAAAAGATGGCACTTACCCACCCCCACTGACTGTAGAGAAAAAATGGAACTGACCCAACCCCACTGACGGTGAAGGAAAAATGGCACTGACCCACCTCCACTGACTGTAGAGAAAAGATGGCACTGACCCACCTCCTCTGACTGTGGAGAAAAGATGGCACTGCCCCACCCCCACTGACTGTAGGGAACAGATAGCATTGACCCACCCCCACTGACTGTGGAGAAAGGATGGCACTCACCCACCCCCCACTGACTGTGGAGAAAAGATGGCACTGACCCACCCCCACTGACTGTGGAGAAAGGATGGCACTGACCCACCTCCACTGACTGTGGAGAAAAGATGGCACTGACCCACCCCCACTGACTGTAGAGAAAAGATGGCACTGATCCACCCTCACTGACTGTGGAGAAAGGATGGCACTGGACCACCCCCACTGACTGTAGAGAAAAAATGGCACTGGCCCATCCCGACTGACTGTAGAGAAAAGATGGCACTGATCCACCCTCACTGACTGTGGAGAAAGGATGGCACTGGACCACCCCCACTGACTGTAGAGAAAAAATGGCACTGGCCCATCCCGACTGACTGTAGAGAAAAGATGGCACTGACTCACGCCCACTGAGTAGAGAAAAGATGGCACTGACCCACGCCCACTGACTGTAGAGAAAAGATGCCACTGCCCCACCCCCACTGACTGTAGGGAAAAGATGGCATTGAACCCACCCTACCGACTGTGGAGCAAAGGTGACACTGACCCACCCCCACTGACTGTGGAGAAAGGATGGCACTGATCCACCCCCACTGGCTGTAGAAAAAAGATGGCACTGACCCACTCCCACTGACTGTAGAGAAAAGATGGCACGGATCCACCCCACTGACTGTGGAGAAACAATGGCACTGACCCCCCCACTGACTGTGCAGAACCAGTGGCACTGACCTACCCCTACTGACTGTAGCCTAATCGCAATAGACATCTGACCTTAATGGGACATCATATTGTGACATACACCTCAGGGGGTCCCTATGTGATCCAGGCCACATATGGTTATGTTGCCACCACCTTTGTTAAACTGGTAACTGTTTGGTGCATCTGACTATGCAGACCTATTGTAGTTTGAGTCTGTATCCAAGCTCTGAAGAATAGTGAGGTAGGCACTCCAAGTGACAGAGCCGCAAGGCCTCCTACACTTCGTAGATTCGTAGACCACCCAGTTGATCTTAAATGGAAAAGTTGACATTGGAATGGCTTTAGGATATAGAAACATAGAAACATAGAAATATAGAAGTTGACGGCAGATAAGGACCGCAAGGCCCATCCAGTCTGCCCATTTCTTTTTCTACCTTATAAATGTGCCATCGGCCTTTGCTCTGTCAGTGACCTATCTATTCATAGTCATTTGTATTGCTCCCTTATGCCTATCCCATGCCTGTTTGAAGCCCTGCACTGTATTCATAGCCACCACTTCTTGTGGTAAGCCATTCCATGCATCTACCACCCTTTCTGTGAAAAAGAATTTCCTCACATTCCCCTTAATCGCCTCCTCTAATCTCATGCTGTGTCCTCTTGTCCTGCTATTTTTCTTATATTTAAACATGTTAGACTCTTTCACCTTGTTTATGGCCTTAAGGTGTTTAAATGTCTCGATCATATCACCTCTCTCCTCCTTTGCTCAAGGGTATACATATTGAGCTCCGTTAATCTGTCCTCATATGTCTTCTGATGCAGTCCCTGCACCATTTTGTTGCCTTCTCTGGACTGCCTCAATTTGGTTAATGTCCTTGTGAAGGTGTGGCCTCCAATACTGCATGCAGTACTCCAGATGGGGCCTAACCAATGTCTTGTACAGAGGATTATTACCTCCCTCTACGACTTGTGATACCCTACTAATACACCCTAACACCCCCTAGCCTTACCTACTGCTTTAGAGGTCTGCTTGGATGATTTTAGGTCATCAGTGATGATGATGCCCAAGTCTCTTTCTTCCTTTGTGACTGCTAGCAACTCCCTCCCAGCCTATAAGTGGCTTCAGGGTTTCTCTTCCCTATGTGCATGATTTTGCACTTCTTGCATTAAATCCCAGATGCCACTCTTCTGACCATTTTGCTAGTTTATCCAGATCTCTTCTCATTCTGCCAACCCCATCTGATCATCTACTCTGTTGCAGATCTTGGTGTCATCTGCAAACAGACAAGCCTTACCCCTAGTCCATCTGCAGGTCACTAATGAAGATGTTGAATAGGACTGGCCCCAGGACTGATCCCTGAGGTACCCACTTGTGACTTGCATCTCTTCTGACTGTATACCATTTACCACCACTCTCTGTTTTCTGCCAGTCAACCAGTTTGCCACCCAGTTGACCAACTCTGACCCACCCCGAGCCTACCTAGCTTATTTATCAATCTTCTATGTGGAACAGTGTCAAAAGCTTTGCTGAAGTCAAGGTAGGCGACATCAACTGCTCCCCTTGGTCCACCACTCTGGTTACCCAGTCAAAGAAATCTATGAGATTAGTTTGACAGGACCTTCCTTTGTAAACCCATGCTGTCTTGGATCCTGTGCCCTATGGATTCCAGGTGTTGCACTATCCTTTCCTTAAGGAGTGCCTCCATAATCTTGCCCACTACTGAGGTAAGACTGACTGGTCTGTAGTTCCCCGCCTCCCTCCTGCTACCACTCTTGTGGAGCGGGATCACATGAGCCCTTCTCCAGTCTTCCGGACCTCTCCTGTGCTCAGAGACTCACTAAACAATTCTGCTAATGGCTCTGCTAGTTCCTCCTTTAGCTCCTTAAGTACCCTGGGATGTATGCCATCAGGTCCCATTGCCTTATCCACCCTGAGCTTAGCAAGCTCTTGTAGGACCTTTCTTTTGTGAAGGAGTAGTGCTCACCTCCCTCCCCTGTGTCCATGATGCTGAGCTGTGGGCCCTGCCCTACCTTCTCTTCAGTAAATACTGAGCAAAAGTATCTATTTAGGATAGATGCCTTTACAGGGTCCTCCTCCTCACATGCTCCCTTTCTCCATTAAGCTTAGCAATACCCCTCTGGACTTTCTCCTTTCACTGATGTATCTATAGAAAGTCTTGTCACCTTCTTTACTGTTCGTGCTAGTGTTTCCTCAGTTTGGGACTTTGCCTGCTACTGCCTTACCTGCTTCATAGGGCAGTTTGGTATGCCTCCCTGTCTTCATCCCGCTGTGTTCCCTTATATTTCCTGAAGGCCAGCCTTTTGGCTCTGACCTTTTCTGCTACTGTATTTGAGAACCAAAGTGGTTTCTTCTTTTGCACTTCTTTTCTGTGTAACACAATGGGATATATAATATATATATATATATATAATATAAGCTAAAGTCTTTGTGTCACACTGCATAAATAGACAGAGAAAACCTAAGAGATACCCGATAGATACTGAGGAAGGGTTCTGAAAGTTCTGTAAGAACTAAATGTGACCAAATCTCTTGGGCCATATGGATTAGTCCCAAGGGTACTGAAGGAGATGAGACGGTCACTAGCAGCCCCCCAGCAGATCTATTTACAGAATTACTATCATCTGGGGAGGTACCCCAGGACTTGAGGGTGTCAGATGAGGTCGTGCTACGTAAGAGCAGGAATAGGGACAACCTAGGTAACTATAGGCCTTTGAGTTAGAGGATGAAAAAGTTGCTCAAGTCAGTAATCAAAGGGTATATATTGAATTCTTGGAAGAAAACAGACTTGTGGACAGAAAATTGCATGAGTTTACAAAGAGTAAATTGCGTGACAAAAATAAATAAATAATGTGTGTGTATGTATATAAATATATATACTGTATATATTATATCTATATTGAAACATAGACAATGGCGGCAGAAAAAGACCAGAGGTCTAGCCAGTCTGCCCAATTTCCCTGTAATCCCTTGAACCTACTATTCCTCCAGGGTACTAACCCTCCCCATCCCCCCTCTGTTCTTCTCCTTGGTCCTGTCACACCCAGTAACCACTATTCCCTTCATTATTTCCCAGCCCTGCATGAATCCCCTGACTGTTTTTGCACACACCACTTCAGCCGACAGACTGTTCCAGGGTTCCACCACCCTTTCCATAAAGTAGTACTTCCTCACATCTCTCCTGAACCTACCTTCTGTTAATTTCCATTCATGTCCACATGACTGCAAATTGGTATTCAGGCTAAGTAGTTCCCCGCAGTTCACTTTAATTCCTTTAAGGAACTTGAAGGTCCGTATCATATCTCCCCTCTCCCTTCTGGTCTCCATATTTAGTGCCATGTGGTGCTCCTCATAGAATTTGCCCTGCTTAGCCCTGAATCATTTTTTTTACTCTGCGCTGCACTGTCTCCAACTTATCATTATCCTTTCTGAGGTGAGGACTCCAGAACTGAGCGTAGTACTCTAGATGAGGCCTCACCAGGGATCTGTATAGGGGAAGTATTACCTTCTTTCTTCTGCTATCAGTACCTCTCTTGATACATCCTAGCATCCTGTTAGCCTTGCTATAGGCCTTGTTGCACTGACTCAATATCCGTCTATCTACGTGGGTGTTTGTGTGTGTGTGTATATATATGTATATATATATATATATATATATATAATATATATATCTAAGGAATAATGTATGGGCACCCATACACAGTGAACCTGTGTTTCCATCGAGGTGTTGAGATACCTGCATATGGACCTCGAGAGCAAAGCTCGAGAGGTCTGTATTGGTATCTCAACCCCTGAGATGGAAGCACAAGGCAAGTTGTGTTTGGTAGGCTATATTTTATTTGTTACAGTGTATGGTTTTAAAAAATAAAGACACAGACACTATAACCGGACTGTCATTAAGATTTTTGTGAGGCACAATAAGGTACAGTGAGCGAAAGAAGTGAATGGGAATCCTCCGGTCCCCTGCTTAATACTGCAGGATCTGGTGGTGCTGAATAAGCAAAAAGACGAAAGAAATAATTTTTTAAGTTGTGACAGCTCAGACAGCTTAGTTTATATCTGGTTGATCTGCGTTCTCTCTACCCTCCATGCTACCAAACTGTTTGTCCCGCTCTACCTCGCAGCCAGTCCTGTGATGACGTGAGTGGACGTCTATGTACCGGCACTTACTACTGTATTCTAATACTCTGTAACAGTGTGTTTTCACACTTAGTGTACCGATGCTGATCATGCAGCCTCAGCCCGATCAGTACCAGTACACTAAGCGTGAAAATGCGCTGTTACAGACTATAAGAATACATTAGTATGTACCGGCACATAGTGGTGCCCCGTGGGTTAGTCTTCATTGATGTCATGACAGGACTGTCTGCGGGGGACAGTGGGTCTATTAGTTTGTCAGCATAATGGGTGGAGGGGCGCATGATCAAAGATATATATATATATATATATACATACATATATTTTTTGTTTTTGTTTTGTTTTAGTCTTTGGTAACCGGGTAAGGCCCAATAGGCACAAGTGCCTGTTTTCAGGGGCAACCTGGGAGCACTGGGCGGTTAAGTGACTTGCTCAGACTCGCACAGTAGGCAGTTGGAGGTTATGAGAATTAAACTCAGGTCTGGTCTGCTGGATGTGTCAAGCTCGTTCACCCGAAGTAAACTATCTAACGTTATCAGGTACTTAAAAAATTATTTATTTCAGTTATTTGCTTAATGGGGATCTTTAGGTCCCACAGTAGGCAGGGGAGCTGAGGATTACCCTTGGAAGCAGTCGGCAGGAGCGAGCTCGAGGGAATCGCAGGTGCACTTAATAATAGAATGTGCAAAATGAGGTTTTTAGAAGGTGCACAGTATCTTTACAACATGCACAATAAGGTTTTTGAATTCCATACACAAGAAGTTCTAAACTGACTTTTTCAACACGGTGATGCAGATGGTAAAGAACCAGGCAGTAAACATCCTGTACCTGAACTTTAGTAAAGTCTTTGATTCAGTGTCTCACATATGACTAATCCAATAAATAAGGAACTTAGAACTCTGAAATTAACTAAGTGGATTGGAAACTAGTTGTCTTGACACTACCCAGAGAGTTGTCCTAAATGGCAAATTCTCATACAGGAAGGTTACAAGTGGGGTGCTCTGGGGTCAGTGCTGGTACTGGTGCTGTTCAATAACTTTATCAGTGACATAGGAGTGGGATGGTATGGCACAGTGACTCTTTGTAGATGAATGACACAAAGCTGTGCTGATGGGTTGACTCTGATGAGAGGTGAAAGAACATGAAGATAGACGTGAACCGCGGTCAGGAACATGGCAGCACAGGTTTGTCCAATAAATGTCAGGTGATGCATGTTGGCAACTGGAATCTGCAAATAGAAAACAGAATTAATGGGGTCATGATGGTGGTAGAACAGGATCTGTGTGTAATAATAAACAGCAGTATGAAATCTTCATTTCAGTGTGAGGAAGCATATGGAAAGGCAAATACGATACTGCAGTGTATTAGGGCATCACTAGTCAAAACAAGGAAGTGAGCTTGTCACTAAAGGATCAATAGCTAGGTAACATCTGGAGTACTGTGGACAGTTTTGGAAATCTCATCTGAAAAAGGATAGGGAGAGTCTAAAAAATATCCAGCCGAGAGAAACAAAAATAATTCTTGGTCAACAGGGGAGGAAAATCAGTCAATCAATCAATCAATCAAAATCTTTATTTATCCAGGCGAACATCATTGAGCAGAGCTCTTTTACAAGATGGACCTGGTTAGAACAGGGTCGGGTAACATCCATCATAAAAACATATAAATACATATAAATAAGTATATAAACACAAACCCAATGGTGCAGTAATAGGGGAGTCAAATGATAAAAGGAAGACAAGGCAAGCCATAACAGAGGAGGATTCAAATACAAGGGGGCAGGTCCACCATTGAACCATGCAACTGTATATAAACCATGTTCTCTGTATAGAAGTACCAGTTAGTTCATTTACCAGGGGCAGTCACTAGTACTAGCCATGAAAATGGCTTGGAGAACCACCAACTAATGGTAGATGGGGTACCAGGAGGGGTATGTATGTAAGTGAAGGATAAACATTGTGAGAAGTGAAGTCCCAAGGATAGGTCGGTAGAACTGATGCAGCGGTGGGGGCCTACGGGGAGAGGGAAAGGGGAGTTAGGACTTTTATAGTATGATTGCGTGTAGATTGTGGATGAGTGCAGTATAGAGTTGTGAAAAGAAGGCTGGAGAAAGCGGGAAGATAGACCAGTATCAAAGGGAGGACAGAGGCATCAAGGTGTTACATGAAATCTAGAGAACTTCCAGAGCCTTAACATGTACTCCCTGGAGGACAGGAGGGAGAGGGAAGATGTGATAGAAGCTTAAAAATACATACATTGGCATAACAAGGTAGACCCCATGGATTAATTTAAGATAAAAGGGCAGACGATCACCATGGGTCACAGCTTCAAACTAGACGTGGGTAATTTCAAGAAAGACGCAACGAAGTAGTTCTTTAAAGAAGAAGTTGTGAATAGATGAAACACGCTGCCAAAATGCATATTCAGTGCCATTACAATCTATGGGTTCAGAGAACCAATGGGATAGTTGTATGGGGACAATTAGAAAGAAGTAGAAGGTCAAAGGGAGCAGTGGGAGCTTTGAAATGATTGGGTAAGCCTGGGAAGGTAAAATAGGGCAGACTGGATGGACTCTTTTTTTTTTTTCTGTGCTCAACCATCTATGTTGTACAGCTGTCTCTTCCTGTCTGAAAATGAGCCTGTGTTTGTTCTCTGTGCTCCCCCAACCCCCTTTCTGCTCCCACCAAAGATCTCTCATCTTCTGTTCATTCCAGAATGGCTCAGTGACTTTAGGTTTCAGGAGAGGTAGTCCTTCCTCCCTAGCCATCCTGAATGGTAAGACCATCGTGTAACCTTTCCAGTCAGCTTTAACTAGACAAGGATAAACAGTGCCACAATGTAACACCTACGGGCCAGATACAGTATGCATACTGACACACCATTTTAGCATAGATTTTCTAAGATAGACATTCCAGTGTGGTTACAAAGTTATGGTAGTCTGTGTGTATACTGCAACACTTAATCTTCATCATCACCACTGGGTACAGAATTTCATTCATTGAGAATAGTAGGGACACAAGACTTGTATCTCATAGTAAGATCTGCATGCTTGCAGGTACAAGTTGGATCACTTGACCTGGGGCGGGATTATTTCCACCACAGAGGTTTTCCTTGCTGTAGTACCAGTTGATAAGTAAGCAATAACCCACGACAGGGTGTGCGGTTATTGGGAATTAATCAACACCCCCGGTGTGTTGTGAGGCACGAGGCTGCAGGCCAAGTGTCCTCACAGCGCCTAGGGTGTTGATTAATCCCCAATAACTGCACACCCTGTAGTGGATTATTGCGCTTATAACATGGGATATGTTTAAACAACAAAAAAAATCCAGAAAGGTGTGTTTTTTTTTTTTGCTGTTTAAATAGCACAAAAGGTACTGTATCCTGCCACCTTGTAAAATGGTCTGTCACAAAACATCTCAACTGCATTGCTGTTATGCACATAGAAATGTCAGAAATATACCGGTGAGATTATTTCTGACATTTCTGCTGCAAAACATGCTTTCTTACCCTTTCTGTGCCCTGTACTGAGCTCACCCCCCCCCCAAAAAAAAAACAGACACATGCAGTCCTGTTGTGTGTGTGTGCTCTCCCTCAGTTTGCACAGCATGGGATTTACTGCACTGTCTCAACCTTCTGAGACACAGTGCCCCCCGCTCCCTGATAGCAGCATGTGCATTTCAGCCTGTCCCAAAACTGTTTCAACTATTGCTTCCACATGCTGCTCTGTCTGGGGTATCTCGAAATTCCAGCCCCCCACCCAGCAGACTGTTTAAACCAAAGGCACTGTCTCTTGCTCTCCCCTTGAAGTGCTCTAGACCCGCACTTAATTGACAGACACTAAGAGAGAGGGAGTGAAATACACACACACACACACACACACACACACAGTTATGCTCAGCAGTCACTGCACTGGTACACAGCATGGCTCTGTGCACCCTGAGACAGCGAACAGAATTGGAACTCCGACAGAAAGAAACACACTGACAGTATTGCAGTACTGCTCTCCCTCTGTCTCTCTCCACGGACTCTCCCTCCTACAGGATCAGGTGCAGTTCAGGAATTTACCCGCTATGCAGACTGATTACAGCAGAAGTCGGGGCTGCTTTTGATCGCTATATCTCTCCCTGTCACAAAACTAAAAGTGTCTGTCGACGGGTGCGGGGAAATCGGTGTGGCTGGAGACAGCAACGGAACTCAGAGACAGATGGAGCGAACATACTGAAGTACTGCTCTCCTCTTTTTCCTCTACAGATGCACGCTCTTTCTCTCTCTCTCTCTCTCTCTCCAGGAACAGGTGTGGCAGAGCAGTTTACCAGCTATGTGGAACATAGACAGCAGAAGTTGGGGCTGCTCTTGATCCATATGTCTCTCCCTCTCCCGCTGGCTGTCAGAAAACAAACCAGGCACAATTACAAGAACCACGGGGTGCGTGGGTGGGTCAGTATGTATGGGGAAACTGAGTGCTCTCTCACTGTCTTAGCGATTAACGCTACAACCCACACAGTGAGTGGTGAAAGGGTACCAGCTACCACATCAAGAAGCGGCCACATCTTATTCTGGGGAAAACACAGTTAAGTGCAAGAGGCCACTTTTTCCGGGTTCTCCGAGGTCCCAGGGGCGGGTAGATGGGCAGACAGAGAGCATTGTGTGTACCTCAGGGCGCCTCTGTCGCTTACTGAGAAGATTAATTGCTGCCTTGGAAATTGTGTTTTGCCCATACCAACAAGATCTGGCCACTTCCTGGTCTGGTAGCTGGGACCCTTTCCCACTTGCTGTGTTTATATCGTGGATTAATCAGCGGTCACCTGATGGCTCTGTACCAATCAGATAACTGTCTTTGTCTACCCCATGTTATAAATGTGCTTACTGGTACTATCTCCAGTTAAACTATGACTTCAACCACTTTTCATAATTTTGTCTCCTTTTTTTTTTTTTAAAGGAAAACTCCATGTTAAAATCAGAAAAAAGATACGTAGTAGTCTTTTTTTTCTGTGTTCTAACCTGTTCCCAGTGTTTTCTTTTTCTCTGACTGTGAGAGATGTTTTTTCTAACTTTCCCTAACTGTTTTATTGCCCTTGGAGGTTGCCATTCTGGTTTCTTTTATGGCCTCTAGTCTTCCCAGAGTGCCCTTTGGTGTGATGTCTAATTGCCCCTGCAGGAAGCCAGTGTCTTGTTACAGGGTCTGTTACACCTCAGCCACAGAGAAAATATTTCTTCCAGAGAAGACGCTACTAGATTTTGGGTGAGTGTAATCATTATTATTTTTTGATATCAGTACCTTGTCCTGCTGTGTGTGTGTGTGTGTGTTTTTTTGAATCATGTCACCGTTTACTCTGTTTCTCTCAGTCACTTTCAGTTTTTGCACCAGTACTAAGTAGTAAAAGTTGAACATCACCTTATAGGTTGTAACATAGCAGGACAAGGTACTAATGTCAAAAAATAATGATTACACTCACCCAAAATCTAGCATTGTGACTTCTCTGAAAGAAGTATTATCTTTGTGGTTGAGCTATGACAGACCCTGCTAAATCTAAGGGCATAGCTACATCACTGTCACATGAGCCAAGGTGCATCGTAGGAGAAAGAAAGACAATAAACCTATTTGTGATGGAGATCCCCAGGGGTCGTAAAACTACCATACAGCTAGCAGGCTAATTTAGGAAAAACTCCTAATAGCAGACAGAGGGAAGGACACACTAGGATTTAACATACATATCAAAACACTCTACATAACATATGTTTTTGCATTTTCTGGGTGTACTTCTCCTTTAAATAGTTCCTTTTGTCTTCTTTGTTTGAAATCTCTACAAGTTGGTAAAATGAATCATGTCAAATATTGTTTATTTAAATATACATGCCAACCAGCAGTTATATTTAAATTGCCAGATTTCAGCCTGTTTTGATTTAATGGTGGTCAACTTTTTGTAGGTTACTTTGTGTAAAATGTGCACCGAGTATCTTGGAAGGATCTTTGAAAGATGATTCTCTCTCCTAGTGCTGGTCTCAGGGCTGTTGTACCAGTAGCCCTGTGACCAGCAGTCAGAGAAAGAAAATGTACAGGTAGTTAAATTTTGATTTTCTTTATCTAGTATGTGTGATTGCTTATTGTGATGATACGAATTACACAGCAACAAATTATTTCATTCATTCACAAAAGATTGATAAGTTGGCAAATGAGAAAGTTCACGCAAGGAAATACGTACTTAATTTTATTACAGTAGTAATGGCTCTAAAAATGCAAGTAAACTGAATTAATCAGTAGAGTTAGAATTTCTTGACATACTAAGCTGCAGAGGATATTCCATTTTTGAACGCTGGCTCACTGCCAGAGAAGCATAAGCAGCAGATAGCCAAGTTGTCTTAAAACAGTGGATTGACCAAGCGAACTTTGACCTCTGTATTAAACGGTACTCCTTGAATATGTGCCCTCGCACTGCAAGAACATTAGATATACATTAGCACCTTAGCCTTCTGCTTTGTTATATATTGCATTCAAGTATTGCAGTCCTTAACGATATATGTTCTCTGCATCGCAGTGTTAATATGATTTGGCAGGTGAAGAACTGGTTTAGGCAGACCAGAGCAGAAGTGACAGAGAGATAATTTTGAAAAGTAGATTTATAGTAAGGGTAAAAGCAATGATAGATGCAAATGTGTGGAACTCTGATATTTAAAAATAAACATGTAAGCAGTGTTTAAATGTTTTACTTCAATAGAGAGCCATGATGTCAGATAACTGGTATATTTGTATAAGTTATACAGAATTACTGACAGAGTGAACAAGGATGCTCTTGGAGTGGGCTCAGAAATAAGGAAGTAGTTCTAGCTCAGTGTGGTCTTCTGGTGAAATACATTTTGATAAATAGCTCCCTGCTCCTCGCCTCCTAATTGCAAATCATCTTCCTTCTGCCTTCCTGCAGCCACATCCCACCCTGGATTCCGGGCCCAACCTGTCTCCTAATGGTAAATCTCCATTCAGTGTTCCACCCGCTTCCACATCCTACCCCAATTCAGCCTAGCCTATCTGCTAATAGAATACCCTTGCCTTCATCGCTCCACTAATGCATGTCATTCCCAACCCAACCTGTCTCATAAAAGAAGATTCCCTTCCCTCATCGCTGCTGCATCCCACTCCCAAATCATAATCCACAAGGTGTCTGTCTCTGTCCAACCACTGCCACCACACCGCATTCATTGTATGCTGGGTGGCTATTTTGTATCAGGTTAAGCAGTGGATAGTTCAGACTTCAAACAAAGCTATTGGGTACAGTAAGTCAGTGTAGTGCAAGTCCTCCACAAGCGGTTCAGTATTTTGATCATCTCTCTTACATGTTTGTTCTCTCTCTCTCTACAGAAGGTTTTAAAACTATAAACCATATTGCGTTGAATCTGAGCATAATTGGACTTTGTCATAAAAACTGCATAGACTTATGAATATAAAAAGTAATGAACAAACGAGAACAGATTGTTGCCACAGAGCATAAAGTAAAAACAGGTTTATAAGTAGTGTTGCTTATTAACATAGCCACACTTTAGCCAGTCTTCAAAGCCGCGTGTCTCTCAAGCATATGCACTTGTGGAAAATCCTACTTCATAATTACTAGCGGTGTCAGGCTGCCATATGGTAGCCTTCTTGATCCTATTTGAAAATGTTCACCTTGGGGGCTGACAAGGATTTTATTCTTCTAAGATACAAACTAACAGTACTAGAAAAGCTTTGCTGAATGTTTAAAACCTTTGAAAAAGGGCCCATAATAAAATAGACAACTGGTGAGCTTTGGGGTGTAGCCTAAAGGCATTGTGTAGTGAAGCAGCTTTGTGATCTGCTGGGAAGAGTTGAAGGAAGAGTCAGGGATATAACCCAGAGCCTGCAGTGTGGCGGTATTGTCAGCGCTAATAATGCTGCTTACTCCTGATGGCCACATCCTTTCATCTGTAGGGGAATTAACTCTTGTACTGCCAGTCACAAGTCAGTCAATATCAAATTCTTGATAAAAAGCAGACTTTATTTCCCCCTCTGTTGCTGTGTTACTAATAGTGTAGCAGATGATATCAGGAGCTTGTAAACAACCCATTTATTTGGCTCCCATATATAGCCAAAGGTAAATGTGTACATCTGGTTGCAGGACATTTCCAAACGTTCACAACACCCATGTGGGGTGACATCTTTGGATGTGAAACAGCTTTAAAATGAAAATACGTTGTCATTTTATTTTCTGTTGAGTTTAGGAAACTACATAAGTAACGTTATGCACCGTCATTGGTGTTAATGACCAAACACGTTTCAATAGAGAACATTTAACAACAGATTCTGGCATCTCAGTGGTGGTGGGGGCATCATTTTTGAATCCCTAAAATGAATATAGTCATTGCTTTACCTTGCCAAGCAGTGGAGCCTGAACTGCAATGGGTAAAATAAGGTAACTCTACCAAGCCATACACTGTTACTATGAAAAACCGAAACGTTCGTGTAAAATTGATTGCCCTCATATAAATTGCCACATGAAGGACTAAAGAGGGAGGCTGGCCAAAAGAACTGCATTACAAAATTAGAATGTGCATATCCCCAATAAGCCTCATACCAAAAATAAAATTAAGTTACTTTGTTAAAAAGTTAAAAGCCATTTTGTAACCATAATTTCACTCCTGTTCAAAAAAGCCATTTTACGTGGAAGAGCTATGTGGCAGGTCTAGGGGGAGCAAAGGAGATGGCTGCACCCCTCATTGTAACTTACTTGCTTGTTGCTGTTGCAATATATTGATTGTACGAAAATATACCTTCAAAACTATAGATTACATTTGTATTTTTTGTCAAAAATGTAATGAAAAAGATAATAGCAGACAATATAAAGCATTAAAAAATATTTAAAAATTGCTTATCAAAGTATATATACTGCCACTGCACCCCCCATTGTAAAATCCTGGATCTGCCACCAGAGCTACTGATGATATCATAACCAAAACTCACAGCCAAGCCCTCCATTACCAACTTTATAAGAAATATTTCTCCAAAGTTTAATAAACTATAATTGTAGTAATCATTCGAAGAGAAAAAAAAAAAAACACTGTCACAGGGTTGGGTGTAGTAAATGCATTTCTAGACTATTCAGGTACACAATACTGGAGGGGGAAGTAGTTTTATAATGCAATGCTGAATATAGCTATATCAAGGTTGTGGGCAATTTTAGAATGTTGGGAAGGATATGAAGTCTTAGAATATGGCAGGGATGTGCAGTCTCAAAATATGGTAGGGACAAGTTGGCCCACTGTTACAGGAGCAGGGCACTAACATGTACGCCGGCGACCTGGGTTCAGGAATAGACCTGGGGCGCCCGTGAGGACGGCTGGGGGGGGCGGGGGAAGAATTGAGCATCCATAGACTGCTCTCCTTCTCCAGGGGGGAGGGCAGGGGAGTGTGTCGCGCTATACTGACACCCAGCGGAGGCTGGATGTACTGCTTGTACCAACACCAAGCATGTTCAGAGGGCAGGGCGGATGCTGGTCGTCAGTGCATGTCCTGGCCCTCACAAACACCAGGAAAAGCCTACCACCCACCACCTGGATGACGATCGCCCCTAACTGTGACTCCCAGGCCGTCTTCCGCCCTATCCTGTCTAGTGCGGCACCCTTCAGAGGGGCTTGGGTGCTGTGACCCTGCCCTGGGGGGTAAGCCAGGGGTTACCGTGAGGGTAGCTGATGTGGGAGTCGCACCTGAGGATCTGTGACCGGACAGAAGGCACCAGCGGTGGGAGACACCAAAAAAAAAAATGTGGTAGGGCATGCAATCTTGAAATGCGACAGGGGCAGACATCTAGGAATTTTGCAGCACTGACCATTTCAGAATATAGTGAGGATGTACTATGTTGGAATGTGACAGAACGCACCCTTTTTTGCTAAAATTGCTTGTCCCTGCCACTTTCCAGAGTTGTACGCACCCACCTCCCTCCTCCCGGAAAACTGCTAGGAGTCTGCCAGACAGTGTGGGTGAACAACATATCCATGTCCCTAGAAATACAGGTTACTTACTGTACAACAGGAGTTCTAGGAATGAGCATATCTGGTACAATCCCTACGACCCTACTAGGCTCTCCCCAGCTTGACGCACAACCTGACTTCCAGCGGGCTAGATCTGGCATCATGGGGCGGAGCCGAGAGTTTTACCAACCAGGTGGGTGGGAGGAGCCAGCTTGAAGACCTTCTGGCAAGATTTAAAGTGGCAAGGAACCTGCCAGACAGTGTGGATGAACAACATATACCATTCCTAGAACTCCTGTTACAGGTGAGTAACCTGTATTTTTTGAACAGGCAGTGAAATTAGAGTTATGAAATAGCTTTTAACTTTTAATGAAGTAACTTGAAGATCTCATTTTGGCATAAGGCTGATTGGGGGATATGCTGATTGGCCGGGCTCTCTCTTTAACCTCTAGTGCAAATAGTTAACAGTGCAAACTACTCTAAATTGAACAGTTATTCTGAGTACTGCTAAGCCTCCACTACTCACTGTAACCCACATAATAACAAGCCACCTTATTTAAATGTACATGAGTAAGAAATGTCCAAATGCAGAGTGTTCTTTGATGGATGGTGTGTTCGTCCCACAATGACACCATGTGGCCACAAGAACCTGTGGAAAAACACACAGTTAATCCATGTGATTGTGTCATTTTAAACTTTAACGAATCCCTGTGGAACCAAATTTTAAAGTATGCTGTATTCAGTAACATAACTAGTGGCAGCCTTGCATTTACACATTTTAAAGAGCACCATTTTAGGCGCTTCCATCAAGTCCTCCACTGGTTCCTTACTCACTGTGGTCTTATATAGTCTGTATCTTTCAATTACAGTGCCTTCAGAAAGTATTCACCCCCCTTGGATTTTGTCACATTTTGTGATGTTGCAAACTCAAATTAAAATACATTTATATGGGATTTTTATGTCACGTATCTACACAAATTACTCTGTAATGTCAAAGTGGAATGAAACTTCTGGAATTTTTTGTACATGTAATTTAAAATAAATACCTGAAATGTCTTGATTTGATAAGTATTTACCCCCTTTGCTATGACACTCCAAATTGAGCTCAGGTACATCCAATTTCCTCATGAGATCACTCTAAAACTTGAATGGAGTCCACCTGTGGTCAGTTCAAATGGTTGACATGATTTCAGAGGAAATACACCTGTCTGTATAAGGTCCCACTGTTGACAGTGCATGTCAGAGCAGAAACTCTACCATGAAAACCAAGGAGCTGTCCGTAGAACTCCATGATAGAATTGTGAGGAGGCATAGATCTGGGAAGGGGTATAACAACATTTCTAGAGTGTTGAAAGTTCCCAGGAGCACAGTCAAGTCCATCATTAGGAAATGGAAAGATTACGGAACCACCCAGACTCTTCCTAGAGCAGGCCGTACTCCCAGACTGAGCAACCGGGCAAGAAGGACCTTGGTCAGGGAAGTGATCAAGAACCCAGTGACCACCCTGACAGAACTACAGAGTTCCACGGCTGAGATGGGAGGACCACAGTCTCTGCAGCACTTCATAGATGTAGCCTCTATGGGAGAGTGGCTAGACGGAAGCCACTCCTGAGAAAAGGCCACATAATAGCATGCCTGAGTTTGCAAGAAGGCACGTGTCAGACTCTGAGACCATGTGGCAAAAGATTCTCTGGTCTGATGAAACAAAAATTGAACTCTTTGGCCTGAATGCAAAGCGCTATGCCTGGCGCAAACCGAACACAGCTCAGCACCCGTGTAACACCATCCCTACCATGAAGCATGGTGGTGGCAGCATCATGTTATGGGGATGCTTTTCAGCAGCAGGGACTGTGGGGGCACTTGTCAGGATAGAGGGAACAGTGAATGGAGCCAGATACAGGCACATCCTTGAGGAGAACCTGCATCAGTCTGCAATAGACCTTGGACTGGGGCAAAGATTTACGTTCCAGCAGGACAGTGACCCCAAGCATACAGCCAAAGCAACACTGGAGTGGCTTCAGAACAAGAAGGTGAATGTCCTTGAGTGGCACAGACTTGAATCCCATTGAGAATCTGTGGAAAGACTTAAAGATTGCGGTTCACCGATGCTCCCCATCCAACTTGACAGAGCTTGAGCAAATCTGCAAGGAAGAATGGGCGAAAATCCCCAAATTTAGATGTGCAAAGCTGATACAGACATACCCAAGAAGACTCAAAGCTGTAATCGCTGCCAAAGGCGCTTCTACAAAGTATTGACTCGGGGTGAATACTTAAGTAAACAAGATATTTCAGTTTTTAATGTTTCATAAATGTTTGTTACACAATAAAAATATTTTTGCCCTTTTAAATTGTTGAGTATGCTGTGTGAATCAAGGGGGAAAAAACATTTCAATGCATTAAAAATTCTGGTAGTAGCACAACAAAATGTGACAAAATCCAAGGGGGGTGAATACTTTCTGAAGGCACTGTATCTGAGCTTTAGAAAATGAAGGGGAAGGGATTGTAATTCTTGGCTCAGAGGAGCCAGCCACCAGATTCCTTCACCTTGCTCTCTTTTCTCGCTGACAGCCCCACCCCTGTGCTGCCCCCATGCTTCAGCGTTTTGTAATGAAGTTGTTTTGTAGAGCACGGGGTGCACTATATTCAGAGAATAGTGGCAAGTTTTAAAATTCTTTTTGCCACATTTTAGATGTCCACTGAGGTCCGTGGCAGTGTCAGTGGCTCAGCAGGTTGCACACTTACCTCTGAGGCTGGAAGATCAAAAGGCTGTGAGTTCTGGCCCCACACCAGGCACTTGGGGTAAAATCCCAATACTGACACTGTAGTGCATCATGAGGGGGATGCTGCACTCCTGAGGTGCTGTCTTTCAGATGAGACATTAAATCGAGGTCCCGTCTGCCTGTTCTGGTGGACGTTAAAGATCCCATGGCACTTCTCGAAAGGAGTAGGGGAATTTCCCCGGTGTCCTGGCCAAACTTCCCCCATTCACTAAAAATACCCAACAACAGCTTAATCTGGTTCAATTTTAGTTGGTTACCATCTGTATTCCACCCCTCGGTCACCCCTGAAAAGGGACTTCTAGTCTCAGTGGGCCTGTGACAGGGAGCAGTGGTCCAGATAATGTTTTGTACTGGGAAGTATTTACTGTTAACGTCATCCACCTGGTAGTATTTTCAAGTAGATGGTAATAATACCATCCATTAACCTGACTAACCCTCAACCTCTAAACCAAGTCTCAAACTCACTGGATGCTTGCAGTCATGGACTCTTTCTTCTCATATGCTGTGGTGTCTTAACATACTTCCCTGCTTATTGCCGTATAATGTTGTGCCCCTATTTTTAATATTTTTTCCACGTTGCAACTACTCTTCTGGCCCCACCAACACTGTAAATGTGCAGTGTGGGAAACAAATTCCTAAAATCTGAAAGTGGGAGTAAATCATGCAAAAATGGTAGTAAAATACTCCTTTACTCCCCTTATCTGTTCCACAGACAGAGAGATCATAGTACTCTTGAGGACCGACCTTTTCTTAAATCTGTTGCAACAGTTCTGTTTCTTAGCCTAATCTGTCCTTTACAATTTCTAGTGCATAAGGTTGGCCATCTATGGATGTCCCTCTCCCCTTTCTTGACTATGCTATAGTGTCCTCTTTAATTTTCCTTGTCCCTCTCAGGTACTTATACAGGGAGGTTATTGTGGTGACCCTCCAAACTGATGCAAAACAGGCTGTGTTCCTCGTTATTGGATTTAGTATGCAATAGCACTATGTCCTAAAATACCTTGATGTATGTGCCTTATGTGTATGAAACCTGCAAATGTTGAAAATACCTCGGCACTAGGTGTTTTTGATAAAGGTAAAAAGTTACTAGGGGACTGTATTATAAAAATTAAGTTACCGGGGTAGAGCTGTCAGAAAAATCCTGTTGTGTTGATTGAGATGCATGTAAGTTACAGATTGTTTGAGAGGCCCTTTGGCACCATGCATTCCTGCTTCAAGCTGAACTAGCCTAAAATGTCATGGTGATTTGCATATACATCCCATGATGCTTTGCATTATGGGGGTAGTGTGATGATGTGTTTTATTTGAAACTTGGCTTTATTGCCAATGCCCTTTGGGGTAACCCTTGCTCCGGTGCTTCTGCACTGAGGTTCTTTGTCTTTAGCTGTTTTTCCTTTTTAATTTGGGCTCCTCTTCACCCAAACACACAAGACCAATATAGGGAATAAAATAATTTTCACTAAAGAGTTAGAGCAGTAGATCAGTGAGGAAGGACACACATAGTCTGTTGCTACATACTGATGTATTGAAGAAGGGTTATACCATTGCTTAAGGTTATCCCCTGTGGTCACTAAGGGAAGTGAATTACCTGCAATTCTATAAAGAATTTTGCTTTTTTTATTTTGGAGTTTATTATTTTATCCTGACTTTTTAAGAAACTAAAGCCACACTACGGTGTGTTGCACCTATCTGCTGTTGTCTGCGTTGTCCTTCACCCGGCCACAGGGCCTACCTGGTCAACAAAATTCAATAAATAAATAATTTAAAGTCACCGCTTAACTAACAACATTCTTGTTCTTGCTTCAGTCGGAATTTAAACTTATTATTTTTCTCTCAGCGTACTTCATTTTCCTCTTTCTCCCTTAAAATATTATAGTGATAACTCCATAGCGGGCTGGGTTTACGAGGTAATAATTGGAACAGGTTAATAAAAAACACTTGAGGCTGAAGCCAAGGTGTTTATTCACCCCTGGTCTGCTTATTACTGAGGAAACCCAGCCCACTATTGGGGTTATTGTTGTTGTACTGGAAAAAGTCTCCAAATCCGGTATGATTAGTGGTGTTTTTTTTCCTTTTGTTCCACTTTGAGTAACCGAGTGCTTCAGTTGTGGTTTCATAGTAGTGTAGTGGTGCTGTTAAAAAAACAAAAACAAAAAAAAAAAAAAACAATGTAGCTAAGCTTATTTAAATTGCTGCAACATTAAAACAATTAAATAGCAAGTTTAAATAACAAGTTTGAACACTTAAAGTGAAAAACTCTTATTTTGCAAAATGCACTGGTGCTGAACACAATTTCATATTAATGTAGCAGTGACATTAAAAATGGAGTAGCTATGGCTGTCCTGGACATCTTTCATTGGCTGCTGCTTGTTGAAGTGAGAGGGCAGACTGCACTTGCTGTCTCAGATTAGTTGCAGCATGCTGCACTTAGTCAATCTTAAAGGAGAACTTTACTGATCTGGTTGGTCTCACCTTCTACTAGATTGCCTTTGAAGTCCCCCATCTAGCTGTCTCATTTGCTTCCCCGTGCACCCACTTTCATTCTGTTTTTTCTGTTTACTTGTGCATTTCCGCTGTGCAGCGTGCTCCGTACTGTACGGCTCTTGAGAGCTGTCACCGCACCTTGCGTAGTAATCGCACTACGTGTGCACAACCCTGTCTCCTTGCGTCCGTGCATCTCGTGCCTGATCTCTTCCGCGGTGGTACTGGTGCACATGTGCAAATCCGATATAGGCTTTGTGGACACGCACGGCAGCCTCCTGCACCAGTACCATCCTCAAGTAAATTGGCTGCTCTGCTCGTTCCATTGTTTTGGTGCTGCAGAATTGAAGTAGGTGTGCATAGATAAGCTAAATTAGCCTATTTAGGTACACCTGCTTCCTTTGCCCCAACCCACCCCTCCTCCTGCACACTATGGACAATACAGTGGCAGCCAGCAGGTGAAGGCTTTAATTTGTGCATGTTCCCCAAAATCATGTCATGGCAGTAGATACTATTAATCATCCCGGTTCCCCTGCAACTTGTTTTCGGACACGAACACCTGATGTCGGCACTTAGTGCAGTATGGGGACAGGGTGCATTTTGTACCCCCGGCCCGACAGTGTGTGGCATTGGCCAGAGGGAGCAAGCAGGCCAGCGGGACCATGGTTTCTGAATGGCTGCAGGCGGCAGTTTTCAATGCTGTAGTCCTGATGTCTGTTTCAAGAATCCTTGCCCGTATTAGAAAGTTGGGGGTCACTGGGGTGTTTTGTGTATATTTGATGGTAACAGCACCGGGGCTGTGGCAGCCATTGCCGATACCCCCCACTGGAGATTCAAAATAGTAGTATCATCTGTCGAACTTCCAGGGAAATCATAAGTAAGTCAGTGATTACATTGCTGAGGTCGGATTAATTTTTTTCATACCTGTCTACTTTAGCATTTCTGTTCATGAATGCCACTGTACTGTAGATGTGATGAAAACAAATTAGGAACTTGGCTTGTTTTCACAGTAATCTTCTATTTTCTGAAAAGGCAATCGGATTCAATGACAGAAAGGGCAGACTTTTAATTTGGACCCTGTGTGATCGCACAAACAAAGGAATGTACATATTTGCAGTTGCACACAGTGACACATAACCATGTTTACAAATAACCCCGACTTAAATGTTATGAATTAAAAGTTAAGTGTGCTATACAGCAAAGCACAAAAAAAACTGAAATAGAATGGAGCGCATCTCCGAGGGCAGCAAAATGATGAACGCTCATGACTCCCATGGGACATAGCGGCTTGTGAACGAGCACGCAGTCCACTGGCAGTTCAAAACATCGGCCAGGGAAGAAGACATGGCGATGTTGACAGCGAGAGAGAGAGGTGATTGGGACCACTTTCAGTTAAGTGAACTCGGTGGAATCATTAAAATACAAATAACTGTGAACTGGGAAATGGGCGATCGGGTAGGGTGAACTTTACAAATATTACATTCGAGGGCTTAATAGTGTTCCCCTTTAATGCATACCCACTGCCACATTATTCAGTCTACTGTCCTGTTATCTCAGAAAAGTGGGACATTAACTCTGCATTCTGATTGGCTAAGGGATCTTTTCCAGTATAATATCAGTTTAATGTAATTCAGGACCAGAGCTCTGATTTTTAATCTGGGTGTTTGATGAAGCATGAGGGCTCAAAACAAATACATGGGGGCATCACCATGCAGAAATGCTTAGGGGAATCCCTGCATCAGACTTAAATATATCTTTTCAAAAAGTAATACCATAATTATGGTATAACAGAGGGGGCATACTTGGCTTTTTTAAAATATGAATGAGCAGAAATTAATTACATTACAGTATTACTCTTCTTAAGTGCTGCCTGTTTAAAACTGTAATTGAAGGGTTTTATTCTTTATAGTTTATATTCTAGCTATGTGAACAGCATGTAGTCCCACACAAAGGAAAAATAAATCATTCGATCATGTTGTTGTAAATCTTGCACTGGTTAGTATGACTCCATTTTACTCCTGTACTCTCTGATATTGTGAGTGACATAACAGCTCTACTTGGGACCATTTTAATGCTGACCAGCAAAACACAGGAAAATTAGACTGCTTTCTAAATTTGTCTAAATGGATGTAGCAACCTTGCTAATCTAGAGCAAAACTAAATCATAAAAGCAGCAGTTTGAAAAATCAGTCGAGGTTGGAGAGCACAAAAGGAAGGTGATCGAAACAAAAAAAAAAAATTCTGGGGAGTGGCACATTTTTATTTAGTGGGCACCACTAATTCAGGTAAGTAAACAAGATGACTGCCTGGCCCGATGGCACGTGAGATCCAGGTTTGCACTGCAAATCAGTCTCCTTTCCATGTGCTGCAGGAGTCTGGATAGTGCCACTGTGCAGTGCTCAGAATTTTTATTTTTTTTTTGGGGGGGGGGGTGATTCAGGGGCACAGCCATCTTGCTGCAGCATCTCCTGCAGTGGCAGGTTTGGATGTGATGAGAGAGACCACATGATGGGTTTGAATAAGGTAGAGGCAGGCTAAGTGCAGCTAGTAAATTCTTAGCACAGGGAGGTGGTAAGGCTTATAAGAAAAAATGAGCAGATCAGTGGCAGGATGTTGCAAGCCCGATAACGCACGTGTGCGCACACACATGCACCTTGTCCCAATATTTCATTGATTTTTGGGCAACCCTAGCAGCTCCCACCTGCTGGATCCTGCTGTATGGAGACAAGTAGTAGCCTCAAGGGCTTTGTGGGTGTGTTTATAATAAAAAAAAAAAAAAAAAGTGTAGAGTGCCTGGGGGCCAGCGAAGTGGTGTCCGAGCAGGGCAGACTTGGTAGCAGTGCTGACAGGTATGCAGGGTGCTTTGGGGCTAAATGTATAAAACAAGTGTCTCTGCCACCACTTCCTCTTCCATCGGCCAGTGTCAAACTTGTAATACAGACCTATGAAATAATGATACTGGCACCATCCTTTTGTTATGGTTAATCTCACACCCCCAGTTGAATTTTTAATGGCTTCTAAAGCATTAGCATGTTGGCACATGGGAGAGGTTGTCCGTTCGATGCCGGTGAGCCGGGTTCGGGAACGAGCTTGGGACACTGTAGGCAGGCCAGGAGGATGACGATGGAACATTCCACAGGCTGCTGTTCTCCTGGGAGGGAGCGTGCCACGGCTTGCTGCAACTATGCCACCTGGGTGACTATAGGTGGTTGTGCAGCTCAGGCAGCAGGGGAAGCAGACAGTCCAGTGTCTGCATCCCAGGAGAGGAGGAGTAGCAGAAACTGACTGAAAAACCCTGGTCCCAAGCAAGATGATTCAAGGTTCTGTTGGGCGACTGATGTGTAGAGTACGCGTCCCAAAGGGCTTCCTCCCCTAGCCTGGAGGGCCCTCCCACAGAGGTCATCAAGCCATGGATGCAGGGTAAAAGCCAAAAGGGAATGGGTTTTCGGGGTGGGGGTTCATTAATCTTGGCTCAGGTCCATAACTTTAGAAAAGCAAGTGAACTTATGAAAGTCTAACTGCATGTGAATAACCTTTCATATTATCTCCCCCCAAGTTTTTGCTACCTTTTCCCCCATCTCACCCCAACAGTCAGTCACCACAACTGCATATATTTGACTGTGAGGGACAGCGCTTCACTGCCTTTACAGATGACACCAGTTCTACTCCATGATTGGCCAGAAGGGGGAACACAAATGCCAAGCGACCCCACTGTACCCTACTTCCCTGGGAGCTAAATGCTTCACATCAGCGACTAGAGATGTGCCATAACAGGATATGACATATTGTGATAAATCTCAGTGATGGTAATTTATCATTGTAAAAAACATCACGATAATTGTGCAGCACGTTGTCGAAATTTACCATGATAAAATTACGGGTCACCCCTGAAAAAGAGACCTCTGGCTCCAGTGGGCCTACCCGGTTACCAAAATGAAATAAATAAAATGTTTTGACTATATCATATCTGCTGGTCTGACAGCTTGTCTTTCTTGGTTGAATAAGATTCCCGATTCCCTATCGGCAGATTAGACTTGTACTATTCTTCCAAAAATGAGAAATGCTACAAATGATCCTGCTAATCAATATATTGTAACATTCTTTTTTCACAAACATTTTTATTCTCAAAATTTGATATTGTGACCTGTCTGTCCATGGCACACCTGATGCTAGTCACACCCCCTTTGTGGGGTTCCTGGGCTCATGAATTTTGTTGGTCAGTGAGACCGTTTCTGACAAGTTCATGGCTATCCAAGACATTCTGTATTTTTTGTGTTTGGTGCTTAGCACCTTTTTCCAAAATATGCATACAAATAAACATTGTTCTTGTGATCTGCTGCTGTTTGGATGTGTGGTTATTTCCAGGCAGGCTATGTCAGGGGTTTTAGTAAAAATGCAATGGAACTAACAAAAAAAACCCTGGCCTGATATTTGAATTTAGCTTGTTTACTTTTGTCTGCTGTTTCACTGGTAATGTAATTCAGACCATCCACCCATTTCCTGTTAGCAGTCTGAGATAAAAGCCCTTTCCTTAAAACACTTCGCCCAGGAAAATCAGCCATTTCCAAGGAGACAGGATAATCAGAGGATCATTAGAAGGAAGCCGGACACCATTACAGCTTTTTTTTTTTTGCTTTACTAGAGGGTTATTCCTAGCTGATTCCAGTTTGGTTTTTTTTTTTTGTTTTTTTTCTTGCTTAGGAAGTGTGATCCAGTTTGCTTTGGTGTTTTACTTAATGAGAATTCCTTAATACAGAAGCGAAGATAATAGGAGAAAACATTCCCAAAGGAAATAATAGCTTGACTGATATTGCCAGGGCTCTAAAAGCCTTCACATTAACAAATTCACAACATTAGTGTGCTGACTGTGAATTCTCTACTGCCCTGCCAATCTGATGAATGTTTCTCATGAACTGATTTACTTTATTATAAAGCTGGGACAGGTGGAGGCCACAAACTCCTGTGCTGAGTGGAGAAGTAAGAAGGCTAGGTTTAATAAACCAAGCTGGTGGACCAAAGTAGTACAGACCAAGGGGGTTAGGGGAAACCTTAAAAACTACAAGAGGACTGGTAAAGCAGCGGATAAGGAGGATTATATCAGGAGTTCCAGGGGTGACCATGGTGGTAAGGGCAGCCAAGGCTGAGAAGGAGCTAAGGCTCGCTCAAGGGATTGAAAAGGGTTCCTTAAATTTCTCTCTCCTAAGCTGGTCTCCGGGCTTCCTTACTCCTGGGCTGTACCTCCTGATACCGATAGGCAGGCAGGAATCAGACCTCTGCAGCAGGGGACATCCAGCCCTCCACTTCCTGTCTCTCTCAGCTTACTTCCTGCCTGCCATAAGGCAGGTTCTCTGCAGGGGCTCTGCCACTGTTGTGGCAGAGCTGAAGACACCATACTGAAAGTTCAGGCTATTTTTATTTGAGAAGAGGATTGGCAAGAGGGAACTTAAATTCTGCTTTGCCTCATAGTTTCTGGAGGGTCCCCTGTCTCAGCCATGCATGCTGCACAGACTGGACCCCTTCTGTCTTACTCTTTCCTGCGCTTTGAGGCATGCACCCCAATGGTTGAGGTGGGAGGCACAGAATTCCTCCCAGGATTACTACCGTTTGGCGGCAGCCCTACAGCTCAGGCCGCCGATGCAACAGACTCGTCGAATTATTTTCGGCTCCGGAGAGCTGCCACCGATGCAGCAGGCTCATCAATTTATTCTTGGCTCCGGAAAGCCGCGCTTCACTTCCTCGTCGGCGGCCCTACTGCTCAGGCCACCGACACAGTAGGCTTGTTGCCGCGCAGGACAGAAGTCACCAGGCGCGATCCTGCCCCAAGAAGTGAATGTCTGGCCCTGTGGCAGCAGGAGCTTTATTTTCAGTTCGGGATGAGCTGTGCTACAGCCCTAAACAACGGGCAGGAGCTTTAAGTCGGCTCAGGAGGAGCCACTCTCAGCCCCCTCAGCAGGCACCAGCACTAACGGTTTTAGGGCTCGCCGACGACCAGCGTGGGAGAGCCGTGCTACTGCTCCTCTTCATCAGCACTTGGAGCGGGAATGCTCCACAGTAGCAGGGGCTTCACTAGCAAGAGTGCGGGAACGCTCCGCAGTAGGGCAGTGCTGCGCAGTAGCAGGGTTTAACTTTGGCTCAGAAGGAGCTGCGCTACAGCCCCTCATCATTGTCACTCTCGGAGCAGTCCGTTCCACAGTAGCAGGGGCTTCTTTTTGGCACACGAAGAGCCTCATCGGGGGTACTCTCAGAGCTCAGTCGAGCGAGAGGTCAGTCTCCATCTAAGTCCATAGGATGGCAAGAGATTGGGGCACAGGCTAGACCAGACCAAGAAAGAGTAGGAAGGTTACGTGAGGGAGTGGTTTGGGGGGGTAGAAATGACAGTGGATAGGGTGAGGGAGGCTCTTCGGAATCTGAAAACTGATAAGGCGTCGGGACCAGATGGAATACATCCAAGGGTTATGAAGGAATTGGCGGATGTGCTGGCAACCCCATTGGCTGCACTCTTTAACATCTCTCTGCAGATGGGATGGGTGCCACAGGAGTGGAAGGTGGCTTATGTGGTACCTTTACATAAAGGGGGGGTTTAGGGAGGAGATGGGGAATTATAGGCCAGTCAGTCTGACGTCTGTAGTGGGCAAAGTAATCGAGGGCTTTATCAAGGAAAGGCCTCGGAGGCAGTTGGAAAGGTTAGGGCACCAGGATAATAAACAGTATGGCTTTGTCCCAGGGAGATCGTGTCCGACCAACCTCATAGAGTTTTATGATTGGGTGATGGGGGCCCTGTATAGACATAGGCCGGTGGATGTCCTATACCTGGATTTCAGCAAAGCGTTTGATTCAGTACCTAATAGTGGACTGATAGCAAAAATGGGGGAGATGGGGGTGGGAGGACAGGAGCTAAATTGGGTTAAAAATTGGCTTTCGGGGCATTTACAGATGGTAATAGTGGGTAGCATAATATCCTTCCCTAGGAAGGTAATCAGTGGAGTCCCTCAGGGTTCAGTATTGGGGCCACTCTTGTTCAATGTCTACGTCTCAGATATTGGGGGTTAGAAATAGGTTGAGTCTTTTTGCGGTGATTCAAAATTGGGAGCACTGGTAGATAGCGAGGAAGTGAGGGAGACAGTCCAGGGAGATCTGGATACCCTGGTGGGGTGGTCAAGGAGGTGGGGACTGAAATGTAATGACTGGAAATGTAAGGTTCTTCATTTGGGGGTCAGAAATCTGGGCCATGTGTATACCTTGGGCGGGGTCACATTGCATGCCACATTGGGAGAAAGAGATTTAGGGGTGGTGGTAGATGTCAAAATGAATAACTCTGAAAATTGTAGAAGAATTACAGCCAAGGCAAATGGGATATTGGGTTGCATAGCCAGGGGAATTACGTCCAGAAGCAGGGAGGTGATCCTCCCTCTATATAATGCCTTGGTCAGGCCACAGCTGGAGTACTGTATGCAGTTCTGGAGACCACATCTGAAGAAGGACATAACGGTGCTGGAAAGGGTCCAGAGGAGAGTGACCAGGATGATTCAGGGTATGGAGGGGAGGCCTTTATGAGGAGAGACTGGAAGAGCTTGGGCTTTACTCACTGGAGGAGAGGAGGTAGGGGAGACATGATAGAGGTTTCAAGTATGTAAAGGGAATAATTTGGAGTGGAACCAGGGAGTTGTTTAGGCTGAAGAAGGGGGGAGTGACCGGGGGCCATGAGTGGAAATTGGAGGGGAAATTACAGGGGGGGACATAGGAAGCATTTTTTCACGGAGAGGGTGGTGGAGCCGTGGAATGCGCTTCCAGGAAAGCTGGTGGAGGAGGGCACAGTGGACGGCTTTAAGAAGGAGTGGGACAGGTACAAGGGGAAACTGAATCTAGGGAAGACACTCTTGGGGGATGGGGGGTGGAGAGGCGGACAACCATTAGGTTGCTGGCTTTCAAGCAGACAAGACAGACCATTTGGCCTGATCTGCTGGCTTTTTAGTACGTTAGCTCAAGAGGAGCCTCATCGGGGGCACTCTTGGAGCGGTAGCGCTTCACAGCAGCAGGAGCTTCTTTTCAGCTCAGGAACAGCCGCGCTGCAGTCCCTCCAATGGCCAGGACAGCTCAGGCAGTCCACTCCATAGCTGAGCTGGCTGTGTGGTGTAGTGGCTTGAACTGTTGCTTCTGGAGTCTGTGGTGCTGGGTTCAGATCCTGGTGTAGGCAGTAGTTTTACATTCCGAAGTCTCCTACCCATCAGGCCCCAGGATGCACAATGAGGGGAACCGACCAGAGTGATTGCGCCCCCCCTTACTACCCAGCTTGTTGGGGTACTTTAAATAGGGGCTCATGCACCCTCCCGTTCAAAAGTCTGAAGGGCTATTGGGAGCAAAGCACAACTGGAGCAAAGCACAAATCCTTACGGGGCGGTTACTGCCACAGACGAAGTCCCCCCCCCCCCGGTTCCCTTCTTTTGCTCGCTATGCCTAAGTGAGACAGCTGCAAGGGCAGAAGAAGTCCGGAGACATCCACCCTGCTATCACAGGAACCAATCCCAGGCAGCGCAGACCCATCAGCCTTTCTCCTCCAAGGGACAGTGGGGTTTACCAGTAGGCTTAGCCCTCAAGCCTAACAGGACCTTCGCCCTCAACTTATCATGCCCTGGCCATCATACCTCAATCTCCTTAATAGATTGGAGGGTCCACGGGATGCCCACCCCTATTCCTACTCCCAGTCGTCTCACTGGAGGGACATTGCTACTCTTGACATACTAGTAGCACAAGTCCGCCAGATGTTAGTTCCCCCAGAGGCGGGGGGGCCACTGACTGGCGTTTCTGTCTCGGATGGCTCTCCACCCAGAAACTTAGCCTTGGGTGATCTAGATTACTTCATGGGTGAGTGAGGAATCTCACTTGAGGTCTCCCTCGGCAACTCCTAAACTTCTAGCCAGCACTCAGACTGGCATCGGCTATCAAGCAACAGGGAGAACTTATATATTTACCTCGGGTTGGGGCTTCTTTATGGGACCCAGGGGACATGAAGGTGGAGGCATCCCTCTTAGAGACACTTTTTTAGTCCTCCACTCCTCCCTTAAAGCAGCTGCGAACAACCTGTTCTCAACACCACTGATGTGGCATTCCAGCGTGCTGATAAGCCACATATAAGCAAGCCCAGCCAACCTGTTTTCCACATGAGCCGCAATACCATGGGCCACTATCCTGGCATTCCAGCATGCTGACGAGGCAGATGTAGATAAGCCCACCCCGCAACAGCTTCAAAGCGGTACTATTCTAGGCATTGTCAGCAGATATCTCAAAGGAGGCTGCCAGTTGCGCAGCAAGGGCCATGCTTTAAATCATCTCGCCTTGACAGACCTAAGGCTGCAGGCATGGCAGGCGGACAGGTTGCCAAAACTCACTTGGCGAATGCCCCCGACAAGGGAGAGCTCCCGTATGGATAGTCTTTAAAGGGGGTGGTAAAAGATTCCAGAGAAGTGCCAAAAACCTTACTACCACAATTCAGGAGCATGTACAGACCCTGGACGTAGGGATCCAGTCAGAGTATTCAAGCCCATGCATACTTGGAGGACAATTAAAATCTGCCTTGGCAGATGATACTGGGTCATCTCTATCACCCAGCAGATGAAGAAAGGTTTTTTTCTGGCATCTGTAGGTCTGCAAGATGCCTATTTACCCTTCCCACTCAGTAACGTCACGCGCACGATCTCAGGTTCAGAGTGGCACAGCATTTTTCTCTATCATTGGGGTCTTCCTCAGACCCATGGACAGAATTGAAGGTGCCAGTACTGGTCATAGTCCACATAAAGGCCCCACAGCTCAACCAAACATTATAAGCGGTGGCAGAGGTGGTCTGGTACCTGCCGGCGCATGGTTTTCTCATCAACTGGAGAAAGAGTTCCCTAATTTCAAACCAGATCTTGATCCTTCTGGGGGCAGACATCATAACATAAGGATCCCGAAACTAAATTTCGGATTCTGCTAAAGCTCTTCAAGGAGTTTAACTCCTCATTTATTTATTTTTCATGCATGATTGAGACAGAGTGAACCTCCTCCAGGGACGGTCTCGGAGGACAGAGGTCATTAAGGGTTGCAAGTTAGACCACCCTCCTCAAGTCCGAATCGCAACTGATGGCAAGCCTCGTGAGCTGGGGACGGTTCACCTGCTTCAGCTGTTGGCACCGGGCAGGTGGATGCTGTTAGAGGAACAAGGTACAGCATAAACGTTCCCGACGTGAACAGTAGGCCATGCCCTGAGGCACTCTGAGCAGCAGTTCCCCAATCAGGATAGTCTGGTTCCAACCGACAATCTGTCAACGCTGGCATATACCAACCATCAAGGTGGCACAAGAAGCTCAAAATGCTAAGGGAATCCCTTCTTTTTGCAGGTAGACGACACGGCAGACTAACTTAGCCATAAGGTTGGTCGACCATGGGAATGGAAGCTGAAGGATAGTGCCTCCTACATCTTGACAAATCAGTGGGGCAATCCTCAGACAGATCTTTTCACCTGTTGGCGGAACTCCAAGGTAAACAGTTCTGCTCCCTGGCCAAGGATGAACCAGCGGTGGCTTAGGACACCTTTTTTTCCCCCTAAACTGCGATGAGTTTGGTCTCCTGTATGCCTTTTCTCCAATACCGCCTCTATCAAGAGTCCTTCACAAAGTGGTTCGGGACAGGACAGTCATGATTTTAGTCTGCCCCTTATGACTTTTCCGCTCATAGTTCCCAGTTATCATTCGTCAGTCAAGGCGTTCACATCTAATATTCAAGTTCAGCTTGCACATTCTCCATCAAGGTCTGGCCTGGCATCCCATTTAAATAACTTATCTATCCAGGCCAGGAGATTGAGAGGGAAAACTTTTAAGGAGCTCGGCTTCACAGCACATGTTTTTGACATGATGGGGAACTTATGTCTCTTTTCTTCCTCCAGTGTGTATTATTGAATCGGGAAAAATTTTTTGGTTCTGGCTTCATTCAAAACTCCTATAGAACTATCCAATAAAATTGCCAGTTCTGCTGCAGTTCCTTTCATATGGATGGACAAAAGACTGCAACCAGCCACCTTACAAGTTCAGGTTTTTGCACTGGGGGCACTCTTGTGTACGGGTTTAGGGGAATCGTTGGATAAATATGCTCATGTCTGTAGGTTTCTAAAGACAGCAGCATTAGGCTGCCTTCCAACCCACCGAAGCTACCATCTTGGAGTCTTAATCTGGTTCTTAAGGCTGTGGCCAAGGCCCCCCTTAGAGCCTATCAAGATGATATCCATCACGCATTTCAACATAAAGATCACCTTTTTTCTCATAGCTATTGCTTCAGCCAAGAGAATCAGCAAACTATAAGCATTGCTTACCCAAGCGCTATACACTGTTTTTCATCAGGCTCAAACAGATCAAGGTTTTTTTGCCAAAGATATGCTTCCCCTCCATTACAATCAAAGGTTCATTCTTCCTTCCTTGTGCCCACTCTGCAAAAGCAATAAGAAAGGGGAATTGCATCCTCTAGATCTTGGAGGTGTGATAGCGACATAGAGACATGGAGGTTGAGGGCAGATGGGGACCTTGTGGCCCATCCAGTCTGCCCCTGACGAAACTGTATATTAAGAGAGAGGAAGCTATTCGCAAAACTTCAAATTTGTTCATGCCAGCTGTGGGCCAAAATTATGGGTAACAAGGATTCAAAAGGCTCTGTAGCCAGACGGATTCTATCAGCCACTTCCGTGGCTTGTGATCAGGCCGGGGTAACTTGCCTGGCCCAGGGAGAGCCCATTCCAGCAGAGCTATGGCCCCTTTGTGGGCGAACTTCAGAGAAGCTTCGACAGCACACTTATGCAAAGCGACCACTTGATAATTCATTCACACATCTTCAAAATTTTAATTGCTGGTAGTGCTGCCCTCGGATGTGGCATCCTTGGCTGCAGAGTGCTTTAAGCGGTGGTGGATCCTTAAGGGTTCCTGACATTCTTCCCACCCAGGACATCTGGGGACCTACTGCTTTTGTATATCCCAGGAGTAAGGAAGCCTGGAGACCAGCTTAGGAGAGAGAAATCGAAATTTAAATACCTGTAAATTTTCTTTCTCTGACGGCTGGTCTCCGGGCTTCTGATTCCCTCCCAGAATGTATATAGTTGGCTGGCCTCTAGGCCATATATGAATTGAAATTCGTATTCTTGTTTTCTGTCTCCAAGTTCTAGTAGTATTGCCACATTGGACTGCTTTAGGAAGAACTGAGGGAGACCGGAAGTGGAGGGCTGGATGTCCCCTTCTGCAGAGATCTGATTCCTGCCTGCCTATTGGTATCAGGAGGTACAGCCCAGGAGTAAGGAAGCCCGGAGACCAGCCGTCGGAGAAAGAAAATTTACAGGTATTTAAATTTCGATATATCAGGGATAGAAGGAGCTGCAGGGAGCAGATTTCTAGGCTTAAGACAGAATGCGCATGGGTGTTGAGGGGCTGAACAGGCAGAGGTGTTACATGAATACTTCTGTTTAGTTTTTACAAGGAAGCGTGACGTACCTGGTTAACAGGAGCAGGGTAGGGTAAGGAAAGAAGGAGGGGCCAGGGTGGTGGAACAGGAGATCTCTGTGCAGAGAGTGCTAGAGGGACTAAGGTCTCTACGGACAGGTAAAGCACTAGAACAGGACGGGATACACCCAAAGGTCCTAAAGGAGCTAGCGGGGATCCTGGCAGCGCCTCTGGCAGAGGTGTTCAACATATCACTCCTGTTGGGATCTGTGCCCCTGGATTGGAGGATGGCACATGTGGTGCCTATCCACAAGAGTGGCTGTTGGGAGGAACTGGGGAAGTACAGGCCGGTCAGCCTCACGTCGATTGTGGGGAAATTAATGGAGACTATACTGAAGGAAAGAATAGTGGCATTTCTGCAGGAGTGTGGTCTTCTTGATGATAGACAGCATGGGTTCACTAAGGGAAGGTCTTGCCAGGCCAACCTCGTGACCTTTTACGACTGGGTGACTAAAGCTCTGGATGAAGGCGAAGCGGTTGATGTCCTGTACTTAGACTTCAACAAGGCCTTCTATTCTGTGCCACATGGGAATCTGATAGGCAAGCTGAGGGGCCTGGGGTTGGGGGATAAGGTGGTCAGATGGATTGGGAGCTGGCTGGAAAACAGACGAGATGGTGGTGGTTAGGGGTGAACTATCAATGCCACGGGCAGTCATTGGAACCGGTGTTATTCAACATCTACGTAGCAGATATGGCAGACGGGGATTGGGAGCCAAATAAGTCTGTTGGCTGAGGACACCAGACTGTGAGCAGTGGTGGATGGGGAGGAGGCGGGGACTACAGAAAAACCTAGAGGCACTGGAGAGATGGTCATACACCTGGCAGTCGGGTTTCAGTGCTAAGAAGTGCAGGATTATGCATTTTGGAAACAAGAATCCTAAACACAGTTACCAGCTGGGAGGGGTGCAGTTATCGGTATCTGCCGAGGAAAAAGATCTGGGTGTGATGATCACAGGCCACATGAATCACTCTGCACAGTGTAGGAAGGTGGTGGCGAAGGCCAATAAGATGCTGGGGTGCATAGCGAGGGGAACCACCTCAAGGAGTGAGGAGGTGATTCTGCCACTGTACAGGGCACTGGTGAAGCCGCACTTGGAATACATTGTGCAGTTCTGGCACCCCTTCTTAAAAAGGGACATCAGGCTGCTGGAGGGCGTGCAGAGAAGGGCGACCAGGATGTTTAGGATGAGGGAAAGGCCCTATGAGGAGAGAGACTACAGAGGCTAAATATGTACTCCTTGGAGGACAGAAGGGACAGAGGAGATATGATTGAGACTTTCAGATACTTGAAGGGCATAAATAGGGCTCACCAGGTGGGTCTGTTCAAGTATAGGAAGGAAGGGATCACAAGAGGGCATACTCAGAAATTGTAGGTGGGAGGTTCAGGAGGGAGATGAGAAGGCACTTTCTCACAGAGAGGGTGGTGGCACTATGGAATACTTTGTCTGCGGAACTGATAATGCAAACATCAGTAGGAGGATTTAAGAGGGGGTGGGACAGGGCCAAGGGCAAAAATCAGAATGGAGAAGGAGTGGGAGGGAGGCGGTAACACAACAATGTATTCAAGTGGAAAGATTGGGGGGGGGGGTGCATCAGTATTCAGAACTGAGAGCTACATACTCGAGAAGACTTGATAGACCATGAGGCCTCTATCTGCTAGCATCTTCGTATGTTCGTAGTATTTGAGTTATTTTATAACTTCATTAATGGAATAAATACTTTTGGTCTATACCTTATAGTTTCAAAAGCCATCCAGCTTAAAGCTAGGTATTCAGATTCAAGACGGCATTGGAGTCAAACATGTGCGGTTACAGAGTGCTCTGGCATGGAGTGTTCCCCTTTGCGGTAGAACTGGATTTAACCTACGGAAGCTGTTTTTTTTTTTTTTTTCTTATTGATTTTCTCAGTAAGCATTTGGATAGTTCCTTACACAGAACATGCACAGTCAGTAAGGTACTGCTTGTGGCATTGGGTAGGCACATGCAGTTTATGTAGGTAGTACAAGAAGATCGGACAAATCACATCATAATCATCCATCACTTCATACTGAGGAGTTGCAAGTCATCAGTGCGTGGTTCCAAACATTGTAGTTAATTAACATCCCTTAGCTATGTAGTGTCACAATCATTTAGGAGCTTGTATGAACTGAAACTCTGCCTCAGACTTGCCTACTGGTACAAATTTAAAGCCCCTACTAATTAAAAACGTATGAAACTTCTGGGGCAAACTTTTAAAATGGAATTCTTTTGGTATACAGGAATGGTTAATATGCAGGCGAACAACGAATGACTAAATAAGGAGCACTAAAAATCAGTATGTGTGAGATGCACTTAATAGGAAACAAACCATTTATGCCCCCCCATGTAATGAAGGAAAGGGGCTCTTACACTGGAAGGCAGGAGCGCCGAAGAGGGCTGTTGAGGGCTAGGTCCCCACTTTATTTAATACAGAAAAACCTTCTTGTTCAAAGAGCTCTCATTAATGACTGCCAAAGCAACCCTTTCTGTCACCAGACCTTATAGGTACACAACCCACCTCCAACTGTCCACGTCACCTAGATGCCATTTTATACGAGTTAAATGATTGTAGAAAGGCTTTATAATCCATGACTCAGCATTTGAGTTCATAACCTGGAGAAAGAGGAGAGCTTAGACCCCCAAAGCAGATCAGCACAGCAACCAGTAGAATAAGGCACATAGCATGGTAGTCCCAAGTGGCCCCACCATAAACCTTTGTTGCCTCCCCCTGAGTCACAAACCCTGTTACTCAAACATGGTAAAATTTAAAGGCATCTGATCATAAATAAAATAAATGTGCTGCGTCGTATGAGATTGGGTAATCGTTCTGACCCTGAAAGCGTGCTACAAAGAGCCCTCTTGAACACCCATCACCATCCCTGCTACTGTACCTTATCAGACATTAGAACTGGAAAAAAACAAAAAGAAACTGTCTCAGCACTTTCAAGCAAAATCCATATCTGAATGTGATTCTTCATCTTTAGTCTCAGACAGCCTTTCCTTGTGTAACATCACCACTTTTTTAAGCCTTCTTCAGATCTGTACATGAGTACTGTCATAGTCATACCACTGTTACATGAAGCCTTACCAGGGATAAAAGCTCAAAAGTAAAGTTCAGTTTTTAAGACCCCTGTTAACTCCATTGATTGGTTTTCTTCTCTGATGCATGGTATAGGATAACTCCAGGAAGAAGAGAATGTGGCAGTCTTCTGTCATAACATGCACTTTCTTCATTGCAAGAAGCATTGCATCTCGCTGTTGGAGCGACTGAAACACCACCAAAACTGCTCTGCGGTGCTCCGTAGTGGCAGCTGCTGTTCGAAGGGTGATCCAGTGGCCTGTTCCAGTCTTGTAGGTCTAGCCAGGGAAGATTCTCTGTACAGCTAATCCTCAATGAACATCAAAATTTCCTGGCCCTCCAGTCCTTCCAGGAAGCCCAGTATTCTCATGTTCTGGCATTGAGATTTTTTTTGTGGCTTTGAGCTGTAGATGATTGTTCTCTGTGATAAACCTATTGTCGGCAGCCATAGCCCTGTCTTCCTGTTTTGCTGTCTCTGCCATCATGTTTTTCAGTAGAATCCATCTGGTACTCTTCATTTGTAAAGCGGCCATTGATATTGATAAGAAAGCTGAGAATAGAGGAATTTAACAGATGGCTAAGAACCTGGTGTTGTGCTAAAGGGTATGGGCTGTTGGGGGGTGGGGAGGGACCTGGGAGGACAGTAGTCTCTATGCCAAGGACAGACTACACTTGAGTGAGGAGGGAAAGAAAGTGTTGAAACAGAGGATGGAGGAGTACATAGAGGAAGTTGGGAATTTAAACTAGGAGTGGGAGTGGCAGTTGGGGAAGAGATATGCAGAGACCACAGGTTGGGAAACCATATGAGCGTACTCCATAACAGTGACAAAGGACAAATGGCAAGTACTGTTGGTGATGCTAGAAAAGGAGGGCAGGATGGGGGTGGAAGGTGGTTACCCTTAATGCTAGAGCCTTGGGAGGAAAACTGCAGAGTTACAGGTTCTCATGGCAGAGGGAGAGGTGGACATTGCAGTCATCACGGAAACATGGGCCACCCAATACAATGATTGGGACCTGTCTGTACCAGGGTACAGATTATTTCGTAGGGACAGAGTGATTGGGAAAGGAGGGGGTGGCACTATATGTGAAGGAAGGACTGAAGTGTGTAAGGGAGGAAGGGGAGGAGGGTAGTATGGAGTCACTTTGGATGCAAATCCAGGATTCCAAGAATAGGATTCTTAGAATGGGAGTGGTGTACAGGCCACCATCTCAGACGGAGGAGTTAGGGAACTAGCGGGACAGATCAGGAGGACCTGCGAGAAGGGTAGTGTGGTGATTGTGGGGGACTTCAACATGCCAGGAGTGGACTGGAGCACCCCAACAACCAGGAACAGAAGGGAGCAGGTACTGCTGGATGCCTTCCAGGACAGCTTCCTGCTGCAAATGGTCAGTGAACTAACCAGGTTAGGAAATACCCTTGACCTTGTGCTGGCAAATGGGGACTTTGTGAGAGAACTTCAAGTGGAGGAACCGCTGTCAGGGAGTGACCACCGCTCAGTATGGCTCACATTGGATATGGGTAAGGAAGGAGTGGAATTTGGCACAATAGTGCTGGACTTCAGGAGGGCCGACTTTGGGAGGATGGGGGAAGTGGTAAAAGGGTACCTGACCAGAATTCAATCTAGTATGTACACTAACGAGAGGTGGGAGCTCATAAAGCTGGGGATAGTGGAGGCAACCAAAACCTGCTGCAAAGCCCAGAGCAAGAAGGCTAGGGCTAAGAAACCGATCTGGTTGAGCAAGGAGGTCATGGAAAAGGTAAGGAGGAAAAGAGCTGCCTTTAGGAAGTACAAGAAAACAGGGAGAGGGAGGACAGGGAGGAGTACTTGACAGAATCGAAGGAGGTGACAAGGGCAGTAAGGGGAGCCAAAGCATCTACGGAACTCAGGCTGGCACGAGGCATTAAGAAGGGGGAGAAGGACTTCTTTAAGTACATCAGGGAGAAAAGGAGCTGTCAGGACCATATAGTAAGGATTAGGAAGGAGGGGGGTTGGGTGGAAGCAGGGTGCGATAAGGCGGAAGTACTAAATGAGTACTTCTGCTCAGTATTTACTAAAGAGAAGAGGGGGGTGACACCCAAGGTGGGAGAAATGGCAGAAGCGGGGGGGGTGACAGATGGGGAAATCATGGAGAGTAGAGTTCGAGAGGGTTTGAAGGCACTGAGGGTGGACAAGGCGCCAGGCCCAGATGGCATCCACCCCAGGGTACTGAAGGAGCTGGCAGAGGTCCTTGCAGGACCTGTGGCAGACCTATTTAATGCCTCACTACATTCGGGGTGTGTACCTCAGGACTGGAGGATGGCTCATGTGGTGCCCTTCCACAAGAGTGGCCCCAAGGATGAACCAGGAAACGACAGACCAGTGAGCCTCACATCCATCGTGGGTAAGCTAATGGAGACTATCCTGAAGGAGAGGCTGGTGGCCCTCCTAGAGGCCAAAGGACTACAGGACAGCAGACAGCATGGCTTCATATGTGGCAGATCCTGCCAAACCAGCCTGGTCGAGTTCTATGACTGGGTAACTAGGCAACTGGACAGGGGCCATGCCGTGGATGTCCTGTATCAGGACTTCAGTAAGGCATTCGACTCAGTGCCACATGGAAGGCTGAGAAGGAAGTTAGTAGGCACAGGGGCGGGTGCAAAGCTGGTGAGATGGTGGGAAACTGGCTGCAGGAAGGCAGCAGAGGGTGGTGGTGGGGGGAGCTCTCAGCCAAGGGCAGTGGACGGTGTTCCACAGGGCTCAGTGTTGGGACCAGTGTTGTTTGGGATATTCATTGCAGACATATCATGGGACATCAAGAGCAAGATCAGTCTGTTTGCTGATGATACCAAGGTAGGTGTGTTGGTGGATGACCTAAGGGGATGGCAGGGGTTGCAGGATGATCTGGCAAAGCTTGAAACCTGGTCAGACACCTGGCAACTGGGCTTTAATGCCAAAAAGTGCAAGGTGCTGCATTTTGGGATGAAGAACCCAAGGAGGAGTTACCAGCTACGGGGAGTGCAGCTAGCCCAGACAGAGGAGGAGAAGGATCTGGGTGTGCTCATTACAGGGTCAATGAACAGCTCGGCACAATGTAGGAAGGCAGCTGCAAAGGCCAACAAAATGCTGGGTTGTATTGCAAGGGGTATATCCTTGAGGAGGGAGGAGGTGATTCTGCCACTGTATAGGTCATTAGTTAGACCACACCTGGAGTACTGCGTGCAGTACTGGCGTCCGTATCTGAAGAGGGACATTAAGTTACTGGAGGGGTACAGCGCAGAGCGACAAAGATGATCAAGAGGCTGGGGGACTTATCATACGAGAGGAGGTTGAAGGAGTTGAACATGTACTCACTGGAGGAGAGGAGAGACAGGGGTGACATGATTGAAACCTTTAAATACATGAAAGGAATAAACAAGACGGATACAGAGGGGCTGTTCAAAGTAAGGAAGGGGAGGGCCACCAGGGGCCATGATATGAGACTGGAGCGAGGAAGGTTCAGGAGGGAGATGAGGAGACACTTTTACAGAGAGGGTGGTGGCTGGGTGGAATGCATTACCTGCTGAAGTGGTATGCAGTAGAACAGTGGACTGCTTCAAACGAGGATGGGACAGGACAAGGGGGAGGGTCAATGAAGGGGAAAGGTGGAAGGGAGGGGCAGCTGCAGAATAAGGGGTGCTAGCTGCACATTCGAGCAGACTTGATAGACCTCTAGGCCTTTATCTGCTGGCAAATTTCGAATGTTCGTATGTTCATATATTGTCAAGTTTTTGGGCCATTATCTGCATAGATGAGCAGATATGGACCAATGTTTGCTGCAAAATCTCCAGAGCCACATTTGTCCGCTCCCCTTCTGTCCCAGCCCCCAAGTCAGCTGCCTCTTGAATGTCATGATGTGTACCTCATGGCTGAAAAAAGGCTGAAGCCAAAGGAGCCTTTGTTTTATCTTTTTTAGGGTCGTCCATACCCCCAAAATGGTATCAGTCTGTTTCCCTTCAGTAGCCCATCGCAATGAAATACTTTTCGCTGTCCTTTGCTGTGGAAAAGGGTAATTTATTTTATATTCTAGTTAGCAGGTGCCCCTAAAGAACAATTCTTTCCAGTGGGATGGCTAGCTGTGCTGTACCAGAAGCTGGTTTCTAACTGTTAATTCATATTCTGCTATTATTCTACTTTTACTGGCCTTTCAGTGGATTCAGTGTATGTTTCTGATTCACACACTGGTGGTGAGGACCATCTCAGAACAGTTCATAGAACTCGTCGTATACAGTCCTTTATGTCCTTAACAGTATCTCTAGAGTTGATTTTATTAAGCACCTTTCCGTAGATCAAGGCACTGAAAATTTGGGCCCCATATTGGAACACACTGTACAGAGCAGACAGTCTTGTGTGCTGAATGTTCACTTTGCACTCCTGCTGCCATATTCAAAGCCTCAGTTTGGGAAGTACAAAGCAGATTGTGTGCATCAGTGCAAAGGCAAGGTTTGAGCGCATGCAAATGAAAGGGAGAGCTGTACATATGTGGCACAATAATATATTGGAAGTCTGGTGGCTGCACTAACTGGCTTTTTGCACAGTGCTTGTTATCACTTAAGAAAAGCTTGTTTTAGCAGCACGCAAATAGCACAAACAATAGAAAGTACTGTATCAAGGCCCTGTAAGAAGCCAGTTAAAGGGACACTGTCAGGTCCTGTTGCCGATTTTATTGCATCTACACTGCATGTGTCAGAAGGAAGCAATGCTATTACAGAAAAGACTTCATGCCCTGAGATTTTTAAATAATGTTAAGATATTGCTTATTTTTGCCAGAAAGTACATTATTGCCAGTCCATTTGAAATGCCCGCCACACGTGTCCACAAGTAGGAATGGCGCCAGCCATGGGTAAACTCATTCATGAACGAGTTGGTGATGTGGGGTCACATAATAGTAAATCGTTATCAATCCTACTGTGAATGTCAGGGATCCCTTCAGTGTTATTCACATAGAAAAATGAGCGCTCCTTCTCTTTTTTTTTTTTTAAAGTCGAAGCCGTGCTTCTGGGCATGCACATTGGAGTCGACTCTAAAGTACATGTTCAGAAACACGGCTTCGACTTTTAAAAATAAAATAAAATGGGTTAGAGTGCTCATTTCTTTGTGTGAATAATATTGCAGGGATCCCTGGCTTTAATGGTAGGATAGTTGGAGATTTACTATTATGTGACCCCAAATCACCAACGCGTTCATGAACGAGTTAACCCGCAGCTGGTGCCATTCCTACTTGTGGACACGCGCTGCTGGGATTTCAAACGGACCGGCAATAATGTACTGTTAGGCAAAAATAAGCACTATTTTAACATTATTTAAAAATCTCTGGGTATGAATGTTTTCTGTAATAACACAGCTTCCTCCTGACTCATGCAGTTAGATGTGATAAAATTGGCATCAGAACTTGACAGTGCCCCTTTAAACTGTAGTGGTAAAACAAAGGGACGGACAAACACTTATCTTGGTGCGTGGGGCAGTATTGCTGATGGAGTGTGGATTACTTTGACTGTAACACCACGTGGACATTGGATCCCAGTATAAATGACATGCTTCTGTTGCGGACCTCGAATCAGCACGTAAAAGAAGTACAATACTGGCCTTTATAAACACAGCAATACAGTTATTGTAGTGTGGAAAAAGGGGTAGTGCAGCCTCACGTCTCACTCTTTTCTCATGTGGAACTGAAAAGCGCCGTTGTGCTCCGCAGCCCACAAGCTCCATCCACTGCGCAGAGCAGTACACGTTGATAATGTCGTCGCTTGGCAGGTAATGATATGGTACACAAGTGTTCGCGCCCTTGCATGTTGAGTAGGGTCATTCGCAGTTTATCTACCAGTATTGCAGTTGATTGCAGGAATGCTAATGTGGTTGTACCTTGCAAACTGCCCAGCTTGCTCCGAATGCAGAAGTGCTTATTGCAAGCGGTCATCACTGAGCTTTGTGTTCACACAAAAAGTTAAAGCTTTGCACAGCACTCGTAGCAAACATGTTGGTCAAACCTGTTCGTGTTGAACAGAACTTAGGCGCGCAGTTTGTTTCGCAGAGCTGTGCAAACATGCAGCCCTTTGTGCTTCTTAGTGCAGTGTTCTAATATGGGGCCCTGTGATTATAAGCCATAAAATGCAAAACATTTTACCTGCAGCACAAAATCCACTTTTGGGAATATTCAACAATATAGCTTAGAGGTAAGAGCAATGAACTATGAGCTTCCCTGGTGCAGCCAGAAGACTGGGTTTGAATCCCACAACCACCACCTGCATAATGTGTGACCCTGATCAAGTCAGTTAACTTCCCTGTGCTCCTGGGCTGCCCCTGTAACCAGGCCTTGTACTCAGTGGGTCTTAGCTGGTTACCAAACAACAAAAATAAAATACATTTTGAAAACCCTGGTCTCCAGATAGGTTATCCTTCACAGTGACTTTCTGCCAGCTGAAACCTGTTGGGCAGCTGTGCCAGTATGGTACTGTTTCTTTAGGCGCAACATGAAATGTCGAGTTGAAAGAAACAAATTAAACAGGACTTGTAAATACCATGAATTTTAGTAGATTTAGGATTTTGCACTGTGGCTATTCAGAAGTGCACACACTACCTTATGAAGTGAGATAATCCTAATTATTTTATATGTATTCTTGTGTACGTATGTGTCGGAGCACTGTTAGAGCTACAGGGTCAATGTTCATTCACCCCCCCCAAAAAACACATACACGTTTCAATCAGTGCAGCAGCAAGGCAGTCTGAAATTCTAAGGACAGCAAGTGGGCTAATTTTAAACATTTTGTATTTGATATGCAGGGAGAATTCAGGCAAAAGTTTTTTTTTTCCCAGAAATGGTTGTATGCAATTTTGTTTTATCATTGAATAAATAGGTTGCATTGTATAGTTATTTGGGCTGGCAGTATAGCCTTGAGGTTGGAGCAGTGAGCTGTAAAGGAGCTTGGTACATCCGACAGACCTGGGTTTGATTCCCATAACCTTTTCTTGCATACTGTTTGCCCTTGAGCAAGTTATTTAACCTTCCTGTGCTCCTGGGTCTCCCCTGTAAACAGTTCTTGTGCCTAGTGGGCCTCACGCAGTTACCAAACAATAAAAATTAAAAATTAAAAAACAAAAACTGGGGCTTGCTTGTATGTCTAAAAATTCTCTAAAAGTTGTAAATGCTGACCATGTTTCACTTTAAATGTGATTCTAAAAAGCCAGGATGGTTGACTAAAGTATGTTCAAGAGGCAGTTGTTCTCTGTGGCCTGGGCTGAAATGTTGCATAGTTTTGCATACTGTCCTAGGCAGTCCCCCAAAACACGCTTTTGGGATGCCTCCTCTGCCACTGCCTTAAGGGATTTCCCCTCATCTAAACAGGATATTGCATTTTATGGTGTAATCCTGTCATCCGTATGATGTGAATTTCCAAATAAATTACTAGAATTATGTAGTATCTTGCAATAAAAGGAATAAAGCAAAATGCTAATATAATGTTCCTAATGAATTATAAACCAAACAAAAGTGAGGGTACTGTCATGTATGCTGCATTCTTAGCCACCTGACATTGGAGTGGAGTTTGCTTTCTCAAATGAAAATGGACTTAGGCTCCTTAGCTTGATTTACATTCAATAATGAAGGCGAATTCTTCCTTGTCTGGAATTTCCAACATATGTTAAAACTGGGAATGGGGAGTGTTCTTTTAAGGCTCGGTGTTTCACAGTAATGCACAATGTTCTAATTAGTTCAGTGTTGTGACTGGCTAAACGTGAAGATTAATCAGTGAAGTGCATTTAGGTGAAGGTTGTCAAGGGAAATGCTAACAAGAGGCATCATAAAGCACTGTGCTCTCTGAAATTGAAATGAGAAAGCAGCGTAGTGTTAAAGAAAGAATCCACATGAAAGATGCTTTGATTGCATAAAACCTTTTTTATCTGCCTTGGTACATGGTGAATCATTATACCTTTTCTTTTTGTTGTAAAGCACATTAAACACTGAAATAGTGCTTCATTAAGCACATTTTATGAATCTTGCAACCTGTTTGTAAAAGCTTGCGTGTGTTTTCAGGATCCCAGTTGCAACTGAATTTTGTAGTATATGAAAATGTGGTATCATGAATAAAATGTGAGCAAAAAACATATGGGTCCCATGGTGGTCCAGCCCCCCTCCCCCCGCCGTGAGCTCTGTCTTGCCATCTGTGAAGCTTCTGCACCCAGTTGCAGCACTGCATAGCCCCACGGTAACTTGGGGAGGGTGGTGGCTGCGACACAGCTTGCCAGGGCCACCATACCCTTGAGAATGGCCTTGGCCAGTTGCATCATGGCTCCCACCCCTATTTGTGCAACCTCTTGAGAAGTGGTTATGACGCATGTTGAGTATAGCCCCGATTGTGCAGCAGTGTGAGCAGCGGTAGGTAGTTGCAATAACCTTTTCATACCACTCTGCAATTAGCAGCGGGTCCTATGTATTTTTTTTTTTTTTTTTTAAACAGGTCTTTAAATCCAAAAGCAAATCAAAGCTGGGCACTCACCACCACTGAGGAAACAATCTTGTAGTACTGATAAAATGCTTCAGTGCACGTCGTTATTTATGTGCAAAGATTTACATGTAAAGATGCAAACAAGTGCAGACCCCATCAGGCATGGAGGGTGCATCGCTTGATGCATTTCACATCCAACTTGATGCTTTATCAAAGGCTAGGTGCTTGATTGACACACTTTTTTTTTTTTTGTACATTCTAGTTGGGCTTTCTATTCGCTTGGGGGCTTTAACCCCCCCCATTAGCCTTGTTATGCAGAGTCTTATAGCCCACGTGCACCTACCAGCCTCCACCTCGACCCCGCTGAAGCAGGGAGGACCGTGGCTTACCCTCCAATGGAAGGGTCCTCCTGGGGAGACAGGAGGGAGACTGCATCATCCTTGGGCCCCTGCCCTCGAGTTGGGCTTTGTTTGGAGGTGCTGAGCCGGGACTCTATCAGAGGCGTCATGCAGCGTGGCAGAGGGTTTTTCCTCACGCCCTGCCCCTGGCTCCGGCCGCAGACAGTGTGTACTAGGGAGTGAGACGCAAAGGCTCAAGGCCGCACTCACAGGGAACGCCGCCACAGCCAGTCCCTTTCATCAGAGATCCCGATGCTGCTGCCACCCCCAGTCTGCACTGGGTGTCGCCAGGCACCGGGATCTTCACCCACACTCCTGCCCAGGAAAGGAGAGCAGTCGTCCTTTTCTGTCAGTGGATACAACAATGCCGCAATTACAGCGATCGCCCAGTGAGACTCATCTGTCCCAGAAACTCTGGTATGGAGCAGGCCTCAGCTCTCAATGCTTGTTGTGCCTTAAGAAGTTGCACTAATATATGCCCCAATACCAAGTTGCCTGAGCATTAAAAAAGTAGTTCCCAAAATTCAGCTTAAAACATAAGTTTGATATGAGTTTGTACATATGTAAGCCTTCACTTATATCACTATAAAGGGGAAGGAGAGATTATCCTGTGTGCATCACTATTGGGGGGGGGGGTGGAGGCAGTGTCCAACTGCCATTATAAACGTTAACATTCTTGAGGAAGTTTTGAACTCAGAAATAAAGGCCACAGCTCAATGGAAAAAGTCAAGGGATAACTATTGTAATCCTGTTGTGATTAGGGACATATGATGATTTTGAAACTAAACCCCTAGAAATTGATTTTATAAATTCAGATGCCAGGACGGTGTAATGAAATTCAACTGAACTGTAGTCAGAGCACTGTGGCAGAGGTCAGGTTTGAAAATATACTTCTTGGTTGAAGACACTGAAAGTTGCATTAATTGGACCTGTATGTCCCACTCTCTCCCGCTCACTATATACTGTACTGAAAGGCCACAGTTACCATTTCATAAACACACAGCATTGTCATAGTGCAGGACTATAGTAACATCAGTAATCTGTTTCTGTTGGTGTTAATTGTGTGACATCAGTCTTTGGAAATGAGTGTCTGAAGAGTGAGCAGGACAGAATTTTGTCTCAAGGAGAGCAGTGCAAGTCAATCCTGTGGCGCTGAGGGTTGAGGCGCTGGATGCCACACCTCGTACCACGCTGGCGACCCGGGTTCAGGAATGAGCTGGGGGTCGGCGGGGAGGGAAGAGATCGAGCATCCGCAGGGCTGCTCTCTCTTCCAAGGGGTGGGATGCGCATATGACCGCTTGAGGCGGCCTCTGGCGGTGGCAGAGGTAGTTCAAAAACAGCGTTGTAGGCGTCTGCCTGGGGGTGGGCAGCGGCAGCACGTTTCCATGATAGCCGGGCTTCAGGGACTTCTATAAAGGAACCCCCCACGCCACATGGAGGCGCCTCCACAGACCACACTCCTGTCTCGACTCGGGATCTCAGGACAGTTGCCCCCCCTCTCCAGCCCGGTGACTCAACACTAAGAGAAAGAGCGCCCTGGCTGGGGGCGGCCCTTCCCCGGAGGGTAGACCCAGGGGATGCCCGGAGCCGGAGAGGAGCCTACAGAATACCGAGCCACGTTGGGAGGTAGAGACTGGGGATCCGGAGGTCACTGGAGAGAGAGTTCGGAGGTAAGGGGCGATAAACAGAGTTCAAAGAAGAAAAAAAAAAAAAGAGCAGTGCCGTCTGTGTGGATCAGACTCCAGATAGTGAAGCTGGCAAATGTTTGGCAAAGAGTTTCTTTGTTTAAATTTTGATGACTGGATAAGCACCTACTGAGTTCATTGATCCCTTTTTCAGGAGCGACCCGGAATTAGATACACTACACATATAATATTCAGTACAGCACAATCATACAACAGGTGGGATATCTGAACAGAAATTCAGTGCACATACAAATGTACAATTGAAGTTGGTTAAGGTAAGATATAACACTATACACAGAGGCCATACAAACTGCAGTATTAATTACACCAAATTGTTAAGTACATATTATAAACATTAACTGTACACTTCATGTTACAAGCAAATACAATATACATTTCAGGTTTAGGTTAGGGGTGTGGAATTTCAGAATGGTTCCACATTAAAACTGGGAAAGGAAAAACGTTGTGGTCATACATCAGTACCATGAAAATAAATGAATGAAATTCACAAGGAGGAATTTCCAAGGGGTTTTAGCAAAATTTGTTAATAAAATCCTCCTTTGCTCAAGCAAAGAATAATAGCACATCTGGAATCCAGCAGGCAACAGGACCCAAAACAGCACGGTTTCATGGCTGGAAGGTTGTGCCAGACAAACCTGGTGACTTTTTTGACTGGGTGACAAAGGTAGTGGACCAAGGGGGGGAGGTGGATGTGGTCGAACTGGACTCTAGTAAGGCCTTCGACTCTGCTCCACACAGAACACTGCTAAAGAAGCTGGACCACATTGGCGTAGGTAAGGAGGTGGTGGGTTGGGTGAGCAACTGGCTGAAGGGAAGAACACAGCAAGTCCAGGTAAATGGAGTGCTATCAGTGGAGAGGGAAGTGACTAGTGGAGTGCCTCAGGGGGTCGGTGCGGGGCGCCTACTCTTCAGTGTGTTCATAGCTGACATTGGTAATGGATTGGACGGGAAGGTGTGTTTGTTTGCAGATGATACCAAGATCTGTAACAGAATGGACACCCCAGAAGGAGTCAAGAGCATGGAATCAGATCTGAGGAAACTCGAGAAGTGGTCAGACGCCTGGCAGTTGAAGTTAAATGCCAAAAAGTGAAAGGTCATGCACTTAGGCAAAGGAAACCCCAAGGTGGGACACTACCTGGGAGGGGATGCACCAATTAGGAGCGAGACCTGGTAGTCACTATAGCAAATAACTTAAAGGTGGGGCAGTAGTGCAAAAAAGGCAGCGCTAAAGGCCAGTGGTATGCTGGACTGCATAGGGAGGGCAATCACGAGTCACAGAAGGGAGGTGGTGCTGCCACTTTACAGGGTGCTGATGTGCACCCCCACCTGGACTACTGCGTATAGTTCTGGAGGCCACACCTTAGGAAGGACATCACTAGGATTGAGATAGTGCAGAGGAAAGCCACAAAAGTGATTAAGGGTCTGCATCAAATAGCATGTGGGGATAAGTTGAGGGAGCTCAACATGTACTCCCTGGAGCAGAGGAGGGAGAGGGGAGAAATGATTGAGGCATTCGGGTATATCAAGGGTATAAATAAGGTGGGGTACAGGAGCTCCTTCAGGAGAGGAATAGCGTCAGAACTAGAGGACAGGATATGAGGCTCAAGGGTGGGGGATTCAAGAGCAATGTTAGGAAGTTCTTCTTCACTGAGAGGGTGGTCGTCCCATGGAATTACCTACCCCAGGAAGTGGTGGAGGCCAAAACAGTAAACGGGTTCAAAAACGCCTGGGACAGGCACAAAGCTGTCATTTCACAGAAAGAATGGGGGGGGGATGGGGTAGTTACCCATATTGGGCAGACTAGATGGATTTTGCGGTCCCCTTCAGCCATCAGTTTCTACGTTTCTAATGAATTCTGCATTGAAAATTTCAAGTTTTTGGAACAGTCCTATGAAAGTAGTTGCCCAAAATGTGTTATTTGACCACTCGCTTTGTTGGATGCGCAGTCTTGATGGCATACATTTCCAAATTCATGAACCAGTTGAAAATGGGCAGCCTGGCTGGGGAAAAGGACAAAACAGCTTCTTTGAGGAATCACCTCTTTTAAAGCCTCAGGTCCTACTTTTCTTTTCTAAATGCAACTGAATTGTACTTGTGATTAAATATTTTATAGCTTGTGTACTTTAACAATGTATTTTTTATGTTATATTTTTTAATATGTATATTTATAAATTGTGTTTTCAGATTAAGTGTGTTGTTTCTGTGTCTCAGCCAGAACTTGGATGTTAACAGTGTGAGAGGTGATGTCCTGGGGTGAGATGGGTTGAGGGAGCAGTGATGTGTACAGTTAATAGGCAGTGACGGAAGGAATAGAATAGAGGGTCCAATCCAGCAAGGATGAGTTTGCAGGGACGCTAAATACTGTATACCCCGTGACCAATCAGAAAGCTTGTCTACAATAGAGGCAGGAACACTAATAATCCCATAAAGCACCCTCTTCAGGGTAACCTAATTACAAGGATATTAGGTATGTCCTTCTGGGTTGGGGGAAAAAAGACAAAAGCACTTAAAAATAGCTTAAAATGTCTGAATACTTACTGAATGTTCAAAAGGCACTTTCATCATTTTCCTAATATGTCGGTACTTGCCACATTTCATGCTCCTTTTGCTTAGTTAAGAAAATCAGTGATTGTGTCTGCATATTAATTATTTTCTATAATTAGGTTTTATTTAAAGCCGTGTATCCAGAGCGAAGCCCAGCATCTCTGTCTGTTGGCTGCATTAACACTGTTGAAGAGCAGATCTCTTATATAGTGTGTACATCTATTTTTCTCTGCTTTTTCTTTGTTTTTTCATTATTCTGATTGTAATTTTGCCTTGCCTTGTATTCTCCCAGGTCGTGCCTGAAGATAGGCAGATTTATTTATTTAGTTTTATTTGAAAGTTGGTGACCCTGAGAGGCACACTGACTGCGTCTCGTTTCCAGGTGAGACGCGAGGAAAGGGAAGGGGAATATGAGATGCAAGCTGACTTACAGAACCAGATTAAGCTGCGAGTGGTATTACTGAGTAGGGGGACATTTGGCCAGGACACCGGGGAACTTCCCCTACTCTTCTCTTGAATATATAAAAATATATTAATATCCTTACAAGAAGTCCAGAGACAAGATATGGGAAAACACCCATTTGAAAAAGTGAAACACATTTGGGTTAACTGCAGACTTGACTGAATCAAGATGAATTTAGTTCTTAATCATGGAAAAAGACAAAAAGATGTATGCAGCTTATGATTATGTTTGAACTTGAGTGTTTGGATCACTTATGTTGATGTATGTAAACTGTATGATTTGCTTTGTAGTCCTTCCAATAAAATTCCCCTGTTCTTGTAGAGAAGTGCCATGGGATCTTTAACGTCCACCTGAGCAACCACTAGAATAGGCAGATGGGACCTCAATTTAACGTCTCGTCCGAAAGACAGCACCTCAGGAGTGCAGCACCCCCCTCATAATGCACTTACAGTGTCAGTATTGGGATTCATACCACATTCCCAGTCTGGAGCTAGAACCCACAACCTTCCGATCTTTTGCCTCAAGAGGCAAGTGTGCTACCTGCTGAGCCTCTGACACTGCTTATGTCTGCCTAGTGCACCTTACCCGGTCAACAAAAATGAAATAAATGATAAGGAAAAATTCACTTATATGAATTACTAGGTGAACATTTTTTTATCATCTCCTTTACCCCATCTTCGGTACTGCCTCACTTTGCTCACTTGCCCTTCTAGCTCCAGTCTTTTTTTTCTCTGCCTTTTGTTTTTTTTTCCATTGATGATTGTAACTCTGCTTTCCCCTGTATTCTCCCAAGTCGTGCCTGAAAATAGGCAAATGTCTGCCTAGTGCGCCTTACCAGGTCAACAAAAACTAAATAAATAATAAGGAGAAATTCACTTATTAATTACTAGAGTACACTTTTTTTTTAATCTTCTTTATCCTCCATCTTCGGTACTGCCTCACTCTGCTTGCTCATTCTTCTAGCTCCAGTCATAGCATCTCTGACACCTCCATCCAGGAGCTACACAGTGCAGCCCTTGCAGTTGTGGTGGATTCCTTCGGGGATGGAGGCAGGTTCCCTCACGCTTGTCTTATGTGGGACAGAGGCTGAGCAGTGGGTTTGGTGGGGCCTAAGAGGCAACAGCATCACCCTACCTAACTGCGAGGTGTGCCTCTTGGTTGCATCGTACCCACTGGATGCCGGCAGCAAAGGCGTCGTGTCTGTACTTGCGCTGATTCATGAGTGGGCACAGCACCAGCTGGCGTACTCCCACCCTCAAGTCAGTCCAGCTGCACTCTTATGGATGCCAGACATGCTCTGACCTCGCCCAAGACTGTGGTAATGCGAGAATTAGCTAAAGGAACACATACTCTTGCCTGTACAACTCTCCCCCGCCACAGGGGCCAGTCATATACTGGCAAGAGCCTCTCAAGCTCCCTGAGACTAGAGACACTGTAAGGAACACCAGGCACCATCTCTGCTTCCCGAGGTACGGTGTTACACTCTCAGAGCATAAATCCAAATTGACAGCCATAGCAAATGACTGCATTGACCTGTAGGACAACTAAAGTCTCTAAGGTATGGAGCTTTCTGCCCCACAAAATAAAGTAAAGAGACCAGAACAGAAGTTCAACATTAGTTCTGGTAGTTAAGTCCCTGAATAGCCATGAGACCCTCCCAGAGCCCCTGCCCCAACATTTTGAACTGACTGCCACTCTGGAGGCATGCCACAATTCCCTGCAGCTGACATCAGTAGCAAGCTGCAGCCGCAGGAGATTCAAGTAACTGAAGTGTAGTAATGAGCCTTATAAATCTCTAATTCTGACAATCTGTGGTCCTGCTGTACTCCCAAGGCTAAATGAGTGTGTAAAATTTTGACAGTATGGTAGCCGTGACATTTAATTCCACAGTATTGCTGAAGTAACTATTTTTGTGCAAAAACAAGTCTCAGTCTCTTGTGCTAGGAAAACTGGCAAAGAGGGAATGGTCATCCCTAAAAACACACACAAAAATAAATAAGTTGAAAGGACTGAGAAACACAGTATACTATGAACTACAGTTATGGCGGTATTAGAAATTATCATGGTAGCAATACTGCGACAAGTGATTGTCGTTTTATACAGTGATCCCAGTATACTGTACAGTGTCCTCCTGAGGGCTGATTTACCTTTTGGTATGTATGAAATCAGAGGAGAGTGCTCTGGATGCATCATTAGTAGCCATTTGTTCAGACTCTCATGGCCATATAAGTAGCATTGATTCGTTATATATTTTAGTATCTAACAAACATTTGAAGTATGTTGATTACGTCTTGGGTATCTTGGTTCATACCACAGGAAATAAATGAGTAGCCTTCGTCTCTGATAGATATTCTTACTACCATGCTTGTTTCAAACTCAGTTTCTTTCTGAATGACTAACTTTCTGTACTGGTGAACTGATTATATTTGGAACAGTGCCAGAACCGCTCCCCCAAACAGTATGCACTGGAGGGTTGTTTATGTTTTTGGTTCAAAAACAAATATCTAGCTTAACTTGAAGAACTTCTTCATATCTTCTGCTTTGTTCCCTATATCCATCCAGATCAAATTGTGTTTGGATTGGGTCTGGTTGTACCCTAGTGAACTGAAGAGGTCTGGATCATGTCTGCTCCTGAATTTAGCACCATGCACCTCCTTCTCTTCAGTAGTTTCTGTCTCCCAGCAGAGAATAAAACTCAATTTTTATGTTCGTAGCGGTGATGCTAACATTTTCCACTGTTTTTTTTTTTTTTTTTCTATTTTAAGCTCTCACTAATTTCTTTCTTTACCTAGGTGGAGCGTCAACAGTGTCAGTCAGTAGTCCGTTATCTTGGGGCTCCTGTCCACAGTCAGGGATCACTTTAATCTCCCTGCTGGGCTTCATGTACACATAGTGCCTTATGTCGCACAGTGTCTGGATGGTCGTAATCGTGACGGTTGATATTGGAGCAGGTTCTGATTGTATCTTTCGGAGCAGTATACTGCCTCTCCTTTTGCATATGGTGGTGTTCAGTTCCACCCACATAGATTGCAGCTATGAGCAAGCAGCACAGCCACTAGTGCATAAAGTGCAGATGAACCATAAAAGCCTTCAGCATGGGGTCCTTTTGCAAGGCCCTTTCAAACGACACAGAAAGGGACTTGGTAGATGTGAAACCAAGTCAGAGGGCAGCCTGTGTTAGAGGGAGTGGGTACCAGTGTTGATGAGATGCAGGCAGAGGAGTCGGGGGGGGGGGCCTTAGACCTGTTAGCAGGGGCTGTTGAATTTATAAATAAAGCCTTTCTGCAATCCCAGAAGGGACTACCTATGTAACCTGTCCCTACAGCGTCTGTTAAGTGTAAGGGCTCTTTTAGGAAGAGGCTCAAGTCGGTTTGTGACTTCAGACCTAGAAAGGGCCTACAGGTCCTTAAAAAGTTGAGCCAGTTAGTGGCTTGACCATACTTCACATCAGATCCTGGCACGGCCCACAAGAACTGAAAGAGGCGCTCCCCTAAGAGGTCATGGGCTCCAGTTGTGGTCACCCTCCTTGAGATGCTGCAGTGAGGTGACTGTGTTAGTATCTTTAGACCTTTTGTCCAATTCGAAGGAGGAGAGGTCCAGGGGCAGAGCCTTTTGCTTGCCTGACGTGCCCTGCCTAATTCAGCAGATGGAGGTGGTCCTTAGTCTTAAGCCCTGGGCCCACCAGCACCAGACTGTAGTGGTAGGATGTTTCACTCAGGGGAATCTGAAAGACATACGTATTATTGCACAAGAGAGTTTCACCAAGCACCTTAGGAGGGAGTAATCCTATATAAACAGGAACCAGTCAGTTCTGTCCCTTTGGGGGACCTCTAGGTTCAATGAGGATGATCTGGGAGCTTTTTTCCAGGTTCCCTGCCTGGATCCTTTCCTTTTCACTCTTGTTTAAATGCCATCCTTGCCCGTCTGTGGCAAGCTGACCCCCCAAGGATTCTTTTGACAAGTGGTCGAATGCCATGAACAGAAGATCCAACAAACTGGTGGCTATGTCCCTTTACATGGCCCTGTACATAACCTGTGCTGTGAGAGGCTCCAAGAAGTGACTTCAGGTCCTGTACCTGGCACTCGGCAAGCATATGCCCAAGGACAAGCTTGTCCCAAATCTCCAGCAGAACCTGGAAAGCATGGCCGCTTTTTTTGAAGATGAAGCCCTAGATGCTGCCACCCTGCATGCAGACAGGTTGCATATGTGGTGTTGGTTCTGAGGGACATCTGCCTTCACCCTTGGTCCATTGATCAGGCCTGCAAGGGCCAGCTTTTCCACCTGCCCTTTAATTGTTTTCTCCTGCTTTTGGACATTAATCAGTTGTCTTTTCTGAACAAGTTGTGAGGCTGTAAGGGTGAACAGTCTCGCTCCTTTTGCCAAGCCCAGGGGAGGTAAATGCAGACTTCATGCCTCAGCTTGGAACAGTTTGGACCACAGACTCTCCTCCTGAGTCACTGCTGGCCCCTTCAGGCACCTTCCAGCTGGGTGTAAGGCTCAGATTGTCAAGGAGTGGGCCACTACAACCTGACGTATGGGTCCAAGAGATCGTGACTTCAGGTTTTTATATCTCCTCTCCAGGCCCTCCTAGGAGTATTTCACCATGGTCTCCTGGCATATGTAAATCATTTTATTTGTGAGAATGCATTTTTCATCATCTGCTTTAAGTTTTTTTCTGACTTAAGCTTTGAGTACCCATGCTTTGTGCTCTGCCTCTCTTGGGACTGCTTACAGAATTCTCCATTCACCAATAGCATGGCAAAAAGAGCAGCTATGGAATAGTCCATTGTGAATCTAAGAGTTTTGGGAGGTATTGTTACCTTTCCCCCACAAGGGGTCGGGGATGCATGCCCTGCTCTTTGTGTTCCCAAGAAGACAGGGTGAGGGCTGGATTCTGCCTTTTGATTCTGCCTTTGTGATGTCCCAGCCATTTCCACAGATTATGATGTTACAAAGGTAGGATTATGATATCATACATGCTCAAACAGGTGTATTAAATACATATATATGATATATTCCTTGCACCCGTTAGGGTTAAACTGACAAAAGTAGGGAAGTGGGTTAGGGTTTCGAACCCTAACACCCCAGCCCCACCCTGCAAGCAGTAAAAGGAAGAAACTTTATGCTGTGGGCTGTCCTGAGACTTGACAAATCAAGCCAGGGGTCGGCCACTGAACCCACCATCGCCTGCCGAAGGCCAGGGCCATTTTCCTTGTTTACCCCCTGGAGCACAGGTGTGCAATGATGTCTGCGCAGGCACACTGTAGACGTCTGCCGCTGCTCCACCCCATACAGCGCCTCTGCCTGTAGGACCCCCGATCTCCATCAGGGGCTGTTAAGGAGCCGAGTGAGACCCGCAAACCACCCCAGGAGAGGAGAGCAGTCCTCTGAATGCTCAATCCTCTCCCTGATCGACCCCAGGCGACCCGAATCTGGATCACCAGCGTGGCTCAAGATATGGTGTCCAGCACCTCAACCCTTAGCACCACCGGACTGGCTTATTAACGCCACAAATTGACAGAGTTGCAGCTTGTTAAAATTTCAGTGTTATCCTGTGGGAATGTGGCCCCTAATTTTTTGTGGGGTATTGTGTCTTACTGTTGTAGTACTCATTAAGGCCTTTATTTTGATGCATAGATTGTCCCATGACTGCATATATTGACAGTTATAGCTTGTTAAAGTTGAAATGTGGAAAAGAAAACTAAGTCCAAATAATTTTTTCGTATGAAGAGATAGTTTTTGTGAGGTTGTGTCAATCATATGAAAAAAAGATTCCTTCATATGAAAAAAGAAGGTGAAAAAACTAAGTCCAGATTCTTTTTTTTTGTATGAAGGGATCTTTTTTTTGTGAGGTTGTCATTCATACGAAAAAAAGAGTCTGAAAAAAACAAGTCCAAATTCTTTTTTTCTTATGAAGGGAATCTTTTTTCGTATGGCCATACAAAGAAAGAAATTCGGGTCATGAAAAAAGATTTAAAATTGCCTTAAAAACACATGTCTGGGTGATTTTTTTTCCAAAAACTAACTGCAGAATGCACCTGTTGGGGTCCTGATCAGCAAGATACATCTGTGGGTGTCTGTGCAGGATATATATATATATATATATATATATATATTTTTGTGTGTGTGTAATGCCTTTTATCTCCTCCCGCTCCGTCCTGGTTGCCCTCTCTTTCAGACAACCAGTCCATCTTGCCACCACTCTAATGCTCCCTCCAGGCACCATCCGCTGTCCCTCATCATGCCTACTCCCCGATCGACTTGACATATCCCTTTGTTGAGGGTCCTCTCCCTGCCATGGTCACGACCGGAAGGGGAGACTAGTGTACCTGAAGGCACACTCTGACATCCTTGCCGGGGAGAGGCGAGGGCACAGCTCGGGGCTATCCCAGGCTTCATGGCGGTGGAGAGGCAAGCCGCCGTCATCTGGGCAGCCAGGTTGCCTTTTCACGTTTTTATTCCTCCCACCTTGACCAATCAAAGATGCCCTGGGCTGGAGACGTATGGTGGTGTGTTGAGGCCACACACCGTCAAGTACCTCTCCAGTCCACCACCAGAAGTCACTGGTCTGTCCACCACCCTGGGAGCAAAGCGTCCATTGGATGCTCTTTACTCCAGCGATATTGTTTTTATGCGTTTTCAAAACACTTTTTTGAAAAAAATGAGAACAAGAAAGTGGCCAAACAAAAAATAATTTTTCCTCATGAAAAAAATTACCCTACTTGCGAAACAGAATCTTTTTTCGTATGGGCCAAATTCTTTTTTCGTATGAAATAGCTATCCAAGAGCTGGCCTGCCAGTGCAGCAGTTAGATTTCTGCTTGCAGTGCTGGCCACCGAGGTTCGGGAGCGGACCCATGTGGCAGAGGGCCGGCCGTGGGGGTAGTCTGACCATCCACCAAACTGCTCAGCTCCTCTGGGGGGGGAGGGGGATTCCTTGGCCTGGGGTGGCCTGACCTCTGGCATCAGCCAAGAGGTATCGTGATCCATGTGCCCTACCAAGGGAGTACGACAACACCAGCATAGGCCGTGGCATCGATGGCACATTGTGCTTGGGGTACATTCAAAATACATCGCCCAGAGCAACACCGGACATGAGGGCCCAATAGTGGGTTCTCCCCAGCCAAGCTGCATGGGTCCCTGACAAAGACTTGATTTCCTTGGTGAGGTATAGCCCCCTGTTGCAGACCCCGCCTGGGAGGTAGCTAGCGCCCATGGGGGACCTTGGGTACCAGTGGGCAGGCAGGGGAGTTGGGTAAAGCACCGGTGGTGGGAGAAAAATAGAAAATAAAAAGAAATGGCTATCTAAGAGACCATACTGAGCATGCTCGGAACCAAACTTTCAAATTGTTAACTCTGGAGTGGATTAATATTTTTTAATCAAACCAGCGAAAGGCACGACTTTGGTCCAAGCCCTTTCTACCCTGAAAATTTCAGAGCAAAATGTCAAACTATCTGGGCGTCAGGCGATGACAAAAAATTAAAAAATAAATGGCCAAAAAAACCCAAAACTCTTGTGGTTTTTTTTCCCCACTTTTTTCGCTATGCGGATCTCAGAATTCGCATATCTGACTGGAACAAAACTTAACGGCCCAGATATTCAAACTGCGCTCAAAAGTAGCTCAACAGCAGGATCAAGACAAACCAAAGGCGCAATGGGCAAGCAACAGGTGCGATATTCAAACATGGAGCAGAGCAAACGGCGCAAGCAACCAACGCCTCAATATTGCACATACTGCGCCATCGCAACCAGGTAGGGAGAGGCTGAGCAAAAATGCTGCGCCATGGCGCAACCATGGAAGCTCAGCTGAGCAGTGCAGAGCTGCCATAGCGCAAGCACAGCCCCCCCAGAGCAATGGAACTGCACATCCAGGGAGGCAGGCTGGGGCCCACCGCCAGCCATGCCACACATGGGCACAGGAACTCACTGCAGAACCCACACCACACTGGCACACCCCAAGCACAGCATCACTGGGGGTGGGACGGATGATCCACGTGCCCATGGGGACAAGCCAACTAAAGCATAGCAGAGCCATGACACCCCAGCACAACCACTGGCAGGCAGAGTGTGCCACACCCAGGGGGTTGACAACCACAGTGCACATCAGTCCCCCCCGTACGCACAGCACACCGTGCCCCCAAGACACCGCTCATGTGCAGTGACAGGCACTGCAGGAAACACCATGCACCTCCCCGTGCCACACGTCAACCCCATGCTGCAGAGAAGCAGACCAGCCAGACCCACCCTGTGCACCCAGCAGTGGGTGGCAGCAGATGGCAAGAGCAACAGAAAGGCAATGCTATGCTGGTGATACCTCCCCATGGACACACACACACACACACACACACACACACACACACACACACACACATATACCCAGGACCATAGTAGCCCAGATGGCATGTACACCCCTGCAACGGAGCACCCAGAGCCAGTTGCAAAGCAGACACCAACACAGCAGTTGTACCAAAATAGAAATGTATATTTAAATAAAAACAGTGAACAACAAAGGTCGAACTATGTACAAGTTGGGGGACGGGTAAAAGGCAGGGGTGTTCAAGGGGAGGAATAAAAACTTGGAGAGGAAGGCAGGGTGAAAGGATGGGTGAAGGTGAATGAAAGGTGGGCTACGCCCAGCTGGCTCCTGCTCCTCCTCCTGCTGGCGTCCCCTCCTGTGCCTGCGCCGCCATTCCCCCTGGCGCTGTAGGGCTTGCAGGACCTCCTGGTTGTCCAACACCACCTGGGTCAGGCGCCGCAGATCATGCGCCATGCGCCGCAGCACACCGAGGCCTAGGAAAATGGGAACACAGTCAATGGCTGAGACTGACCACAACCCTGAACACCACCCAACCTGCAACCCATCTAACCCAATGTCCTGCACATGTGATGGCATGCACCCACCCACAGTGAACATGCACATAGCCATCACAAACAGGCGGCACCAGCCATGCGCACCACCGCCCACACACACTGCCCACGTCAAGCACCGTACAAACTACGCTGTCATGTGATGTGGCAACGGCGCATGCCAGTTACACAGCTATGTGCCCAGTGCATGCCTGGACCACCTGTGATGCATACACAGATGTGTCGTGATGCTGCACTGTGATGCAGGTCACCTGTGTCACGCCCACACATGGAGACATAGACAGTGTCGGCAGATAAGGGCCTATGGGACACCCAGTCTGGCCATTTGGCCTTGTACGATCACTCTCTTGTCCTATAAGTCCGCTCCCCTCACCCCTGACCTCCAGAAGTCCCTCATGCGAACCCACGCATACATATATCCCGTGACCAAGTCAGCCTCACCACATCCTCTGGCAGGGTGTTCCACTCGTCCACCACCCATCATGTGAAGAAACACTTTCTCATGTTCCTCTTAAACAAGCCCCCAACTGCATCCCATGCCCTCTAGTCCTGGAACATCCTTACGCTTACAAATATTGTTTCCTGCATTTTTTCCCCTGTACAATACTTGTATGTCCCCATCATATCCCCACACCCTGCTCCCTCCAGGGAGTACATGTTCAGTTCGTCCAACCTGTCTGCATAGGACTTGTGATGCAATCCATGCACCATCCATGTCGCCCTCCTGTGAACGCCTCCACCCAGTCCCTGTCCATACGCAGGTATGTTCTCCGAACTGTACACTGTACTCCAGTGTGGGGACTCACTACTGTTTCGTATAGTGGAACTATGACCTCCCTTTGGTTGTGTCCAGCATGGTTGGTGGTCCTGCCCCCCCAGCATGCAATAGCATCCATGACGTAATGATACTCACACTCCTCCAGCAGCTCGGTCTGCTGCCGCTGCTGCTGCCGCTGCTGCTGTGGCCCGACAGCCTGTGGCACTGGGGCCCTGGCATGGCCCACATCACCATTGTCCGGCGTCCTCACCATCCGGCCTGTGGGAGACATACGGTGAGACAAACATCAGTGTGAGTCAAAGGCAGAGTGCCCCCTGCCCCAGTGAGACTGCCTGCCCACACAGCCATAACCATCCATCGCACAGCTGCACACACTGACACACCGGCGCACAGCCACCCAGGCACACACACACCCCTACAGAGAATATAGGTGAATAGATGGTACACTCACGTGGCTCAGGCACCAGGCCCCGCCTGGCACGGGAACGCAGCTGGCCAATAGTTCTGTCTCCCTCCGCGGAGATCACTGTACCGTGCCGCACTGCTCAGCAGACCGCCCCAGCCAGTGACCCCACCAGGTCAGTGGCCACTTGCTGCCACAAATGGGTCCTAGGTCCGTGAGGGGCCTCACCATATAGTCCTCATAGTGGGGCTCACAGGCCACCAGGTTGGCCACTCAACTGGGCTCCAGGACACCGCCTCCTCCTGCCATGGCCCCAACTTTACAGCAGGCAATATGGCCCGCTGCGCTGTGACCCCACGTGGAGTTGTTCGCGCAATAGACCAGCACAGGCTCCAATCGGCGCTGTTCAGCACAGCGCCGTCCACTTTACATGGCGCTGTAACCAGACAGCGCAATAGGGACATACATGGCATGCCCACAGCCAGGGGTCAGAGGGCATACACAAGGTCACGGCAATGACGCATACGCGACAGCGCCATGGGATGTATAGGCATCCGCGCGACTGCTAAGCATAGCACCAGTGCCACAGCGGACTATCGCGCAGAAGTGCCACAGCGCCATATAGTGCCCAGTGCTGTAGCGCCACTGGCACAATGGTGGCTATGGCCAGAATCGCCTATCGCCGCCAGCAGGTCTGCAGCGCGATCGACGCATGCGTAACCTGTCGGGGCATGCGCAATGCAGTGTAGCACACAGCCACAAACATGCGCCATCGGCTCAGCCGGACCTTCCCTATTGCGCTAAGCGCAAATACGCGATATTCAGCCGACATATGCAAATCAGTCGATCAGCCATGCAAAGGCGCAGTGGCGCGATTAGCATGTCATTAAAGTTGCGCCACACCCCATTTGCATGTGTTGCGCTATAAAAATGCGACACTGGGTTGTGGCGGCCAGATTTGGTTATTGCAGGTGAGAGGTGAGTTCCATGCTGTGTGATGCTCAGGACAATGCTCATGGGCAGGGGTGCTGGAGGATGTCATAGGTTGAGGGGCTGAGCATGATGAGGGCACTTGGAAGGGCAGAGGCACCCTTTCCATCAGTATCTGCCATGCGGAGAGGAAAGGGGCTTCTGCCCCTCCCCCAGCCTACAGCCATGCTCATGGGGAAATGCTGTGGACTGCACAGTGACAGGTGTCCACTTCCACCCATACAGATCACCATGACTGACGAGAACCAGGCTGAGGCTGTGGATGGCGGGCATAGGAGGAGGCCGAACTTCACCACAGCAGAGACTGAGGCCCTTCTCCAGCCTACCTGGAGGATGAGCCGCTATTGAGTGGGCGGAGGGCACCCTCAGCAGCGTGCAGCTGCATGGGAGGGGGTAGCTCTGGCCGTCAACCTGCACGGAAGCCACCAGCGCTCCGTGCAGGAATGCCGCAAAAAGATGGGGACTGACCGCAGGAGGCTGAAGGAGAAGGTGGCAGCCTTCAGGGTGGCACGTGCTGCCACTGGTGGGGGACCACCGGTGGTGTTGCAGCTGACCCCGACCGAGGAGACACTGGTCGCGGCCATGCAGCCGAGTGCCATTGCGGGTGTTCCAGGCGGAGGATTCCAGACGGGTGGAAGCCCATCACTGCACGGTATGACATGGTGATGTTGTGGGGGGCTGTTGTTCACATGCACTCACATGTACTCTTTCTGTTTCAGATCCTGTTCGTCTGCAGGAGACAGTGGTGGTGGGTGCTGACAGTGAGGCAGACTTGCTGGACCAGGAGGAGGGACCATCCACCTCCGCCAGCAGCCTGCAGGCACTGCAGCAGCAGGCCGGCTGGCCCAACAACTCCGCCGGCAGTGATACGGGTGCAGGGGGTGCACAGCCTGTGTCACAGCAGTCTGGCATGCAGGTGTGCCAGCATGCTGTGCCTATGGCAGTGGCACGCACCGGCACTATTGATGATAGCAGGCCTGCAATGGCCAGTGATAGGTGTGTGTCCCACGAGGGACGCATGGCAGGCCATCACGTGCCCCTGGCCCGCCCTGCTCCACACCTGTGTACCAGCATGCTGGCACAGTCACAGGCTGGGCCTGTCAGCACCGTGGGCAGCATCGGTGGCTGAGCAGGTGTCTGGCACTGTTGACAGCACAGGGTGGAACAGGTGGACCTGGGGCTCAGCAGTTGGAGGCGGCAGCAGCAGTTGCACACCAGGCCTGGGGACAGCGTCAAGCAGTGGCACTGTCCACCGCCCTTAGATCCGCCCATACCTGGTCCTGGCGAACAGCGGCCACCTCAGGGGTGCTGTGCACCAGGACCATCCACCCCTGGGGTCACGATGCCATTGGGGCACAGTACCCTTTGGACGCGCACACCCGCCTGCTGCAGGAGTCGGTACAGCTGCAGGGGTGGGTTGCAAGGTCCGTGGAGGCACTGACTGTGTCCGTGGAGCGGCATAGCAGGGAGTGTGCTCGGGACCGGGCCGAGATGGTCCATATGCGGACGGATGTGACTGCTGCCATCGACAGGCTGACCCAGGCAGTGGTCTCTGTGGCGACCGCATTGACCACACTGTCTGGTGACCCTGTACCACGCACCCCACACAGTGCGCACTCCACTCTCACCGCGCGCTGCGCGACACCAGGCCTGTCGACGCCGGTTTCTGCTGTGGGCATCCCGAGCACCCCTGGTGCAAGTTTGTTTGGCGGGATGCAGACCCCTGTGCGGGCAAGGTCGCGGTCGCGCACTGGGACCCCTGGTGGTGCACTAGCGCCACCCGATGTGGCCCCTGCGCAGCCTGCCAGTGCTGCTAGGCCACGGCGGGGCCGCCCACGCATCCTTGGTGGCCGTGGGACAGTGCTCCCTGACTGAGCTGTCTCCCAATGCAGGCCCTGTCTGGCGCTGCCCTGTGTGCAATGTGTGTCATGGTGGGCAGTGCACTGGTGCTCTGCTCACCAAGCTGACACACACGGACCACCTGCACACTCTCCCAACTGCTGTCCACAGGTACGTGTGGATGATGATGCCTGCATTGCACTGTACACCAAGGTGCAAGGTTGCCCAGGTCCTGACACGACGTGGACAGTCCAGGTGGTGAGGGTGGTTGGTGGTGCTGTGTGTTGGCGTGTCATTTCCGCAGTGCTGTGCTGCTGCCCCTGTATGCTGCCTGTGTGTGTGTGTGTGTCCATGTGAGTGCTCACCCCTCTCTGATGGTGTGTTGGTATGCCTGGACCCTTCAACTCCCCTGACCTTCATGCACGGTGTGTTCCCCTGTGTGCCTGTGGTTTGCGCATGGACAGTGTTGCCTGCACATGTCCCCTTGACTTACCTGTGTTGTGCGTAGTGCTCTTCTGCAATGGTGTCCCGGTGCAGCTGGGCCTGCCGTGTCAGTCGGGGGTCCCTCCATCCTAGGGGGGGCGGCTCATCACCGGCGCCACTGGCGTCCCCATCGCTGTCCCCCTCTTGGACCTGTACGGCTATCCCATGGTCTTTGGCCATGTTGTGCAGGATGCAACAGGCCAGGAATATCCCACAGGCCTTCTGGGGGCTGTACTGTAGGGCTCCGCCGGAGGTGTCCAGGCATCGAAGCGTGCCTTGAGTATCCCAAACACCCGCCTATGATGTTCCGTGTTGCGGCGTAGCCTCATTGAAACCGTGCTGCGCTGGGGTCGTGGGGCGCCGGTATGGTGTGAGCAGCCAGGGACGGAGGGTATCCACAGTCACCTGTGTGGAGATAGTGGAGACAGTGTCAGGTCAGGTCCATATTGCCTATATCCTTGTGTGCCACTACCATGGCACCTGTGTCATTCCCACCCTTGCACAGGGTTTGCATTCCATACATGTGTACTCACCCACTAGATGACCCGTGGGATGTTCCCACTCGAATCGATGGCACAGTGCAGATTGGTGCCATATGAAGGCATCATGTGCTCCGCCAGGTGTGTGGCACAGACATTGATGATCGCCCAGTGGCATCACACACCACCTGGCAGTTGACACTCGAGGAAGCCCTTTCGGTTGCGGTCGGCAGCGTCGGGGCCAGGTGGGCGAGGAATGGCCACACGGGTGCAGTCTATGGCCCCAGCATCGCCAGGCATATGTGCTACCCTGTGGAACTCCTGCATGTTTGCTATGCGGCTCTGCCGCTGTGCTGGGGAAATGGATGTACTCGCGAGCATGAGGCAGCAGTGCGCTGAGGAATTGGGTGAGGATGCGGACGTGGGCCGATCGTGTAATGCCTGTGGTGTCACCTGTCGGCCTCTGGAAGGTGCCTGGCGAAGCAGGCATGCAGGCTGTCACCTTGGTCTCCACGGACAGAGCATGACTCCGCCGTGAGGGTGCCTGCATCACATCACTGCACAGCTCACTGAGCCGTCTCAGTATTGCCCTGTTCAGGCGGTACCGGGCCACAATCTCGACATCTGTGTAGCTCTGTAGCTGATGCAGGCAGCGATACCGCCTTGTCGGGGCGACACCACGGGCCCCTCCGCGGCCACGCCCCTGCAGCATGCTGTCTCACCCTCATTACAGCTTCCATGTGAAGCTGACACTGTCCATCTCCCTGGCTCCTGCCCCCCAGCTGCTGTTCCTGTGTTACCCCCACTGCTGCTTCCACTGCACCGGCACCCCCACTGGCCTCTCTGTCCTCCAGGACCCACTGTCCCTCTCTGCCCTTCCTGCTCCTGCCTTTGTCTCTCTCTCTCTCTCTGTCTCTCTCCCCGGTTTGCGGCCTGCTGAGAGTTCTTCGCGCTCCCTTGAACCTTTTATTTTGGCTTTCGCATCCGGTACAGCGCATACTCGGCTGAGCCACTCTGCGTAGTGCGCAGGAAGTGTTTGGATATCGCATTGCGCGCTTATGCATGGACCTCGCCTCTTCGGGTTGCGCATGCCTTCATTCTACTGCGCTGTGGCTCAGCGTGTTGCATGCAACTGGACCCTTCTCAATATCGCAGAATGGCGTGATTTTGGAGTTGCGCACGCGCAACCCTTTTGAATATCTGGGCCCACATGTCAAGAAATCTTGCCCCAAAACTGCACATGCAAATTTTTGTATAACTCTGATGAACAGTGGCAAAGGTATTAAAGTGCAAAGTTAGGGGTTTAACATTACACCACGTACTCAACCCTAAGTATAGTGGTACTGCCGTGCCAATATAATATATGGGATTGGACATGGGTGAGAGTGATATAGTAGAAATATCTTCATGCGCTATACTTGATCTCCTGACTTCATGAGTGGCAAAGTCACGAGTGTGGACAGAAGAGATCAAGTATGGCGGGTGAAGATTATTTCATTATCTCACTGTCACCCATGTCATATTTTTTTTTTTTTTAAACTTTATGTGTATTAATTTCAGTACAGACATACAGGTATATGTTCAGGCATGGTACATGCAACATATTCACTGAAACCCTGAGGGCGCCATTCTTCTTAATATTAACTAATGCTCTGCCACATAGGGTCAGTGACCACATACAATGTATAGGGCTTATGGGCAGACTGGATGGGCCTAGCGCTTCTTATCTGCCGACAATTTCTATGTTTTATGTTTCACATGCTGTAATGATATGACCTTGGGGGGGAGGGAAGTAAGAAGCAACACAGAATAATATGCAGATAATACTGCCTGCTGAGACCAAGAGCAGCGTGGTAAAATATCCATTGAGTGTAAAACCGGCAACTGTCTGCCCTACCTGTATAGTAAGTACAGAAGATGCTATCATGCAGTACACTTAACTGGTGTACTACCTAGCACACTAACGTTACGAAATATATAGGGCTACAATAAAGGTCCCCAAAAATATTAGGCAGGAACCCCCAGAACAAAGTGCAAGTTAAAACAGCCATAACCATAAGGAGGAAGATGGCATTAAATTGTTCCCCAGCTTAAGAAGAGGATGCAGTATTAAGCAAACAACACAATGAAGTGCTAGGTGGAGGGTGGAGCCAGGACTATACGCAAAATACTAACAATTAAGTTAGCGGGAAGTAACAAACGTCTCACCGGAAAACCCACCACTTACCCACCGCACAGTCAGATTACAAATTACTAAAATAGTTCTGGAAAGAAGATGTCAAACATTCCCATTGGGATCATCTTCAGTAGGGTCCTTGGGATCATCCCAGCGACGGCGAGGTCGAACATACTTCTGGGCCTGCTTTGAGTGTCGGCTGGATCCGAGAAGAGGAAAATCTTGCTGTGATGGACGATCTGTAGGCAGGCTGGAAACACCATCCCGTGGCTGATATTGGTCTCCCGGAGCATCACTTGGATCCCATCAAACTCTTTTTTTTTTTTGGCGTGTGGCGTAGCTGAGATCTGGATATAGACGAACAGCTTGTCCATCATGAAGCAAAGTACTATTCCTTAGTGCCAAAGCCAGCCGAAAATCCAGAGTTCCTACACCATCTGTTATCATTACAATGGCCTGAGGGGCATCAGGGTTGTCAGGCTGGCCTCATGGGGTGACCCTGTAGGATTTCTGAATGGTGTAGGAATGGACAGATATGGGCTGTCCAAATTGCTGTGTCAGCCAGTCCCGTGAAAAGAGAGTCAGGGAATCCTCTTCACTACCCTCGGGCATTCCCAGGATCTGCACATTGTTGCGCGGGCTTGATTTTCCAATGTCTCTAAATAAGATTGCAGGTGTGTGTTCTCCTTCGTTGGTGTTGCAGCGGTCCCAGTGGCTGCGTTGGCTCTCTTAGTAGCGTCAGTTGTTGCAGTCTGGACCGACTCAACAGTTTTCTCTTGTCCAACCACACGATTGGTTAGGTTGTCAGATTTATCTGCAAGCCCTATAACCGACTGGATAGGTCTATATTTATTTTAACACCTAGTGTCTACAGAGTTTCTTTGGTGGAACCTTCTGAAATATCGGAAGCTGCACTCTGCACTGACCTCGTGGTGGGAGCCCCCAATGGATTTTTACTTCTAGCACCATTGGGCATAACCTTGTCTTTGTGAGGATGTTCATTATAACCGGAGGGACTTCAGCAATCTTACCTCCAAGAGTGGTGTTAAAAAAAAATTAGCTTTAAAGTGCTGGATCTAAGTTTATTAAACCAAGAAGTTTTGGAGCTCTAAGCCTTGGCTTCCATGTTGCTTGAGCTCCACAGCTTCCCCTCATCCATGTCATATTTGACCAGTACAACAGGTGTTTAAGTGGTTTCGTGATAGAAAGGATCAAAAGTTACAAAAAGAGAAAAGTACAGAATGTAAACTGTGCCCTTCTGATCAATGCTTCAGCACAAGAGAAATCACTACATTACAAGTCAATACAGTACAGATCAATACTATCAATACAGGACAAGTCAATAAAGTACAGATCAATACTATCAATACAGGACAAGTCAATACTGTACAGATCAATACTATCAATACAGCACAAGTCAATACAGTACAGATCAATACTATCACTACAGGACAAGTCAATACAGTACAGATCAATACTATCAATACAGGACAAATCAGTACAGTACAGATCAATACAGGACAAGTCAGTATAGTACAGATCAATACTGTCACTACATTACAAGTCAGTACAGTACAGATCAATACTGTCAATACAGGACAAGTCAATACAGTACAGATCAATACTATCAATACAGGACAAGTCAATACAGTACAGATCAATACTATCACTACATTACACGTCAGTACAGTACAGATCAATACTATCAATACAGGACAAATCAGTATAGAACAGATCAGTACTGTCAATACAGGACAAGTCAATACAGTACAGATCAATACTATCACTACATTACAAGTCAGTACAGTACAGATCAATGCTATCAATACAGGACAGATCAGTACAGTACAGATCAATACTATCAATACAGCTCAAGTCAGTACAGTACAGATCAATACTATCAATACAGGACAAATCAATACTATCAATACAGCACAAGTCAATATGGTACAGATCAATACTATCACTACAGGACAAGTCAGTACAGATCAATACTATCAATACAGGACAAATCAATACAGTACAGATCAATACAGGACAAGTCAGTACAGATCAATACTATCAATATAGGACAAGTCAATACAGTACAGAGCAATACTATCAATACAGGACAAGTCAATACAGTACAGATCAATACTATCACTACATTACAAGTCAGTACAGTACAGATCAATACTATCAATACAGGACAAGTCAGTACAGTACAGATCAATACTATCACTACATTACAAGTCAGTACAGTACAGATCAATACTATCAATACAGGACAAGTCAATACAGTACAGATCAATACTATCACTACATTACAAGTCAATACAGTACAGATCAATACTATCACTACATTACACGTCAGTACAGTACAGATCAATACTATCAATACAGGACAAGTCAATACAGTACAGATCAATACTATCACTACATTACACGTCAGTACAGTACAGATCAATACTATCAATACAGGACAAGTCAATACAGTACAGATCAATACTATCACTACATTACAAGTCAATACAGTACAGATCAATACTATCACTACATTACACGTCAGTACAGTACAGATCAATACTATCAATACAGGACAAGTCAATACAGTACAGATCAATACTATCACTACATTACAAGTCAATACAGTACAGATCAATACTATCACTACATTACACGTCAGTACAGTACAGATCAATACTATCAATACAGGACAAGTCAATACAGTACAGATCAGTACTATCACTACATTACAAGTCAATACAGTACAGATCAATACTATCACTACATTACACGTCAGTACAGTACAGATCAATACTATCAGTACAGGACAAGTCAATACAGTACAGATCAATACTGTCAATACAGGACAAGTCAATACAGTACAGATCAATACTATCACTACAGGACAAGTCAATACAGTACATATCAGTACTATCACTACATTCTAAGTCAGTACAGTACAGAAGAATACTATCACTACAGGACAAGTCAATACAGTACAGATCAATATAGGACAAGTCAATACAGTACAGATCAATACTATCACTACAGGACAAGTCAGTACAGTACAGATCAATACTATCACTACAGGACAAGTCAGTACAGTACAGATCAATACTGTCAATACAGCACAAGTCAATACGGTTCAGATCAATACTATCACTACAGGACAAGTCAGTACAGTGCAGATCAATACTATCAATACAGGACAAATCAATACAGTACAGATCAATACTATCAATACAGGACAAGTCAGTACAGTACAGAGCAATACTATCACTACATTACACGTCAGTACAGTACAGATCAATACTATCAATACAGGACAAGTCGGTACAGTACAGATCAGTACTATCAATACAGGACAAATCAATACAGGACAGGTCAGTACAGATCAATACTATCAATATAGGACACGTCAATACAGTACAGAGCAATACTATCAATACAGGACAAGTCAATACAGTACAGATCAATACTATCACTACATTACAAGTCAGTACAGTACAGATCAATACTATCAATACAGGACAAGTCAGTACAGTACAGATCAATACTATCACTACATTACAAGTCAGTACAGTACAGATCAATACTGTCAATATAGGACAAGTCAATATAGTACAGATCAATACCATCAATACAGGACAAGTCAATACAGTACAGATCAATACTATCAATACAGGACAAGTCAGTACAGTACAGATCAATACTATCAATACAGGACAGATCAGTACAGTACAGATCAATACTATCAATACAGGACAAATCAATACAGTACAGATCAATACAGGACAAGTCAGTACAGATCAATACTATCAATATAGGACAAGTCAATACAGTACAGAGCAATACTATCAATACAGGACAAGTCAATACAGTACAGATCAATACTATCACTACATTACAAGTCAGTACAGTACAGATCAATACCATCAATACAGGACAAGTCAATACGGTACAGATCGATACTGTCACTACATTAAAAGTCAGTACAGTACAGATCAATACTATCACTACATTACAAGTCAGTACAGTACAGATCAATACCATCAATACAGGACAAATCAATACAGTACAGATCAATACCATCAATACAGGACAGAGCAATACAGTACAGATCAATACTATCAATACAGGACAAGTCAATACAGTACAGATCAATACCATCAATACAGGGCAAATCAGTACAGAACAGATCAGTACTGTCACTACAGGACAAGTCAATACAGTACATATCAGTACTATCACTACATTCTAAGTCAGTACAGTACAGAAGAATACTATCACTACAGGACAAGTCAATACAGTATAGATCAATACTATCAATACAATACAAGTCAGTACGGTACAGATCAATACTATCACTACAGGACAAGTCAATACAGTACATATCAATACTATCAATACAGGACAGATCAGTACAGTACAGATCAATACAGATCAAGTCAATACAGTACAGATCAATACAGGACAAGTCAATACAGTACAGATCAATACTATCACTACAGGACAAGTCAGTACAGTACAGATCAATACTATCAATACAGGACAAGTCAGTACAGTACAGATCAATACTATCACTACATTACAAGTCAGTACAGTACAGATCAATACTATCACTACAGGACAAGTCAATACGGTACAGATCATTACTATCACTACAGGACAAGTCAGTACAGTGCAGATCAATACTATCAATACAGGACAAGTCAATACAGTACAGATCAATACTATCAATACAGGACAAGTCAATACAGTACAGATCAATACCATCAATACAGGACAAGTCAATACAGTACAGATCAATACTATCAATACAGGACAAGTCAATACAGTACAGATCAATACTATCAATACAGGACAAGTCGGTACAGTACAGATCAATACTATCAATACAGGACAAATCAATACAGGACAAGTCAGTACAGATCAATACTATCAATATAGGACAAGTCAATACAGTACAGATCAATACTATCAATACAGGACAAGTCAATACAGTACAGATCAATACTATCACTACATTACAAGTCAGTACAGTACAGATCAATACAGGACAAATCAGTACAGTACAGATCGATACTATCAATACAGGACAAGTCAGTACAGTACAGATCAATACTATCAATACAGGACAAGTCAATACAGTACAGATCAATACTATCAATACAGGACAGATCAGTACAGTACAGATCAATACAGCTCAAGTCAATACAGTACAGATCAATACAGGACAAGTCAATACAGTACAGATCAATACTATCACTACAGGACAAGTCAGTACAGTACAGATCAATACTATCAATACAGCACAAGTCAATACGGTACAGATCAATACTATCACTACAGGACAAGTCAGTACAGTGCAGATCAATACTATCAATACAGGACAAATCAATACAGTACAGATCAATACTATCAATACAGGACAAGTCAGTACAGTACAGAGCAATACTATCACTACATTACACGTCAGTACAGTACAGATCAATACTATCAATACAGGACAAGTCTGTACAGTACAGATCAATACTATCAATACAGGACAAGTCAGTACAGTACAGCATACAGATCAATACTATCAATACAGGACAAGTCAGTACAGTCAGATCAATACTATCAATACAGGACAAGTCAGTACAGTACAGATCAATACTATCACTACAGGACAAGTCAGTACAGTACAGATCAATACTATCAATACAGGACAAGTCAGTACAGTACAGATCAATACTATCAATACAGGACAAGTCAGTACAGTACAGATCAATACTATCAATACAGGACAAGTCAATACAGTACAGATCAATACATCAATACAGGACAAGTCAATTACAGTACAGATCAATACCATCAATACAGGACGAAGTCAGTACGGTACAGATCAATACTATCAATATAGGAAGTCAGTACAGTACAGATCAATACTATCACTACATTACAAGTCAGTACAGTACAGATCAATACTATCAATACATACAAGTCAATACAGTACAGATCAATACCATCAATACAGGACAGAGTCAATACAGTACAGATCAATACTATCAATACAGGACAAGTCAATACAGTACAGATCAATACCATCAATACAGGACAAATCAGTACAGTACAGATCAATACTATCAATACAGGACAAGTCAATACAGTACAGATCAATACTATCAATACAGTACAAGTCAGTACAGTACAGATCAATACTATCAATACAGGACTAAGTCAGTACAGTACAGATCAATACTATCAATACAGGAAAGTCAGTACAGTACAGATCAATACTATCAATACAGGACAAGTCAGTACAGTACAGATCAATACTATCACTACAGGACAAGTCAGTACAGTACAGATCAATACTATCACTACAGGACAAGTCAGTACAGTACAGATCAATACTATCACTACAGGACAAGTCAGTACAGTACAGATCAATACTATCAATACAGGACAAGTCAATACAGTACAGATCAATACTATCAATACAGGACAAGTCAATACAGTACAGATCAATACTATCAATACAGGACAAATCAATACAGTACAGATCAATACTATCAATACAGGACAAATCAATACAGTACAGATCAATACTATCAATACAGGACAAATCAATACAGTACAGATCAATACTATCAATACAGGACAAGTCGGTACAGTACAGATCAATACTATCAATATAGGACAAATCAATACAGTACAGAGCAATACTATCAATACAGGACAAGTCAATACAGTACAGATCAATACTATCACTACATTACAAGTCAGTACAGTACAGATCAATACAGGACAAATCAGTACAGTACAGATCAATACTATCAATACAGGACAAGTCAGTACAGTACAGATCAATACTATCAATACAGGACAAGTCAGTACAGTACAGATCAATACTATCACTACATTACAAGTCAGTACAGTACAGATTAATACTGTCAATACAGGACAAGTCAATATAGTACAGATCAATACTATCAATACAGGACAAGTCAATACAGTACAGATCAATACTATCAATGCAGGACAGATCAGATCAGTACAGTACAGATCAATACTATCAATACAGCTCAAGTCAGTACAGATCAATACTATCAGTACAGGACAAATCAGTACAGTACAGATCAATACAGGACAAGTCAGTACAGATCAATACTATCAATATAGGACAAGTCAATACAGTACAGAGCAATACTATCAATACAGGACAAGTCAATACAGTACAGATCAATACTATCATTACATTACAAGTCAGTACAGTACAGATCAATACTATCAATACAGGACAAATCAGTACAGTACAGATCAATACTATCAATACAGGACAAGTCAGTACAGTACAGATCAATACTATCACTACATTACAAGTCAGTACAGTACAGATCAATACTGTCAATACAGGACAAGTCGATACAGTACAGATCAATACTATCACTACATTACAAGTCAATACAGTACAGATCAATACTATCAATACAGGACAAGTCAGTACAGATCAATACTATCAATACAGGACAAATCAATACAGTACAGATCAATACAGGACAAGTCAGTACAGATCAATACTATCAATACAGGACAAGTCAGTACAGTACAGATCAATACTATCACTACATTACAAGTCAGTACAGTACAGATCAATATTGTCAATACAGGACAAGTCAATACAGTACAGATCAATACTGTCACTACATTACAAGTCAGTACAGTACAGTACAGATCAATACTGTCACTACATTACAAGTCAGTACAGTACAGTACAGATCAATACTGTCACTACAGGACAAGTCAATACAGTACAGATCAATACTATCACTACATTACAAGTCGGTACAGTACAGATCAATACTATCAATACAGGACAAGTCAGTACAGTACAGAACAATACTATCAACACAGGACAAGTCAATGCATTCAAAACAAATGTGAATTAGAAAGTGACTAAGTCTACAAGTATCTCACACATGCTGGCTTTTGGGTGTACATTGCTGTTGTGGTGACATCGGCATTGTTAAAGCTGCTGTCTTTATGGTTTAGTATTCCATTGTGACATACCCAGCTTTGCAAGATAGTAGTACTGTCTTGCAAGTTGGTCATAAGATAATAGTTTTATCTTGGCCAGTCCAGACCCACACCTGTTGTATAAATAATTGATTATACACATACAGCATCAAGGAGGAAAGCAGACCACTTGTCCATCGAGTTCTACCCTTTCATTAGCTCATTAGGAAGCTCTGTCACCCATTTGTTGTCAAAGTACTTGCTGAGGCTGTGCTTGAAGGTTGTTACAGTATCAGCTATTGTAAAATGGGACAGAAAAATTTAGCATTTTGATTGGCTGAGAAGCAGTCCAACACGTGTAATTATTAACACAGAATTACACTGGTTAGTAGTAGTGGTAGATTTTGTTTGTTGCACCCTTCCCCGGAGGCCCAGGGTGCCATTACACTGAATAAAAACACATATCCAACAAATAAACATTAACGACAGAATAAACATTGAAAACTGTAATCCCAGCTGCCAGTCCAACTGTTGCATATAAAATATCTATACACCCCTTCCCTCACAAATAAAATGGCTGCCATTTACTTTTGTGAATCAAACGCTCCACCAAACGAGAACCCCTTTTTTTCTCACTGCTGCTCTTCACCAGGTTTCTTCCTGCTACCATTCCCCCGGCCCAGATGCCGAGTCATTCCTGCTGCCGTTCCTTACCTGATTACCAAGTCTGTCCACTCTTCTTACGAGACATACAGCTTGGCAGAGGACCACAGCGGGCAAAGTTTCAGTAAAGATCTGCATTAGAAGAGGTTGCGTCAGACAAGGCAAGTTGCTAAAAATATTGTTCAGCACTAAAAAAGCTCCTAAAAAGATCATATGTTGCTGGCCTGGTGGCGCAGAGGGTTGAGGCACTGGATGCCACACCTCGCGCCATGCCAGCGACTCGGGTTTGGAAATGGACTCAGGACGCGGGGGTTGGCAGGGGAGGGGGAGGATTGAGTCTCCGGAGGACTGCTCTCCTGTCCCAGGGTGGGTTGCGGGAACTTGCTGTGCTCCGTACTGGCACCTGGTGGAGAGCAGGGACACTGCATGGAGCAGCGCTGTTAGGGGTGGAGTGGCGGTAGACATCAGCACTATGTGCGCAGACGTCATTGCACATCCGCGTTCCAGGGGGAAATCATGAGGAGGAAAACCCCGAGTTACTGGGGAGGCGACGACGGGGCTTGAGTGTTCAAGCCTGCACGCCCCCAATGTCAGCCCTGGCCCGACCTGACTCTCCCTGGTCCCTGCCCCTCCTGTGGCGGGGACCTAGCACCTGATTCCTCAGTTGAGGTCAGGGTTCAGGCAGGCGGCAGAGGTGAGAGGTGGGTCCCGTCTAAGAGATGCCCTTATCTGGTGACGGGAGGAAAAGAGAGTCCAAAAAAAAAAAGATTGTGCATTTTGGGGTGGAGGGGACATATAGCAACACAAACCAGGAATTTCAAATTGGGGCAGTGCAATCAAAGTGACTACTTTTCAAACATTAAAAAAAAAAAAAGTTAAAATCAAATTTCTTCTTTGAACTGCTGTCCTTTTTTTCTTTTTTAAATTTCTTCTACAGGACCTGTTTTATAAATCCTAGAAGACACTTCAGGGATATGTAATTATGGTCAGAAGCCAAACTTCTTTCTTGAGTGTTTAAAGGCACTCTACGTAAGCACCTTGTGCCTAAACAACACACTGGAGAGGCGTGCAATTATTGACCATAATTAGACATCCTGTTGTGTGTTATTCCTTGCATTCCGCCTGCTCTAGAAGTCTGTGCCTAGTCCATCTGTCACCCTTACACTCCGTGAAGTAGGTTTTTCTGACATTTCCCTAGAATCTGATATTCAAACTGTGGGCTCTGTACAGAGGCAGGCAAAGTGCTTTGTACTTGTGCTGCTTTGCACACGGTTTAAAGAGCAGCTGACCCAAATACAGACTCCAGACAGACAACCCAAACCAAGAAGATGCCTGCCATAGGAGTTGATTTAGCCATATTTGAAATTGTTTCATTCAGCATAAAAAGAAATCATTATCTCGTAAGGCTCAGCTTCTGACATCGGTGTATGAGCTTGGGGGCTGGGAAGCGCTGCAGTCCTGCCCCTAATAGTACCTTAGTGATGTTGCGAAACCAGTGCTCTGTGTAGGTAGTTATAGGATTGGGGAGGGGCTGTCTAAATGCACTTACAGTAACTTTGCTGGCAATTCTACATGTATGGGGCTATAATATACATTAGTTGTGGGGTTGCATAGTGCAGCGGTCCTCTTAAAAGGCACCTTTAACCTCCTTCATTAGTCTGAAAAGGCCAAATTGACCTGTAGAAGGTTGGCAGTGTCTCTGTAAATAGTTTCTTTGTGTGAGAAAAATGACTGCTGGCTTTTTGACCTCACAGTGTTCCCTCCTGCTCTTGTACTCTTCCTTTGGAAGCTGTGGAAGTCTGCACAAGGCCAGAGTTGGCAGCCATATTTTGCTCACACGTAGACCGTGTTTAACTTAACTTATTTATTTTTAATTTGAAGTTCACATCTTATGGATAGAGTGATGGCCACATGAGATATAATCTGATTTATCTGTAATTTTTTGTTTTTGTTAACCTGGAAAGGTACACTGAGCTGTGGCATCTTATTTCCAGGTGTGCCATGGGGTTGGGTTACATGGATCTGTTTTATTAACCAGAGCAGATGTTGACCAAGGCACTAAAAAACTCCTTTACTCCTTGTTCTGTTAGTGCCATGGGATCTTTAACTTCCACTTGGACAGCGAAGGGCAGAATGGACCTCGCTTTAATGTCTCATCCGAAGGATGGCACCACGGCAGTCTAGAACCTTCCTTTGTACTGCATTAGGAGATGGTATTGGAAAATAAAAGAATCTCATTGTTTGAAATGTCTTGGGAGAGATTCATTTATTTTCCCATACAGCCCGCATAAAAACTAGGGCCAATGCAGGGGTGCCTCATTACCAATTTAATCAGTGGGCACCCCGAATGTTCAGTAAATGGATCCACCATTTTGCCTCACTCGCTAAGGTATTGGGGGGGATAGCGGTTAGACCATTTTCACCCACCGACTGAAAGTATAAACCAACAGGCAGTTTTTGGGGCTGAATAAAGAATGTTAGTGCCGTAACTGCTTTCCGGTGTAAAAATCACCCAGTATTGAAAAGTCTGGCAGTGTGTAATGTGTTCCACCATGACTGAACATGACAGCATCAGTATTTTCTTAGATTTCCATACTGCAGATGGACGTCCATCTGCGGTATGGAAGATGAAGAAAATACCGGTACTCTCCTACGGAGTTTGACCCAGCTCTTTCCTGGTCACATCCAGTCCTCTCTACAAGTGTAATACCCCACAAAACAAAACCTCAAGAAACCACAGAAATGGACCTGTGTTCAGCAGGATTAGGTTAGTTATTTCCTCTCTGCTCAGCTACCTACCACCAACGCTCCTCGGTCATGTTCCACATATATTTATAAACGAAAAAAATGCTGGCTGACTGAATAAATGAAAATGAATGAACAAGTAAAAACCTAACTTGAGCCCTGTGTCTGGGTGTGTGTGTGTGTGTGGGGGGGGGGCTAACCATGACAACCACCTCCATAACTACAACTACAGAAGCTCCAGTAGGACAAAAGTCCTTGGGTCGCAAGAAAAAACACAGCATTATAATACAGGTGGAGGAACTATATTATTGCAGAATGCAGCGAACAGCCAAGAATTTTAAGATTTAAACATAATCATTTTATTTTCAAATATATGTATATTATATACTGACCCATTTTCTAAGCGCACTAATACCCTCCAGGGTGGGTGGTATTGGGAAATACCGGACCTTTCAGGGTCTATAAGGCCCTCCGCCTGAGGCGTCTGGCCTCATTATGCCTCGGGGCAGTCCGGTATTTCCCAGTGCCGCCCACCCTGTTGGGTATTATTGCTTACCTACAGTGTCCATCCGTTATGGGTAGTACCCCAAGAAACATATGTGGGGCTAGACCTTCTGATCTTCTAGCCCCTCCGGCAAGCGTGCTACCTACTCAGCCACTGATATTGCTTCCTAGATCTCGTTTTCATGGGGTTCCTTGGTACAAGAAAGGTATAGAAGACTTTACTGGTCAAACTGGAGAATATACAGTATGTATACAGGGTTACAGAGGAGATTCAGGATTTATCCTAATAGCAGATAAGTGTTCCTTTAGTCACTATTACATGGAGGGGGGAACAGGGTGATGGGGAATGGTCATCTCATGCAAGTACTCTAAAACTTAGCAGGTCTGGGTGTGAGAGGAATAAGGGTGGCAAACTCCCTAGAGGGGGAACCTAGGGTATGCTAGTGAACAGTGCAACAACGTGGGTCCTTAAGCTGCCCCAGCAACAGCACTCGGAAAGCAGGAAGGTTAAGAGTTGGTCGGAAGGAGGTTGGTAGGTTGCTCCAGCCATCTGGGCTATAGAGTGAGGAGGCCTGTCTGCAACAGCACTTCTTGAATGTAGGCTCTTCAAAGCTAAGGGTCTCTGTAGATCTTGGGGAGTAAGGGGTAGGGGCTTGGGAGAAGGGAGATTAGAGATAAGTGGGAGTTGGGGGCTTGACACACATTTAGAGAAATGCATACCAGTGGAAGTCCCTTCAAACCGTGGTGCTCAGCCAGTAATGTTGGCTGTATAAGAGGCAGTGGAGGGTCACTGCATCACTCTCAAGGGCAAATCTGCACTGCTTGTTAATTTTTATTAATTTTTTTTATATACGTTTTTATCCTTTTTGGCAGGTACGGCGGCTGCTCAGCCCTGTCCCTGTTAGCCGTGGCCGTCCTGAGTCTTCCTCTGGTTTCAGGGGACCTTATCCACCATGAATTGCACCCTGCAGCAGGGTGTGGAAGGGAGGGCCATCCTTCCCCACCCGGAGCACACAGTTCAAACTTGTGCCCCGACTGGAGAGACTGAGTGGGCCACCAGCATGACAGGCAGGGCTTCATGAAGCCTGTCCTCCATATTTTTCATCCTGTTTTCTCCCTTGGGTGTCATGGACATGCAATGAGCACATTGTGCAAGCTCCGCCTCCACCATTGTGGCTCTCACACAAACCGTCATCTGGATTCCTTCAGATGGCAGTCAAGCAGTGAGGCACGAGACCCCCGAGGGAGGAGAGCAGTCCTACAGATGATCAGTCCTCCCTCTCTCAGCTGACCCCCGAGTGACCCACGTCCATTCCTGAACCTGGGTCACTGGCATGGGATGAGGTAAGACGCTAACGGCGCCTCAGCCCTCTACACCACTGAGCCGGCTTGCACTGCTTGTTTATACAGGACCCTCAGCCAATGCAGTGTGGCTTTGCCAGCTGTGTGGTATCTAGCTTATCCATAATCAAAGCTGTTGTAAGTAGTTTAAAGTGAATCCGAGTCCTAACAATAGAGCAAAATCTGGACATGCAGTGACAGGGGCCCGATTGTAATGAGACCCCAAGAAAACACCCTTTTCCTTGCACCGCTGCTTTTTGTAGTTACCTTTCTTGACACTGACAAACTCAGAACACTACTAATACATTTTTATAGCAGCAGTGTGCATTGCTTAGAAACTATAGTACCCATTTCTTTTTTCTATTTTAGGTCACTCTTTGTTATCCTGACTTTTAAGATGCTCTTCTTTCCTTTTTTTTTTTTTTTTGACAGTTACTGAACTTTCTCCTCTTGTCCCGGTGGCCCTCCCGTTGTGGCAGCCACCACAGCCCCATCACCCTGGCTTTCCAGCACGAGCCCTGGGTGCTTGCCGGGTGTGGGGCCTGCGGGTGACTGTAAGTCATGTAGCCGCCCCAAGCTCTTTTCCTGTTTTATTTCTCCCTGGGGAGGAGTGGGTGTGCAGTGCCACCCAAGACAGGCCCACGCATGCTTCCTTGTGTCGGACATGTGCGGCTAAGGGGCCAGGCTAGCATGGGGGGCATTGTAACCCTCCCTCCCTCCCTGGGGGAGGAGAACAGTCTTCTGGATGCTCCATCCTCTCCTTCCCCGGCCAACCCCAAGTAAACATAGAATTTGACTGTAGATAAGGACCGCTTGGCCCACCTAGTCTGCCCTTTTCCCTACCTAACGGTTAAGCTGCAGATCCTAGTTAACCAACAGCCTACTTCCTCCTACCCCCCACTAGAATTGCCTTATGTCTGTCCCATGCATTCTTGAATTCCCCCACTGTTTTTGACTCTACGACCCCCTCAGGAAGGCTGTTCCATGTATCCACAACCCTCTGTGTGAAGAAATACTTCCTCACATTACCTCTGAGCCGTCCCCTCTAACTTCAAATTGTGCCCCCTTGTTTTTGCACATCTCTTTTTCCGAAAGGTGCTACCCTCTTGAACTTTGTTGATTCCCCTGAGGTATTTGAAAGTTTCTGTCATGTCCCCCCCTCCCTCCTTTCCTTGAGGCTATACATCTTTAGTTCCTTTAGTCTTTCTTCATATGTCTTCTGATGCAGACCCTGCATCATTTTGCTTGCCCTCCTCTGGACAGCCTCTGCCCTGTCTATGGCTTTGCGGAGATGGGGTCTCCAGAACTGTACACAGTACTCCAGATGTGGTCTTACCAACTGTCTGTACAGAGGGCCAACAACTTCCTGTTTTCTACTGGTGATGTCTCTCCCTATGCATCCCAGTATCCCCCCCAGCCCTCCTTACTGCCTTCTCACATTGCTGGCCCACCTTTAGGTTGTCTGGTATGACTACCCCCAGGTCCCTTTCCATTTTTGTTGTTGTCAGTATCTCACCCCCCATTGTGTACTCTTCCCCTGGGTTTTTGCATTGAATCTAAGCTGCCATACATTTGACCATTCCTCCAACCTTGTCAAGTCCCTTTTCATCCTTTCCACCCCACCTTGTGTATCAACCCTGTTGCAGATCTTTGTGTCATCAGCAAAGAGACATACTTTCCCTTCCAGTCCCTCTGCAATGTCACTTATAAAGACATTAAAAGGACCGCCCCAGTACTGAACCCTCGTGTGCACCCCACTAGTAACCCTCCTTTCTTCACTGTGGACTCCATTTACTATTACCCGCTGTGTCCTGTTGTCCAACCAGTGTTTTACCCAGGCTACCACCCTAGGACCCACTCCCAGGCTGGCTAATTTGTTTATTAATCTTTTGTGCGGGATTGTGTCAAATGCCTTGCTAAAGTCTAGGTAGGCCATGTCCACGCCCCTCCCTGGTCTACTGCTTTGGTCACCCAGTCAAAGAAATCAATTAAATTTGTCTGACACGACCTTCCTGCCTGAATCCATGCTGTCTTGGGTCCTGTGCCCCACTGGTCTCTAGGTACTCAACAGTTCTTTCTTTCAGAAGTGATTTCATCATTTTCCCTACCACTGAGGTCAAACTGACAGGTCTGTAGTTTCCTGCCTTTGTCTTACTGCCACTTTTGTGAAGGGGAATCACATCCGCCCTCCTCCAGTCCTCAGGTACCACCCCGTACTCCCATGATTTATTAAAAAGGGTAGTCAGTGGTGTTACTAGTCCTTCCCTTAGTTATTTTAAAATTCTGGGGTGAATCCCATCAGGCCCCATTGCTTTATCCACCTTCAGTTTTAAGAGTTCTTTCAGAACCCTTTCTTCTGTGAAAGGACTAATATCAACCCCCCTATCCAGAGTGCTTCTATTGACCGGATTAGGTATTTCCCCCTGCTTTTCCATTGTGAATACTGAGCAGAAGTATGCATTTAGTATCCCTGCTTTTTCACTGTCGCTCTCTGCCCAACCACCTTCCTCTTTGTTCAGCCTCGGTATCCCTGCCTTAGTCTTTCTTTGCTCCCTAATGTACCTATAAAAGGTTTTATCCCCCTTCTTAACCGAGTTGGCTATCTTTTCCTCGGTTTGGGCCTTTGCTATTCTGACTGCCTTACCTGCTTCCTTCTGCTTTAACTGGTACAGTTCTCTGTCCTGCTCCTTCTGTGTTTCCTTATACTCCCTGAATGCCATCTTTTTTTCCCCCTTACCTTCTCCACTACTTCTTTTGAGAACCACAGTATTTTTTTCTTTCGTTTTGATTTATTTATTTGCTTCACTCAAATTGTTGCCTGTGTGATGGCGGTTTTGATGTTTCCCCATTGTTGCTCCACCCCCCCTCTTGCCTGTTTGCTAGTGCTAGTGTTAGTGACCCAGGACCACTCCCAAACCTGGATTGCCGACATGGCAGCAGGCGTGGCGTCCAGCACCTCAACCCTCCATGCCACTGGAACGGCTACTCTTCGTCCCTGTTTTTGAATTTACTTTAGCTTTTTTTTAAGATTTGAAATCATGAACGGTGCTAAAGGTTTCATTAATATTACTAGCTGTATTTTAATACCTGTAGTTTAAAATCACCTTTCTTTGGGCTAAACTAACATGCAGTGGACACTACTCCCTGATCTTACGGGACACCGGGAGCTTTAGAGCTAAGTCTGGGCCACAAACCTAAAGCTCCAGCATGGTAACTGTAAAATAAATGGCAACATATGAACACATTTGGAAACAAAAATGAACAGCGGGGATCAGCATTCAACATAAAAGCACTGGATTTGCAAATGGAGCACATAATAAAGTGTATAAAAGAAATGTATGACATACATGCCGTATTATTCTAAATATTCATCCTACTATCTAGAATAATTACCAAAATACATTTGCTTTACTGTTGGTTTCAGCTTCTCTGCTGTCCACGTAGTGTGTATCTTCATTTGTCTGGTGCAGCATGGTGTCTTGAGGCGATTTAGGATTAACAGAATGACGGCAGTGTGTAAGCCACATTACGGCAGCCAGTGTACTGAGAGAGGAGATGGACTATTGTCACTAATCTTCTGGGACACCAGGTCACACTGGCTTTATTCCTGCAGTCATATCAAACTTGTGGGTATTAAGAACATGCCTTTTTAAAGGGGGCCATTTGGTTTGGTGGTTAAAGCCTACTGCTGCTGTGAACCTTGAGAACGTGTTTGAATCTTACAACTGCTACTTATTCACTGGATGACCCTGAACAAGTTCAGAGCCTGTGCTCTCTACCTACGTGTAACTTCCTTCTAATGTATTTCAGTGCTGTAAAGGCACAGTACAAAACCAAAGTCCAGATAAAGTAGTATAATAGATACTCATGTTACATTTCTGTTTGTGAATGTAAGTGAAAACTTTATTGTGTAGTGCTTGGATTAGATTAGAATGGGCAAACCAATGGAGTGCACCTTTCAACTTGCAAGCAGTGTTAAAAATCCAGTGCAAGTGCCAGAATGCGTAGTAGATAATAAATTAAAAAAAAACTAGTGGGCACAATATGTGAAGTATAAAAGAACAAGTGGTCACTAAAACATGTATAAGAGTTATGTCCAATTTAAGTGTTTCATAGCTTAAATTTTACTTTTTTCTTCTGTTATTGGTTAACTGAATACAAATGCACCTGATTGTCCTGATTTGACCTCCTAATTGCTGTTTTGTAACATGGTCATCTGTTGTCACGTTGAGCACTTTGATATCATAAAAGCAGTATGAGGTAATTGGGAGACAGGCAAATGTTTTATTATACAGACTTTTTTTTAACATGCTACCAAGATGAGTTACAAACCCAGAAAGGAAAACTGAATAAAAAAAAAAATATTCTGTAGGAAATTAAGATCTAAAATATCATGTTTATAAAAGTACATCCAGAAGTGCAGAACTGCGTTTGTTTCTATAAAGTTACTTTAACTTTATATTGGTTTCTTATGTCCGAAGATTGTTCCAATCATATGTGTTTTTCGCCAAGGACGGTACTTATTTCAGAACAGGGGAAATCTGCTGAGGATCCTACCTGTTGACTTGAAAAAGTTGACGTGGGAAATCTCATGAAGCCACTGCTTGGCAGTAGGAAACGCAGCATCTTCCCTATTCAGACTTTTAAACCATGCCTGAAAGGATTTATACTGAATAATGTGTAAGCGGCATCTATTACTGTAACGGTCCCAGAAGTAATACATAGCCTGAATTTGTTTTCCAATGTTCCTTTGTGCTGCTCTTTAAAAACACTAAACTTTCTTATGGTGCATGTTTTTTTTGTTTGTTTGTTTACACTATTTTTCACTCCGGTCGCTGGTGGCAGGGCATCTCTCGGGGTTCAGCCACTCGTCTGCTTCCCCGCCTGAGCTCCTTCCCCCAACCGAGGAATTGGGTGATGGGTCCCCCTCCCCCGCAGACCCCAGGGGGCAAGGACCACAGAGAGTCAAGTCGGGGGTCGGAGCCGGCATTGGAGCGTGTGAGAGCAGCCCTGGAGCATCCGCTGTCGCCTGCCCACCAATCGGGGTTTTTCCCTCCTTGTGTGTTGCTCCTGAGGTGCTGGATGTGCAGTGACGTCCGCACGAGGGTCGTGCCCTCACTGATGTCCGCTGGCGCCTCCCCCGAAACTGCATGCTCCCTGCCGTATCTCCTGGTGTCCACCGGAAGTCACCGTGGAGCGAGGCATCCCAACAAACCCAACCCAGGAAAGGAGAGCAGTCCTCCGGACACTCGATCCTCTCCTGCCGAGCCCCGGCAACCAGAGTCCGTCCCTGAATCCCGGTCACCGGTGTGGCACAACGTTTGGCATCCAGCGCCTCAACCGTCTGCACCTCCGTGCCGGCTTCTTACGGTGCATGCTAATTTTTGCTTCAAAAGCAAACAGCTACCAAAATAGAAAGCTTATGGAGCTGTTACCTTAAAAGATGTATTTTTAACAAATAATGGAGAACCTGATGAATTAAAAACTTATAATAACGTAATTAGCAAATAGGTACTCCCCACTGCTAAAGGAATATTATATGATATATAGTAACTGTGTTATTTTAACAATGAATTTAAAACTAGCCACTATAAATGTTATAGTTACGGCAGTGTATTGGTTTTATGTGCGATACGTATAGAAAAATCAATAAAATATGATTAAAAAAAAAAAAAAGCTTACAGGGTACCTTTACTTGTACTCGCCACAGATCCCACAAGGAACCTACCTCCTCTGAAGTTGTAGGCTGCCCAGGTGGTAATTTTCTAGTGCTGCTGGATTTTGATCACAGGACCAAATCCCCCAAAGTGAAGAAACCTTCGCTGTGCAACATCCTCCATGTGCCGCAAAGCTTCCAAGAACTTAATTCCCTTGATGGGCATCCCCTGAGGAGGCACTAGGTCAGAATAGTGCCAGCAACAAAAGCGCCATCAAGAGCAGCGCAGTACAAACAGCACTGGCAACAACAACGCTAGGACAAAATACCAAAAAGCAAGACAGTGCCCATAGTAGCAGTCGTTCACCACACCGGCCACTGCTACCATACCCAAAAACCAAAATGTACGCTTATGTTTTGCGGGGGGAACGGACCTTGGAGAAAAGCAGAAACTTGGGAGTGGGAGGAATTTCTGTATCAGGAAGCAAAAAAAAAAAATTTGGGTGGGGGGAAAATTGCAGCTACATGTGCTGGAAGACCAGGAGCAGAACCCTGGTCTCTCAAGCTGTACTAACCGAGCTGCAGATGCCTTAGACTTCCCCACCACAGGAGCAGCTCGGCCAGTGCCTGCATTTTCCCCCTACTTCTCTGCTTCTTGCCTTGCCTTCACAGCCACAGGGGTAGCGGTTCCTAACATTCGCTATTCTACCTCTGTCGCTGTTAAAGGCATACGCGGTTTAGGAAACATGCTGTAGCTGCATTCTAAGCTGGTACACGCTTAGGATACTCACTTCTTCCTGGTGTCTGCCTTACACTTCCACCAGAATTAATGGCAGTCTACAGTAAATGGTCTTCAGAATCTAAATCCCTGGTGTCATTGCTGCTGTTTTGGTGTCTGTCCCTGCAGGATATCAGACAACCATACATTGAGATCTTACTTCAAGAGGGCTCTTGCAGTTGGTAATAACCATTAGGACTAGAGTCGTCGGGCACTAGGACCACATGGAAAAACTTTTATCTAGCAGAGTCTGGCGGGAGACCACCCACCTGACGTCACATGATGGATTTCAGCATGACACTATGTAGTGGGCAGTCCCTACGCCCGCCCTCCAGTTCTTTCCCGCTGTCGACCTGCGCATGTCAGACTTCACGGAGAACGCTGCTTCAGTCAATTGCCATTTTTGGATGCGTACCAGTATTTCATCTCTTTAATTTCTTTCTGTAAATCTTTGAAAAGTATTACTTTTTTCGTGCATGTCTTCCCCGATGCCTTCTGAGTCATGTAAGAACAAGTGTGATTCCTGCGGCACTGCGCTCCGTCACAAGGACTGCCATTCCCTCTGCCTCTTCTGGCTGGGACCAGAGCACAGGACCGAGGACTGTGAGGCCTGCCAGAGTTTCAACCAGGCCACACGGAAATGCGCCAACAGGCCTTGGAAGCCCACATTCTTAGACTAGGGATGGCTTCCATGGAGAAGGAGCTGCAGAAGCTGTGGGGATCGTCCTCCTCTACAGGGAGTTCTTCGGACTCCTATAAGAAGAAGAAGGACAAGGAGAAGCACTGGGACCGTGATTGGTCTCCTTCCCGCCTGCAGCCTCCTTCAGGGGCCGTGGGTGACGAGGGCCTCCCACTGCCACGGGTACTGCTCCTCCAACCAAGCCTGCCCCTCCTTGCAAGGAGCAGCCCTTGGTCCCCCTGCTTTATCTGGTCACAGTTCAGGCAGGCCCCTCCGATCCATTGGAGAGCTCTGTCCCCCTTAGACCTCTCAAAATCCCAGGGCCTAAGTCTGGTGGCATGGCCAATAAGTCATTCCTCAGCCCCTCTGACAAACACCCGGCCCTGGCTGCTAAGTCGCACGCCAGCTCCTCTGGCATCTTCCCAGCTACTGCGCTTCCGTTGGGCCCCGATAACAGGCCCAGCACTGATCCTCTGGATCAGCACATGCTGTTGCTGTGGCCACAGCCCTCCCCAGAGGGTTCTCCCTCTCTGGTGACTCCTGGGTCTCCTGCACACTCAGAGTCTGAGTCAGAGGAGCATTCACCTGACACAGCCCTGATGCTAGAACCGGAACGCCTAATGTTGGACCTCCCTAAGGAGCCGGTGTCCCCTGCATTACAGGCTCCCCCTTCTGGGCCAACCCCCCTTCCCCAGACTCTGGTGGGACCTTCAGCCCCCTTGGGGCCAATGCTGGAACCTCCTCTGGACGTTTCGGCATTGGACTTGATGTTCCCAGGCCCTTCTAACCCTCCATCCAGGCCCTCATCAGGTTTTCAGGCCCCCTTCCAGGGCCCACACCTGGCTACCCACTGTCTGGGCCCCTGATAGGACCTTTGGCTACTCCTTCGGGTCCTGTACAGGATTACCCGCTATCAAAGCCTCGGGCAGGTCCCTCGGCTCCGCCGTCGGGCCCTTCACCGGACCTCCTGATGCCAGGCTACCCTGCACCTCACTACCCTTTGCCACGGTACCTGCTGCCAGGATATCATACACCAGGGTACCCCGTGCTGGGGTATCTGATGCCAGGCTATTCACCCTATGGAGCGCCGGGCTACCATTACCTGACGCTGGGCTATACAACACTGGTGTTTACCTTGCCAGTATTCATGCCTGTCTATCAGCCCCCTCCACCACCTCAGTCTCAGGTGGATTTTGGGAAGGAATTACAGTCTTGGTGGTCCAAAACCAGGATGCAGTTGGTCTTGGAACTGGTCCAGTGGCAACCGGCCATGGCTTCCATGCCAGCCTGCACGGACCTTACACCGAGATCTCCCTCTCCAGTGGAGTCTTGCCCCTCTACTTTGGGACAGACCTCACGTCCTACCATGGTAGTTGGTGTCGGCAGGGGCCTTGCGGTCTCACTGCAGGAGATCCTGCTTCCACAGGCTCTGTCTCTGGACCAAAGCCTGTCGTCGGACTTGGACTCAGACACCGTAGACTTCTCCACCTCAGGTTTTGAGACCCCCTCTGAGGTGGATCCAAAGCCCAAAGAGTCTTCTAAGTCCCCTCCGGAGGAACCCTCCTTTACTGAGATCTCTCTGAAGATTCAGGAGGCAATTGGGTGGAAGACGGAGGATCAGGATCCCCAATGCAAGAGGTTGGCGGAACACCTGGATATGCCGGAGCTGTCCCCTCTGCTCACTCCTCTGTGGCTAGGACCACATGAGGACCTGGCCTCCATTGTCTGGCAGCAACCTTCGTCAGTGGCCACAGTTGCCAAGAAGGCTGATAGACTGTATCGAGCCCCCGGTAAGGACCACCTTAGTTCTCACCCTAAAGCGGACTTGGTGGTCATTAATGCGGCTAAGCCTAAACACATGAGCACCTCTCCTCTAGACAAGGAGTTACGGCAGATAGACCAGTTTGGATGCAAGGTTTATTCCTCCTCCACTCTGTCCCTCAGAGCTTTGAACTACCTGGCACACATGATTGTATACCAGAAATCTATCCTGAGACAGTTGAAATCGGAATTCGAGGCTTTGCCCAATTCCAAGGCTAAAACCAAAATTTCCCAGACTGTCAGGACTGCGGAAATCTCCTGCCTTCATTCCCTTAGAGCAACATATGATGCTGTAGATGCCCCTACCTGGAGTACCACCACAGCTATCAACATGCGCCGGTACTCCTGGCTGTGTGTATCCGGACTGGCCCAAGATGTCCAGTCGGCCATCCAGGTTGCCCGTTTCAGGGGACCAGTCCTTTTTGGGGGCGACATCAAGGACATAATCACTGAACTCCAGGACAGTGGCAAGACATTGCGCTCTGTCCAGTCTATGCATCACTCTAACACCAAGCCAGAACAGCCATTTTGTTGCCAACAATGGCACCAGAATAGGCAACAGCCAGCTTGATGTCAGTACAGACATCGGGCCCTGTCTGTGGGAGTCACCCCCCAGCCAAGTCCTAAAGGGCTGCCGGGGCGGCGCTCCCCCACCACCCTCTGCCTCCTGACTTGTGGCAGGGCCCCCAGCCTCTGCCACCAGCTCCAAAGGAACCAGTAGGGGGCAGATTCGCCAACCACCTGGCGGGGTGGGAGGCGATCACTTCAGACACATGGGTTCTTTAGCTCAAGGCCACACCATCGAATTCACAGAGAAACCTCCAAGAAATCCTCCGGGTCTCTCTCTCTACCCAATAGGCCACATTCCTCTCATAAGGGAAGAGATCCAGGCTTTTCTGACAAAATCCGCTATAGAGCCTGTTCCTTGGATCCAGGAAGGAAAGGGATATTACTCTCACTTCTTCCTGGTCCCCAAAAAGACAGGGGACCTCCGTCCGATCCTGGACCTCAGCACACTAAACCTGTATGTAGAGTACAAGAGGTTTTGCATGCTGACCCTACCGGGTCTGCTGCCTCTTCTGCACCAGGGTCACTGACTTTGTGCTCTGGATATGCAGAATGCATCTCTGCATATCCTAATTTTACCCTCCCACTGCCACTTCCTACACTTTATCTTCTAGGAGGAACACTTCCAGTTCAAAGTGCTCCCCTTTGGCCTCTCCTCAGCACCCAGAGTGTTTATCAAGTGCCTAGCAGTGGTGGCAGCGGCTCTGTGTCACGAGGGAATATATGTGTTCCCGTATCTCGACGACTGGCTCCTATCAGCACTGTCGAGGGGCAGCCTGGTGGCCTCCCTACTACCCTCAATCTGTTCAGGCAAGTGGGGATCACGGTGAATTACCCCAAATCTCACCTTGTTACATCGCAACACCTCCAATTATTTGGGGCGGTGCTGGATACTGCTCAGGGTCAAGCTTTCCTCCCTTTGGACTGGGCAGAAACCTTGCGTCAGCAGGCAATCTAAGTGGCAACCAGCCAGTGGACCATGGCCCGTTTGGTCTTATACCTTCTGGCCCTGATGGCAGCGGCTATTCCCACTGTCCCCCTAGCCAGGCTCCACATGCGGATTACACAGTGGACCCTTCAGGTCCAGTGGGACCAGAAATCAGATAACCTGGATCACAGGATTCTGCTGTCCAGCCCCATGTGTCAGGATCTCTTGTGGTGGTAGGATCTGTCCAATCTCACCAGAGGAGTTCCTTTTCAGACACTGCCACCGGCTCAGACCCTGACAACGGATGCTTCCGGTCAGGGTTGGGGCACCCATCTGGGCAACCACAGGACACAGGGGTCCTGGTCTCAGCAGGAGCTATCTCTGCATATCAATATGTAGGGGATGTGGGCTGTACTATGTGTCCTTCAGGCTTTTCAGCACCTACTCTTCCCTGGGCCCCTACTGGTACAGACGGACAACATGTGCATGGTTTGGTACCTGAACAAACAGGGAGGCACGCGGTCATATCCACTGTGCAGGGAAGCAGTGCACGTGTGGCATTGGGCAATACAGCACAGCCTGCAGCTCACAGCAGTGCATGTCCTAGGCATCCAGAATGTCCTGGGAGACACCCTCAGCTGCACTCAGGCAAGGGCACGTGAGTGAGAACTGAGGCAGTTAGTAGTCAAAGACATTGTCTATCGGTGGGGTCGTCCAGATCTCAATCTGTTTGCCTCCCCAGCCAGTGCAAAACTACCCAGTTTCTGCTCTCTCATTCCTGAGTGTGGTGTTTTCTGGCGAGATACACTGTCTCTCTACTAGACAGGGAAGCTTTTGTATGCCTTCCCACCCTTTCCACTGTTGCAGAGGGTGCTTCTGAAACTACAGCAAGAAGGAGCCTGCATAATCCTCACAGCCCCTAATTGGCCTCGCCGAGTGTGGTTTCCTCTGTTTCAGCAGTTGAGAGTGGAACCTCCGGTTCCCCTGCCCCTCTGCCAGAATCTGCTGACTCAGGACCAGGGTAAGTTGGTTCATCCAGGCCTCAAGTACCTTCATCTTCACGTGTGGCACCAGCTGACGTAGCTGTTGCATGCTTTGGGGTCTCTTCCAGAGTGTCTCAAGTCCTTGTGGAGGCCTGAAAGCCATCCACAAGAACCACATATGCTATGAAATGGAAGAGGTTCTCCATTTGGGCAACCAACAAAGGATGGGGGGACCCTTTGTCTTGCCCTGTCCCACAGGTCAGGGAATACCTGCTGCGTCTCTCTGACCTTGGCCATAGCTATTTTTCGCTGAAGGTCCACTTGTCTGCCATTTCTGCCTACCACATTCCAGTGGATGGCAAGACCATGGCGCAGTTGGAGGTTTCCAAAACCTTTCTGAAAGGAATTCTCCATCTGAAACCCCCGGTCAGGAACCCCGTTCCTCTGTGAGATTTGAACTTCATCCTTGAGAAACTCACTTTGCCTCTCTTTGAACCAGCCACGAGTTGCGACCTGTGCTACCTTTCCTGGAAAGCGCTCTTTTTAGTTGCCATTACTTTGGCTCGAAGGACTTCCAAGCTTCAGACCCTGATGTGTAAGGAGCCTTATTTGATTTTCCACCGAGACTGAGTGTCTCTGCATACAAACCCGAAGTTTCTACCTAAGGTAGTATTTGAATTCACTTTGAATCCGACTATACACTTGCCAGTGTATTACCCCAAGCATTCTAATCAAGGGGAGGCCATTCTGCACACCCGCGATGTGCACAGAACTTTGCGTTATTATGCGAACTGGACGAAGTCAGTCCATAAAACGGATCAGCTTTTCATTTCTTTTGCGCCCAAGAGAGTGGGCACAGCAGTTTCCAAACAGTGCTTCTCCAAATGGTTAGCAGACTACATTTTGTTTTGTCATCAGAAGTATAATAGGCCCCTTCTGGGGAAGTCGAGGGACATTCAGCCAGAGGCATTACTGCATCTACTGCTTGTTTCAGGAATGTTTCTGCCATAGACATCTGTGGGGCAGCCACTTGGTGCTCTGTCCACACCTTTTCCAAACAATGCAGTCTGGGCATTGCCTGTAGGTGCAGGGCAGGCTTTGGACTAGCTGTCCTTCAGGGCCTCCTGTCTTAATCTGGTACCTACTGCAGACCTTTCCTGCCTCCCATGCTTCAGCCTTTGTCTAAATTACACTGCTTGGGGCACAGTCCTACTGGTTATTACCTACTGCAAGAACCACCTCGAAGTGGGATAGTACAGTTACATAAGAACTTACCATAACAGTAGATCTTCAACCTTTTCCCTGCTTCTGCGGCTGTTTCTTTTTAGCCTTTCTTTTGGCTCCAGGAGCCCACTTCTTTATCCTGTTGCACCTTCGTAGGTCTCCAGCGGGAGAACTGGAGGGCGGGTGTGGGGACCACCCACTATATAGTGTCACGCTGACATCAGGTGGGCATTCCTCTGCCAGACACTGCTAGTTAAAGATTTTCCATGTGGTCCTAATGCCTGACTGCTCTAGTCCTAATGGTTGTTACCTACTGCAAGAGCCTCTTTCAAAGATCTACTGTTACAGTAAGTTCTTGCGTAACTGTACTTTCTGTTCTTCTCACACACTGGATCCACAGACAGCTGCTGCAAGCGAAGGGCCCTTGCCTCCTTAGGCGGCCTAGCAAGTGACCTGAGGCACACCTGTACCCTTTGAGAATGGCTTGTACCTCTACTCTCCTTTTACTCTGCCATTTTGACATTTGTCATGCCATCCCCCAACTGACGTTCTGAATCCACCCACAGGCTGACAGAGGCTCTACCAGTCAGTTAGCTGCACTGTCTGACCTTCTAGCAAACAAGCCCTCTCCCCTGCTGGCAGGAGAGGGTTGTTGCACTATGTTAGAATTATAGGGGGTCAACAGGGGCTTAGCCCCGTAGCTCTGAATTTCATCTCCAGCAACTTACACAATACTACCTTTACCTATAATGGGAAGGGGAAACTCTTAAAGTTCATGAAGTATATTCCAACACTGGTTACCTGCAGTAGTTTGAAAAAGGAATGATTTTCATGGGGCTTGTACAACAGGTCAGATGTGACTGTGTTACAGAATGATCTAAGACCGCTCACGTAATTGGCAGCCCCAGCAAGGTAAAGGAAAAGCTGTTGATTATTGGTAAGAGCTGTGTCTGATGAGGTTTGATGCTAATCTTCGGAGAAAAGTGTTTCATGCATGTTATTATCAGTCTGTCTGTCACCTACACTCATGCAAGCTTCAAGCCAGATCTTGCTTTTTCAAGGAGGGGTGTTCTTGCACTTCCAAAGATGCCCCTCCACCCCGAGTGAGAACATTATCACACAGTGCATCCATAATCTGCCACTCCGGGGACTCCCCGGCAGGGAGTGGAATGCATGTTACTACTAGATGGCAACCGGAGTGGACGTCTCAAAAAGATACCTTACAAAAAAAGTTAATGAGAAATTCTCTCTCCTGGGCAGGTCTCTGGGCTTCACTACTCCTGGGCTGTTCCTCCTGATGTCAGCGTTAGACAGGTCCAATGCTGTGCAGCAGGGGGGGATAATAAGCCCTCCACATCCGGAGTTCCCCAGTCTACTTCCTGCCTTCGGTGAAGCAGGTACTCTGCAGCAGAGCCCTGTCACACATGGCAGGGCTGAAGAATTTGTGAGCAAAAATCTTCTTTTGGAGGGATTGGAAGAAAGAGAGTTTCTGAGGAACTGTAAGTTACCTCATCTTTCCCTGAAGTCGAGGTAGCCTCGGTGAGATCCAGCCTTAGCCCTGCAAGCTACACAGGCTGGTCTCACCTCGCAACGACCCCTCTCAGCTGTTTTCCCGCGCATCAGCCCAGACGATTGAGCAAGGCTTCATTTCCCACTACAGCAAGCTGAAGATCGCATTGCTGGAGAGGAGGCTTTTTTTTTTTTTTTCGCACTACAGTACGATTTCCCCTGTCGGACAAGCAGTTGGAGCGGATTTAGGAGACCGCTCATCCTAGCTCGTGCCCAGCAGGTTTTTTCTGGCGCCAAAAACTACCAGGGGATAGCGCTTCCATGCGCTAGGCTGATTTAGCTGGAGGGGCATCACGGAGGAAGCGCTGCCATGCTGTTGAGCATTCGGGCAGGCTGTGCTTCAAGTGGTCATCATTCAGGGGGTTACTAGGGCATAGAACCCCCCCCCAGCCAAACAAGCAAGTGGAGGCATACAGGGGTTACTGTACAATTTCAGGACAGTGCTTAAAGGGGCCATCCCATCAGGGCTCCCAGGCCTGTTTTCTGCAGTTAGCAGTGCCAAAAGGACTGTTTTTTTCGTCCTTTCGCTCTGACCCCACTACAAGGGGGGATTATAGGATTATGACCTCAGAAAAATCAAGCAGAGGTAAAAAATGCCTGCGCTGCAAGTCCCCTCTCCTGATTACCTTTGCTGGCTCACTCTGCCTCACATGTGAAAAGGCAGTGGCAGCTAGTGGGGACAGCACAGTGGAAGCCATCTCCATCTCGTCTCAAGCAAATGGCCAGGAGAGGTCCGAGTGGGCGCAGTCAAGTATTCCGGAAAGGTCTGAGCGACTAGCTGCCTCGAGGTCTGAACGAGGAGCAACGTCCAGGGACCCCCCCCTTGACCCCGAGCTCATAGACAGGTTGAACAGAGCATTTGCTCTGGACCCCTCTTCCTTTGAATGGCACCCTCCTGGACCACCAGATGGGAGACCACACAAGAAAGCCAGGAGAAAAAGGACCCCCTCCCCCTCCTCTTCCGAAGAAGGGGGTCTATCCTCACATCGCTCCCACTCCAAGAAAAAATTTAGAGATGGGGGCAGATCTTCAGAGGAGGATGGCCACCATTATCTCTAACCTACACTGCAAGCTATTGAATCTTCCACTGCTGCAGCCCTACTCTGATGTCAGCTGCAGGGGATTCTGGGATTTTTAGTTACAGAAAATGTCAGCTTGGAAGTCATCCGAATCTGCCTGATACAGTCTGCTGTACTACAGTAAACAGCAAGTTTAAAAAAAAAAAAGAAAAAAAGTTTTTTGCACACAAAGTGCAAATTAGGACCAACCCCATACTTGGGTGTGGGGTGGGACTCTGTGCTGACAGTTCATCTTTAGTGACTCTGAGGTACTTTTATCTTATATGATGAAGGTGATGTCCTACATTCTGCACTGAGCATTTAAAGCATTATTTTGAATTACTTGATATCTACAAATCAACACGGCATACAAAGTAAGCACATGAAAGTACATTATTTCCAATATATTGTAAGAATTTTCTTTTTAAACTTAACTTTAAAATGATTTTCCAGTACATAAATAACAAACAAACCTTTTAACAGTAACTTGACATGTGCACATCCCTTGATTACAGTCAGTACACAGAGAAATACATCATTGCGTTTTCCATGTTTGTTGTATGCACCTTTTTCAACCTGGAGTGGGATTATAAAAGATCCAGTAAGAGATTCTGACTCTTGGTATCTCTCCCCACTGTTGGGTGACAAAGGGTTGAGAAGTATGATTTGAACTTGGACCCAAATCACCAGAAATGTATTGACTGCCACATCATGTGCTTTACAAACGTGTAGTGAAGGAATAACGGTAAAGGGCCTTAACAAAGTATTCTTTTACCAGTCAGGGCACATGCTTGCTAGCAAAGGGAAGAAAATGAAAGTTAACAGTGAACTGTGAATGGAAATTGATTCAAGAAGTTCCCACCAGAGGCCAATTGAGTGCAATCTACTGTGCTGCAGAACCGTGTCAAATATGCAGGCTCGTTATCATATAGCCTTCAAAGGTCATATACTTGTGTCACGTGACTAAGATCTTTCAAAACAGTGGCTAACTTCCTGTAGAGCCCGAAAGAACCAGCTATCAGAGAAAGGCAACACTAGTCTGAAGCAAGTTGATTACAAGTTCAAGGCAAGTTATACAAGTGAATTTCCACGGACTTCATTTCTAGGAAATCAGGGATGTGCCAGCAAGGCCTCACAGGCTTAACGAGCCCCTGCGTCTTAGAGAAAACTTTGGGAAAAACATATTCAGGCACATCAGCTTATACTTCACAGGGGTGAAAATTTAAGAAAATAATTTAGTGTGGGATGTGGAATATCAAAAACCTAAATTTGGTATTCTGCCTCAGTCTGGTATTATACCTGTCCAGAAGAGCATGTTATGAAGTTGGAGGAGGGGAGGCTCAGAGGAAATACTTTTTTTTCACTGAGATGCTGGTGGATGCCTGGAACAGCCTTCCAGCGGAGGTGGTGGGTGCCAAAATGGTGATAAGATCCAAGCATGTATGGGACAAATACAAGGGGACCTTGGTAGTAAGGCAAGGGGAGGAGACAACCGGAGATCAAGTAGGGTCTCTGGTGGAACAGAAGGCAGGGGAAACTGGGTAGACTAGGTGGGCCAAGAGTCCTTATCCACCGAAAACTTCTATTTTTATAGAAAGAGAGGTATTCCAGTAGAGATAGCAGCATGATGAAAATGGTATTCTACCTTGAAAACTGGTACGCAGCACAGGGTGGAATACCATTACATTCTAGCCCTGTTTCACATATTCACTTTTTCTTTATATCTGTGTTATAGTACAGAAAGACTGCCCAACTCTAAAAACTTAACATGCTTCCTAGTATTACTTTTTTTTTGTTACTTTATTTTTTGTCCCTTCTGCACAGCCGACTCCAGTCCTTGGTCGGCCCCCTCAGGCTCATCACCTGCTGTCTTGGGGGATTGTTCTTTTACCTCCATTCTTCCACAGCTTACCCCCTGTGGTGGGACTGTCAGGGTTCCCAAGCCACCCTGGACATTGTGCTCCATTTGAGGAATTTACCCAGTAAGACTGTGTGGGATCTGTGGTTGGGGTGGGGGAGTACGCCATGTCATCCTGCTCGCTGTGTGGCATTCTTTTCTGTCTCCTGATTCCCTTTGGATGCCTCGTGGGCTTTGGACAGCAGTGGCAGCACAATTCTAGTGCGTCTGGCGTTGTCATTGCGGCATACACACACCTATTGCAGCTCTGGCTTGCACCGCCACATGTCACCCAATTGGCGGCAGTGGAGCAAGCTAACCCAACCCCCCTCCCCCCAAAGCTGGCACCTGATGACCCAGGCTTCCTTCCGAACCTGGGTGGCCAGCATTGCGAGCAGTAGCACTGTCACTGTGCTGAAGGGCCGGCCTCATTTGCTTCCTTTTATTTTTCACTACCTCAAAGTTTCTCATGGCCAACACCACTTTTCATGGCACAGTCTTATGTTTTCACTGCCTTGTGGCTAGTATTGATTGTGCTGCATTTGGTTGCCCTGCCATGGAGATGATGACCTGCTGCAGTACAATGAATTGCAGGCAGTGAAAACTTAAGACTAGCAGAGCACTAGGCAATTTGTGATCACTGCTGTACTGTTCGACGTTATGTGACGTGGAGCCATTGTAAATGAGTCTTGGACTTAGAGGTATTTTCCGAATATGCAATAAAAAAAATAAATAAAAAAAGACCTTGAAACAGGATAAGGGAATCTGAATTTCTGAAAGCTAAACTAACCACCATTCTGCCTTGAGGAAGTGGCGCTGCGCTGACAATGAGATGCTTATTGATGGTAACTTTAATACTTGAAAAATAATAAGAAGCATATGAATGTTTTGGAGTTGAGTGGTCTTCCTCTACACTTGTTACTGTGCCACTGACTGCATCTGCACTGTACTAAATTGGGCTGGCAGTTTAGCCTAGAGGTTAGAGTAACAAGGTGTGAACAAGCTTGGTACATCCAGCAGACCAGACCTGAGTTTGATTCTCACAACTTCCACTTGCATACTGTGTGACTCTGAGCAAGTCACTTAACTACCCAGTGCTCCCAGGTCGCCTCTGAAAACAGGTACTTGTGCCTAGTGGGCCTTACCTGGTTACCAAAGACACACACAAAAAAATTACTCCTCCTAGGCAACCTGGGACCACCTTGCACTTTTCTTTAGAAGTATGGACATTCACTTGAAATGATAATCACTACCCCTTAGACTCCATGTACCCTGGTTGCATGTCTACACCTGATATTGCAATCCTCTGTTTGGGGTATCATTATAATTTCTGTAGCAACAAGTTATGTTATCACTGACAGAGACTTTGTGAAGTAATGTGCAGACAAGCAGTCAGAGCATATAAAGTTTATGAGATGGGGATCCAGTTTTCATGTCAGTCTCCATAGTTATAAAGAGCAAGGGGAAGCTACAGTCTGAAGTTAAAATATATGGCAGTTAATTTTATTTTTTCTAAGATTCCCCAGAGACAAGACGCCATGGGCTCTTAATAATTATTACTAAGCTGGTGCATAGCATAGGCACCTGATTAATTCGTTTTCCTCGAAAGACAGGCAGCGGAGTTAATAGAGGGGTAGAATACAGAAGAATTCTGTTTCATGTAGAGCCTCTCATGTACACTGCATCCCAAAGTACTTTACAAAGCAAAATATCTGCTGGCAGTGAGAGGGCACTTTGGTCCCATATTTGAATGTTGTATACTGCGCAAAGGCAGTTTGTGCCGTGCTGACCGGGCTTTGCTGGCTGGATTTGTACTTAATGCAGTTGCTTTATTCAAAGCTGCAGTTAGCACACAGCAAAGCATGTGATACTGCACAGTATGCTAGGGGGGGTGCAGAATACTGTGCACTGCTATATTCAAACGTTGCAAGGCACTTGGCTGCTGTTTACACATTGCTTATTAAAGGGACACTGTCAACCTGTTTTTCATCATATTATTTCTAGCTGAAACCCCACATTGTATGATTGCTTATCCTCTCTAAAATTCACTGATGTTGCTGTTTGTTTTGTCTGTCTCCTTGTTTAGTAGAACTGAAATGCGTGCAAATGTGTATTTATAAACAACCTTGTTTTGTTTACAATCCTGGATCTGTTCTTACTGCACGCTTTCTGAGCATTAGAATTACACCCAAACAGTGCAGTCACTCGTAAGACAGTAGTCTCATAAACTACCACTGCATCATGAGGGGCTAGACTGTGTTGTGGGTGTTCCCAAGTCCAGGAAAGATGCATTTGGAGCTAATCAAGGAATGTAAACAAACCTGTTTTGGTGTGGTAACACCAGTTTGTTGGGCAGTCTATTTTTTCACTTTTTAAAGAAAATAAGAGTCAGAATCAAACTACCAGCTACATCAACAATCTTGACAGACTTTTGTCAATCATAAAATGTGTTTTTTGAAATTAGGGACACATTGAGACCAAAGGAGGTTGACAGTGTCCTTTTAATGCCTTTGAAAGGCATCTTTTAACAGTGTGCAGACTGTGGAGGATGTTGGCAAACACCTTAAAAAAAAAAAAAACACCTTGTTCTGCAGCCCAATACTGCATGCCATGTCACAGAGCAGGGTATACTGCATGCCATATCACAGAGCAGGGTGCAATGAGGCATGCCAGGAGAAGGTTGGACCATGAAAAAAATGATTAAAACAAAATCTGTGCTGTACACGTTCCCTATGGCCAGTGCAGCACAACTCATTAAGAGTGGAGAATGTCAGTGACCTGCAGCTTCAGACAGCTTCAGACAGCTGCAGTCCTCACTCACAATAACTGCTTTCCTTTGCTGTGGAGGACGGACATGTACTGCAGATACAACAAGCATTTGTCAGTGCCGAATGTTTGCTTGCTGGCATTGGCATTGGTAGTGTAGGAGTTACAGAGCTGCATAATAGGAATGGCAGTGAAGTATTGAACTGAAGCCAACCCCACCACCACCTTGCAGATAGTGGCAGGCATTGGGGTGTGCCTTTGGGTCGTCAGGCATAACAGCTACGCCATTTCACCACACCCTACCCTGCAGACACCGACAAGTGTCACGGTGTGCCTTGGGGTCTTTGGCCCTTATGCGCACCCCATTCCATCAGGAAATATAGTGAGATGGGTGCAGTATAGGAGAACAGGGTGAACTTTGGGGTCGAAGAGTCCAAGGCACACCTCGATGCCTCTCACTGGCTGCAGGGTGTGGAATGGTATGAGCGTTACAGGCGAGAATCCCAAGTCACACCCCTGATGCCTGTCATTCTCTACAGGGTGGGGCTTTATGGTCAGAAACCCTAATGCCTCAGGCATTCGTTAGTATTTTCACTCCAAATTTTCAACATGGTTTTTTTGTGACCCCCACCTCATGAACAGTGGCAATATCAGTTTGTTAGACGAAAGCTGCTTCTGCACAGCGACTACGGCATTTAGCACCACAGGTGCAAAAACCCATTCCGAACAGGATGTGAAAAATGACAGCTGTACTGTTAATGGGGAGGTGTAAAAAATGTCAATGTTGAAATTCTGCAGTGAAAATATTAAAAAAACTGGTGAAGTCACAAGCGTGTGTAGAAACTGTGTAACGCACACCCGTAATGTAATTAGTTTGAGGATTTTTTACAGCAAGATTGTCAACACAGGCATTTTGGGACCTCTGATCATGAACAGTGTTTCTGTGATTTTCTTTATCTGTCCCGAACAATGATTTCCCACAGCGACCATGCATTTCTGCGCTGAAAGTGTGAAAACACATTTCGGCCATGTTGTGAAAAATGTCAGCTGTACTGTTCATAAGGAAGTGTGGAAAAATGCCAGTGGTGAAAATCTGGACTGAAAATATTACAAATTCATGAACTTACAAGGGTGCGTGGAAACTGCGCAGTGCTCACTCATAACATAGTCATTTTATGGACTTTTGTCACCAAATTTTCAAAATAGCCATTTTAAGACCTCTGCTCATGACCAGTGTCACTGTGATTTTCTTAATCTGTCCCAGACATTGCTTTCGCACACCGAGTGCACCATTGTGCGCTACATGTGCAGAAACACATTTTGGGCGAGATGTGAAAAATGGCAGCTGTACTGCTCATAAAGAAGTGAAATAAAATGGCAATGTTGAAAATCTGGCGTGCAAATATTAAAAATTCGCAAACTTGCGAGCGTGCGTAGGAACTGCGCAACGTGCGCTCCTAAAGCAGTCATTTTTAGAATTTTTTCACCAAATTTTCAACATAGCCATTTTAAGACCTCTGCTCGTGAACAGTGTCACTGTGATTTTCGTAATCTGTCCCAGACATTGATTGCGTACACCGACTGCGCTATTGTGCGGTACATGCACGGAAACACATTTTGGGCGAGATGTGAAAAATGACAGCTGTACTGCTCATAAGGGGGTGTGGTAAAATGGCAATGTTGAAAATCCGGAGTGCAAATATTACAAATTCGCAAACTTACAAGCATGCTTAGGAACTGTGCAACGCATGCTCGTAAAACAGTCATTTTTAGGAATTTTTTCACCAAATTTGCAACATAGGCTTTTTGAGAGCCCAACTTATGAACACTGGCACTGTCATTTCGTTAATTGGTCCCGGAAGCTGATTTTGGCGCAGTGGCTGCGAAATCACCCTTCGGGCCCGATTAACGCCATGACAGTTCCAGAATTCATGAGGAGGGGTCCCAAAAACCCCATGTTGAAAATTTGGTGCCAAAATTCCAAAAAATGCCTGAGATCTGCACCAAAGTTGAAAAAACCCTATTTATTGCATTATACAGCTTACGGTATTTCCTCAGTTCGGCGGTCGGCTTTGAAGAGTGCCAGGCGTTCCCAGTCACGAATCATCTCGCTGACCTCAGATGAAAGTATGGGGTGAGGTGTGTGTGCGGTGGGATGCACAGAGGGTGAGCGTAGGTGGGCAGGGAGACTGCCGAGGGAATGGTTTTTTTTTGTTTACAGGTTGTTGTTTTTTTTTAGGAAATGATGCGGGATGTTTGCCACACTGGGGTGGGCTCTCAGCGTGGCAGCTGGAAGACTGTTTGGGGGTCTGGAGCCGAGGGTGCCATAACAATCTTGCCACGTTGGGTGGGCCCCAGTGTGGCACCTGGAAAACTTTTTGGGCAGTGGAGCCGACGGGGATTGGGCACCCTGTCGGCCATAGTGTGTGCTGGGAGCGCATGAGCACGCAATATGCGCAGGCGTGTGTAGGGGAGCGCACTCACTGAAGCGGAGCTCTCCCTTTCAACTGTACGGCACTGCATTTTCACTGCTGTCACAGACAGCTGCAGCATTCATTGGAGAACTGCGGCCGCGCCTGCAAACACACTGCCTGATTTGGAAGACGGGTGCCACACCTCTGAAAACTCAGATGATGGCACTGTGTTTCTTGCACATGTGTGCAAGCAAACATAAAAAGCACTTGGAACTGGGGCTCGGGCATGCTCAGTAACTGTGGAATGGCAAGTTCCCAATTGCTCCAAGGAGCAAGGTGCAGGTATTGACATTAAAATGGGACTGTAATGAGCTGACCATGTGGTGTTATTGCCATCCATACCTAACAAGGTCATTTGCATGTACACTGTCGAAGCTGGCAACTCTGCAACAGCACAGACCCCTTTGGACCACCCTACCTAAAGGATACTTTGCTCATTGGCTGTCCATTAAGTAACCCCAGCCAGATACTTTCAGATGGCCAGCATGGTGGTTTTGTTTTGTGCCTGCACAGGAATTTGTGCGGTGCTTAACATTGCATATTAGGGGGTATGTTTGAACAAGCTGTGCACAAGCAGACTTGGTTTTATGCATTTTCGAACTGTGCCTGTTCGACTGTACCTCCCTTAGTGCAACACAGTGTGTTGAACTCTGCTTTGGTACTTTTAGCGATGCTTTGCTGAAGTTATAAATGTGGGGTCCTGAATGCAGCAACCATTGTGCTTGCTAATGCCAAACACACACACACACACACACACTGCATTAGAACCTGTGTTATTGAGAAAGGGAAGGTTTTTGCTACGGGTTCTTTATCTTCCTCCTGGGCAGCCGCCAGAGCTGGCAGAAGGGACCTTGGTTTAATGTGATAGACAGACTTGACCGTATTATAACACACTGTGATGGCCTTCCTTTGAAACAGCTATAGCTTACCTCCAGATAGTGTAGAATGAGGCAGCTCAGGTGGGTCCTCTTAAAAGCTGGCATTAAGTAACAGATCATAACTATTTTAAAATAGCTGCACAGACTGTTACAAAAGCAGTGAATCTGCTTCAGGTTACTTCTGTTAACTTGTAAAGGATTTGTAATGAAGTGGGTCCCATCATTTCATTTATATATTTATTGAATCTTGTTGACCAGGTAGGCCCACTGAGACTAGAAGTCCCTTTTTCAGGGGCGACTTGGGGGACGGGATACAGATGGTAACCAACTGAAACAGAACCAAATTACACTGTTGGTGGTATTTTTAGTGAATGGGGGAAATTTGGCTAGGGCACTGGGGAAATTCCCCTACTCTTTGGGTAGGGGGTGCTGTTCCAGAGTACCAGGATTGTGGAGTCCAACAGTCCGCTGGAAGCCATGGACGACGGTGGAGGTCTGCAGTCCCCTGGAACAGGGGCGGCTGGAATGCACCCGTCGGATGGTCAGCATATCGTCTCAAACCCAGGGGGTGATATGCAGCAAGAAACGGACATCTTTGAAATGTGCGAGGAAGACATTTATTACACCCCAGGAAAAACAGAAATGCCTAACAGCGGAGCTTGAGAAAATTAATAAATCCAAACAGCTAAAGCAAAATAGGAAGGTGGGGGAAGGGGGAAAGAAAACTATCTTCATACTCACCAACAACACAAGAAAACGCAAGTCCAAGCAAATTTATTGCCACAAATGATAGCCTTGAGTGCCCGGATAAACCCCAAGAGACCACACCCCAAACACCACAGAGACCTGCTGCAGCACAGTATCAATGGTCATTGAAAGCGGCACTACAGAAAGCAGGATGGACGGAGACAGATGCGGGCGGCTGGATACTTGATCCAAACGTACCACTGCCAGGAGCTGGGGAAACTCAGCAGCAACAGAATCAAACCAGAGAAGAGACTAAAAACTCAAAGCATCATAACAACACACAGGAAACCCCAGGTACTGCACTGTTTTCTACCTCTAATACTATGCCTACTGAAAATGTTATGCCCCATGAAGAACAAAATGAGTCTACAACATATACTATAACTCTGCCACCCCCCCCCCAAACTACCAGTCAGTTTATTGCAGAAGGTGAAAACCCAAATCCCACCTTTGTCAGTCTATTTCATAAGCCAGTGGAACTGGTAAAATGAAGAAATGCGATAAGACTGCGCTACACTGGCAGCAGAGACACTCTGCCAGATAGATATTTTATTGGTAAAACCTTGCTGAAGCAGTCCCTAGGCTTTACCCCATCTGAGGTATATGCACTTATACATGCCCCAGGCGAGGCAACATTTGATATCAGTTTTAGAACACCTGATATATTGGAGAGGTTCTGGTGTAAATATGCTAACCTGAAAACGAACCCACTGTGGTCTCAATGTATTGTGATATCCCTCTCAAAGCAGCCATTTAGAGTAATTACCATTCTGTTTAGAAATGAGGGGGGTGAACGTCACTGATGTTCCGTATTGGTTAGAGAAACGTTGCACGGTGCAAGGGAATTCTACTCCAACTCTCGATGATGAAAGATTCTGGACAGTAGGGTGGAAGATAAAAGTGAAATTACACCAGAATGTAAATAACATTGTCCACCTTCCCAATTGCTTCTACACTGGGTTATACAAAGTTTTTTTTATTCTACCCAGGGCAGCCCAGAACTTGTTTCAAGTATGGATCCTTCAGACATATTAGCACAAATTGTGAAATACTCTAATGCAGGGGTTCTCAAATGGTGAGGCCAGCCTCCCTGGGGAGGCCCCAACCTGTTCCAGGGGAGGCTCAAGCAAGTCTGAAAAAAATACTGTATTTAAATTTTGAGTTTTATGTATTTTGTAAGAAGAAATGAAGCAAACTGAAAGAGGATAATAGTAGGGGAATTTTATATAGAGAGGAAACAGAAAAATTAGTCTGACGCATGACGGTACTGCAACAAGGGGTAACAATGGTTCAAGAATGAAAATAGCAGAGCAAGTAGGCTGGCCTGTGGGTGGGGGGTTACAATAAGCTGAATAATAATATTTGTTTATTTCATTTATTTGTTATTCAGATAACACCTTTGAGCACAGGAGCTCTTTTTCAAAGGTTCCACATCAATATAAGACAAAGAACTGAATGTGAGCCAAGTACACGAAGGGGTTTCAATTTATTCATGGTGTGCTGCGCAAAATACAGTATGTTATTTTTCTTTGAGGAGTCCCAAGATTATTTCAGTTTTGGGGGGCGGCTCAAAATATATTCCATGAATTTGGGGAGGCTCACTGTGACAAAGTCTAAGAATTATTGCTCTAATGCACACATTGTGGGGAGACTGGTCATCCCAGCGCACATTGTTTTAAAGACCCTAGATGTAATTTGTGTCAAGAGCTTGAGCACAACTTTGCGGACTATCCTTGGGCCTCTAAGAATAACGAACATGAAGATTTTGGAATCCAGGATTTTTGTATGCGGACAGCTGCCAAAACGCACTCTACAAACTCTGGACAGACCACAGCAGATGGCCAGAATAATGCAGACAGGCAGACGGTGTAAGAGCAGAATGCGCCTACAGGATCAGAAGAGGGTACCCCTTCTAATCATGAGGAACCAGCACAAGCCACAGACCCACCACAGGAAACCATGCCCTCTCCCCCTTCCCAAGATAGAGCCTCTGGAGAACCAGAATTTATGATGGTACAAAAGAAAATGGGGAAGAAAAAAGGGAAAAGAAAAGAAATCAACACCACAGGGTGAACCCTTGGAGTTAGGTAACAAAGATGCTGCACTGCAGTGAGCAGAATCGGAAGCAGATAGGGACTGTGATGGCGCTTCCATTAGATCTTCTCAACAGGGGAGTATGACAGACCCGGAACCTATGCATGAATCGAGACCTAGAACACAGAGACCAACAAGAGTCATGAGAGCATCGAGCGAAGTTAGGTGAAACATCACCGATGGAGCCTATACCATATACATTACATGTCGCATCTTTGAATGCTAATAGTCTACAATCAGGCAGAAAAAGACTTGCCACATACGCCCTTTTACATAACTCTGATCTGGACTGTGTACTGTTTAAGGATACCCTTCTGCACAATCCAGTGGACATAGAAGCAGCAAGTCGCAGCTGGGTGTGGGGCCACAGCTTTTGGTCGCAAGGGGAAGATGTTTGTTCTGGGGTGGGAATATGTTTTCTTTCTACAGTTAAAATCTTAAATCAAATATAAATGTTTCCAGGAAGGGCTTTTTTATTAGACATACAAGTTAAAAATATGGATTTTCATATTATCAGTATATATGCCCCAGAACTTAAATTTGACAGAGTTTCCATATTTAAAAAGATCAGACCTTTTCTCCTTACCTCTAAAAATGTAATAATAGGGGGATATTTTAATTGTAGCTTGTTGAAAATTGACAGAGGCTCAAAGACCAACAAAACCTTCTGACACACTGTCTGCAAGGCATTATAAATGACATTGGTCTGACAGACATATTTTTTGCTTCTCAAGAACCACCTCTACATACTTATTTTTGCAGGAATAGATCCACACGAATTGATTATTTCTTTATATCAGACCATTTACATATCCAGAAGGCCGTGGTTACACCTGTGACCACTTCAGATCACAGTCTTTTGACCATCAGTTTAGGGAATCATCCTGAGCAACAACGGGGTCCAGGACTCTGGAAATGTAACTTGAACCTTCTAGATACTAACATATTAACATATTAAAATGCCAGAAGAGTAGGCCTTATGATCTTTCGTGTCTGCTCAATAGTTGGCTCCCATACTGGGTGCCGATTCTGCTACCCCACCCCTTGGTTTTCTCTATCCCTGTCAAGCTATTCCACCTGTATTGGACTTCCTCAGCTTCACCCTCCCCCTATACCTGTGTCAGCCCCTTTTGAACCCCCCTACAGTATCTGCCTTCACCAGTCCCTTGGGCAACGCATTCCATGGTTTCACCACCCTCTCAGTGAAGTAACATCTCCTCATCTCTCCCACAGATAACCCTTTAATAACAAAAGGCTTGAACTATGTGCTTGAAGCTAGACAGTCTGTTTATTTTTTATATGAAAACAGTACAGAGTGGTGGGAGGAAACGAAAATGGAGGTAACTTCCTACTTGAAAACAATGGGGAGACTCAACGGGGAAACAAAACAGACAAACAAAAAATACTAAATTACAAGATCTCTCTACATTACAGTATGAGGGCAAAGGGAATTTTTCTAGGCAGATTAAACATTTAAAGGAGGAACTTTCTAAGTTACAGCAGGAGAAAATCAGAGGGTTGAAAAGACAGCAACAATATAACACAAAAGGAAAAAAAGAGAGCAACTGTTCCATTAGATAACTGTAAAACTATTAAGGACCAAATTATTTATTATTTAAAAACAACAGAAGGAGAAATTGTCACAAATAAAACAGATATCTTACAGGAAATAGAAGGCTTTTTTTTAATTTATTTTTTTTACTAAAATGTTCACTAGCCAAACTCTCTCTAAAGAAAACATGGAATATTGGCCGCAGAGCTGCAGTCTCCCAGTTCTACCTCAAGACTTACATAGCATTCTAATATCACATATTACGCAGCAAGAAGTTAGAGACTTATCTGGTCCTCAGTACTGGAACAACTCCAGGTGCTGACGGGCTACCGCATGAAATATACAAAATTATATTTGAGGAATTAAATGTAGAATTAACTGCAGTATATAATAAAGCCTGAAAGAGCCCCGACACAATTGTGACAACTTTGAGAAAATGTAATGTTTAGCACAAGTGAGCTTATAATTTTAATATTGTTTCTGTATTTCTCATTCTTCATTACTAAGGGCATTTGCATGTAAACAGGATCACTGCCCTATCTGTTCTGGCTGCTTGCCTACATGTGACATCACGGTTCTGTTTATGACATCAGTATGTTGGTCTGGGAATAATTACGATGCCATAAATGGGGGATTATGTATTTTATTTATTTACAAAGTTGGTAACCAGGAAAAGCACCATGACCAGAAGCTCGTTTCCAGGTGCAACCCAGATTATGATGTCATAGATGGGATAGTAAAAAGTGAAGATAAAGTCTAAGGGACAGTAAGCCTCTTCCATACAGCCGTCCTCTGTAGTAAAGAAAAAAGGTAAATAATTATAGAAAATATATGGAATATAAACTGAACTGCCTAAATCTCACATTTTTTCCAAGTTTTTCTAACGGTGTCAGGGGCTGTTTAAACCCCAGGGGAGAAAACTGAGGATAACACGGGGGCCACCCAAGGATGAAGCCTCCAGGCCGGGCTCTGGGGTTCCACTGGGATGCTCAGTGACGCTGCAAGCCCTCGAAAGACCCTGAGCTCCAGTAGGTTGGTGGACGACCGGGGGACCTGCCATAGGAGGATAAATATAATTGTAAATAAATAAATAAATAAATGAAGCCTTAAACACAGGCGAACTGCCAACTTGTACTACTTCTACTGTATAAGTCTGGGGAACGTGGGGATCGACAAAATTGGAGGCACATGACACTGTTAAATTCTGATTGTAAAATCTTAATGAAAATTCTTTGTAATAGACTTTCAGCTGCATTAGACACTATAATTCACCCAACACAATTTAGTGGAGTCCCATCAAGAAAAATTCATGATGCACTAATTTAAATTGGAGAAATTTTAGCTAAAGGAGATAATGATGAACTCATGGGTTACTTCATCAGTTTCGACCAGATGAAAGCATTCGATAGAATTGAATGTAACTATCTTTGGGCAGTGATGGAAGCCTATGGCTTCCCCTCTAGGTTTATCACATGACTACAAACTTGTTATAAAACCCTATGTATTATGCCAAGTGTAAATGGATAGAAAAGAGGGAGAATTCTAGTATACAGAGGTGTTAGGCAAGGGTGCCCCCTGATCCCCCTCCAGTATATTATTTCATTAGAGCCCCTACTGTATAAATTAAGTCAGAATGAACTAGTGCAGGGTTTATCAGTAGGATGTGATGATAGGGCTATTTGTTCAATAGTATATACTGATGATTTAGGGGTGATAGTAGCGGATAAACAATCTGGACTGGTTGCAAAAACAATTATTACTGAATCTGAGCACATTTCTTGCTCTCAAGTTAATGTGGCGAAAAGTTGTGTCATTCCAGTAGGCCAGCAAGACAATGTAGTGGAACATTTTTGAGCCTACCCTCTTTAGTGGTTTTTTTTTCAATGTTTATGGGGCAGCTGCTTAAATCCCTTAAAAAGAGGTGCTACGTGTCTATCTATACCACAAGGTGGTCTGGCTATGATAAACCCACTGGTATTTCTTAACTGTATTTTTATACACCATAATGTTTTTCCTCATCCTCATATGCAAAACAAGTTATGGAAACCTTGGGTATGGAATGCATAGGGAATCTGATAACAGACTGGGGAAGTGTCATCCCCAATTCCCAAACAAAAACATGTGACAGGCCTTCCTCCATATTTTGCAGAAATCTTCAGCAAAATAAAATTTTGGCTAATAACAGAAAATGAACTCTGTCACAACAACAGGAACTTTTTATACAATAGAATAGTAGACACACATTACATAGAACCCCCATGGTATAACGAAAGACCACAGCTAAAAATTAAAATTGTCTCAGAGAAACTAACATGCCGCAGAACCCCAGTATACATGTGGGATTTCATGTGGCTTTGTGTTCACTTCAAACTTGGTGTTAAAAGTAATATGAACGTAAAGATAAAAAGGAAAGAATATGTCCAAGAGGTGAGGCCTGCAGAGAGCAGTTTGAAACAATGGAGCATATGTTTTTGGAATGTCCTTTTGCCTTATCCTTTTGGCAATACCTAAAAAAATGGTATTTTAAGTCTTTACATGTTACCCCAGATATGCTGTTTCTAGGCATTTTTTCCTATAGGATGGAAACACTTTGAAAAGAGTACATTGCAATTAATTTTGCTGTGTATTCAATTTCAGTTATGGCATGCCAGATGTACTTTCACTTTAAAACAGCAGCAGAAATCTGTAGAACAGGTGTTTTATGCTGTAACACAGGACGTAAGTAGAATTCAATGAACAGAAAATGCACATCTTTCCCTTGATTTGTATAAATTGTGGTGGAGGAATACTTCTTGGTTAGACACAGGAAAACTAGGAAGTTGGTGGTTTTCTTTCCTAGCCTCTCCTTTTTCCCAATTTTGGACTAGGATTTTGAGGAAGTACCAGTGGGAAAGTATTGTGCATCACTCAGTTAGTTTTCATGTTTTTTTTGGGGGTCCTTTTATTTTGAAATGTCTCCATGTATTGCATTATACTTTTTTGAAGAACTAATAATTTCACCAGACTAAGATGTAAGTAAATATGTCTTGATTTATTGTTCGGGGGGTCTTCATTTTGATATTTTAACAGTATGACTTGAATACTGCTTTTTTTTTTCCTCTTTGTAATTTTTGTTTTCTGATTCTCTGTATAATTGAAATATTTTTCTTTCTGTTACTTACGATTATGTTTCACCATTTCCTTTTACATACTAACATACTAAAAGCCTGCAGAATAGGCCTAATGGTCGGTCATGTCTGCTCAGTAGCCAGCCACCTAGTGGTTGCTCGTTATTCTGCCCCCCCCAAGAGGGTCTTCATTGGATTTAGAATCCCCTTGTACCTGTCCCACCCCTTTTTGAAGCCCTCCCCTGTGTCTTCCATTACCAGCCTCTTGGGCAGTGCATTCCACGGCTTCACCACCCTCTCAGTGAAATAATGCCTCCTATGTTCCCCCCTATAATTTCCCCCTCAAGTTTCCACTCATGCCCCCTCATTGTTCCCCCCTTTTTTAGCCTAAACAGCTCTTTGTTTTCGCTATCAGTTATTCCCTTTACATACTTGAAGATTCCTATCATGTCTCTCCTGTCCCTCCTCTCCTCCAGTGTGTACATCCCAAGCTCCTTCAGTCTCTCCTCATAGGTCCTTCCCTCCATTCCATGAATCATCCTGGTCTCTGGCCTCTGAACTCTCTCCAACAGTGTCATGTCCTTCTTCAGATGAGGTCTCCAGAACTGAACACAGTACTCAAGTTGCGGCCTGACCAAGACATTGTACAGAGGGAGGATCACCTCCCTCTTCCTGGATGTAATTCCCCTGGCTATGCAGCCTAGTATCCTGTTTGCTTTGGCTGCAGTTCTTCTACTATTTTCAGAGTTTTTCATTTTGACGGCCACCACCACACCACCTAAATCCCGCTCACCCATTGTGGCTTGTAGTGTGACCCTGCCCAGGGTGTAAACATGGCCCGGATTTCTGACCCCCATATGATTTGATTTGTAACATGTTATTGTTTCATGAATTTAAATGGCAGTTACAATAAAAAAAAATTCCCCTACTCTGTTCGAGAAGTGCCGTGGGATCTTTAACATCCACCAGAACAAGCAGACGGGACCTCGGTTTAATGTCTCACCTGCAAGACAGCACCTCAGGAGTGCAGCATCACCCTCTTGATGCACTACAGTGTTAGTATTGGAATTTACCCCAAGTGCCTGGTGTGGGGCAAGAACCCACAACCTTTCGATCTTCTGGCCTCAGAGGCGAGTGTGTAACCTGCTGAGCCATTGACACTGCTCAACCTTGGTGTTGGATCTTCTGACTCCGTTGTTTCTCCTAAGGGCACTGAGGTTGGCTGACCAGGGAGTGCCTGAATGTCCATCTGCACTGATGGGCACTGTAAGGGACGGAGCATGCTGTATTCCTCAGTAGCAGCCGCTCTGAAGTGGAACGCTCCCCTTCTACATTAGGTTGACCCTAAGCTGAAGAGTTTTTAAGGCTCACCTAGAGACTTTGATTTATCAGGAGGCATTTTTACAATAGGTCTGCAAGTATGGTAGGAATACCAGTAACTGTAGCTAGGTGCTGATATGATGGTTGTTTGTTGTGTCAGTTGTTAATAAGGTGCATTTTACAGTACTCTGAGTGCGTCAGTGAAAGGCTGCCCAATAAATAAAAATATTTATAGATGGGGCACTAGGGAGCCATGCTCAAGAGAAGACGTCTTTCACGTCAGCTCTGCAGGAGACAGAACTTTTACATTTAACCTTCCAAACCTACAGAATGGCTCGCTAGACTGCTTATCTTAATTCCTTGCAACATTTGGAACCGATTGATATAATTTTCAAAAGGGGCAGACCGAGAGATGCTGCGGGAGGACAAGCTAAAGGACAGCTACAGCTGCACCCATGAACATTGCAACTGGCCCTCCATGAGGCGGGTAGCACCGAGACCAGTAGCCCATTGGGAGTGGGTCCTGTATCACCATGGGAGAGTGTATTAAAGGCAGGTTGAGACATGGGCACTAAGATTGAAACTGTTTGAATCTCCTGACAAGACACAAAGATCAACACAGCGGTCACCAGGGCAGGAGAAGCAGTCGACAGGTCCAAGCAGATAAAGGCTGCAGTGAGCAAGTTGACCCAGGAGAGTTCACATCTGAGAGCGCGACTTAAGATCCTGGAGAACTCGGCTTGAGCAATGAATATACAAGTGGCTGGCAGTCTTGAAGGTATGGAAGGGGAGAATGGGCTTACAGTCTTTCAGCTGTGGCTGAGCACGTCGATCCCCGAAGAACAAGGTTTTGAGCCACACCATCTGAAGCATGCCTACCGAGTGAACTCTCACACAGTCCAGTCAGGCAACAGCACTCCCTGTACCATCCCTTTTGGTCATGGCGGGTCTGGAGACCAGAGACCTGTTACTTTAATGGGCCAGGCAGAATTTCCCAACCAGCCTTGAAGAGAACGATGTTAAGCTATTCCTGGACTGGTCCTTCGCCACATGGTCGCAGAGGAATCTTTTCAACCCACTGCGACAACAGCTCTGAGGGCTTAGAGTTGTACACCCACTGCTAGCTCCAGAGATACTTCATATCATCTGTGGAGGTTGTACCTTCCAGTTTAATGACCAAAAGGAAGCGTAGAAGAGAGTGGACATCATGGTGAGGGAGTTTCAGCTGGGACCCTCTCCTCTCAGACCAGAGGCAGAAGATCATTTGGAGGTTATGCTGTGTTAACTGGGACTTGCTGGATTCAGTTTATTACAGGTTTCTAAATCTTCCTTGTTATATGTGTTAAACAGAAGTATAATGTGTCAAATACTGGTTCTCTTTAATAATAATGTTTAACGGAAGTTTGTACTGCAGCATTACCCTCACGGGAGCACCATTTACATATGAGGTGTATTGCTGCTTAAACAAGTTTAAGGTTAAAAAAATAATGGAAGTGGGCTGTGTCCGCATATTGGTGAACAACCGCTTGGGTGTAGTTATGGAGTTGGCAGTGATCCATCAACAGCTTTCACTTTTGTTTTTCCTTTAGGTAATGGACATTTTCCATGGCACAGCCAGTCAAGTTACTTCATATTGCTTGTTCTGCAGCGTGGCACCAAAAGAGTCTGGTGCAATTCCTAGACTGTTGCAGCATCCGAGCAGTAGCTGCAGACTTGTGAATGTTTATATATAATGATTTGTCTGTCTCCCTTCTTTTGGAACAGATGAGCCTGAATGTCCAAAATGAGCATTTGGACTTTGTTGTGTATCCTTGTACCCTTTTTGTCGGTTATTACTCGAACGTTTTTCTATGCAGTGCCAGTTTGTATGTATTTGTAGTTTTAGCTGTTAATTACTGTCACCGCGGGCATAAGGTGGAAGCTATATTTCCCTAAAATGTTCATGACAAAGTGGACACAGTGGCTTTAAGGACCATACTCAGTCTTTTGTTCTGATATAACATATCAAGGTACCGTATCATACCTCATAGCGAGGCTTAGCATATCTAGATAGCCAGTTGAAAATATGGTTACATCTTGGATTCCCACATGTGCTGTATTAAATGCCTATCAAATCCTGTTGCTAGCAAATGTGATTAGATCAAGCTTGGTTGATTGATCGCACCTCTCTCTGTATGTGCAGGTAGAGTTTATGCTATGTGACATTTCATTTAAAATAAATAAAATATATGTTAAAAATTCTGTAGATGAATAGAAATGTGCATCAATTTGCTGAACAGTTGACTAATACATGTTTTTACTTCTTTACATAAATATTTAAATTAGTTGCCTCTTATATTTTTATTTGAATTTTTTTTCGAACCGATAACTAGCGGGCCCCATAAAATGCAGAATCTTATATGGCATGTCTGTGTCTCTACCGGATTGTGATAAGGACTTCTGTAACATCACTTTTTGTAATGTCACATAGTAGCTATTATTTTTTATGGGTTAGGATTGGAGGTCTTTGGTTTAAAATAAAAAAAAAATTGGAAACATTTATAACAAAACTCAATAGAGTACATCAGAAACTGTATGTAGAAATGTTCTTGTAAGAAAAATATGTTGTCGCATGAAACTTGGAACACCATATCTTAAGGTAATGCTTAGTGGTGTAATAAAACAGAAATTAATTGGCAGATTTTTGAAAATTGAATTGTCCATATACTATATACTCTGTCCACTTGTCTGTGCCATGTAACAATTCTGTACTCATTGTGATTGGCATGGGACACCACTGTAAATGACAGTCTGCTCAGTGGTCATTTTACCCTTTTGATGGTGCAAATAAATTTATTTTCTTGCCACCTTCCTTGCCCCAGGTGCCTCACTCTTTCAGGTTTGCTCATCATGCACTCCTCTGCCCAGCCGACTCGCTCACATTGGTGTCGCCCACCAACAGATCCTAGTGTGTCCCTTGGGTTCTCAGCTTGTTTCTTTCCCACCCTGTTGGCCCCCCTTCCTAGCTTAGGAGGAGAAGGGAGTGCATATCGCCGAATATAAGGACCGGGCACCAGGGTCTGGGTAGTGGCCATGCCACCAGTGAGGGTCTGGTAGCATAGGAAATTGCACAGGGAGGCTTTTACGTAAGACTGCGTTGGCTGGACATTTTGCCCTGTTATATCTACCTCCCATGCAGAGTGTGCCCATGTCAGTGCCCTGATGATGGGAGCCACCGGCATGTGCTGACCCACATCAGCCATGGCTCACGATTCCTTCAGATGCCTCTCTCCAGTTGGTGCACATCACATCCCTCCCCTGGGAGGAGACTGTCCGCTTTTTTGCCTTCCCTGCCGACCTCCACTCCTGAAATTCTGAGCCTGGGGTCACCAACATGCCGGAGCAGACCCCTGTTGCTCAGTGCCATGGAGCCAGCCTTAAATAAACTTCTTGATTGGTTGGTTGGTTGTTGGTTGACCATCTCCAAGGCACCAATTGAATGTTATTTACAAAACTATATGGATTAAAATATGCAGATTCATTGCTTTTGTTGACATGGGCTAAGGGTTATAAAAGTCTTAATTTAATCTCCTTGGTCTTGATCAGATCATTTGTTGCTTCTGACTCTTAGAAATAGGTTTTGACAGCATAGTGTGCCTTTCTTGGTCAAAACAATTAACAAATAAATAAAAATAAATTTCCTTGGTCGGGCACCCTTGAAATTTATCATTGTATCCTTTGGATCAATGAGGAGGATACCAAACAGAGAATTTGCCTAGAAGAACCTTAAAGATATAAATTCTGCAATTTAGAAACTCTGCTTTCTTAGGTGACTTCATAACAGATGGAGAGGGTATGATTTTCCTGGAACATGTTGAAATTTTGTTTTTGTTTTGTCTGTTTCATGCTTTCTCAGTAGGGAATGCAGATGTAAAATGCTGTGCTTTTTTAAATCTTTCTCTTTATGGCTTCTTACTTTCCTGGCATCTGGACTTAGCCACTAGAGATTTTCCTGAGCCACCACATAGCCATGAACATTCCCCAGGTGGCGTCGGAGGTGTGTGTGGGCCCCCTGAAACAGTCTGCGTTTTAGGCCCTTTCTTGTGGGACATCTCAGTTGAGGACAGTGGTGGAGTAACCAGGGCTGCAAGTCCCCGGTGCCGGGGACGTTTTCCTTGTTCTTGGTGACCCCGAGGAGGAGCAGTGGTCAGTGTCATGACGTGCGCATGCAGAACATGCCTACACATCGACACCCACAGCCGCCTCCCTCCCTTGCATGTTCTTCCAGCCACATTACCATCTGTGGTCACGCAGCTGGCAGTGCTGTGGTGGAACAGACATCCCACCCTCTCTGGCGAAGGAAAGCATCCTCTGCGATTGGAATACACAAGCCCCTCCCGACAGCCCTCTATGACCCAAGATAGTTTCCGATCCTGTATTGACGGCATTGTGAGCAGTAGCACTGCTGCTGGTCCAAATAGCCAGACAGTGTTGTGCATTTCACTTGTAAAATTCAAGACTTAATTCTTCCAGAGTATTGTTAACACCATACTGTAAATAGAGATACAGGCCAGCCCGGTGGCACTGAGGGTTGAGGCGCTGGACGCCACACCTTGCGCCATGCCGGTGACCCGGCTTTGAGGAACGAGCCCGGACTGCCAGGGGTTGGCAGGGGAAGGAGAGGATTGAGCGTCCGGAGGACAGCTCTCCTCTCCTGGGAGAGAGGGGACCCCAAAGGTCGGAGCTTGACTGTCCTCTGGCAGAGGCCAGGGGCGCAGCTAGTTCCCTGTTTCACAACATGGGGTAAGTGTACGGCGGACGTCGGCAGGGGAGGGCCTTGATGTTGGGGATGCACGCCAACACAGGAACACCTAGGCTCCTGGAAGACGGAGCACTCTAGCGCAGACCCCATAGCCTGCCTGCCTGTCCCAGTTCGATGCCCTGACGAAATATAGTTCGGGGGTGTAGGCACCCCATCCCTGTCCCCGCCCGGGGGGCAATCCAAGGCTACATGGAGGGAATACTGTAGTGCAGGTAGGACGAGGCTGGGGCAGATGCAGTTAGTGACTCCCAAGGCGGTGGAGTCTAGGGGCAGGGGAGGAGCATAAATAGCAAGTAGAAGAAAAAAAAATAGAGATACAGTGTATTTAGTTTTTCTGGAGGTGGGGGAGTTAATTAAGAATGTTTTGCAGTTTCAAATGCTTCGTGTTCGTGTCATCATTTTCGGACCACTGCAACTTGCAGATATGTGCAATCCCCCAGTGCTCATTTTGACCTTATTTTAAGAGACTTGCAGCGTAGTTAGCCAAAACAGTGCTGTTTGATGGCTCATAGGGTTTGATGACATTATCACCAGAGCCATAGTGTAAGACCAGTGTTGGATTCCTGGTGCTGCTAGTTAGGCCAAGAACCCCAGCTGTCCTCATGTTATACGAACATACATGCGAACATACAAAGAAGCCAGCAGAAGAAGGCCATTTGGTCTATCAAGTCTTCTCGTATTGCAGGGTCCACAGCTTGAGCTAATGTCCCTGCCCTCCCTCCCCACTCCTCCCATCCTCCCTACCCATGATCCTTACTTTCCCCCCATGTCTATCCCAGACTCTCTTAAAGCTCCCCACTGTCTTCAACAAGATGACCTCTTCGGCAGCGCATTCCAAGTGTCCACCGCCTTCTCTGTGAAGAAGTGCTTCCTGACCTCCCTCCTAAACCTCCCACCCTCCAGTTTAAGACTGTGCCCCCTTGTGTTATGGTTGCCACTCAGCTTAAAGAGATTCTCCTTATCAACCTTATTGATCCCTTTCAAGTACTTGAAAGTCCCAATCATGTCTCCCCCCCCCCGTCTTCCAGGGGGTACATGTTCAGTGCTCTCAGCATCTCCTCGTATGCCTAACCCTGCTGATCCTCTATCATCTTTGTAGCCCTCCTCTGGACCTTCTCCAGAGTTCTTTTTCAGAATGCCAGGTTGAAGAGTTGCCTTCAGGAACAGTAGTAAGCATACGTAACCATGTAAAGCAGAGAGGAGGTCTGCAGTGTGTTCTCACACCACTGAGCTGATTGTTAGAGTTTGTCTGTGTTGGCAAGGCTCCATCTAGAGAACTGCAGTGGAGGTGTGCCTTGCAGTCACCACTACCAGTGGGCGTTGTTTAGGACATCAGTGAGAGAAATCATGTGAAGATGAGGGTTAAATGGGGGAGGAGTACAAAAAAAAAAAGTAGCATTGGTATTTAAGTGAAATGTCTGACCACATAGAAAGTCATTTCCAGTGAGATAACGGAAGCTGCTATCAGCACTGTTCAGTATCTCTTAGAGCCTGAGATTCATTAGCCAGTGCAGATGAGATAACCAGTTTGTCACGGCAGCAGCAGAGCTTAGCGCAGCAAGCCTTTCAGCAACAAAGCAAATAAAAGCATTCCTGTGTTATAGGCTTCAGCACTTATCTCCGCTCACTGCTACTGTTTGTGCTGAACCAAAGCAGCTGCTACCCTGAGTTAAGAGAGAAGAAACTCAACATGGCGTGAAATTACTGCACTGCCATGCACATTCATTACAGAGTTACATTGTTACCAGCTAAAGGCATGACTAGGGATGTGTATTAATAATAAACAAAGTGCTGTGCTGGTTTTGTGAATTTTACCTTAAAACATTAATTACTTACTGCACGAACCTTGAAACTAAATACAGCCGTCCCATTAGGATACTTGACTCTTTTACTTGGGTAGTGTGCCACTATGCTGGCATGCAGCATCATACAGACTTTCAGAGCTAGCCAATTTTTAATTCAACTTCATATGACCAGAGGTCCCTATCAGTTTCCTAGTATGGGCTGAGGACACTGATTGTAAATGTAAGGCAGCCATTTGCAAACCGATGGAAGCGAGACGTACAGCGTTACAAGTGTGCCATACTCTTTTGTACCCTGCCATCACCTCCCGTAATCTTTGTGGGCGCCCCCCTGCACCTTGGCTAAAGCTGCTGTGCCTTCCTCCCTCACTGCTCTCCTGTTTGTCTGTTTCTTGTTGCCTGTCCGGTTCCTTGTCTGTGCTCAGTAACCCACCCCCAAGGATAGCCCCGCAGATCCCTGCTGTCCCAGCTGAGTTACAAAACTATATGTCTTTATAGCTGCTTTGCCCATAGGAGTCCATAGCTTGCCACCCACCCACCCCACAGATCTCCATTTACGGGACGACACACTGCTGTTCCGCTGTGTAGAAATGTTGCCGTTACTGTCCTTTACCGTAACCCGACACAAGTCCCACTCCCTAATCAACCGTAAACGCAAGCTACACTGCAACCTACAGAGACAGACAAACGCTGCATTGACACAGAAAGAGCGTGCCCCCACCCCACCCCGCTGAAAGCATCACTGTAGACCCAACAGCAAAGGGTCTGGACTATAAGCAGGACTGTGCGGTGAACTCGTGACTCACTGTTTCCGCTCCCGTACCATGCCACAACACTTTGTCACCGTAGTCCCACTGTCCTCAGTGCCACACAGTGCTTCAGCAAGAGAGCTGGTAGGGGCAGACAGAGATGCAAGCAGTGCAGCGAAGACACAGGTGTAACTGTTCCCGTTTGATACTGTAATCCTTCTCATCTGTGCAAGTGACAGCGAAGACATTGGGGCAGTGTCTGTTTCTCTGTATGTAAGCATCAAGAAACATGTGTTGCGAGTGAGTACTGTTCAGCGGACGTGGTATCCGTGGAGCAGTGTAGAGATGGAGAGAGAAGGAGAGAGAGACCTGCATGTCCTCAGTTGTGGATTGTAACTTGTTCAGCGGGTACAACACAGACAGAGCAGGATGTTTGTCCGCCCCCATCCGCTGACATGTCCGTGTCTCTGTCTCTCTTCACATTGCCTGCAGAGTGTCAGTGTACCGGTAGGATCCCTGTAGTGTCTGTGTGTTTCTCTCTCTCTGTCAGAATTGCTGCTCAGCCCCTTCCCAACGATTGCAGTTCCCTGTCCTGCGAGCATGACACAGTGCCCCCAGCATGGCTTGCTGTGAAATGCGCTTAGTTTCTTTCAGTGGAAATACTATGTCACAGTGCAATCAGTGTTTACCTCGTGCAGACAGGGAGAGACACACGGACACAGTGTCTGATTCAAAGTTGCTGCAGTCTCCTCTTGTCTCTCTCTCTCTCTCTCTCTCTCTGCCTGCTTGTTTAGGGGCTTCACATATCTAGCAGTCGGGTGAGTGGGTGCTTTGGCAGCAGTTCCTACAGTAGTCCACACTGTTCCCGTCAGTTAATCTGTGCAACTCCTTGCATGTACTAGCCATAGTTCCTGAGCACAGTAACTTTATAGAGAGAGTGTCCCTGCCATCTGTCAGGGGCATTGCAACAGTCTGACTACTTTGTGTGGGGGAAGATACCTCCAAAAATCCATACTTTTTATTAATTTTCCATAAGTGTTGTGTATTTGTTTTTCACAGTGTGGTAACCCCATGTTATAAGAGCAGTAACCCTCTCCAGAGTGTGCGGTTATTGGGGATTAATCAACACCCTGGGTACTGTGAGGACACTCGGCCTGCGGCCTAGTGCCTCACAACACACCCGGGGTGTTGATTAATCCCCAGTAACTGCACACCATGTTGTGTGTTATTGCTTACTTAGTCCATGCCTGGGGTGCGTTATGAGGCACGAGGCCGCAGGCCGAGTGTTCTCACAGCACCCCAGGCGTGGATCAAATGCTTATAACCCCACACCCTGGAGTGGGTTATTGCGCTTATAACATGGATTACCTTGCAAATAGTGTTCAAGCCCCCTAAATCATTGTCTCCCCTTGTTTTTCTTTTTCCAAAATGGTGAATTTATCCTTCCATTTTGCAAAGTAGTTCCTCACAAAATATACAGTCAGTTGGGTTTTCCTTACTGAGTGCTGTAACAGTAAGATGTTACTTATCTGTTTTTCCCCTTTGTAATATTTTGGAATTTACTATGTAGTTGCTTAGGATTATACATGTGGCGAGAGGATGCGAATTGTGCAAGAGTCTGAGTGTCTCTGGCAAAGTGCTGGGGGGATATTACTGTTTTTGTTTAATCCACAGTTGTTGCTCCGTATATAGTTAGCGCAGCTTCTGGACACAGGAGCTGTTAAATTTCATAAGCATGTGGAGAAGTCGCAAAATTATGTTATAAGACATATAAGATGGACACTGTTTGAATATTGCAGACTTCAGGCTGCATTACAGTGCGATATTGAATGAGCTCACAAGCTGCGTGTGTTACTACTGTGATCTGTAAAGACACGAGATGCATCATTGCAGCAAGATTGTGTTTGGTGTCCACTGACATATTTTCTGCACTGTGAAAGACTTACACTGAGTGTCTGTGGGTAGGAGACCATCATAGTTTGTAGTGCGACTGTATTGTAGGATTCCGCTCTGTGTGGTTTTTCACTCACGCACTGCCGTAGCTGAGCAAGAGACAAATTAGAAATTTTCTGGGTGTGCCGCTCAATTAGAAAGATGCAGACAGCACGGTATTTGTTACCTGCTAATCAGTTCTTTTGTTCATCTCTTGTGAGCATGGAATACAGGAGGTGCAGGGCTACTGTCCTGAGATGGGGTGGGAGGGGGAGCTGTATCGTGGGATTCGTCTCGGTGTATTTTTCTCCCTGTCATTCACTCACTGCTGTAGCTGACCAGGAAACAAATTACATGCCTGCGGTAATCTTGCCGATCGACAATTAACACTGCTTCGAAATACAGATGTTTCTACATCTCATGTGCTTTTACACCATCTGGGCTCTCCTCTATATGCCGCGGATCACTATTGGCACAGACAGAACAATGACAGCAAGCCTCTCTGATATTTTCATTTTTTCCACCTTTCGGACAACGGTTTCTCTGTCTGGGAAACTTTGATCAATCCACTCATTGAGGGTGAAATGTTCAAATAGCGAAAAATTTACCTCCGTTGGTTGATGACCTCCACTTTCTGCGCTGCTCACTAACGTGAAAAAACAATGGCTGCTAATCAGCATGAGCAGAGCAGAATGCAGAAATCCCTCCACAGTGTGATAAGGCGGTCCGCTCAGAAATCAAGATGATCTGGTACAGCAACCGTGGATTAAATAGGGAGTTTAATCCACGGTCACCTGATACATCTTTGCCAATCGGTGTTGGTGCCAAAAGTAACCCATGTTATAAGCTGGGATTAACCCACGGCTGGTGTGGTCAAACCAGGTCAGCCGTAGGTAAATTCCGGCATAACCCACATCCTGGAGTGGTTTCTTGCAATTATACAATGCCCCCCTTTAGTTTTGTTAGAAAAAAAAAAAAGAAAAATATATATATATATTTTTTTGTATTTTAAATAATTTTTATTGCATTTGTCGCTGCGCCAGATAAAATAGTTCTGTGTTGCTAGGTAGTCTGAAGTGCATACAGATTCATGGCAAGCTTCTGCTTGTAGTTTTTAATTGTGTACACTATGTTTTTATTTTTTATTAATATTTTTAAGATTTACAGTGTATGTTAGTGCAGCCGCCAATAGTGGGGGCTAGGTTTGGGAGACAGCATGGTGTGAGTGGCACTTTTATTTATTTATTTATTGAAATGTTTCACCAGGAAGGGCACACTGAGCAGCAAGATGCTCGTCTCACAGTGCGACCTTGGGGTTGGGGGGATACAGAGGAGAGTACATGATACATTACATAGAGTTACACATTGGCGTCCATGATACATACCATTGAGTGTACTTGATACATTACATTGAATTACACATTTGGGTCTTGGAGTAAGGGTGAGTTAGCATACATTGCTTATGTACAGGATTACAGAGTGTCAGATACATACAGGGAAAGAGTGGCATATCATGTATAGTTTACAGACATAAATACACACATGTGTGTTTACAAAGATTACACTGAAATGAATTCTGAGTTTCGCAGCGCTGTCAGCTAGTACTTGTTGCCTAGGGAGTGATTGATAACAGGATGGGTGGGTTTGGAAACGGCATTACGATATGCAACTATAGATGACAGTCATAGACTATGGGAGATCAGTTGACTGGGAGCTGAGCAGAAGTGCAGTAGTGGGCAAGTGCAAAGGCTGGTAGAAATTTCATGCCAGCGTGAGAGGTAGATTGCTAGAGCCGCTGGTCAGGCCACATAAGAAGATGGGGGAGACGATAAAGGAGGGTAGTAGCAGGAGAGGGGAAGGGGGTCAGAGGCAAGAACAATTTGTAGCGTAGTAGTTAATGAGGGCAGAGGATAGAGAATGCCTAGAGGAGGAGTGACTGATTTGGGCTGGCAGGTCGTTCCACATCTTGGGGAGATAGTAGGAGAAGGTTGATTGGCCTGCAGAGGTCTGCTGGTGAGGGATTACCAGTAGACAGGAGTCAGCAGACCTAAGGGCATGAGAGGGGGTTGGTGGGGAGGAAAGGGAGGAGGCGAGGTAGGGAGGAAGAGAAGCAAGCCAGAAGTTAGAAGCAGATTTATTACTGTGAAGTAGCCGCTGGTTGCTCAGGGATGGGAGGGCCAGTGAGTGGTAAAGCTCACAGTGGTGGGTGTGAGGGGGGCATCTAGAGCAAAATGGCAGAAAGGATTGAAAAGGGGGTCCAGTCTGGATAGGGTGGACTTTGGGGCCGAGCTGTAGACTATGTTGCAGTAGTCAAAGGAAGGTAGTATCATTTTCTGAACAATTTCTCGTCTCACCGGTAGCGGGAAACAACTGCAATGTCTATAGAGAGCGCCAAGCTTAGGGCGTAGTTTTTTCTGGATAGCATCCACATGGGCGGAGAATGACAGGTGATGGTCAAGCCAGACTCCTAGGTACCTAAAGGAGGGCACATCCTCTAGGGTTGTTCTATCGAGGGTGTGGAAAATCGGTTGTGAGGTGAGTCTGGATAGTATCTGCCTGGAGCCGAAAGTCATGAAGACTGTCTTCTTGGCATTGAGGGAGAGTTGGTGGGAGTTAAACCAGAGCTGCACCTTGTAGAAGTCAGCCTGGAGAATGGAAGTGACTTCTTCTTGGGTCCGGCCGGAGGTAAAGAGGACAGTGTCATCCGCATACATATGTATTGAGGTAGTAGAGCAGGTTTTTGGCAGGCCATTTAGCAGGATGGAAAAAGAGAAGGGGGGCTGAGAACTGAGCTCTGAGGAACGCCAGTGACGATAGGGAGTGGGGGTGAGGTGGAATCAGCCATTTTTACAGACTGGGTTCTATCTTGCAGGTAGGCTCTGAACCAGTTAGCACTTGTACTTGAGCGAGGTAGGAGATGAGAGCAGCAGTGAATGGTTGGCAGTGTCAGCACTTGGGAGTGGGAGCAACAGTGAGGTTTAGCTGTGTCCTATGTAAGAAAAAATGTTCCCTACCTTTGCAAACTCCTTTACTGGTTGGCTGATGCTGGGGGGGGGGGGGTTAGCTTGTGGAGACTGGTTGGGTTGAGTGGCTACATAACTGACAGAGACGACAGTGGTAAACAGTGAGTCGGTGACTGGATTTCCGAAGCGGGAGCGAGCTAGTAAACAGTGAGCGAATATTAGAAGCGCTGTGCACCATCTCCGTTCAGCTACACAAATACTTTAACACTCTGACCAATACTGAACTGGGGAAAATGTTGCTGAATCAAAAACTAGGAATGTGAGTTACAGAAATAACGGCCGAAAAGCCGAGCCATGATATTGGGCATGCGTTAATGCTTATCCAGCCCTCGTTTTTGATTCAGAATCCTTTTCTACAGTTCATCATTGGTTAAACTGTTCAGATATTTGTTTAGCTTAATGGAAATGGTGGGAGGCGTGTTATGTACAAGACTCCTGGTGACAGCTCTGTGGCGGTGAGCATGGTCAGTTTGTGCAGTTCACTTAACGTGGAGAATTAGCACTTTTCTGTAGTTATTTGGCACAGTTCTTTGTTCACCCCAGTGAGTGTTTTGCTAGGCAGGGTTTTATTCGTGGAGCGATGAGATTTGCGTTGGCCCATCAGGGCTTAACAAGGACTTGCTGGTGGTTTTAGTTTTGATGTGGGGGTGGAGGGATTCTAAACGTAGTATGGGTTGACTGGAACCTTTGCTGTTGGTAATGCCAGGATTTACCACAGCTGAAAGGTGCCAGTCAGCCAATCAGGTTTGAGAATTCTCATACCCCCTTGTATAATTTTAGAGAGTTTACATGTTAAATTCCCTCCCGAGACACACTAGAAATAATTTACATCTGGTGTCTACAGAAATTTTGAGAATTTACATTTGAAAAAAATGATGCTGTTGATAATTTGTTAGAAGTTCAGAGAAACTCTTAAAGGGAACATAAACCCTGTTGTTGACATTGTTTAATATTTATTTTGTTCTGTTTGGATTTTGTTGACCGGGAAGCAGTGATGAAAGTGAACAGGAACACACAAGAACTCAGTTCCTGCATCTTTTTTGCAGCAGGAATGGAGTTCCTGTACTTCTTCCCACTGGCACTAGAACTGGATTTCTTAAACCAGCAACATAATGACAGTTTCTGGGCCTGTGGTCTGAAATCAGGGTTTCCATAACATCTGACTTGTACAGCAGTGCTATTTTCCTAGAAATACTTCAGTATCTCTAACTGAATCTGCTCGTGTCTAAACAGATAGATGTGTCTTGACACAGCTGTCCTTCAGATTCAGGATCATCATTCTGCATTTCATATTTGTCATTGTCTGAGTTCCTGTTCTTCTTGTCTGCCACTTGCACCACTGCTGGGAAAGGAGGCACTAGGCAGTTCTGCCAATTTTGAGCATTGTTGGGGGTGGGGTAGAGAGATACAGTTGCAACTTATTATTTTATTACATTTTTTTTTAGTGGGGGGGGGGTTGGGCAGGACATGGCCCCACAAGACTAGCTAGAGCTGCAAGGCTTACCTCTGCAGCGGCCCTCAACCGCCTCAGGTCCTTTTTTTCCTCACTGTCGAGTGTGCGTCGGTGACTACGTTGTTCACCTACTGGGAGTCAGAACTTCACGTGTGTACGACAGCAGCATTCCGTTCTTCTCAGTTTTAGTCCTTGAAGCTAGTATTTGTTTTTTTTGAGTCAGTTTAGTGATTTTGTTTAAATTTCACTGTCAGTTTCTCTCAGCCCTGCCGAGCAGTGGTTGAAGGCCATGGATGGTGAAGGTGACAGTAGGGAGCCTCTTCAGACATCCAGCTTGGGTGGTGGGTCCATGTGTGATCCACTTCCCCCTGTGCGGAAGGTTCTAACATAGAATCTTTTGGCAGATAAGGACCGCCAGGCCCATCCAGTCTGCCCCTAAGCCCGATACCTGATTTTGGCCTCTGACCCTGTCTGGTTTGTGGCTTCCCCTCTCTCCTCCCCACTTCTGAGGTTCCCTTATGCCTGTCCCAGACATGTTTAAATCCCTCCACAGTGCTTGCTCCCACCCCAGGGCCTGAAAAATCCCATAGCCCGACATCCTGGGCTACCAGGAAAATGTCAAGGACAAGCACTTTGCTGGCAGCTTACTCTGTGCCAGTTGTCCCTGGGCTAGCACTGTTTTTCCCTACCAGACTGCAGTAAAGCCCTCCACCAGTAGGCTGCTCCTCACGCCAGGTAGTTTGTTCAGCTGTCTCTTCTCCCGAGTGCTCTCGAGTCCTGGTAGTCATCTGACTTGCTGAGCGACGCTGACGTGATCGTGGTTGTAGAGCGGGTAAGAGCACAATCACCTACATAATGGGAGCGAGCAGCATCTGTGAGGGATCGGAGGAGGAAGCAGTCCTCAAGCGGCAGTGGCAGACCTAACGAGGAAACAAGGCTCCAGGGTAGGGGAAGCCCATTGGCAACGGCGATGATTTCCCAGGCATACGACGGGATGGAGACATCTTGCGCTCATTCACTGTCTGGCTTTCGTAGTGAAGGGGCATCTCTTCAGCTGTGCCATAACTCTCTTGTTGAGTGCAGGACTGGGAGACCGCTGCACTGAACTACTACTACTGCTGCAATTTGCTCATCAGCTGCCTAAGCCTTGCCTGTTCTGGGGGGTTGTTGCAGCAGCAGCACTTGATTGAATCGAAGGAGGGAAACAGATGGAGGGTGACAGGGAAGAGAGGGGAAGGGCTGGAGCACGTGGTAACTGTCTGCAGAACACCAGAGGCAGCAGAGTGCAGGCTGCAGTACATCAGGGGCTGAGTATTTGAATCTTCCAAACCTAGTACGCCAAACCAGTGTACCCCTGTGAGTGGTCACACTGCATGCCACATCGGGAGAAAGGGATTTAGGGGTGGTGGTAGATGTTAAAATGAATAACTCTGGAAATTGTAGAAGAATTACAGCCAAGGCAAAAAGAGCACTCGGGTGCAGTATTTATTCCCTGAAATAGACTTTGCGGGAGAAACAGCAACACAATGAAAAGGGTGTCAGTCAGCCTTTCTGAGCACTTCGGTGCCCGTTTGAGTCCCCAAAACACACTTTCACTGCACTGAAGGAGCATTCCAGGCCGAGTGCAGAAAGTGTGGAGAAAAAGCAAGGCAGAGAAATGGGGCCAGTCTGTGCAGCTTGCAAGGCTGAGACTGGCATCCACACTGGAGTTCTTGAATACAGCTGATTTCTAATATCCACATTAAATCACAATTGTTTGACTTACAGTCTGCTGTCTTCAGCTCTGCCACATAGCAGAGCTCTGCTTGCAGAGTACCTGCCAGACTGAAGGCAGGAAGTAAACTGAGGGAGACAGGAAGTGGAGGGCTGGATGTCCCCTGCTGCAGAGGTCTGGTTCCTGCCTGCCTATTGGTATTAGGAGGTACAACCCAGGAGTAAGGAAGCCCGGAGACCAGCTTAGGAGAGAGAGAGAGCAGGATATTGGGTTGCATAGCCAGGGGAATTACGTCCAGAAGCAGAGAGGTGATTCTCCCTCTATATAATGCCTTGGTCAGGCCGCAGCTGGAGTACTGTGTGCAGTTCTGGAGACCTCATCTGAAGAAGGACATAGCGCTGCTGGAAAGGGTCCAGAGGTGAGCGACCAGGATGATTCAGGGTATGGAGGGGAGGTCTTATGAGGAGAGACTGGAAGAGCTCGGGCTTTACTTACTGGAGGAGAGGAGGGATAGGGGAGATATGATAGAGGTTTTCAGGTATGTAAAGGGAATAATTTGGAGTAGAACCGGGGAGTTGTTTAGGCTGAAGAAGGGGGGAGTGACCAGAGGACATGAGTGGAAGTTGGAGGGGGGAATTACAAGGGGGAACGTAGGAAGCATTTTTTCACGAGGGGGTGGTAGAGCCATGGAATGCACTTCCAGGGAGGCTGGTTGAGGAGGTCACAGTGGAGGGCTTCAAGAAGGAGTGGGACAGGTACAAGGGGAAACTGAAGCTAGAGAAGTCACTCTTGGGGGGGGGGGTGGTGAGGCGGGCAGCCATTAGGTTGCTGGCTTTCGAGCAGACAAGACAGACCATTTGGCTTATTCTGCTGGCTTTTAGTGTGTTAGTACTTCCAAACTACCATTTTGGGCAATCAGTCAAATTTGAGAAAAACAAACAAACTGACAGTACATGTGCGCAACTACGTACATAGTACAGTCAGTGACTCAGTGAGTGTACTAGTCTATGTGCAGGCAGGCAGGCAGCAGGTTGGCTGGGGGGGCTTTTATTTTTATGATCCTGATTCCTAATAAAGTCTTTAGAGGTCAGACAGAAACTTGGAACAATTGAGGACTTATTAGAAATAAACTAAAAACTGGTGAAAAAACAGTTTTTGTTCTACAGAAAAATAAATAAGCAGTCTTATGGTGGAGGTGTGTGTGTTTGTGTGGCTGAGACCTAATCTGCCCTGAGAGGGTAGAGGAACTTGGGGAACAACTGCGGACTTACTAGAAATAAACTAAAGGGGCAAAAATTTTGCTTGTGCTACACAGCTACAGAAAAAAAAACAAAATCTTCTTTGGTAGAGTATGTGTGTGTGAGTGAGTGAGAACTAACCTGCCCTAAGAGAGAGGGTATAAGAACTTGGAGTAGTGAAGTGAACAACAGCAGACTGTCTCGGAGTGCCAGTAGTCGGCTCCTACTCCACTTACTCTGTCCTGCCCAGGTGCTCTTGTAGTGTTGTAAGGCGCAAGCACTAAGCACAGCAGCTTAAGGTAAAAAAATTACACAACACACACAAAGATAACATAAAATAAAATGTTATTGAGTACAGTATTTCAATATATTCACAATTGAGTAGAAGTTAAAACAAAATGCAAAGAAATAAGCCAAAGCAAACTACTGTATTTTATTTTCCACAATAAGTCAGTTTAGGTTTTCTGTATTTTTATACTTTCCACTAAAAATATGCCATTTTATACCTGGACTACCAACTCAAGGACAGGGACAACTACCTTTTGACAAGCCACTTGTCTGTGGACAAGTACATAATTTTAAAATTTGTCAAGCCCTGTCCCACCACTTCCTGTGGCAGACTATTCCATGTGTCCACCACTCTCTCCATGAAGAAAAATGTTTTCACATTCCCTCTCAACCTCCTACCCCCCCCTCCAATTTCATAGCATGCCCCCTCGTTCTTGTACTACTCCTGTACTGGAAGATGTCTGCCCCCTGCATCTCATTAATGCCCTTTAGGTACTTGAATGTTTCTATCATGTTCCCCTCCTCTCCTTCAGCGAGTACGTATTAAGGCCCTTTAATCTCTCCTCATAAGTCTTTTGTGATGCAAGTCCTGTACCATCTTGGTCGCCCTTCTCTGGACTGCCTCCACCCTGTCAATGTCCTTACGAAGATGCGGCCTCCAAAACCGCACACAGTACTCTAGGTGAGGCCTGACCAGTGTTTTCTAGGGACATGGATATGTTGTTCATCCACACTTATTGGCAGGTTCCTTGCCGCTTTAAATCTTGCCGGAAGGTCTTCAAGCTGGCTCCTCCCACCCACCTGGGTGGTAAAACTCTCTGCTCCGCCCCATGACGCCAGATCTTCCTTACCGCTTGGAAGCTCAGGTTCCCTCCTTGGCGCTTTGCGTTTTTCGACTGGTTCCTGATTCTTGGTTCGTCTGAATTTAGTTTTGAAGTTTTCTAAACTTCGTCTTCTTTCCCTCGTGCTGCGATGGACAGTTGTTTCCTGGCTCTGAGGCGCCCGCGGGCGGAATATCTCCAGGACTGATCCGCACTCCACGTATGTGATACTGCCTCGATCGGACCACGACCGCAGGCTCATGGTAGCCAGCCGCCTTTTCTACTAATGTCCTGAGGATCGTGCGGTTGCCCATTGAGGCTCGCGCCCGAGGGGTTTCCCCCGCTGGTAACATCCAAAGAGGCTTGTTGGGCGGTGTCCGCGACGGCTGACTTGTCGGAGCAGCCCGAGCACTCTATCACCCTGGAGAAGGCCGCATCCCCCTCCTCCTCCTCGGTCGCGGCATTTATCCTGCTCTCTCTGAGTTCCTGTCATTCGGCTTCTTTCTAGGAGCTTCGCCAGTCCCTTTCCATGAAGGGAGAGGGACCATCAGGACATTCCTTTCGGCCCAAGAAGGAGGAGTCGAAGGGTAAGTCCCACCGTCGGCATTCATGGGAGCGGGAGAGGTCGCCTCGGACAGCCGACCTTCAACTTCGGTCGAGGTTGTGGCTCAGGCCGTTGGCTTCACAGTGTCCCCGTCAGGCCAGCCTGCTGAGACTCCCGTCGACGTAGTCGAGTTTTCTCTCGACCCGTCACCCGGGTGGTCGACTGGAAGAGTCGTCAACCCTTCGCCGGTTTCCCCGGTGGAGGCCGAGGTTCTTCCCACGCCTTCGGGGCGGCAGTCCTCGGTCAAAGCGTCCGAGCCAAGGGAAGAGCGGGTGTTCCCCGCTTCTTCCCAGACCTGCCCTCGGTTTTACCGAGGATCTTGGTCTCGGTCTTCTTCTCGGTCAAGCCGCTCTCGCCGACTTGGTGATCTCGGTCGGGGCACCGAGTTAAGTGGCACACCGTTGCTCCTCGTCTTCCTCCTCGGATGAGGAGAGGCTTCGACGCAGATGGCGTTGACGTTACAAGGAGTTTATGAGGAAGCAGTTGCTGTTGTCCAGGAATCAATCGACTCCGATTCATTCCCCGTCTATCAAGCGTCTGCCGCCTGAATGGCCGACGCAACCGCTCGCTGCAGTCGAGGTGCCCACTTCCGGGCCAGTTGTTCGACTAAATCTTGCTGCCCCACCGATTGTGGTGGAACCTCGGTCGGGTCACGGCCTGTTCCACAGGTGGTCGGTCACCCTCACTCCTGCCCGCCCTCGGTGGGTGAAGAGAGGCTCAGGCCTGAGGCAGCTCTTTGCAGACCCTTCGGAGTCTGACGATGACTCCTCCGTGTTCCCCAGGTGGGTGGGCCTGGAGTCCTCCCTGGACCGGTCTTTGGACGACAGCCCATCATCCTTCCTGGGTCTGCTTAGGCTCATCTCGGAGTTCACCGGGATGCAGCTTGAGCCCGTGTCTAAACGGGCCTATTTTCCCCTTACGGAGATCCTAGACTGAGGGGATTCACCCTCGGAGGCCTTCCCTGTGGCTGAGGCCATTGTCGGCCCAGCCTTGGAGCTTTGCCAGCGGCCTACTTCCTGCCCTGCGTCCTCGGCTAAGATGGCCAGGAAGTATGCAGTCCCTATCGGTTCTTTGCCCGGTTTCTCAGAGCACCCCTCTGCTGAGGGGATAGTTACCGATAACGTCTTCCAGCGTTCCGTAAATGCTCGGGATGTGGATAGGCCTCCCGAGAAAGAGTCCAAAAGGGTGGACTATGTCGGGCGCAAGGTTTACGCCGCGTCCTCCCTAGGCCTCCAACAGGCCAGCTCGGCTTCGCTGATGGCACACTTCTCCCACACCCTCTTGGGCTCCCTGGATGAGGTGATACCTCATCTCCCGGCGGACCTGCGGACCACGGTCCGGTAGGTGAGGGACCAGGGTAGGGCGGTGGCTAAGCAGCAGCTTCAGACTGCTCTGGACATAGGCGATTCCTGTGCCAGGTCAGTAGCGGCTGCGGTGGCCATGCGCCGCTGGGCGTGGCTGAGGATATCCTCCTTCTCGACAGATACCCAGCACAAGTTGGTGGACATCCCCTTCTTGGGGACTGACCTCTTCGGCCCTGGAGTGGAGGGACACCTCCAGGGGATCGAAAAGTCCAATGCCACTCTGGACTCGGTCACCTCCGCCCAGAGGAACACGGGCCGCCAGCAACCTCTGCATAAGCCCCTTTATCCTTGGCATGACCGGCCCATCAGCACCAGCAGGAGGGCCAGCAGGCTTGCGCTTGGCATCCCGAACCCAAGCCAGCGACTTCCTCTAATGGGAAACAAGGAGGTAAAGGCCCAGGGGCTCCATCGGCCAGTCCCTCCTCCAGGCCTGCTCAGTGACCGGTTGGGGGCCTCACCCCCGACCTCGTCACCCTTACCTGGGTCCCCCCCGGGGGGGACAGCTCCGCCACTTCCCTTCCATTGGGTGTGGGAGGTGGAAGGTAAGGGCTTGTCTCTGGTCTTCGAGCGGGCCCCTTCCCCTTTGAGCCATTGCCCACCGGGGGGACCACAGGGTCCGAAGCCTTGCCGTTGGCCCGCCGAGCCGACGTTGCCCTGTGCCTCGGGATAGAGATGACCAGGAGGTGCGGATCCTCTTTCAGACCCGGGGCTCGTGTCCAGGTACTTCCTGGTCCCCAAACGGATTGGGGGGCTTGTGCCCCAGTCTTGACCTGCACAACCTGAACAAGTTCCTAAGGTCTCGGACTTTCAGGATGGTCACTTTGACTCAGATATCCCATCCTTGGAACGAGGCATGTGGTTCTGCTCCCTGGACCTCCAGAATGCTTCCTTCAAGTTCCAATCCGTCCGTCTCTTCAGAAGTTCTTCCACTTCAGAGCGGAGGGATCCCTTTACGAGTTCCGAGCCATGCCCTTCGGCCTCTTCCCAGCTCCCAGGGTCTTCTCCAATGCATAGCAGTGGTGACAGCATTCCTGCGGCGCCGAAGGTTCTGGGTGTACCCCTACCCGGATGGCTGCTGATTGCAACCCCCCTCTAGAGAGGAGGTGCAGCGGTCCAGAGTTCTGGCCCTCCAGGTTGCTCTCAGATGGGCCTCCTCTACAGTGGGGTCAAGTCGGAACTCATGCCGAAGCAGGTGATTCTTTTCATCGGGGCAGAGCTCGACTCTTCGAGCCAGAGCTCGGCTTCTGGTGGACAGGGCCGAGGTTCTTCCTCTTTTGCCCAACCATGCCTGGTTGGGAATTCGCGCCCTGCCCGGGACTTCCTGCGCCTCCTGAGCCTCGTGGTGGCCTGCACCAGTGTGGTCTGTTGGTCCCGTTGGTACATGTGCCCCTTCAATGGGGGGCTGGCCAGCCAGTGGTCACAACGCTGCGATCATTTGGACCAGCCCGTGACAGTGACCCAGGAGCTGTGGAACGCTCTCCAATGATGGACCGTTCCGGCACATCCACAGGAGGGTATCCCGTTCGTCCGCCCCGAGTCGACGGTCCTCTATCGACCGATGCATCTCTGATGGGTTGGGGTACCCATCAGGGGGAGCACAGAATGCACAGCCTCTGGTCCCCTCGGGAGTCCCGATGCCTTTTCTACCTGCTGGAGCTTCATGCAGTCCGCCTAGCTCACACCACTTTCGCTCCATTTATACGGGGTCAAGTGGTTCAGGTCCAGACGGACAATACCACGACCATGTGCTACCTAACCCACCAGGACCGGATGCGCTCCTTGCCGTTATGTAAGGAGGCTGTCCGCATTGGTCTCGTGCGCAGCCTGGAGGCGGTTTCCTAGCCATTTGGATGGCAGGAGCCTCCAACACCCTGGCCAATGCCCTAAGCCGGATAGGGGCTGCGCTCACGAGGGGTCCTCTCCCGCCGGAGGTAGCACAAGATCTTTCTCCCTCTGGGTCACCCTCGGGCCGACCTTTTCCTCCAGGAGAATGCGGCCGAGACTGTTTCATGCCCGCCCTCAGCAGGGCTCGCTGTGGGATGCCTTTCGAGGCCGTGAACCCAGGGCCTCTTTGCCTTTTCCCATTTCCCTTGATCCACAAGGTGCTTCTCAAGGCGAGGAGGGATAAGGCGCAGGTGATTCTGGTAGCCCCAGACTGATTTCGCCAGCTCTGGTATCCAGCTGTCCTCAGTCTCAGCTCCAGGCTCCCGAGGCGGCTTCCAGCCCGCCCGGACCTGATCTCTGTTATCAGGGGAAGGTATTCCATCTGGACCTTCAATCCCTGCACCTGACGGCCTGGTTCCTTAGCGGCTAGTTGCCAGGCTTTGGGTCTTCCGGTGAGGTCCTCAATGTCGCTAAGGTGTCCCGTCAGGAGTCAACCGGATAATGCTACGCTTTCAAATGGAAGAGTTTCTCCATTTGGTGTTAGGGAAGGGCCTGGTCCCTTCTCCTGTCCCTCGGCGAGCACTCCGGACTACCTGTGGTCCTTTCTTCTTCAGCAAGGGCTTCGGTCGACGACCCTTAAGGTGCTCCTGGCAGCCATCTCTGCCCTCCCGGCATGGGCCGGAAGGCAGTCTGTGGCACAGGAAAGGCGGTCTGGCGCTTTCCAAGGCCTTGATCATTCCCCCGATATGAGATTCTCCACCTTCGTGGGATCTACTGCTGGTATTGGCTAAGCTCACAGGCAAGCCATTCGAACTCAATGCACAGGTGTGATTCTCCCACCTGTTGTGGAAAACACCTTCTTGGTGGCTACCCGTCCAACCAGAAGGATGGGAGAGCTCCAGGCGCTTCCTTCGCAGTCTCCCTATCTGGTCTTCCACAGGGACAGGTTGTCCTTCGACCCACCCGAGTTCCTTCCAAGGTGGTGCCGGAGCTTCACCTTAACTGTGTTGACTCTGCCGGTGTTCTACCCCAATCACACCTCGGAGGCCGTGATAGGCTCCATTTGGACCCTAGTTGAGCGCTCGCCTTCTTAGGGAGCGTAGGGCTGAAGTTCGGGGAGAGGTTCGCCAGCTGTTTGTCATCTATGCTGAAGCCGCACCTGGCAGACCTGCAGCCAAGCGGACGATGAGCGGGTGGGTCACCTCCTGCATAGATCTCCGCTATAGGTTGGCGGGCATGGAGCCTCCCAGAGGGATAAGAGCTCATTTTACCCGCCATACCACTGCATCGGTGGCTGCTTCCAGGGATGTCGCTATCCAGGATATCTGCAGGGCTGCTACCTGGAAGTCGGCACATACCTTAATTACCCACTACCACATCGACCTTGAGTCACACTGGGATGCTGGTTTTGGGGCCTCGGTTCTCCAGTCTTTATTTCCCAAGTAAGTGTCGGGGGTATGCGCCTTGCTTCCCTCCTCCCAGAGAACTGCTAGGAGTCTGCCAGACAGTGTGGATAAACAACATATCCATGTCCCTAGAAATACAGGTTACTCACCTGTAACAGGAGTTCTAGGAATGGTATATGATGTTCATCCACACGACCCACCCAGCCTCCCCAGCTTCGACGCACAGCCTGGCTTCCAGCGGGCTAGATGTGGCGTCATGGGGCGGAGCCGAGAGTTTTACCACCCGGGTGGGTGGGAGGAGCCAGCTTGAAGACCTTCCGCCAAGATTTAAAGCGGCAAGGAACCAGCCAATAAGTGTGGATGAACTCTTGTTACAGGTGAGTAACCTGTATTTATACACAGTCCAGAGAAATGGGTGCGAAAAAAAAACAGACAGCTGGTTCAGTACTACAAAAGGAGGCCCACCCCCTACAAATGTAATTCAGAGCAGGTAGTAGTGCGCACAAGGAATTCTCAGAGGCAGTAACTATGCTGCAAATAGTTTTATATAAAGCTTCAATAGCACAATAGCAATAGCACAGCAAATATAGCAAAAAGGTCAGCAGCAACCACGCAGGTACAACTGTGACCCCCTAGCACTTCGACTTTTGAGAGTCTTCAGTGGGGGATTTGGCAAGCCCTGCAGACTACCCATTTTGTTCACCAGTCTCTTATGTGGGATGGTGTCGAAGGCCTTGCTGAAATCAAGGTAGGCAATGTCCACTGCACCCCCTTTATTTACTTCCTTCGTCATCCAGTCAAATATATCAGATTTGTGTGACACGACCTACCCTCTGTGAATCCATGTTGCCTCAGGTCCTGGGCACTATTGGATTGCAGATGTCCCACTGTTCTTTCCTTCAGCATTGCCTCCATGAGCTTCCCCACCACTGACGTGAGACTGACTGGCCTGTAGTTCCCCGCTTCCTCCCTACTGCCAGATTTGTGTAGAGGAACCACATGCGCCCTCCTCCAGTCCTCTGGAACCACTCCTGTGTTTAGTGACTCTGAACATGGCTGACGGAGGCACTGCGAGGTCTCTTCGCAGTTCCCTCAAAATCCTCGGGTATATGCCATCTGGTCCCATCGCCTTGTCCACCTTCAGTTTTGTGAGCTCCTTCGGGACTCTGTCCTCTGTGAATGGACTGGTATCCACCCCCCCTTTACATCTGTTGCTGAGTTGTGGTCCCTGACCATTCCCCTCTTCAGTAAATACTAAACAAGAATTTGTACAGTATTCTGCCTTTTCTAGGTCCCCCTCCTCCCCTTTGAGTCTTACATTCCCCCCCATTTTGTCTTCTTTCACTGATGTACCTATAGAATGTCTTATTCTCTTTCTTTACCATCTGAGCCAATCCTTCCTCAGTCTGCGCCTTTGCTCTTCTAACAGCCTTCCATGCCTCCCTTAGACATTCTAGGTACACCTCCCTGTCTTCTTCCCTTTGGCTCTCTTTGTATTTCTTGAAAGCTGCCCCTTTAGCCCTTACCCTGCCTGCCACCTCCTGTAAACACAAAAAGAAGCAGGCCTGCTTCTATCCTGGTTGGGAACCCAGCACCATTCAACCTTGAGCTCGTCCTCTTCCCGTTGGAAGGGGAAGAAATGGTACCGCTCGAGGTCACCCTCTGGTAGGTCTGCCACGAGGTCCACAGCATCCTGGAGTAGAAGGCCTTCCCCGGTGCTGTCTGTGTCACTGACAGTATCTCCTCGTTGGCACTAGAGGTCTCAGGCCTGGAGTCCCTCTCTGTCTTCTTGTGGGAACACCGGTGGGCAGTTTCACCACGGGGAAACTCTTACGGAGCAGTGGGTACGGCATCTGGCTCAGTTGGCCCTTCTTACAGAGCCAACCCCAGGCACCTTGTGGTTGGAGGCACTGGAGCCCCAGTCAGGACCTTCCAGTCAGGTAGAGCATCTGACTCAGTCAGTGACCTCTTGGTGCTTGCTGGTGACCGCACTGCTGGCACCTGTTCCACTGGCTGCACCCCATTCAGTGTCACTGCTTTGGGACTGACCCCGGTACCTTTGCCAGTCACTCTGGTGCCAGCTGGATCTATGGCGCATGGGCAGCACTGGGATCAGGCCCTTTGTGACCTGGCACAGCACCATGTCATGCCACTGTTGGTGCCGAGAGAGAGCCCTCAGCACTGGGCCCAGTCTCAACGGTGGCACTACCTCCAGCGCCAGCTCCTCTTCTGCCAGTGCCTGTGTTGCCAACTCTTAGGGCTGGGTTAGAGAACCTGAGGTCCACTCCTCTCCCAGATTCTCTCCCTGGAATGGATCTGAAGGGGGATAAGTCTGACTCTGAACTCATTATTTCTAAAGATGGTGATCACGACTCATTTTACAGCGCAGATAATTTGACCCCAGGCCCTTCTTCTGTTCCCTAGAAGGACCTTTCTTTTCAGGCTCTCATTCGCAACATGTATGCAACTCTTGCCTTTGAGCCTTCTGCCACTGATCCTGGGGAACTTCTCCATCTGCAGTGGCTCAACGTTTCCACCAAGCTGGTCAGTCTTATACCCTTATATTCTCCCTGTGTTTGAGACTGGTTCATACGCAGTGTGGAGTAGGCCTGTATCTGTCCCCTCTGTCTGTAGGCAGATAGACCGTAATTATATTGCCCCCAAAGACAGGCCCATCCTTGCTTCCCAGCCTATTGCTGACAGGATTGTCATTTTGGCTGAGAATGACAAGGCCATTCTTCCTCAGGAAGTCACTGTGCACCCTATCAATAAGGAGTCGTGCAAGATGGACACTATGGGGAAAAAGGACATTTGCTGCTGCTATCCTTAGCATGAGGATAGCCAGCTACTAGGGTCATTTCTCCAAGTATGAGTATGTCCTTTGGACCCCTCTTACATTTCTAGCAGAATCCTTGCCTGAATCTGAGACTAAGCACAAGATTCTTTAGACTGCTACTCATGGCATTGTGTCTAACTGTCATCAGTTAAAGGTAGCTATGGCTTTGACACTGCGTCACGTTCTGCTGCTACAGGAATTTGTATTAGAAGACACTCCTGCTTCCGACATCTGGCTTCTCCAGTGACATCCAGCAACAGATTATGAATATTCCCTTTGATGGTTCTTACCTGTTTGGACAACAAGTAGAAGAACAGTCTCTTGAGACCTCTCAGAAAACCAGGACAGCCATCAAGACTTCTAGGCATGCCCCATCCCATGCCCAGGGGGTGCGGTTTCTACCAGAATAAATGGTGCTTTCAAGGCAAAGGCAAGGGAGCTCAAATTAAGTCTCGGCATCCCCAGCTGCAAAAGAAAGTGCAGCTGGAGGCACAGGCCCCCAAAGCGCCAAGTGCCACTCTCTGAAATCCCGTCCCTGGTCTTGCCTCAGCTGCCCAAAACAGACCTCTCTTTCCAGTGTGGGGGAGGAGAAGGGGCACCTGATGCAGTTTAATCATCGGTGGGAATCCATCACGATGGATAGGAGGGTTCTCAGGATCATCTGGGAGGGATACTTGCTGAATTTCACAGAACTCCCTCTACATTATCTGCCTAGAAAGCAACCCCTCCGTCAGCTCACGTCAGAGCTTCTTGCAAAGGAGATTGTGGGCCTTTTGAACAACAGGGAAATGGAAGTAGTGCCAAAGGTGGAGCACAATACAAGTTTCTACTCCCATTACTTCCTCGTTCTGAAAAAGTCAGGGGGCACTCACCCATTCTCGATCTCGGAAATTTGAACAAGTTCATGCAGCAAGAAAAGTTCAGAATGATCTCTCTAGGGACCCTGCTACTGCTTCTCAAGCCACAGGAATGGTTGACTTCCCTGGATATGCAGGATGCTTGCCAACATATCCTGGTCCACCTCAGCCACCACCGGTTTCTCCACTTTGTGATCCTGGGTCAGCATTATCTAATCCAGGTCCTGCCTTTTGGGCTTTCATCGGCACTGTGAATCTTTACAGAGTGCTTTGCCGTTCTTGAAGCGCACAATCGACAACTCTATTTGAATGACTAGTTGCTAGCCATTCCATCCAAGTAGGAGACAGAACGAGCAGTGGCCACAGCCTCTCAGTTTCTTACCTTAATTGGAGTCCTGTTGAATCTTGAGAAGTCTCAATTTCAGCATTCTCAACAGCTCCTCTTCATAGGGGCCCTTGTGGACAGCACCAGGGCCGTCCTTCCAGAGGACAGAAGGAAAACAATCCTTCAGATGGCTCGTTTCATCATGGAGCAAAAGTCTGTTCGGGCTCACTCCATGCAATGCATGTTAGGCCTCATAGCCTCCTCCATCTTCATGGTGCCTCTGACTTCACTACACATGAGTGCAACACAGTGGATGCTTAGCAAGCGGTGGTATCCAGCAACGCATCCTCAGTCTTATCCCATCAAAGTGACGGAGTTCCTGCTTTGATCACTTGCATAGTGGACACAGGAGGACAGTCTCCTCCAATGTCTCTCTTACTCTCAGCCAGAGCCTCAAGTAACCCTCACCACAGATGCGTTTCTGCTAGGATGGGGAGCCCATTGTCCAGGGCACCACACCCAGGGAGTCTGGAGCTCTGCAAAGTCCCATCTCCACATCAATGCATTGGAAATGAGTAGTTTTTTAATGCCCTGTGGGCTCTTGTGGACTTTGTCAGTCACAGGATAATTCTCCTCCAGACAGACAACAGGTCTATCATGTTCTACATTAACAAACGTGGGGGAGCTCGTTCTTACCGTCTCTGCAGAGAGGCGATGAGAGTGTGGGAATTGTATGTGGAAGAGGGTGTTCTGATCCAGACAGTTTATCTACCAGAGGCTCAGAACACTCAAGCAGACGAACTTAGCCGAACAGAAGCTGTTCCTCATGAGTGGTTGTTCGCGCCAGATGTGATGGAGTCACTGTTCAACGAGTGGGGAACCCCAGATGTGGACCTTTTTGCATCCCCACTCAATGCCAAACTGCCTTGATCTTTGCTCCAAAAATCCAGGACATGGTGTTTCTGTCAGGATGCGTTCAGGCTGCAGTGGACAGATCTCTTTCTGTATACATTTCTGCCTGTCCCTCTGGTTTAGATGGTACTGCTCAAGCTGGAGGCACGTGGGGGTAAAATGATTCTGATCGCCCCATTTAGTCCTTGACAGATATGGTTTCCCCTGTTCAACAGGCCGCCAGTCAGCCCTCCGAGGGCTTTCCCTCCCTTTCATGACAGATTTACTGGCGCAGGGGTCCCTGGTCCACCCCAGTCTGAGCTCCCTACACCTCCAGGCCTGTTTCCTGAAGAGATAGAAGTGTGCAGGTATGAAGTATCTCCGAGGGTCTCTGAGATTTTTCTGGCTGCTTGTAAACCCTCCACCAGGAAAACCTATACAGCCGAGTGGAAATGTCTTTCTTTGTGGTGCTCCAAACCCGTATGGACCCATTATGATGCCCACCACGTAAGTTTTTGGAGTGCTTGCTGGATCTGTCTGATGCAGGCTTATAATACCAGTACTCTACAGTTGAGATCCATTTGTGCGCTGTTTCAGCATACCATGAGCCTTTACAGAATGTCTGTCTAGCCCAGCTGCCCCTGTTTAAGAGGTTCTTGAAGAGCATTTTGCACACAAGGCCTGCAGTCAGGAAACCTATGGCTGCCTGGGATATCAACCTTGTATTGGACATGCTTCTCGTAAGCCCTTTGAGCCCATGGCTACATGTCACCTGAAGTTCCTAACCTGGAAAACTGTTTTTCTGGTGGCCATCACCTCAGCCCGCAGAGTGTCAGAGATTCATGCTTTGGTCACGGATCCTCCATATACCGTTTTTCATAGACACAAGGTGGTTCTTTGCACACATCCTAAGTTTTTACCTAAGGTAGTGTCAATGTTTCACTTAAATCGGCCTCTAGTGCTACCTACATACTTTCCTAACTTCCATAATGAAAGGGAGCTCACCCTCCATTCTCTGGACTTTAAAAAGAGCCCTCACATTCTGCCTTGTTTAAACTAAGGATTTTCGACAGTCTAAGCAGCTCTTTGTTTCATTTGACCCTAATCAGATGGGACAACCTGTTACAATCAAATGCATTTCTGCATGGATTGTCAGTGGCCTTCATCCTTACTATTCTATGGTACAGGTCAAGCTGGAAGGCCAGTATGTGTCCACTCCACCAGAGCGGTTGCTACGTCGTTGGCAGAGGTTCACTCTGCATGTGTCGCTGATATTTGCAGAACTGCCACCTGGAACAAAGTGCACACCTTCATCAAGCACTGTGCCCTGAATATCCATGCCGGCAGCATGCCTCCTTTGGCAGGACCATCCTTAATGGACTTCTGTCCTGAGTGAGCTTAGGCTCCTACCACCCTGCCTGGGGGACTTTAGTCTGAGCTTGGTACTCTAACCCATTGGTGTGAATCAATGAAGAAGATTGCTTCCTGGAAGATATAAAAATTGCATACTCACTATAATTCTTGATCTTCTAGGAATATCTTCACCACTGATTCACACACTGACCCTCCATCATCCCCCGGGCTCACTCACTCTCTGTTCGTTGGTCTTCACCCCTTGTTCTTAGTGTGGGTTGTAAAGACACTGTGTTCCTTGTTGACCCTTTTTACACCGGTCACAAGGGCCATCTTATGCCCTTAGGTTAAGTGTGTTAGGTTACGCTGCACCTCCTCGGTAAAAAAAAAAAAAGTTACTGAGGTGGTTGAGGGCCACTGTCAAGGTAAGCCATGCAGTGCAAGCTAGTCTCATGGTGCCGTTGCATGCACGCAGCCTACCTCAGCGCCAACCCTCCTGAAAAGTTCTGGCTCCCACAGGGTCCTAGTGTCTCCGGCTCAGAACCCATTGGTGTGACTCCGTGATAAAGATATTACTAGAAGATTAAGAATTACAGTGAGTACATAATTATTTGTCAGAACAGTCAGATAATGCCAGCCCATCAGTGCAGCAGTAATGCTACCGCTTGCAATGCCAGTTCCCCTTGTTTGGGAACAAGCCTGAGTCACTGGAGGGCCGTCCGGGGAAGGAGGATCAAACACCACAGAGGATGCTGTCCTTCTCATCAGGTAGAGAGGGCTGTCAGCCTCTACAATGCTGCTGCCACCTAGATGACCACAGGTGGTGGTGCAGGCTGGAGCAACAGGAGCATGGGAGGGGGGGGGACACTGACTGCCTGAGCGCACGTCATCATCCACCATCGTGAGCACATGTACTCTTAGTGGCAGAGTCGCATCTAATGGGGATGGAAGAAAGAAGAGAAAAAATGCTGGGTGAGCAGGAGGACGTGGACTCCGTTCTACAGACCCCACACTGCTGACTGTGGTTCCCACTACTGAACTGCACTAATCTTCATTGGGGTATGGTGCCTCCTTCCAACGACCCCGCTTGGGGTAAGTTCTGGGGAAGATGGGTGAGGTGACTGGGGACAGGAGCATGGCCGATGGGGGAGGGGGGCTGGGTGAAGGGTGAAAAAGCATAGTAAATTAAAATATAAAAAAACTGTTCAGTGAGTCCAGACTAATACAGGATCCCATTAGTCACAGTGTAGGGAAAAAAAGCTACATTCTGGGAAATGTAGTTTTCTGACCAATACCATGGTATTCATTGCCACGGGAACAAGCTGTGACTCGAGCCGGTATGGCTGCAGCCGAGATTGCGAGTGGAACATGGCACTGTCTGCTGTGTCCAAGAGGGTGGCCAGAGTTGAGTGCTCATGCGTGACGACTCACAAATGCGCAGAGAACTCTGGTGGCCGTCTTGGAAATGGCAGACTGTGCCACCGTGCCACTGGAGTTCAGTGCGCTGGTGCAATTCGTCGCACATGTGCACTCAACTCTTGCTGCCATCTTGGACACAGTGGACAGTGCCATGTTCCGCCAGTACTGACGGACAAAATAGTGTGGTAAACATGCATCAGTTGCCGTTCTCATCCACTAAAACAAGTATGTTCGGTATCTGGAAAGCTCCCTTTTTTCTAATGTACTTGCAAGATGTCTGCAGGGCTATGACCACTGCAGTCGTAAAAATGGCAGTTCCCAGCATATGTTTTCTGTGAAGAGTTCATAAATTTCCTGTCGTGCAGTTCTGTAGATCCCTCCGTTTCTACATTACATTTTCTGTAGCTTTGCATTACTGCTGCACACAGCTTACCTTCTTCAAAGCTGCTTTCCCTTGGGGTGAGCAAAATTGGGTAATTTCCCTTTTCCTTTCTTGGCATGCCCACCTGTCTGCTAACAAGAAGTCTGCTTTTAGCTTCACTGAGCAGCCTTAAAAATCAAAATTTAAATACCTGTAAACTTTATTTCTCCGAAGGCTGGTATCCGGGCTTCCTTACTCATGGGCTGTACCTCCTAATGCTGACAGACAGGCAGGAATCAGACCTCTGCAGCAGGGGACATCCAGCCCTCCACTTCCTGTCTTCACCAGTTCTTCCTAAAGCAGTCCAATGTGGCAATAGTACAAGAACTTGAAAACAAAACACAAGAATTTTAAGGCATACATTGCCATGATGCCAGCCAACTATATACATTCTGGGAGGGAATCGGAAGCCCGGAGACCAGCCGTCGGAGAAAGAAAATTTACAGTATTTAAATTTAGACTTCTCTCTCCTAAACTGGTCTCCGGGCTTCCTTACTCATGGGATATACAAAAGCAGTACATCCCCAGATGTCCCAGCTGGGAAGAATGTCCAGTGCCCTCAAGGATCCACCACCACCTGAAGCACTCTGTGGCCAATGATGCCTAAGCCGAGGACATCACCTTCAATGAGTAAAATTTGTAAATGTGTGAATGGATGAACAAGTGACCATTCTGCATAAGTCTGCTGGAGATGCTTCTTTGAAGTATGCCCCTGAAGAGGTCATAGGTCTGGTGGAAAGGGCTCTCACTGGGCCAGGCAAAGATACTCCATCCTGATCAGAAGCCATGGAGGTGACAGATAGAATCCATCTGGCTATAAGCCTTTAGAATCCTTGTTACCCACAACTTTGGCCCGTAGTTGACATGCACAAACTTGAAGTTTTGTGTATAGCTTCCGTTCTCTTAATATACATTTTCATCACCCTTCTCGGGGCTAGTGGATGAAATTCACTTCCCTTATTGTTTTTCAGAAATGGGGAGAAGGAAGGAAGAATGAACCATTGATTGTAATGGAAGGGAGACATAACTTTTGGTAAAAACACAAAAACAAAAAACCTAGAGCTGTTCTAGCCTGATGAAAGACTGTGTACGGCTCTTGGGTAAACAATGCTGGTAGTTTGCTGACTCTCCTGGCTGAAGTAATAGCTATGAGAAAAAATGTGATTTTGAGATGCATATGGGACGTCTCCTTGAGCGGCTCTAAAGGAGGCCTTGGTCCTAGCCTCTGGAGCACCAGGCTGAGCCTCCAAGACGGTACCTGTGGTTGACTGGAAGGCGTTTGAATGTTGCTGCCTTTAAAAACTTCCAGACATAGGGGTGTGAGCCCAGCAATTCCCCTGAATCCGTCAACAAGAGTGGCCCCGGCACCGAAAACTGAGCTTGTAAGGTGGTTTGTTGCAGTCCTTTGTTCAGCCCATCTTAAAGGAACTGCAGTAGTACAGGTAATTGTATTAGATAGTTTTGTACATGTTTGGAATGAAACCAGAACCAGAATTTCCTCCTAATTCTATACTACCTTTTAGAGAGAAGGGTTTTAAATAATTGATTAGCAGTTTTTATCTTGGGACAATACTAACTGTACAGAAAGCATTTATATAGGTTTTCTAGAAGTGTTATGTTTGTTAAATACAGTGAGGCAAGTGCTGTGGATTTTCACAATGTTTTAGAACTTTTATGAGCAAAATGCTAATCAATTTTTAGAGTTAAATAAAACCCTGGAGGGAGAAGGACGACAAGAGTTCCCCATCATTTTAATAACTGGAGCTGTGCAGCCTAGCTCCTTGAAGTTTTCCCATTCCGTCTCCAAGCCTAACGAGACAAATTGTTCAAATTGGGATGTAGAACAAGGCCTGCTGGTGAAGGTCCAGGCTGAACTTGAAGGTTAGGGGTGGACGCCTTGACACATGAATAAGGAGCGGGAATCATTGGTGGAAAAGCCATAAGGGACAAACTAGACTCGGTTCTGCCCAGGCCGGAGCCACTTTGTGGAGGACTCGGACAGAAGCGGCATCGGAGGAAAGGCGTGCAGGAGACCGAACTGACCCTGTCTGGGGAAAAGGCGTCCTGAGCCACCACTGGTGGGTCCCTGGCCAGGGAGTAGAATAGCTTTACCTTGGAGTTCTGCCAGCAGGTAAAACAATCTTCTGAGGATTGCCCCACTGTTCTTCGACTCCCATTCCCCTGGTAGAACAACCTTGCAACTGAGCCAGTCTACTTTGACATTTTCCTGGCCTGGCATACATCGCTCAGTGGTGCTCAGCCCACTGAAAGAGAAGGGATTCCTTTGACATTTTTTAGCTTCTTGTGCCGCCTAATGGTTGATGTATGCCAACGTTATCAGATTGTCAGTTGGAATCAGTCTATCCTGATTGAGTAATTGCTGTTCAGAGTGCCTCCGGGCAAGGTATACTGCTCCCATCTCAAGAACGTTAAAACTGCACCTCGTTTCGAAGAGCCACCACCTGCGTAGTACCGACTGCTGATGCATGTGAGCCTCTATGCTCCTGAGGCTTGCCTATGTTGTGATTCAGATGTGGTGTGGATGGCCCAACTTTCAAACCTTCATGACCGCTGTCCTCCGAGACCCTCAGTAGAGGGTGGGTTTAATCTGTCTCAGAGAGCTGTATGAAAAGATAAGCAGGCAGCTGAGGAGCTATGTGATCCCTAAATTTAGCTTCCGGGGGAAAGACCTTATTGGCATGTGTTATGCTGTCTGCCCCCTGGAGGGTCAAGGCCTGGTTTGGAGTTAGGGATCTCTTTTCTCCAGTTGATGAGAAAACCGTGTACTGACGGGCACCAGATTACCTCTGCCTTTGCTTGTAATGGTTGACTGGACTGTGGGGCCTTTATGTGGACTATGACCACTACTAGCACCTCTAAGGGCCTAAGAAAGACCACAGAGATTTGAATTAAGCAATAAGGCATGACCAGGGCTTAGATTAACAGTCTGTTAATCACCCCCTAGGGGTGTAATGTAGCACAAGGCGCAGCCGAGTGCCATATTGCCCCTAGGGGTGATTAACTGACTGTTAATCAAACTCCTGGGAGTGCCTTATTGCTATTATAAAACAAAATACTCCAAAAGAAAAGTGTTTAAAAGTATACTTTTTAATGTTTTTCTCATTTAGAGGGATATTTTTAATAAAATAGTTCTTCCACCAACAGTTTAAGAATGCTGGTTCAGAATCAGAATGCATCATTCCAGTCATTCAGCAGTGCTAGAGGACGGAATGCTGACAGGAAGAATCCATGTGTCATGGTGATCAGGCTGTACATGACAGTGTAACATGGATTAATGTAAGGCTGTTGGAATCCTAACAGCCAATCAGATTGCAGCATTTCTGAGACCCTTTTTATAATTGGAATTACTGCTCTCCCACTCTGAATCTGCGATAGTGATTGGGTAGGTCCTGAGTGGGAATATGCAAATAGGCACCTTGCAGATCTATGGATGCTGGAAAAATTCCTTTTGCGACTCCCTGATGATTGACGACAAGGTTTCCACCTTGAAGGGTCTGCTGCAGACAAAACTATTCAGGAATTCGAGATGTAGGGCTGGCCTGGATGCCCCTGTGTGTTTTGGCACGATGAAGAATGGGGAGAAAACTTCCCAGTTGACCTCTGTAGGGGAACTAGCCCGTTTACAGAAGGTCCGTAATGACCCGTAGCATTGCCTGTCTTCCCAATGGGTTGCCAGAGATAGGGGAGGACACCACATGAGGTAGTTGGGGCTTGTATGTTAACCCATGCTGGTAATGTCTAGGACCCCTCTGTCCAACTTAGCTTGGGTCCCTTCCCCGAGAAGTTTTTTTTTCCCCTCCTTCCTTCCTTCCTTCCTTCCTGCCCCCTGCTCGAGGAAGTGCCTGGATAGCATGTGCTTTTTCCCCCGGAGAAGTTAGTGTTTTCACCTTATTGCAATGAAAAAGCGACTGGGGCCTGAATAACCTGGACTGGCCCCTGCCTCTTGATGCGGCATATGTACCCTGGCCCTTTCCCCGGAGTCCCTCACTGCCTCCTTCAGGGCTGAGCCCCAACAAGAGATTACCTTCATTGGGTGTGTAACCAACTGGCTCTAGCAGAGGCAACTGCTTGCCAGATCTGAAGCCAGAGGTTGCAGCGAGCCGAGGTTTGATACAACATGGTCCTTGTACTGGGTCCCTGCAAGAAGCCCCTCTTCCGGCTGATATGACTGACTTCTTGGTCAGGTTTGAAATTGAAGGGTGGATTCTAGGGCAGCCTAACCACTTTTTGGATTGCTTCTTGTCAGACTTGAGAAGCTTAGAGATCCATCAGGCCACCGGATAGGTGCATTCTGGACCTTGCGGTTCCTCCTTATCAGGTCCCCATTGGCTAGGGGAACAGGGAAGTCTGAGGCCGGGTTGGTGGCAGCTGTAAGACGAAAGCCCATTTCGGCTGGGTGGAAACCTCCAGGGAAGATCAGAGATGAATCCCGGCTATGACCATTTATTTTATTTTTTTTTGTAATGAAAAAGACTAGGCCCTCCAGGTCAAAGATTGTGGATAGAGCATCGCTAGAGATTGAATGATAAGTCCCCTAACTCCGTCTGTCCGGGGAAAGATGGACTGAGGAGTCTGGTGACGTTCTGTGCGACACCGATGTGAGGACTACTGCTCCTCCTCAAATGAGGACGGGGCTTTCTTTGTGTTGTGCAGGCCCCCATTTGGAGACCCGGGAGGGTGCCCGAGAGGCATGCTGGGTCCAGGGCAAAGGCCCAATTTTACCTGACAATGAGGTCTGGAGCCAGAGAGGGGGCTGCGGACTGCTGGGTCTCCCGGTGGTCGCTGCTGTCTCAGACCTGGTGGTTGCTGCTTGTTCAGACCTGTCTTGCCTGTAACTAACAGTCTGAGTCACGCAAGGGGCTGCCTCCTTCGACCTCGACATTGACGGACACTGCCTTGTCATCTATTAGGCAAGGTGACCCAGCGAAAATGATTATAAGCGGGGACAAATCCATGCTGGCATTTTTTGCCCGTGGATGGTTTGCCTGAGGCCATGCCCTAAATGGTCCTGTTCCCCTTTTAATCAGTGAACCCCTTCCCCTGGAGGTTTCCGAGTTATGCTGCAGAGGTTGCATGAATTTGCTGTAAGCAGTACATTTATTGAATAAGATCCATCTTGTCCCTTGAAGTTGCATGAATTGCTGCTGGCCCTTTAAGGGCAAAATACTAAGCTGCTCCCCTCCTTTAGTTGCTGCAAGCAGTAAATTTATTGAATAAGATCCATCTTGTCCCTTTGATATTCTTGGGGGGGGAGGCTAACCAGTGCTGAGAGGGAGCTCCATTGGGTCCGTTTAATAAGGGGGGGCCCCAAGCACTGCACTTGTCAGCCTATAGGGGAGCCTGTTATTCTGTATCCCCAAGTGCTGTGCACCTCAATCTGTAGGGATAGCCGTTTGTTTTGTAAGAATCCTACAGTGCTACTGGGTGCCCTCAGCGCTCTACGAGGAGGGTATCATGCCAGTGCTACCGCTCGTCGACGAGAGATCCGATCTGGGACAACTGCTGTCCCCAACGTCGACGAGCGGCCTGGCGCTCTCCTCAGCGCATGTCATTGGCGAGAGGCCTAGCACTCTCCTCAGCGCTTGTCGACGAGTGGGGTAGTGCTCGCATCAGTGCGCTGCTTGGATCCCCATTGACAAGTTGGCCGTCGACGAGCGGGTGACATTTTCTCCAAAGCTGCTCGTCGGAAGAAGACACTCTTACTTGTCCCCAGAAGCACTCCGGTGTTGAAATGAGGAGTTCTTCTAGCCTTGAGGGCTGCTGAAATGAGGAGGTCCCCCTCTAGCCTTGAGGGCTTACAGATGTTTGTTGTGGGGAGACCAAATTGAGTGGCCTGGCACTCTCCTCTGCACGCTGCCTGGATCCCCTTCGATGAGAGGCTGATATTTTCTCCAAGCCACTCGTCGAGAGAAAAACCACTTGGCCCCAGAAGCACGCCGGTGCTTAAATAAGGAGTCCCCTTTGCTTCATTGTAGGGAGCCCAAAATCACGGGAAAACCAGTGAGCTGCTAAGAGGAGGGACCAGTCTGTGCAGCTTGCAAGGCTGAGACTGGGTCCCACCATGGGGTGATTCCAAATTGCTCCTAGCAATCCTATTGTTGCTCCACATGTAGAATAAACAATTTTGTGACTTACAGTCTTCTTCAGCCCTGCCACCTGTGACAGAGCTCTGCTACAGAGTACCTGCTTCACTGAAGACAGGAAGTAGAGGGCTGGATGTCCCCTGCTGCAGTGATCTGATTTCTGCCTGTCTGTCAGCATTAGGAGGTACAGCCCATGAGTAAGGAAGCCTGGAGACCAGCTTAGGACAGAGAATGAACATTGTGCAGGAATAGCTTGCATTAAAAAGGAAAAATCTGTGTTATTACAAAAAAACAAAAGACAAAACACTATACTGGGGTTATTAAGCCGGTTTTACACATGGCTAAATTAACAAATATATTAAAAACTGTAAACAGGGGTTATGTTCCGATGTTCACTTTAAAATAGTTGTCCTTACGGTTGTTTCTCTTAACAGAGGAGTATGCATGTTTGAGGGGGGAATACAATGGCATTCCATGATAAAACTTCTGTGATGATTTTGCATTCCCAAATTAATCCTTGTTTTTAACAGGTCTCAAATGATGTCTGTTTATTAAAATAAACTCCCTCTTTAAAACTTGTCTTTGGTGGAAAGTATCACTGATTTGCTGTGGTTTAAAACTGGTCAGAAAAGCACGGATCATAATCTCAACAGACAAATTCTCGGCTGATTAAGGTCAGGAGCGGCATTGCTCAGTAACAATGAATCGCTGTGACCATTGATTCAGATCACGTGTTTTTATTCGTGTGTGTGTGTGTATACGGACTGTTACTGATTAATGCTAAGTATGGAATAACTGTCAATTGTAGCCCAGCACAGTGGTTCTGCATATTAGCTGAGCTACAAACATCCTCCGCTGAAACTCTGTCCACATGTCTGCTTGTGTCTCTAAAAGGAAAATCCCTAGAAAATTCAGTTTGTGAATAGTTTTTTTATTGTAGCTAGTGTATGACATAAAGTATTTTCATTCCCTTTCTGTGGTGGTCTTCTCTGAGATCACTGTCCGATATTTTTCAGGCCTGCAAGTGTAGTTTGTGTGCTGTATATAGCAGGTTATGGGGCTACGATCCACATGCAGACAGGATGGGTGCCCCTAGACTGGAGGGTGGCTTATGTAGTGCCTATTCATAAAGGGGGATCTAGAGAAGAGATGGGGAATTATAGGCCTGTCAGCTTACCGTTTGTGGTAGGCAAAGTAATGGAGGACTTTATCAAGGAGAGGATTGGGAGGCAGCTGGATGGTTAGGGCACCAGGATGATAAACAGTATGGCTTTGTTCCGGGGAGATCGTGTCAGTCCAGCCTCGTAGAGTTTTATGACTGGGTGACGGGGGCCTTGGACAGACATAGGCCGGTGGACGTCCTATACCTAGATTTCAGCAAGGCGTTTGATTCAGTACCACATTATGGGCTGATAAAAAAGCTGGGGGAGATGGGGGTGGGAGGACAGGAGCTCAATTGGGTTGAAAATTGACTCTCGGGGCATTTACAGAGGGTAATGGTGGGTGGGATACTCTCTCCTCCTAGGAAGGTAATCAGTGGGGTCCCTCAGGGTTCGGTATTGGGGCCACTCTTGTTCAACGCCTATGTCTTGGATATAGGGATGGGGGTTAGGAATAGGTTGAGCTCTTTGCAGACGATTCAAAACTGGGAGCACTGGTGGATTGTGAAGAAGCGAGGGAGGCGGTCCAGGGGGATCTGGATACCCTGGAGGGGTGGTCAAGGAGGTGGTGACTGAAATTTAATACCGGGAATGTAAGGTCTGCATTTGGGGTCAAAACCGGCCATGAATACACCCTTGGGGTCACACTGCAAGCCACATTGGGAGAAAGGGATTTAGAGGTGGTGATAGGTGTCAAAATGAATAACTCTGAAAATTGTAGAAGAACTGCAGTCTAAGCAAACAGGATACTGGGCTGCATAGCCAGGGGAATTACGTCCAGGAGGAGGGAGGTGATCCTCCCTCTATATAATGCCTTGGTCAGGCCGCAGCTCGAGCACTGTGTACAGTTCTGGAGACCTCGTCTGAAGAAGGACATAGGGCTGCTGGAGAGAGTCCAGAGGAGAGTGATCAGATTATTCAGGGCATGGAGGAGAAGCCTTATGAGGAGAGACTGGAAGAGCTTGGGCTTTACTCACTGGAGGAGAGGAGGGACAGGGGAGATATGATGGAGGTTTTCAGGTGTGTAAAAGGAATAATCTGGAGTGGAACAAGGAGCTTTTAGGCTAAAGAAGGGGGAACAACCAGGAGCCATGGTGGAAGCTGGAGGGGGGAAACTGCAGGGGGGGGGGCGTAGGAAGCATTTTTTCACTGAGAGGGTGGTGGAGCCGTGGAATGCGCTGCCTGGTAGGCTGGTGGAGGAGGGCACAGTGAAGGGATTCTTGGGGGTGTGGTAAGGCGAGCAGCCACTAGGTTGCTGGCTTTCGAGCAGACAAGACAGACCATTTGGCCTATTCTGCTGGCTCTTTAGTATGTTAGTATAAGGTTTTGTAGCAGTTATGTGAATTTGCGTAGTAAAGTCCAGTATGACTGTTACTTATCTTTAGGTTAGGCATCAGTTAACATGCACAGACTTTAAATACACGATAAACATTGTGGGGAAGTTTAAATTTTAATGCATTAATGGTTTTCTTAAGTTGTAATTGGTATGTTCTTGGTCTAATGCCTGCATTTGTACTCTCCCAGGTCATACCTGTAGACAGGCATATAATTGTCTAATGTTCTTACCCAGTTAACAAAATACATAAACAAATGAATAAATAAACACCTGAATAAATTGAATTTTTGCCCTTATCCATCCTTCAGCAAATAATGTTTTGCAGATCTGAAGTGGATTAGAAAACATTTCCTATTTAGCCATTTCCATGTATAGTAATGGGTACAGAAAGTGCAAGACTTAAGAAAAAGTAATGGTTTGCTTTGACATTTACAAAATATTATATCGAGTGTGGAAACAAAACATAGCTGTACCTTATTAAGTACCATAGACCACAAAACATAGCTTGCAATTACAAGATATTGTATTAAGCAGAAAGGTGTGGACAACTTGTAGTTACAAAACTATTGACAGCAGTAGTGGCACTAATGCTGACACAGAGTAGGGATGATTGATTTAGAGTGTATGGTGGAATGCTGTTATGCCTGGAATTCCATGCCTGGAATATGCTCGTTCTGCTGCAGTAGTGACATCATTGTGTTGTTCTGCTGCAGTAGTGATGTTATTATGTTGTTCTAGTGATGTCACTACTGCAGCAGAACAACTTTGGAATGCTGCCACATACTTGATTTCCCCTCTCCAATTAAGCTGGAAGCTGTTGTTTTTAAACTTGAACGTGCAGAAACATCTTCAGCACACTGTGTCCGTAATTTGAGCCTACCACCAACCCTCAAGTGCCCCCCAACCACCAGTTCACTGAAACAAAGTGCAATGTCCGAAATAGGCATGGATGCCCAAACATTATATAGAGTAACGAATGGGCAACTCTGTGCACAACCAGTGTGTTATGCCACCTCGGAGATCTGATTTCCATGGACCTCTCGAGCTTCGCTCTCAAGGTTACAGGGAATCAGAACCCCTCGGTGGCGCTACACACTGCTTGTGCATAGTTGCCTTTCCACTATTCTACAAGTTGAGATTAAGTGGCAATAAAAAATTACCTGGTTTTAAAACAGAAGAGATCATCGATTAGGTGAGATTTCAATTACATTTTCGTAGTTCGTGCTGCATTTTTTTCTAGAGTCATGCTTGAAGCCAGATATGGTCTTCAGTGCATCTGTTCCAGCAGTTACTGATACACAGTGGTGATGGACATGGCCAATCCACCTGTTTTCAAAAAGGCTATCAATTTGTGTTGAATGCATGCATGCACCCGGAACAAAGTACTATAGCTAGAAACTTGAGAGAGTAGCAGCTTTACTGCTGCTGCTGTATGCACAAACTGGGATAATGATCTCCAGTGCACATTGGCTCACCAGAGTCTGTAAGCCATGCTTATATTTGCTCTTTTTTTCTGTGAGATGTTTAATCTGTTTTTATGCCAGTGTATCTCATGTAGATAGATGCTGTTTTAACAATAGATTGTTTGACTGCTTCAGTTGATGTTGACAGTACAGTGATAATGTTTAGTTTTCTTCAAGTAACCTAAAAGAAGTTAATTGTCAAGAAACAGTATAATGTGCAAAAAAAAAACTAGAAAAAACCCTGATCATCACAGTTGAAAATACTGTAAAAAAAAAAATGTGTTGCCGTATTGGTCCTTGTACAACAAGATGCACCAATTGGGTGATTTGATACCTTTTATTGGACCAACAGAGATTACAGACAAATCTTAAACTTTTGACCTCAAACAGAGGTGGTCTTCAGAAGAAATGGCAGATCTTAACTCCTTTTTAAAACCCAGAGAGAAAAACATTTTACATGCGAGTGTGACAGTTGAAAACACTGTATATGATTTGAACTTCGACACTGGCAAATTGATAGTCTTCAGGGTTCTGGTCAAGTGAAGGGAAAAGCTGACCCTGTAATCTTCCCTTAATTCACAAAGAAATTGGCGTTTGTTTTCAAGCAACTTCCTTCCTTACATATTTTAATAGCATCAGGGGTACTGGTTCATACAAGTTCCGAACCTTCTGGAGAACCAGTGCCTTTTGCTAAATAAAAAAAACAAACAAAAAAAGAAACCTTGCCAAAATGTCTGAGGAGTTCTGGTAAATTTTTGAGTAGTGTGAGAGCTCTGTATACTCTTCCAGCAAATCTCAACCTTCAAAAAGAGAAGACTGAGAAAGAAGGCAGAGGAAGTGAGTGGGGAATAAGTACTCAGTGAGTTCTGTCCACAGTGTAAAAATTTTGAAAACTGTTTTCAAAACCAGTTAGTTAAACTGATGCAGCGTGTTCATACTAGACTGGCCCACACATTAGGACCTGTCTCCCAGGCCCCATCACCTGACATCCCTGGAGCTTACTTGGCTCTGCTGTCGTCCTGCTACAGGACCTAGCCAGTGGTGTCCAGTCATTGAAGTGTGATCTGCGAGGGACTGGGCCATCACTATGTAGCGATCGGAAGGGTTTTTCTCCGTTTTCTCCCTTTGGGGCCCATATATGTGTGGTGATACAATATGCGCACTCTTCTTCCGTGGAGATGCCCTCAGAGTCTGGGCGTTAGGTCCCCATTTCTTGCTGTTCAATGTCACTGCCACCTAGATTTTTCTAGGTGGCAGACCTAACCGTGGGACATGCTTTCCCCCTCCCTGAGGGAAGAGAGCTGTCTTATCGTTGTTCAATCCTTTCTCGCTCCCCCAGCTAATCCCTGAGCAACTCTGGCTGAGTCGTGGGTGTGGCATGCGGTGAGGCTGTAACCATTCGTGAGAATTGCTTAATGTGTCCACATTGCTGGTGTTAAACCAGTTTTCCCTGTAACTAATCCCTGTTGAATTCCAACACTCAGAACCTTAATTGTCTGCCTACACTGCAGGTAAAACTATTGTAAACCATTACAGCTGAAACCATTTTTGAGATGGGCCTATGTATGTTGACTACTGCTTATTAATCATTTGATATCTAGTACTTCTGTGAGTTGACTTTAACATAATTTCTTTTACTTGCTAATTGTGTGTGTATGTGTTTAAATGCAATTTTAAAAAAAAAAAAAAATGTTGAACTCAATCAGCTTGAGGCGACCATTTTGAATAAGGTTAAGCATGGAACATTTTCAACTATACGTTCTGGGAGGGAAGGAGTTTTAAACAAAGCCTAAAAAAAAACTTCCATATCTAATTATTTAGTTATTGAATTTATTTAAAAGTTGGTAGCCTGGAGAGGCACACTGAGCTGAGGCTCATTTCCAGGTGTGACCCGGGGAAGGGGATTTTTTTTTTTTTAACCAATTATTTTACCAGGTGAGACGCACTAAGCTGAAAGCTTGTTTGCAGGTGCAACCTGGGAGCACGAGGAAGTTAAGTGACTTGCTCAGGGTCACACAATTGGAATTAGGAATTGAAATTAGGAAATAGGAATTGGAGTATATACAGGGACTAATACAATTTTACAACCATACTACAATATACAAATTTACAACTAGTCAAAAAGTACAGAAAAGGTTAAAAATACAGGAGGCATAAGTAAATAAACAAATGTACAGGATACAGAAGTTGAGTGAGAAAAGTAAAAACAGGACAATCAATAAACAGTAAAAAATTGTTGAAACAGTCTTAATGCGTACATAGAGGGATGAAATGGCACATTATGTGTAGGTGGAGCAACTTCAGGAAAAAATACTAAAGGTGAGATTAGATCAAGCACAAGCAGGAGTCTGAGAACAGAGAATATTGGGATAGGGCTTTCTTTAGATAAGAAATGGAAGGTTAGTAATTAGGAAAGGGAGGGCGTTCCAGAGAGAGAGGGAAATCTGTAAGGGAAGGCAGCAGAGCCAGAGCAAGATGAGTAGTGACGGAGGGAGAAAGAGCGTGCGTCTCTAGATCAAAGAGGATAGGGGCCTCGGATGCAGAAGAGAGGAGAGAAGAGAGGTAGGAGAGAAATGATCCAAACCAGAATTTGGAGATGAGGAGAGACGAACACATCATACAGCGACAATGAAGAGAGGAAACGGATGAGTAGAAGGAACAGTGATGGGGGGGCAGGCGTTCAAGGTGAAACAGCAAAAGGCATTGTAGAGGGTGTCGAGCCTGGCATGAGAGGAGGCAGTGCAGTGCAGTGCAGTAGATAACATCAGCAGAGTCAAAAAAGGGTAGAATCATTTTGGCAAGGAGTTCACGACAAGCAGGCAGTGGGAGGGAGTCCTTATTTCTATACAGGGCTGCCAGTTTTGGGGTGAAGCTTAGAGTGAGTATGCTCGATGTGTTTTGTGCAGTCAAGTTGGCTGTCGAGCCATTAGCCTAGGTATTTGTAGTAGGGGACATGTTTCAATATGGAACCATCCAGGGTGGAGAAAGAGAGAGGGGAGGGGAGTGGTGGAGAGGTCGGTCAATTTCTGAAGGGTACCAAATGTCATAGACACTGTTTTCTTGACATTTATTGTAAGGCAATTGTCCTGAAACCAGTGGGGGACTGGGTGAAAATCAGTATGAAGCTGGTATTCAACAACAGGAGCAGAAGGACCAGAGGCATAAAGAACTGTATCGTCAGCGTATGTCTGCATGCAGCTACAGCGCAGGCTGGCGGGAGGTCACTTAGGAAAATAGAGAAGAGTATCAGGCTCAGGATGGAGCCTTGGGGGACTCCAGCTTGGATAGGGAGGAGAGAGTGCACCACCTACAGGGACTCGTTGAGAACGGCAGGAGAGGTTGGATTTAAACCAGTTAACAGATGAGGCAGGGAGTCCAGTGGGACTGAGCTTGTGAAGTAAGAGGGAATGAAAGACAGAATTGAAAGCCTTGGCTAGATCTACAGTATGAAGATGGCTGGAGTTATGTGGCCTTGGTCCATGCTGGAGAGGATAGAGTTGGTGACTCAGAGGAGAAAGGTGACTGTTGAGCAGTTAGCTCTAAAACCAGACTGGTAAGGGGAAAGAAAGTCAGTGGAGTTTAGAAAATCAGTAAGGCGAGAGGAAGACAAGGGATTCCTGCAGTTTGGCCAAAGAGGGAAGAAGGAATATGGGACGATTGTTAACTGGTGCATAGGGGTCCCCACCTTTGCAATCTTTAGGCGTCAGGGATTGAGCAAAGGTTAAAAGAGCAGTTCAGGAGCTGGGCAAGAGGGAATGATGTGGCTGGGGCGGAGATGTGTAGAAGAAGGCTTAAATAACTACCAAAATTAATCATGGCTTTGTTATAACCTTTCACAACCTTTTGTGGTGCTCGCTCATCCCTAGTCTGGGTGTTGTGTTTAAAAATTAAAAGATATACAAATAAATGAACAAAACAGATTTTCATTTGGAGTCCCTATTGCGCTGCACAGCTGATGTTTTCAGAGTGTCTAATTATAACCCCACGTCCTCCTCTTCTGTTCTGTCCACTAAAATTCCCTCATCCTGTAATGTTTTCAGGTTGCTAGCCTCTAAGTGAATTACCTTACACTTCCTTGCATTAAATTTCAACTGCCATACCCATGACCATTTCTGTAGTCTTTCCTGGACAGAAAGTGTGGGTAATGGCTAAAGTTATTAAAACTTTTAAATGTGTTATGCATTTTAATTTTCTAAAAGCTTTTAGTAGGATGTGGCAACTGTTGAAAAAGTCCATAGCAGAGTAGAACGCAGATTTCAGGAATTTTTCTCTGATTCTGAAACTCTTCATCACGTAACACTTGCTGGTATAAAATCAAAATGTAAACATCTGTAAATGTTCTTTCTGACTGCTAGTTGCAGAGCTGAGATACTACTGGGATCTTGTGGGAGGGAAGATCCCAGTGGTACCTCAGCCCTCCAGTAACCAGCACTAGGAAAGAGAACGAGATTCTCACTCGGCACAGCATGGGTGATCTAACTGAGAAAACTAATAGCAAACATACAGGTCAGGTTCTGACAGTGTAGTAGAAGCCACAATGTCAGAGTTAAATAAATTCTTCAGAAAACATTACAGCACTTTGAAACCCACATTCAGTTATTTACTGTGAATAAAGCGCTGCTAGCTGAAATTTTCAGTACTGGCCAACATCCACAGAGGCACTTAAAACATTCGGTAATCAGCAAATTCAAACTGTTGTCAATCACTATAAAACAGTCCTACAGTCACACAGAGTTGACATAACTTTGGTTATGCTTGAGTGGCTAGACTTCAAAAAGCATGTTCTTAATTTGTTGTCTGTTGAGAATTGTAGATCTCTTAAATTGTGGCAGACAGTCATTCTTGCAGGCATGAACGCACAGCACTTCTGAAATGTGCTGGCTGTTCTCAGGATCCTTCTGATTCCCTTTCACACAGCACCTGCAGAAAGATGCTTCTCCGTAATGGGAAGAATAAAAAATGATTGGCGAGTTGGTCTGCACCCAGGTACCTTTCATGAGTCCCTTTATAGACCCCAGCTCACTGATTGCAGACCTGAAGGTGCCATTACATTGTAGTGGAAAAACGGCAGAGAAGGCCGACTACAAAAGCTTATGGCTCCAGAACACTGCCTGTGTCTGCTACTACTAGTACTGATAAAGATCACAAAGAACATGGTGAGGCTTGGTCCAGTGACGACGACACTGAAGTTAGGTAACATAAATGGGGGCGGCATGTAAATAATTTTTTAGGCATGTTAATTCACTGCTTATATGCCCAAGTGGGCATGTACTTTTTTCATGAATTTCTTACCCTGCTCATGGTTGTTACACCCTCCTCACTGTCCACTCTTCCACAGATCTTTTTATCAGAGTTCTCAGATGTTAAAGAGGTAAAAAGTAGCCGCCCCAGTGGCGCTGAGGGCTGAGGTGCTGGTTGCCTTACCTCACGCTACCCCGGCAGCCCGTGTTTGGGAACAAGCACAGGCCGCGGGGGGTCAGCAGGGGAGGAGAAGGATTGAGAATCCGATGGACTGCTCTCCTCCAGGGAAGAGGGACCTCAGTGGTCGGCACTTGTCTGCTCCTTAGTGGAGGCTGGGGGACAGAGCGCCACGCTGCAGAAGGGGGAAGAGTTGGGGCAGATGCTTGAAGGGAGCACATGCGGATGCGTACGCGCTCCTCTCTGTGGGCGTCATTGCACGCCCCAACTCCTGGGAGAAAACCAGGAAAACGAAGAGCCACGGCACAATGATGGAGGGTGCTTCGCAGGCTACACTCCCAGCCAGCCACGGCGCTGGCTGCCTACTGAATCCGGGCCCCAATGGGGGTTGGGGAACCCCGCCGAGGGGGCAAGCCTGGGAGTTCGGGTCAGCTTCGGATGGTGGACGAAGGGTAACGGGGCTGGGGGCTCCCTCCAGATGACAGCTGGCTACGAGAAAGAAATAGCTAAAATAAAATTAAAAAAAATTTAGAAAAAGAGGGAGAAGGTGGGGTACTGCAGGAATTGGTTCTGTTGCCCAGCCTCTTTAACATATTTATCTGTGACAGACGTTTTCTCAGATGATACGAAGATCTGTGGTAGGGTGGACAGCGAGGAGGGAATCGGGGCACTGAGGAAGGACTTGGGAAGACTGAAAAAATAGTCCAAGATCTGGCAACTGAACTTTAATGCAAAATAAATGCAAGGCAGTGCACATCGGGAATCAAAACCTGAAAACACAGTGCTGGATTGGGTGAGGTGGGGGACTAGTGTTAGAAAGCACAAAAAAAGAAAAAAAATCATGATGTGGGAATGTTAATATCAGACAGCCTGAAATCCATGGCACAATGCAACATGACAGTGGGGAAGGCAAACAGAATGCTGGGTTGCGTAGGAAAAGGAATCGCTAGTCGAAACAGTGAGGTGATCCTTCTGCTGTACAGATCCCTGGTATATTTGTACCTGAGTACCACGCATGGTATTAAAGTGCCTGTACCTATGGAAGGACTGTGTGAGGGTGGATCTGATTAGAGAAGGATAACCAGAATGATCCAGGGGATGGATGGATGGATGGGGGAAGAAGAAATGCAAGGAGAAATTGCAGGACCTCAACACGTTACACCCTGGAGACTAGAAGGAGAGGTGAGACATGATAGGGACATACAGATACCTGCGTGGATTAAACAGGGTGTCCTGCAAGGAACTGTTTATCTTAAGCATGAACACGAGCATGTCGGGAAATTAACTTAAACTGGCCAGGGGAAAATTCAAGAAGGATGTCCACAAGCACTTTTTACAGAAGGGGTGGTAAAAAAGTGGAACAGACTGCCAGGGGAAGTGGTATTGTCCAGATCAGTGGGGGAAGCCAAGGAAAAATGAGGAATGCACATGGCCATAGCAAGGGTGGTAGGTGACAAAGGGAGAGGGACTGCTAGTAAGGCCAACTTAGGGGATGTAGGTTGGGTAGGCAGACTGGATTGTCCACTGGGCCTGTTTCTGCTGTTGTACTCTGTGTTTTTATGTCATCTGCGAAAAGGCAGATCTTACTCCAGATGTCTTCCCCAGTGTCACAAAAAAGGACTAATCCCTGTGGCACCCAGCTGGTGACATTGACATCCCTTACCCCCGAGCACTGTCCATTGAGCACAACCCTCTGGGTTTTCCCCAATAAGCCAATTCCTTACCCATCTTGTAATCCTATCCCCCATCCTGAGCTCAGTCAGCTGCTTCATGAACTGTCCATATGGAACAGAGTCGAAGGCTTTACTGAAATCTAGGTACAGAATGTTTACTGCCTGACCCTTGTCCATTGCCTACATCACCCAGTGAAAGAAATCCATCAGGTTTGCCTGCCACAGCTTTCCTCCTGTGAACCCGTGTTGCCTAATCTCCCGAAATCCATTTACCTCCAGGAATCTCATGAGCCTCTCCTTCGTTATAATCTCAAGTAATGTCCCCACTACCTGAGTCCATATCCTCAACCCGGATATCCCTTGCACCTATCTGAGCTTACCTCCTGTTTTACCTACCATGGACCCCCACCTGCCATCCCTTGCCACCCCCCAGCTCCCTCCAACTCCTTCCCCTCCATACTCCCCCAACACCTCCCCTTTCCACCCATTCTCCCCCCAAATATTCTTCTCCCAATCCCTTTCTCTCTCTCCCCCCACTCTCTTTCTCTCTCTAATCTACCCCATCCACACTCTCCCCTTTTCTTTCTCCTACCCTTTCCGATACTTCTACCTTGACAGTCCCTCTGGGCAGCTATGCCATACATTGCTAATTGGGAATCTCTTCCCCCTGTTTAATTTCAGTTGTCTAGGTTACTCAAATGAATTATTTATCTATTTTCTGTATTACGTAGCAATCTTATGTTTTGTGTTTATTTAGTTTTTGTTGACTAGGTAAGTGCACTAGACAAATCCTGCCTATTTTCCGGCACGACTCTGGGGAGAGGGATACAGATGAATGCCAACTGACCTTGAACCAGATTAAGCTGTTTGTGGTATTTTTTAGTGAATGAGGGAAATTTGGCCAGGACACTGGGGAAATTCCCCTACTCTTTTCGATAAGTGCCATGGGATCTTTAACATCCACCTGAACTACCACCAATCCAGGCAGATGGGAGCTCGGTTTAACGTCTCATCCGAAAGACGGCACCTCAGAAGTGCAGCACCCTAATCATGCCACACTACAGTGTCAGTATTGGGATATTAACCCAAGTGCCAGATGTGGGAACTGAACCCACAGCCCTCTGATCTCCCGGCCTCAGAGGCGAGTGTGCTACCTACTGAGCCACTGACACCGTTAACTATCAAGTTTTTGTTGTGTCTCTGCTGTTTTATGTCTTGACGTGGAACCTTAGTAAAAGAGTGTATACTCAAAGGTTGTTTCCGAATATACAGATACTAACATACTAAAGAAGCCAGCAGAATAGGCCAAATGGTCTGTCTTGTCTGCTCGAAAGCCAGCAACCTAATGGCAGCTCGCCTTACCACCCCCCAAGCCCCCAAGAGGGTCCTTTTTAGTTTGTTTCCCCTTGTACATATCCCACCCCCTCTTGAATCCCTCCACTGTGCCCTCCTCCACCAGGCTCCCAGGCAGCGCATTCCATGGTTTCACCACCCTCTCAGTGAAAAAATGTCTCCTATGCTCCCCTCTGTAGTTTTCCCCCTCAAGCTTCCACCTATGGCCCATGGTTATTCCCCCCCTTCTTAAGCCTAAAGAGCTCCTTGGTTCCACTCCTGGTTATTCCTTTTACATACTTGAAAACCTCTGTCATATCTCCCCTATCCCTCCTCTCCTCCAATGAGTAAAGCCCAAGCTCCTCTAGTCTCTCCTCATAAGGCTTCCCTCCATGCCCCAAATCATCCTGGTAGCTCTCCTCTGACCCTCTCCAGCAGTGCTATGTCCTTCTTCAGATGAGGTCTCCAAACTGTACACAGTACTCGGCCATGCCTGACCACAGACATATACAGAGGGAGGATCACCTCCTCCTCTGGACGTAATTCCCCTGGCTATGCAGCCCAGTATCCTGTTTGCTTTGGCTGCAGTTCTTCTACAATTTTCAGAGTTATTCATTTTGACGTCTATCACTACCCCTAAATCCCTTTCTCCCAATATGACTTGCAGTGTGATCCCCCCACAGGGTGTATTCATGACCCGGGTTATTTACCCCCAAATGAAGTACCTTACATTTCCTAGCATTAAATTCCATCCCTAACTCCTTGACCACCCCTCCAAAGTATCCAGATCCCCTTGGACCACCTCCCTCGCTTCTTCACAATCCACCAGAACTCCCAGTTTTGAGTCGTCCACAAAGAGACTCAATCTATTCCTAACCCCCCTCCCTATATCTGAGACATAAGCGTTAAACAATAGCGGCCCCAATACCAAGCCCTGAAGGACCCCACTGATTACCTTCCTAGGAGAGGAGAATATCCCTCCCACCATTACCCTCTGTAAACGCCCCAAGAGCCAATTTTCAACCCAATTTAGCTCCTGCCCTCCCACCCCCATCTCTCCCAGCTTTATTAATAGCCCATAGTGTGGTACTGAATCAAACACCTTGCTGAAATCTAGATATAGGACATCCACCGGCCTATGTCTATCCAAGGCCCCACGTCACCCAGTCATAAGACTCTACAAGATTGGACTGACATGATCTCCCCGGAACAAAGCCATACTGTTTATCATCTTGATGTCCTAACCATTCTAGCTGCCTCCCAATCCTCTCCTTGATAAAGCCCTCCATTACTTTGCCCACCACAGACTTTAGACTTACATGTCTATAATTCCCCTTCTCTTCTCTGGACCCCCCTTATGAATAGGCACTGCATAAGCCACCCTCCAGTCTTGGGGCACCCATCCTGTTTGCAAAGAGATATTAAAGAGTGCAGCCAAATAAATAAATAAAAAATAAATAGACATCTGGATGAGTGGTCTATAGTTTCTTGGTTAAATTGTACTCCTGCTCTTGTGCAGGGGTACCACATCTGCTGTTCTCCGGTCCTCTGGCACCTCTCCAGCACTGAGTGGGCAGTTAAGGAAATCCATCACACTGTGGTGACTTCTAAAATGAATGCTGCCCCCCACCCAACCCACATTTGATGACACATTCAGGCAGTGGTCCCTTATCCTCCACTGTAAACACAGAGCCAAAGTACTGGTTTAATATGTCAACTTTACCTTTATCCCCCTCCTTCCTGAGGTGTCAGCGTGGCTCAGTTGATAGCACATCCGTCTCTGGACCAGAGGGTCGTGGGTTCTCGTCCCACACCGGGATTGGGCTCGCACCTAAAATCGCTGGCATCCGAGTGCAGTATTGGGGGGTGCTGTACTGCTGGGGTGTACCGTCCTTCGGATGAGACGTTAAGCCGAGGTCCCTTCTGCCCATCCTGGTGTTGTCCTGGTGGGTGTCCAGATGGAAGTAAAAGAACCCAGGGCACTCTTCGCAAAGAGTAGGGAACATTCCCAGTGTCCTGGCCAACATTCCCCTTCCCATAAATCGGTTCATGTAATTATCCAGGCTGTGTGTGGGTGATGATGTGCAATATGGCTGCCACCACACATTCAGTCACTTCACTACCAGTCTAGCATTGCTTGTAAAGCGCTTTGGATGTATGAAAAGCGCTATATAAATGCTGATTGTTCTTCTTCTTCTTCTTCTTCTTCTTCCACCGTTCTTCTTTTCTCAGTCTAACTATCTCCTCCTTGGATTTGCGTGTCTTTAGTATGTAACAAAATAATGCTTCCCCACCTTCTTTATTCTCGCAGCTAGGTCAGCCTGTTGTCCAGCTGCAGGCGGGTCAGTGCCAGGTCAGTCCTTCGCCTCCTTGGGCTAATGGCGGCTGTGATTCTGACAGTCCCTCGCGCTCGGCTCCACATGAGAATCTCTCAGTGGACACTTCGATCTCAGTGGGATCAGCTAGTGGACGACCTAGATCAACTTGTCCTGGTCTCCACTCCCATGGCTCGGGACTTGCAGTGGTGGATGGTTCAGGAGAACCTCTGCTGGGGAGTTCCCTTCAGTCTCCCTTTCCCCTTACAGACGTTGACTACAGACGCCTCTGGTGAGGGTTGGGGAGCTCATCTTGGTCCTCACAGGACCCAGGGTTTCTGGTCCAAGCTCGAGAAGTCCCTCCACATCAATGTGCTGGAACTAAGGGCAGTACTATATGCTCTTCAGGCTCTTCATCTGTATCTGTCTTCAGGTCACCTGGCGGTACAGATGGACAATGTGTGTGGTCTGGTACATCAACAAACAGGGAGGAACTCGTTCCTACCCCCTTTGCCGAGAGACGCTGCAAATCTGGGATTGGGCAGTACAGCACAACCTTCACCTCACGGCATCTCATGTCCCGGGGATCGAGAACACACTGGCAGGCAGGCTAAGCAGGTCATCTACTCTAGCTCACGAATGGGAACTGGATCAGGGAGTTACAGACGACGTCTTCCTATGCTGGGCAACTCCACAGGTAGACCTGTTCGCTTCCCCCAAAACACAAAACTTCCCGTCTTCTGCTCGCTCGCTCCAGGACGCGGCATTTTTTGGAGAGACGCTTTGTCTCTAAACTGGAAGGGCAGATTCGTCTATGCCTTTCCCCCGATTCCACTGATTACAAGGGTCTGCAGAAACTCTGTTCAAAAGGAGCTCGAATGATTCTGATCACTCCTTTCTGGCCCAGGCAAATTTGGTTCTCTTTTCTGCAACAGTACTCAGAGGAACCTCCTCTTCCTCTTCCTGAGTCGCTATTTTTGCTGACCCAGGATCAGGGGACCCTGGTCCATCCAGGCCTCAAGTCCCTTCAGTTGCACGCATGGCTCCTGCAGACGTAGCTCAGGCCCGATTCGGGGTTCCTTCCCCGAGTAGCTGAGATTCTGGTGGAGGCCAGGAAACCCTCAACCAGATCTACTTATGCCATGAAATGGAAGCGGTTCTCTATTTTGGCTGCCTCCAATGATGTTGAGCCCTTCTCATACTCTGGCGGCCGACTTCTGGATTACCTACGACACCTCTTCGATCTGGGTCTCAGCCATTCATCCTCAAAGGTTCACATGGCGGCCATTTCGGCTTATCATGTCCCCTTTGCAGACAGAATGTTTGCTCAGCTGGAGGTCTCTTAAGACTTTTTTGAGAGGCGTCCTTCACTTACGACCCCCTATCCAGGTTCCTGCCCCTCCTTGGGATCTGAATTTCATTTTAGAGAAACTTACTCTGCCTCCTTTTGAACCGGCAGCCTCAGTGGACCTAAAGTTCCTTTCTTGGAAGACTCTTTTCCTAGTGGCCATTACTTCTGCTCGACGGATTTCCGAGCTTCAGGCCCTGATGGGTAAAATCCCGTATTTGATTTTTCGCAAGGAACGTGTGGCTCTGCGTACCAACCCTAAGTTTCTCCCTAAGGTGGTAGCAAAATCGACTCTGAATCAATCCATAGAGTTGCCTGCCTTTTTTACGCAGCACTCCAACCAAGGAGAGTACCTCCTGCATACTTTGGATGTTCACCGAATTCTGAGATACTACACTAACAGGATGATGGATCTCAGAAAGACTGATAAACTGTTCGTCTCTTTTGCCCATAAAAGAGAAGGCAATGCAGTTTCTAAGCAATACCTATCGAAATGGTTGGCTCATTGTATCACTATCTGTTATGACAAGTACAAGACCCTGCCGGGTCAAGTTAGAGGCCACTCCACCAGAGGGGTCGCTGCCTCTGCGGCATGTTTCAAGAATGTGTCAGCGGCTGCCATTTGTGCAGCTGCCACTTGGACTTCTGTCCATACCTTTATGAAACATTACAGTTTGGACATTGCCTCTCGCCGTAGAGCAGGCTTCGGCTGGCTGTTTTGCAAGGCCTCCTTTCCTAAGGCCTTCACAACCAGAGGGTCTGCTTCTGAGTAGCTCTCCCCCATTTGCTTCTCCTTGTTCCAGACTGCTTGGGACTCAGTCCTATATGTATTACTGCAAGAGCCCTCTCAAGTAAGATAGTACAGTTACATAAGAACTTACCGTGAACAGTAGATCTCGAGAGGGCTCTTGCAGTAGGTAATACCTTCCCACCCTCCATCCCTCTAAGCTTTTCAGCTCCTTTTCCATGAAGGAAATATCCGCTTCTCTCTTGTCTTGCCTTTGACGGAAAAATTGGAAGGCAGGCGTGGGGACCGCCTCTTTATACTGATGCCGCATGATGTCGGTTACCTGACGTGGGGGCGGTCCCCCACCAGAGACTGATAGCTAGAAATTTTTCTGTTGGGTCCTGACGCCGACCGGCATCAGTCCTATATGTAATTACCTACTGCAAGAGCCTCTCTCGAAGATCTACTGTTACAGTAAGTTCTTACGTAACTGTACTTTCAGTCTCCAATGTTGCCTTCTTTACTGTCTCTTATCTGCATAAGATATTACTCCCAGTTATTGTCTGCCTGTCTGGTTTTATATTTTTTGAAAGCCTTACCTTGATTAAATTAGTCCAAGAACATAACAATTATATCTAGAAACATGGACTTTGACGACAGATAAGGACCGCTTGGCCCACCCAGTCTGCCCATTTCCTTACCTGTTGGATAAGTTGCAGATCCTAGTTAACCAACAGCCTACTTCCTCCTACCCCCAACTAGAAATGCTTTATGTCTGTCCCATGCATTCTTGAATTCCCCCACTGTTTTTGACCTCACAACCTCAGGAAGGCCTTTCCATGTGTCCATCACCCTCTCCTTGAAAAAAATACTTCCTCACGTTGCCCGTGAGCCGTCCCCCCTCTAAAAAATAACTTTAGTAATATAAGAAAATATGAAAAAGATTACTAAAATCAAGTTATAATTTCCCACTTAAGTTTGTTGTGCAACTACTATATACCCCCTCATTTTTATCATTAGGCAGCTAGCAGCTCCCATTTCCTCACAAATGCTGCACTGCGGACCTTCATCAAATGCTGGGTCTCCACTGTATTGTTTTCCAGTACAGTGCAAGCCACTTACTCGAGACGCAGATAATCAGGACATCCGCTTTATTGGGACGTCCCACTGGGAACTGATTAAATGGCTTTACATTCAATGGTCTCCTCATCCTTTATGTGGGAATGGGGATGCAGGATTATTGGGGCGATTCAGTCAGGCATTAACGGGTTGTCAGCTTTCTACTCGCACATTCTCCACACTCCACTTCCTAGCCATGCTCACCACTGCTGCCATTAATGGGCTGTTGAGCATGTGTGAATAGTGCTGTGAATACTGCTGTCAGCCTCTTTCACGTGCGTGTTCTCTGCTCCATTCCCTGATTCTCTACGCTTTGTAACAGATTCCCCCACTTCTCCCACCACAGCAGAACACTCCTCTACCTGACTGAGCCTCTGACTGACAGGTAAAATAAAAAACACAGACTTTTTGGTTTTCTCCTTTACCTTTGTGAACTGCATTGAGCCTCTGATTCTCCCACCACCGGAGAACCCTCCTGGATCTGGTTGTACAATTCCATCATGCTCTGCGAACAGACTGGCTGAATGAACTGAAAGGGGGATTAGCAGCTTGTACCCTTGTTTTTTGCTACTGAGAGGAGAGAGAGAAAGAGTTCCCAGTTTGCAGTTGTCACTGAGAGAGGAGACTAGTTGAGTGGACTGAGGGGTTGGGGGTATTAGCAGCTTGTGCTCTTGTTTTCTGTCACAGAGAGGAGAGAGTTCCCAAACAGAGTGAACAGAATTAATTGGTAGGGGAAGGGGGGATTTTATCAGCTTATTCCCTTTTATTTATTTAGTTATTTGTTTCTTTTCACTGAGAGAGGAGAGTTCCCGGTTTGTGATTAGTGATCGAGAGTTGCCAGGTCCATGATTGTGCTATCTGAGCATCCTCAAACTTTTCTTGACTTTCCCTGACTGAGATACTGAAGCTGAAGCCGGTAGGAGCACTATTATTGTTGCCTTACAGTTAGGAAAGGCTTGGGAGACCACAATTAGCCTGAATCCCATACAGTGCAGTAGCTAACAGTTATTGGGTGCAGTTTTGCTATGTGTGGCAAAGCCATTTTCAGTAGCTTCTGATAAAAGAGACGTCTGTTTAATCGGGACAAAATGCCCGCCACTAGAGTGTTCCGATTAAACGGCTTCTACTGTAAATATTTTATTGAAAGTTTCAATAAGATTTAAAACATTTATATAATGACATAGCTGTAAAAGTGAAAAAGGCATACCAGATCATGTTGCAGTATGAATCGGAGACATGGCAATAAACAGTACATGAACAGTAAAACTATGATTAATAAATACTTTAAGAAACGCTGGACCTCGTGTTGTATGGATAGAGGACAATAATTTCTCACTGAATGTTAAATCTGAAAGGTAGCCATATGTGACTTTATATGGTTCATAAATTATACATTGAAATCGCAGAAAATACAAGTATCATTCATTCGTGAAGACTTATCCATATACAGTGTAACTAAAGGGGACCCAATAGAATGGAGAGTATTCATCTTGTTTTGACCCATATAAGAGAGTCTTTCATTTTCCACTAAAGTCATAAGGGCCTCTAACCATCCATTGACAGAGGGTACTATTTTTGATTTCCAGATCAAAATAATTTGTCATTTAGTTTCTAGAGCAGTTGGTCAAAGCCATTGTTTATTATGCAGTGGGTTCTGAAATTGTAGTAACTGATTGGTCATCTGGCATCTTTACCCATGGGTAAATCCCACCATAACCCACAGATAAAGTGGTAGCAGACCAATCTACTCTAATAACAAAAAAAATAATAATCGGTGCATTCTGCATCCCCTAAAAAGTTTGGATTCAGACGCCATCTTGTCTTTTGCTAAATAAATTGAAACCCAACTGAAGCCATCATTTTTTTCACTAAAAAAACACCACAATATATATACACAAAATACTGCTCAAAACCCACAAAGCAGACCACCATGGAGCTCACATGCTACTTTTACCATACAAATGCCAGTGCCTCAAGCAATGGAATGCAGGCCATACTCAGACCGTGGATCTTTGTCCACTTCATGTCACCTACTGACCACCACTCACCTGCACACCACTCCTTTACCCACATCACCACCAACCTGAGACAATCACAACCCCTTGATCGAGCTCCTATTAAAAAAAAAAAAAAACCTCCTGTAGCACCTTCTACCTCAAAATCGGTATTTTTGTTACTCCATTTCAGCTGCTCACAAGACTCTTCTTACCATGATCATTCCCCACGCTGATCTGGCGCTTCCTCATGACGATCTTTCACGCAGCTTACTGTCTAGCGGCTCCTTTCACAGTGCTGAAACCTTGCTACTGCTTTTAAACAAACACAACACACACAACACATTTTCAAAAAATCTGTCTGTGTGCATCCAGTCATTTTGGGGTTGGGGGCAGGCCACAGCTCCTTCCATGTTCTACCTAGCAACACAAGACTACTTGGCTAGAGAAGAAGGATATTACTATAAACAATTAAAGGAAAAAAAATGTGTAATATATTACACTGTTTAATAATTTTCAAAATAAGTTTTACATTGCATAATCGCAATGATATACTCCAAGGTGTGGGTTATGGTGGGATTTAGCTACTTCTGTTGTGGTCAAGTCACTCAGCCTGTGGGGTGACTGAACCACACCAGAAGGGCACGCGCCACTCCCGTAGATCTTTACATCAAAAGGGATCAATTTGTAAATAGTTTTCTGCTTTTCCACCAGATTCCCAAATTTATGTTTAGTGTGTGTGTGATAATGCCTTGTAATGTATATTAATATTAATTCTATACTTAAACCTTAGGCTGACAGAAGATTTAGAACGTATATGTTTAGGACGTATATACATGCCAGCAGCACAGCAAGGGTTAAGTTGTAGACTCTGTATTAGATCTTTATGATAGTGGGCAGAGTTCAAATTATAAACTGTTACCCTCTGTTTGAGTTCAGATGCCAATGACTAAAATTTTAAGGCTGTTTTTGCTTTTCAACAGAAAAAAAAAAAGTTAAGTAACCTACCATTTCCACCCTAATGTATACCATGCTCTCATCCCAAATCGCAGCTTTAGCGATCTTGGGCATGTTATTTAATTTGAAAAACTTGATTATTTCAGACCCATCCCATTTATTAAAAATGAGATTATGTAGAAGAAAGGTATTAAATTTCTACCTACCTACCTTGTGTAGATTGGATATTTAAGCAATAAACCACAAGGGGATGTGGGTTATCGGGGGACTTACCACGGCTGGAATGGTAAATCCTCACCAGCCGTGGTAAATCCCCCGATAACCCACATCCCCTTAGTGTCTTATTGCAATTATACAATGTGTATTTTTAGTATTTGTGTAAAGAAAAGTAGTGTTTTGTGCTAGTTGAAATGGTATTTTATGGAATTTATTTTTGCGGCCCAAAAAATAGTTCCCATGCTGGTAGGTTGAATATTGAGTAAATGCTGCTCCCTCCCCTCCCGGATACAGTCGTTTATTGTGAAAAATTTTATTAGCAGGCTGAGGGTATTAAAAATTTTTTTATAGGGATTCTGGAACTATTTATGACTGATACGGTTGCCGGTAGCGTCGCGGGAAGGGAGAGAAGACAAAGCCGCGGTGTTCCGTTATGAGAGAAGCTGGATGATTGCAGCGTGTGGGTTTCAGTGAGCTGGGTGTGCTCAGTGACAGCTTTGAATAAGTTATGAGTGACAGGGAGTGAAATCTGAGACACAGAGGCAGATACTGGATTTTTTTCTTACTCAGACAGTGTGTTTCTGAGAGCTGGTAATAACTTTTAGACAACAGACTACGTGTACCGAGCACGAACAGAACACCGCGTGTCAGTTTGTTTCTAGTTCATGTGTCATTTCCGGTACAACTTTGGAGGGAAAAATGCAATTACAGTGGTGTTCGGGGGGGATTTGTTTACAAGTGCTGTTTTTTTACTCATAATTTAACGATTACTGAGGAAGAGAGACACAGTGATTGGGCCAGCAGCCATGAGTCAGACCGGGACTGAGTGGAGCCGGAGCGGAAGCGGGAGTTGAGTGAAGTGAGGAGGGTGCAGCGGTACAGAATTGTGTACAGATGCGGCTGTCTGGCACCTTTTGCGTGGGTATATCGTAGGATTTACCACGGCAGAAAGGTGCCAGCCAGCCAATGACAGCAGAGGATTTTATCTGCTTTTGAATGTCCTTGGTATAATAATAGATAAATAACTATAGTATGCTCCCCGAAGATCAGCAAGGCCCCATTTGTTGCTTATTGTGTACAGCTTTCCAGTTTTTTGTTGTTTATCATAACCTGGGTTTGTAGTCCAGCACAGGGTCCAAACTTCATTAAAGCCCCCCCCTCCAAAAAAAAAAAAAAACAATAAAGTGAAAGTTTGTGAATGAAAGTTAGAGATAGGTTGAGATAGTTTTGCATAAAAGAGTGGGTCTTCTTTATTAGTCCCATAAAGACAACATAGAGTATAGGGAATCCCTTTGACTGCACAAGCAGCTAGGCTACACTCCTGCTAATGCAGATTTAAGAAGACCAGAACACATCCTCATCACTTCAACCCTCAGGCTCTGAAACACACTGGGCACACAGCCTGAGCTTGTACGCTGCTCTGGGTTTTTCCTGGCTCGGCTCCCTTGCCAGCCACTTGGACACTTTCCATATAGCATGGAAACATTTACTGGTGGCTCTCTAAACCACCTATGAGCACTTCTGCTCCATAAGGGAATCTTCCTCATCAATCCCACGTCTGGGTACTTTCCTCAGGTACTGGCCAAGTACCTGAGAGAAAGCAACAGGTGTCCCAGAGCAAATCCGTAGAGGTGAATTTGGTTACTACTGATGGCGGGGGGAGGGGGGGTCTCCCACCTCTCGCTCCTGCAATTCATACACGGCCATTTCTCTGGACTGTAACACCACATCCTTTAAAACACTTTGCTGTGTAGATTCTTTTTAAATGTATTCACATTCAAGCTACTGTCTTTACATCCCATTTGTGCTGAACTTGAACATACTTAATAAGTGGCTGTGTTCCTTACTCTAGACCCCCCACAGAGTTAAGCAGGTCAGTCCCCACATCTTCCAAACTGTACTTGGCTGTCTTTTCCTGACCCCACAGTAACAGTCCCTTTGGTTTCATCTTGATTCAGGTGAAAACACATGGCCTTTTAGCAGAGCGAACTCACCCCTTGGTTGCAGGTGCCCCACAGTCGTTTTCTCCTCAAAGAACTCTCGTCCAGAGCTTCTGGTGCCTTAGCACAAACTTAAATCAGGCAGCTTCTTTCCCTAGCCGGACCGGGGTTGCCCCTGAAGCAGGCTGATTCCTTCCTCCCATCCCCGCAGGGATGGGGCCCTGAACCACTGAAAGCGGTCTCCACCATTTCAATGTGCTCTTTTTGTGTTCCCCTTCAGGTGAGAACACACACCTATACAACAAAAAAAATAGCTCTTTGACAGAGCTTAGAGCTCTGAGTGCCTGCTTACAGCAGAGCATCGCTTCTACTACAGACTGCAACAGAACTCACTTCAAATTCCCCAACGTTCTACTCTAACCTCCAACTGCAACATTCCAGTGTGGCTTATGCAGCTGCAACAGTTCTAAATGATGTCATCCCTCAGTCTCAGCTGAGACTGAGAACAGAGTGAGACAGTATTCATTTTACTGGAGTTTCACAAGCTGCCTTCCCTGCCTACCACTAGGTCTTACTGGGATTCTAGTAACCCCAGGTAACAGGGGGATTACATATGTCAGGACGACCGCATCTCCCACCTCGATCCCGTGGTCCGCTGCTCCATCTGCTTTAATTGCAACCAGTTTAAGGACAGACTTTAGCTGAACAGTCTGTTTTAGGAATCTCTGGAGACTGCTGCTGATCGGGTGGGTATGCGTAGATCAGAGAGATTGATCGATCCCACCCCCCAATGCAGTGCACTGACTTAACCTGACTAACAAACAGAGGAGCAGCTCTGCAGTAAGAGGTACTAATATTTAAATTCAGTCAGAACTTCAAGAAATAAAAGTAATCTGTATATTGAAAAACAGACGGGGTAACTTAACTATGTCATAGGGTGTTATTAAGGCAGACTGGATGGGTGTTAAGGCAGGATGGACTTGGTATTTTTCTGCCATCATTGATTGTCCATTTTTTGTGTTTATTCTAGTTCCAGCAAATACTTTGTCTGTGTGTGGTCTGTGACCGTGGATCAGAGACTGACCAATCCCCACATTGAATAGGCCCTTGGTATTCTTATGATTAAAAAAGTGGGGGTGCTTCTCCCCTACCCAGGAATCTGGTGGTGCTACCCCCCCCCCCAGCTCAATGCACCATGTGTACCTGTTTTCATCTGTTAAATGTTGAAGGGTCTGTAAACCTAACCATATAACTGTAGTAAATGACATAACAAACTAAGGCCCTTTATTTTAAAATAATGGATCATATGGGAACAGTAGGTGGCGATGAAAGAGCATCTGGTTGGGTGCTGGTTAAATGTTGGACACTTCTCTAGATGTGAGACAGCTGTTGACACGTCTGTTTTTCGTCATCCCCATAAAGAAAAAAGAACTACATTTCCCCATCATCCAGTTCTGGTCCTGATGTTAGTTCTAACGCAATACGAAGCAACGTCATATGTGGGACATGATTTCCTAACAGGTAGAAAACATGGCAGCTGTTATGAGTGTTGGCGTAAACCTGGAAGCTTTTTCTCAGGCTATTAACGCGATTCAGGCTCTCCGGTCCAGCGTAACCCACGTATTTGACAGCCTTAAAGATGGAATGAAGAACAAAGAGACCCTGGAAGACAGGGAGAAGGCTTTCATTTCGGAGTTTCAGGATAACCTGCATGCAGTTAACAGGGACTTGAAGTGAGTGTTAGACTCTCAGGAGTTTCCTAATTCTTCCTACATCGTTGCTGAACACTTATTATTTAAAAATTATCTTTGACAGTTTGTTTGCAGATGTAACTTGGGGGGAGGGAAAAATGGGAACATACTGAACCATCGAATGAAATACAAATCAATAAAATATAAGCGGTGCAGAATTTTACATGTTTACAATAAGAGGTACAGGACTCGTAAGGAGAAGTGTACACAGTGGAACATAGCTAATGCAAGACAAAAAAGATCAAATACTAGCAGAATCGGACCATTTACAATGAGTAGTCAGGTGCAGTCACAGTGGGGCTCAAGCAGAAGCTTGAGGGGCTGTTTAGCAGAGGGGATTCTGGTTTGCAGCAGCTGCCCAAGGCAAGGTTGTTCCACACCTGTGGGGCTCTGTAGTGCAAAACAAGCTGACCCAGTTACTTATGCACTTGAAGATGAGGAACTGGTTCCCAGCGTGGAAATGAAGGTCATGACTAGAGAGGGGAGCAGCGGTAAGCAGGATGGTTAAAGAGCTGGGATGGGTGTTGAACCACCTATAGAGGCCAAGATTTCTGAGGAGCTCCTTTTTTTTTTTTTTTTTTTAAATGTTTCTTTATTGACATTTTGTTGGTGACAGGTTACAGTACAGGTAACAGGAGCGAGCTCCCAGTAGGGGGCTAGCTTCCGAGCAGGCACGATAGACCATGTGGCCTATTCTGCTGGCTTTTGCTATGATACTATGAGTTTAGCACTTGTATAGTCCTGTATTACACCGGAAAATGTGACTGTTCAACATCTGCTAGTTTCACTTTGTACAGCAGTCAAACAATAACAACATTTACAAAAGTGTAACTTTGTTGACTTCTGGTTCTGCTTCGAGCAACAGTTGCAGTTTAAAAGTGGGATCCTACTCCCGACAGACTAAATCACCCTCCATCCATCACATAAATTGTATCTGAACCCAGTAATACTTATCCAGCGAGGAACAGTAGATGGGATGGCCTCGACACGCATGGAATTAGCAGCAGTAGAATGGAGCTATCTGCGGCTCTCAAATGCAGCCCCAGCAACTCTCCTTCCCAGGCCTCCGACTTTACTTTGGGCTTGGCTGTCTCAGCCTAAGCTAAGAGCAGTATGGCTGCTATATTGGATATGATACAGTGGATTGACACCAGCGTCTTGGACATAAGGCAAGACCTTAAGAAATTAGAGCAGTGCATGGAAGCCAGCCACAGAAAAACCTGTGCCCAAGCTAAAACAAGGTTAAGACTGCTTGAGCAGGGCAGTTCTGTTTTTTTGCAAAAGGGAGAGGGAGTTGACAGCATGGGGAGTGGATGTCGAGGCTCGGGCTAGCTGTTCTTATTACTGTTATGTATCACTTATTTCTTTGTACAATTTCGCAATGGTGAGTCTAAACACTACTCATTGGAGACCAGAAAAGGGGGCGGGGGAGAGAAGGCTGAGATATTTAATACTTGTAGTAGGCAGGGTAGGGTAGGGCATCAAAGTCAGAGCTGACTCATCTGTGAGCTGTTCTTAGGCAGTAGAGTGGCAATGCCGGGGGGAACACAAGGCTGAAACATTAAATGCTGGGGGGGGGGACAGGAGGCAAGGCTGAAATATTTAATTTTTGTAGCAGGCAGGGTAGGACATTCAAGTCAGAGCGGACTCATCTGTGAGCTGTTCGTAGGCAGTAAAGAGACTAGAGTGGCAACTGGGGGGAAGACACAAGGCTGAAATATTAAATGCTGGGGGAGAAGACAAGTGGGTGGAAGAGAAGAGACAAAGCAGAATTACTAAATACGGGGAGGGGGAGTGGAGACAAGGTATTAACAAAGTTAAAGTGGTCTCCTCTGCAAGCTGTTCATAGAGAGGGGCAATGTACTGGCTTGGTAGAAAACAGAACTGGCAGGAGTAGCTTTAAAACTGACCTAAAGGTAGGTACTGTTCCATACAGTGGGTGGTGGATAGATGGAAGGAAGAGCTTTCCTAAGGCTCTGGGTGACTGAGTCAGTGCAAAAATGGTTAATGGATTAAAAAGATGGGTGTTTGTGGAAAACCTTGGATATGTTGCAGGTACATGGTTATGGTACCCAAGTAATCATTATCTGCTGTACTGCACTCTGCAGCTGTTAACAGCCTTAATTTCCTGCCAGTGCTCACTACCAGCCTGGCAAGAAATTGCAGCACATAATATTATTCCAGGCAGTAGAGTATACAACATAAAATCAACCATTCTCTCTCCTAAGCTGGTCTCCGGGCTTCCTTACTTCTGGGCTGTACCTCCTGATGCTGATCCACAGGCAGGAATCAGACCTCTGTAGCAGGGGACATCCAGCCCTCCACTTCCTGTCTCCCTCAGTTTACTTCCTGCCTTCAGTCTGGCAGGTTCTCTCCAAGCAGAGCTCTGCCATGTGGCAGAGCTGAAGACAGCAGACTGTAAGTCAAACAATTTTGGTTTTCTGGATGTGAAAAATCTCAGCTGTGTTTAAGGATTCCATCATGGGTGCCAGTCTCAGCCTTGCAAGCTGCACAGTCTAGCCCCATTTTAGCTGCGTTGTTTTTCCCCGCATTTCCAGCACTCGGCTTGGAGTGCTCCTGCAGTGCAGTGAAAGGCTGTTTTGGGGAATCAAAACGGGCAACGGAGTACTTAAAAGGGATGATTGACCCCTTTTCTTCGTGTTGTTCTTTCGGGAGTGCTTAGGATCAGGGGAAAACGTTATTCTCTGGCCCCATTTTGTTGTGGTGCTTTTCTCCTGCGCTTTTCTGACCCAATTCTGAAACGCTCAGGTCAGAATAAGCAGTAGCCACCATTTTTTCTCGGCAGCGATGGTCTGGACTAGGGGAGTGAAAACGGCCCCGAGAGCTTCGAAGGACGTTATCCGTTATCCCTCAGTCAAGTGAACGTCCTGGGGTAAAAACGTCACCGGAGGATTCAGGGGGAATACATATCCCCTCGGCTTTTTCTCCCGCGCCTTTTGACCTGATTTTGAAATGTTCAGGTCAGAATAAGCGGCAGCCACCATTTTCTCGGCAGTGATGGTCTGGGCTAGGGGAGTGAGCAGCATAAGGGAGCGAAAACAGCACCAGAGAGCTTCAAGGGTTGCTATCCCTCAGCCAGGCCAAGTCCTGGAGTAAAAGCAGTGCCTGAGGACTCGGGAATACTTCTCCCCTCAGCATGGCAGTGTCAGCTTGTCATCAGGGAGCTCTTGTTGACGAGCACGGCAGGGTATGAGAGGCCCTAATCGGGAACAAGGGGACGCTTCCTCAGTGAGAGTTTAGTGCTTGAAGCAGTCTCTGTGACAACTCGTCAACGGCTGGCAATTTGATTACCTTAGCCGCTCGTTGAAGAGGGGCCTGCAGCACGGCTTAGCGACTGAACTACAGAACTAGCGATATAGCGCGTGAGGGGAGCTATTCCAGCAGCTTTTGCTCAGCGTTATATCCTCCCCCAAATCCGTCATGAAGGGATGCCCAGAGGGTTATCTGCATAGGCTCCCCTGAGGCTGGATCCCTGTATAGGCTACTAGGACTGAAATAAAAGTATGGAGGCTACTAGGAGTCAATTACAAGTATGAAATTTGGCTCTTGATGCCCAGAGGGTTATTTGCATAGGATACCCTGAGGCTGGATCCCTACCTAGTCTAGTAGGAGTAAAACAGAAGAATGGAATTTGGCCCTTACAGGACTAGCACACTTCTTAAAGGGCCAACACGTTAATCTCTGCTTCAGCTTGTAGTGTTATCCTCACACATGCCTTGACTAGCACACTTCTTAAAGGGCCAGCACATTAATCTGCACTTCAGCTTGTAGTGTTATCCTCACACAAGCCTTTCAGGGGCAGACAAGATCAGTGCTGCTAATGCTAATTCACTTTGGCTGGATCGCTGCACCTAGAAGGTATGGCGACATCTGTGGATGGGGAAGACGTTATAGAAGCATACCTGATAGCCCACAGGTCAAGCGGTGGTCACCAGAGGGACCCAGCAGTCCGCAGCCCACTCTGATACCAGACCTCATAAAAAGGTGAAATAGGGCCTCGCTTGGTTCCAGAATGCATTGACAGACAACCTGGGATCCCCAGATATAAATCACAGGAAGATAACACACAGAAGGAACACTAAAGCATTGCAGGATGCGTTTCTTAGGCTCCAGTTTATCCTGTTCCAGAGGGGGAGCAAGTGGGCAAGACCTTGCCCAAGATGTCACAGTCTGAATTCCCTTGATTCTCACCTGGCGGCTCCCATCCAACAGAAGCTGGTTTCTCGCCGGGCATCTTCTTCCACACCGGCAACAGCTTTCCCTACGCCTCCTACCATAAGGGAAATGGCTGAAGGAGGAGTGACAGCTCTCTAGGCTTCTGCCCTATCCAGTGCCTCAGCAGATAGTGCCCCAGCATATCTTAAGCCTTTCAGGCTTAGACAGAAGCAACCGCAAAAATAGTTAAACTACCTTAAAAGCTACCCTCTGAGATGGTCATCGGACAGGAATGGAGAGGCCCTCCCTCAAGGAGATGCTTTCAGTCCTCCACTCCTCCCTTAAAGTGGTTGCGAACAACCTGTTCTCAACACCACTGACGTGGCATTCCAGCGAGCTGATGAGCCACATATAAGCAAGCCTAGCCAATCTGTTTTTCCGCATGAGTCACAATACCGTGGGCCACTATCCTGGCATTCCAGCGTGCTGATGAGCCAGATGTAGATAAGCCCACCCCGCAATAGCCTTAGAGCGGGACTATTTTAGGCATTATCAGCAGATATCTCAAAGGAGGCTGCCAATTGCGCAGCAAGGGCCATACTTTATTTTACCTCGCCGTGACATTCTTAAGGCTGCAGGCATGGCACATGGACAGGTTGCCAAAGCTCACTTGTCGAATGCCCCCGACAACATTATCAGCAAATATCTCAAAGGAGGCTGCCAGTTGCGTAGCAAGGGCCATACTTTATCTCACCTTGCCTCGACATTGGTAAAGCTGCAGGCATGGCAGGTGGACAGGTCGCCAGAGCTCACTTGGCGAATGCCCCCGACAAGGGAGAGCTCCCATATGGATAGTCTTTAAAGGGGTGGTAAAGGTTCCCAGAGAAGTGCGGTGGTAAAAGTTTCCAGAGCAGTGCCGAAAACTTGACTGCCATTATTCAGGAGCACGTACAGACCCTGGACGCAGGGATCCAGTCAGAGTATTCAAGCCCAGGCATACTTGGAGGACACATTAAATCGGCCTTGGCAGACAATACTGGGTCATCTCTATCACCCAGCAGACCTTTTTAAGGGGGAACCTTGTCACGTGTAATCAGGAACTTGCTAAAAGTTGTTTTTTTTCCGGCACCCGCAAGTCTGCAAGATGTCTATTCGCATATTCCCGTGCAGTAATGTAACACACGCTATCCCAGATTCAGAATGGGAGACCAGTACTTCCATTTCCAACTCTACATTGCGGTCTTCTCACAGCTCAACCATGCATTATAGGCAGTGGCAGTAGCAGAGGTAGTCAGGTCACCTACGGCACAAGATTTCGGGATCTGTAATCGTTCATCAAGGAGTGTTGCAAGCTCCTCAGCTACCCGCTTATTTTTTCACACAGCTCATCAAGACGGATTAAGCCCTTTCTCCAGGGATGGTTCCAGAGGTCTGAGGTCATGAAGGGCCACAAGTTAGGCCATCCGCACTAATTCGGAATCGCAACCAATGCAAGGCTCAGGAGCTGGGAAGGACTCACCTGCATCAGCTGTCGACACCGGGCAGGGGATCGCTGTTGGGCACAAGATACAGTATAAGCATTTTCGGAGGGGGGAACAGTAGGCCATGCCCCGAGACACGCTGAACAGCAATTCCTCAATCCGGCTTGCGTCATTCCAACTGACAATCTGGCAAGGCTGACAGATACTGACCATAAGGAAAAATTGAGAAGCTGAAAGATGCTGAAGGAATCCCTTCTCTTTCAGGGGGTTGAGCACTACGGAACGATGTTTGTATCGGGACAGGAAAATGTCATAGCAGAATGACTCAGTCACAAAGGGGGTCGACCAAGGGATCGCAGTTAAAGGGTAGTGCCTCCCACATTCAGACAGGGTAGTGGGGCAATACTCAAACAGATCTTTTTCGCCTTCGGGCAGAACTCCAAGGTAAAACAATTCTGTTCCCTGGCCAAATAAGAAACAGCGGTGGCTCAGGACATCTTTTCCCCATAAACTGGGGCCTGTTCGGTCTCCTGTATGCCGTCCTCCAATACCGCCTCTGTCAAAAGTCCTCCACAAAGTGGCGTTGGACAGGACAGTCATGATTCTAGTCTGTCCCTTATGGTTTTTCCGCACTTAGTTGCTTCTCTTTCATTGGTCAGGGCGACCACTTTCAACATTCAGGTTCAGCCATGGGATTTCTCTATGAAGGTCCAGTTCTGTACCCCATTTTAACAACTGGTCTCCCTCTACACCTGGAAAGCGAGTGGAAAAAGCTTCAAGGAGCTATGCAGTACAGCTCCTGTTATTGACATGATGGGGTACTGGTGGGTCTCCTCTTCCTCCAAAGTGCATCATAGAATCTGGAGAAAATTTTGGTTCTGGCTTCATTACAGACACATACAAAAATAACACAATATAAGCGCCGGTACTACTGCAGTTCCTTAAGACAGATGGACAAAGGACTGTAGCCAGCCACCTTACAAATTAGAGTTTCTGCACTGGGGAAACTCTTGGCGAGCCCTAGGGAATTGTTGGGTTCATATCTCCATGTCTGGTAGTTCTTCAGGCAGCAGCATTAGAACACCTTCATTCCACTAAAGCTATCACCTTGCAGTCTTAATATGGGTCTCCAGGCCGTGACCGTGGTCCCGTTTAGAGCCTCTCAAGCCATCCTTTATGCATCTCAAAATAAAGGTCGCCCTTTTTTTCTCAAAGCTATTACTCCAGCTAGGAGTTTTCAGCAAGCTAAAAGCATTGCTTGCCCAAGAGCTGTACTCTCGTTCATCAGGTTAGAACAGTTCCGATTTTTTCTTTGCCAAAGTTTTGTTTCCCCTCTATTACAATCAAAGATTCATTCTTCCTTCCTTCTGCCCACTCTCTAAACGCAGCAAGGATGGAAAGTGTCATACACTAGACCTGGGAAGAGGGACAAAATTGTACATTAAGAGAGAGAAAGCTCTTCGCAAAACTTCAACTGTATTCACGCCAGCTAAAAGGAAAAAAGTTGGAGCAGCAAGGATTCAATAGGCTCTATAGCCAAACGGATTCTATCCGTCACCTCTATGGCTTATGATCAGGCCAGAGTATCCTGCCTGGCCCAGTGAGAGTCCATGGTCCCCCTTTGTGGGCGTAATTCAGAGAAGCATTGACTGCAAACTCACACTGTGTGGCTTTTTGGTCATTCATCCACACACTCAAAAATTCTTTCTGGAAGGGATGTCCTTGGCAGAGGCATCTTTTGGCTACAGAGTGTTTCAAGCGGTGGTGAACCCTTATTGACTTTTGACTTTCTTCCCACCCGGGACATCTGGGGACGTACTGCTTTTGTATATCCCAGGAGTAAGGAAGCCCGGAGACCAGCTTAGGAGAGAGAAATTGAAATTTAAATACCTGTAAATTTTCTTTCTCCGGCTGGTCTCCGGGCTTCAGATTCCCTCCCAGAATGTAAATAGTTGGCTGTCCTCTCGGCCCTTTATGCCTTAAAATTCTTGTTTTTTGTTCCCAAGTTCTTGTAGTATTACCACATTGGACTGCTTTAGGAAGAACTGAGGAGAACAGGAAGTGGAGGGCTGGATATCCCCTGCTGCAGAGGTCTGATTCCTGCCTGTGGATCAGCATCAGGAGGTACAGCCCAGGTGTAAGAAAGCCCGGATACCAGCCGTCGGAGAAAGAAAATTTACAGGTATTTTAATTTCAATCTGTTTTACTTTACAAGACCTCAGTAAGGCCTTCGACACTGTAGACCATCACCTCCTAATCACCTGTCTTGCCTACATAGGTGCCACTCCACTTACCTTACAGTGGTTTAACAGTTATCTCACAGGAAGGATACAAAAAGTCAAAGCTGATGGCCTACTATCTGCCCCCCTTCCAACTGCCAGAGGAGTCCCTCAAGGCTCCATCCTAGGACCAATCCTTTTTTCCCTGTACATCAACAACCTTGACTCCCACATAAAGAACGCTAGCATACATTTCTTTGCGGATAATACGGTTTTGTACACATCAGGCTCGTCCTTAACTGAAGTCAGGGAAGCACTCCAAGTTGACTTTATCCAGTTAGAAAGCAGCCTTATGAATGCCAAGCTTTTCTTAAATGCCAAAAAAAACAAAACAATGATTTTCTCGAGACTTGCCTTGTCTGGTGCCCTACCTACCCCACCTCAAAACTTCATAGTTACCTCCCTAGGTGAACCCTTGGAAGTCGTACCTAAATTTAAATATCTAGGTATGTGGATAAACAAAAAACTTTCCTTCAGTGACCACATCGAGGATCTATCAAAGAGGCTTAAAGCACGCTTGGGTTTCTTCTTTAGAAATAGGACCCTCTTTTCTCTCGCGACCTGCAAAAGACTTGTCCAAGCAACATTCCTTCCCTTGCTTGACTACAGAGACATTATCTTTATCTCCTCCCCAACCTTGAGCCTATCTAAACTAGACGTACTCTATCACCGTGGTCTTCGCTTCATTATTAACTCTACGTACAGGACCCACCACTGTGATCTTTATGCAGCAGTTGGGTGGACCTCTCTTGCCACCAGACGCCTCCTGCATGCTGGCATTTGGACCCTCAAATTACCACTCCACAAACTGCCTGTCTGTTTAACGCCTCATACACATCTCGTATAGCACCTACTCCCTAAGGAAACTGACCTTATCCTACTAGATGTTCCCAGGACACATACCACCCCTGGCCAAAGAGCTGTCTCATACGCCCTCCCAAACATTTTGAACCAACTACAAGCCATGCTGAAGCTAACCAGCATCGTATCAATTAACTCCTACAAAACACTAGCTATCTCTAAATTGAAAGACATGTGTAGGTGCTGCTAGGCCCCCAATGCCAAGTCAATTTGCTAGGTACCAACTGGCCCTCTACTTATTAAGCTGAAATGTGCTGCATAGTTTAGGGCAAGGTTAAAGCTGGAATGTACTGCATATATAGCATAAGGACTTCTATTGTGTATACCTCTTGTGTTATATTTTTTTTTTTTGTTGTTCTACATTTTATATCTCCTGTCTGTGTAATTGTGAAATGTATGTGTATGTGCCTCAGGACCTCCTTGTGAATGAGCTTACTCAACGGAGTCTTTCCTGCAATGAACTTGAAAAAAAAAAAAACAATGGCAATGATGCCATGCGCAGACCCGCTGTGTGTGTGATTGTGTTTAGGGAAATTAAAGGCAAGTGGCTTGTTCATCATGGGTGAAGGGTGAAGATAAAGTTCATGTTTATTCAAAAAGGACATTAACCTGCTGGAGAAGATCCAGAGGAGGGCTACAAAGATGATGGCTGGTCAGCAGGGTAAGGCATAGCATACCAGGGAAGAGCTTGAGGGCCGGGCCCTGAACAGGTACTCCCTGGAAGACAGAGAGAGAGAGACCTTACCACGGACTCCCTGGAAGACTGGGGGGGGGGGGACATGATTGGGACCTTCAAGTACCTGAAAGGGATAAATTAAGGTTGATAAGGAGAGTCTCTTTAAGCAGAGTGGCAACCATAACACAAGGGATCACAGTCTTAAGCTGGAGGGTGGGAGGTTTAGGAGAGAGGTCAGGAATCACTACTTCACAGAGAGTGGTGGACACTTGGAATGCGCTGCTGGAAGAGGTCATCTCATTGAAGAAAGTGGGCACTGGGCAGCTTTAAGTGGCTGGGATAGGCATGGGGAGAGGGTAACAGGATAGCAGTTTGTCTTAAATTACCTCCAAAATGCACCAGAATGCACTACAAAGTCCAAATATTTTCTAGGGGCCTAGGTGGCCCCAGACCCCCGGCCTATACTTTTATCTATTCACAGCACCATCAGTACTCACCCCATTTCATGATGGACCCACCCCTATTTCACAATGGATCCACCCCTATATCAAGATGGACCCACCCTTATTTCATGATGGACCCACCGCTATTTCACAATGCGGGGCCCAAAGAACATTGGTGCCCAAGGGCCCAAATGTGTCTCAGTCCACCCCTGACTATGTAAGAAAGAGATTATTTGAGATGTAGTAAAAAGACTGATATGGACAGTGAAATAAAAATAACCACAATATTTAACATACTAAAGAAGCCAGCAGAATAGGCCAGATGGTCTGTCTTGTCTGCTCGAAAGCCAGCAACCTAATGGCTGCTCGCCTTACCCCCCAAACCCCCAAGAGGGTCCTTTTTAGTTTCAGTTTCCCCTCGTACATATCCCACCCCCTCTTGAATCCCTCCACTGTGCCCTCCTCCACCAGGCTTCCCAGGAAGCGCATTCCATGGTTCCACTGCCCCTCAGTGAAAAAATGTCTCCCGCCCCTCTGTAGTTCCCCTCCAGCTTCCACGCATGGCCCCTGGTTGTCCCCTCTTGCTTCCAAAGAGCTCCTTGGTTCCACTCCTGGTTATTCCTTTTACATACTTGAAAACCTCTATCATATCTCCCCTATCCATCCTGTCCTCCAATAAGTAAAGTCCAAGCTCCTCTAGTCTCTCCTCATAAGGCTTCCCCTCCATTTAGCATCAATATTCAAAATACCAGGAGTAACGAAAACAGAAGCGGACACCTGACTTTGCAGTAGTAAGAAAAAAATAAAAGTCTGTAAAGGAATTATCACACCATCCCATCCAGTCCAACCAACTAGGGTGTAGGTTACTTGGGCAAAATGCAGTGTTCCAAACCCGCTGACCCATTAGACCATGTTTACAGCCCTCCTTGCATCTGTATAGCAAGTGATTCCACCATTGTGCCAAGACAAATTACTGAATATTAATTGGAGTAAACTTCAAAACGATTATATCCTTTGTAAATAGGCTAATATATTACCAGTAAAAACATCAACGTGCATGTGGGTTAATTGTAATGTTTAACGTATCATTCAGTAAAGTAATATGGAGAAAGGAACATGTAGTAAAAGTAGATTCTTTCTATGTATAGAACTTGCACTGCATTTTCGTCTCATGTAACCAGGAGGAGACCAAAGGAAAGAGAAAAACAGCCAGAATGTATCTTATAGCAATAAGCCCGCAAGACCTATTATTGTATGTTGTGAGCTATAGCCCTCCATTATGGCCGTAAATAGAGTTTTCAGAACATTTCTCTTTTCATTTTTTAATTCTTACTTACCCCACCACCACCACACCACACACACATTTTTCATGTAATCCACTTAGCCTTGCACCTGTTAAAGCCCTATTTGGAATATCATTTACTCCTAGTCTGCTGCTGTTTAAAAGGAGGCCTTCTGATGTAAGGATAATTCTTGGTAGCTGATATGGCTGAATTCTGGCACTACTACGTCCCTTTTTCCTTGTGAGTGGGGGGGAGCCTCTGCAGCACCGGGAGTGGGAATTTTTATCTTTTTGTTCTATCAATGTGGAGTATTTATCTCCCTTTCCTTGAGTGTTTGGGGATGCCTCAGACGGCTCTGGCTGGCTATTGGTTTCTGAATCCTAAACATATAATATCTCCTTATATCTGTTCTTATATTTGTTAACAGAGAAATGGTCAGACATGTAAAAATGTGCTATGTCATGCCAGCATTAGTCCATGATGGAATTGTTCTTTAGTCACTTGTCCCTACTATGTTAAGTAGTGTGTATAGTCAGCAACACTCTTCCAGTTGCAGAGGTGGCACATGAAACAGAAAGAAAGTACCACAACCACAGACTCATAAATAAAGTAGATCTAGATGGTGGGAGGGGAGAGGGGATGGTGGAGGGGAGGCGAAGACAGACACAGAAAAGCAGGGATCTCATGCATACAAGTGAGGTGATGAGAGTCCATTGTGGAAGTGGAAGGTAATATATGTCTGCTCCTGTCTACCCTGCTTTCTCTCCTCTTGTTAGCAAGACTTTGCATAGCTCTTGCTATGCAGCCATAAAAAGTAGGAGTGTGGCTAGGAATTAGAAGCCTGCTTTGCTGCACACCTCCTCTGCACCTTCTAGTTTTAGCTCTATGTACATTGCGACTGTAAATGCTAATAAAGCACCTGTCACACGTCTTGTAATGTATATATGATGCACAAACTACTACTAAGACTGCTTGAATCCACTTACCTGAAGTAGACTAACATTGGCATGTTATGGTGGAGTAGTAGGTACAGTGTTGGAATTATAAATTATGGATATATGTAATATAAACTTTAGTATTACTCAGATTTGTAATATTACGTTTAACAGTCACAATTGATTTGTTTATTTGTTGTACGCACAGTGTAACAACTGAGTACTCACTCTGAACGGGACACACATGTAAATGAGCATCAGGCCACTGGGCTCTTCTCCCCTTCTGTGATTCAAATAAATTGGTTGAACTAAGAGGGGCCTTTTTTGTAAACCGAACCCCCTCCCCATTATAAGCACGTGGCAGGTTTGCATGAGCTACTGTTGCTCACTTCAAAGATATGGGGGAGGGGAGGCTGAGCCTCTCTGATTTACCCTCTCCCCATTTTATGAGTATACCTATAAACCTAGCTGGCAGTGCTACTGTAGAAAAATATGGAGAAGACAGTCTGCCTAGAAACTGTTACAAGAGAGGGTGTGTGTGTGTGTGTGTGTGTGTGTGTGTGTGTGTGTAGCTGAGATGATCAAATAAAACCTGAAAAGTAAATATTTAAAGAGCACCTTTCGTGCTTTTGCAGAAAATACCCCTGAAGGACCCTTACCTGACTCAGAGTTGATGGGTAGGAAGAAAACATTTTCCTATGGCCGTGTTTCCCGGAGGGAAGGGATTGTATTTTGGCTCAGAGGAGCCAATCTGCTGATCCCTTCCATTTCCCGGTTTAGAGAGATGCCCCCACGCTGTTCCTCATTCTGACATCACAATGTGCGTGCGTGGGGGACATGTTCCAAACATGCCCATGGAGCACGCCCCTATGCAAGCACATTGTGATGTCAGAATAAGGAACAGCGTGGGTGCGTGTCTCTAAACTGGGAAGTGGAGGGGATCGTCGGATCAGCTCCTACAAATCAAAATACAATCCCTTCTCTCTGGAAAACGCGTTCATAGGAAGATGTTCTCTTCCTACCCTCCAACTCAGTGCCAGGTAAGGGTCCTTCCTTGTGTGGGAGCAGTAATTTTAGGAAAGGTGCTTTATAAATGTTTTTTTGTACTGTACTGAGTTACACAGTAGGTAGGCTTTCTGGACTCTGGAAGGGACAGTTCTTGTGCCAGTAGTTAAAAGAGTCCACAGAAGAGACGTGTGGTTGGATATTAGAAACAGTTGCATATGCAGTTTGGTTGCTTTTTCAAATTTGCAGAACACTTTTTTTTTTTTTTGCAGAGTCATGACTATCCATGGAGTTCATCCAAAGGTTTGGTGAACTCTTAGTGTTCCTAGAAATTCTGGACGCACTCACAGTATCCAAGGGACGCTCTCCTCCCATTGGAGGAGGGATGGTTGCAGCATGCTACCACAACACCTGTTCTTACCGGCGTCTTGTGCGACGCCATTGTCAGTATGGATGACCACCCACTGGCAGATGTCTACCCCAAGGCCGCCACATGTATGCGCATGTAGATGGAGTGGGTGGGCCAGCCAGTAAATCAGGGGAAAAGGGCCCTGACACACCAGATGATGGTGCCCTCCACCAGAGTCCCTACTGAAGCACTCATGGTCTGCCTAGTGGTGCCAGGGCCAGACTAGAGACAGTGGAAGTACAGGAGGGATATCTGAAGGTGGCCCCTGTAGCAGGCAGTGAGCTTGGCAGGCGGCTTTGGAAAGGCCTGATGGAAGGGGCGTCAGGAGGCAATGGTAAGACATAAAGAATACAACAGGAAAAAAAGAAAAGAAATTCAGGGCTCACATTTGCCTGTCCGAGAAAGGTGTTTTAAACTTCTCTAGGGTGCTCAAATAGCTAATGTAGTTGGTTTGCATATCTGGATCCCTGTGTTTTGTGCAGTGGTTGAAGGCCAGATAATCTTATTCTGGCAGATGAATACTTTTCTGTGAACACCTTTGAGAATGTATTTTCTGGCTCTCATCTGCTTCCTCACTTTGAAGTAGCACTACCAAACATTGTAAATTGTTGACTTTGGTGAGTTGAATTACGTTTAATAATTACCATGCATATAATAAGGTTTTTCTTTTCTATTGCCCCACAGGTCAGTAACAGATCCCAGGGATGGAAAGAGAGTCGCGCTTAAAAAGATGCCCAACGTCTTCCAAAATCTGGTCTCCTGCAAGAGGGTCTTCCGTGAATTGAAGATGCTGTGCTTTTTTAAGCATGACAATGTAAGTTGGAATGGAAGTATTCACAACAAAACTGTGTATTATATTTACCACAGAGTTCATTATTTATGTACAAGTAAGATGTAATTCCTTTAAACAGCAGTCCATGTAGGCCATTAAAAAAAAAAAAAATTCACTGCCTGTTTTCAGTGCAGTGAGGGATCCTCTAGTCTCCCCTATTGAATTGCACTGCTGTTGTAACCTAAAATAACTTTGTAAAAGTGGTTTATTTTGACCAGTTTTATTTTTGGCAGCTCCAAAGAAAACGCAAGTAACCAAAGTTAAAAAAAAAAAAAAAGCTGCTTTACCAAAGTTATTTTTATGTCCCCCCAAGAAATGGAAAGGATTGGGGCATTTGTCGAGAAACAGAGGCATGATATGTGCTATCACCATCTTTGTTACTTTATTTTTTTTTTCTCTGTTTCTTTTTCTGAGTCCTTATACTTTTTCTTTCGACATATTGCTTTGTAGCCCTCCGTCTTCCCTTTGATGCTTTCAGTTCCCTCTTTGCTGTAATGATAACAGTATCAGGGAACTGGGGCTCTGCTTTAAACAAGGGGTGGGGAGAGGATGGTGCAGTTATAACAGTATTGGGGTACTGGGGCTCTGCTTTAAACAAAGGGGGAGTAGAGGATTGAGGGGGTGTTACATAAGGATGGGGCTGGTGGGAAGAGGAAAATATCCCTGGGACGTGGAGACAAGTAGGGGCAGGTGGGAAATGGGCAGACTAGAGGGACCAGGATGGTCCTTTTCTGCTGACACGTTACTATGATACTGTAAATCCTATGCATAGATGCGTTAGGGGAGACTCTGTGTTCCAGTTGTCTGATTAAGTAAGGGAACATAGACGATTTTACTTCGAGTGGGAGCTCTTGTAGCAGGCTACACCATAAGGACTATGCCACCAGGTGCTAGGACCCCAAGGAAAAATTCTTAGCTAGCGGTATCCAGCGAGGACCGCCCCCCAACGTCTGACCACCTCTGACATCCGCCAGTGGTATAAAGAGGGTGGTCCCTGGTCACACCTCAGTTCTTTTCCCACCGTTGACCCATTCACATTGACTCCACAGACGCCTACTGCTAACAGTCGACCGCCATTTTCGCTTTTTCTATAAAAAGTTTAGTTATTGTTTAGCTGCATAATCGGTGCATGTCTTCTCCGTCGTTCTCCAGTCAGTGACCGAAATCCAAGTGCGCATGTGAGAAGCAAATCTCAGCCTGAGACAGTCACTTGGCCTGCCTCATCTGCTTGGGGCCCAACCACGATGCCGACTCCTGCCCGCACTGTAAAAATTTAAATTGCCGGACTTGCATCAGTTGACTGAAGATGCTGAAGACCTGTCTTCTAGAACAGCAGCTGGCCACCATGCAAAAGACCCCTTGAAGCCTAGGATTCCCTTCTTCTTTGGGGTCTGGGACTTCTCACAAATCAAAGGAGAAAAAGTCCAGTGGGAAACACCGTCATCACGAGAAGGACACCCGTTCGGACTCCCAGTCCAGGTCTCCACACAGGAAAATGGCCAGATCCAGTCCTCCCTCCCATGGGAGGTCGGACTCTGCTCCCCGCTGACCCAAGTTTCCTCCAGGTTGCCGGCCTTGAAACCGCCGGCATTGGTGCAGATGTCAGGCGGTGTTTCTTTGGAGCATGGGCCTTCAGCCCCTTCCCCTTAGTCTTAGACCCTACAGCCATACCTCCGGGTCTAAGTCCAGGGATTCTGCTGTCAGAGAGGCGGGAGACAGCCATCATGCTGCCCCTTATCTGGCAAAGGTTTCCTCCTCATCATCTGATCGTCTGGCTGGACCTGACAACAGGAAGCGGCGTTTGGAACTGGAGTCTCACCCTGACGCCAGCTCTCCGAAGCATCGGGCGTCAGACTTCTAGTGCTCCACCCCAACATCCTTGACATCCTCGCCTTTGGGGTCTTCCCCGCTGCCCGCACCCTCAAAGCCTCCGCTAGAAGGGGCGCATCTGCCGGCCAAGGAGATGCCTTCCTCGATGACTGACCCACTAACGACGGACGGTTGGACATTAGGTCAATCAGTTGACCTGCCATCAGCCCTGGTGCCGCCCCAGGACCAGACATTGGAGAAAACCGAATCACCAGTGAGTATGCTGGCTCCCTAAAAAACATCAGGTCTGCCGCCCAGAAAGCCCGACAACAGGTCTGAGACACCAGGCCCATTGGCCCCAGCCATGGTCTCTCTGTCTGAAGTTGAGGACTTTTTCAGTTCCTGGTGGGGCACAGTCAAAAAGTCATCATCCCCAAGAAACCCCAGGTTCCAATGCCACAGCCACCCATAGACTCCCCTAAGCGGCCCCCACAGTCGTTGCCCCCTAGGGACAGGTCTCCTACTTGATCGGACAACAGGTCTCCTGAACAATGCAGTCACTGTTCTAGATCATCCTCCAGGCATTATAGGAGGAGGCATCAGCATTCCCACTCCAGATCTTCCTCTAGGTCATCTGACTCAAATTCTTCTGTTTCCTCTAGATCTTCAGGGGAGCTTTCCTCTCCTCCCCACCACTTTGACCCTCCTGGGGACTTGCCCCGCTCCCCCCTGAATGATCCCACCTTCTTGGTTGTGATGTATCACATACAATTTTTGAATCAGTGGAAAACTGAGGATCTTAATCCAGAAAGAAAGAGGCTGGCTCATTTCTTGGGTATGAATGAGCCCAAACCCTTAGTTGTCCCGCCATTGGTTGCCCCCTTTCAGGACGCTACCAGGCTAGCCTGGAGGCACCCTTCGGCACCCGCTATACCAAAGAAAGCGGACAGGCTGTATCGTACCCCAACGAATGAGCCGTTCCTTGGGGAACACAGCCCAAGGTGGACTCTGCCATGCCCCGGCTGTCCACGGCAGAACCAAACAACCCTGGCACATGAACTCCCAGCCGCCGGACAAAGAATCCAAATGACTGGACCAGTTTGGCAGGAAGGCCTACTCCTTGGCCACCTGCACCATTTATTCACTCAATTTTTTTGGCGCACATGGGTGCAGTACTAGAAATCCCTGTGGAATAAGGCAATCGAGCTTGCAAAAAGACAGCCTGATTCTGCCCACAAAATGGAGCTCTTAGATGTGCTCCAGTCCAGTCTGGATGTGGGGAAACACGTCTTGAGGTCATCCTACAATTTGGTGGACATGGCAGCCAGGGCAGCAGCCACAGGGTTTTGTATGCAGAGATGCTCTTGCCTCTGGGTTTTTGGATTTAGTCAGGACCTTCAGGATCCCATCATTGATACCCCATTCCACGGGTCCATGCTTTTCGGTCCTGACATTAAGATGATGATCTCAGACCTCCAGGGCACGGGTAAGGCTGTCCAGTCTGTGCATCAATTGTACAGATCTGATCAGACCTCTGACAGACTTCACCAGTTTCATCGCCAGAGAGGGGCAGAAGCCTAAAGGACAGCAACAGAGAGGCAACTTTCCCCGTAAAGCTCCCTCTTAATCTGGTGGAGCACAGGGACCTAGGAACACCAAACCCTCCCAGGTCTCCCTGCCCACCCTGGGCTCCCGTGCCTGACTCCTTGCCTGACCCCATTCCCCTTGCCGAGTCCAGGGCAGAGGTGGTAGGGGGTTGAGTCTCACTTTATCTCGAAGGGTGGACCTCCATCACCAATGCTGCATTGGTCCTCCAGCAGATAGAGCGAGGTCATGCGCTGGAATTTCTGCAGATGCCCCCGGACAATCCCCCAGTCCAAACTACCTACTCCCACTCCTATGACGAGCTCATTTGGGAGGAGGTACAGTACCTGCAGGACAAGAAGGCAATAGAACCTGTTCCAGCCCCACAGTGGGGTTAAGGGTTCTACTCCCATTTCTTCTTAGTTTCCAGGAAGACAGGGGATCTGCACCCGATTCTGGAACTGAGCCTCTTGAACAACTACATAGAGTACAGGAGGTTCAGGATGGTCACCTTGCCGGGCATTCTTCCCATGTTCCATCAAGGGGACTGGCTCTGCTCCCTGGACATGCAAGATGCCTACCTCCATATTCTGGTACTTCCAGCTCACAGGAGGTTCCTGAGGTTCTCCTTTCAGAGAAGGCATTTCCAGTTTTGGGCCTTGCCCTTCGACCTTTCCTCGGCACTGCGCATGTTCACAAAGTGTCTAGTGGTGGTGGCAGCAGCCCAAAGGAGGCAGGGACACTTCATTTATCCCTACCTTGACAATTGGCTTCTGACCACCGCCACAAAGGATCGGCTTCTGGTGGCTTTAGAGGACACCTTCAGCCTGTTCAGCTCCTTGGGGATCACCCTGAACATGGCCAAGTAATTCATGACACCATGTCAGAGGTTACAATACATAGGGACAATCCTAGACACAGAACAAGGGAAGGCTTTCATCCTACCAGACAGGGCAGTTCGCCTTCGCTCTTTGGCCCACAAAGTTTCAGCTGCTCGCCAGGTCCCAGCTCGGACCATGCTCCAGCTCCTAGGTCATATGGCTGCGGCCACAGTGACCGTTCCCTCAGCACGTCTGTTTATGAGGGTCCCTCAATGGACTGTCAGAGTGCAGTAGGATTAGAGGGAGGACAGTCTTGACCAGCTGGTCTTGATCTCCAAAGCAGTGATACAGACTACTCTCTCTTGGTGGCTCTCTCCACAGAATCTGAAGTCTGGAGTCTGTTTTCAGAGAGAAACCCCTTTACAGGTTCTCACAACTGATGCCTTGGGCCTAAGTTGGGGAGTGCATTTTCAGAACCATTAGATTCAAGGTGCATGGTCTTCTCTAGAACTGACCCTTCACATCAGTATTCTGGAGATGAGGGTGGTTGTGTACGCTCTACAAGCGTTTCTCCTGGATCTCCATCCAGGCCCCCTGTTGGTGCAGACAGACATGTCGATTGTTTACTACATCAACAAACAGAGGGGCACTGACTCCTGTCTGTTATGCTGGGAGGCTATGAGAGTATGGTTCTGGGCTCTAGACCATGGCCTGTTGCTCACTGCAGTGTATGATTCAGGGTTCCGAAATGCCTTGGCTAATGCCTTAAGTCGGTCTTGGTCAAAGACTCACGAATGGTAACTCTCGCAATCTGTAGCGGACGACCTCTTCCAAAGATGGGGTCGTCCAGAGCTGGACCTCTTTGCATCCCCGTGCAACGCAAAACTGCCCAGTTCTAGGGACATGGATATGTTGTTCATCCACACTTATTGGCAGGTATCCTTGCCGCTTTAAATCTTGCCGGAAGGTCTTCAAGCTGGCTCCTCCCACCCACCCGGGTGGTAAAACTCTCGGCTCTGCCCCATGACGCCTGATCTTCCTTACCCCTTGGAAGCTCAGGTTCCCTCCTTAACACTCTGCGTATAAGACTGGTTCCTATTTCTTCGGTTTACCCGAAATTACTTCTAAGGTTTTCAAGACTTCGGTCACTTATTTCCCTCGTGGCTGGCGTGGACAAATCGACTCTGCTTCCGGGAGGTGCCCATGCGGCAGAAGATGTCTCGGACGGATCCGCACTCCACATGTGTCTACTGCTTGGGCCTTGGGCACGACCCGCAGGCTTGCGACCTGTGCTCTTCTTTTCAGCCTACGTCCCAGAAGCCCGTGCAGCCGTCTACAACTCAGGCGGCCTGGCACTTTATCCTCGGTAAAGTCGGAGGCCCAGGTTGGCGGCTCATGGGCGCGGGCTCGGCAGAACAGCTTGAGCAGATGACCGCCCTCGAGGAGGAGGGCGGCGAGGCCGATATTCGCTCTTCCTCAGCCGCGGCATTTATCCCGCCTCCTGGGATCCTCCTATTCAGCTTCTTTTGAGAGCTCTGTCTCTCCCTCTCCACTAAGGGAGAGGGACCAACATCTTCAGGACCTTCCTCTCGGTCCAAGAAGAAGGACCACAAAGGTAAGTCCCTCCGTCGATGTTCTTGGGACAGAGAGGTCCTCTCTCTAGTAGTCGACCATCGACTTCGGTCGATCCTTCGCCTTCGGCCGCTGGCTTCACGGTGTCCCCGTCAGGTCAGTTGACCGAGACTCCCGTCGACACAGTCGAGATTTTTCTCGACCCGTTGGATGGGCTGTCGACTGGTGAAGCCGAAAACCCTCACTCTCCGGTTCCCCCGGCAGTGGTTGAGGTGTCCGTGGACTTGCCTGTGCCTCCGGTTCCGGAGTCCACAGTTGAGCCCTCCGAGCCGAGGGGAGAGCGGGTTTCCCCCGCCCTACCTCCGTACCCTCCTCGGAAAAGCCAAGGTTCGCGGTCTCGGTCTCAGACTTCTTCTCGGTCCAGCCGATCCCGCCATCACAGGCGGTCTCGGTCTCGGCACCGTGGCAAGCGCGCCGCCGTCTCCTCATCCTCCTCCTCCTCGGACGAGGAGGCTTCAACGCAAGTTGTCGACGATCGAGGACCTCATGTGGCAACAACTTCTTCTGTCCGGGAGCAAGCCGACTGCCGCCTTCCCCGGCTATCAAGTGGCTGTCACCGAGCGGCGAAGCAACCCCGCCTTAGCCGAGGCGCCTGCTTCAGGCCTGTTGCTCGCCAAAACCGCTGCCCACCGATTCTGGTGGAACCTCTGCCTCCACAGCCGTTGTTTGGGGCTCGACCAAGAATTCTCGGTCGGCCAAGGTCTGCCCCATAGGTTGTCTGTCACCCTCACTCCCGATCGCCCTCGGCAGGTGGAGGTGGCTCAGGCCCAAGGCAGCTCTTGTGGACTCCTCTGAGTCCGACGACGATTCCTCCTTGTTCTCCAGGCGGTCGACTTGGAGTCCTCAGGAGGTCAGTCACTGGATGATAGCCCTTACGTCCTTCATGGGTTTGCTTAGGCTCATCTCGAGTCCACCGGATGCAGCTCGACCATATCAGCGCGCCCAGTATCCTCACGGAGATATTGGACCAGGATTCTCCTGAGCCTTTCTCGTGGCCGAGGTCATTGTAGGCCCGGCCTTGGAGCTCTGGCACCGTCCTGCTTCCTGCCCTGCACCTTCGGCCAGGATGGCAAGGAAGTATGCGGTCCCTACCGGTTCCCTGTCCGGTTTCTTGGAACACCCCTCAGCTGAGGGGTTGATTACCGACAGCGTCTTCCGCGTGCCGGAAACGCCAGGGACGTAGACAAACCTCCCAACAAGGAGTCCAAGAAGTTGGACTACGCCGGGTGAAAAGTCTACGCTGCGTCCTCCCTTGGCCTTCGTCAGGCCAGCTCGGCCGTGTTGATGGCACATTTCTCTCACGCCCTGTTGGGCTCCCTGGACGAGGTAGTCCCTCATCTCCCGGCTGACCTGCAGACCACGGTTAAGCAGGTGCGGGACCAGGACAGGGCAGTAGCTAAGCAGCAACTTCAGACTACTTTGGACATCGGTGACTCATGCACCAGGTCAGTAGCGGCCGCAGTGGCTATGCGCCATCAGGCATGGCTGAGGATATCCACCTTCACAGCGGATACCCAGCACAAATTGGCGGATGTCCCCTTCCTGGGGACCGACCTCTTCGGCCCTGGAGTGGAAGGTCACCTCCAGAGGATCGAAAAGTCCAATGCCACTCTGGACTCGGTCTCATCCACCCAGAGGGACAAGGGCCGCAGACCGCAACCCAAGCCCTTTCGTCCGTCTGCGCCCACGGCACGTCCGGCCCAGCAGCATCAGGGCTAGCAGGCTCGAGCTTACGCCCCAAACCCAAGCCCGCTGCCTTCTTCCAGGAAGCAGGAGGTAAAGGCCAGGAGGTCCTCGGCGGTCTCTCCTCCAAGCCTGCCCAGTGGCGGTTTGAGGGGTGTCGCCCACCTCGTCACCCACCCCAGGTTCCCCGTGGAGGGCAGCTCCCCTACTTCCTTTCCGCCTGGTCTGCTGTAACCACAGACCAGTGGGTGATAAGAGTTGTTGGAAGGCCTGCCTCTGAGTTTGAGCAGGCCCCGCCCTTCTGAGCCATCGCCCTCAGGGGGGCCTCGGGTCCGCAGCCTGCTTGTCGGCTCGCCGAGCTGACATCGCTCTGCCCTCGAGAAAGAGGTGATCAGAGAGGTGGCGGACCCTCCTCAGACCCGGGTTTGTGTCCAGGTACTTCCTGGTCCAAGAACGGACGGGGCTGGCGCCCATTCTCAACCTGCATGACCTAAACAAGTTCCTAAGGTCTCGCGACCTTTCAAGATGGTCACTCTGGCTCAGATAATACCATCCTTGGAACAGCATGTGGTTCTGCTCTGGACCTGCAGGACGCGTTTTCACGTCCCTATCCGTCCGTCTCACAGAGATTCCTTCGCTTCGAGCGGAAGGATCCCTTTTCGAGTTCCGAGCCATGCCCTTGGCCTGTCTCTTGCAAGTCTTCACCAAATGCATGGCAGTGGTGACAGCATTTCTCGCGGCGCGAGGGGTCCGGGTGTACCGTTACCTGGACGATTGGCTGATAGCAGCCCCCTCCAGACAGGAGGTGGAGCAGTCCAGAGATCTGGCCCTCCAGGTTTGTTCTCAGGTCGGCCTCCTCATCAACGAGGCCAAGTCTGAACTCGAACCGAAGTAGGTGATTCTCTTCATCGGGGCAGAGCTCGACTCTCTTCGAGCCAGAGCACGGCTCCCGGCGGACAGGGCCGAGGTTCTTTCCTCCTTTGCCCGATCATTTCTGTTGGGCAATTGCGCCTGCCCGGGACTTCCTGCGCCTCCTGGGTCTCATGGCAGCCTGCACCAGCGTGGTCCGTTGGGCCCGCTGGAACATGCGCCCCCTTCAATGGGGGCTGGCCAGCCAGTGGTCTCAACGCTGCGATCTATTGGACCAGCTAGTGACGGTGACCCAGGGGATGTGGAACGCTCTCCAGTGGTGGATCATTCCAGCTCATCTGCAGGAGGGCATCCCGTTTGTCCGCCCCGAGCCGACGGTCTCTCTATCGACTGACGCCTCTCTGATGGGTTGGGGTGCCCATCTGGGGGAGCACAGAGTGCACGGCCTCTGGTCCCCGCGGGAGTCCCGATGCCATATCAACCTGCTGGAGCTCCGAGCAGTCCGCCTAGCCCTCACCGCCTTCGCTCCGTTTCTATGGGGTCAAGTGGTTCAGGTCCAGATGGACAATACCACGACCATGTACTACCTAAACCGCCAGGGCGGAACGCGCTCCATGCCTCTGTGCAAGGAAGCTCTCCGCATTTGGTCACTCGTGCGCAGCTTGGAGGCGGATCTCCTAGCCATTCATGTGGCAGGAGCCTCCAACACCCTGGCCGATGCCCTAAGCCGGATAGGGGCTGTGTCCCACGAGTGGTCTCTCCTGCCGGAGGTAGTACAAGATCTGTTCTCCCATTGGGGCACACCTCAGGTGGATCTGTTTGCCTCCAGGGAGAGCAAGCTGAGGCTGTTCCATGCCCGCCCCCCTCAGCAGGGCTCGCTGCAGGGGGATGCCTTCTCGAGGCCATGGACCCCGGGCCTCTTCTACGCCTTTCCCCCATTTCGCTTGATCCACAAGGTGCTTCTCAAGGTGAGGAGGGACAAGGCGCAGGTGATTCTGGTAGCCCCAGACTGGCCCCGCCAGTGCTGGTATCCAGATCTCCTCAGCCTCAACTCCAGGGTCCCGAGGCAGCTTCCAGCTCGCCCGGACCTGCTTTCAGTCAATCAGGGGAAGATGTTCCATCTGGACCTTCAATCCCTGCACCTGACGGCCTGGTTCCTGAGCGGCTAGAGTTCCAGGCCTTGGGTCTTCCGGACGAGGTCCTCAATGTAGTTAGGCGTCCGTAGAGTCATCAGGAAATGCTGTGCCTTCAAATGGAAAAGGTTTTCCATTTGGTGTCAGGGCAAGGGCCTGGACCCTTCCTCCTGTTCCTTGGCAAGCATCTTGGACTATTTATGGTCCCTTTCTCAGCAAGGGCTTGGGTCGGCGACCCTAAGGGTGCACCTGGCAGCCATCTCGCTTGCAGGCGCGGGCCGGGAAGCAGTCGTGTATGGGAGAGAGTGGTCTGGTGCTTTTTCAAAGGCCTTGATCACATTTCCTCCGGGTGCGAGAACCTCCACCTCCTTGGGATCTACTGCTGGTACTGGCAAAGCTCATGGGCAAGCCATTCGAACCAATGCACAGGTGTGATCTCTCTCACCTGTCGTGGAAGACTGCCTTCTTGGTGGCTATTACGTCAGCCAGAAGGATGGGAGAGCTCCAGGCGCTTTCCATAGAGTTTCCTTACCTGGTCTTCCACAGGGACAAGGTTGTCTTGCGCCCCCACCCGAAATTCCTTCCGAAGGTGGTGTCGGAGTTTCACCTTAACCAGGTGTTGACTCTGCCGGTGTTCTACCCCAATCACACCTTGGAGGCCGAATATAGGTTCCATACTCTGGACCCTAGAAGGGCGCCGCCATTATAAGGAGCGATGGCTGAAATTGGGAGAGGTTCGCCAGCTGTCTGTCACCCACGCTGAAGCCGCACCTGGCAGACCTGCAGCCAAGGGACGATAAGCAGGTGGGTCACCTCCTGCATAGATCTCTGCTATAGGTTGGCGGGCATGGAGCCTCCCAGAGGATAAGAGTTCATTCTACCCGCCATACCGCTGCATCGGTGGCTTGCCAGGGATGTCCCTATCCAGGAAATCTGCAGGGCTGCTACCTGGCAGTCAGCACACACCTTCATCACCCACTACCACATCGACCTTGAGTCACGCCGGGATGCTGGTTTTGGGGCCTCGGTTCTCCAGTCTTTTCCCTAAGTAGGGGGTGTGCGTCTTGCCTCCCTCCTCCCGGAGAACTGCTAGGAGTCTGCCAATAAGTGTGGATGAACAACATATCCATGTCCCTAGAAATACAGGTTACTCACCTGTAACAGGAGTTCTAGGAATGGTATATGTTGTTCATCCACATGAACCCACCCGACCTCCCGGCTTCGACGCACAACCTGAGCTTCCAGCGGGCCAGATCTGGTGTCATGGGGCGGAGCCAAGAGTTTTACCACCTGGGTGGGTGGGAGGAGCCAGCTTGAAGACCTTTCGGCAAGATTTAAAGCGGCAAGGATACCTGCCAATAAGTGTGGATGAACAACATATACCATTCCTAGAACTCCTGTTACAGGTGAGTAACCTGTATTTTCTGGTCACGCGATCCCAGGCCTGGTGCTTTCTGGCGAGGCGCATTGTCCCTCTTTTGGACAGGGAGGTTTCTGTATGCCTCCCCTCCCTTTTGTCTTCTGCAAAGGATTCTGCTCAAACTCCAAGTGGAAGGAGCAGAGATGATTCTTGCAGCACCGCTTTGGCCTTGTCAGATATGGTTCCTGCTAATGCAGCAGCTGGCAGTAGAACCTCCAATTCCCCTGCCCTTGTCATCCCGACTACTGTCGCAAGAACAGGTCAGGTTGGTTCACCCAGACCTCTGGTCCCTACATCTGCATGCCTGGCACCTGCAGACGTAGCCACGGTGTGTTTTAGAGCATCTCCTGGAGTGGCCAAGGTCTTGGTTGCAACTAGGAAACCTTCCCTAGGGCTACCCACACCATGAAGTGGAAGCTCTTTTGCTTGTGGGCCTCCAATTGGGGTCTGGACCCCCTCCTGTGCCCTCTGAATGTTGTCCTTGAGTATCTCCTCTCCCTGTCAGACTCGGGCCTCCGATATTCCTCCATCAGGGTACACCTGTCAGCAATCTCTGCCTATCATGTGCCGGTGGATGGCAAATATGTTGCCCAGATGGCTCTAGCCTGAACGTTTTTGAGGGGAATGCTTCATATTAAACCTCCCATTAGGGACCCCATCCCTCCTTGGGATCTTTTGTTTTTGTTAGAAAAACTTACATTGCCTCCCTTCGAACCAGCCTCAAATTGCGAGCTACATTTTCTGTCGTGGAAAAGGTTGTTTTTAGTTGACATTACTTCCGCTTGGAGGATTTCTGAGCTTCAGGCTCTGATGTCTAAAGAGCCATATTTAATTTTCCACAAGGACAGGGTGTCCTTGAGGATTAATCCTAAGTTTCTTCCTAAGGTGGTGTCCCAGTTTACCCTTAATCAGGACATCAACCTTCCGGTTTATTATCCGGAGCACAGTAATCGAGGGGAGGCCCTCCTTCACACTCTGGATTTACACAGAGTGCTTAGGTACTACATTAACTGTACTGGGACTTTCAGAAGATCTGACCAACTTTTTGTTTCCTTTGCCCAGAGAACCCTGGGGACACCAGTGGCAAAGCAGACTCTGTCCAGATGGCTAGTCCATTACATCACCTTCTGCTACAATAAATACAATAAACCCTTACCATGCTCGGTTAAGGGTCATTCCTCCAAGGGGGTTTCTGCCTCTTTAGCGGCATCTCGGAATGTTTCTGTGGCAGACATCTGCGCAGCTGCTACTTGGAGCTCGGTGCATACCTTTGTGAAACAGTACAGTCTGGACATTGCTTCCCATCGGAGAGCTGGGTTTGAGTTAGTGGCCCTTCAAGGCCTGTTGTCTTGAAGCCTCTTCCGCTTCTCAGATTTCCACCTCCCAGTCCGTCCAGGATCATTTTAGTACTGCTTGGTACTCCGTCCTTATGGTGTAGCCTGCTGCAAGAGCTCCCACTCAAAATAAGATGGTACAGTTACATAAGAACTTACCGTAACAGTAGATGTTTGAGAGGAGCTCTTGCAGCAGGTGTTATTTCTCTCCCTCCTTCCCTCTGGTCCTTTTCTCCTTTCTTTCCTTACCCTAGGCAGGGTATTCCACTAACCACGGTTCTCTATGATTTGTCAGCCGGGTTTCTGGCGGGAGAACTGGGGTGTGGCTGAGGACCGCCCCCTTTATACCATTGGCAGACGTCTGAGGCAGTCCGACGTTGGGGGGCAGTCCCTGCTAGATACTGCTAGATAAGAATATTTCTGTGGGGCCCTAGTGCCTGGCAGCACAGTCCTTATGGTGTAGCCTGCTGCAAGAGCTCCTGTCAAAGATCTACTGCTACGGTAAGTTCTTATGTAACTGTGCTTTTTGTTACTCTGCAGAGTTCTTTTTTTGTTTGTTTTGTTTTGTTACAGCTAACATAAACTTTTAAAGTTCTGTGCTTGGGCCTTAGTAGAATTACATTTCTCCACTAGGATGTGTACAGCTGCCATGCTTCATCACCACAAAGAAAGATCGAACCTAAAAACGTCACCTACCCCTTAACTTTTGATGTGTCCATAATGTACTCCAGCACCGGTAACTGCTTACAGCACCTGTGGAGTCAACACCTACCAGTATAGCTGTACCACACCAGTAGTAAATAAACTGGATAAATAAATACTGTTATTAAACCTTGACTGTGAAAACTGTCGTGTTTGGTCAAAAGCAAGTCACATGGCAGTTTTTAGTAGGAAATATTGCCCAGCTTTTTGTATTAATGGGTAGAAGTTCAAAAACTGCTGAGCACAGTCATTGGACCAGGCATGCATCGCCCCATTTAACCCCAAGATGGCAACTGACTCTTACCTCCGGTCACCTCTGCTGCCCTCTCATGAAAGTACAGTTACTTGTGTTGTACAAGTAACTTTATAAGTATTATATCTGCAGTAGTATAATATTGACAAAGTTACTTGTATAACCCAAGTGACTGTGTGTGCGTGAGACAATGTCTGGCAGAGGAGATGAGTAGATTGTGTCTTCTGCTGTCTCATGGCCAGTAGCGTATGTGTGTGTGTATAGAGTAGGAGGAGGAGTGTTAGGGATACTGGTACCAGGAGGAGGTTTAGAAACTAGAGGACCAGTGCAAATATTTTTTTATTTTTTAACAGTGAGCAGGAGGGAGGGTACCACTGGCAACAGTTAAACACAGGGGACTGGGTTACCTGGGGAACGTAGCTCAGCCAATGGTTAATAAACAGGTATTGCCCCATACTGTGTCTGGTAGTACTGTTGTGGAAATGTCGTTACCATTCAGGATGAACTGTTGACTTCCAGTAGTCCTGTTACCCTGAGCCTTCAGCTGTGGCCAGTGTAATATGTCAATCAGTAGTTCATCCCACAAGGTCAATATTTTCTCACTATGTCCTTCAACCCTGGTCAATATTTGTGTATTATTTTTTTTCGTTAACATTTAGGGAAAATAATTTATTTTCACTTAGAACACATTGGCCTATATTCACAAACATTACCTCCAGGATTAGCACCTGTTTCCTTAACTGTTCCTACCTCAATTCAGCAATCTGCCACTGAACAACATGGGAGATTGCTGAATTGGTTTAGTCAAGGCAAAGTAAAGTGATGCTAACACTGGCGTTACTGTTCATGAATGTAAACCATTATTTCCACTTAGAAAATTATATACCACACCAGTGATGAATACATTGGGAAATAACCCATGTTATTTTTGGAATAGTTACGTTAACTTAGAACACATTATTTCAGTTAGAACACGTTATTTCCATTAGAATCTGAAAATAAAACACAGATAACAGGTCAGATAGTTTACAATAGAGAAAAGGCAGTTTAAAGCTAAAACAATGAAAAAACACTTCACTCATGAGTTATGGAAGGTACCACCCACAAGAGGAGATAACTGTTTTATTCCACTGCAACCCATATGTACAATATTCCCTATTCATTCTCACATAGAACATGTTATTTCCACTTCAGATCTGGAAATAGAACATGGAGAACATAGAGAACGCTGGATGGGCAACTATGCCGAACCAGTGTGTTCTGCCACAGAGGGAGTCTGATTACCTCTGACCTCGAGAGCAAAGCTCGAGAGGTCCATGGGAATCAGAACCCCGAAGTGGCAAAACACACTGGTTGTGCACAGAGGTGCTCATCCTGTATTTTTTATAGTGTATAGTACTGTGAGAAAAATGTGTTTGTGAGTTCTTTTGCTTTCAAAATGAAACTGACTCATGCAGTCTCTAGAGGTTCTAGAATGCTGTTCTACCACAGTAGGGTAGAACAGCATTCCATGACCTTTGAACTGTGGAAGAACAGCATTTTGAAAGGGATGGAATTCTATACAGAACAACATTCCACTATACACTATAATGGGCTAGATAGATAGCGTTTAAAGTGGAAAGAACAGCAGTAGTGTTAAACCCAAACAAAGTAAAACAATAATAAAAACAGGATGGTACATATGAAGTACATAATGTGTTGCAGTGGAGTAACATAAGGCTTTTATAACATTCTGGGTCTTATCACTCACTAATGAAGATAAATGTGTTATTATGTCATCCCAAATATTTTTTCAGGATCCATTGTTTTTGTAGTGTGTTTTTTGGGGTATATCTTGATGTATCTGGGTCGTGCCTGAAAAGGGCATTTGACTCCGGTGCACCTACCGTTAATCAAAGTATAAATAAGAATAAAATATCTTTATGACTACTGATCCTGGCTGGCCCATCGACACAGCGGGAGGGCTGATACTTCCAATGCTGGTGACCCTGATTTTGGAACACGCTTGGGTCACTGGAGGGAGGGGGAGAGGGGGTAGGATGGAAGGTCCAGTAGGATGCTCACCACCTTGGGGTGGCAGACAGGTTCACGAAGAAAATTCGAGGAAGGTTCAACTCCTAATATACTTAAACAATAGTAGTTTTATTGTTTCACCTTATCACAGAACCAGACCAAAGTTTTGTGGCCTATCACCACTTCTTCTGGGAAAGTGATGATAAACTCAGGATGCTTTCTTGCAAACACATAAGCAGGGTATGTTCAGAGACCCCGGATATTCTGTGCTTATGTTGACAGCAGCATTACCAACCCCTCCCTAGTGGCCTGTATATATTGCGTCTTTCTTCCAGGTAATCTGTGCTTTTTGACTGCCCATTATTACAATAGGGCGCCAGGTGACTCCTCGGATGTGTAATGGAGACCGATCCCAGTGGCAGGAGCACCACCTCGGGGCCCACGGGACAGCCAGTCAGTTGGGGAAAGCATGGGGCAGGGAGATGCAGAGGTTTAAAGGGACACTGTCTGCTTTCAGTTTCAATTTTCCGTGCTGTGTGACTAGGGTGCCTGCCACGATGTATATGTCTGCTGATGGCATCTATGGTCCTCAGTCTGCTTCATATATGTCTTTGGTTTTGGGCTGGCAATATAGCCTAGAGATTAGAGGAACGAGGTGTGAACAAGCTTGATACATCCAGCAGACCAGACCCGAGTCTGATTCTCACAACCTCCACTTGCATACTGTGTGACTCTGAGCAAGTCACTTGACGGCCCAGTGCTCCCAGGTCTCCCCTGAAAACAGGCACGTGTGCCTAGTGGACCTTACCCGGTTACCAAAGACTAAAATAAAAAAAATTAAAAAAAATAAAGTTAGATGCAGCCCGACATTATTAGCTGCCAGATCATGTGAAATTCTGACGCTCAGTGCCCCCGCATGTTCCTGATACAAACAGGACACGTGTCCACGCAGCATGGCCCCTGAATCACTGGTTGAGTCATGCATGCACGAGTTATGTTTCTTAAACATGTTGAGGTGGCTATATACAGTGAACATAGGTATAACACTGATATCTGTAAAGATAGTTATATTGTAAAATGAGCATTGCAGCACATAAAACTAGAGGTTTGAAAAGCAAAACCATGACTGTGGGAATGTGCATCAGTGTCGAAAACCTTTAGCAAAATTAAAAATGTGCTTCGTCAACTTTTTTGATGTTTCACGAGATAAGTCTACTTGCCTCTTCAAAATCTCCTGTGTTACAATAGAACAAACTGAGACCCTATGTGAAAGGAAATCAGCGTACCAATTTTTAGTGGGAAACAAAGGTTTAACAAACACAGGAAGTGCACACACGAATGTGTCAGAAGTTCCATTAGTACATTTTATTAGTTTAGGCAGTATTCTCAACCTTAAGTACTGATATTTGCATTATCTGTACTTTGCCCTATTCTCAGTAATGATAAGCAAGATGTTGTGGTGCGTGGGTACATGTTTTGGCCCAAGCAAGTAAATTCTCATCGTTTGACATTCTCCAGAATTTCTTTCTGCCCTTATAAAGTCTTCACAGCTCAGTACACATTTGACTGGCATAGATCCCAAATGAGGGAGAGTTGCATAAAATCTGTGGACTTTGATCAGCTGCTGAACATTTCCCACCTATATTCAAAAGCCAGGCCATGAAACATGTAAATGAAATACCCTGCCCTTAGGTAACTTAATCTTACCAGGGTCAGAAGCCACATTTGTAGTATCCCTCTCAATATCGTTGGAAGTCAGACTTGCTTGCGGTCCAGCTCCATAGGAAATAATGGCTTCAGCAGAAACTGTGGGAGGCATCACTGGAGACAGACCAGAATCACTGCTTCAGCAAACTGGTGAATGCAATTACGAAGCAGTCAGGCTATTATTTTCTTACTCGGCTAATGACCAGGGGTGCTGACTTTTTTTTTTTTTATTCTGTTTATGCTCCTTGCTGTCCCTGCAACCCTTGGCCCACTGGGGCCCCCAGCGCACCTCAGACCCATTACCTCACCTTCTCCCAGGTCTTACCTGCTCCCACGTTATCCCAGTGGTTTGCCCTCCGCCGCCCCATTGGAGCCCTCGGAATGGGGCTAGGTCCCTTGGGTGCACACTGTCAAGTCATCAGGAGTGTGCCAAGGTCAGCGACTGCAGGGCCTGCAGGTGTGGTTGAGCCGTCTTTCTGCATGGGGGGGGTGCTTCATCTTTCACCCATTCCATTCCTCAAGACTCAGGTGGCTCGGGTGCACGTGCACGTGAATATGTATAGTGCGGCACCAGCCTGCGGCTTCCCTTCCACTTAGCTACTCAATTGCACTGCCACCTGTGGTCACCCAGGTGGCAGTACAGCAGCAGAGTTGGCTGCACTCTCTCCCCAGAGGAGCAGAGTGTCCCTTGGGATGCTCGATCCTCCCCCCAGCCAGCCGTCGACAACCCATTTTTGTTCCTGAATGAGAGTCGCTGGCGTTGCAAGAGATAGCACTTCTGTACTGACTGGCTGACCCAGGGGTGCTGACAATTCTTCTGTTTGGAGGTGGAGGCTTAACTACAGGTCAGGGGGTCTAGAGGGACTCATTGCCAATTTGCAGAGGAAATCTGGGGAACTTAGGGGTTGAGGGTCTTGCTCTTGGCTTGAGTCTCGTGGCCCTGTAGTCAGCGTCAGTGCTACTGACTGCAAAATTGTGGTCGGTCTAATTTTATGTAGCAAAATAAAATTTTAAAAACTGGATGGAAGCCTCTAGTAACCAAAACCAATGTTTTTGTTGCATGTATGACCGAAGTAGTTTCAGTGGAGAGTCCAAAATGAATGTGTATGCTTGGGGAGAGATGAGAAACAAACCCCAATTCAGATGTCTCTGTTTGGTTACTGAAGGCTGCCTTCAAATGAAAGATTCCATTAAGGCCACTTTTCCACTGGCCTTTCTCACCTTCCCAAGATGATTTTCCTTCCTCCCTTCTCTCCTCTCCCCCCCTCCATTCCTTCCTTCCTTCCCTCCTCCCCATGGGGGTTTGTGCTGTGTGTCCTGAATTCTGTTGTTTTGTCCACAGATATTAAACAGCTGGTGACACATTCAGGAGAACTTTAATAAAACATAATATTTAGACACAGTTCAGCCTGTATTTCCCATTAGTGCTGTATTCCTCCTCTCCATTATTTACTACTGAGGTCATTTGTATTAAAACAGGATCTTTACTCCTGAAGAATTAATCTATTCCTGCTGCTTTCTCCCTACCGGAAGTCACAGAGCACTGCTTGTGACATCACAGTTACTCCCTTAGCAACAGATTGTGATGTCACAACAAAGGATTATGACTTAAAGTAGGGAGTAAGCTATAGAGGCAGATGGACTCTAAAGGAGCTGTAAGGGATAAAGATCATATATTCATGCAAATTTCCTTAATAAATAATGGAGAGAAATATACAAAATATAAGTGAAATGCTGGCAGAATTGTACCGAATTATGTTTTTTAAAAGTTTTCTTGGAGATGTCAATAGCTCTTTAAAGAACAGAATTATGTTTAGCACGCATTTGTCACCACGTGTTCTGATTGTCATGCACTCTAGAGGTACGCACAATGTCTCACCCTGCAGTGTGTTTCAGTGAACCTCCTCTGCTAAGTGATATATACTGAGCTGCTCTTCAGTGATGAGCCTTTTCCTTACAGCTGATAACGACTATGTTCAAATCCTGTGGTATAGTGTCAGCCCGGGCTAACTTGGGCTAGTAGGTGGCAAGCTGTATTGTGGAGGCGACCCACTCAGTCTATGGCACTTGGCATGTGGACACTCCCTGCTGGCTGCACAAGAAATACACAAAGTGTTGCAACAGTGCACCCGCGTTCAAAATAGTGGGGAAGATGGTGGAGGCTGAACGAAACTATCACATCAAACATGATACTTAGTATGAACAGAAAGTGTGTAACCCCCCATATATTTCTAGTATGTGATAGGTTTGTGACATGGGCGGATCTTACTACAAGCTTTCAGTTGAGGCATAGCATAGGTGACCGTTCTGGATTTTGGGGCAGAGCTATATAAAAGAAGGATGTGTTCTGATTGCCAGCTACTATAAACAGGAACCATCGGCACAGATATCCAGTAAATAGCCATCTGCCTCGGTCTTTAAAAACATTGAGTGGCTCTGGAAAAAACAAGAAGTTTCACGACTTAACAACTACCGTTGTACATAAATAATTTTGACTGCAGCCCAATGTTTATCAGCACTGCAGGACAATGCATTGACTTATTCATGATGTGGTTTTTGTTTAAGTGAAGTAGCAGACAGCATCAGGAATAGGAACACACCAAGTTCTCAGCAAACAATAACACCATTTCCTGTCTCCTGTAATGGGACACAATATTAAGGGGAATTAGACCTTATTTGCTGGACATTTTAAAACTAGGTGTGGCACACAGAAGCAGTGATATGCAGTCAGTGCAGGAAGTAGTTTGATATCACTTCCTGTTTTGTATGCATATCAGTGCGTTTGTTTGCATGCTGTGGCCTGTTTTTAAATGACTTGCATATATAGTCTGTTTAACAGAAGGCAAAGTGTGAATTATCTACAGTACACCTTAAAGGGAACGTCCTTCTACAAACTCTGTGAATATGTGCGTATGTCGCCTATTAGCACTTTAAATGCTGAAAACACATTTTAACTTATTTTCAAAATAATCTGGTCGATCCTGCAGTGTCCACCAGATCCCCAATGTAAACAAAAGGCAGGAAAAAGTTATTTGGCACCAAACCCATAATGCTCTACATGTCTTAAAAAGATAACTTAGAAATAATCATAAAAAATCATCACTAATAAGAACAGTCCCATTACAGTTGTAAGTATAAAATCATGATTAGTGATTAAACACCAGCATAAACAGATGTGACTTGAATGCCTCCTAAAAACTTCCACCGAGGGGGCATTGCAGACAGAGAATGGGAGCCTGTTCCTTATCAGTGAGGCAGCCACCCCAAAAGCCCTGTCCCCTGACAGCTTTAGTCTGGAACAAACAACAAGCCCACCTCAGTGGAACAGAGGCCTGATAGGAGATCTTCCAGGTGCCCAGGGCCCAGACCATGCAAGGCCTTGTATGTCAACAAGCCCAACTTGAAGTTGAAACGCCACTGAATATGAAGAAAATGGAGCACTGGTATAATATGTACTGACCGGGAGATTCAGCAGTTAAGTGGGCCAGTGCATTTTGGGCCAACTGCAGGCAACGTATCAAACCTCCAGATGAGGAGCGTTGCAATACTCCAGCCTAGCTATAACAAAGGCATGTACGATTGTAGTTGGGTCACTTAGTGCTTAATATGGCTTAGGCTAAGCGATGTTCCATAAATTTAAAAAAGTCACTGCAGAGTACCGCTGATGCATGATGTTCAAGGGTCAGCTTGCAGTCTACAATGACTCCCAGATTTCTTACTCTGTCCACAGCTCTGAGTGTAGTCTCTGTCACAAGGAGACATCCCAGAATCCCTAAGCTAATGCATGGCACTTAACCCTAAAAAGTGTTGGAAATTCAGGAGGATGCTATAAATAGGTGTGGCATTTTAAAAAGCTCTAGTTCTGTTGTATTCATCATTGGCCCTGCTACTCTCCCCAGGCCGAGTATAGGTTGAGGAACCTGTACTTAGCCTTGGCAGAGGAGCATTATGAGCAAAACGGAGCTTTTTAATGTTCCGAGCCTGTTTTTATTATTTTGAATCACATGGGGGATTTGGGGATGTCACATCGTGGCTTTGTTTACATCGGGAATCAAGGGAACATGGCAGGATCAACTAGATTATTTTAGAAAGTAAGTAAAAATGTATTTTATGATCTTCTTCTGGGAAATCTCCTTCCAGTGAGCCACACGTGTGAAACATAGATGCAGCCGATGTCGGACCTGTTTGGAAACTTCTGCATAGCAGGCGGCCCACGATGATGAGCATCGCCAGCATGACAGTGCCTGTCTATCATGGGCAGCCCCAAGCTTCCTCAGTTCTTTTTTTGTGTGCCGTCGACTTCCCATCGGACTGATGGAACTCCCTCCTTGGATTTCATTGCTGTATGCTTTGCTAGCCTTCATCTCCTTTTCTCCTGCCATGTGAGATTGTATTTCTGTTTACTGCATGGGCTACATCTCCTGTGATGCCAACGCTGCCTACTGTCCTACCACCACCAGCCGTCAGCTAGTGTTTCCCTTCAGTGGATCCCTGCTGGTCTCCCGCTGCTGTGGCTGTATTCCCAGCTGCCGGTTGATGTCCTGTCCTTCCTGGCCTGGAGATCTGATGGTGGATGCGTTGCTCAGTTGAGGTGGGGACTACTGCTCATGTACTTGGCCTTACCAGATGTTCCGACTGTCTTCAGGTGCAAATGTCTATTTCTGGCTTGAGAACCTAGCTCCTTATTACCTCAGGGCCCGTGGCTCTCTCCGCTCTGTGGTCTGGCTTTGCCTCTTCAACGGTTTTGCTATTTGGACAGGGATCACCGTTTTTTGGCGTTCCCTTTCATGCTGGTCATCACTTGGCTCTGCCTCATCATTATTCCCACTCCATGAACTGTCTTCTGCTTTATGCATGACTGTATTCACATTTCAAGTTGTTGGCTCTGCCCTTGACTTGGCTTTCCGCTTGGTATGGCGGTCCTGTGGGATGCCTTGGTCAGTTCTTGGCTCCCCACCACCCCCGTTCTGTGGGGCTCATGGCTCCCTTCAGCCCTGTTGATGCCTGTCCTTGCCTCATAGACAATTTCACTGTTGGGCTCAGGGTTTGCCATTTTACGGAATGCTCCCTTCCTCCTGGTCATTGTCTGGCTTTGCCTTGTCTCTGTTCCACTTCGTCTCCAGCCCTCTGCTTGTCCATGGCTATTTCCACATCTTCGGTCATTGGCTTTGCCATTAACTCTGGTTCTGGCTGTTCCACATGCCCTTCAGGGCATTGTGGTCAGGTTCTCGCCTTTGGCTGGTCCTCCGTGATTGTGGGGCCAGAGGCTTTCTTGGACCCTGTTGTGTGGCTTTACCTCACCAGCTCTTTGTTTTGGGCACTGTTTTCTGGCATCATTTGTTGCCAAGTTATGCCTTAGTGGCGTTCTTGGCTTCATAGTCTGGTTTCCTGTCGACATTGAGGTTGTTCGTGGAGTCTAGTCCCATCAACTTCCCTTATTTTGGGCGGTCTCTTTGTCAGTCCATGGGTCCCTGTCGGCACTTCTTTTGCACTGTTGTCTGGTGGTAGGTTCTGGGCTTTCTTGTTCCCGTGCCTGAAATCTGTGCTATGTTGGTGTCACCCTATTGTGGCTCCCGTCTCCTTTTGCCTATGGTATATTGGCCAGCATGTGAGTTGGCTAGTATGCATGTCTGATTTCCCCCCCCTCCCCTGTTGTTTGAGGTACTGCTTGGAACCATTCCATAGGTGTGGCTCAATGGAGGGAGGTATCCCCAAAGAAGATAGATTTACTTACCAGTAACCATAGACCTTACTTCGAGAGGGCTCTTGCCATAGGTAATTACCTATAGGACTGAAGCCAGCAGGCGTCAGGACCCCACAGAAAAATTTCTTGCTAGCAGTCTGTGGTGGGGGACCACCCCCCAGGTCATCTGACGCCAGTATAAAGGTGCGGTCCCCCACGCCTGCCTTCCAGTTCTTTCCCGCCATTTGCCTTCGACAGCGCCTCGTGGTTGAGTTCCACTGCTCGTCAGTCAATCATCACCAGTAGTTATACCGTCATTTTTTTAGATTTTTCTAATAAATTCGTCAGGATTCTCTTACCTGCCGTGTATGTCATCCCCTACCTCGTGCGGCGCCTAACTCCCGCACAAGGACGGCCATTCTCGGTGTCTCTTCTGCCTAGGCCCCAACCACCCCGTGGATTCCTCTCAGCACTGCCTGAAGGTCAACGTGGCTACCCGCAGAAGAAGGCAGCAGTCCCTGGAGGCTCACATACTAAAGAAGATGATGTCTTCCATGGAAAAGGAGCTGAAAAAGCTCCAACAGGCTTCCACCTCCCCCAAGGGTCTTAAGAAGAAGAAGAAGAAGCACCGGGACTGGGACTCCTCATCCACGGCTACGGCGACTTCAGCTGGGGTCGTCGCCCTTCAGGTAATGTCCCCTCCGGGGGTCCATTCCCCGATGGCTGTCTTGGTGGTGTCTGAGATGGCATCAGTCCCCCCCCCAGCTGGTTCGCGCTCAGGCCAGTCGGGAGCCTCCAGGACAAAGGAGTCATCCGCTCCCAGTAGGGCCGCCCCTGTGTGGCCTTCTTGTTCGAGCCTCTCCAGTAACTTGGGCGTCTGCTCCTCCGACATCCGCCTGGAGCCGACCGCTAAGTCGCTCAACCCTTCGGGACAGTGCACGGTCGTCAAGTCGCCTGTCAAGGTCGCCTCCCCTCACGGCCTTCTTCGGGCGCTGGGTCTGATCAGTCGGACGTCGGCTCCTCCGACGACCACCCGGATCCCGCTGATCAGATGCCCGCTGGCCCGTCCGGCGGTCGCTCAGCGACGGAGCCTACACTGGATCCTTTGACCTTATCCGGCGCTGTTGGCTTCCCGCAGCCTTCTCTGCTGCAGTCCGAGGACCTTGCGTCTCCCCAGCTGGACCTGGAGGATCCCTCCCCCGGATGCCGCTGGGGACTTTTCGGCACCTCCGTCAGGCCTCCCTCCCACAGGTCCAGATGGCCTGACATTGGACCCTCGGACCGAGCCGACGTCCCCTTGCCGTACATCACCCCGATGCTGGACCCGACGCCCGCTGGGCCACCTGTCCCTGGCCCACCTGAAGTCCTCTTCCAGGACCTTCTACCCCGGTAGAGCCACTGGTGCAGGATCCTACACCGTCTTATCCGGCTCCGCAGTATCCGATGCCTCAGTACCCGACGCCGGGCTTCCCACCATTGGGCTATGGATACTCGCCCTATGGATAACCCCAGTATCCGTATCCCCCTCCTCCACCACCCCCTCAGCTGACAGTGGATCTGAGGAGACTGGCTTCTTGGTAGGCTGAGGCCAAGGCTCAGCTCACCAGGAAATGAAACCGCCTCCCGGCGATGGACCCATTCCGGATCCCTGTCGTCTGGGCGAGAGACCCCTCCCCAACCCCAGAGACACTGCTACAGGGTCTAAGGCTGGGGGCACCTTACCACCCAGGGCCATTTTCCTCCCCCAAGTGGGAAGGGGTCTTCGTCTCCTTCTTCTTCGGACTAATGGGAGGACTCTGATGACAGCTTTGATCCGGACGAGCCTCTCACTCCTGACAAGTCCAGACCTAGGACTCCTCCGAAGTCTCCTCAGGAGGATCCCTCGTTAATGGAGTTGCTGAGAAAGATCCAGACTCTTCATCAGTGGAAATCTCTGGAGCCAGTTCCACAGAGGCAGAAGCTTGCTGCCCATTTGGATTTGCCTGAGGTCGCTCCTATGTTAGTTCCACCCTGGATCGAGCCTCACGCTGACCTCATTTCCACCATCTGAAAACAACCGTCGGCTTTAGCCCCCCTTCCTCGGAAGGCGGATAGGCTTTATCAGGCTCCTGAAAGGGTTGATTTTCTGACATCACACCCCAAGGCTGATTCGGTCATGATTAGCGCCGCTCACGGCCGCGCAGATAACCTGAAACGCCTGAGCTCGTCCTCACCTGATAAGGAGTCCCGTCTTATGGACCAGTACGGTAAGAAGGTGTATGCTTCTTCCACTCTGGGTATTAGAGCCTTGAATTATGTGGCTCACATGGGGGACTACCAGAAAGCTATCCTTAGCGAGGTGGAAGCTGAGCTGGACTCCCTTCCTCAGTCTGAGACTAAGCAGGAAGTGGCAGACCTGGTCCGTTCCGCTCGTTTGGCCAGTAGGCAAATGCTTCGCGCTACCTACGATGCGGTGGACGCTTCTGGATGAAGCTCTGCTTTTGCCGTGAGTCTGCGGCGACATGCCTGGCTTCAGGTGTCAGGATTATCCTCGGAAGTGCAATCAGCTATCCAGGATGCGCCCTCCCGAGGTTCGGTGTTGTTCGGCGGTGATGTCAAGGACAACATTACCGGACTGCGGGAGAAGGGCACTGCACTCAGGGAGGTTGACTCCATGTACAGAGTCCTTCAAACGCAGCGTCGTTCCTTTCGCCGTCACGTACGGTCCAAAGTGAAACCTCAGGGAAAGCGGGCCAACAGACGCTGGGCCCCTCCGGCTGCGAAGCCACCCGCCACCCAAACGAGCTGCGGGGGCTCCAGTCGCGGCGCTGCCCCACACCTCCTGACTCCCTCCCTCTCCCACAGCCTCTGGTCAATCCAGAGGAACCGGTAGGCGAGAGATTCTCCCTACATCTGCCGGGTTGGGAGAGGATCACTTCCGACACTTGGGTCCTCCAGCTCATAGCAGAGGGTCACTCCATAGAGTTTCTTCAGAAACCTCCCAGAAAACCCCCTCCCAGATCGTCTTACTCCACAGAATATCTTCTCAGGGTTCAGGAAGAAATCTCTTCCCTTCTGTTGAAGGACGGGCTTCTATTCACATTTCTTCCTGGTCCCCATGAAGACAGGAGACGTGAGGCCCATTCTGGACCTCAGCTCTCTGAATTTGTTCGTGGAGTACAAAAGGTTCAGGATGCTCTCCCTGCAGGGTCTCCTGTCCCTCCTTTGGCCGGAACAGTGGCTGTGTGCTCTGGACATGCAGGACGCGTATCTGCATATCCTTACCCGCCCTTCCCACCACAAATACCTCCAGTTTGCTTTCCAGGGTGACCACTACCAGTTGAAGGCCCTCCCATTTGGTCTTTCCTCGGCCCCCTGAGTGTTCACCAAATGCCTGTCATGGTGGCGACCCACCTGCATACTCAGGGAGTTCAGGTTTTCCCGTACCTGGATGACTGGCTCCTGGTGGCCCTTTCCAGGGAGGAACTCCTGCGCTCTCTCTGTCTTACCCAGCAGGTTTTTACCAGCCTGGGTGTTACCATCAACCAGGCAAAATCCCATTTGATCCCATCTCAGCATCTCCAATTCATCGGGGCGACTCTGGACACGACCACTGGAACGGCATTTCTGCCCCCAGACAGGGTGGCCACCCTCCAGGCTCAAGCAAGCAGGTTGTCCTCCCACAGGCTGGTTCCCGCCAGGTCAGTCCTTCGCCTCCTGGGGCTCATGGTGGCTGCAATTCCGACAGTTCCTTGCGACCGGCTCCACATGAGAATCTCTCAGTGGACTCTTTGGTCTCAGTGGGATCAACTGGTGGACAACCTGGACCAGGAGGTTCTGGTCTCCACCCTGATGCTCAGGGATTTGCAATGGTGGTTGGTTCAGGAGAACCTTTGCCGGGGAGTTCCTTTCTGTCTTTCTCCACCCTCCCAAACACTGACAACGGATGCCTCTGGCGAGGGTTGGGGTGCCCATTTAGGATCCCAGGGCTCTTGGTGGAAGCTCGAGCATTTTCTCCACATCAGTGTGCTCGAGCTCAGAGCGGTGTTATATGCTCTTCAGGCACTGCACCCTTTTCTGCTTCCCAGTCATCTGGCTATCCAGACCGACAATGTGAGTGTGCGTCTGGTACACCTCAACAAGACGGGGGGACTGGGTCCTACCCTCTTGTCAGGAAGCGATGCGGGTCTGGGAGTGGGCGACCCTCCACAACCTTCACCTCATGGCAGTCCACGTTCCAGGGGTAGAGAATACTCTGGCAGATCACTTGAGCTGATCCTCGGCACAAGCTCACGAGTGGGAATTGGATCAAGAAATAGCAGACGACATCTTTCTACGTTGGGGAACCCCTCAGGTTGACCTGTTCGCGTCCCCTCTAAACGCAAAAGTGCCCAACTTTTGCTCGCTCGATCGCTCAAGGGCGTGGGCGACTCTGGAGAGATGCTCTGTCTCTCGAATGGAAGGGCAGATTCATCTATGCTCCGCCCCCCCTCAATTCCTTTGATTCCGAGGGTCTTTCACAAGCTCAGCTCAGAGAAAGCTCACATGATTCCCATCGCTCCCTTCTGGCCCAGGCAAGTTTGGTTCTCTCTTCTGCAGCAGTACTCAGAGGAATCTCTGATTCCTCTTCCACTTTCTCGACTACTGTTGACCCAGGATCAGGGATCCCTGGTCCACCCCGGCCTCAAGTCCCTTCAACTACATGCTTGGCTCCTGCAGATGTAGCGCAAGCCCGTTTTGGGGTTTCTCCTCAAGCAGCAGAGATCCTAGTGGAGGCTCGTAAGCCTTCCACTCGTTCCACCTATGCCATGAAATGGAAACGGTTTTCTGTTTGGGCTTCGGCTAAAGATTTGGAGCCTTTCTCCTGTCCTGTTGGGCGGCTACTGGACTACATGCGTTATCTCTTCGACCTGGGTCTCAGTCATTCCTCTTTGAAAGTTCACATGGCGGCTATCGCAGCTTATCACGTTCCCTTTGGGGACAGAACTTTCCTTCAGCTTGAGGTCGCGAAGACCTTCCTCCGAGGGGTTCTCCATTTGAGACCCCACATTCGGGTCCTAGTTGTACCTTAGGATTTGAATTTCATTCTCGAGAAGCTTACGTTGCTTCCCTTTGAGCCAGCAGCCTCTGCAGACCTTAAGTTCCTTTCGTGGAAGACTCTCTTTCCTTTTGGCCATTACTTCCGCTCGAAGGATTTCCGAGCTTCAGGCCTTGATTTATAAAATCCCATATCTGATTTTCCATAAGGAATGTGTGGCTCTGCGTACCAACCCTGAGTTTCTCCCTAAGGTGGTAACGGAATCTACACTGAACCAGTCCATTGAACTGCCTGCGTTTTTTTACGCAGCACTCCAATCACGGGGAGTATCTTTTGCATAATCTGGACGTTCATCAGATTCTGAGATACTACACCAATAGGATGAAGGATGTCAGAAAAGCTGACCAACTATTTGTCTCTGCCAGCAGAAGAGAGGGCAACGCTGTTTCCAAACAATGTTTGTCCAAATGGTTGTCTCATTGTATCACTTTCTGCTACGACAAGTAGCTCAAGACCTTGCCAGGTCAAGTCAGGGGTCACTCCACCAGGGGTGTCGCAGCCTCTGCTGCTTGTTTCAAGAACGTGTCAGCAGCTGACATCTGTGCAGCTGCAACTTGGACTTCTGTCCATACCTTTACAAAACACTACAGTTTGGACATTGCCTCTCGCCGTAGAGCCGGCTTCAGGTTGGCTGTTCTACAAGGACTTATTTCTTAAGTCCTTCTCAGCCAGAGGATCGCTCTTTGAGTAGTTTCCTCCTCCCGTGTGCTTCTCTTTGTTCCAGACTGCTTGGGACTCTGTCTTATATGAAATTACCTACTGCAAGAGCCCTCTCGAAGTAAGACAGTACAGTTACATAATAACTTACCATAACAGTAGGTCTTCAAGAGAGGCTTTTGCAGTAGGTAATATCTTCCGGCCCTCCATCCCCCTTAGCTTTTTCAGCTCCTGTTCCAGGAAGGGAAATATCCACTTCTGTCTTGTCTTGACTTTAGCCTTTGCCGGGAAAGAACTGGAAGGCGGATGTGGGGATGGTCCCCCACCAGAGACTGCTAGCTAGAAATTTTTCCGTTGGGTTCTGATACCTGCCGGCTTCAGTCCTATATGTAATTACCTACTGCAAGAGCCTCTCTCAAAGATCTGCTGTTACGGTAAGTTCTTATGTAACTATACTGTCTTCAAGGAGGTCTCCTTGAGGGAGCCACAGTGCATCCTCACGACTTCTCCTTGGTCTGGGGTGTTACAGTGGGAGGTTTGGATGTCATTGTTTCACCCTGTTTACCTGTACTGTTTGTTTTTTTCTTCTAGTTATCATCGTTCCCTTTGGAGCTTCATCATGCTTGTCTCTGCCGTTTGTTGGTCTGACATGTTTTGTCTCTGGTGGGCAGGAAGAATTTAGCAGATTTGGAACTGCCCACGATATATAGGTGCCGATGATACCCGTCATCATGGGTGGCCTGCTGTTTATGTATTTATTGAATTTTGTTGACCCAGTAAGCCAACAGAGACTAAAAGTCCCTTTTTCAGGGGTGACCGGGGAGGGAGGGAGGGGAGATAGATGGTAACCAACTGAAATTGAACCAGATTAAGCAGTTGGTATTTTTTGTGAATTATTTTAGTGCTAAGCAAAAGTTTCTGGATAGGTCCTATGCTGGTGGCGTCTATGTTACATAGGTGTGGCTCACTGGAGGAGATTCCCTCAAAGATCTACTGTTACTGGTAAGTAACTCTTCTTTATCCTTATGGCTTCTGTGAGAAATGTCACTTCTCTGTACATACTCATGTCATTGACAAAACATAGAAGCATAGACGATGATGACAGAAAAAGATCAATGCTCCATCCAGTCTGCTATTGGTTGCCTATTTCCCCCGAGACCTAGTGTCCATCAAGGGGACCTATTCCCCCCACCTTGAGTTCCTCCTCCATCCTCCCTGCACACGGTGCAGAGCTTGCTATTATTTGCTTCATTCAAACCCCAGGAATCCCTCACTATGCATACTGTTTCAATTAGACTGCAGATCTGAGCTGCCCTGGAGAGTGGAATTTTATGTAAATTAAGGAACGATGGAATTAAATTCAGATCTTTGCCACATGGTCATACTCTGCTCTGTAACATTAAATTTATTTCTCCACCTGAGACAGAAGTCACCCTGAAGAGCTCTCTTTGTCTAACTTCCAGTTTTATATGTTTTTGCATCTTTTCTTTGTTTTGTACTCAGTAATTTTATTTTCTTTGAATCTCTGATTTTGTTTAGTTTTGGTGTTTTAGTGCTTTTTTTGCAGGTTTTCTCCGGTTCCCTAGCGGTTCCCAGGAACTGGAGAAAAATCATTTTTTCTTTGCAGTTTTCCTATTTTAAACCACTCTAATTACGTATATTTTTGTTTTAAATATTATTTTTTGTTTGTCACCTTTGAGCTGATTGGGGCTGTTTTCACTTTGGTTCCCTGGTCTCCAGTAACTGAGGCACGTTTGGTAGTTTTTCTCTTATTCAGTAATAAAAACCAAAAAAAAAAAGTTTTGATTAATGGTTCACATTTATTTAGGAACCAAACCGCAATCTCTGTTTTTCTGTTGTTGGGAACAGATTTCTTGCGGGTCTTGTCATGATTGACAAGCCCAAAAAGAAAACAAGACCTACAGGCTTTAAAAATTGTGTAAAGTGTAACAATCTTCTGGCTAAGGCAGACTGCCACAGGTTGTGTTTAAGGTGCCTGGGTCCTAACTATCTTTTCTCAAATTGTGAGCTCTGCATTAAGTTTTGCCTTAAAACCTTTATAAAAAAAAAAAAAAAAAGGGACAAAAAATCTGAAGACTTAATGGCTTCTCAGTCCTCCTGTGTCACCTACACACACTGATGAGGGCCCATCCTTCCATAACAAACAGAAAGAAGAGCCTGCTAAAGATGCCTCAGAGTCCAGGGTTCCTGAGTGGGGGAACCCTGAGTTAAGTAAATACAAAAGGCCCTCTGAGCAGGTTCCAGAAACTGTTGCTGCTAAAAAAAACATGTCGCTACCTATCCTCCTGAAGAAAGAAAGGAGCTGTCAGTGGACAAAATTAGAATGCGCTCTATGGAGGACATGGCTAAGGCATGGCAGTTTATCCAGGCCTTTAAGGCCATGGGATCACTTTATGGGCATAAAAGTTCCTGTTTCCTTCCCGGTTCTAGTGGAACAAGGGGCCGAATTCTATTACAGTGAGGATGAGGAGAGGAAGGAGAGCCCATAGAGGCTGATGTTTTTCCTGAGCAGGAGTTTGGTTCTCCTTCCTGGGGCCAGGACAGTTTTTCCTCACATTATGCTTTTGTGAGGCAGATAGGGAACACCCTCAACCTCTCCACTCAGGAGACTGTGGAGGATGAGGATGAGGTGGCGTTCTTGGACATGATGGACTTAACCCCAGCTAAGAGGTTGCTCCTTCCAGTGCATAAACCCCTTAAGAAGGCAACCTGTAGGATGTTACAGACCACCACCACCACCCCTGACATCGACAAAAAGATTGAAAAGAAGTATTGGCTCGATAAGTGAGATGCTGAGTACCTCTGTTCCCATCCTGACCATGAAGGGGTAGTGCATGCTGCTGCCAGTGATAAGGCAAAGGTCACCCTCTGTACCCAGCCCTAGGACAAAGATTCCAGAAAGCTGGATAGTATGGGGAAGAAAGGTTATACTTCTGCTTCCCTGCTGCTAAGGCAGGTGGCCTATATGGCTTATACTGCCCAGTACCAGAAAGCTCTTTGGAGTTCCGTTCTGGCCATGAGTGGAAAGGCTTCTGGGGATCTGGGGCATGAGTTAGCAAATGCTGCAAAATCAGCCCCAAATGCTACTACATACTGGTTTCGTATGGCCATGGCTACCAGTGATACTGCCTCCAGGGTCATGGCCCATGCAGTAGGTTTGCCTGGCTCGAAACTACAAACCTGTTCCAGAACACTGAAGTGAAGGCCATGGATTTTCCCTCTGAAAGAAAGTCCCTATTTGGTGACAAGACAGGCATGCATGAAAAAGGGAGAGGAGAACAAAGCCACCTGTGAAAGCAACGTGGAGATGGAAAATGCCTCCACTTCCTCTAGGCCTCATGAAAGGGGAGGTAGGGGTATGGGTTGCTTTCCCTGTGGTTTCCTGCCTTATGACTTCTCTCAGCTGAGAGTCTTCTTCAGAGTCAGAGACAGGAGAGGCTCCAAACACACTGACCCAACCCCAGCACCCAAGGGTCAGCCCAAGCAGAACCCCTGACGAGTTGGTCCAGGTCATCCACCCATTGCCAGTTGGGGGAAGGCTGGCCCACTTTTTTTCAGGAATGAAAGAACATCACCACAGACAAGTGGGTCCCAGATGTGGTGAGCCAGGGGCTCACACTGCAGTTCAAAAAGTTCCCCAGACTGCAGATTCGCAGAACCTTTATATCTCCCACTCAAACAGAAAAGATCCTGCTGGAGTTAGAGGTCAAAAAGTTGCTGCAGGCAAAAGCAACAGAAAAAGTCCCACCATCTCATTGGGGAAGGGGCCTTTATTCAAGGCACTTCCTCACCCACAAGAAAAATGGGGAGTAGCGACCCATTTTGGATCTCAGATATCTGATCAAACACTTGGAAACATTCAAGACAGTAACCCTGGCTGCAGTGGTCCCATCCCTTCAGCAAGGGGACTGGCTAGGGTCTCTTGACCTGAAAGATGCCTATTTCCATATTCCGATCAGGCCCAGCCACAGGAACTATCTAAGATTCAGAGTAGGAACTGGTCACTAGGAAAGTACAGATGAAGGCGCTAACAGGCCACACTGCGGATTGGCTGCCAAACTGGCGAAAGCTTCACAGGAACACAAAAATTAGCAGCGATACACCACAGAGACCGATGTAAACCTCAAATTATTTTGTGAGGTCGCAACAGACTTGCTCCGGCGCTTCAAGGGATCAGTCTCTCTTCATCGGGGGAGTGGCGTCAATAGCAACATTACACATCTTTTAAAGTGCATCAAGTGGTCACATGATGTACAAAACAGTGTGTAATTTCAAAACATCTAAAGGTATAGTGAATAAGTGCCTAAAACCATCATAGTGCAATATTACAACAACAAAAAAAACACACACTAGTTAACAAATTTCAAATCCCCACAAGCAATGATATTATTAGGGTATAAAACTTTTTTCCTATGCCTAAACAATATGTCCTATAAAACATTAAATATATTATAACAGGTTAATAATTCCTAATGACTAATGGCATATAAATTTCACAAACCCAAGAACTAAATAGTGTCAGTGGCTCAGCAGGTAGCACACTCGCCTCTGAGGCTGGGAGATCAGAATGCTGTGGGTTCTATCCCCACACCAGGCATTTGGGTTAATATCCCAATACTGACACTGCAGTGCAGCATGAGGGGGGTGCTGCACTCTTGAGGTGCCGTCTTTTGGATGAGACGTTAAACCGAGGTCCCATCTGCCTGTTCTGGTGGTAGTTCAAGTGGATCTTAAAGATTCCATGGCACTTCTCGAAAAGAGTAGGGGAATTTCCCCCAATCACTAAAAATACCATCAACAGCTTAATATGGTTCAATTTCAGTTGGTTACCATCTGTATCCCCCCCTACTCCTGGTTGCCCCTGAAAAAGGGACTTCTAGTCTCAGTGAGCCTACTGGGTCAACAAAATTCAGTAAAATAAATATTGCAACCGCACTAAAAATGTTCTATATGTTCATTTTATATTAGATCTGCTTTTATGAAGTGATCACAAATTCCCTTACAGTTGATCTATTATCTTCATATGGTTTAAGCTTTTTAGTGGTTCAATGCTCATCTGTGAAGAAATGGTAGTGAACTACACTGAAAGGTAAAAGACAATTGCAGTAGTGATAAATGCACAGCCAGCGGTTAAATAAGTAAAAACACAGGTTTGAAATGTAAAGGGTGGAACATGTGGCAGGGAAGAGGGGAAAGGAAGGGAGGGGAAAAGGGAGAGGAAGGGGGAAAAAAAGGGCTAAAAAAGGGAGGAGGGGGGGGGGAAGAAAATGGGCAGAAGAGGAAAAGGCAGGGGGGAAGACATGTTGAACCTGAAAAGTTTCCAGCTTGACTTAAACTATTACCTAAAGTGTTACATAGTATTTTCTAACATTAATTCAGATACTTGAAATGTTCTCACTTAGGAGGATTTTTCATTCTAAACAAACAGATAAATCCCAATATTTATTTAAACCTTTGGGAAATAGACTTCTCAAAGTAAAGCTCCATCTACATTCAGAGCAACATTTTCTTTCTGTCTCTTCTTCTTGCTTGTGGCTTAACATGGGCTATAATAGTAAAGCGTAAGTCCCTTGGGTCGCTATTATGAACACTTTTAAAGTGTGTACCCAAAGCAGAATTAAGATTAACATTTCTAATGTCTCTTAATGTTCAAAGAACCTTTCCTTAGCTTGCCTGATTGTTTTCCCCACATAAATTAAATTACATTCACATTGTGCAACATACACAATAAATTGCAGGGTTTTAAATAATTGATTAGCAGTTTTTTTCTTGGGACTATACTAACTGTACAGAAAGTATTTATAATTACTGGCCACAATTTTTTAACACGGGCACAGCGAGTTATAATTTGCCGTTATAACTACCTCGACTAGTTATAACGGCAAACACGCACTACTCTGCTCTAGAGCACAGCGCGAGACATAAGCAAGTAAACGACTTGCGGTCTCGCAGCTTGCCGTGCCCTGTCAGATCTACCGTTCTGAAACAAAACAACTACGGACCACGCTAAAAAAAACGGATGTAAAATAGCAACAGCACAAGATTCTAAGAAATGGAGACAAGATTTTAAATCGTAGACTCCTCTATAACAGAACAATTTACAGTGGAGCAGGATAATCTAAATACCAAAAGAAAAACAGTGACCTCCGTCTCAGTTTTTTTAGCAATAATCTATTGAATTTGCAAGTAAATGAATAAAGCAGTTGAAGAAACATGTTTTTTAAAAATAATTAAAAACTGCAATGTTTTACAACCACCACAAATACATTCTTCATTATACCACAACTGCCTTATTCATTTATTTGCAAATTCAATAGATTATTGCTAAAAAAAAATTGTGACCAGCAATTATAAAAAATAAAGTAATAAGCAGGTGGTTATTTATCACCCTCGGTGTGGATGCTCTCTAAACCCGGCTTCGCCTCGGTTTATGCGGGGCATCCACACCCGGTGTGTGTAAAATTTACAATAACCACCTGCCTATACATTATTCTCTATATAATAACTGGCCAGCAGTTTCTCTCAATGTACTGACCAGGTTGATATTTTCCATAACAACTGGCTGGTTGTTATGACATTCATGAGCCATGCCAGTCAAACTATGCTGCTGCCTCATTGGCCAACATTCTGTATGTGGGCGGGGCCAAACAGTTTCACAAACTGCTGGAGAAAAATTACTGGTCTGTTATTATAAAAAATAAAAGATAGGTAGGGTGTTTCATATGAGAATTTAATGTACACCCTCACTGTGGGATACTTTGATAAACCCCTCGGGCTTCGCCCTTGGGGTTTATGTAGCATCCCACAACTCGGGTGTGCATTAAATTCTCACATCAAACCCTTCCCCATCCATTATTCTCTATATATAGATTTTCTAGAAGTGCTGTGATTGTTAAATACAGTGAGGCAAGAGTTATGCATTTTCACAAAGATTTAACACTTTTATGAGCAAAACGCTAATCAATTTTTAGAGTTAAATAAATCCCTGAATTGTGAAGAGCAATTCAAGAAATCCCTGATCTGTACAGTTATTTCTTTAGTGGGATGTGTGAAAATTTTCTTTGGTGCCACATGTTTGCATATCTGGCAGTGCCCGCGTTGATAACATCCTGTTGCTTTTGGTGGTAGCCAAGTAGTACTACTTTTGTCTCCTTCCCCGCCTCCTTTTTCTCCCTTTATTCCCCCCTTTTTTCCCCCTTCCTCCTCTTCCCCTTCCCCTGCCACACATGTTCCACCCTTTACATATCAAACCTGTATTTTGACGTATTTAACCTCTGGCTGTTCATTTATCAATATTGTAATTGTCTTTTACCTTTCAGTATAGTTCACTACCATTTCTTTGGTCTTGGGTCAGTCCAGTTCAACAAGGGACTTCCTGCAGCTGTTAGGCCATATGGCCTCCTCCAAAGCAGTGGTGGCAGTGGCCAGGTTCCAAATGAGAGACATCCAGTAGCACCTGAGGACGCACTGATCCCAAAAATAAGACACTCTCTCAAGGCTGGTGCCTATGACCAAGTCTCTCTTGACTGGTAGAAGGAAGAGGGCAACCTCAGGGAGGGCATCCCCTTCTTTCAGAGGTCGTCCATAGTAGTTCTAACAACAGATGCCTCCCTCCTAGGCTTGGGGGGCCCACCTAGCTGACCTGACAGTAAATGGTGTGTGGTCTCCCCAGGAATCCCAAGAGCACATAAACCTGCCGGAACTCAGGGAAGTTTTCCTGGCTCTGCACTCATTTGCCTCTCAAGTCAAGGGGCAGTCAGTCCAGGTCAGGACAGACAACACCGCTACCATGTACTAGATCAACAAACAAGGGGGCACAAGATCCTCAAAGCTGTGTACAGAAGCAGTGAAGATCTGGAACCTGGCTTACTCCCTTGTCGTGCACCTTTCAGCAATTTACCTGCCAGGAAAGACAGTGTCTTGGCAGATTCCCTCAGCAGGATCAGTCAGGGACATCATGAATGGACCCTAAACAATCAAGTATTAGCCACAGTGTTCAGGAGGTGGGGCACACTGGAGATAGATCTGTTTGTGTCCAGGGAGAATCAATAGCTCCCCCAGTTTTGTTGCAGGCCTCCACCAGTGGGCTCAGTCCCAGTGGATGCCTTGACTCTAGACTGGTCAGGAAGGTTCCTGTATGCCTTCCCTCTCTTGCTGAGAGTGTTGTTGATATTGGTGGCCTCAGATTGGGCCAGGCAGGTCTGGTACACCCTCCTTCTGGCACTCTCCAGAAAGCGGCCCATCCACCTCCCACTGAGGCACAACCTGCTGACCATGTCCCAGGGCAGAATCACCTTCCCGAACCTCAGGTCACTGCCACTCAGGGCTAGGTCAAAAGAGCTAAAGCAAAACAGCGTTGTCAAAAACCATATGGACTAAACAGCGCAATTCAAAAGAGCAGCATGAAAAAACAGAACAGTCCCAAAAAGTGCTAATCATACTGTGCTGTACTGCCCAACCTAATACAGGACAAATCTAGCAACACAGAGGAAAGATGAAAGGAGCGACACGGGGTTGCAAGCAACTCCGGGGTGGGGGAGGAGAAGTCGGCAGTGGGGCAGATCTACTATTCTGGGGGAGATAGATTTACTAATGTAACTGGGGATGCAACCTCAGGGAGAAAGTCGGGTGTAGGTAGATTTAGTATTGAAACTCCACAGAGGATGCAATTTGGGGAGGCAGAGAGGTTGGGGATGGAGTTACTAATCAAACTCCGGGGAGAGAGACAAAATTGGAAGGGGAGATTTACTACTATAACTCCGGGAGGGGTGCAACAGCAAAAAAAAAAAAAAAATTACTGTCAGGATCGAACACAGGTCAGCTGCAGGACGTATGAAGCCAATTCACAGCTGGTGATTGTATCCGCTACGCTGTGCTACCAGCACGGCTAAGCAGCACACACTCGTGACTAACACTCGCATGAGTGAAAACAGCTACACACAGAGCGCGTATAATGTCTGCGCTATACTGTCCAGAGATCTGTTTTCACTCGCACTATTTTCTCTGTGTGTATTTCACCACACTTTTATTCCCACGCATTCTTGACTGGATACCCTGCCACTCAAGGCATAGTTCTTGAAAAGCTAGAGTATTCCGACTTTCACCTCTCGGAGGAAGTCCTGAGAGTCCTCAGAGTCTCCAGGAAGCCAGCAACTAGGAAAACCTATGCTTCCAAGTTGAAAAGGTTCTCTCTGTGGTGTGCCCCTAAGCCACTCAGCCCTTTACAAGCATATCTGACCACAGTCTTGGACTACTTAGTCTACCTTCAGTCCTTGGGCCTCAGGCCTATAACCCTTAATGTGCTCCTGGCTGCCGTATCCACTTACGTCTGGGCAGGTAAGCTGGAAGCGGTGGCTTCACAACCCATTTTTAGGAGATACTTTAAAAGGCTTCTGCACCTGCATCCTCCAGTTAGGGACCCAGTCCTCCTCTGGGACTTGAACCTGTGCATAGCAAAGCTCATGGACTTCCCATTTCAGCCCATGGCTACTGCTGATATGCAGTATGTCACTTGGAAAACAGTGTTCCTGGTTGCCATAACTTCTGCCAGAAGAGTGTGCGAGTTGCAGGTCCTTTGTACAGATCCGAATTACATCATCTTTGGTTTGGCGTTTGTGGGGGTAGCAGCACTATTTTAAACATTAAACAGTGGCATTTTGAATCAGGCATGAAGAAATGGTAGTGAACTATACTGAAAGGTAAAAGACAATTACAATATTGATAAATGCACAGCCAGAGGTTAAATAAGTCAAAACACAGGTTTGATATGTATAGGGTGGAACATGTGTGGCAGGGGAAGGGCAAAAGGAAGGGGGGGAAGGGGTGGGGAAGGAAGAGGGGAAAGGAAAGGAGGGGAAAAGGAAGAGGAGAGGAAGGGAAAAAGAGAGAGAAAGGAGGAGGAAGGGAAAGAGAGAAAAGGTAGCACTACTTGGCTACCACCAAAACCAATAGGATGTTAACAATGTGGGCATTGCCAGATATGCAAACATGTGGCACCAAAGATAACTTTAGTCTGCCATAGCTTGTCCCAGTAGAGACCAATCATTTCTGTTTTTTTCTATTTTTCTTAGGTTGAGTCTAGCTAGCTTAGTGGTCACTGCTCACCAGGCTGTTGAAATAAATCTGACTTTAAAGGGCAGAGTGGAGCATGACCATGTGGCAGAAATTTGAATTTCATTCCATCATTCCCTAATTTACATAAAATTCCACTCTCTGGGGCAGCTGAGACCTGCAAGCTGATTGAAACAGTAAGCACAGCGAGGGATCCCTTGGAAGAAACAATATTACTATGGTAAGTAATTTTTTTTCTCTGTCCCACCTTTGCTTGAAGCTTTCCACCGTTTTGCACTCACCACTTTGGCAGGCCAGCTATTCCATGGTTCCACTACCCTTTTGGTAAAATAATACTTCCTCAAATCCCTTCTGATGCTCCCCCCTTTCAGTTTCCAGTCATGTTCTCGTGTCACTGAGCTTGTGTTCCTGCTAAATAATTCTACGCAGTTCACTTTAATCCCTTTCAGAAATTTGAAGGTCTCTATCATATCTTCCCTCTTCTTTCTGTCCTCCAGTGAGTACATGTTTAATACCCTCCAGCGACTTTTGTAAGATTCCTCTTGTGGGCCCTGAAACATCTTTGTCACCCTACGCTGTACCACCTCCAGCCTGTTTTCATCCTTTTTGAGGTGAGGGCTTCAGAACTGGACACAGTACTCCAGCTGTGGCCTCACCAAGGATCTATAAAGGGGGAGTATTACTTACTTCATTCTGCTGTCTGTAACCCTCCCCATACACCCCAGCATTCTGTTTGCCTTGCTGTAGGCTGTGTTGCACTGGCTTGATTGCTTTAGGGTGTCGCTGTTAAATGACTTCCAGGTCAAGGTCCTCTGTTGTTGTACTGACTTTAACCCCATTTAGCCAGCACGATGTTCTGTGGTTCTTTTTTCCCCAGGTGCATTACCTTGCATTTCTTGGCATTGAATTTAAGTTGCCTCACATTGGACCATCTCTCTCCAGCCCTTGGAGGCCATTTTGTAATTCTCTAACTCCCTCGACACTATTCATACTTCTGCCGAATTTAGTGTCATCCGCGAAGAGGCTAATCATACCCTGGGTTCCTTTCCCAATGTCGCTAATGAACATGTTAAAAAGGACCAAGCCTAGGACCGATCCCTGTGGTACCCCACTTGTGATCTCCCCCTCCGCTAATTTAACCCTGTTGACAACAACCTGCTGCTGCCTACCTTTGAGCCAGTTTCCCACCCATCTGACAAAATCCCTTGCTGCCCTCTGATCCTCCATCTTCCTCAGAAAGCATCTATGAGGCACTGAGTTAAAGGCTCTGCTAAAGTCAAAGTATAGTAGATCCGCTGCATGGCCCCTATTTAGCTCCCTCGTTACCCAGTCAGAGAAGACAGGTTGGTCTGACAGGACCTCCCTGCCATGAATCCATGCTGCTTAATGTCCTGAAGACCATTTTTCTCAAGGTAGACGAGATCCTGCTTGATCAGAGTTTCCATCGGCTTCCCTACAATAGAGGTGAGGCTGACTGGCCTGTAGGTCCCTGTTTGTTCCCTATCCCCCCCTTTATGGAGCAGAACCACGCTGGCCACCCTCCAGTCTCTAGGAACCACCCCTGTCTGCAGTGATCTGTTGAATAGTTCAGGCAGAGGATCAGCCAGTTCTTCTGCCAATTCCCTTAGCGCCCTTTGATGTGCAGTTTTGTGTTTTTATATTGTCTGGAGAGAGTTAATTTTTTTATGTACTTGAACCCTGTATCTTGCACTTTATATGTCTGTCATCCAACTGCTGTTTTTTAGTTCTCTGTTTTATTTAAAACTTCAATAAACTTTTAATTAATTAATTAATTAAAAGTGCTAATTGAGGGCTTGTAGATGGACGTTTCCTTTCAAAGAACACCATGGTGCGTAAATGTTCACTGAAGCAAACTGGAGTAGATGATGTATACTAAAAAACAGTGCACCTGTGGTTAAAGAGCAGCTCTGCACTTCAGCATGTGCTTTCAGAAATAAGATGTTTCAACTTGTTACAGTTTACTACAGAATACATTTTTTTTTTTCATTTTCAAAGTTCCTTTCCAAGATTTACAGCACATCTTGGTAGCCCATCTGAAAAGTCTGTATAGAAAACATTCGAAAACACTTGCCTCTCCCCTGTTAAACTCACAGTGCCTTTGTTTATGATATCATAGTGCTCACCATAACAACAGACTGTGAGGCCACTAACAGCAGATGTGTGGTTAGCAGGGGAGCGTCAGATGCATTTTGAAAGACTCGATTAAATAATTGCTGTATTATCTACAGTATTCAGTAGATCAATAGCAGGAGAAAGTAATGAGGCCGGGAGATCAGAGGGCTGTGGGTTCAGTTCCCACATCTGGCACTTGGGTTAATATCCCAGTACTGACACTGTAATGTAGCATGAGAGGGGTGCTGCATTTCGGATGAGACGTTTAAACCGAGGTCCCATCTGCCTGGATTGGTGGTAGTTCAGGTGGATGTTAAAGATCCCATGGCATTTATCGAAAAGAGTAGGGGAATTTCCCCGGTGTCCTGGCCAAATTTCCTCATTCACTGAAAATACCACCAGCAGCTTAATCTGGTTCAAGGTCAGTTGGCATTCATCTGTATCCCTCGGTCGTGCCTGAAAATAGGCAGGATTTGTCTAGTGCACTTACCGGTCAACAAAAGCTAAATAAATAAATAAAATAAAAACTAGAAAACACTAAAGTTAAAACATAATTTGTGTAAATCTAGAGTTTTTAAGCTTTTCATTATAATAGAGAGTTGCTTTTTAAACATGGCAGCAGAGAATTCACGTTAAAGATGGGTGGAGCAAGCCGTCGGGCAAATCAGACCCCCCCCCCGACCAGCCTGTCTGGACTTGAATTTGGAAATCAGAATGTCAGAGTATCTTATGACTGATTTGACTCAGTCTGGTCCATTAACCAAGTTCAGATCTAGCAGTCGCCTGGTTCTGATCCTGCCCAGATAATGTGAATGGGCTTGTGAATTTGTTTTGTTAAAAATTATGAACTTGGTGAAAAAAAAATAACATGCATTTTAATATAATTTAATATTTTAAACATTAAAAGACTTAAATGAAAAGCATATAAAGGGGGAGTTGGGGCAGCCTGGTTTTGTCATTTGACTTGGTTCTGATCTGTCGCTGACCCTCTTCTGGCTCAGTCTGGATAATGTACATGGTTTGGAGCAGTTCAGTGTAAACTCGAACCTTTCAGAAAAAGATCAAAGTCAGAATTAGTACTGAGCAATAGCCGACCTGTTCATCCCTAATTTATGTGCCATCTGTATTAGGGTGTCATCCTGTTATGCGCCCAAGATACACTCTCATGTTGTTCAGGGTGGCCAAAAAGGTCTGTCCTACAGTACCAAAAGGCGAAAATTCAATCAACGTTTACATTTCTTTAAGCTTGGGCCCAAATATTAAGTACAATTTATTTTTCTGAAAGTTGAACACATCTGTTGAGTCCACATTCTTCAAAAGATTAAGAGATGGTGGCACTGGAGGCAGCCATTGCGCTACTGCGTAGAAGTGCAGAGTTCACATGACAAGTCCAGCTCCCATTCACCAACTCCTATTCTCTGTCGATGGGGTTTGGAGATGGTTGCAGAGATAGCACTGTCTGACTTTGGCAGATGGGGTCAACCAGGCCTCACCTCCAGTGGTGGGTTGAAGTTGGCTTGAATGTCGGGGTGGGGGAGACCCCCAGTAACCACCCCTTCCCATCCCAGTTCAGACATGGTGTAGGTGGACTCATGCTGAGGAACAGGGTGGGACATACCGATGCAGAAAAGTAGTGGATGCAGCGGCAGTAGGATGACACCCATTACCTCAACTCTACCACACTCTCGACCAGCCAAGCACTGCTGGAAACATACGCACTGAATCCAGACAATCCTTATTGTTTGGAGGGGGTCACATTGTGGGAAGGCAAGCAGCCGTAGGGCAACCGCAGAAACACGGAATTTGTCGGCAGAAAAGGACCACTCAGCCCACCCAGTCTTCCCAGATGATCCCTGCGTAGTCTGGAGGAGTGGGCTTTACCTGAATGGTAAAATGAGGAGTGGTCCCCAGTGTACATGGTAAGTATTGCTCACACAGTGATACAGAAAATCTTCTAGTTTTATTTTTTGTAAAAAGATCAACATAATTGAAGTCAGTGGGTTGTTTTCCCCCTTGAATTAATGAACATACAGTTGTCTTTAAAGGATTTAGTTCAGAGTGAATAGATTGAAATGTGGAGCAGCACAAGGTCTGGAGCTGGGATGGGTGGGATGCATGTACTTGAAAAACACTGATAGCATCACACGACAAGCAGCAGTTTTAACTTTAGTTTTTGCTTATCATATTAAAATATGTTTGCAGTCAATAGCAGCAGAAAGACTAACAAGGTTTAATTGAAAACTACACCCTCATATCTTCTAAAGTTTATTTGTTTCCATGTCAACAGACAGCTCTTTTCATGTAGCTGTTAGTGATGCATGCAACTGCCTTAGTCTGTTTTCACACTTCATACTAGGCCCTGTAACTGCCCTGGGAGGCTCCATTTGATGGTTGTTGAAATCTCATTGTCCCTAAGAGTTGCATTAGCATATGAGAACATGATGCGTAATCAACCTTTAAACACCCCAGTATGCCTGTCTGCTTAATTGGTCTTCAAAGAAACAAGCTGCAAGAAGGTATGAAATACCACTTTTACCTTCAGTGAGCTTTTCAAACTATCTGCATTGTAATGCAGGGGGTTCTTCTTTAAAATTCATTCAGTTTATGTGTATTTAGCTAGTTTTTTGCAGGGTATTTGTTCTTTCAGCATAGAGATACATGATACAAATGGTTGATCTGACATCATGTTCTTATAGGCTAATGCCATTCTCATGGACAATGAGATTTCAACAGCCATGAAATGGAGACCCCCAGGGCAGTCACAGGAGCTACCATGAGTAGTGAAAACAAACTAAACAGATGACCTTAAGGTTAGCAAGCAATATGAGAAGGCAGTAGGGAGGGCTGGGGGGATACTGGGATGAATAGGGAGAGACATCACCAGCAGAAAACAGGAAGTTGTTATCCCTCTGTACAGACAATTGGTGAATCCCCATCTGGAGTACTGCGTCCAGTTCTGGAGACCCCATCTCTGCAAGGACATAGACAGGATGGAGGCAGTCCAGAGAAGGGCAACTAAAATGGTGCAGGGTCTGCAAGAGAAGCCATATGAGGAGAGACTAAAGGAGCTTAACATGTATACCCTTGAGGAAAGGAGGGAGAGGGGGGACATGATAGAAACTTTTAAGTACCTCAGTGGAATCAACAAAGTCCAAGAGGGTAGCATCTTTCAGAAAAAGAGATGTGCAAGAATAAGGGGACACAATTTGAAGATAGAGGGGGGGGATGGCCCAGGGGCAATGTGAGGAAGTATTTTTTCACAGAGAGGGTGGTGGATGCATGGAACAGCCTTCCTGAGGAGGTTGTGGGGTCTAAAATTTGGAGAATTCAAGAATGCATGGGACAGACATAAGGCAATTCTTGTGGGGGGGGGTAGGAAGAAATAGGCTGTTGGTTAACTAGGATCTGCAGCTTATCCTGTAGGTAGGGAAATGGGCAGACTAGGTGGGCCAAGCGGTCCTTATCTGCCGTCAAAGTCTGTGTTCCTATGTATAGGTAAAACATGTAGCCCTAACAGCTACAGGAAAGAAGTTGTCTGTTGGCATGGAAACAAAATTTGACTGATGTAAGGGTGTAGTTTTCCTTTAACTGTATTTAAGAAATGCACCTAAAAATGTAGCTATCTGCAGTATGGCCACTGTAGCACTTTTGAAGTGAATATACTCCACCTTGTGTGACACAGATTACTACTCACCATTGCTGGATTAGACCTGTTTTGAACAGCATTGAAAAATATCTTAACATTACCTGTCCAAGTCCAACAGAAGTATCAAATGGCTGTGGACAAAGAGGTACTTTAAGCAAGGAGTTCTGTTCAAGAAAGAAACAAAAGTCTGTTAAGTTGCATGTTTGAAGATAACTGTGCGCATGGAAGGTACATAATAGAAAAAAAAGACTTTAGTTGCTGCCAGGGAATAAACTACTTAATGCTAGAAACTGTAATAAAAACTAAAAGAATGCAAAAGATCTTTTTATCTCAAATTAATGGGTAAGCTGTAATCTCAGTTGAGTTTACCACAGCATTGCTCTAGACAGTTAAGTTGCCTCTTTTTTTTTTTTGTTTGTTTACCTCAGGTACTTTCTGCTCTCGACATACTCCAGCCTCCACACATTGACTACTTCGAGGAAATGTATCCTACTTGTTAAAATAGAAAATGGCGGGCATAGGTAATGTCTTTATTCAAACTGGCCTACAGATTTTGTGTGCGTATTTCAGGTCTGCAGTTCACAGCAGTGAAATTATGAGCTTGTTAAAACCCAAAGATAAAATAATTTGCCTAAATGAGACAGGCATTATAGTTGCATTGTTTGTGCGCCCCCCCCCCCCCACACACACAGGTTTCAAGCAAGATAAGAGTCTATAAACATTTGAAGATACATGTTAAGGCAGCTTTGACTTTATTTGTAAAGTGTATTTTATCCTCCACAAAATAATGAACACTGATTTAAGAAAGGTGGGACCATCATTGTTCTGTTCTCATGATTGGTAAGACCAGTCTGTCTGCGGCTTTGTAATGTTGCTGATATCTTCATATGTGTACCTATTTATAGCTCTCTCTCTCTCTCTGTGTATATATATATATGTATACATATACACACACACACACACACACACACACACATATAGACATATAAATAAAATAACTTTTTTACATGGATGGGACTTTTTCCCCGTAGAAGTGGTTAGAAGTTATTTCCATAGATAACGCAGTTGTGACAAAAGTTAAAGTAGCCGTCCAAATGTATGGTTAAAAATACAAGATGGTTAGGCCCACTATACTCGGATGTAAACACATTGAGGGGGCTAACCAGATCAAACTGCTACTCGCCCTTTGGGCTCCTGGCCTTATGATCTGATTAGCCCCTTTGATATGTATAATTCTTTGTATACCACACTTACCTGTCATTTATTTTATATATATATGGGATATGCAGCGGTTCAGTATGTGGTAATGCATTTATCTTGTACAGTTTCCAGTGACCTCAAGTAACCTCACCAGTGCCGAAGGCACGAGTGAGAGTTACGAGAGGTCACTGGAAACTGTACAAGATAAATGCATCATCACACACTGAACCACTGCATATTCCATTTATGCAACAGGTTTAAGTGTTGTGTGAACATTTTGATTTTGGTGGGTGTAAATAATTTGTCAAAAAAGCGAAAAGAACATTTAATGTTATGCTGTATTTTGCTAATTATAAAAAAAAGGTATCTATAAATGGAACACCACTCATTTTGTAGATATTTTTGTGTTGAACATTTTTCGTGCTCACAGTACCATGCTATCATTTTTTGTTTTAAAGTTATTCACATTTGTTTGTCAAAAAAGTGAACAAATAATTGTATTTTCTTCTGTTTTCTTGATAATCATAAACAATATATTAGGTATATATAAATGAAACATCACACATTTTGTAGATAATTTTGTGCTGTACAATTTTCGTGCTCATAGTACCATGCTATCTTGTTTTGTTTTAAAGTTATTCCCAATTGAATTTGGTTAGTACTGTTTCTGAGGCTGAACATTCTAAATTAATTCTGAAGAGAACTGTGTATGTAGATAAATGGGATACTATGGTGATAAATAAATTTATCACCATAGTATCGTAGGTAAATGGTTTTATTCTACAGTTTTATCATGACTCCTGTTGCATAAATATATATATATATATATCTATATATAATGTGTGTGTGTGTGTGTATTTTACAGGGGTGTGTTGGCACCACTATAGTTAGGGTTGAGTAGAGGGTTTAATGTTAAACCCTTAACTTTGCATCTTAATAACTTTGGTGCCATTCAACTGACTAGCATAAACATTTGCATGTGTGGTCAGGGTGGCAAAGTCTCAAGACATGAAACGTTTAGTGCTGGCATCTTTTGCATTTTGCGAGATCTGGAATGCTGATGTTTTGGGAAAGTGAAATTGTCTTTTTCCATAGACTTAGCATATATTTTTTTTTTTTTTTTTTTTTTGCTCCCATGCAAAGCCTAGACAGTACAGAATTTTTCATGAAACATTCAAGGTAGAATCAGCCTGTGCCGACGTAGTGCCTTTCAAAGGCTTTGTGACAAAATATTAAATGGTTCCAGAGTTACAAGGATTTAAACTTTAGTTTTTAGAAAACCCTCTGATACGAACGGTAAAAAACACCATCATGAGAGCTTATTTTCCATGATTTGCTTGTCGTGAGAAATGATTTACCTTATATACTCATGTATAAGTAGAGTTTTTAGTGCCAAAAATAGGCACTAAAGAATGGGTGACTTGACTTGTACGTGAGGCCGACTTATGCTTGGAGTTCCTTTTACCTATAATTTCTCCAGGTTGACTTATGCCTTGGGTTTCTGAGTTGTATGCAGGATTAAGATTATCTCCTTCCCCTCTACCCTAATAGCACTCTGTTCCCCTTCCCCCCAGCACACAATTTTAACTGATGGAGGCGACTGGCATAACCCACCCTCCTCCACGACTGACCGCCATCTTTGTAGTTTCTGAAAGTGCTTATAGCTCTAAATTCAAGATTACAAATTACCCCTGCCCCCACCCGGTAGCACCTACACCCACTCTCCTCCCCCAACACCCGGTTTGTAAAAGGAAAGCAACAGGCACAACCCATCCTCCTCTAAGGCTAGCTGCCATCTTTGTAGTTTTCAGAAGCGCTTATAGCACTAAATTCAAGATTACGAATTGCTCTCCTGCCCCCACCCTAGTAGCACCGTGCTCCCACCCTGTTGTGCCGGTCGCCTTCCTCTTTCAAAATTGGGTGTTGGTGGGAGGGGGTAGCAGGGTGCTGCTAGGGTGGGGGGTAATTTCTAATCTTGAATTTAGCACTATAAGCACTTTTGAAAACTACAAAGATGTTGGCCAGCCATGGAGGAGGGTGGGTTGTGCCGGTCACCGTCTTCAGTTAAAATTGGGTGCTGGGGGCAGGGGGTGAGTGTACTGTAAATAAAGTATGATATGTTGACCTATACAGTATGTGAGGTATATCTGCAAAACTGCTAAAATCAGATGTAAAAGGGGGGGGATCGACTTATATGTGATGTCAACGTGTATGCGAGTATATAAGGTACTTATCCTGAAAAAAAATGTGACAGCCTCTATCTTGTTTTTAACTAAAAAAAAATTGAAAATACATAAAAATGATGTATTTTCAAAAAACAAACACTGAACCTAGGTAAATGGGACCCATTTAGCTAGATTCTGGTGTTAGTGTTTTTGGAAATATGCCTGTAAATATTATTTCTGGACACCTGAAAATCCTGGGTGCCCAGCTTAGCTAGGGGAGCCATTTGCCTCAGTATGAGAACATCTGGTGTTTCTTAACATCTGCAGTTTCTAGTCTTTACGCTCTGTGCTCCAGTTATTGTGTAGGGTGTTTTAAACATCCAGCTTCAAGTCTTATGTATTCTTCCTTTCACTGACTAATGTATTTGTCACAAAGTTATATAGGGTGCGTAGTTTAATGTTTAAAATGATTAAAGTGGTGTATGTGCATTTGGTACTGTGAGGTTGCTGGGTGACACAGCTACTCAGGGTTGGGTAGTTGGAGCAAGTGATGTGTCACAATTTTAAAGGGACTCTGTCAACCTTTTTTGCAACATGTTATTTGTAGGTAAAAAATCACATTTTATGATTGCTTACCTTACCTTCTATAAAATTCATTGATGTTGCTGGTCGTTGTTTTATCTGCCTTTTTGCATGGTAGAACTGAAATGCATGGTAATATATAGTTATACCCCATCCTTATTTTGCTTCAAATTCTTGAACTACTCTTACTGCATACTTTCTGAGCATTAGCAACACCCGCAAAGAGTGCAGTTAATCATGATACAGTAGTCTCCCCTACTCCCACTGTATAATGAGTGGCTACTGTGTTGGTGGTGTTCCTAAGTCCAGGAAAGATATGGTGGTAGTTGATCAAAGAATGTAAACAAGCAGGTTTTTGCTCGGTAACACCAGTATGGTACGCAGTCAGTTTTTCACTTTTTAAAAGAAAAAAAGGAACCAAACTAGCAGCTGCATCAGCAGTCTCCACATAATGTGAAGAATCATAAAATGTTTTACTTTAAACTAGGGACACTTTGAGGCCTCAGGGATTGACAATGTCCCTTTAATTGAGAGCTCTGAGTTGGGATTGATATTATGGGCAATATGCTCAGAGCTTCAGTCTCTGCTAGCCTCTCAGGCCAACCCGCATTTGCCCATGGAAGTATGACCCTCACTGAACGGAGGGGCATCTTCTCCTTCTCATCTTTTTTTTAACCCCTTTATTATGTAACATTTTTGTTTGCATACAACTCCCCCCCCCCGTCCCCTCCTGCGTTATTGTTACATACTTGATGATAAACATTTTAATAAAGTTCTGGAATTGCTTTACATTTTCTTTCTTTAACTCAGGTTCATTTTATTCCTAGCAATAAATGACATAGTTCTTACATCTTGTTTACAAAAGAACACCTATCTGGAGGTTTAGATATATAACTGTTTCATAAAAAGAATGTCCTGTAAATAGCTGTGACCATGGTTAAGTGGTGAGTTCTGGAATCTAATTGGGCACAGTTTGTTAATGCTTCACCAATAATTTGATACACTCTTCATGCTGTACATTCTATGACTGAACAGGCAAAAATGCAAACCGCCAGCGATAGGGAATATATAAACCATCAAAGACATTATTTGTATAGTATCTGGACAATAATAGGCTCCGAATCACATTTCAATCAATCAAGTCTTTATTTAACCAGGCGTTCATCGTTGAGCAGAAGCTCATTTGCAAGATGGACCTGGGTGGAGCATGAACAATTGTATATACAGGTCAACAGAGGTATTTACAAGGCAATACAGATAATACTCTTTACAGAGAGGAAGAAAAAGAAGTTCATATGTACATAGAATTATACAGATATTGTACAGATTACACGGTATTTACATACATAGAAGTGTCTATAGGAAGATAAAGCAGGTTATCTAAGGTTGCAGGAGGAAGTAACGGAAGAAAAAAAAAAATATACACCAGGTAGAGGTGAAGGTAGGGGGGAAGGGAGGGAGGTAGGGGGAGAATTTGCTACCAAAATATTCTGACAGTGATAAGTGCCAATAATAACTAACAGCCTTGCCAATAGTTATACCGTGCATACTGGAAAGAGTATACCCCAGATTTAACCAACACAATAGAACAAACATAGTGAACCCCATCACATTTGGTAAATGTGCTATCACATATGCACTTCCAACAATATGGAACCGGCTCCAAACCACTCTAAAACTATCCAGTATGGTCTCGGTCAGCTTCTTCAAAGAGTTAACAGCATCCAAACTAAAAGATATCTGTAATTGCTTTTAAGCCTCTCCCTGAGCCCTTATAGCCTCAAGATCAATCACCTCAAACCACTACCTACCAGGACATGAAACAATTCGGCTAACCACTAAATTCTCACCTATTATTGCCTTCGTTATCTCTATCCTCTTCACCCTACTCTCCCTCGCACTATTCCTTTACTCATCTCATATTCTCTAACCCCTCCTTCTTATTCCGCTACTCCCTTCTGTTATCTTTACACCCTCCTCTTACTCACCTACTCTCTCCTCTCACAGTACACTCCCAACCTGCCCAGCTCCCTACTATCCTACACTAATAATCCCTTCCTGTTCAGTCGAATTTCTGCGTCAGGTAATATATGAACCTTACTGTGCCTCAATCTGTCAGACTGTAATTTTATAAACTGATGTATAGCAATCCTGTGTGTATATGTTTTTTTTTTATGTTACTTTGCATATGTTGTCTTTTTATGACAAGCCACTTGGCTATTATTATGATCTAGGACCTCCTTGTGAATGAGCTTGCTCAACGGAGTTTTCCTGCAGTAGACTTGAACTTGAATTATCTCTACAACTCTAGTGCACCATTGGTCTAATGAGAGAGGCGGGGAGATGGCCAGGTAAAAGTAATACATTTTAAGGGTGCCACCCTCAAAATTTGCCCTAATTTCCTGATAGTTTTATTACTGGATAGCAGAGCAGGGAAACCCATTAGTAGCTCATTAAATGAGAACGGGAAGGTTTTCCTGACATCTCTTTATATTTCCTGATTTACTGAAGTCTAAAAGGTGGTTAGCTTGGTGAAGGCCCAAAAGATGTGGTAGTGTGTTTCCCTTGCCCCCCAACATTATCTCCCAACACAGATCAGTATAACTTGAATGGACATGCTTAGTTGTCGTAGGTGTGCTGAAGAATCTGACTAATATTTTCCAATTAAATTTGCTCCAGGAGGGAGAAGCCGCAGCCTTCCAGCCTCTTTGAATGCGCTGGGTCCACTGGGCCAGATTTATTGGAGTTCCACTTTCCTGTTCCGAACTAGACCTGACTCCCTCTAAGGGAGGCATGTCAGAATAGGATAGAAGTTGCTAAAGTTCCAACATGTATCGAAATTCTCTTTGAGGATGATAACATCATAGAAAAAGGATTCTAATTTTGTGCGTTCCCTGCGAAGCTGGGGTAACACCTCGGGACATTACAAAGTGTCAGAGCTGTAAATAACGAAAATGGTCTTTTCTACGAAGGGTGTAAGAATTCACAAGCCTAGTGAAGGGGGGGACAACAAGTACTGTCTATACATTGTGCAAAAGCAGTACATACGAACATGTGATGAAGCCAGCATATAATGGCCTATCAAGTCTGCTCGAGTGTGCAGCTTTTAGTGCTGTGCACTGATGCTGCCCCCCTCCCCTCACCTTCCCCCTCCCACCAACAGTAAGTCTTTTACATTCCCAGTAGGCATATAAAGGGTCCAAACTGGGGGTGAGGGGTGAGGAAAGACTCTACATGTTGTATAAGAGATAAGGGTCAAATAGTATTAGATATGTAAGTTAGTCTCCTAAGTCACATTAAGATACGGAGAGAGTGTTTCGTCCAAGGGTTGCACACCTGTGGCCAGATGTGGGGTGGGATTCTACTTGGAAGCGTTCATGGGGCCCAACTGGGAAGCATATCCACCTCAATCTGGTACAAGCCTGACTCTCCCCGCTGTTTTGCCTGTGTATACAGGTAGGCCCCCCGGGATGTAAAATAGTATCTGTGGAGATTTGGTAGGGCCAGGCCACCCAAGTCTGGTGCAGCTTGTAAGATGCGTTCCGCGATCAGGGGATGATTGCCCACCCACAGAAATCTCTTGATATCTTTGTGGAGATTATTCCAATAGGTATACTGTTGTTATCTTGAAACATTTTTGGTGAAGACCATTATGACGACAGAAATAACAGTTCACTGTAATGGTCGCACGGAACCCTGGCACGGCTTCTCCGGGTCTTGCGCCTCATCCCCGAAACAACTCCGACCTGGAGTTGATTATATTAAAGTCTGGGGGATGCGGGGGCACAGCCCCCCTCTGAAAACAGACTGTTTTTCCGATGGCACAATGCCAACTGCAGTCGCAGTCGACTTAGTGCCGTTGCTGTAAAGCTTGTCGACAGATTTTCTGTTGAACCAGCTTGGTGGAACCATTCCAGTAAGACCTAGGGATGGAAATGGGAAGGGTCTGGAATAAAAGCAATAATCGAGGTAAAACATTCAATCTTAGTTCAATTGTATCTCTTGCAGCAGACCATCACTGGTAGGACTCCGCCATCGGGCACTAGGACCACACTTAAACCTTTCTAGCTAGCAGTATACCAGAGGGGGCCGCCAACCTCCAACGTCAGTGTCTGACGTCAGCCTATCCTATATAAGGTGGGCGGCCCCCAGGCCCTCCTCAATTCTTTTCCGCTGTCAACCAGCACACGTCAGACCATAGACTCTGCCGCAGCTACACTCAATTGCCAGTCTTCCAGCGTTTTTACCACGCCGCTTTAATTTCTTTCAGCCGAGTAAACATCTAATTTTTGCGGTGTCCACTCTTTCTTTTATGTCTTCTCAGCCTTTTTCAGCTTCCGAACACTCCACTAAGTGTGCGTGTGAAAAACAGATCCCAGATAAGGACAGCCATTCTGCTAGCCTCTTCTGTCTAGGCCCCAACCACGACGTCCAAGCCTGTTAGAAGTTCAATCCAGGTGCTAGAATATGATGTCAGAGAACCCTCGAGAGCCACATCCTCAAGCAAAAAGTCATCCAGATGAAACAGGAGCTGCGGGCCTGCAGCTCCTCCACTTCCCCGGCCCAGTGATTGGACTGCCCTTCCTCCAAGTCAAAGGACAAATTTTCAGGGAAGCACAAACACTGGGACAAAGACCGGGACTGTCCCCGGTCTTCCTTTCGCTTACGGCCGCCACATAAGGCTCCTCTGTTGACCACTTCAGGGTCTTTTCCCTTGGGGGGGGTCGACCGCTGGGGCCCAGCATGCCCTGTCTCTCTTAGGGCTGCCAGTGGCCCCGCTGCCCAGCCAGATATCTCTGACCGATGTTGACTTTTTGGGGCAGGATACTTTGGTCCCTGCACCACAGTCCCTGCTTTTCCAGCCCTTGTTTTCGGTGGGCTCTTCAGCAGGAGGCTCAACTGGAGCCCCTTCAGTCAGTGCAGGTGTTACAGGTGCCAGTTCTCACCCTGCCGCCCTGTCACCCGCTCCTCTGACGCTAGTCTGTGTCTCTGGGACCTCTGTCGGGCCTACCCCTAAGTCGCTGGGTACCGGCATCTCTTCGAGCCCAGTTTCTCCCCAGCCATCACTGGTGGAACCCTCTTCTCCAGTGCCAGTATCTTCTTATCAGGCATTGGTGCATTCTGCCCCAGCGTCCCCCAAAGCTGATGCCTGCTGGGCCGCCCCCTGTACTCCCGCAACTTGTGGGTCTGGTGCCGGTCCTACCCCTGATGCCGGCAGGGCCTCGTCTACACCAGGCCTCCCGCTACTGCAGCTTGTGAGACTGATGCCTGCACCTCTACCCACGTTGCCGGACCACAGTCTGGGTACCCATCACCGACACCTGCAGGTCCAGTGCCTGCCTACCCATATCTGGCTCCCGCAGGGCCAGCACCTGCTTACCCTTATCTGGTGTTGGTCAGACCCCAGCCGCTATATAGCAACCCTGTGCCTGGGGGTCCGACTCCAGTGCCCATGGATTACCATGGTCTGATTTTGGCACTTTGGACATTTATGCTGTCACAAGCCCCTCAGCCAGGCCTGCATCAATCCTCCTGCCCACAGGGGCCACCAAGGGGGGCACCACTTCTCTGCCTCGTCTGCCACCCAGCGCTCCTCCTCCACACACGGATGCTGGTACCCCCTTTTGCCCGACTAATCCTCCCCAGGCAATAGTGGAGCAGAGGATTCTGCCTTGGATAACGAAGCCAGTTCTGTGTCCTTCTCACTAGAAGGGATCTCTTGGGGGATGAAGGTGAGCCCACTAATGTCCCCAAGTCTCCACCAGATGACCCCACCTTCATAGACATAATGCGGCACATCCTGACTACGATGGGGTAGGAAACTGAGGAGCAGGACCCAGAGCGTTGCCGCCTAGCCAATTATCTCCACCAGCACAATGCTTCCAATTTGGTGGTCCCCCTGATAGTGGAGTTATACGATGATGTTACCAGGGCCGCATGGCATCATCCTCACACAATCCCTGTGGTACCCAAAAAGGCACATAGACTGTACCACCCTTTGGCTGGTAAGTCCTTTTCCGGGGAGCATCTGATGGCCGACTTGGTGGTCATCAGTACAGCACATGACCGCACCAAGCATCTGAAGCACCTCAGTGCCCTCCCTCAGGCAGGGAAGTGAGGCAGCTGGACGAGATGGACAAGTGTGCTTTTGCCTCAGCCACCTTTGCAGTCAAGTCCCTTAACTACCTGGCTCACATGGTGCAATACCAGAATTTGTTGTGGGACCAAGCTAGGGAGGCAGTAGCGGCTATGCCCGACGACCCTTCCAAACAGCAGTCCTTGCAGGCCCTGAAGACTAGGTCTGACATCGGTACCCATGTCTTCAGGGTGGTGTACAATGCAGTGGACGCCTCTGGACGAGTGGCGGCAGCAGGCATTGACCTGTGATGCCACACCTGGCTCAGGATCTCAGGCTTCGCCCCCGATGTTCAGTCCAGTATTCTGGAGGCCCTCTTTTGGGAGTCTGAACTGTTCAGGGGCGATGTGCAGGACAGTATCTCCAAGCTCCAAAACTCAGGACGGGCATTGAAGTCAGTCCACTCGATGTACCACACCCAGCTGAAAGGGGGTCATAGGGTCCCTTCTCGTCGCTCCTCCAAATGGCAGCCAAGAGCCCCTCCCAAAGCCCCATGCAAGCACAAACAAGGTACTGCCCTGCCCATGGCTTCCACTGCTCCTCCCCGGGCAGCCAAAGGTGCCTCCACAGCCCAGCCAGGTGCTACCCCCACCTCCTGACTCCTTGCTGCCCCTTCCCCCTCCAGTAGGATTTCAGGAGGTGGTGGTAGGGGGTCATAGAAACATAGACTTTGATAGCAGATAAGGACCGCTTGACCCACCTAGTCTGGCTATTTCCTTACCCATTGGATAAGCTGCAGATCCTAGTTAACCAGCAGCCTACTTCTTCCTACCCCCCACCAGAATTGCCTTATGTCTGTCTCATGCATTCTTGAATTCCTCCACTGTTTGTGAACCCACAACCTCCTCAGGAAGTCCGTTCCATGTGTCAGCCACCCTCTCTGTGAAAAAATACCTCCTCACATTGCCACTGAGCCGTCTCCCCTCTATCTTCAGACTGTGTTCCCTTGTTCTTGCACATCTCTTTTTCTGAAAGATGCTACGCTCTTAGACTTTGTTGATTCCCTTGAGGTACTTGAAAGTTTCTGTCATGCGCCCCCCCCCCTTCCTCAAGGGTATACATATTAAGCTGCTTTAGTCTTTCTTCATATGGCTTCTGTTGCAGACCCTGCACCATTTTAGTTGCCCTTCTCTAAACTACCTCCATCCTGTCTATGTCCTTGCGGAGATGGGGTCTCCAGAACTGCACGCTGTATTCCAGATGGGGTCTCACCAAATGTCTGTACAGAGGCATAACAACTTCCTGTTTTCTACTGGTGATGCTTCTCCCTATACATCCCGGTATCCTCACAACCATCCTTACTGCCTTCTCACATTGCTTGCTTACCTTTAGGTCATCTGATATGACTACCCCCAGGTCCCTTTCAATTTTTGTTATTAATACCCCCTACTGTACTCTTCCCCAGGGTTTTTGTTTCCCAGGTGCATTACTTTTTACTTCTTTGCATTGATTCTAAGCTGCCATACTTTTGACCATTCCTTCAACCTACGTATGTAATTGAAATTCCTTGTATCTGTAGTTTAAACTTATTTTTTTATTTAAATTTCACATTTTTCTCTTTGGGATAAAACTACACTGAAGTGAAAATTTATGTTGTTTTTTTTTGGTTGGTCCTTTAAATGCAAGTTGTAATTAAGCAATAACGACTGAAGAGCTGGTCATTTCCTAGAGATTAACGACTGACTGGGTGGGAAGGGTGGACTGAAAGCGCCGCTGAGGCAACCCACCCAGCCAGCCGTTAATCGTGAGGAAATGACTGTCTGAGGTCATTATTACGATTATAAGTCTAATCGCAATAATGATGTCTTTTTACTTCATTTCTGTCATTTTTAAAATCATTTTGTTTCTCTGGTGCCGTGCGCATGTAATACTGGCATCATTGATATTCACTAGGAGTATTTTAATGAGGTGTACCATGCATAACCTATCAGAACGAAGGAAGTCCCCAGACGCAATGCACTGTTCATGGCCAGTATATGTGAACTTTATTTAAATGTCATACATGGAAGACGTAACCAATGGCATTTGTAAATGTTTCTATTCTGTGCTCACTTTTCATTTAACAAGCACGCTTTCGAGGTGGTACATCAAAAAGAAGTTTTTAAATTTTTCAGTTTCAAGGAAAATACTACGGTAACTACTTGTATCCTGGATACTGCCATTGTTTTTCCAATTTTCTGGTGTTTCTGTTTCGAGGTAGTTAGTTTGGATGGTTCTGTCAGACTTTGAGTATGAATCGCCGGTTGACAGCAGAGTTTAAGTAAGCACTCTTAGTAGCGGGAACAGCTGAGCGGCTGCCATGATGGGCATTTCTTAGATATTTCAGACCAGCAGGGCAGCCAATCAGTGAGCTCCTTGAGCTCATGAATAATTATAATTTATGATCACATACATATTACAGTAGTTCACATTAAACGGTCACAATGAACATAATTTTGAATATGCTCAGCAACAGAAGATATACTGTAGAAAGAGACATTATTAACTAAATGACAAGATTTGGGCAAAACATTCCATTGAAGTGGCAGCAGGTAGCACCAGGATTCCTTGCCAGCCTCAGGTTTAGTTCTTGGACCTCTAAACCTTGCATGGTTCAGTGAATAAGGAGGAAGTTCAAGATGTAAATATTTCATAAGATATCGGGGCAAATGGTAACCTACTTCAGCTCAAGCTTCTCCGAGAAGGTAGTGATGAATGTCATTTTTATAACCCAAAAATAATCAACAAATATTATCGTAGACCAAGTTTAAGTTCTTAATAAGAGAAACAACAGAAATAATGTTGAGGTAGTGAGCTACACTGAGAACCAGATTTGGTTTTAACTATTTCTTATTGGAACTCCTTGTATCTGGGGCTGCCCGATGACCTGGTGGTATTGCGTCATGCTTCTGTGTCAGCAAGCCAGGTTTGGGAGCAGACACAGAAAGCTGGGATCAAGTACAGCTAGGACTGCGCAAAGCAGTCCAAGGGAGGTTGACGTCAGCATCCTACAGTGCAGCGACCCCTCACGGTGGACTGGGAATCTTAGCTCTTTCACAAGGGGTGGCACATGTCCTGTTGCACTGTGTTTAATGAGGCATAAAGGGGTTTGATCGGCATCAGGGGTGGTTGGCAGAGGGAGGTTCAGGAATAACATGAGAAAGCAGAGGGAATGGCCAGTAGCGTGGAGGGCTCAGTGCCTTACCTCCTGCCACGCTGGCGACCTGTGTGTGGGAACGAGCACAGGTTGCCGGGGGGTCAGCGGGGATGGAGAGGATCGAGCATCCAATGAACTACTTTCCTCTCCCGGGGTGGAGGGATTCGCTGGCTCGCACCATGGCTGCCATCTGTTGGAGGCCGGGTGACAGTGCCGCAGTTGAGCAGTGTACTGTAGGGTCACAGTTACGTAGTGCGTGTGTGCCTCCACACGCACACACGTACAGCTGCCGTGGCAGGGGAAAAAATACGTAGGAAAATGGTGGTTATGGGCGTCATGAAGCCCTGCCTGTCTGCCCTCATTCTGCTCTATCTCCGGTCCATTGGATCCCCAGTCTGGATACAGGATCACTGGGTGAGGGGAGGACAGTCCTCCCCTTAATGACGCCATCACGGGGGGCAGTCTGTGGAGGAAGGGCTTGGTGAGACCAGAGGACAGCAAATGGATGAGGGAGATAGGGACAGGACTGAGCTAGCCGCTGCGGTGCACAGGAGGAGAAAAAATATGTTTGGGAAAAAAGAAGGAAGCAGAAGGAAATCCTTTATGTTATGAGCTGCCTATATGACGGTCGCTGACACTCTCATGGCCACATTACATGTGGATTGGCGAGGGAACAGCTGATGGAGCTTGGGGTGTCTGGAGATATGACCCAAGAGTAGGATAAGAACAGGTTGTATTTCAGGGGCCAGAGATGTTGCTAGGGCAGGAAAAAAATTAATTCCTTATTAAACTTGTAAGTTAAACATATTTTTTTCTCATTATGGCGCACTTAATATTTCTGTCTTGGAATCTGTGTTATGAATAGGAGGTAGCATCTGCGGTCTCCACCCTGAACCAAACTTAAACTATTTGTGATAGAAATTCTTTGTATACTAACATACTAAAAGCCAGCAGAATAGGCCAAATGGTCTGTCTTGTCTGCTCGAAAGCCAGCAACCTAGTGGTTGCTCGCCTTACCACCCCCCCCAGCCCCCAAGAGGGTCTTCTTTAGTTTCAGTTTCCCCTTGTACCTGTCCAACCCCTTCTTGAAGCCCTCCACTGTGCCCTCCTCCACCAGCCTCCCTGGAAGCGCATTCCACGGCCTCACCACCCTCTCAGTGAAAAAATGCTTCCTACGTTCCCCCCTGCAATTTCCCCCCTTCAACTTCTACTCATGGCCCCTGGTCACTCCCCCCTTCTTCAGCCTAAACAATTCCTTGGTTCCACTCCAAATTATCCCCTTTACTTACTTGAAAACCCCTATCATGTCCCCCCTGTCCCTCCTCTCCTCCAGTGAGTAAAGCCCAAGCTCTTCCAGTCTCTCCTCATATGGCCTCCCCTCCGTGCCCTGAATCATCCTGGTTGCTCTCCTCTGGACCCTTTCCAGCAGCGCTATGTCCTTCTTCAGATGAGGTCTCCAGAACTGTATACAGTACTCCAACTGCAGCCTGACCTCAAGGCATTATATAGAGGGAGGATCACCTCCCTGCTTCTGGACGTAATTCCCCTGGCTATGCAACCCAATATCCCGTTTGCCTTGGCTGTAATTCTTCTACAATTTTCAGAGTTATTCATTTTGACATCCACCACCACCCCTAAATCCCTTTCACCCAATGTATAATAATCAATGATCCATAAGTTAAATACAGTTTTTCCACGTGGCACAGTTTTACAGTCCACGTTTTGAAACCGGCATTATTTGAATGGGAAGTAGTGCCCGTGCGCTGCACCCAGACCCGAAGAGCAAGCAGAGCTTTTGTTGGGTGCATTTTATAAAAAGACGATGAAACAAGAAGCATCAGCAGATGCTCTGATGAATAAAGACAACAACCAGTGCATCCTGAAGAGCAGGCGGTGCAGACGGAGGTGGCCAGCCCCCAAGTCCAAGTACATAAAGCAAAGCTTGCATTCTTGGAGTCAAAAAAAGGCAGCGTGAGGCTAAATTGGCAAATGTAAATTGGTTTATTACACAAGCTGAGGGGAGATGCATTTCCAGTCTGACTCAAGAAGCTTGGACCGTCATCCTGTGGGTGAAATTGTCCCGTTAGAGCCCTTAATTACTTGTTTTATGTACGCAGGAGAATTTTGTTCCCGTGACCAAAACGTACTCATGTTGGCATGGGGTTCAGTCATTGCCGAACATGGAGTGCCTCTGTGAGGTCTGCTGTTACAGATGATAATGTGAGTGATTATTACTCAGCAGTTCAATTGAGAAAATTGATAAGGCAGCTTTGGACAACAACTGAAGCAGAAACATCCAGCAACTTCAGAATGGGCTGTGTTCCCTTTTAAATAGAGTGCAGCTGCATTTCTGTTTTTATTGCTCGCAAGTTTTCTTAGCCAAAAAAAAAAAAAAAAAAAAAATGCATCTGGGAACAATTTAGAAAAAATTATGTAACATTTTAAAGAGCCGCTGATGCCTCACCGAAAACCTTTGATAAACATATTTTGGTGCAGTTCAGCTTGTATTTCATGTAGCTTCTGTAGATTTCACGTCCCCATTATTTACTGAATTACTGAGTAAATTTGCACACATGCAGGATCTTTATCCCTTTAAGTTCTAATGGGTTAAATGTCTAATTTCTTATAGCATTAGAAAAATAAAACAATGCTACGAAAAGCACAGTAATACCCTCCAGGGTGGGTGGTATGGGCAATACTGGACCTTCCAGGGACTGTAAGGCCCTCCGCCTGTGGTGTTGGGCCCCATTACGCCCCTGGGCGATCTGGTATTGCCCAGTACTGCCCACCCTGTTGGGTATTATTGCTTCCATTGAGCGATAAAAGAATTACATGGGAAAGGAGAGGGTTAGACAACAGAGGAAAAGGAAGACTCATTCTAGCCAAAGGATGGCTGCAATACACGTATGTTTGGAGCGGGCTTTCACACGGTGCTTTACCAGTGCATGTTGGGAAAGAGGTGTAGGAACTGACTTGCTCAGTCTTTTGAGGGACTCTTTTGGGGAAACAGTTTGAACACCAGTTGGCAGCAGTAAACATCTCGGGTGTTATCCAGGATCCCCATTTGTACTACTAGGTGCATCTGCAGCACCAGTAGGAAGGAGAAGGCTTCCCAGAACCTTGCCATAGTACTGGAGTAAGCAGGATATGAACACAAAACCCTTTGATTTGGTGGTCTAAATTCCTGGCACACTATTGTTCTTGCTAATTTTAAAAGAAAAAGGCTTCCAAACCTTGACATGGGGTTATTTATTTGTGTTTCAACTGCATAGTTTCCAAAGGCAGAAAGTTAGAGCTACTGACGCCTCAAAGAAAACTTTAAGACGCATGATAATTAGGTACAATTCTGCTTGCATTCCTTTTATATTTTTTATATTTCTCCTCCCCATAATTTATTACTAAAGAAATATGCATGAATATATGATCGTTGTCCTTCAGAGTTTATTTTGAGTTCATCTGCCTCTATAGCTTACTCCCTACTTCAAGTCATAATCCTCTGTTGTGACATCCCAGTCTGTTGCCATGGCAGTAACTGTGATGTCACAAGCAGTGCTCTGTGACTTCAGATAGGAAGCAGGCAGCAGGAATAGATGAACTCTTCAGTTTTCGTGCAAATGACCTCAGTGATAAATAATGGGTGGAGGAATACAGAACTAATGGGAAATACAAGCTGGACTCTTGTCTAAAAATTATGTTTTATTAAAGTTCACCTGAACATGTCACCAGCTCTTTAAGTTTACATAAGCCACACAGGATCTTCTGTACCCTCAGGATTAAACTTTACATGGAAAAAAATAGAATAAGTATTCATTCTTCTTTGTATAGCCACCACCAGTGCAGTTGTTTTGGCTTTACTTTCCCCCTCTTGCTTCAGGTGGCAGCTATTTTTTTAATGCAAAAACTAGTCTCTAAAAAAAAAAATCCCCTACCGTCTTGGTATTCCCCTGCAATTTTGCCTTTGCACTTGGAGTAGCTCAGATTTGTCTTATCATTGAATGTTATGATGACGGCAATGGTGCGGGTGCTGGTTTGCCTTTTTTATTATTAAATAAAGCTCTGTATTGGCCTCCAGTGACTATTTTCGTTTCCAGAGTTCCACCCGCTGTATGCTCATATAACTGTGGTGTAACAAAGCATGAATGTGGAAAAACAGCATGTGATGATAGAGGGTGTTGAACCTTGATGATCTGGTTTGGCAGTTTAAAATGCTTTCATAGCCAGCTCACTTTCTTCGATCAGTGTAAATGCACCCCGACTTATAAGCATGGTATACAATAAACTGGCACTGGGTGTGGTTAAAATGAAATGATGTGTATTCTACTGGGGCTGGGTTCCCAGTGCTTGTTTTTGCAACATCAGTTGTTTACACATACAGGTATATCAAACTACCATTTTGAAGTGTTCCTGTCAGAGGTGTCCATTTCTGCCCCCCTTTTTTTTCTTTTACAAAAAAGGAAAATGACCATTAGTAAAAAATTGAAATTCAGTATTCTGCACCCATTATCTTGTGAATTCATTCTGAAACTTAGTTTTTGTTGTCTGTTTTTATGCTGTGTGGATAGGCTGTAGCCTGTAAATGGATAACTTGATTTATAAAAATGGGTAGACACAATAAACGAAGCTGATTGGCTGATAGCCCTTGCCAACTATGCCTTCTGTTTTGGGTTATACAACAGTAAAAAACAAATACCAGCACCAGTGACCCCCTCACGCAGGATATCCTTTTGCCCTGGCGCCTTATTCATCCGTCCCGCTCCAAAGTCCCCGACTGGAATGAACCTTGAAAATGCAGAGTGCTGTGAATTAAAACGTAGGTAGTGCAAACAGCCACTCTGTTTCCCTCTGCCTTCCTCCCTCCCAGTCCACATAACAGTCAGCAGCACTGTCAGCAGAATATTGTTTTCTGTCTGGACATCCAGGCCCACCTGCAGAACATCACTCTGAAATCAGGCCCTGGCCAGGTAGCGTACTCCTAGTCTTCAGCGATGAAGGAAGAAAGGCAGCTGTGGTTTTGGCAGCAGCGGAGAGGCTGAGCAAGCGAGAGAAAACCCGTTTGTGAGAAATGAGGGGGAGGCAGCAAGGGTTCCTGGTTACATGGGAAGGGGAGCTCAAGAGATGGAGGATATAGAGTGAAAGAGGCTGCCCACTGAGAAGCACTGGAACAGGAGATCTTCAGGGGGATGTCTCCTTCAGCGGGTTACACCTTTGGAATGTAGGCCATCGGGCTCTGGGACCACCCGCTAACTTTTTCTAAAACAGTACCACTACGGGCTGCCTGCGACACTGTCCAACGTCACTACCCTTATATAAGCCTGGGTGGTCCTGACCCTCCTCAGTTCTTTTCCTGCCATCGACCTAGTCTTGTCGGACCTGCGGTGACACTGCATTCCAGCATACCTTTGGACTTTTCAGTGTGAAGCCTTTAATTCCTTCTCCCTACAGTAATAAATTATATAAAAATCACTGCTTCCCACACTCACCTTATGCTGCCGCCCACTGACCTGGTGTTTCCTGGCCTGACCCATTTCAGTCTTCAACTATTAGCTGGGGCACTCGACCAGTCTGTGCCCACCTTGTCCTCGGGCCAAAGGGTTTTCTCACCACTGGCGGATGCAGTCTTGGAGGAGCGACAGCCTTGTCCAGGAATTATTTTGTCAGCAACTACATCCTTCAGGCCTCTGGGCCTTTCTTTCTTCCTCGGTGCCCCCCCCCCCCAGCAGGACTTTCGGGGTGGCTCCTTGAGGTCCTGCTGCAGTTGGACCTTCTGGATGGTGATGCCTTTGCCTCTCCTGTCCTTTCTGCCCACCCTGCTGCGAGCTTTCCCAGGTTAAGGCCAAGTTCTCACCTTCCTGCCAGCTTTGGCTGGCCCAGGCCCTCGACGGTGGTGCCCCGTGCCTACCTTGCTGACTTGGCCTTGTGGACAGTGACGCCACTGCCTCTCTTGTCTCCCCCCCCCCTCACCAACCCAACGGCCGAGGTTTTGGCGGACGTTTTGCCATGATCAGTGACATCTGTCCTTGGCCTGTCACCAGTGGCGCCTCGTGCCTTGTTGCTTCCCTCGCGTCACAGGAGTCCTCCTCTTTCCCAGGCTAGTTTGGTCCTGGCTCGCATTTTTGATGCGGGGACATCTATTGCCTCCCCTTCGCCGTTTCGTCCTCCCCATCACCTGGCGATGGCCATCCTGTCTCTGATGGAGGCGCCCCCTTGCCTCCCCTGTCAGGGTCTTCCCCTAGGCCCCATCGTGGGCGCACACATCACCGCTCTGTGGGTCCCTAGTCGTGGTCACTCTTTTTTGGCCCTGGCCGTGTGGGCCATGCTTCATTGCGATCCCTTTGGACCCTTTGGATGGCGCCATTTGGAGGCCGACACGAATCAGCAATGTTTTGACCCTGCCCCCCGAAGGATCGCCGTGCTGTGGGGGAGGGGCCTCTTGCCTTCCTGTTGCCCACAGGTTAGACTCAGGCCTGGGCTGCTCCCACCATCCCCTTAAGGGGAGCCCTTCTCTGCCCCCTCCCAGGCCTGGGGCTTCTGGCACCTTGCCACCCCCCCCACCGGTTTGGGGACATGCCAGTAGAGGCTTGACCTCCACCTCTTTATCTTTTGGGCTCCTCCCCTTCTCCCTTCTGTGGGTGATGCTGCGACCTGGGCACCCATCGCTCTCCTGCCATGTCGACTGCCTCTGCATGCGGCTCTGGCCATTGATAGTGGGCCGTCCCCTGACTTGTTCCTCATTGCCCTGGTCACCCCAGCTTACTATGGCAGGGGATCCTCATCCCCCGGACTGTGTATGTGAGTTCCTCCATCCTGGCCTTGCCCATCCCTACTAGGAGCACCAAGGTGACACCAGACTACATCGGGTCCTGTTTGCATTTCGCTGTTTTTTTTCTCTTGGTTTTCCAGGGTGCATTTCCCCCTCCCCCTGCTACATTTATTTTTATTATTACATGGGGATGTACTGTGGCATAGTGGTTCAAAGTACTGAGCTGCAGACCTGGAGATCAGGGTCTGAATCCCCCTGGCATACTCTGTGCCAGTGAGCACATCACACATCTTATTTATGCTTCCTGGAGATATCTGGACCCACGCTTTCACTTAGTGTATTCTGCCTGTGGAGGACCGCCCCCCTCACATGCTGTAGTGGATACTGGGGGTGTCACCTTCCCCTAGGTTCTTTGGTGGTTTGTTCTCCCCTTCCCCCCATCCTTTAGACACTTCCTAGTCCAAGGAGGTGGTGCCAGTCTGGGCCATCTCTGCCTGGTCTTTTATGGGACCCTTGGCGGATCCTTGCACCCTCCCTATGACACCCGTGGGGCGAGGGCCACTGTTCTGGTTCCTTGAAGCTACTGTTCCTTCTGTGAGTTCTGACCCCACTTCTTGCTCTGCATCGGGTTTGCCCGGGACCTCTTTGCATAGAAACTTAGGCTCTGATGGCAGATAAGGACCACTTGGCTCACCTAGTCTGCCAATTTTTCCTACCTACCGCAATACCGCAAATCCTACTTGATCTCTGGCTTTTACCTACTCTTACCTACCACTAAGGTTCCCTTGTGCCTATCCCATGCATTCTTGAACTCCCCTACCATTTTTACCCCCATCGCCTCTACTGAGCGGCTGTTCCATGCATCCACCACCCTTTCCATGAAAAAAATACTTCCTCACGTTACCCCTGAGTCTACCCCCCCAGCCTCATATCATGACCCCTTGTTCTTAAACATCCTCATCCTGCTGCATATCCCTTTACACACTCTTCTCCCAAGGGGTGGGGGAGCCTCACCAGTCCATACTGGTCCCCCTCTCCTCTGGTATCGCTCAACTACATCACAGTGGTGGTGGAACGCCTGCCCTTCCTCCAAGCCCTTTGTCGTTCCCTTCAGGCCACCTTCCAGTGTTGCTGGAGGAAGTTCTTTTCCTGAAAAAAAAAAAAAAAAAAAAGAGGGGGCCATAGAACCAGGATCTGGTGAAACAGGGGGTTCTCTGCCTACTCCTTCCTCGTCCCCGAGAGACCACAGGGGACTTGCGATTCATCCTGGCTTTAAGTAACCTAACCTACTACATCTAGTTCTAGAGGTTCAGGATGGTACCCCACAAGGCTGGCTACCCCTGCTACAGAAGGGAGCCCGAACTTGTTCCCTTGCCATGAAGGCCCTCCTACCTGCCCATCAAGGTCTGCCTTCCCCACAGGAAGTCCCTCAGATTCCTGTTTCAGGGGGCTCACTAACAGTTCAGGGTATTGCCTTTTGGCTTGTCATCTGTGCCTCAAGTCTTTGTCAAATGCATAATAGTTGCGGTGGCAGTCCCCAGGAGGGAGGGGGCTCTTCATCTTCCCCCAGCTGGATGACTGGCTGCTCAAAGTCCAGTCCTAGAAATGAATGTCTCTACCCTGGCATGTACCAGGCAGCTGTTCAGAGCCTTGGATGGGGGGAAGAGGCCTACAGTCAACCTGGCCAAGTCAGTTTTTGCATCCATGCCCACATCTCCAGTACATGGGAGCTACCGATTGTGAGCCTTTAACTGTATTTAATGGTATTATTACCGTGTGTATCTAGCTTGTCCTGTTTCCTGCATTGTATTTACCTTATTACTGTTTTGTCCCATTTATGTGACGTGGAACCTTTGTAAATGAGTCTCTGACTCAAAGGCTCAACTTTTCTACCCCCGAACGGGCAGAATGCGTGATTGCACAGGCCCAGGAGCTTTACAACAACAGGTACTGTACGTCAAAGCCAGGACGCTCCTGAGACTGCCGGGCCTGATGGCAGCAGCCATTGTGCTGTTCAAAACCTACCTTGTTTTAGTGTTATCCTCTTTGAACCCTGTATAATTCAGCATTGTATGTCATTGTTATCCACTATGTGCAACTTTTTTTCTTTGTTTGCTCCCGGGTCGTGCCTGAAAATAGGCAAATGTATGCCTAGTGCACTCTACCTGGTCAACAAAACTAAATAATTAAAATAAAAATTGTCATGGTCCCCCATCGAGGCTGCATATGTGACTCCCCCAATGGACTTTGAGGGTTCAGTGGGATCAATGCATTGACTGCCTAGAACAGAAGGTTTTAATCACATCGCCTGTGAAGAAAGTACTCCTGTGGTGGATGCAACCCAGCAACTTGCTCAAGGGGGTTCCTTTCCTAATTTCTTCCCCTCAACAGATCCTCACCAGGGATGCCTTGGGGACAGGCTATGGGGCTCATCTGGGACCTCACCAGACCCAAGGATCATGGACTGCAGTGAAGACTTCTCTCCATATCAATGTTCTAGTGATGGAGGCAGTCCTGTATGGCCTACAGGTCTTCCAGAGCCACCTGCCCCCGGGACCTCTGCTAGTACAGATGGACAACTTCAATGTAGTGCACTATATCAACAAGCAAAGGGGAGACCCTTTCTTACCCTGTATGTGTAGCAGCAATGAGGGTTTGATACTGGGCTCTATTACATGGCCTAGAACTGTTGGCCGTCCATGTTCCAGGTGTCCAAAACGTCCTGGTGGGCAGGTTAAGCAGGTCACAGTCCAGAATGCGCAAATGGGAGCTGCTTTCTTCAGTGGTGGAAGACCTTTTCGACAGGTGGGGCTGTCCAGAGTCAGAACTTTTTGCATCCCCACACAACACAAAACTGCCGCTTTCTGCCCGCTTGATCCAGTGCCTGGAGTTTTCAGATGAGATGTGTTCTCACTCTTTGAAAGGGAGGCTCCTTTACACCTTTCCTCCCTTCCCTCTGATTCAGAGAGTGCTAATCAAGCCCCAAATGGAGAGAGCCCCTCTGATTCCAGTGGCCTCTTTACGGCCTCATCAGATGTGGTTCCCCTTGCTGCAACAATTGGCAGTGGAACCCCCAGTGCCCCTGCCCCTGTGCTGGGGCGTGTCTCAGGACCAGGGAATCTTGGTCCATCCAGACCTCCAGTCGCTTCCTCTTCCTGCCTGGCTCCTGAAGACGTAGCCATTGCAAAGTTTGGAGTATCTCCTAAAGTGGCTGATGTCCTGGTAGCTGCCAGGAAACCCTCTACCAGAGCTGCTTATTCGATGAAGTGGAAGCGCTTTACTCTGTGGGCTGCTTCACACCTTCTGGACCCTTTCACTTGTCTGGTGAACCAGATTCTAGAGTATTTACTGTCCTTGTCAGATGCAGGACTGCAATACTCCTCTGTCAAGGTGCACTTGTCTGCCATCTCAGCCTTCTGTGTGCCCCTTGGTGGCCACACGGTGGCCCAGCTGGACATGGCTTTTTCGTTTTTGAGAAGCATTCTTCTTTGATGCCCCCCACCCATGATCCAGTCCCAGCTTAGGATTTGCATTTTGTTTTAGGGCACCTGACTTTGGCTACTTTTGAGCCAGCCGTGACTTGTGACCAGTGCTTTCTGTCATGGAAAGCGGTATTTTTAGTTGTCATTACTTCTGCTCAAAGGATTTCCGTGCTGCAGGCTGTCCTGTGTGAGCCGCCTTATTTGATTTTCCACAAAGACAGGGTGTCTTTGTGTACTAACCCTAAGTTTTTTGTCATAGGTGGTATCAGAGTCTCTTTTAAATCAAACTATCCACCTGTCTGTTTATTACACAGTGCATGCCAATCCAGGGGAAGCACTGCTGCCCCTTTTATTTTTATTTTTTTATACTTTGTTTTTATTAATTTTTCATTTTCATATACACATCATGAAAGTATAAGTCACAACAATAACTAAAGAATGATTATGATTTCTAATAATTTAACTTTTGATAGAAACACTACAATAAAAGTTAAGAAATGCAATAAAATTGTGGGTTCAATTTTGGGTGATATTAAAAGTAGAAAAGCAGAAGTTATTATGCCACTCTTTAATAGCTTGATACGTCCACATTTGGAGTACTGTACTCAGTTCTGTGCTCCGACATCTGTTAGAGGTCTGAAATTAGCTGAAGGTGTACAGCGTAGATTTACTAAGAAAGTAACATTATTACAACATAAAAGTTATGCTAATAGGCTTAGAGAACTCAAACTTTTTTTCTGTTAAGTACAGACAAATTAGGGGAGATTTATGTTTTTTATACAAAATAATAAAAGATGAGTACTTAAAAACTACAGTAGGCCTAACAGTTGTGTCTAATATTAAATAAACAAGGAGTCATAAATATAAACTTATTGACGAAAAATGTGCATCAATCAAACTTAGTCGTTTTTATACACAAAGAGTTGTGGGAATGTGAAATACTCTACCAGCTACAGTTATTAATAGTAATAATATAACAACATTCAGACACAGATTGGACGATTATAGGGATGGAAAAAAATGTGAATTCCACCTATAGGATATATGGTTGGCGAGTACAATAATGGGCAGTTTCTGCCTACAGTACTTGTAGATCTCTATGAACCTATGAACCTATAAAGAAGAGAAAAACAATCATTTTATAATACATATACGGTGTGTATAATTCAAATCATTGGGGGGGTATTAAACAAAGTACTTTCAAATTGTCAGGCTTAGCTGCTAACTGTAGTAATTTCAAGATAAATAGTAATTTATAGATATATGGTATATTCATTCGCTAAACCCTCTTTTTCTTTTGTTAATTTCCTCATTTATTTATAAAAATATATGATGTAGCTAGCCCCAAACCACCTCCCTTAACACCAAATTCAAAAATCATAATTAAGATTGAGATTTAAACAAGAAGAATACTAATAAACTTTTCTCTTTAATCCGGTTTGAGCCTTATTTCACACATTTATCATTTCTTCCTCAGAAAAGGTTGGAGAATCAGTTTCATCTTTTTCACTCGATTGTGCCCTGATGAAATCTTTTACTTGATCAAGCTTAAAGAAAATGTACTGTTTACCCTAAAATTTAATTTTCAGTTTAGCTGGTGCTAACAGTTGGAATTCATCACCCAACTCTAACAGTTCTTGTGTATATGAACGAAAACGACATCTGCGCTGTTGTGTTGTATAGGAATAGTCAGGGTAAATAGAGAACCCATTTGATTTGTACAATAAAGAAGCTTTCATTCTCAGTAAACGAATGATCAGGTCTCTGTCAGTATCGAATGCGAAAGTTACCATAATCGTTATTTTCTTATTTACAGAGTTCTCTGGGGTCTCTTCATACTGCCTTTTTTGCTTATTCGGGATTCTGTATGCTCTTGCAACAAAAGGGAGGTTTTCTTCAGAAAGTTCAAAAACATTCACAAAAATATCCCTTATCAGGTCTCGAGCTGTCTGAAAATCGTCTTGTAGTGACATAGGAAGACTTAAGAACCTCAAAGTTTTTATTACGCTGCTGATTTTCCAAATTCTCTATTTTCTTGGCCATGGCATAATTGTCCCGAATAAGATTAGCAGTAGTAGCTTCGACTCCCGCTATCTTATTTGCTGGTTTTTCAGTATCTTTTTTCACAATATCAATGTCTTTTGTTACTTTCTCAGTTTTTTCTCCATTTACTTTTGCATAATTTTGCTCCCCCTTTTTAGATATCCATAGAATACTACTTACATGTTATGTGCACCGTCGAAGGACTGTAGGAAGTACTCACAGTTATTTGTTTCTTTCACCCCAGAAAAGAGTGCGTTCCAGTTCCTAAACAGTGCTTGTCCAAATGGTTGGCCAACTGTATTATTTTCTGTTACAGGAAGTACGGTAAGGAACTTCCTGGGTCTCTTAAAGGTTACTCAGCTACAGGCATAGCCATTTCTGTTGCCTGTTTCAAGGGTGTTTCAGCCACTGAGATTCGTGCTACAGCAGCTTGGAGTACGTCCACGCAAAGCATTGCAGTCTGAACATTGCTTCTAGAGGAAGGGCAGGTTTTGACCTAGCGGTGCTACAGGGCCTCCTCTCTTAGGCCTCTGCCTTCCTACCACCAAGACTGTTCTCCTGTGCAGCACTGTTTGTGACTCATTCCAAAGGTGTGACCTGCCGAAGGAGATATCCCCAAAGAAGATAGAACAGTTATGTAACTTACTGTAACAGTAGGTCTTCAAGGGAATCTCCTTCAGCAGGTCATGCCGTCTCACCCTCCATCCCCCTTGGTCTCAGAGTTAATCTTCTCCTATCTCTCCCTCAGTTTCCCCGGGAGTGAATCTCTGTGGAGGGTCTCTGGCGGGCACCTTGTATTCTTTCCCCTGGTCCCGAGTTTATGGGTCCTCCTGAGCTGGAGGACTTCGGGGACCTTTCTGCACTGCCTAGTTTTCTTTTTAAGGGCACCCCTGCTGTTTCTGCCCTGGCCATATAACAGCACCTTTTTCTCTCCTGGCTGCCTACTGGCTGGTCCTCTGTCCGTGGTCGCTTTCAAGATTGTAGGGCTCTTTCTGTCCTCTCCTCCTCTTGTTCAACAGGCTTTCCTGCTTTCTGCCTTCTCTGACAGGCAGAAACATAATCCCTCTCTTGGTTCTCTATAGGGAGGTCCTCCAAGCCAGATCTCTGGCGAGGAACTGAGAAGGGTTGGGGCTGACCACACTTATGTAAGGGCAGTGACTTTGGATGTCGTCATGGGCAGCCCCTAGTGGTACTGCTGTGGAAAAAGTTACCGTGTGGTCCTAGAGCCTGACGGCCTAAGTTCCAGAGGTGTGACCTGCGGAAGGAGATTCCCTTGAAGATCTACTGTTATGTTAAGTTCTTACATAACTGTTCTTTTCAGAACCTGAGGGGTTGGGATGTTGCAGTGGATCCAGCAGCAGTTGGTGAGGCCCAGGGTTTTGCTGTAATTTAGTAATGTTGCAGACAAGTGGCTGGTCTTTCCAGGTTCCCTCATACCAGGGTTCAAGAGAAAAGGGGAGCAACACCAACTGTGTAAGAAAGCATCTGGGGTAGAATCATTATGCTGGTGTTTGTGCAGCACCAAGGTACAGCATGAGATGTGTTTCACCATACAGCAGAGTTGAAGCATTCAAATAAAGTTTTCTTCCCTGAAATTCACTTAATAAATGGACAGTGGGTGGGAGATAAAACTCAGGAACTGTACACAGTACTTGAGCTGCAGCCTGACCAAGGCATTATACAGTGGGAGGATCACGTCCCTCCTCCTGGACGTAATTCCCCTGGCTATGCAGCCCAGTATCCTGTTTGCTTTGGCTGCAGTTCTTCTGCAATTTTCAGAGTTCTTCATTTTGACGTCTATCACCACCCCTAAATCCCTTTCTCCCAATGTAGCTTGCAGTGTGACCCCCTCCAGGCTGTATTCATGACCCAGGTTTTCTACCCCCAAATGTAGTACCTTACATTTCCCGGCATTACATTTCAGTCCCCACCTCCTTGACCACCCCTCCAGGGTATCCAGATCCTCCTGGACTGCCTCCCTCACTTCTTCACAATCCACCAGTGCTCCCAGTTTTGAATCATCCTCAAAGAGACTCAACCTATTCCTAACCCCCCTCCCAATATCCGAGATATAGGCGTTGAACAAGAGTGGCCCCAATACCGAACCCTGAGGGACCCCACTGATTACCTTCCTGGGAGAGGAGAGTATCCCACCCACCATTACCCTCTGTAAAAGCCCCGAGAGCCTATTTTCAACCCAATTGAGCTCCCGTCCTCCCACCCCCATCTTTTTTATCAGCCCATTATGTGGTACTGAATCAAATGCCTTGCTGCAATCTAGGTATAGTCCACCGGCCTACATCTGTCCAAGGCCCCCATCACTCAGTCATAAAACTCTATGAGATTGGACGGGCACGATCTCCCCGGAACGAAGCCATACTGTTCATCATCCTGGTGCCCTAACCATTCCTGCTGCCTCCCAATCCTCTCCTTGATAAAGCCTTCCATTGCCTTGCCCACCACAGACGTTAGGCTAACAGGCCTATAATTCCCCATCTCTTCTCTTATTAAGGATTTATCCAACTTCAAAAAGTAAAAAAAGGAGCCCATTTTATAAGCGAATAAGAAACTCTGGGGGTGTGCATTGAACAAATATTACCGCACTTTCAGGGGCTGAGGGCATGAGGTAATATCTGTTCAGTGCACACCCTGTCATGTCTTACTGCTTACTTCAACCAAGAGCAAAACATTTTAACAAGTTTAGGCTTTTCAAATAAATATATCTATATATATATTTTTTGCATTTAATATCCTTTTTTTCAGCTGGCTCGACAGCGCCGAGGATTGAAACACGGACACCACACCTCGCACCACACCAGCGACCCGAGTTCGGAAGCGAGCTTGGGCGCCAGTGGTCAGCAGGGGAGGGATAGGATTGAGGGCCTGTAAGGCTGCTCTCAGAACCCCTGGGGGGTGGGTATTGGGGCGCCTGGAGCTCCAGCGACTCCTCGTGGAGACCAGGGGCGCTGCAGGAGCATGGGTGGCATGTAATGGCGTGCCCGACGCTGGCAGGGTTGCCATGCGCCAATAGCATTGGGGTGTGCACACGCATGGAAGGGGATGGGAGAACAAGGAAAATCCCAGCTCGGAGGGATAGGCGATGGCACGTACCCTCCATGTCCAGAGCTGGGGTTCATCTTGGCCAGCTTCACCAATCCTCCACCTGGGCCCTGCCGGCAGGCTGGAGTCTGTCTTGTAAGGAGCCCAAGGTAAGGAGTCTGGCTACCCTCCCCGGGTGGCTTAAACCAGGGTTACCGGCAGCGGGGGAGGGAGAGGAAGCACTGGTCGCAGAGACCCTCAGGCAGGGCGGCGCAGGGGTGGGATGCCTGAGAGAGTTCCCTCGAGCTGTGAAAGGAGTAAAGGAAAGTTGAAAAAAAAATGCTTTTTTTCCTCATACCAGCTGGCCCCCATTGGTCCTTCCCTACTGATCCAGCCCCATCATCGGCCTTCTCCGGGTCTTACCTCTCCCTCTTACAACCCTGACTTACTAACCCCAGGGGTGGGGCCATTGGGAGGGCCCCCTCCTATGTCCCAATGGAGACTGTGTAGGTGCTTGAGGGAGAGTGCCACGGTCGGCGATGTGTGGCATGTGCTGAGGGGTGGAAGTCTTCCTGCCGAGATTGGTGCTCTCTGTCTGATTTTCTCCCCTTTGTGGATGCCGACGGCTCCCAGCATGCATACATGTATAGCCGTGGGGTTGTACATCAGAGCTCATTGGCATCCACCCCCAGTTCATGGCATTGCTTGCATTGCCACTTGTGGTCACCCATATGGCAGTAGCACAGCAGAGACCAACCGTCCCCCCTACATGAGGTGTAGAGCACCCTTTCTGATGCTTCATTCACCTCCCCCCAGCCAGCCTTCTGAAGAACTGCACTTATTCCTGAACCCAAGTCAAGCAGCATCCCAAGCAGTAGTGCTACCGGTGCGCCAGCTTTAGGCTTTTCTGGTATATTGATGGAGCTCTTGTGAGGTCACTGATTTTGTGCAAAAAATGGAAAAAAAGAAAAAATGTAATTTGCCATTTTAAACTCCCCACTCAGTGTCAGTTTCGTACAAGAAAAACTTTTTTTTTTTTTTGTGAACTCTTTTTTTTTCTTTGTTCTGCTTCCTGGCATACAGGACCTCCCTCTGGCAAGACACCTTTCGGCTGATTTCTACTACCCTGCCTGAAACCCTCCGACCAGGAAATTGGGGACAGGATCTCTCTACTCCCGTCCACCGGAACCTCAGCCGACCGCCCGGCTTCCACAACCCCCGAGGTGGGGCCCCCAACACCAGCCTGGGGCTCTTTCTAGAATCCAGACAGCCGAGGTCCAGGAGTGGAGAGAGTATCCAGGGGAGCTGGTTGGGTGGGTCTGGCTTCGGGTATGTGAGCCAGCCCCTCGAGGTCCGCCGTCGTCCTCCTGTGCTCTGGGGTGTTTCCTCTTTCCATATCCCCTCCCCAAGGCACAGATGTGCAGTGATGGCCAGCGCGTGGTGGGTGCACTCTTGCACGCAGGCCATCCGACGACATCTTCCCCACTGCTGTGGAATCCATCAGTGGTTGTGCCCCCAGTCTCCACTAGGGGCCACTAACACTGCGGATCAGTACCCCTTCTCCCTCCCAAGAGAGGAGAGCCATCCTCCGGACACTCGATCCTCCCCCTCCCTGTCCGACCCCCTGCGACTTGGGCTCGTTCCCGAACCCAGGTTGCTGATGTGGCACGAGTTGAGGCAGATGTCTCAACCCTCAGTGGCATGGGGCCGCAAGAAAAATGGTTAATACCAAATTATCGTGCAGGAAAAATGCTATTTTTATTTTGCACACAAAAAGCATTTTGTGCCGCAGTTTTACATACTGATTTCCTCTCAATTTGGGGGAAAATATGGATTTTAGGATTTGGACAAATGGAACTGGCAAATTTTGAAAATGGTGCCTGATCTGATAAAGTGTCTCAGGCAAAATTCTGGGGTCCTGGAACTCTGACTGCGGGATTAGCAGAATCTTTGATTGCTACAAAATTTTATCTTCAGACTCCACTGCAAAAGCACCCAAAAAGCCAATTGTGTATTTCTGAACTCTGATGCTTGCAGTTATTAACATCCGTCCCTTATTTTATCACTATGACTTGTACGATTAAAGGACACCTGGGTTCCATAATAGAGAAATGATGAAAGGCCATGCTCTGCATGGTGTTTGCATCAGCCGCCTTAAAAAGCTTTCCCTGGCTGTGAGCCAACAAAGTCTTGCCCAAGTAGCAGTTTTACAACATGAAAAGGAATCTGTCTGCACAGCTGTCACATACTCCAGCGTGTGCCAGACTCTTTTTGGCAAAACACTCCACACTGCATTTTTAACCTCACACAGCAGCTTCAAAGGTACTTGGAAGCCAATAGAAATTGATGACATTTGAGATGATAGTTGAATTTAAATAAGGCCAGGGTTTTGTGTGGGTGGGGTGGGGGGATCAGTTTAACATCACAGTCGCTACTAATGAAAACAAAAAATGCCTGCTGTATGAGCTGTAGGAAATGCATCTACAGCCTACATGTGAAAAAACATGCCAAACCTGATGATGCCTCTAAATATTTCCATATGTATGGCATAAAATCTATATATCTGGCATGGATTACATTACTACCAATACCTAGGATAGTAGACAGGCAACCTTAACTTGGCACTGCAGTTCCCAGTCTCTGGGTAGTTTCAATATATATTACATATATTGTATATGATTTTAAAACAAATTTATTGATTGTTGTGGAATAAAGGAACATATTCCTACATTTAGGACCAGACTGCCGTGCTTAACGTATGACATCAGCATGCCTGAGTTATTTGGTCTTCCTCCTTGCTTTTTATATATTTTATGTCCATCAGCAACCCATCAAATCCTGCACTAGTTCTGAAGATGACTGTATCAGGGTAACATATACCTTTTGCCCTCATTTTATTAAATTTTTTTTTGCCCAGCCCCTGATCCTCCATTTTGGAAGCCAGCCCAGCCCTGCCGTCCCCCATGCCGGGCTTACCCCTTGGGCGTGCCCCGGACATTGAAGGCAAGCCCTGGCTTACTCCCCTTGGATCAGGGCCACGGGAGCGGAACCCCCTCGGTGGGTGTCTGAGGCAGTGGAGATGGCGGCAGAGCAGGGCGTCATGTCAGGGGTTGGCTTTTTGTGAAGGCTGGATCCCTGGGGTTGGGGACGTGCAATGATGTCCAGCAAACACCCTGCCCCCCCCAGATGAAAGCGCCAGACACAGTGGTACCGCCAGCCTCCGCCAGGGGTCCATAAAGCGCCGGCTACGCTCCCCCCCCTCGGAGAAGTAGAGCAGTCCCTAGGATGCTTGATCCTTCTCCCCTCAGCTGGCCCTCAGACTCCCGAGTCCATCACTGAATCCGGGATGTCAGCACTGTAAGCCGGATGCCCTGCTGCTGCACTGGCGGGCCAGCCATTTTATTTTATTTTATAATTGTTTTACCTAATGTAGCCCAACTGAGATACAACATCTCATTTTTAGTGGAGTCCTGCTTCTTCATAATTTTACAGCTGTGCAGACTAGAGCACTGAGATGAAAAGTTACTTGCTGAGGAAACACTGAGTGTCGGTGAGGGGATTTGAACCTAGGTCCTCTGTCTCCCAAACCCAGTGCTCAAACTGCTAGACTACACAGCCTTACATGGACCCTTCACTGTTCATTGTAAAAAATCTGATCAGCGTTGTTACTACAGCAGAATTGGCTAATTTTTCTGACTAGCCACAGAGAGAAAACTAGGTAGAACTAAATATTTATGCATGAACTGGAACATGAAGATAAGAAAAGGACATTCTTGTAAAACAAAAGGGAAACTCGGGACTACAATTCTAATCTCTGTCAGATAGCTTTTATTGTCTATTTGAACCCTTTCCTCCAATCAGAAGCCAGAGTTGTAAACAGTTTATTTCACAGCAAACTCAAAACTGTCATTTTAGTCTTAATAAAATGATTGCTAAGAGCTCAGAACAGTCTTTTTTTTTTCTTTTTTCTTTCTTTTCCATATAGTTTTTCTCCCTTCGGGGATCGGTCAGGTTCCGCTGAGGTCCTCTCCTTGAGAGGACTCGTTCCTCCACCCCCCTCCAAGTCAGGGATATCATCCTACCTGCCCTGGTGTTCACTTTTCCATTTTTCTTCCCTTTATCCCGAGACCCTGGTACATGAACACGCATGCACGTGGAGGTATGCTTTTGCTCCGAGGCTCTGGTGACGGCCTCTTCCTTCCACCGGGCCTAGTGTCAGGTCCCCCCCTAGGCTTGGTGCTGCCACCAAGTCTCCATCTGGGAAACCCCATGTCCCTCCCTGGGAGAGGACAGCTGCCTGGCAGCAGCTCGATCCACATCCTCGTGGCTCCCCCCATTGGCCAACCTCCGGCGACACATGCTCATTCCGAACATGAGTCTCTGGCATGGGAAGAGGAAAGGCACCAGTGACTCAGCTCGCTTCGCCACTGAGCTGGCTCCCAGAACAGTGTTTTTATTGTCCATAAAATGATGGTAGTGACATCACCATCCTGCCTTATATTGATTGGTCTTTACTCACAACATTCTCACAGCAAATATACATAAGTGCAGTGCAGGGATGAGGGAGGTGTGGAGTTACCACAGATGTACCTGGGGTTAAAAAGCAGTATCACTGATTTTCTTCAGACACATGAAACATAACCGTGATAATGTGCTGGCTGGCTCACTGTCAATTCCTCAACAATAATATGATTATTTGGTCAGGCTAAAATATGGCCTTATACTTCATTCACTCAACTGTCACATTATTGGTGTCAGCGTGGCTCAGTTGGTAGCACATCCGCCTCTGGACCATAAGGTTGTGGGTTCTCATCCCACACCAGGATTGGACTCATACCTAAAATGCTGGCACCCGAGTGCAGTATTAGGGGGTGCTGTACTGCTGGGGTGTGCCGTCCTTTGGATGAGATGTTAAACCAAGGTCCCTTCTACCCTTCCTGGTGCAGTCATGATGGATGTCCAGGTGGAGATCAAAGAACCCAGGGCATTCTTCGCAAAGAGTAGGGGACATTCCTGGTGTCCTGGCCAACATTCCCCTTCCCACATAACCGGTTCATGCAATTGTCCAGGCTGTGTGTGGGTGCTGATGTGCAATATGGCTGCCACTACACATTCATTTGCTACCAGTCTAGCATTGCTTGTAAAGTGCTTTGGGATACACTGTGTATGAAAAGCACTATATAAATGCTGAGTATTATTCTTCTGTTGCCTTTTTATAGTGATCCAATTATCACAGTATCGCCTAAATTTACATCATCGTGCACCTAATCTTTGAGACGTTTTTGGTTTTGGTTCTTCTCATCATTCCTTTATTTGCCTTACACTGTAGTGGCAGCCCCTGTCCAGTGACTCCCAGCCCTGTCATGCACCCTACCCAGGTCTTGCATCTTGAACCCCATGGGTGAATGTCTTGGTGGGTGGTGCAGAGCCTGCGGGGCACGCCGCCATCATCCTGCTGACCTTTTACCCCCTGCAGCTTTCCCCCTCAAACCAGCATACGTACCATTGTGCATTTGCACTACATGAAGATGCACTACTCCTCAGTGCCCACAACCAGCCAAACAGGTCAGTGACCAAGTCAGGCAGCGGTACATGCTGTTCCCCCTCCCCAGAGGAGGAGAGCCATTATGGGACACTCACTCCTCCTTTCCCTGGCCAGCTTCCCATTGACCATAGTTTGTTTCCAAACCTGGGTCACCGAAGTGGGGGGCAGCGAGGTCTTATGCCTCAGCTTGCCACGCTGCTGGTCCAGCCTTTTGGTTTTATTAAAGAAAAGCACTAAATAGCGTTCCTTTTTTTTTTTTTTTTTTTTTTTTTTTATTAGAGCCCCGTCACCTCCTCCCGCCAACTGGCGAGAAGGACACATACATTTTACTGATTTTTCTCCCCAACTCCCCCGGCACCGGCACACAGCCATGCGAGCGTGTGGAGGCACGCTTCGCACCCATGGCACCAACTCAGCCTCTTCTACCTCCCGATACTTTTGCCACCCCGTCTCCGCCTACGCTACCCACCAGACTTCCACCCGGTAGGAGCAGAACTACAGGGAGGTGCCAACCCACCCTCAGGAGAGGAAAGCTGCCTGCTGGTGTGCTCAATCCTGCTCTGCCCTTCCTCCCCATGCTGGCACCCCGACGACCCGAGGTCATTCCCAAACCCAGGTCGCCGGTGTAGTGTGAGGTAAGGCGCCAGCGCCTCAACCCTCTTTGCCACCCGGGCTGGCTTAAATATCTTACATTTACAGTATATGGCGCCAAAGTGTGTCTTACGTCTATATGTATCTTCTTGCACATTCTCAGGGTGAGAGGGCCGCCATCTGAATGTTAGCGGTTGTAGCACTCTAAGGATATGCACGGTGTCACACTCCTACAGGTGTAAAAGACACTGTGGTGCCATATTAATGTATTTATAAATCATCAAACAAAATCTTGGTCAAATCAACGCTGACGATTTATAAATACCTTACCCGGGGCTTTAATGGACTCCCTTACATGATACTCAGTGACTGCAGTCTCTGTTGCCAAACTTTGGTGTCGGTGTGATACACATCATTGAAAGAAAGTGGCACCATTCAGACACCACCATCTCCTACTGGTGTACTGTGCATAGTGAAAGAGTTTGTTTTAAAGGAGAAGTACAGAAATGCAAAAGCAGCAACCACTGAATAGATCAGGGCTTCAGTACCTCAGTCCTCCCCTGTAGGTACAATCATAATGAAAGTTTATATACTGGAGCCCTCCCAAACGCTGATTCTCATTCCATAGCAGGCAGGAATTTTCTGCCATGCTTTGTCCACCCCCAAGATCGCGCTTGACGAGAGCGCAATCACTCCAGTAGGATGTTGCATGATGCCCCTTCTTATACAGTGCACCATGTATGGACATTTTTAAATTCTCCATATCTCCTGTGCCCTGCTGTATTTACAAAGCTTAAGCCTTAAGCCTGAATGCCATGTGTATTATTTGCCTCAACCGGTGTCCACCCTCCCAGTAGCAGCTCATGCTGCTTTGGCTCCTAAGATCACCCAGGAGACAGTAACGCAGCGGTACCTATTACCCTGCCTCCCTGGAGGAATGTCCTCTGGGGCACTCTGTCATTTTCCCCTGACTGACCCTAACAGTTCTGGCTCAGTTCTGAACCTGGGTTTCTGTTGGTAGCCCTGGCACTGTGCCGTTGAGCTGACCCCTAAGTGTTTTTTTTTTTGTTTGTTTTATTTCTTACTTTTCAGGTAGCCAGACTGGCCACCAACTGAGATTTAATGTGGGCAGATAAAAATTCAACTGGATTTGGCTACCTGGCCATACAGAGCACTGCCCCCACACACACACACACACTTAGTGAATAATTCCCACAGCCTTCCTTGTGCTGCAGTCGCTATTGCTTGAACCCAGTTACATTTCATTTTTATGTTGTGCCTTTTGTTCCAGCATAAGACAAACACTTTACAGAGCAGTAAAGAACAAAATAAACAGAAATGAAGAATATACTGAGAAAACTGAAATATCATGATACAGTACTACAAAAGCTTACTGTGTATGTAATAAAAGTACAATAATCCAATTACAAATATTGCCAGCCAGGACAGAGAGACTCATGGAGAGGGAAGGATAAGCAAGAAAGAAAAGGTATGGTTTGAGATGAGATTTGAAAAGTGGAGTAGACTCACGTTGACAGAGCTGAAGGGGAAGTTCATTTTAGTCATGGGAAGCAGAAAAGCTTAAGGAATGACCCCCAGAAGTGGCAAAGGAGACCAGGTATGGAGGAAGAAGGGAGACGAGAGGAATGATGAGAGTAGGTAAGAGATTAGGGAGAGATTAAAAATGAGGAGTGGGATGGGAAGACCAGAACGAACAGTAAGGGTGGTCTTGTATTGAATAAGGTGAAAGACCGGGATCCAGTTTAGGTTTCTGAGGGAAAGTAGCACGTTTATCATGTTTCCTTGAGCTTGCATATGTTATCGGTGAAAACAACACAGTGTATTTACATTGATTTTTCACTGTCGTATATATGGGATACTTAATGGGCTGCAGTGGAACAACTACATTTATTGCCACAGGTAATAAGATCCATAACTCATGAGTGGCAAAGCCGCAGTGTGTTATGAAGGTCATAGCCTCCCTAGTGGGGATAAATATGATGAACTCCCACGGCAGGTCCTTACGTATGTAATTTATAACACACGATTTTAAAAGGTATACCTTTTTAAATGAGATGTTCACATGGAAACTGAACTTTGCTATCCTGGGCATGAATAAACTATGTAACAAAAAAAAAAGTTTGCACAGTGTTTATGTCATAGTGACTAAATACAGCTTTTTTGTTTTGAGGAATTTGTGTCCCCTGGAGTGGTTTAAAAATTAATATACGTATATAAAATGACATGACTTAAACCCATGGATTGTATCTTTCGGATAGATTGCCTGAAATATGGTCACATGACTAGACATAGTTTGGACTACAGCCCTGTGATGTCAGCTGTCTGTAGTCCCTGAAATATAGCTCTTGAACTAGTCAATAGCCTTTCTGAGCATGAACAGTGCATCAATTAAAACCCCTACAATGCCGCAGGCATATATTTATCTATCTATCTATCTATATATATGTACACACACACACACACACTCACACTCTCGCATCCAGAATCAGAATACGTTCCAAACATATAAAGCACTCAAACTTTGTTAAGCACACTGCTAATCTTTAGAAGCTGTTGCTGCTTTTGAAATAGCTCCATTTGTAGAAATATGTGGGGTCAGTCTCGGTGTGCAGTTGGGATGCACAAGCAATGTCCGCTTGCATTGCTTATGAGTGAATCATGCAGCCTGCCCTAACTGGTGTAGATGTCTGACAGTGGTATGTCCTGATCATACCATACCAGTTTCATTAAATGTGATTAGGTGTAAGCTGCCCCACCCATTAGTTAAGTATCGCATTGCGATGTACATACGGTGGTTTAGCTTTATTTCAGATCCCCACCTGTGGCTCTAAAAAGCTGTGGGTGGACCATGGATACAAGGCATTGTTGACAATCTGGTATGTAGACAACCAGTTGGTTGATAGCTGTCCAAGACCCCAGGGCACAGTGACCAGTCTGTATGCCAGTAACATGCGGGTGTTGTATTTTCAGACACACCACAGAATAATGAAAATAGCATGCCAATGGAATAATACTGTATCCACACCCACACACCCACCCCCTCCTGTGAAGATAAAAAAAAACTCCAGACGTAGCATGAGAATATCACAATATTTTCACTTTAGGTTCCCAAGAGCAAAACAATACTCACTGCAGTTGCTGATTGGCTGGAGCCAGCAGCACGTTTAGAACTCAGCTGCTCAGTTTTGAATAGGTTCCCACTCACCTGTTTCCTAATGTTGTGGGCTCACACACAGAACTCACTTCCCCCCGTATTATTTCTAACAGTCCATGGTCTTTTAAATAAATATGTGTGCCAGAAAAACATTTTTTAACACTACTGTTTTCCCCAGCCTGCCTAAAGAACTCCCCAACAACATTTGTAGATTCTTACTTCCCTGCCCATGTCCCGAGAACTGCTTGATTGTTGTCCAACCAGCACTGTAGCACAGAACAAGCCAGCAGTGACCATGGACTCCCCAGTCTCTCCTTCGGCCGTACCCGCTCATGCAATAGCACAGACTGCCCGCTTACACGTGCTGCACCAACTCGCACACCAGCAACATGGATGTAATTCATGGTGATACACAGAACAGCGTCACAAGTGTCAAATTAAGAAAAAAAAAACTCAGTCATCCAAAAACAACTATTTAAAAGAAAAAGTCCCATAAAAACATTGTAAACTAAAGTAAAACACTAAGTTAAACATGCCGTGGCCCTATGAGAAATATTTCTCATATTTTCCCCTCTCCACTTGGAAGAAATCTCAAAGATGTTTCTGGTGGGGCCATGGCATATTCCTTATATATTCCATAATGTTGAAAACTGTTTGCTGAAATTTATTCCCACTGGCGTAATATTTGTGGCCAATTATGTTAAGGAGGACTTAAGTGAATAAACATGTTTAATTCATATTATACTCTCTGTTTACAAAGTTTACACATGCAGATTCACAGACTTAACAGATTTACTTCCCAAACTGATGTAGTATTGAGAGGATGTACTGTATAATGTCACTAATGCAAAGGAGCTGATTAGGCAATTAGCCCAAAAACTAGTTCCTGCTGGTCAGGAGTAGTGATTTAATGTACCTCAATTTGTTATACGAGATGCAGTGTAATAAAAAGTACATTTCTAGGGACATGGATATGTTGTTCATCCACACTCATTGGCAGTATCCTTGCCGCTTTAAATCTTGCCGGAAGGTCTTCAAGCTTGCTCCTCCCACCCACCCGGGTGGTATAACTCTCGGCTCCGCCCCATGACGCCAGATCTTCCTTACCGCTTGGAAGCTCAGGTTCCTTCCTTAACGCTCTGCGTTGCGACTGGTTCCTATTTCTCCGTTGCGGTTTAAAAATAAAATTTGCAAAGACTTCAGTCTTGATCCCTGCGCGCTGCGATGGACAAGTCGACTCCGGGTTGGAGATGCCCATGCGGGCAGAAGATGTCTCAGACGGATCCACACTCACGTGTGTCTACTGTAGGCCTTGAGCACGACCGCGAGCTTGCGACCTGTGCTCATCTTTCTCGGCCTCGTCCTCGAGACCGTGCTGCCCGATTACCGCTGGGCGTCGAGCGTTCCCTCGGTAGAAAGTCGAGAGGCCCGGTGGTGACGGTGTCGCGGCGCTCGGCGGATCCTTCGGCGGATGGTCGCCCCTCGAAGAGGAGGCGGTAGGACGTATCTTCCTCGGCGCGGCATTTATCCCGCTCTCTCTGGGTTCTTCCTACGGCTTCTTTTAAGGAGCTTTGTCTGTCCCTCTCACTAAAGGAGAGGGCCTCGTCTGCTGGACCTTATTCTCGGTCAAAAGAGGACAGGTAAGTCCTCCGTCGGCGCTCTTGGGGCGGAAAGGTCCCTCTCCCGGGCCGTCGTCCGTCGGCTGTCGGGCCATGCTCGGCTTGACCACTGGCCTCACGGTGTCCCGTCAGGTCAGTTGACCGAGTCTCCCACTGATGAAGTCGAGATTTTCTCGACCCATTGAACAGGCTGTAGCCTTTAGCTCGGCGATTCCCCTCTCCCGGTTCCCGGGAGGAGTTGAGGATCCCGTGGGCTCGTCTGTGCCTCCGGTTCCGGAGCCCTCGGATGGACCTTCCGAGCCGAAGGAGTGCGGTTCGGCCGACACCTCCCGCACCGACCCCGGAAATTCCGGGACTCTCGGTCTCGGTCTCGGACCTCTTCGCGGTCCAGCCGTTCCCACCGTCATAGGCGGTCTCGGTCTCGGCACAGCAGTGGCGGCGTCGCGCTCATCTCGTCCTCCTCCTCGGATGAGGAAGCTCGGCGTAAGTCGTCGGCAGTGCGAGACCTTATGTTGCTGACTCCTCCTGGCGAGAATAGCCGACTCGGCGCCTTCCCGGCCATTAAGTGGCTGTCACGGGCGGCCGACACAACCTCGACTTATCCGAGGAGCCTATACCCAGGCCGGTTGTTCGGCCAAAACCAGCTGCTCCACCGATTCCGGTGGAACCTCCGCCTCCACAGCCACCAATTGGGGCTCCGACCAAGGATTCTCGGTCGGCTAAGGGTTTACCCCATCGGCTGTCAGTTACCCTCACTCCCGACCGACCTCGGCAGGTGAAGGGTGGCTCAGGCCAGAGGCAGCTCTTCGAGGACTCTTCCGAGTCCGAAGATGATTCCTCCTTCTTCTCCAAGCGACTGGACTTGGAGTCTTCAGGAGGTCAGTCAATGGACGATAGCCCGTCGTCCTTCCTAGGACTGCTTCGGCTCATCTCGGAGTCTACCGGGATGGAGCTCGAACCCGTTTCCAAGCAGGCCAGGTATCCCCTCACGGAGATTCTGGACCGAGGTTCTCCGGCGGAGGCCTTTCGGTGGCCGAGGCCATAGTGGGTCGGCACTGGAACTTTGGCAGCGCCCTGCTTCCTGCCCTCGCCCTGGCCAGGATGGCCAGGAAGTATCGCGGTCTACCGGTTCCTTGTCCGGTTTGAACACCCTCTGCTGAGGGTTGGGTTACCGACAGCGTTTTCGGCCCGGCCTTGAGGGATGTGGACAAACACTCCTGACAAGAGTCAAGAAATTGGACTATGTCGGGCGAAAGTCTACGCTTCGTCCTCTGGCCTTCGTCAGGCCAGTTCGGCCGTCCTCATGGCACATTTTCTCATGCCCTGTTGGGCTCCCTGGATGAGGTCATCCCTCATCTTCCGCCGATCTGCAGACTACGGTTAAGCAGGTGCGGGACCAGGGCAGGGCAGTGGCCAAACAGCAGCTCCAGACTGCTTTGGATATAGGGGACTCATGTGCCAGATCGGTGGCGGCACGCAGTGGCTATCGTCGGCGGGCTTGGCTGAGGATATCCACCTTTGCCCGGATACCCAGCACAAGTTGGCGGATGTTCCCTTTTGGGGACTGACCTCTTGACCCTGGGGTGGAAGGTCACCTGCAGAGGATCGAGAAGTCCAATGCCACCTTGGACTCGGTCTCTTCCGCTCAGAAGGACAAGGCAGCCCGAAACCCACAGCCCTAAGCCCTTTTCGTCCTTCCTGTGCCCCAGCCCGGCCCAGCAACGTCGGGGCCAGCAGGCTCGGCCTTGGCATCCCAAACCCAAGCCGCCGGCTTCCTCTAACAGGAGGCAGGGAGGAAAGGGCCCAGGAGGTCCCTCGGCCGGTCCCTCCTCCAAGCCTGCCCAGTGACGGGCTGAGGGTGTCGCCCCATCCCGTCACCTTACCCTAGGGTCCCCCGTGGGGAGGCGGCTCGCACTTCCGTTCCACTTGGTCCGCTGTTACCACGGACAGGTGGGTCTTGGAGGTGGTGGAAGAGCCTGCCTCTGGAATTGAGCAGGCACCACCCTTCAGAGCCGTCGCCCCTCGGAGGCTTGGGATCCCAGCCTCACTGGCGGCTCGTCGAGCCGACATCGCTCTCCTCCTCAGAAGGAGGTGGTAAGAAGGTGGTGGACCCTCCTTCAGACCCAGGGTTTGTGTCCAGGTACTTCCTGGTTCGAAGCAGACGAGGGGCTGGCGCCCCATTCTCGACCTCCACGACCTAAACAAGTTCCTAAGGTCTCGAACCTTCAGGATGGTCACTCTGGCTCAGATAATACCATCCTTGGAGCGGCGTGTGGTTCTGCTCTCTGGACTTGCAGGGCGCGTTTTTCCGTCCCTATCGTCCGTCTCACCAGAGATTCCCAGCTTCCGGCGGAAGGATCTCTCTTGAGTTCAAGCCATGCCCTTGACTGTCTCCAGCTCCCAGGGTCTTCACCAAATGCATGGCAGTGGTGACAGCATTCTCTGCGGCCGAGGGTCGGGTGTACCCTTACCTGGGCGACTGGCTGATAGCAGCTCCCTCAGGAAGGAGGCGGGTGGTCCAGAGATCTGGCCCTCCAGGTCTGCTCTCAACTGGGCCTCCTTATCAGCAGGCCAGAGTCGAACTCGAGCCGAAGCAGGTGATTCTATTCACCGGGCGCAGCTCGACTCTCTTGAGCCAGAGGCGCGGCTCGCGGACAGGGCAGGTTCTTTCCTCCTTTGCCCGATCATTTCTGGTTGGGCAATTGCGCCCTGCCGGGACTTCCTCGCCTCCTGGGTCTCATGGCGGCCTGTACCAGCGTGGTCCGTTGGGCCCGCTGGAACATCGTCCCCTTCAGTGGGGACTGGCCAGCCAGTGGTCTGGCGCTGCGATCCCTTGGACCAGCTTGTGTCGGTGACACAGGGGATGTGGAATCTTTCTCAGTGGTGGACCGTTCAGATCATTTGCAGGAGGGCATCCGTTAAATCCGCCCCAGGCAGCCGGTCTCTCTGTCGACCGATGCCTCTCTGATGGGTTGGGGTGCCCATCTGGGGAACACCGGGCTCATGGCCTCTGGTCGCGGGAGTCCCGATGCCACATCAACCTGCTGGAGCTCAGGCGGTCCGCCTAGCTCTCACGCCTTTGCTCCGTTCCTCCGGGGTCAAGTGGTCCGAGTCCAGGCGGACAATACCACGACCATGTACTATCTAAACCGCCAGGGCGGGGCCGCTCCATGCTTCTATGCAAGGAAGCTCTCTGCATTTGGTCACTCGTGCGCAGCCTGGGCGGATCTCCTAGCCATTCACGTGGCAGGGCCTCCAACACCCTGGCCGATGCCCTGGGCGGATAGGGCTGCATCCCACAGTGGTCTCTCCTGCGAGGTAGTACAGCATCTGTTCTCCTTTGGGGCACACCTCAGGTGGACCTGTTTGCCTCCATGGAGAGCAGCAGGCTGAGTCTGTTCCATGCCCCCCCTCAGCAGGGCTCGCTGCAGGGGGATGCCTTCTCGAGGCAATGGACCCCGGGCCTCTTTTACGCCTTTCCCCCATTTCCCTTGATCCACAAGGTGCTTCTCAAGGCGAGGAGGGACAAGGCGCAGGTGATTCTGATAGCCCCAGACTGGCCTCGCCAGTTCTGGTACCCAGATCTCCTCAGTCTCAGCTCCAGGACTCCGCGGCAGCTTCCAGCTCGCCGGACCTGCTCTCAGTCAATCAGGGAAGGTGTTCCATCCGGACCTTCAATCCCTGCACCTGGCCTGGTTCCTGGCGGCTAGAGTTCCAGGCCTTGGGTCTTTCCGACGGGGTCCTCAATGTAGTTGAGGCGTCCGTAGGAAGTCGACCAGAAAATGCTATGCCTTCAAATGGAAAGGTTTTCCATTTGGTGTCAGAGCAAGGGCTTGGACCCTTCCTCCTGTTCCTTGGCAAGCATCTTGGACTATTTATGGTCCCTTTCTAGTCAAGGGCTTAGGTCGGCGACTAAGGGTGCACCTGGCAGCCATCTCTGCTTACAGGCGCGGGCCGGGAAGCAGTCGATGGCATAGGAGAAGGTGGTCTGGCGCTTTTCCAAGGCCTTGTCACATTTCCTCCAGTCGGGAACCCCACCTCCGTGGGATCTACTGCTGGTACTGGCAAAGCTCATGGGCAAGCCATTGAACCTATGCACAGGTGTGCTCTCTCTCACCTGTCGTGGAGAGCCGCCTTCTTGGTGGCTATCACGTCAGCCAGAAGGATGGGAGAGCTCCAGGCGCTTTCCGCCGAGTCTCCTTACCTGGTCTTCCACAGGGACAAGGTTGTCCTGCGCCCCACGGGAAATTCCTTCCGAAGGTAGTGTCGGGTTTCACCTTAACCAGGTGTTGACTCTGCCGGTGTTCTACCCCAATCACACCTGGAGGCAGATATAGGCTCCATACTCTGGACCCTAGAAGGCGCTCGCTTATTATAAGGCCTGCGGCTGAAGTCGGGGGAGAGGTTGCATAGCTGAGTTGTCACCTACGCTGAAGCGCATCTGGCAGACCTGCAGCCAAGCGGACGATAAGCAGGTGGGTAACCTCCTGCATAGATCTCTGCTATAAGTTGGCGGGCATGGAGCCTCCCAGAGGGATAAGAGCTCATTCTACCCGCCATACTGCTGCAACGGTGGCTGCTTCCAGGGACGTCCCTATCCAGGAAATCTGCAGGGCTGCTACCTGGAAGTCAGCAAACACCTTCATTACCCACTACCACATCGACCTTGAGTCACGCCGGGATGCTGGTTTTGGGGCCTCGGTTCTCAGTCTCTTTTCCCAAGTAAGTATATGGGGTGTCGTCTTGCCTCCCTCCTCCCGGAGAACTGCTAGAGTCTGCCAATGAGTGTGGATGAACAACATATCCATGTCCCTAGAAATACAGTTACTCACCTGTAACAGGAGTTCTAGGAATGGTATATGTTGTTCATCCACACGACCACCGACCTCCCCGGCTTCGACGCACAACCTGAGCTTCCAGCGGGCCAGATCTGGCGTCATGGGGCGGAGCCGAGAGTTATACCACCCGGGTGGGTGGGAGGAGCAAGCTTGAAGACCTTCCGGCAAGATTTAAAGCGGCAAGGATACTGCCAATGAGTGTGGATGAACAACATATACCATTCCTAGAACTCCTGTTACAGGTGAGTAACCTGTATTTATCGCCACTAGTGAAGCTAACATTTTCATGACATGGGCATGGCTTCGCCACTCAAGAGTTACTATGGTCTTATCCTCACATTCTGGCTGCCTGCAGCTAATTATAAATGCATGTCAGAGTCTGCTTATTCTTAAGTGGAAAAACAAATCAAGAAAACCATAGCGATGAAGTGCACATCACAGCAATAAATGGACAAACAGGGTTTCAGCAGATTAACAAGACTGGATCTTTGATGGAACTACAGTCCGGGAAAATGTAATGATGGAACTACAGTCCGGGAAAATGTAGCGATGTTTTCCCTTTAAGTGACATTTTCCCTTTGGTTGGCTTTTTCAACCCCCAAATGTTTCACGACACTGTTTCAAGTAATGTCTTTCCTGTTAAAAAATTGTTTATTCCCTCCATCACTTTTATGACCTCTAATCGCTATGGGGTGAACCTTCTACTTTAAATGGAAGCGTTCAGTTTGCACAGTGAGAGCACTTACAGTAGCTAGCATCTAGCAAGCTTTCATTTTTGGCCGAACACAGGGGTCGAAATAACCACCTGTCTGCCTGTCTCAGACACCCAGTTTTCTCCAGGGACAGCTGATTTAATCTCTCTGCCTGTCCCTGGGACAAGCACCAAGTGAAAAAACATTAGGAGGCTGGCCCGGTGGCGCTGAGGGTTGAGGTGTTGGACACCACACCTCGCACCACGCTGGTGACCTGGGTTCGGGAACGAGCCTGGGCTGTCGGGGTCGGCAGGGGAGAGGGAGGATCGAGCATCTGGAGGACAGCTCTCCTCCTTCGGTGGGGGGGGGGGGTGGTATTCCAGGGGCATGCCCGGCACTGCAGTGGCCTCCGGTGGAGACCGGAGGCACTGCCATGCTTAGGGCACGCACAGAGGGCTGCGGAGCCGTGACGGACGTCCCCTGGCGTCATGACACTTTCATGCTCTGCCTGGGGGGTGGGGGTGAGGGCGTAACCAAGCAGGAAAAATCCCTGCCCCCGGGGATAGGCAATGGCACCACCTACCTCGGCCACACTCCACCGGCCGCACTCACTCCTCCCCTGGGCTGAGCCCAGCCCGGCCCGAATTTCAGATAGAGCGCCCTGGGAGTATAGGGCAGCCCCACCTCGGGGAGCTCAGAGCTGGGGGGATAGCCGGGCTGGTGCCAGGAGCCACGGAGGAGTTTCAGGCCTGGAGGTAGAGCCGAGATCAGGTGGATGCCTGAGAGAGTTCCCTGGGGTGTCGGAGCAGAAAAAAAATTAAAAAAAAAAAAAAAAAAAAAGCATTAGCAAGTACTAGGACCCAGAGAAGATGTTGCCACCTGTAAGGTTAGCCTATGGTGGACGTCCTGGCATCCCGGTGAGACAAGTTGAGAGATGTCCATTCAACCCAACATCCAATGATAGGCTCTTCTGTGTGGTCATCAGTTTTGTCAAACAGTAAAAGTGAAAACTGCGCCGCAGTATGAGTAGACTGTTCATGTGTTCCATATCATCATGCATGTGCAGTTGCCTGGTTACCCTTTGATTTCTGCACGACATGCCTCATTTTTCTGTGTGCTGCACTTACAGTACCTGCCAAGGACAAGCTTTTGTTCACAGGCAGCAGAGTTTTGGAGAAGCAAATTAAAACCCCCTTTCAGTTTTGTCTGCTAACTAAAAGCCTTTGTAAGGGCTAGAAAACCGTATTTGAAAACCCTTTTCAGGCCAGACCGTCACAGCAGAAAGGGTGGAGACTCTGTATTTAGAAGTTAGGAGAAGAACTCAAAAGAACTGAGATGGTCACTTAAAACATACTGTCAGGGCAAGATGGGCTCCACAGACAGGAGATGAGGAGGCTGATTAAAAGCCTTTGTCTAGGTTACTAAGTAGGGAGAGACATTTAGTGTCTGTGCTATACAGTACATAGGAGCAGAGGAAGTTAAGGCCCCTTGACCCCTATCAGGGACCTGAACTGGGGGCACACTTAAGTCCTTTCTAGGGTCATGTAGCAGCCAGTGGGTAATATTTAGTAACTTTTTTTTTTAAATATAGCTTTTTATTCCTCCGGAGCTGTGGCAGGCGGCTTTGGCCCTCTTAACGGAGGGACTCTCTCTCCGATCCCACCGCTCCCACACTCGCTGACCCCGATAGTTCCTCCACGAATTACCCGGCCCCCCCCCCAGTGGTGGGGCCAGGAAGGAGGTGGCCTGCTTCACCTCGCTCCGGAGACCCAATCCAGAAACCCGGAATGGCCTTTGGGAGCGGCAGACCATCACAGAGCCTGCCAGGCTCTTTTCCTCCATTTTCTCCCGTTCCCCTCCCTACTGATGTAATGACGTTGGAGCGTGCCTCCCGACCTGTACTGCTCTCCAGCCACCGCAAGAGGATTTTCAACGAGCGGGACGACAGGTCTCCCACCCCCCCAAGAGAGGAGAGGAGAGCAGTCCTCCAGATCCCCCGACCGGGCTTGTTCCCGAACCCAGGTCACCGGCATGGCGTGAGGTGTAGCGACCAGCATCTCAACCTTCAGCACCACCGGGCCAGCCATATTTAATCATTTTTTAGGACACATTACAGTGGGCACCATTAGTAATTAAGCCCTTTTCAGGACACTGTACCAGCTTTGGGGGGGGGGGGCACACTAGTTCTCATTAACTCATATTCGGAAACAGAACTGTTAACTTCCTAAACGAAATTAACAGGACAGGTACAAATTCTGTGGGACAGTCAAAATGAATATTGCACCTGTCCCCTAGACATGCATCCCCCAAAAATTATTTCTAGCCCTGGCCGAATAGTAATCTGAATTTTAACTTTCTTCTTTCCCATCCTCCAGTGTCCTTTTTTTTCACAGCAGGACTTGATTAGAAACCACTGCACAGAATGCTAGTTGTTTTAATTTTGTGCTGAAAGAGGTGACAGTTTGTAAACATCCAGAAGCTGTGTATTGCCCCAAGAAAACCTTTGCATGTTTTCTGAGGGGCAGACCTTTATTCTGTTGGTCAGCAATTTTGCCTAGCGCATGCTTATCTATAAACAGTGTCTTTCATGTCCAGTAATGGCTAGCTTGTATTTATAAATGTATTTTTATTATTTATAGGCACACGTTAAAAGATATTTACTGACCTTTCTTTTAAAGGTAGCAGGACTGGAAGCTGTTCTACTATCAGTTGGACTGTGTGTTATACAGTACAGTGCATGTACACAGAAATTATACTTTATCATAATTCTTTCTAACTTTAGAGATGTATAGTTTGCCATTCGTACTGCTTCTAGTGTCTTTGGAGTCGAAACTTGATAGAGGTTGAATCTTTATGGTCATATAACTGGGAGATTAACTATTCAGACTGCAGTACACCATAATTGCTACATGTTAGTTCATTCTCATATTTAGTAGCTATATATATATATATATATATATATATATATGGGATCCACAACCCCCTACTGGAAATATTGTCAATATTTTTTGTTTGAGTGCCAGTTGACCAGATAACATCACAGTACCCGATGCGTGGTAATGTCATTAGGTCAATCAGCACGAAACAAAAAATATTGATAACTCAGTAAAAAAAGGGGGAGGATTGCTTATCCCATTTATGCCTTACCTCCAAAAAAGTGAAAACAGATTGAATTTCTTGCTGATTGTAAAAAATCTAAAAGGTATCTCTAAATGAAACATCACTCATTTTGTAGATATTTTTGTGCTGAACAACTATCGTGCTCACAGTAGCATGCTATCATTTTTTGTTTTAAAGTTATTAGCATTTTGAATATGGTTAGTACTGCTACTGATGCCGATCATTCACATGAGTTCTGAATGAGCCAGACAGGACCTACTATATGTATATTTTGTACCTAGAGTGAGGATATTGGACCTAGAGTGAGGGTATAAGGGATATATATGCAGTGGGACAACTGGAACTATCAGTGATATTTCCCCAAGTGCAGTTTGACCTTCTGATGTCACGAGTGGTGGAGCCACGAATGACGTCACAAGGCCAAACTTCACAAGGGGAATTTCGTCCCATTGCGTATCTCATTTATGTAATGCCTTTTATTTGTTTCCTGTTTTGGTTTTCCTTTTAGTTTTTTTTTTTTTTAATCTATATTTTGAATATTTCCCCCCATTGTTCCATCCTGCTTTTACTAGTAGGTAGGACGTTAGTGTGGTAGCTAGGGTTCCTACGTCCATCTGTTGCCAATGCCTAGCAAGGGAGCGAGGTTTCGGTCCAGTACTTTAATTTTTTTTTTTTGTTTAAAATGTTTGATATCTGGTTGATTCTGCTTTCCGTTATCACCAGCCCATTCACGCATCACAGGAGGACATTGTTGGCCAGCGGAAGCACTGTGGCTCGGTCTGAGGTAGGAAGTGGAAGTCATGGGTGGGAAGAGATGGTGGTATTGGCTGCAGCGTTTTGGGTTTTGGGCAGGGTGTGAGGGTTTCTGAAGCAGATTGTATTGATTTTTTGTGAACAAAAAAAAAAAAGCTCTGTGTGAATGCCGGTTTCACACTGAAGAGGCTCAGAGTTGGGACCAATGTGTTACTCCCACCTCCTGTGAGCCTATTCAATCTGTGGCCGCTGTGTTCTTTTTAGGGTCCCTTGCTGGAACCTCGGGGCTACAAGCTGCCCACGGACTTGGCCACAGTGAGAGCTCAACTCCAGGTAGCTAATTTGAAGTCCCTTAGGCACCTGGCGCCATTTTCAAAATCTACAGCGCAGCGCAAGCCTGGTCTAACTGAACTCTTAGGAGCTAAACTGAGACTTTGTACTGTGAGTTTTAGCCTGCTCCTAACTTCTGCTCATGCTGAACGTACTGACCTCTGCTAGAAAAGCTAGGGCTTTTAATTAATTTCTTGGATCTGTGCTGCTCTGTTTTAAACCCCAAAATAAGAAAAAGTTTAAATGTAGCCCTCTGGCTTGCTCAGCTCCATCCTTCAAATTGAATTTTCAGCATGCCCCCGCCACCCCCCAACACTTTAGTAAATGTTTTTTCAGCCCTCGTAGCTCCAGCCTCCCTAACCTAGCCTACCAGTTGGAGATTGGGCATAGTCCCGGCCCTACTTAAAGGGCCAGAATCATACTAATCTCTCAGGCACATTATCAGATCCTAAAACTACTGGACTTCAACAGGAAGTCATCCTGCGCTGCCTACTTCAGCTTACCTCCTGCATGCCACTATAGCCAGATTTGTCACTGACTTTGGGCTTACTGACTATCCGGCGCCTGCTATCTACAAATCTACGATGTATTTCCTCACCTGCCTAATCTGTTCCCTGTGGACCTTGTATTTCACTGCCATCAGTCTCCCACTATATGTAGGCCCCAAAGAGATGCACCACACTGATGACTATACCCACTCCAACCTCATAGCCTCATGGCTAGCCAGTGTGCATCCCCTCTGGTGCTTCCCATCTAAATCTTTGAGAGCTGCTTTTTGCTTACTTAAATGTGCGCGCTACCACATTCCTAAAATATCTTATAAGAAGGGCTGGCTGCACCTCCTTCTGTGGTTTTCAGCTCTCCTTCTTGCTGGAGACGTTGAGCTGAACCCGGGACCAACCCCACATCTAAACTTTAACACCTCTACCTGGTCCTCTCTTAAAGGTCTTAAAATTGCACATCTTAATGTTTGCAGTCTCATCCACAATCTTGCTAAACTAACTGCCTGGACTGGCCACTGTAACCCTGATATACTGTGCCTCACAGAAAAATGGCTGAAGCCTACCACCCCTGACTCAGCCTTCATGCTCCCAACTATAACCTTCTGCACCACGAACGGACAGGAAAAAAGCATGAGGGTGGTCTTCTGATATGCTACAAAAGTCACCTCAACATATCCCCAATCCAGTACAATGTAGTTTCCTCCTCTGCAACCTGTGAATTCCTTCATGGGCTTCTCCTTCTAGGGAATGCAAAAAAACTTCACATCATCTGTGCTTATAACCCTCCAAAGCAGGGTATAAAGGGGCTCTCCTAACTGCTTGATAATATTAGCCCCAAAATCTCCTCAAGTGAGGTACTTGCACGTGATGTGTCCTCAATCTAAACTGGTCTGGAGACAGTGTCAAGCAGTATGAACCACTGTTGGCGGCCATGGGCCTTACCCAGCTCATTAATGTGCCTACATAAAGCCACCACCCTGGGAGTAGAGATTCACACCTGGATTGGTTTCTAACCAATAGGCCTGACAGGATCTCTGTATTTGGAGCCCTTCCTGATTCAATATCTGACCACTCCCCCATCTACTGCATCTGGAGAGTCTCCTCTCCTAAAGTGCCTCCCAAAGTGATACAGTGAGCGACTTCTCCAGTTTAAACCCCCCACTCTTTCTTCAAGACCTTGCAATCATAGATTGGACTCTAGTTCTCTCTACTACAGATGCCACCTGCGCGCTTAACATCCTCCCCGCCGCCCCCCGGAAGATAAACATGCCCCTCGTGTCAGAAAGAGAGTTAGAGGCACGGTTACCAAATGGTTACATGGGGACCTGCTCGCTTTCATGAACACCCGTGATAAGCAATGGGGTAAATTTAAAGCCTCTAAGGAGTTGTCTGACTATCATGAATACAGGCGGCTCCGTAACAGCTGAAAAAAAGCCATACTAACCGCTAAGAACAAACACTGCAAGACTGCCCTCTTATCGTCAGCTAGGGACACGTGGAATTTCTGGCACACTATTAAGTCTGTCGTCAGGGGTTATAGTAGGTGTGACACTGTGGACATGCTAGTCGATGGCATAAGTTGCAATAATGCTTCTACCATTGTTAATGCCTTTAACAAGCAATTCACTGATCTTTCAGCATACACCTCCATGTTTGCTACAGACACCAACAAGTCGTCTACCTTCACTCATACCTCCCTATGCGAATCTCTGTCTCGCCTACCCTTCTATCTTAGGGCAATCTCGATGCAGGAAACAAAGCTTCTCACCAGCCCTTCCCCTCATATGAGTGCTGGTCATGATGACCTTGAAACCAAACTCCGAAAGATCAGGGCCCCTTTACTTGCGCTCCCTATCTCACATATTCTTAACTTATCCCTCACCACTGGAATTGTTCCCCCTATCTGGAAAGTAGCATAGGTTGTCCCTGTCTTCAAGCAGGGTGACCGGAAATGCATAGAGAATTACCGTCCTATAGCTACCTTGTCTGCTGTCGGCAAGATACTGGAGAAGGTGGTGGAAGTGCAGCTGACAGATTACCTGGCTAATCACACCTTACTGTCCCCTGAACAACATGGATTTCGTAAAAGGCCATAGCCCTTGCTAAAGTTACATCTGAAATAAGGACTGCTATGGACCATGGCATGCTGTCGGGGGCTGTCTACGTGGACCACTCAAAGGCCTTCGATCTGGTGGATCACTTCCTTCTTTTTTTTTTTATTTTTAAAAGCTTATGGAAAATGATTTTATTATCGTTTTAATGTTTTAATGCTTGTTATTTTAAATGTCTATTTGTACAGCGCTTTGGTTTTTTGAAAAGCGCTTAAAAATAAAATTTTACTTACTTACTTTTACTTACTTCTTTGTACTAAACTTCACTCCCTCGGTGTGTCTGGTCCAGCCCTCAACTGATTTTACAACTATCTCACTGGCAGGCTACAGCTTGTCACGTACAATAGAGCTCTCTCGGACCCTGTTCCTGTCCCTAATGGTGTCCCCCAGGGATCTGTCCTGGACCCCATCCTATTTTCTCTCTTCATCAGCAACCTCCCAGCGGTCCCTACTGGTGCCTCAACCCTATATGCTGATGACCTGATCCTCCTATCTAGCTCGGATGATGTCAATACCATAAATTACAATTTACAAGCTGACTTCAGTAAGCTGCAAATCTGGCTCCTGACAAACAAGCTTGTACTGAACATAGAGAAAACACTACTCATGCTCTTCGGCTCCCCTGCCAAGCTCAAGCAGTGTCCTGCCCCTCTACATGTCTTGAGTCATGATGGTGTCCCAGTTGGCACTACATGCTCCTTTAAATACTTGGGGAGTTACTCTTGATCCTCAGCTGGACCTATCACTACATATTCAAAATGTGTGCAGGGCAACAAATATCAAACTTAGACTTGCACACAGGGCTCATGGCTCCCTTACCGTAGCTGCTCGGCTTGCCCTTGCTAAAGGATTATTTCTTCTCTCTCTCAGCTATGGGCTGACTGTCTTTACCCTCGCTACAAAAACTAGCCTCGCAAAATGGGATGCGGCCTATAATAATATCTGCCGCTTTGCCCTTGCTGTCCCTTGACTTATCCACTATTGTGAGTTATACAAAAAACTACACTGGTCGTCTCTGAGTAATTATCGCTCATTTGTCTTGGGTTGCTTCACTGACATAATTGTCCATAATGCCACCCCACCTGCCTTGTCTTAACTCCTCCAACCGGCTCTACAACCGTACCAGCTCAGGTCAGCCAGCTTGCACCCCCTCATTGTTCCTCAAACACGTACACTGACAGGTGATCGTGCTTTTGCTGTCTGTGCCCCCAGATTCTGGAATACCATACCTGTGCCCATCAGAAGTAGCCCCACCCATCCCATGTTTAAGAGCTCCCTTTGTTCGCACCTGAAGTTTGCCTTAGCCTGCAACTGTCCCTAGGCTTCCTGGTATCTCCAACCCCGGCTTGGACCCTGGTGTGCTCTATCCACTTCCCTGGTTCCTAACCCCTTCCCACCTCTGTGCTCTAATAGGGGAACTACCTACCTCCATGCCCTCCATCTCAGCACTTACCATCCTTATAATGAGACAACCACCCCATGTCCTACCTTAATGCTTATGTATTATTCCATTAAATTATTTTCTGCTTGTATGTTCTTACCTGATGTATTTGCTTATCTGATCACCCTGTACTTGTTTATTTGTCTTACAATGTTACTGCCTGTATTTCTCTTTGTTGTAATATTCTCATACTGCTTGTAAACCTACTCTTGTAATCTCCCGGGTCGCACCTGAAAATAGGCATTCCCTGTCCAGCATGCTTACCTGGTAAACAAAAGCTAATAAATAAACTCATAGCTGTGTGTTCTAACCTCTGTAATACTCAGATATTCCTAACTTTCTACAGTGTCCCTTTAAGCCAGAACTGCCTGGAGAGGATAGAGCACATGCAAATGATGGAACTCGTTGCACGTGAAAACTATTCAAATGCTGCCTTGAACTAACTGCCTTAGTTCTAAACCCCTCAGATTTCACTCTCCGCCTGTAAAGAAAGTCTAGTCGCTCGGAGTCTCGCTCTTCAACTTGTTCCTGTGACATGAAGAAACTTAGAATTTCATATAAGCATCTTTTTCTTTCATTTGCTGTCTTTTACTCTTTGTTAATTTTAGCTAACCTTGGTTTTAAAGTTAAATTGTATGTTTTTATCAGTTCTTCCCGATTCAATATAACCGGTGGGGAACTGACTTAATTTTGTTAGTTCGGGTGGTTTCTAATTAAAAAATCCCGTTAGTTTAGTTAAATTTTATTTTAGTAACCGCTTTATCAGTCTCTGAACCGATAGCCTCAGTTCATTTTCTTCATCGGTTCTGATTCACATCAGTTCCTTATCAGCTCCGGAACGCTAAATTTTTGTTAAAACTTTAAAATTATTTATCGGTTCACATTTTTATCGGTTACTGATAAAATGTCAGAGAAACCGAAAAAGAAAACCGGTGAACCTGATTTTAAAAATTGCACTGATTGTGGGGAAGTGCTTGCCAAGGCAGACATAACTGATGTGTGGCTTGCCTGGGCTATAATCAGCTTAAGGAAGATTGTGATATATGTAAAGCCTTCCCAGAGAAAACAGCGGAGAAACTCCTGGAATGGCTTAAGAAAAAACTTCCTCCACCAAGGGGTCCCTCTGGCTCTGACCAACCAACACCCTCTTCTGCTGTGGGTGAAACCACTACAGTAATTGCTTCAACCCCTGAGACGGGTGATAAGGGCACTAACAGGCTTGCTGAACCGGCTGACGTCCTGGTTCCTTCTAAAAAGACAAAGAAAATAAAGCACACAGAACCCCCAACTGAAAAAAGGGGATTTCTGTGGGTGTTCTGGCTCTGCCTTCTCCTCAGGAAATAGCTCAGGCCTTTAAAGTGGTACAGGCCTTACAAGGTATTTTCCCCACTGGCCAGCAGCCACCTTTTCAAGTCCCAGCTGGACAGACTGGCAGCACAGGTAAATCCTCACTTATTGAAGACAAAGATTATGGTGAATGTGAGGAGGAGGATGAAGGGGAACCTATTGAACCCGAGGTCTCCCCTGAGCAGGATTTCGGTTCACTTCCTAGAACCACTGAGGATTAGTCCTCACATTTTACTTTTGTGAGCAAGATGGCTGATGCCTTGGACATAACCATAAGTGAAGAAATAGAGGATGAAGAATAGGTGGAATACCTTGAAATGATGGGGTTAACCCCCACAAAGAAGCTCCTCTTGCCTGTCAATAAATTCTTCAAGAAAGATGCACTGAAGATTCTACAGACTCCTAATTCTTTACTCCGTCCTTCTAGCTGCACAAGTGCTGGACAAGAAGTATCAGTTGGAAAGGGAAGGGGCAGAATTTGTGTTTTCCCACCCTGACCACCAGGGGGTGGAGCAGGCAGCTGCCTGTGACAAGGCTAAGGTGCCCCAGGCTTCTCACCCACCAGATAAGGAGTCCAGGAAGATTGATAGCATGGGCAAAAAAGGATACATGTCAGCTTTCTTGGTTATTAGGCAGGCAAATTTCAAAGCCTATGCTGTCCAGTACCAAAAGTCTTTATGGCAGTCTGTACTGGCCATGGCAAACAAAGCCCTTTCACCCTTGTCTAATGACCTGGCAGAAATTGCCAGGTTTGGCTTAGAGGCAGCCAAGTATCAGTTCCAAATGACTGCTGATACCAATGATACAGCAGCCAGGTAGATGGCAAACACTGTTGCTCAACATAGGTTTGCCTGGCTAAGCGCTACAAATCTTACCCAGGATACTTAAACAAAGGCTCTGGACTTCCCTCTGGAGGGTAATTCACTTTTCGGTGAGACAACAGTGGCTTACATGAAGAAGGTGGATGAATATAAGGCCACCTTCAAGAGCAGTTGTGCTAAAGAGAAAGTCTATCATCCACCAGACCTTATGGAAGGGGAGGCAGGAGCAGGTCCTGCAAGGATACTTCAGAGGTAGGAGTAGGAGGGGTGCCAGGCGGGGATCCCAAACCCAGTCTCAGCCCCAGAGCAAACAGGCACTCTGACGTCTTCACAGGCTGCCTCCTCTCTACCTGTCAGAGGCAGACTGTCTCACTACCTCCAGGCTTGGCAACAGATCACCACAGACAAGTGGATCCTGAGGGTAGTGAGTCAGGGACTGTCTCTGAGTTCCAAATCCCTTCCTCCTCTGAGAACCAGTGTTTTCAGACCATCCTCCCTCATGGAGAAAAAGCTTTTGGAGGCAGAGATTTGAAACCTGCTGCTGTCACGGGCAGTGGAATCTGTCCCAACCCAGCAGAAAGGAAAGGGGTTTTACTCAAGGTACTTCCTTAGTGCAAAGAAAAACGGGGAGTGGTGGCCTATCTTGGACCTCAGGGTCCTAAACAAGCATTTGACAAAACCAAACTTCAAAATGGTAACTTTGGCACTGATCCTGCCAACACTTCAAAAAGGAGACTGATTGGATTCACTGGACCTAAAAGATGCCTATTTCCACATCCCCATAAGTGAGTCTCATAGAAAATACCTCGGGTTCAGACTCCCATCAGGTCACTACCAGTTTTCAACCCTGCCATTTGGCCTAACCTCGGCCCCAAGGGTATTCACAAAGTGCTTGACAGTGGTTGTGGCACACCTTCGAAGGCAGGGTGTCACAGTGTTTCCACATTTGGATGACTGGCTGGTGGTAGGAAAATCACCAGAGCAGGTCAGACATCTGCAGACCACCCAAGGGCTCCTGGAGTCCCTGGGGTTCTTGATAAATCACAAAAAATCCATCCTACCTGCACAAATGCTGCAGTTCATAGGAGCAAAGATCAACACCCTGCAGGGCAGGGCCTACCTGCCTCTGGACAGGGTAATAAGTCTCTGGCTGATTGCAAACTCGTTCAGCCTACACAAGCAGAAAACTACAAGGCAGTTCCTTCAGCTCCTGCGCCACATGGCTGCGGCCACAGGCACAGTACTGGGCTCCAGGTTCCAAATGAGAGACATCCAGTTCCACCTAAGGGCACACTGGTGCCAGAGAAGAGATCCCCTCTTGAAGCTGAGTCCAGTAACAAAAACTTTGTTACAAGCACTTCAGTGGTGGAAAAAGGAATCCAACCTGAGGGAAGGGGTTCCTTTCCAATGAGAGTCCCCATAAGTTGTTCTCACAACAGATGCATCTCTACTGGGGTAGTGCGCCCATTTGGGAAACCACACAACCCAGGGCACGTGGTCAAGTGCAGAGTCACTCCAGCACATAAACTTGTTGGAACTCAGAGCAGTGTTTCTGGCACTAAAAGCCTTCACAACACTGGTACAGGGAAAGGTACAGGTCAGAACAGACAATACCACCACAGTGTACTACATAAACAAGCAGTGAGGCACCAGGTTGGGTCCTCTCTGCACAGAGGCCATGACATTTTGGAGCCTGGCTTACTCCTTGGAGTTTCCCTACAGGCAATCCATCTGCCAGGAAAGGACAACACCCTAGCAGATGCTCTGAGTCGAATCAACCAGGCCCATCACAAATGGACCCTGAACAGGCAAGTGGTGGAAGTAATCTTCAGGACATGGGGCACCCCAGAGATGGACTTGTTCGCATTCCACCAGTACCACCACCTGATACAATACTGTTGCAGACCACTAGGTCGGGGTACACTGCCTCTGGATGCCCTGGCTTTGGACTGGTCAGGGAAGCACCTATATGCTTTTCCTCCCTTCCCTCTGCTATACAGGGTATTGCGCAAGCTCGGGTCCCAGTCAGCATCAATGATCTTGATAACCCCAGACTGGCCCAGGCAGCCATGGTACTCTCTTCTGCTCTCCATGTCTGCAGCCTCGGAGGCACAATCGGTTAACCTCCAACCAGGGGAGACTCCTGTATCCGAATCTCGGGTCTCTCAATCTCAAAGCGTGGCTTTGACCAGTGTCAGTGACTCAGTAGGTAGCACACTCGCCTCTGAGGCTGGGAGATCAGAGGGCTGTGGGTTCAGTTCCCACATCTGGCACTTGGGTCAATATCCCAATACTGACACTGTAGCGCAGCATGAGGGGAGTGCTGCACTTCTGAGGTGCTGCCCTTCGGATGAGATGTTAAACCGAGGTCCCATCTGCCTGGATTGGTGGTAGTTCAGGTGGATGCTAAAGATCCCATGGCACTTATCAAAAAAGAGTAGAGGAATTTCCCCGGTGTCCTGGCCAAATTTCTCCCATTCACTAAAAATACCACCAACAGCTTAATCTGGTTCAGTTTCAGTTGCTTATCATCTGTATCCCCTTCCCCTGGTCGCCCCTGAAAAAGGGGCTTCTAGGCCATTAAATAAATAAATTGTGAAGACCTAAAACATGCAGGCTTACACCTCTTTGAAGCTGTTTTAGACATCCTAAGAGGTTACAGGAAGACTTCCACTAAGAAAGTCTCTGCTTCAAAATGGAAACGGTTTTCTGTTTGGTGCTCAGCCAGGGAGCTGGTACCAACACAGGCTGGGGTTAGAAATGCTCTTGATTACCTCTCTTATTTACATTCCCTGGGATTGCAGCCCAGTACCCTCAAGGTCCACCTGGATCACCTTTAAGGTTGGTTTACTAACCTTTAAAGCCCTACATGACCAGGGACCCGGTTACTTGAAAGATCTCCTGATTCCCTACTGCCACCTCCATCCTCTCTGCTCCACCAACGAGGGATTGCTAGAGATTCCCAGGGTTCGATTAAAGACATAGGGATGTCGTGCTTTTGCTTTTTCAGCACCAACCCTGTGGAATTCTCTACGTCATTGGTTGGGAGAATGCCCAACCGTCGATAGTTTTAAAACCGGTTTGAAAACATATTTATTTAGTTTAGCATTTGTTTAATTATGGCCGTTACATTATTAATGCTGTTTTTAAAAAAATTTTATCAGTATGTATATGTTTTATGTAAAGCGCCTTGGCTTTGAAAGGCGCTATAAAAATAAAGTTGATTTGATTTGCAGCATCCGCTTACATTTCTGCTGGAAGAAATGTGACAATAGCTTCAGACCCTGTCTTTAGGAGGTTCTTCAAGGGTTTGGCCCATCTGCACCCCCCTCATAGGGAACTGGTGCCAGCATGTGACCTTAATGTGTGCATAGCTAAGCTCATGGGACCCCCTTATGAGCCCATGGCCTCTGCTCATCTAAAATATGTCACTTGGAAAACAAGTTTTCCTAGTGGCAGTGACTTCTGCAAGAAGAATCGATGAGCTCCAGGCTCTCTGCATTGAACCGGACTACATTTCATTCCACAGGGATAAAATGGTCCTTAGGACAAACAGGAAATTTCTCCCTAAGGTGGTCTTGGATTTCCACCTGAACCAGACCATTACCCTACCTGTCTTTTTCACTGAACATTCCACCTCTGGTGAAAGAAGGCTTCACAGTCTGGATGTCAAGAGAGCTCTCAGCTACTATATGACAGCCACTAAGGACCATAGGCAGGACAGAAAACAGCTGTTCCCGACTTATGGGGATGTGGGAAAAGGTAACCCAGCATTGAAAAGCTCCATATCTTGATGGATAGTCCAGTGTATCCAGTTCTGTTGCACAAAAGCTGGAAGGGAGCCCCCAACAGGTTTGAGGGCCCACGCTACAAGGGGGACAGCTGCTACTCTAGCAGCTGCCAGGGATGTTCCACTTGTGGATATCTATAAAGCAGCTACCTGGAAAACAGTACACACCTTTACAAAGCACTACAACCTGGATATTCAGTCCAGGGGTGATGCTTGGTTTGGCACAGCAGTCCTGCAAAGTCTGTTTCCAAATTAAGGTTCTGTGCCCACCTCCAAAGGTACTGCTTCGTAGTCTACAGAAAGCTAGGAATACCTGAGTATTACTGGGGTTAGAAGAAAAAATTACTTAAAGTTATCTTGTTTCTTCCCAGTGATACTCAGGTATTCTTAACTTTCCACCCTGCCTCCCCTTCTAGAACCTTTAGTCTCTACACTCCTGCATACTGTGCTCTCAAAGGTATATATATACCACTTTCTGGCACAGTTTTGGTAAACAAGGGTTCATGTTGTGTTTTCCTGTCTGGTTGGAGGGTTTATTAGGGGGGTTATGAGCTTTATTATCACTTTTACTATTATGGATTATTAATACTATTCAGTATTCATAATTCTTTGGGGTCTGCCTTTCCAGGCGTCCAGGAAATCTGAGGGTTTAGAACTAAGGCAGTTAGTTCAAGGCAGCATTTGAATAGTTGTCACATGCAAAGAGTTCCATCATTTGCATGTGTTCTATCCTCTCTGGGCAGTGCTGGCTTAAAGGGACTCTGCAGAAGGTTATGAATACCTGAGTATCACTGGGAAGAAACAAGATTACTGTGGTATTTTTTTCTTGCAGTGACCTGCAGTTAAGTGCACTTTGTGGCTATGCTGTGGTTAACTGCACATAGTGCCTCTGGAAGACCTACTGTGAGGATATATGACCTACAGTGAGGATAAATGCGATATTCTCACTGTAGGTCACATGACATTAAATATTGCTAATATCTGCCCTTTTATATCCTCACAGGCATTACATAAATTTCAATATCCTCACTCTAGGTCCCCAGGAAGCACAAATATCACTGATATCTGCCCTGAAATATACTCACAGGTGTGGCATAAATATATAAGGGATATGTGGGGGGGGGCGCGACTGTGTGATACATCAGTGGCAACTAGACAAGATAAATGATGTATCACACAGTCTCACCCCCCCCACCACCACACACACACACATTTCATTTATGCAGTAGGTGAGGACATTGTGTGATAGCACCAAGGTATTATATTGTGTGCAGTTTTCATTATTTTATTTTTTTTATTTTCGCAATGTGTAGGGTTTTTTTTGTGTCAAGGTTCCCTTCCACTTCTGAGTTGCTGTGAGCACTGTGAAGCAGTTGTGTTTGGCCTCAGTATTGTTCTGACAGCATGTCCACTGGTTGGTGGAGTGAGCGGGACTTCAAAAACGTAAAGGAATCATGGCGGTACATGTCAGCGAGTGCGGCCACTTCCCGAGGCTGCTAGAGAATGCTGAGAGTAGGAAGATGTTTTGTCAAGCTGTTATCAGACTTAAAAAAAAAAAAAAAAACAATTGGAAATGTGTTTCCTAGTGTTGCTTTGCTATCAGAGGAGGCACGGAAGAAGTCGAGGGAAGCGGCTGTTGTTGAAAGCGGCGCAAGCGGAGCGCCCTGTGCAGCGGCTGTGGGAGACTCAAGTTGAACATAAATGAAGGAAAATCTGCTTTAAGGTGCAACAACATTTTGTTGTACAGGTTTTCTGTTAACATACTGTGTTTTGGCTGCTGTTGTAAGCTGACTAGCAGGGAGGCAAGCTGGGGAGGGGGCTGCTTCAGAAATGGAAAGAAATTTGAAGGGAGAAGTAGTGCAGGGGGTGACATCAGAATTGTGTGGATAAACGAGTAACTTTGTGTATAAATGAAATTTATACACACAGTTGCTCAGATAAACGGATTTATCACACCCTGTTTATGGCCACCCCTATTGCATATGTATATATATTTTTTTCATTTAGAGCTGCTGTGCATAAATGTTCAGACTAATCTTTATACAGAGAGTATACATGTCATCAACAGTTTATACATACAGTAAACACATCACTGTAAACACATCGCTATGTACAACTGGAACTAATTTATAAAGTTCCCTATTAATGAAAGTGCAGCCCCTTCCCCATCTGCTAAATCTTTCACTTGCACAGGTTTTTCACTTTTGCTCCCCAGTCATTCCACACTTTTCATTTCTTTCCCTGCCCCTTGTCCCAACAATAGTACAAACACCAGCGTCTGCTGAACTGCCCTGGCGTGTGCATTTGCTGTGATCCTCATCCAGCACTTAGCGGGTCCTCCTCCAGAATATATCCTGCCACAGCATCTACTGCATCCTCAACTTAGGCTGTTGACAGCTTCTCTTCAAACTTCTCTCCTGATGCTGCTTACCATATTGTTGCATGTTGTAGTCATATTCTGCTTCTTCCTGACACTCACTCCTCAACAATGCTCACCATCTTCAGAACACTTGCAAACTGTGGCCTTAGCTGCTCCATGCCACTCACTTCATCAGCCAATCATAGACATACATTGGCACATTGAGACCCTGATAACCATCCTAGCAGCCTGAAGTATAACACAAAAACAACCCAGAAGGAAATCAAAATCCCGTTTTACTTTTAAATATAATAAGACAATATCACTGCAAACAAAAACAACAAATGGAATATACAGTGCAAATCACTTTGTGATACTTTTTTTTATCTACACTTGAGTGATACGACCTCAGGCATATCACTCTTGGCCATCCTTAGCTTTGCCATGCATGAGGTCACCCGAGGTTGAAGTGCACTTATGTAGGTGAAAAGAAATCACACAGGTCCCTGTTGTCTGTATATCTCTGTCTGTCTACCTATTTCTCTGTCCATTGGTCCATCCTAGATGTTCTTATTTTGCATCCAGGTGGGATTCTGTTTGATACAACTTGTACTCTTTTTAAGGAGTCCCTGGGTTATGCATTTCCCAAAAAATGATGTCTCCATAACCAAAGAATGATATGTACTGTCTTCAGTAAGAGACACTTAACTCTACTAGTGAAAGAAACCTGCAGATATTCTACAGGAAAGCTTTAAATGCAAAAGCATTATCAAAGTAAACACCCTAGAATTTTATTGTGTTCACCGATTCAGAAAGGACCCCATTACCATTCACTTTAAAGGTGCAAACCATGGGACCAGAATGCCAGTACAGTAGGATTACTTGTACTTGTTGTGTCAGCGCCCCAGTTTGGAGTTTGGTATTTCCAGATAGTGGTAGAATAGTAATGATATTAGAGTCCTTCTGCAGAATGAAGCCTCGGCCATAGGGGATATGTGATGGTGGGATGTTTGATACACTATATATCTGAATGAGTGGCAAGTGAGCTCGGGAATCTCATTAGTGGCGGAGCCACGAGTGATGGTTCCCTGAGCTCTCTTGCCACTCATTCAGATATATAGTGTATCACATACCCCACCATCACGTGTGCCATTTATGCAGTAGGGGTCCAAGTTTTAGTGCGATTTTTGTAGTGTTCATTGGGTGTTTTGTTGCGATTGTTACTGCGATTCCAGGGTGTTTTGTTTTGGTGTTGTTCCGCTGTGTTGGTTTGATTTATTTCAATGAGTTTGGTAGTAGCTTCTTGTTAGTCACTTTATTAAGTGGGGTGTGATACTACAGTTTGATTGGGTATTGACTTTAGGAGTTTGGTTTTATGAATGGGGCGGCGTATGGTGTTTGTTGATTGGGTGGTTTTATGTTTTTCTTGTGTTTTGATTCGCTGTAGTATTGGGTAGTGGTTTTTGATTGGGCAGTGTGGGTTGTGGGTGGGTTTTGTTGTCGGCTTGTTGGTGGGTTTTGTTGTCGGCTTGTTGGCGTGCAGTCTCGATGGCGTTTTTTTATCTTATGTTTGCATTTTATGTATATTTCTTGCATTTTTTTATGTGGAGGACTTTATTTGTGTCGGTACCACCAGTAGTTGGATTTCTGCATTTTTAATTGCAGGTAATACTTTTTCAAATGTTTCAGGTTTTCTGCAGTATGTTTTAGAATGTAGTTTGGCTGTTGGCTTGTGTGACGTGTACACTGTGGTGATATTTCTTAGTGATGTATACGATGTATGTATAACTGGTGGTAGTTTTCACAGTGTACATGTCACAATTTGGTTATCACATAATGCTCTTTGTATGTGATTTTGTCTGATGGCATACCCACCCGCTCACCCACCTTGTGTAAACAGTGTTACCGCATTCAGCAATACTTGACCCACTTCCTCATTATTCACTTAGGTGAAAGGGAAGGACCTATGGTGTGCTGAATAGACATTTCAGTTTTACAGTTGTGTTTCTGGGGGCAGGAAGCTAGATATGGCCTAAGCAATATGGCAAAAAGGATATGTTCTAATTAGATAACATCATTCCTTGGGTGCGTTGTGAACCACGAGGTGTAGCCAAGTGACTTCAGCCAGAGGAGAAGTGATATTAAGTAGCATTACAGACAGCCTTGAATGCCTTTCTGTGATTATAGAGTAGATCCTGAAAACATTTTTAAAAAGTCCTTTTTATCTAGTTTTTTTTTTTTCCCCATATAGATTTTTATGTCTTGGCCAGCTACTTATTTTCAGGGATATACCCTTGTGTCCCTGGTCAGGCCGTGTCATAACAGATGGCAGCTGATGTCCACCCCCCTCCCAGGCATGACTCACAACCTGTTCCATCCTGATGTATGCACAGCATCCCCACTGTGGCAGGAGCCATCTCCTGGCCCAGCCACAGGTGTCACTGTGTTGGCAGAACCCACGGCCAGCACTTACTGGCTTAAACCTACCACCACGTGGCAGTTGCCCCAGCCTGGCCTGACCTCTGATGCGACATGCACCGAGTCTGTTCCTAAATCCAGGTCCTCTGCACAACAGTGCGAAGAATTGTGGCCTACATTTTTCTTTAGATTGGTTTCAGACCGTGATGTAGTACTAAAATAACATAATGGTTGAAACTGCATTTAAACCAGTCAGTTCATAGAATGTTTTCTATCCATTTTATAGTAGACTGTGCCAATTTAACCTTAGTTATACAGATTCTTTTTAATAATGTTTTTAAAGAAAATTTGTCATAAACTGAACCCCCTCCCCGCGAAGCTTTACCCCCATGATCATACGAAACTGCCAGCAGAAACAGGCTACATGGTCTATCAAGTCTGCTCGGATGTGCAGCTAGCACTCTTACTTTGCAGTTGCCCCTCCCTTTACCCCCACACCCTGTCCCATCCCCTTTGAAACTACCTACTGTCTTACAGGATACCACCTCCTCTGGCAGAGTGTTCCATTGCACCACTACACTCTCCATGAAAAAGTGCCTCCTTATTTGCCTCTTATATCTTCACCCCTCCAATCTAAGACCATGACCCCTCGTGTCCCTCCCCCTCCTTAGCTTAAATATCCCTTCAGTACCTGTCTTGTTTATCCCCTTTAAATACTTAAAGGTCGCAGTCATATCTCCCCCCCGATCCCTCCTTTCCTCCAAAGGAGTACAAATCAAACTCACTCAGCGCTCCTCATATGGTTTGACCTCCAATCCCTGCATCAGCTTTGTCGCTCTGCGCTGTACCCCTTCCAATAATCTGACATCCTTCTTTAGATACAGGTGTCAGTACTGCATGCAGTACTCCAGTTGTGGTCTGACCAGTGACCTGTAGAGGGGCAGGATCACCTCCCTGCTCCTTGAGGAGATTCCTCAGGCTTTTACAAGCCAAAAACAATTTTTAATGGGTTCAACTTACTTTATTATACTGTAGTAAACTCTGTGATGAGGCATCATAGCAGATACTGTGTAGTACCATTTCATGTGACAGTGTGGTGCTGCACCGCTCGCTTGTATCCTTATCAGTAAAAGCCAGCAGTGCGGCGCCACACTGTCACATGAAGTGGTACCAAGCAGCATCCGCCATGTTGCTTCATCACAGAGTTTACTACAATAAAATAAAGTAAGATAAACTCATTAAAAAATTATTTTTGGTTCGCGAAAGCCTGATCGCGGGGGTAAAGTTTCGGGGGGTAGGGAGTTTCAGTTTATGACAGCTTTCCTTTAAGTACCTGCTCTGCTAAGGCTATGAAGAGTCACCCCAACATTTGATTTTGACCCTCACAGATTGAGGGGTTAAAAGGGTCACGTGTCTTTTTCTCATTGATAACATGTCCATTACTAGTATCTAGATATGTGTTCTGCAACTGTACTAATTGGGAAATCTTAGTAAAAAGCACCAAAACCTTGACATAATGATAGGAATTTTTTATAAAAAGGATTGAAATGGGAAATTTATGAAATATCTTAAGTTTACAAAATACTTTGATTTTTGTTATTAGGCTTAAAAAATCTCCTTCTCGAACTCACTACAGGCAGAAGTGCATTCCCACCTTTGCGATACATTCATGAACCATGCCCATCATAGTTTGAAAGTCCATAAAGATATCTTTTAAATGAGGTATTGACTGACCTGTAGCTGGCAGCAATCCAGAGATATCGAGGACTATGTCTGCACCTACTGTTACTGCTTTGCCAACATTTTTAGAACAGTGTGATGTTACTGACGATTAAGCTGTGGGTGACCAGAGCATAGTCAGGCACAGCTTGATTATCTAACATCACAAGGTTCTTAACATGGTGGCAAGGTAGTACCAGTATGAGGCAGACTTAATCATCGATAACTCTGGACTGCTGCCAGCTATAGACGGGCCCAATATCTCATTTAAAACATCTTTTTATAGACTTTTAAATGATGATGGGCACGGTTCCTGAATGTTCCCCCTTAAGTATGTGACCCTCTAGTCCAGGGTTTCTCAGCCTGGGTCTGTGGCCCCTATGGGATCCACAAGACTTCATGCTGGCGTCCCTGGCAGGTAAGACACAAAAAGCAAGCAGAAACATCTTATTAAATTACACTTTATTTATTTATGAATATTTAACACATTTAGTTATGATCAAGGTTCTTCATTGTCAGAAGGTTTGAGAACCCCTACGGTCTAATCTTCACTGCTCTGGGGTAAAAGGTTGCACTCATGTATTTAATCCCTGTGGTCAGACAAAATGTTACTTCAGATTTCATGTCATTTTCATGTTAAGCAATGTTCACAGCAATTACATTAACGTGTGTGGTGTTTTGGTAGGATCAATCACGCTATACAGCTGTGCAACCCAGACACTGTCCGGTAAAGGAAAAGTGTGTAGTTTATTTTTTTTCTTATGGTATTAGCGGCCTTATCTTTTCTCTCTTAATGGATCAGTTACCCATCCCAACATTTTGAAGTGGTCACGCAGTCACCCTTTTGTCACCTCCTTTACTTTGTCCCTTTGATGTCTATATACACACACACACACACACACGGATCCAGGGACTTCTTTGGGCCCATAGAAATATAGAAAAGTGACAGACAGAGAAAGATCTGAACAGTCCATGTAGTCTTTCCCAAGATTCTGTACTTGGAGATGCTTCAGTCCATAATTTGTCATTGGTGACACAGTGAGCATAGTCATGTGCACTGTTGCCAGTTATTTTTCTCTCTTTAGCCCCTCCTCAGTCCAGTTATGTAGGGGTGCTCTACCCCCAACCCCCCTGCACACCACACTTGGGTCTATACAGTAGGTCATGAACCTGAGCTGAGACCATTGTGGTAATATGGTATTCCTCTGGAAATTAATACACGAAATTCTATCGTCCAACTAAAAGGATTTTAAAATGTTGGATAATGCCCATGTAGACTGCCAGGAGGCATTTATCTTTCTCATAGTAAAGTTGAAAGTTATATGCATGTTTTGAAAATAGTGTGCAAAGTATAATTCTTTTTGATAATCGGGACTCTAGGATAAACCCTGTACTTAATCTCCACTTAATGTGCAACCTTTTCAAATCTTTTAAGTGGCATTTTAACAAATTTAAGGATAATTCAAGGCATAAATTAGTGTCGGAGACCTGATTAGCGGCCTTCTCTAATCAAAATAAAAAAATGATAAGCAATTGACTGAAGTTGATTAGCAATTACCAAAAATTTATACTTTTGCTCAAAACCCCCGTAAAATGTTATTTATTTATTGAAAGTTCGGATAACACCTTTGAGAACAAGCTCATTTCATAGGTTCCACATCAGACGACAATACATATTGGAAAAGTATGAGACGGAGAACAAACAAAACAAGGAATTATACAAGATATTACAACAGTATATAACTAGAGAAGTTCCAGTACATGTGGCATTGTACAATGTATGCCCAGGTGCGTATTTGATTAAAACCTGGAATTCAAAGGGTCATATTAGAGGGGGTGGGGTCTTATGAAATGACCCTTTACAGGAAAATGAGAACAGACTCAGCCTAATATCTAATAATCAACAAGGTAAGGGATGGCATCAGCCCAGGGGCCTCGTCACAGGTGAGAAGGTATGGGACAAAGCTTTTTAAAGGGAGCAAGGGAGCTCAGGAGATATATCGGGGGGATAGGGGGAAAGCGATAGAGGGGTGAGGGGAGGTGAAAGGAGAATGATTAGCAACTTAGAACAGTTATTTACATGCTGAGAACAGTTATTCATAAGGTCAGGATAGCATAAGGTTAGAATAAGTGCTGCTTACAAGAAGGAAGGTTATTGGAAGCAGTCACAACTGCCATCAGCAACTAGCTGTTGCTTAAGTTTAACCTTGAAAGAGCCCAAGGTGGATGCTGAAGTGATGTCATGGTGCAGAGAGTTCATCCATAGCGGGGCATGGTAGGCAAAGGACCTTTGTCCCAGAGAAGTGCGACAGTGGGGTATATTAAAAATCTGGCTAGTAGAGCTTCTGGTGCAGTGACGGTTGATATCGGGGGTAATAAGCTTTTGCACACCGGTGGGTATTTTGCCTAAGCTTATTTTTTTTGACAGTAAACATGTTTGGTACATGAGTCTACCTTTGAATTGGAGGCAGTTAATCTACTTATCTTGCTCTATATTGATAACATACACATTGTACACAAGTTTCTAAGACTGATATCTGTTTTATTTAGCCATTTTCAGAGAATTACAGCAATTGTTCAGCAGCATGTACATTTTAAGAGCCGAGAAGGATGTCTGCCAAAGCAGACCGTGAATTCATGAGAGTGATCTTGAGTCTTGACAACATCAATTTAAAATGAACCCCCCCCCCCCAACACTAGCATAAAAACTACTCCACCTGGGATTGTGATTGACCATAAACTATCAACAAGGACTGGGTCAATCTATGCTACTCTTCTCCACCAGGCATGTAGACAGTAATTCTGGCCTGTTTTTTTGGGGGGGACCTGAGGGTGTTCCACCGTCCTAAGCTGCCAAATCACCAGGACATCTTGGTTTAGCACTAAAAAATATGTCTACAGCCCTTTCTGGGTTGAATTCAGCTGGAGGGGGGCCCTGCTTTTTAATGTGAAAATGTTTCTACAGTATCCTCTGCCAGACTTGCTCTCCAGTCAGTTTTACCTTGTTCATACTTTTTGTTTTTGCAGCTTGCTCCTTAGCCAGACCTCCACCCGGTCGGACCGACCGGTGATGCATTGTCCCACATTGCTTGGCTCCCGGATACCCCTGGTTTGCCCCCAAGGGCGGGGTCATGGCACCAGCCCTCATAGTGCCACGAGAGCCGTAATAGATCCGGCCTAGGAGCGAGTAGAGCAGAGGGCGGGCATCATGAAGGCGATGGCTGCTGTGGTTTTTCCCCTGTACAGGGGCGGGGACATGCAATGACGACCAGCATCCACCCAACCCCCCCCCAACCTGCTGGTGCCGGTGCTTGCGGTACACCCAGCCTCCACTGGATGTCCGTAGTGCACTGGACATGCCCGCCCCCCAGAGAAGGAGGAGAGCAGTGGCAGGCTCGATCCTTCTCCCCAACCCGACCCTCCGGCGTCCTGGATCCGTTCCAGAACCCGGGTCGTCGGCACTGCAGGTCGGCTCTCTGCCCCTGTGCCAGTGGGCCGGCTCACCTTGTTCATACTTGAAAAACACCTTTCTACTATTGCATTAGACACAGGAAATACTCTCAACACATTGACAAGCTTCAACAGATTTGGATAAGAATTTTGGAAATCACATGCCAGCTTTGACCAGATAGCAGAGACAGAAAGATTGATTAAATTGATTTGAGCAAAAATCTTAAATTCTTGCCATTCTTCAAGTAGCAGAGTGCTGTCACAGTCAGGTTGCAAAAGTGCTGAAAAGTGGTCAGCCACTGCAGTATTGTCACTGTTACTATACAGCTCCAGTTCCTTTCTGTCTGCTGCCCAAAGTCTGGTATCTAACACTTTTGCACGGTTATAGATATTGCTTTCATCAGTCAGATCAAACCTTTGTTCACAACAGTTCTCAGTGTTTGTAATGTATTTCTTAGTTTGCTGTTTAAAAGTTTTAAAAACTAAAAACTTGGCCACTAAAATGTGTTAATTTCACACTCTTGTAAGTGACTTCAGCACATACTCCTGAAAGAACATCAGACCCATTTTTTAACAGAATGTCAAGTTCACTGCCACCTATGGGACCACTCTGCTTAGCATGGTCAGGAGTGTTTCTAAAAGTTTCAGCATAGTTAAGTAGCTCTGGCATTTCAACTACTTCTTTTTGAAGTGCTAGTGAGAACCTGGCAAGTGGCTGAAGCAGCTGTTTAAAATACAAAAAGTGTGCCACCATTTCGAATTTAGTCATAATTTGCAACAATCCCTTGGCTTTGGCCTGGTCATGAGTTGGGTCTGCTGCCATAGATTCTAAATGGGCACAAATTACGGGGAATGATGTGGTAACAGCATGGGTGGCAGGAAGTTTATGCTGCACCCAGTGTGTATCATGGGCCTTCTTGGGCTTTTCAACTGACATCTCCATGGCCTGGGCAAGGGATCGTAACTCTCTGACTCTCTTAGGACTTTTCTGATAGAAATAAAACAGGTGGGTCAGAAAGTTTGAAACATCGTTGAAATAGGTGTTATCCAAAGTGTCTTTTATGGCCAGTTCTAATCTGTGTGAGAAACAATGAACACCAACTAACCACTGTATGTCTTTCCTTAAAAGAGCAGCAATACCCCGTCTTACACCCACGTCAGCCCCAAACCCAACCATGTTTTTTATGTTAAGGCCACACTCTGTAAAAATGCCTAAAAGGAGATTTTTCAATCCCTGACTTGTGCCATCTGATACAGCTTTCATTAGTAAAAAGTTGGTCTCCACGTGAACATTGATGGGATTTACATAAATTACGTAAACCAGTTAATTTTCAGTTACACCACTGTCAGTAGTACTGTCCATAAGCACTGAAAAATAATTTGCATTTTTGACAGTTGCCAACAGGTTTTCTTCTAGGTTCTTGCCAATACACATTGTGAGTTCTTTCCCACTAACAGCGTTAATGTATTTGTTGCCCAAATGAACTCCATGCCACTTCTCTTGTTCTGCTGTTGCTTCAAACTTTTTAATAGGGATGTCATCTTTGGCCATCATATACAGGGTCTTCATCAGCCTGCCTAGAATTGTTCTGTGCTGTTCCTCTGCATTACTGAAAGCTCTCCCTGCAAATAAATTAAAATTGTTTTAGGTCTGAGTTCAAACCCCTAACACCCCCCTCACTATTTTAAACTTACCAATTGTGGTATGGCAATATATATCAAGTGGTGACCTTGTTCTACCAAATTCCAAAATGTTAACAGCTTTCTTGTACTGCTCTGTCAGAAGATGTTTCTGGATGGTATCAGCTTTTAGCTGGGGGCCTGTAATCCCTGCAATTAATGCCTCACTGAAGTTCCTCAACTCACGTAACTCATCTCTGTACTCGCAGCACAATTTGCAACTAACACGCACTGCACAGTCTCCCTCACTGCTGATCTGTAGCCAGTTTTTTTCTGGATCTTATTTTTGGCACCATCCCTCTGCAGTTGCTAATTTAACTCCAGTCATGTTGGACTGTAATTATTAAAAAGTTTGAAGTTAGCAAAACAAGGTGTCAGGGTGTGGAACTACTTAAATTAACACATGAGGCTTTTCCTGTACTGAAAAAAGAAAATGGCTGCAGATGTGTGACTCCAGCCGCCCCTGGTCCATTCACTGTGGCACTTCTCAGAGTAAACCCTGTTCCTGTCTACACGGGGCAATCCCTCCCATTGTGACTGTGCCGTAGGCAGCAGTCACTGCATAGCAGGGCACATTACTTCAGTTTTTGTGGGCTTGCTGCCACAATTAGACAAGTAGTGTGTCCAAATCAAACTGCAAGGGCACAGTTAGTTACTTCCTCTAAAAAGCAGGGGCAACACAGTAAGTTTAAGTTAAAATCTCTGCAGTTGTAGGGTACATGAAAACACTTACAATTTCATGGATCTTTGCAAAGCAGGGCACATTAGTCTTATTCACTGTTCCCAAGTTCACTGCAAAGAGCAGGGCACACATTGACAATATAAGCAGGGCACATAATTCTTTAAGTGCCTGGTTCCCCTCATCTCTGCGAAGCTGGGCACATTACTTGGTCTTTTTTCTGTTCCCAAATTGTTCACTGCATGTGGGCACACAACTAGCAGGGCACATTACACCCTCAGATCTCTGCAAAATAAGCAGGGCACATTACTTAGTCTTTATCTGTTACCAAATGTTCCCTGCAGAGATGCAGGGCACACAACATAGTAGCAGGGCACATTAGGTTCTGGCTCCCCCATAATCTCTGCAAAGCAGGGCACATTACTTAGTCTTTTGTCTTTTTTCAAATTGTTCACTGCAAAGAGCAGGGCGCAATACTTCTTGGTTACCTTCAGAACTCTGCAAAGCAGGCAGAGCTGCTTACTTAGTCTATCTGTTCCCAAATGTTCACCGCAAACATGCGGGGCACACAACATAGTAACAGGGCACATTAAGTTCTGGTTCCTCCATAATCTCTGCAAAGCAGGGCACATAGTCTTTATTCTTCCCAATTGTTCACTGTTTGTTCCCAAATTCACTGCAAGCAAGCAGGGCACCCTCTACTTGCCAAGTGATCATGCTGTTGTTCTCCCACCACCCACAGTCCAGCTCCAGGCCTTGCCTGCTTGTTGCCGTTATGTCGTCCCCCCCCATCTGTGCCTAGAGTACATGTGCCTCCCTCCCCGGCTCCCCAGCAAATTAACATTTTTTACTTGTTTTTGCTGCTCTGATTCTGCTGCGCTCTTGCTCTCAGTCTCTGGTCACCGAAATCTTCCCGTCCAACCGTGCCTCACCCCGTGATGTAGCTGCCTGCTCTCCGCTCCATCCAGTTTGCTCCCGTGCCCTCTCATGGTCTCGGCCTTCTCCCTCCATCTCCTCCTCGGTGCAGCCACCCGTCACTCCTCCCGGCTCCAGCTTGTCTCTGACCACCTGCAAAACATAAAAAATCACAATTTAAGTTACCAGACGACAACGCAATGACGGAATTAAAAATAAATAAATAAAATGAAGAAAACTCACCTTTGGACTCCTGCTCGAGCTCCTGACCCCTGCTTCGTCTTCTGGGTGCACTGCAAAAGGACTCACTCACGTTTCTCCCATGTGGTGACTGGGTGGGGGGGCAGGAGCATCATTGGACCAATCATGTAACAGCTCAGGGTTCATGGGGCGGGGCGCAGAGGAAGGGGCCAAAAAAAAGGATACAAAGACCCCCCCCCAAAACAGTGACAGTGCCCGTAAGGCATTTTTACAGGACCTAGGACCAGTTGGCAATGATTAGCAATGACTGCTAATCATTGCCACATTTGACTCACTTTTTCCTGATCTTGGGTCGCAAATTGCGATGTGAACCCGCATGGTTCTCTGATAGTCATTTTTTTGTAGACTATGAAGTGGCATTTTAATAAACTTAAGAATGGTTCTGTGATGGTCTTTTTTTTGTGAACTATGAAGTGCATGGTTCTCTGATAGATAACGTCATTTCTAGGGACATGGATATGTTCAATCCACACTTGTTGGCAGGTTTCTTGCCACTTAAAATGTTGATGGAAGGTCTTCAAGCTGGCTCCTCCCACCCACCTGGGCGGTAAAACCCTCGGCTCCGCCCCATGACGCCAGATCTTCCTTACCGCTTGGAAGCTCAGGTTCCCTTCTTTGCGCTCTGCGTTTTAGGCCTGGATCCACACTCTTCGGAATTTCTGAAACTAATTTTAAAATTTATAAGACTACGGTCTTCGTCTTCTCTCGTGGCTGTGATGGACAAATCGACTCCCGGCTACCGTCTGTGCCCTTGTGGGCAGAAGATGTCCCGGACCGATCCGCACTCCACGTGCGTCTACTGCCTAGGGCTTGGACACGTTAGCAGGCCTGCAAATTGTGTCCAGGTCTTTCTAAAGCCTGGTCTTGAGACACGCCTGGTTGACTTCTTTTGGGCGCCCTGAAAAATGGTACCCGCTGGTCAAGCCTAAGGAGGCCCTTTGGGTGGTGTCCGCGGCGACGGGCTCCATGGAGCAGTTGGAGCAGATGATCGCCCTCGAGGAGCAGGCGGCTCAGGCCGCGTCTTCTTCCTCCTCGGTCGCTGTATTTATCCCGCTCTCCTTGGGCTCCTTCTACACTGCTTCTTTTAAGGAGCTTTGTCAGTCCCTCTCCACGAAGGGAGAAGGACCATCGGGACATTCCAGTTGGTCCAGAAAGAAGGACTCTAAAGGTAAGTCCCACTCTCGACATTCGTGGGAGCGGGAGAGATCCCCTTCACGGACTGTCGACTCTCAACAGTCGAGGTTGTGGCAGCTGCCTTCACGGTGCTTCCCCGTCCGGGTCAGCTGGCCGAGACATCCATCGGCCAGCGGCGAGATTTTTCTCGACCCGTCGGACGGTTTGTCGCCTGGAGATGCCGACAGCCCTTCTTCTCTGGTTCCCCCCGGTGATGACCGAGGACTTGCCTGTGCCTCCTATGCCGAAGTCCCCGGTTAAGGTCCCTGCACCGAAGGAGTGGTGGGTTTCCCCCGTTCCCTCTTTGACCCACCCTCGGAATTCCCGAAGGTCTCGGTCCTCTTCCAGGTCCAGCCAGTCCCGCCGATGTCAGCAGTCTCGGCACCATGGAAAGCAGCGTCGCCGCTCGTCCTCTTCGGAGGATAGGCTCCGGTGCAAGGTGCGTCAGCGCTACGAGGACTTTATGTGGCAGCAACTTTTACTGACCGGTAACAAACCGACTCCATCGCCTTCTATGACCATTAAGTGGTTGTTACCGGAGCAGCAGACAAAAACCTTTGTGGTAGTCGAGGAGCCGCCCCTGGCGCCGGTTGTTCGGCCGAAACCGGCTGCTCCACCCATTGTGGTGGAACCTCCGCCTCCACAACCGAGGACTGTGGCCCCGACCAAGGATTCTCGGTTGGGTCAGTTCTTGCCCCATAGGTTGTCGGTCACCCTGACTCCTGATCGACCTCGGCAGGTGGAGGGTGGCTGAGGTGCACGGCAGCTGTTCGCAGACTCCTCAGAGTCTGATGACGACTCCTCCCTGTTCTCCAGGCCGATTGACCTGGAGTCTGCAGGAGGCCAGTCGGTGGATGATAGCCCATCCTCATTTCTGGGTATGCTTCGACTCATCTCAGAGTCTACTGGGATGCAGCTCAAACCTGTCCAAAAATGGGCCAGGTATCCCTTTACGGAGATACTGGACCAAGGGAATTCCTCAACGGAGGCCTTTCCAGTGGCCGAAGCCATTGTTGGCCCAGCCCTGGAGCTGTGGCAGCAGCCAGCATCTTGTCCCGCGCCTTCGGCCAGGATGGTTCGGAAGTACGCGGTCCCCACCGGTTCACTCTTCGGTTTCTCGGAGGGGTTAGTGACTGATAGCTTTTTTCTGGCGTTCCAGGAACGCTTGGGATGTGGACAAACTGCCCGATAAGGAATCCAAAAAGTTGGATTACTCAGGGCGGAAGGTTTACACTGCTTCCTCCCTAGGCCTTCGTCAGGCTAGCTCGGCTGTTCTGATGGCACATTTCTCACACGCCCTTATGGGCTCCCTTGATGAGGTGATTCCTCATCTCCCAGCTGATCTTCAGATGACGGTCAAGCAGGTGCGAGATCAGGGAAGGGCAGTGGCTAAACAACAGCTCCAAACTTCATTGGATATTGGTGACTCTTGTACCCGGTCAGTAGCGGCCGCAGTGGCCATGCGCCGCAGAGCTTGGCTGCGGACCTCCACCTTCATGGCGGACACCCAGCACAAGCTGGCAGAACGTTCCCTTCCTGGGCACCAACTTGTTCGGGCCCAGAGTGAAAAGCCATCTCCAGAGGATCGAGAAGTCCAATGTCACCTTGGACTCGGTCACGTCTGCCCAGAAGGACAAAGGCCACCCGCAGTAGCATAAGCCCTTTCTCCTTTCCGCTCCTGCGGCACATCAGGGCCAGCAGGCTCACACTTGGCACCCTAAGGCCAAGTCTTCTGCTTCCTCTAGTAGGAAGCCTGGAGGCAAGGGTCCAGGAGGTCCCTCAGCAGGCCCTTCCTCCAAGCCTGCCCAGTGATGGGTTGAGGGGTGTCACCCCAACCTCATCACTCCTCCGCTGGTCCCCCCCGTGGAGGGACGGCTCCGCCACTTCTTGTCCACCTGGTCCGCTATCACCACGGACTGCTGGGTGCTAGAAGTGGTCGGCAGGGGTCTGCCTCTGGAATTCGAGCAGTTCCCCCCATCGAGCCGTCGCCCCACAGGGGGCTACTGGTTCAGCAGCCTCTCTGTCGGCTCGTCTAGCTGATATTGCCTTGCTCCTCCAGAAGGAGGTGATCAGCGAGGTGGCAGACCTCCCTCCAGCCCCAGGGTTGTGTCCAGGTACTTCCTGGTCCCAAAACAGATGGGGGGCTGGCGCCCAATTCTCAACCTGCACGACCTGAACAAGTTCCTAAGGCCTTGCACCTTCAGGATGGTCACTCTGGCTCAGATCATTCCATCCTTGGAACCAGGCGTGTGGTTCTGTTCTCTGGACCTTCAGGACACGTTCTTTCACGTCCCAATCCGTCCGTCTCATCGGGGATTTCTCTGCTTCCGAGCAGAGGGATCTCTCTACAAGTTCCAGGCCATGCTCTTCGGCCTCTCTCCAGCTCCCAGGGTCTTCACCAAAGGCATGGCCATGGTGACAGCATTCCTGCGGCACCGAGGGGTCCGGGTATACCTTTACCTAGACGACTGGCTGATTGCAGCCCCCTCCAGGTTGGAGGTGGAGCAGTCCAGGGATCTGGCCTTCCAGGTCTGCTCTCAGATTGGCCTCCTCATCGATGAGGCCAAATCATAACTCGTGCTATCGCAGATGATTCAGTTCATTGGGGCAGAGCTCGACTCTCTAAGAGCCAGATCCTGGCTCCCGGCAGACAGGGCCGAGGTCCTTTCCTCCTTTGCCCAGTCATTTCCGGTTGGGCAATTGCACCCTACCTAGGACTTCCTGCACTTCCTGGGCCTCATGGTGGCCTGCACCAGCGTGGTCCGTTGGTCCCACTGGCATATACATCCCCTGCGGTGGGGGGCTGGCCAGCCAGTGGTCACAGCGCTCCAGTCCTCTGGACCAGCTGGTGACAGTGACCCAGGAGATGTGGGACGGCCTGCAGTGGTGGCTCGTCCCAGCTCACCTGCAGGAGGGTATCCCATTCGTCCTCCCAGAGCCGATAGTCACTCTAACCACCGATGCCTCTATGATGGGTTGGGGTGCCCATCTGGGGGAGCTCAGAGCCCACGGCCTCTGGTCCCCTCAGGAGTCTCGATGCCACATCAACCTGCAGGAGCTTCAAGCGGTTCGACTAGCCCTCACCACCTTCGCTCCGTTTGTATGGGGTCAGGTGGTTCAGGTCCAGACGGACAACACCACGACCATGCGCTATCTCAACCGTCAGGGTGGGACACACTCCTTTCCTCTGTGCAAGGAGGCTGTCCGCATCTGGTCTCTTGTGATCAGCCTGGAGGCGGATCTCCTAGCCATCCATGTGGCAGGAGCGTCCAACAGTCTGGCCGATGCCCCCAGCCGGATAGGTGCTGCTTCTCACGAGTGGTCTGTCCTGCCGGAGGTAGTACAAGACCTGTTCTCCCATTGGGGCTACCCTCAGGTGGACCTGTTTGCCTCCAGGGAGAATGCTAAGTTGAGGCTGTTTCATGCCCGCCCCCCTCAGCAGGGCTCGCTGTAGGGGGATGCCTTCTCGAGGCCATGGATCCCGGGCCTCTTCTACGCCTTCCCTCCATTTCCCTTGATCCACAAGGTGCTTCTCAAGGCGAAGAGGGGCAAGGTGCTGGTGATTCTGGTAGCCCCAGACTGGCCCCGCCAGTTCTGGTACCCAGATCTCCTCAGCCTCAGCTCCAGGCTCCCGAGGTGGCTTCCAGCCCACCCGGACCTGCTCTCAGTCAACAAGGGGAAGGTTCTCCACCCAGACCATCAATCCCAGCACCTGACGGCCTGGTTCCTGAGCGGCTAGAGTTCCAGGCCTTGGGTCTTTCCGATGAGGTCCTCAGCGTCATTGAGGCGTCCCGTAAGGAGTCGAACAAGAAAATGCTATGCCTTCAAATGGAAGAGATTCTCCATTTGGTGTCAGGACAAGGGGTTGGACCCTTCTTCCTGATCCTTTGCTAGCATTCTGGACTACCTGTGGTCCCTTTCTCAGCTAGGGCTTCGGTCGACGACCCTTAAGGTGCACCTGGCAGCCATCTCTGCTTACCGGGCGTGGGCCGGCAAGCAGTCTGTGGTGCAGGAGAAGGTGGTCGGGTGCTTTTCCAAAGGCCTAGACCACATATCCCCTCCGGTGCAAGAACCTCCACCTCCGTGGGATTTACTGCTGGTACTGGCTATGCACAGGTGTGACATCTCTCACCTGTCGTGGAAGACCGCCTTCTTGGTGGCTATCACGTCAGCCAGAAGGATGGGGGAGCTCCAGGCGCTTTCCATTGAGTCTCCTTATCTGGTTTTCCACAGGGACAAGGTTGTCCTTCGCCCCCACCCAAAATTCCTTCCAAAGATGGTGTCGGAGTTTCACCTTAACCAGGTGTTGACTCTGCCGGTGTTCTACCCAGTCACACCTCGGAGGCTGAATATAGGCTCCATACTTTGGACCCTAGAAGAGCATTCTCTTATAAGGAGTGAACAGCTGAAGTTTGGGGAAAGGTTAGCCAGCTGTTTGTCACCTACGCTGAAGCCGCACCTGGAAGACCTGCAGCCAAGCGGATGATAGGCAGGTGGGTCACCTCCTGCATAGATCTCTGCTGTAGGTTGGTGGGCATGGACCCTCCCAAAGGGATAAGAGCTCATGCTACCCACCATATAGCTGCTTCGGTGGCTGCTTCTAGGGACATCCCTATCCAGGAAATCTGCAGGGCTGCTACCTGGAAGTCAGCACACACCTTCATTTCCCATTACCACATTGACCTAGAGTCACGCCAGGATGCTGGTTTTGAGACCTCGATTCTCCAGTCCTTATTCCCTAAGTAGGGGGTGCGCGCCTTGCCTCCCTCCTCCCAGAGAACTGCTAGGAGTCTGCCAACAAGTGTGGATTGAACAACATATCCACATCCCTAGAAATACAGGTTACTCACCTGTAACAGGAGTTCTAGGAGTGGTATATGTTCTTCATCCACGACCCTGAAACCTCCCCTGCTTGACCAACCCTGGCTTCCAGCGGGCTAGATCTTAGCGTCAAGGGGCGGAGCCGAGGGTTTTACCACCCGGGTGGGTGGGAGGAACCAGCTTGAAGACCTTCCGGCAACATTTAAAGCAGCAAGGAACCTGCCAACAAGTGTGGATGAACAACATATTCCACTCATAGAACTCCTGTTACAGGAGAGTAACCTGTATTTTTTGTGAACTATATATTCCTTTTCCATTCCTTGCCTCCCATTCCAGTCGATGAGATCACTGCAGTTGCACTTTTACCCCTTATGGTGAAATAACTTTAGTTTGTGTGTTATGTTTTTAAAATTGAAATAAGGTTGTCTCCGTAAAGAGTTCATGGCAGTGTGCGAGTTAAGAGATCTAAGAATCAAACCCATTATGTCTGAGAAGTAAAAGGGGAAGTGGTAAGTATCACATTACAAAATATCTGCCAGCAAGTGCAGTTTGTGCTGTACAGGCATGGTGTCAGAGAGTCCGTGTGTGGTTTTCTGACATGGCAGATGAGATTTCCTGGTAACAGTTCTACATAATGGGGGGGCGGGGGGTTGTCCCCTGTACCCCTCTTTTTTTAATAAACAAAAAATACTTACCTTACTTATACTTGGACATATATTACTAAATTTAGTGGATGTACTATACTGATGTTCTTTAATATGCATGCATTTGTCATGAGTTCGGAACTCTTTTCACACTTGATAAATCCCGTCATCCACTTTAATTGGAAGATCAGCGCTAATGTCTCTGGACTTTATTAGTTACTTTATAAGGCTCTCTTATACTACGTTTGTATACAGTTCTCTAATCTACTTAAAGTTTGGATCTGTTTGTAACAATTTTTGGGTGTTTCTGTTTGGAATATTTAGGGGTGAACTGCATATCGGCTGACTGGTACACTGTATTGGTTTATAAAGGCAGCATTCGGTATGCGATGGTTCCCCCTGGGTCCTTGGTTGGGCTGCATGCTGTGGAGATGGAGATAAAATTAGTTCTACCTTTACAGGTGACTCCCCCTATGCTGTACCGACTGGGGTATGCCCTTTTTTGTGGACAAAAAAGTTTCTTATCTCCGAGTTATTATATATGAGATGGCTATACCTGTGTATTTCTGTTTTGTAAGTTTTTCTTACTAAAACTCAATAAATATATTATAGAAAAAAGAATACTTACCATAGCGTATTATTCCATTAAAAAAGAAGTGTTTGTCTTGTGTGGAAGTTTGACATCACAATCACACATTAAATTCCAGCTGACATTTTGTGTAGCACAAACTACATGCCTAGCCAAGATCTCTGTTATTAAATGGTTTATTTCATTTTAATGTATTTACCCAGAACTGCCATATTTGGATATAACATCTCGTTTTCAGTGGGGTCCTGCTTCTACCCAGTTTTACAGCTGGTGGGCTGATGCACAGGGTAGCCAAGTGACTTGCTTAAGGCTGCACAGAGAGCCAGTGGCTGTGGCGGGATTTAAACCTGAGCTTTCCCATGTTACTGTGCTGTACTCTACCTACTAAACCACACTGTCTTCGTAAATGAGTTATATCATGGAAGTGATCTGTCACGGCGGTAAAATCCTCCCTGTATAAATGACCAAATGTGACATTTTGGCTATTCGCCTTTAACTTCGCAGTGCTTAATTTAAAATTTCAGTGAAATAGAACACTGCAGCATTTATTAAGTTGTGCTCTGCATCCATGCTTGCTACACCTTTTAAACTGATTTATGCATTTTTATATATTTTTATGTCTAAAATATTTAGACAGATGTTAGCCGAAGGCCAAGCAGGGTAGGAAGACAAACTCACAATCACCCGTAATGTGGCCGAATATATGCCTGTAGGGTGTTGCACATGTAGTTTTAGCCTAGCAAAAGGAACCAGCCGGATGGAAGTAACAGAGAATTCCACAGAGACCAGGGCTTCTTGCTTTTCTCTTTTCACACCATTGAATTTAATTTGTCAAACAGTAGTGACATAGCCTTCTACAGAAACTGCATGAAAATGCATCATTTTTCAAAGCGTCATCTTTCTGCTTCATCTAATGCACAAGTCTATTTTGCCAGTATTTAACGAGGGGAAAACGTTTTTTCCCCCCAGTAAGTGAGTTTGAGGTGAACCTATCCTAGAAATATACAGCTGTCTAGCAGCACTCTGCATGTATTGCAGTACAAGTTATAAATCTAATTAAGTCAATTTTACTTAATATCACAGGGGACAAAGTTATTGGCATGGCATAGCAATTGGCAGCATAAAATCCCATTCTTCCTACACAGTTGTTTTTTTTGCATGGTATTTGCAGCCATGCGCACTATTTCTAGTCTATACACTTGAAATGTTGTATGTACTCAAAAGCTGTATTCATACTAGAAAATGGTATGCATAGTTTTTTTTTTCCTTAATGCTAAATAGCAGTGTTCCCATGTTCTTCCCCTGCTTCAGTGCTTGAAACACTAGCATTTCGGCTTGTCTTTCCTTTTGTTAGAACTTCATTTGGGAGAATTAGAGTTACTGATCTGTAAAACCATAGTTAAATATAAGAAGGCAGACGCTGTACTGTAAACTCCCTTAAGGCCCATTACAGGCCTTTAACGCCATAAATAGCATGAGTCTGTTTAACCTAGGAAAGGGTTCCTTGTGGCTGTTTTAGAAACTCGTTAAGATGTTTGTTTTTTTTTATTGGATTCTCCCTTATTTTGTCACATCCCATGGTGTGATGTATGTGTTTATTGCCCATGGGGTAATATGTGATTGTGTATTGTCATAGGGTGATATGTGAATTCTTATTGCCCATGGTGTGTTATGTAAGTGTTTATTGCCAATTGGGTGCTGTATGAGTGTTTATTGCCTATGGTGTGGCATGTGAGCATTTATTGCCCATGGGGTGATAATGTAAGTGTTTATAGCCTATGGGGTGATTTGTGAGTTCTGTTTTTGTTGTTTTTATTATTATACAAGTAGTGATAGAGAAGATTTAAGAAACTTTTTTTATAATATTATGTATGACATTTGACAGTGATTCATTTTTGGAGACCGTGGTCTGATACTTTTGCTGTTTTTTTAACACTAACCATCTTTAATGATAAAAAAGTAGCAGTTTAGTTGGTTATATAGAGCATACCGACTATATTGGTGTGGAAATATTGCAGACATTTGGGGTTACAAAAAATGTTTAATGGGGTTCCAATACCCATTTTGTTTAACTAGCTATAGTAAGCCTGAAGACTGAAGAATGTGGATCGTGTCCTGTCAGATAATGTTATGCCAGGTTAGTTCTACATGAAAATAATATTCAGGTTAGTAAAACAAAAACAGAATCCTATCAGTGTGGCGGTCCATAATGTTAACAAAAATTGCTGTAATTGACTTGATTCCTTTTAAAATGCAAACATACATCTATAAAGAATTCATAGGCTTCAGAGCATACATTTGTATACAATAAATATTACATCAGGATACTATGCTCACAACCTTGTGGTACTTATGGTGGGGGGGTGCATATCTGATAACATGAATTTTAAACAAAACTAAAATATAATGTCCTCAACTTGTGCATTTAAACATTGGAAAGCCATGCAGAATGGTTTATTGCATCCAGTGACAACATCGCCTGTTACTTGGAATGTTGCATTCACAACATAACGCCCATCTCAGACTCTACGAACTGTCTGCCTTAAAGTGATTAAGAACTGGGGTTTTAATTGGCTCAACTGGAGCTCTGTACTGTGCATGAAGTGCAAATTGAACATTTAGTCATCTCTTGGGCAATACCATGGTCCGGACCTCTCTGGAAATATCAAAACTCATAATAGTGAGTGCTCTCTGTATTTATTAAAAGTGAAAACTGAGATAATAGCATTTACTCTGTTGAAGTGAACAGCTGCTGGTGCTTCCTCTAAGTATCATACTGTCACTCATAACCGTGGCCATATTTCTCTAATGGTGAAGACCAGCAGCAACAGTTCTGGCCTCGTGGCCACTGCCGTTTCTGAGAAATGCCGGAGAGAGCGGGAGAGAGAGACAGGAGAATAAAGAAGCTCCACAGCAGTTCCAAGTCATTCTTAGGGCAATCCAAACAGTGCAAATTTCTCATTCTCCCTCCTTGTGCTGATCGCAAGGCACAGTACATCTGGGATCTCCTTCCTCTGTCAGAGAGAATAGCTGCACTCAGTCCCCAGTGTCCGACTCCTAGGCATCTTCCCTTGCATCAAAGTGTCTCTGGATTTTTTCTCACTGCTTGCCGGCGTCTGCTAGGTCCCTAAATAAGAAAGTCTTTCCGGCATATGATAACCTCAGTGTTGCCAGTTATTGGGATATCCCCAATGCATGCAATCCAGTCCTGGTGGTATTGAACCCCTGGCAGCAGAGCCTGGTGAAAAAACATAGGTTGTGGAAACTGTGTATCTGGGTCCCATCATCCAGAGACAAAAGTCAAATAGCTTTAGCCGCTCAAAGGATTAAGTCCTGTTCATGCACCCCTCCAGTGAAGAGAAGCAAAGTGCGTGAAACCTTGGAATTACTAGGGGCCTAGCAGGGTGTGATGTGATATGTTAGGATAATAGAGACTCCTCTTTAAAGATTAAGTAAGTGCTGCAACAGAGTTGAGGCAAAAGCCACTAGGTTGTCACCTTCTTCACTCTCCAGGCGGCCAGTCAGTACAGTACAGTATTTGCAGCTCGGACCTCATTCTCTGAATGCTCCAACCGAGCCCTTAATATCGTGTTCTCTTTTATGAAGCCCAAAGCTGTCTTTAGGGAATTATTTGCCGTATCAGTCACCATTTTCATATTCACAGCCACTAAATCTGCCTTCACTTCCAGAGTGGTAACCCAAGCATTGGAGGTTTTCACCTTTCTGTAGCACTCTACATTGTCAGTGGGTAGTGATTACAGACAGGGATTGTGCACCCCTACTAGGGGAAATGGCACAGCCCAAAGGCTGAATCAGCCTAGAATGTTGGGCACATGAGGGTTCTGGACAGCAGCAACTCTTCAGTCTTTGCTGTGCCATCGAAGGGGAGACAACTTGAGAGCTTCTCTGAAGACAGAAATCAATTTCTACCTTTGGGGCTGCAATTCTGCATAGCAGGTTGGGGCTATCTGGTGTCAGGGAGCACCCCAAATTAAAATTGTGCCTGTTTATTTGCGGTTTTCAAATTGGCTAACCTGCCTATTTGTTTTTCCATTTCCACTGCCTCTGTTTGGATTGAGAGCCACGTCTCCCGCGTAGATCGGGGGTGTATAGGTTACCAAGTCTCCACTTTTGTAATATAGCGAAAAAAAATGGTGCCTCGGGTAAGTACATGTGTTTTCTCTGGTTTCTTCAACTAGGGCATTCCTGAGGCTTCCCTCCATCTTTTGGGAGTTGGTAACCCCAAGTTTCATAGGGTGACTTACTGTGTGTGCTGCCTGGCAGGTGTCTTTTTTTTGCTTGGTCTGGACAGTTCCACTTTATTTGGTCCCACCTTGTTGAAGGGATATTGTCCTTTTAATTTTTCTCTGTAGTTCAGAGTAAGTGGGGGAAGGAAGCCTGATATAGCGATGCCTTTTGCTCTCTGCAGTCTGTCCGTTTTCAGTGGGTTTCTCTTTCCCACAGGCTGTGTGGCGCTTTTTTTTGCTTGGCTCCATTGAGCCACTTGGCTTCCCGTTCTTTGTCCACTCCCATCCATTGGGTGCATGCGCTTCTTTTGTTCTCGGAGGCGTCTTAAGTTTAGCGCTTTTTGGGCGCATGCCTGCGTTGCATGTGTGCCCCCCGACATCATGCACGTGCATGTTAGAGAGTGCGTGCGAGTGCCTGCACTATTCAACTTCAGGATGCGACGGCTCTGTTTAATACATACTTTCAGCCCAACTGGCTGTTCATTTTCAGTTTCGTGGCAGCTGCTTGGCTGACAGGAGTGCTCGCTTGCTGTTTTTGATTTACCCCCAGTCAGCCCACCCCCACTATAGCAGATGGGGATCGCAGCACTAGTCAAATAAATATATATACATGACTGGCAGTATAGCCTAGAGGTTAGAGTAATGTGCTGTGAATGAGCATGGTACATCTAGCAGACCTGGGTTTGATTCTCACAACCTCCACTTGCATGCTGTGACTCTGAGCAAGTCACTTAACTACCCCAGTGCTCTTGAGTCGCCCTTGGAAACAGGCTCTTGTCCCTAGTGGGCCTTACCTAGTTACCAGAAGAATAAAAAATATATTACTGTTGGGGAATCTTTCAGTTCATTAGCCTTGGGCTCCTGTAGGGCTATTTATTCGGCACTGTGGCTTATTGGAGACCTCTAGTCTTCTAAACATGTAAGACCTGCAAAAGGGTAATGTGACCCCCTCCTCTGAGTTCATATTGCCCCCAAGTGTGTTACTCAAGCTAATATATCTCTTACGGTTTGCCCTAGTCAGTCCACCGAGCGGGGGGGGGTGGGGTGCACCTGGTGTACCAGCTGGTAGTGGCAAGGCCTTTTCAGTCGACCCCCCACCATTCCTGCGACATTGGGGGTGCAGATTGCCCAGTTGGTCCTTCAACCTGCCCCCATCTCATCGCTGCTTCAGCCCTCCCTGCTGACGCTGGGGCCTCAGTGACTCCCGTCGATACCACGGGGCTTTCCGATGCCAGTGGCAATTGGCATCCAAGCTCTGATGCCCTCAGTGTGTGACTTCATGCAGAGAGTTGCCCCCATCTCAGGGCCCGGCACCAGCGGGGCCTTCTGTGCCCACATCGACGTCCCACCAAACGTCGTTGCGACCTCCCCCCTCATGGTCCTCAGTCTGTTCGGTGCCCATCTCTGAGCCAGTGGATGACGACTGTTATCACCCTGACTTCTTGTTGCCCGACGTGGAGGATAAGAAGGATGAGGGGGGCTGGGGCTCAGAGCCCCTCTAGCACTTCTGCTGTGTCCTCAGCAGGGGAGGACTCTTCCAGATACACCCACCCCTCCTTTATAGCAGTAGTGCAACAACTGCAGTCTGCTATGGGGTTTGATGCTACAGAGCAGGACAGTACTCGACAGAACCTGGCAGACTACCTGGACCTACCAGAGTCCCTCCCTTCATTATTCCTCCTTTGATCATGCATATGAGGATGCCACCATGGCCACTTTGTATAGGCCTAAGTTGACACCCCCCCCCATGCTCAGGAGGGTGGACAAGCTGTACCAGGCCCCCTCTGGGAAGCCCTTTTATGCCCCCCCCAGGTGGATTTGTGTTGATCAGCGCAGCCCATGATGGATCTAAGAGGCCCCAGTACCTTAGTTCTCTTCCCCCAGACAAGGAGTCCAGGAAGTTAGACCTTGTGGGCAAGCGGGTGTTTGCCTCCTCCACTGTGGCCATAAGGGTTATCAGTTACATTGGACATATGTCTGAATTCCAGAATGATCTCTGGAAAGCGGCCAGGTCTGCAGCCCAGTCCTCCGAGGTGGCCCTCAAAAGCAGGAGATGCTCAAGTCCCTCCAGACGGGTATAGATGTGGGAAAGCACCTGTTGTGGGCCATCTGTGATGCCCTTGATGCTTCTGCCAGGGCCTCCCTGGTGGGATTTTGCTTGAGGAGAAACTCCTTGGTTCAGGGTGTCTGGTTTTGCCTCAGACATCTGACAGTCCATCATGAATGCTCTGTTAAGGGGCTATAAGCTCTTCGGGGCAGATATGCTGCATATTCTTAGTGACCTTCAGACCTCGGGGAGAACACTGCAGTCTGTCCACTCCCTCTGCCACCCCCCAAAAGAGTGGGCAGAGGGTGCCCTTTCACCATGGCACCCATCGTCCCAGATCTGGCACCAGACAGCCAAGCAAACGCAAGGCTGCCACGACCCAACCTACCCTTTCCTCCACCACAGGAAAGTCCTCAAGGGGTGGAGGAGTGGGCCTGGCCACAGGCACAGCATCAGCCTGACTTCTTACCTGACCCCCTCCATCTGGTTCCCCAGGATGCGGTGGTGGATGTCGTTTCTCCCTCCATCTGGATGGGTGGAGGGAGATCACAACCGACGCCTGGGTGCTACAGCTCGTACAACAAGGACATGCTCTGGAATTTGTGGAGATGCCTCCAGAGCTTCCTCTAAAGCCTTCCACTTACCCTCCAAACCACATACTCGTGTTGCTGGAGGAGATTCAGAGAATGCTACAAAAAAGGGCTATAGAACTTATGTCCAAGAATCAATGCAACATGGGGTTCTACTCCCACTTCTTCCTCTTTCCCAGGTCCACGCGGGACTTGAGGCCCATCCTGGACTTGCAAAACCTGAACTACAACATCCAGTACAAAAAGTTCAAAATGGTCACCCTCGTAAGCCTGTTACCCTTGCTCCAGAAGGGAGACTGGATCTGCTACCTAGATATGCAGGACGCATACCTGCACATCAGAGTCTCAGGGTCTGCCTTCCCCAAAGGAAGTATCTCAGGTTCCTGTTTCGGGGGGGGGGGAGTAGTACTAGTTCAGAGTCCTCCCTTTTGGCTTGTCTTCAGCACCTTGGGTCTTCACCAAATGCCTAGCTGTAATGGCAGCGGCCCTGAGGAGGGAGGGACTTTATGTCTTTCCCTATCTCGATGACTGGTCACTCAAGACTCCATCCAGAAAGCAGTTGCCCTCGGCCCTGGCGTGTACCCTCCATTTGTTTAGCCAGGTGGGGATCACAGTCATTCTGTCCAAGTCGATCCTGATTCTCAGCCAGCATCTCCAGTACATAGGAGCTATACTGGACACGGCCCAGTGTGCTGCCTTTCTGCCCCCAGACAGGGCGGAATGCTTGATAGCGCAGGCCCAGGAAATCTATTACAGCCGGTATGTCACAGCCAGGACATACCTCAGACTGTTGGGTCTTATGGCTACAGCCATTGCCACGGTTCCCCTGGCGAGGCTACACATGTGCATCCCTCAGTGGATTTTGAGGGTGCAGTGGGATCAGTAGACCAGTGAGCTGGAGCAGATGGTCCTTGTCTCTTCGCTGGTCAAAAATGTTTTCCTGGGGTGGGTGGAGCCCAGCCATTTACTCAAAGGGGTTCCTTTCCTCATACCCTCTCCTCATCAGATCCTCACCACGGATGCCTTGACGATGGGCTGAGGTGCTCATCTGGGCCCTTACCAGACTCAAAGGATGTGGACTTAGCTCGAGACTTTGCTCCACATCAGTGTTCTTGAGATGAGAGCTGTCCTGTATGGCCTGCATACCCAGTCTCACGTGTCCCTGGGCCCTCTGCTAGTACAGATGGGCAGTATCAGTGTAGTGCACTACATCAACAAGCAAGGGGACACGCACTCTTACCCACTGTGCAGAGAGGCCATGAGAGTTTGGTACTGGGCCCTGGAGCACGGCCACCTTGTCTGCCCATTTCCCTACCTACAGCTGCAGATCCTAGTTAACCAACAGCCTATTTCTTTCTACCCCCAAGAATTGCCTTACGTCTGTCCTATGTATTCTTCAGTTATCCCACAGTTTTAGACCCACAACCTCCTCAGGAAGGCTGTTCCATGCATCCACTACCCTCTCTGGGAAAAATACTCTCACATTGCCCCTGAACCGCCCCCCCCCCCATCTTTAAATTGTGTCCCCTTGTTCTTGCATGTCTCTTTTTCTGAAAGATGCTACGCTCTTGGACTTTGTTGATTCCACTGAGGTACTTAAAAGTTTCTATCATGTCCCCCCTCCTCCTTTCCTCAAGGGTATACATATTAAGCTCTTTTAGTCTCTCCTCGTATGGCTTCTGTTGCAGACCCTGCACCATTCTAGTTGCCCTCCTCTGGACTGCCTCTATCCTGTCTATGTCCTTGCGAGAGATGGGGTCTCCAGAACTGGACGGAGTACTCCAGATGGGGTCTCACCAACTGTCTGTACAGAGGATAACAACTTCCTGTTTTCTGCTGGTGATGCCTCTCCTATGCATCCCAGTATACCCAACTCTCCTACTGCCTTCTCCATTGCTTGCTTACCTTAAGGTCATGTAGTGTGATTACCCCAGGTTCCTTTCCATTTTTTTTTATTTTCACCCTGTGTAATCTTCCCTGGGTTGTGTTTCCAGGTGCATTATTTGCACTTCTTTGCACTGAGTCCTAGCTGCCATACTCCCACCATTCCTCCAACCTTGCCAAGTCCCTTCTCATCCTTTCCACGCCTCCTTGTGTATCAACCCTGTTGCAGATCTTTGTGTCATCTGCAAAGAGGCATACTTTTCCTTCAAGTCCCTCTTGTAAGGTACCGATCTCTGCCCCTATGAACTGCAGGATTTGTGCAGGAATGAGGACTGACTTCTTGTGATTGATTAGGAATCCCAGAGACTTCAAGAGGTCTCGGGTGATCTGTAGGTACTGTTTGACCTGGTCTGGTGAGTTCCCTACCACCAGCCAGTCGTCCAGGTACGGAAAGACTAACTTCCTACCTTCGAAGGAGTGCCACTACTGCTGCTAAGCACTTTGTGAACACCCATGGGGCAGAGGAAAGGCCAAAAGGCAGGGTTGAAAAGGAAGGAAGTCTGAACCTGAGGTATTTTCTGTAGAACTCCATGATGGGGATGTGGAAATAGGCGTCTTTCAAGTCCAGTGATGCCAACCAAGAACAGCTTACTCAACTAATACATTTTCAAACAGAAGATCTGAAAGCTGTAACTACTATTTATTTATTTAGTTTTTGTTAACCGGGTAAGTGCACTAGCCAGCTGGTGACTATTTTCAGGCACGACCCGGGACAGTACAAGACAATACATACTGTGGGTGTTTACATAGACAATACAATTAGTGTGGCAATACGATGTTTAGACAGTAGAGCCGAAGCTATGTGGCTAAGATAACCGTGAGGGCACTGATCTAAGTAAGACAGCATTGTTCAGTATAGTATATAACAAGCAGAGTGGTTACAGGTACAGAGACAGGGTTATTCAAAGATCTCCAGGCAGACATGAAGTACAAACAAGCAGGAGAGGGAAGGTAATAAGTAAGTAGGTGAGTATGGGGAGATACTAGTGGAGGAGCGATCCGAGGGCACGATGGGCTTTGAAGGACCTAACAGCGATTACGGCTTTGGTGGCTCAAGGTACCAGCAAGCAACCGGGCTCATGGTTCTGCTTCTTGGGCATGAGCACGGCGGGCGGCCCCTGACAACAGGCTTCCCTGGAGGAGCAAGGCGCAGTCTTCGTTGTTAGCCGTTGGGCAATCGGTTCCAAAGGTGGGTCCCTTAGGCTACAGAGGTGGTTCCATGGCAGCACTGGGGTGCGAGGAGAAGCGATCCGAAGCCCAGAAAATGGGCTTGAAGGGACCTTCCGGCAATTACGGCTTTGGCGGCTCTAGGTACCAGCAAGCGACCGGGCTCCTGGTTCTGCTTCTGGGCGTGGGCGCGGCGGGCGGCTCCTGTCAACAGGATATGTAGGAGGAGCAGTCGCAGTTTTCGCTGGTTACCGCTGGGCAAGCAGTTCCAGAGGTGGGTCCCTGAGACTATCGAGGTGGGTCCACGGCAGCGCTGGCTGCAGGGAGGAGCACTCCTAAGCCCCAAAAGGGCTTGGAAGGACTTTTCGACAATTACGGCTTTGGCGGCTATAGGTACCAACAAGCGGCCGGGCTCCTGGTTCTGTTACTGGGCATGAGCAAGGCGAACGGTCCCAGTCATCAGGCTTCCCTGGAGGAGCAATACGCAGTCTTCGCTGGTTACCACTGGGCAGGTGGTTTGAAAAGGCGGGTCCCTTAGGCTACAGAGGTGGGTCCACAGCAGCACAGGGGAGCGAGGAGGAGTGATCCTAAGCCCCAGTGGGCTTGGAGTGACCTTTCAGCGCTGGGGAGCGAGGAGGAGCGATCCGAAGTCCCGATGGGCTTGGGATGACCTATCGGCAGTTACGGTTTTGGCGGCACAAGGTACCAGCAAGCGGCCGGGCTCCCGGTTCTACTTCTGGGTGTGAGCGCGGTGGACGGCCCCTGTCCACAGGCTTCCTTGGAGGAGCAAGGCGCAGTCTTCGATGGTTGACACTGGGCAGGCGGTTCAAAGGCGGGTCCCTGAGACTACCGAGGAAGGTCCACGGCAGCTCTGGAGTGCGTTATATAATACAATTTGTATATTATAAGGGAGAGGGACGAGGGAGAGTGGAGCAACGTAATGGCTGTGGGGCAGCAGTTTTCTGAGAAAGTTCTTGAAACTGTGTTGCTGTCCTGTTTACAGGCAGCTATCCGCGCTGAGGGAGGAGGACTGGCTAGAAATGAGAAGGCCTGCCTCACCAAAGGAGCACCACTGCAACGACCCCAGAGGAAGCCAAGTATGAAGCAGATGGCCCACAGTGGGCTCCGGAAGGGCGGGGGTGGCGGAAATAGAGGCGAAGCCCCTGGTTGTACCATGTACTATTTATTTTGTTTTTGTTGACCGGGTAAGTGCACTAGACAAATCCTGCCTATTTTCAGGCACGACCCCGGGGAGGGGGATACAGATAAATGCCAACTGACCTTGAACCAGATTAAGCTGTTGGTGGTATTTTTAGTGAATGAGGGAAATTTGGCCAGGACACCGGGGAAATTCCCCTACTCTTTTCGATAAGTGCCATGGGATCTTTAACATCCACCTGAACTACCACCAATCCAGGCAGATGGGACCTCGGTTTAACGTCTCATCCGAAAGATGGCACCTCAGAAGTGCAGCACCCCTCTCATGCTGCACTACAGTGTCAGTACTGGGATATTAACCCAAGTGCCAGATGTGGGACGTGAACCCACAGCCCTCTGATCTCCCGGCCTCAGAGGCGAGTGTGCTACCTACTGAGCCACTGACACTGTTAAAGTGATGCTGTTTAAATCGAACATGCAGCAGTCCAACTCATTAATATGCATGTTTATCATCGCTTATGAGGGAGCAGGATGACTTTGATAACTTGCTTGTCCACTCATGAGTTATGGTCCTGCTTAAATGGCATGTTTTGAATCAGTTTCATGCATTTCTCCTGTATATAAAGCTATGGGATATGACAGAGAAGGCAGTGTAGGAAGCAGCCCCAGCAGAGTGGTTTCTTGGTCTTTGAAGTAGTAGTATTAGTACTGTAGTAGCCCTTTGTTTTGTATAGTGACTTTATGCGGCTCAAAGTGCTTTACATAAATACCAGCATCAGCTGAATTACAGTACATACAGTAATTGTCCAAGCGTCATAGAAAACAATAACGTGCAAAGCTCCGGTAGATAGATCATGGAAAGCTTATATCCAGAAATGCCGGCAGTCTGGCTTTAAACACAGCAACCAGTGGATCACTTCTGACCTCCCACAGGAGAACACTCCACAGAAAAAGGGTACAGACTGAAAAGTCCCTATCCCCTGCAGATTTTATCTGGGAGACAGGAACCTCCAGTAGGCCCTGCTGCAGCACCCTCATGCAGCCTGGCCTCAGGAAAGTCAGGAGTTACAGTGGGGGTGGGGGGGGTTCCAGCTCGCTCAGGGCCTTATACATTAAAGAATCTTGAGGTCAGTCCACTACTGAATAGGGAGCCAGCGCTGAATGCACAGCCTGGAAACAGATTAATTGTGTTGGCATCAACCAGCTCGTTTCTGTGTATGGGCAGTTACACATGACAAGGTGTGCATTCGTGGGAAGATATGGGCGCTCTTCTGGAGTGTGTTGAAGCATGAGGCAGCAGACTGAGTGCTCTTTATCACACACTGGAGCGTGTCTTTATCACCCAATGAACACAGCACCCTGGAGTGTGTTATTGGCCTGGTAATATTAAGAAAGTTTTGGCTTAGAAAATACAGCATTTTGTGTTCATGAGTGTATATCCACACAGCAGGTGACCTAGTTCATCCAGACAGAGAGCACGGTTTATGGTGGCAATCTTGACCTGTTTTCTAATTGCTTTTTTAATGCATGGAAAGTCTTGACTGCCTGAGAAAGAACACTTGAAACATTTTCCACACCCTTAGATAAATGATCAACTCGTGTATTTATAATTAAACCCTACCGCCTCAAACTAACGAGTATTTATAAGCTTATGGAAACTGTTGTTAAAAATGCAAAAATGTAATAGTAATGGATTGGAGTCAACTGAAGTGTTGAAATCGAGTTCACTAAGGGCAGGTTTCCAACTTGCAGCATCTTGCTTTATTGTAATGGAACAGAGAAATTAACCAGTTAAATCATGAGCATTTCTCTGATCAGCCTAACCTGTATCAGAGACATTTATTTTCTGAAGAAAGTAGTATTTTCCTTCACTCAGAATGACCTCGAGCCAATGCTAAACCATTTTGGGGGAGGGGGTTGCTATAGTCAGGATTTTTGGAACAGGAGGAAGGTGAGAGGGTCTACCAGAGAAATACTATTATTTAGTTCCAGTATACCAAAACCTTTCTCTCAGTCATGCGTCTCTTCTCTCTCTCTCTCTATTATATATATATATATATATATACAGTGACTTGCAAAAGTATTCAACCCCCTTGAAAGTTGTCAGATTTGTCTGGATTACAAATGAGACTCACATATATTATCCCAGTCAATATTTGTACTGCAAACTCATATGCTCTAACAGTATATTGTCAAAGCCAAAATTAATTATCCGTCAGCAGATCTTTTAAAGAAAATTAAAAAGTGGAAAATGCTGCTTGCAAAAGTATTCAACCCCTACACATTAGTATTTGGTAGAGCCACCTTTTGCTGCAATAACAGCTTTAAGTCTTTTGGGGTAAGTATCTACCAGCCTTGCACACTGTTTGGGAGTGATTCTTGCCCATTCTTCTTGGCAGATTTGTTCCAGGTTGGTTGGGTGACGCTTATGCACTGTAAGTTTCAAACAGTGCCACAGATTATCGATGGGATTGAGATCTGGACTTTGACTTGGCCACTGTAGGACATTCACCTTTTTGTTGTTTAACCACTCCTGTGTTGCTTTGGCCTTGTGCTTGGGATCATTGTCCTGCTGAAAGGTGAAGTTTCTCCCAAGCTTTAGTTTTTTAGCAGACTGAAGCAGGTTCTCTTGCAGTATCTCTGTGTATTTTGCTCCATCCATTCTTCCTTCAATTTTAACAAGATGCCCAGTCCCTGCTGATGAAAAGCATCCCCACAGCATGATGCTGCCACCACCATACTTCACTGTAGGGATGGTGTTTCTCGAGGCATGGGCAGTGTTAGGTTTGCGCCCACACAGCTTTGAATTGTGGCCACAAATCTTCATCTTGGTCTCATCAGACCACAAACCTTGTGCCACATCTTAGCTGGGTCACTCTCATGCTTTCTGGCAAACTCCAGATGTGCTTTGATATGGTTCTTTTGAGTAATGGCTTTTTCTAGCCACCCTCCCATACAGGCCAGTATTATGCAGAGCTCTTGATATGGTTGACTGGTGCACCTTCACTCCACTCTCAGCCACTGAACTCTGTAGCTCCTTCAAAGTGATTGTTGGCCTCTCTGTGGCTTCCCTTACTAGTCTCCTTCTTGTTCGGATGCTGAGTTTTGAGGGATGGCCTTGTCTAGGTAGTGCCTGGGTGGTGTGATGCAGCTTCCACTTCCTCACTATTGATCCAACAGTGCACACTGGGATATCCAAACATTTGGGTATTATTCTGTACCCTTTTCCTAATTTATGCATGTCTATTACTTTATCTCTAACTTCCTTAGCATGCTCTTTAGTCTTCATTTTCACACCCTTCCTTCAGATTCACAGTCTGACCAATGGTCATTAAACTGAGGGGGGGTTTTATCCAGAAAATTTGAGCTACTTTAATGTTTCAGAGGAGGTGAGGCCAATTGTAAGCCAATTGTGTCCTCGTTAGGGCAATATTTTTCACCTGAGTAAACTTGGAGCTTCCAGAGCACAGGGGTTGAATACTTATGCAAACAGCATATTTCAGTTATTTTGTTTTCTTAAAAAATATATTCTAACATGAAACCAATGTCACTTTACAGTAATTATTTTGAGGGTCAGTCTTTTTAAATTAAATATTACACAGAACAAAATCTCAATGTATCATTTGTCATTCAGACAAATCTGACAACTTTCAAGGGGGGGGTTGAATACTTTTGTAAACCACTGTATATCTATCTATATGTGTGTGTGTGTTATTTTTTCTGCCCCTGCAAGTGGGCAGGTGGTTTTCTCAGCCCTGTCCATGCTGCCCCCTCTGCGTCTTCCATTTCCCCGAGCCTACCTGCCTTGAATCTCCCCTCCCATGGTGAGGCCAGGAGAAGGAGGCCCATCCCCCCCCCCAGGGTGGAGAATAATCTGTATCAGCAAACGGTTCGGCTGTGGTTTAGGCAAGAGGAAAGCAGGCAGGACTTTAAGAAATCTGCTCCACTTGTTTGTATTTCCAGTTTTCTGCCTCGCCCACCTCCCCTGACATCAGCCACAGCCTCTGCAGGCCTCATCAAGTCTCTGATATCCCTACGAAGGAGTGCTCTCTGGCCCACTGCAGGGGTTGCCAGAGCAGCAGAACCCAATGTCCTCCCTCCGCAGGCTGGGAACACTGCTGAGTGGCAACACCTCCCGCCCAGCCAGGTTCCCAAACTTGCTTCCAGACTCAGGTTGTCTGCACAGGAGCATGTAATGCTACCTGCTGACACTTTTTTAATGAAAAAATAATGGAAGCAAGATGGGATGGTGTTTCTGTGTAACCCCCCACTGCCACCCTTGGCTACACCTGTGTGGGGGTGGGTTCAGAAACAAAAAAAAATGTTGTCTTCCCTTGGTGTGTTAAAGAAAGAACTTGCTTGCCTCTGATGGTTACGTTGTCAACAGACTCTTAGAATGGAGCAAGACAGGGCTGGCCCAGTGGTACTGAAGGTTAAGGCGCTGGATGTCCCACCTCGCTCAACGCCAGGGACCTATGTTCAGGAATGAGCAAGGGATGTTGTGTGTTGGCCGGGGAGGGAGAGGATTGAGTGTCCGAGGGACTGCTCTCCTATCTTTAGGAGGGAGGACTGCTAGCTCTGCCGGAAGATTGCTACCAGGTGGAGGCCTTGAGGCAGTACGGGAGGGGAGGTGCTGTGGGACTCTGTGGCGTGCATGTGCCTCCACACACACACACACACACACACACACACCAGTGTGTGTGTGTCCCCCAGCACGGGACCTTGGAGGAAAATGGAGGTGGGGCAGGCATTCATATAGCCCAGCCCGCTGAACCCTCACCCCCGACTAACACCAGGATGATGACTGCCGAAACCAGATAGTTGTACTTTTTATTTTTTTTGGGGGGGGGCCTCCCTCTCTTGACCCCACCACTTGGTTGGGGAAGCCTTGGGGGTACTCGGGCCAGCTGGTAAGTCCTAGGGCAGTCTGGGACGGTGAGGTTCGGCGGAGAAGGACGGAGGGGTTCCTAGCCTGTCCTGGCCAAAGGAGCATAAATTACAAATGGGAAAAAAAAAATGAACTGAGACTTAATGCAGTAATCATAAATTTTGAAAGCAGATGATGGACATTAACAGAACTTTGAGATGAGACCGATCTGCAAGTGACAAATTTATTCTCATTCTCCATTTTCCTTGCCTGTCACATTCAATACTAAGTGATTTGGATGCAAAGATTTAAACGCACACAGATAACCACATTTTATTTTTCCGGTTAATTTTTATTCTCTGTTGTTACGGAATGTCTGATTGGTATTTTTGAAGGTACTGCATTTATTTCATCCCACATAATCTGAACGGAAGGCATTGTTGCAGACTGCCAAATTCTTTCCCTTCAGTTGTTTACCTCATGTTTTCATCTGCTTGATTAAATCCTAATCCAGGTTGGCATGAGGTGTACGTCCACTCCTAATAGCCTGTCATGTGTAGTTGGACTGTGACTTTTCAGAATAGGATTTCAAGCACTTTTTCATAACACTCCAGAGTGCTTGCCTCACAGTCAGCAGTTAGTGGATGAACAATTAAGAAGTTTTACTGAAGCTGTCTAAATGTTTTAGATAACATGGAGACACGCCTTGATTTTTAGGGAAAGTACTGCTGCTGTGTCTCTCCTTCTGCCAGCAGAGCCCTGCCGTGATGCATAGTATGAATTTGGTTTAGGCCAGAAAGAGTTTGTTTACTTTCAGTCAGTATCCCACAGTACAGGACCACTGGAAAACAAGCATTCAGACAGGGCTGTGTAAACTAATGATTTAACGGCCTCATAAACTCTCTTTGTCACTAATGTTGTTTATTGGTATATATCATCAGATACATAGGGAATATGACATGGCCTTCATGAAAGGGTATTGGTCTGCTGATATCTGGCGGAGCCACGTGTGCGATAGCAGTAGAGCAGTACTCTCAAATGAAGATAAGAATAATATATTAAGCGCTGGCCCAGTGTTGGGTTGGACTGAGGCACTGGGTGCCACACCGTGTACCACGCCGGTAACCCAGCTTCAGGAACAAACAAAGGTCACTCGGTCGCCGCCAGGAAGGAGAATGAAGGCCACAGACAGCTCTTCTCCTTGTGGAGTGGGACAGCAAGTGTCGCTGAGTGGCTGCCACCCAGCAGAGACTAGGAGACGCAGCATGTTGCCTCCTCTCAGAGGGCCGGTCACAGGTGTATGAGTACGTGAAGTGTCTTCATGCCCACGTTAGTGCACATGCACCAACCTCAGGGACAGGGGAGAAGAGCAAGAAGGAAAACCCCCAGATCAGCCGGATGACTTAGGACGCCCGCAGGTCACACATGTGACAACTGAGGCACCACCACCCGGATCTGTGCCTCGGCAGAAACATCTGCCAGCCTTGCTGGGGGATAGGCTATGCGGGAACAGTTTGGTGAAAGTAAGCCCTGGGAGAAGTTGGGGTGATGGGGCTGGGGTTGCCAGCACAAAGGAAGCCAGCTGGGTCAAGAAAACGAAACTGTTCTATGGAAAAACAAGTGTTTATTTTATCATTTTTGGCCAGGAAAGACAGACTAAGCCAGGGTTTGTTTCCAGGTGCGTTCTAGAAGCACAGGGAAGTTAAATGACTTGCTGAAGGTCACAGTATGGAAGTGGTGGCTGTGGGATTCAAGCCCACTTCTCCATGTTTGCAGCTGTATGCTCTTAACCACTGCACTATACTGCCTCCCATATCTTAAGTCAGGTTATATCATATTCGATTTACACATTGGGTATATAGGTGGTTTTGTCATAGAAATGGTAAAAGGTTACATAATCAGTGGCTCAGCATTAGATCCACCAAATATCAGTGTGGTCAAGCAAAAAGTAAATGGCATCATCTCACACGAGTTTGGACATCCAGAACTGATCAGTTGCGCAGTCCTAGCACCCAATATGTCCCTCTTATACAGTACCTTAAACGAGAACTGCACTGAGGCTGGAAACTATTTTTCAGTACTGATTCTAACTGTGTTATCGTTACATCTATACAGGCCTTTTAGAACCTTCAGTGGTTGCTTCTGGTTTACACAGTGATGGTAAGTACCATTTTAGAACTGTAGGAAGTAGCTTTGCCCCTGTCCACCACAGAGTTAATTGGTAGAACTTAAATGCATTGTGGCAACAGTAGAAGAGTAGAACAGGGAAACTACATCAAGCAGTTCTAAAATGGACCTTGTCACCAGTGTATTAACCAGAAACACTCGGTGAATTTTGTAAAAGGCCAGTAAAGATGGAACAATAACAGAATTGGAACCAGTATTTAAAACTTGGCTACTACTGGCAAAAATGACTTACAGGTTCAGCGCAGTTGACCTTTAAGAGACTCATCAGTGACCTTTTAAAGGAAAGCTGTCTTCAAATGGGGCTCTTGCCACTGCAAGGCTAACGCCCCAGTTTAGCTTTTTATACAATAAGCGGCATTTTTCTCGTGCCGCAAAGTACTTTATTTTAACAAGGAAAGGTCCGCTACCCAGAAGTATGGCAGATGCGGGGTTCCATTACTGTAAAGGTGCAGTGTTGCACCTTTACAGTCATTTGAAAACAGCTTTCCTTTAACTTACAATATTAGCAAAAATGTTTATAAACCTGTATGTCCAGTGGCCTGAACTGGTGAAAAATAAACCAAATGTAATCCATTTATAAGATCACAGGAATTAGGAGCATTCTTACAAGATCAGTGTTCATCCGGCCTGTTTTGTTTTTATTTGAAAATGTTACTAGTACCAGCTTTAAAGGAGAAGTCCACCCAAAACTTGAAAAAATATATGTTGTGCAGAGTGTTTTAATTTGTATGTGAAGTTCCACTGTTTTCTTCCCACTGACTGGTATTAGGAGTTTTTCCTAAATTAGCCTGCTAGCTTTAGGGTAGTTTTACGACCCCTGGAGATCTCCATATGAAACAGCTTAATTGTATTCGCTTGTCTACAATGCACCTCTTGTTTCATGTGATGGTGATGTAGCAGAGACCATAAATCTAGCAGAAAGCACTGCTTTACAATCAGTTCACAACGTAGAGATGGCTATATTTTAAAATCTGTAGAATTCAGCTTGGTGACCACCCTCATCGTAAGGTCTTACTGTCCTAAAAAACTTTGCTGCTGGTAATTTTTGTGCAGCTTGTAAAGCTTCCAAGATATTTAGTTTGTTTAGCATGTGTGTGCTGAATGTTGGGTCTCTCTCACATCGCTGTCACATGAGACAAGATGCACTGTGGGAACAAGAAATACAATTAGGCTGTCAGGGTTGAAGATCCCCAGGGGTCGTAAAACTAGCATAAAGCTAGCAGGCTAATTTAGGAAAAACTCCTAATACCAGTCAGAGTGAAGGAAACACTAGAACGTCACATACAAATTAAAACACTCTGCACAACATCTATTTTTTCAAGTTTTGGGTGGCCTTCTCCTTTAAGCACAAATATGTAAACACACGTCTAAATAATGTCTGTTTATGGAATTTCCAAATTATTTTTATAAGCCTTAATTACATACCTTTTTGAAAAATACACGCATTGTAGTTCTAGTTAATAAAATACATGCACTGTAGTTCTTACAATAAAATTAGTACCAATGAGCATTGAACAGCATAGGATTATAAGATGCAATTTTAGAAACATATGAATTTAGAAAAGAAAGAAAATCACCGACTCAACAAGTTTGTTCCGTAGCCAACTCTGTGAGAATACCCTGTCATAGGGCAGCCCTGAAGGCTGAGTGTACTGCCACGCAGATGGCCGGAGTTTGGGAGTGGCCTCTAGTTATTGCATTGGGAGCAAGGCCACAGACAGCTGCTGGGGACAGCGCACCTTGACCATGGAGGGTTGACGGTGGGTTCCGGCATTGTAGCGACCCCTGCGGTAAGCCAGGGGAGCTTACTGCTCTGCAGGTTCATGCTGTGTCATTGAGCCTGCAGGGCATGTCCCATGCCAAAAGGAGAAGATGGAGAAAACAAGGGCAGAAAATATCCCTGCTGTCCGTATGACAGCAACCGCCTGAACAGGGCATATCCCTGGATGGCAGCAGGGGGGAAGGTGAAAAATGTATATGGAAAAAAGAACGCCATCATCCTTTTATCTTTAAGGCATTCATCTATTAAGCTTGAAGGTGTAAACGGTGTCAGCTGGTGCCACTTGCTCTAGGAGTCTGTTCCGTGCATGCAGCACTCTTCTGTAAAGTAGCATCTCCTGACATTTCCCTTGAATCTTCTTCTTTTGGTGACATTGAGTGTCCTCCTATCCTCTTAGCCTTGTGCATCTTGAAGAGCTGCATGTGTTCTGGTGGGGGTTTGTCACGCCTGAGTCTCTTCTTTTCCATAGACAGCATAACTCCAGTTTTGCCATTTAGTCTCTGTAGCCCAGAACAGCATGGTTTTCGAGCCGGCCATAGCACCATCAAGACTCTTTAGGAATTCACTGGATTCGTACGTAGTGCTCTTGACAAAGGGCTCATTTGTTTGGGTGGCTTTTGTTGACCTATCAAAGGCATTTGACACGGTCCATCATGCCCTCCTCCTTGCACAGCTCTTGGACATAGGGCTAACCTTAGAAACCATAGCATGGTTTTGTAGCTACCTTATCTGCTATCACAGCAAGTAAAGATCAGGGACATCCTATCAGAACGTCGACCAGTCAGATCAGGGGTACCACAAGGATCCATACTCGGTCCGTTACTCTTCAGTGTCTTCCTAAACAACCTCCTGGCTGCTTGCAATAGCTGCATGTTCCTCTACACAGATGATGCGGTTATCTTTACTAGCAACCTCGACCCTGCACTTCTGGAATATGACCTCCAGAGTGGCTTCACAGCGGATGAAAAATGGTTCAAAGAGCAAAAACTGGTCATGAACTATAAAAAGACTAAGACCATGCTCATCATGGCGAAAGCCTTTAGCACCAGGATCGGTATCCTCTACAGGCACAGACGTTGCCTGACCTATGAAGCTCCGCACTTGGCAATTAACAGTTCACTCATCACTTTGATTGACTATGGCCTAGCTGTCTACGGCTCCGCTACTGACACAGCACTCCAACGCCTCTCAACAGCCTTAAACAAAGCCTGCCGCCTGCTCACTAATGCCCCAGAACTCACCCACACCTGTGAGCTTTATGTGTGATTGGGCTGGCTTCAATTCAAGACAGAATACTTTTATCAAACCTGCCTACCCGCAAAAAAGGGTTTGACTAAACTTACTTCCTCAAGGAGTTCTGAGCCTTCTATCACCACCTATACATGCCAGGCACACCAGGAGCTAGCCTACACAAGTATTCCATGTGCCCAGGTGCCGCACAACTATGGCTCAGTGATCCTTTGCTCGCCTGGCCCCTCTGTGGACAAATGGTCTACCACCTGACATCGCCGGAGCCACAACCCTTGGTTCCTTTAAGCGAAAACTCTGTCAGCACCTCACAGACAATAGTACCTGTAGGTGCCCCTGCTAGTCTGCACCCACAGCTTTAGTCTGCCTCAGCACTTCCAGCTCCTTGCCTGCCAGGTTAAGTCTTTGCCCAAGCACTTGCCTCCCACCCCCTTTGCCCTAGCACTTGCCTCCCACCCCCTACCCCTTGGCTCTTTTCTTTCCCTCTGCCCTCCCTGTCCCAGCTCCCACTGCCCCTCCCTACCTCACCCTAACAGTCTGCCTCTGCCTTCTGTCTCTCTCTCTCTCTCTCTCTCTCTCTCTCTGTCTTAAGCAGGACACTGGCATACCATGTACAGTGCCTTAGCACAGTTTGTGAGCTACTTGTCATTGCAACCCATGTACTGTTGAATTTTTTGTGCTCTGTATGTATAATTTACTGTAACTATATTGTGTCTTCTTGCGTTACTGTATCTGACGTGGAACCTCTCAATGAGCATACGCTCACAGGTGTCATCCAAGATTTCAATAAATTAAATAAATAAAAATAAAAAAATAAGTAGCCTATGTTTTCCAAGCCTCCAGCAACCTTGATTGCACTCATCTGTACCCTCTCAATTATGGCAAATATATTTCCTTAGATGTAGGAAGAATGCCTGTACACTTATACTCAAGCTGGTGTCTGTCCAGTTACGTGTAGATGGACATGATATCTTTTGATCTGCTAAAGCGTCTCTTGATGCTACATGCTATTGTCAGTAAGAAGCTACACACTTTTCGTTTCTAGTTTAGGATCTGTAGTTTAAGGTCAGAAGGAACCCTCGGTCCATCATGTCTGTTGTCCCCACCCCCGCTTTATAAGCAAGTATGAATAAGTGTGCCGTGCAAACATACAAATGTAAAGGTGTTACCTGCCCCCTCTTGTATTACCTACCCACTCTGTTACCCAGGGTACCCAGCCCTAACTATGCAGCTGTCATGGGGTTTACTGAGAACTTGAACTAGGTATGTTGCAGAAAGGGGTTTTACCCTAGTACCAGTTTTTCCTCAACAAAGTTAAAAAAAAAGTTCAAGCACAAAAATGTCATGCTGGTTCATACAAGACATACACTCAGCTGTGCCTCAGTATGAGGTATGTCCTCTCAGTTTACCCCTCAAAACTGGTCTGTTCCCATCCATCCCTTGCAGAAAAGGTGCTGCCCTCATTGAGAAGGTGCTGTAAACTCTGACATTAAAGCAGAAATTCATAATATTCTATGATGTTAAAGATAAATAAAACTTTGCACAAATATAGGAACTGATTTCCACAGTGTTCTGAGCATAGATCTCCATGTCTGATTATGTGCTCCACATCTGTTTATTTTCAATTTTGACCAGGAAAGGCATACTAAGCTATGAGAGCTTTTTTTCTTTCTAGGTGCATCCTGGGGGGTGGAACATTATGAGGGCTGGTGTCCTACAGTGTTCTACATTTATTTATCTTTTTTACAGTTATTTTCTGTCCTCACTGCCAGCTCGTCCTCTGGAGGGTGCCCCCAGCCCCGCCCCCTGGCGTCTACCGGGTGATGCTGACCCAAACTCCAGGGCTTGCCCCATCGGCAGGGGTCCCCATCCCCCACCGAAGTCCGGATTTAGTGGGCCAATGCTGTGGCTAGCGGGGAGCGGAGCCTGCGAGGTGCCCTCCACCATTGTGCTTGGCAGTGCTTTTTCCTCCTGTTATCCCCAGGAGTCGGGGGTGTGCAATGACACCAGCAGAAGGGAGCCCACATGCGCTCCCTCCAGGTGTCTGCCCCGACTCCTCCCCACCTTGTGGTGCGGCGCCCTGTCCCCCAGCCTCGTCTGGGGGGCGAACAAATGCCGACCACAGGAAAAACCCCCCCTGGAGAAGGAGAGCAGTCCATCAGACACTCAATCCTTCTCCTCCCCGCCGACCCCCGGCAGCCCATGCTCGTTCCCGAACACAGGTCACCAGCGTAGTGCGAGGTAAGGCGCCAGTACCTCAGCTTTCCGTGCCACCAGGCCGGCGAGCAGTGTCCCACATTTGAGTGTCTATGCCCTATATTTCAGTGACAAAAGGCTGAGAGGTATGATGTAAGATACTTAGAATTCAGAGTACAGAACAAATCTGAGTGCTCTAAAATAAAAGAAAAAAAACGACATTACGAAGAGATTATCATTGTACTAGTAAGGCTCAATACATGCTGTAACCTTCCTGTCCAATCAGCTATAATCATACCAAAAGTTAAAATGGACATTCCTGTGCTAAATGGACTGAGTAGCTTTGAATTTAAGCAGGTACTTAGCGTGCTATTGTTAGCTTACAGTGCCCTTACTTCCTGTATAGCATTGTCTGGTGATTGTACTTAATATGAACAGTTTTCTATTGCTTCCTCTGTGCTAATGTCTGCAGGAACAGTGTGGTTCTTCTCGGCACGATAACATTGATGTAACTTGGACCTCTTTTGACTGCCATTGTGTGAAAAAAAATAAACGTTTTTACAAACAACAAAGGAATCTAGCCAAAATGTTTGTATCTAAAGATTAATAAAAATGAGCTATTGGCATTAATTCCTTACTTGTTTTATAGTACCACATGCTTAGACAGTCTGAAGAATTAATCAGTAACTGTAGCAATTTATAGCAGAGTTAGATTATGCTGCATTAAAGCCACATGACATGACGCACACCCACACACACACTCTCACACACACTCACTGTCACATACTCCTTGGCTCAGCATAGTGCTTTTCTGAAACTTTCCCCCTCATCTTTCATTTCTTTTTTTTTAATTTACTTTTTTAAACTTTGTTTAGTAATTTCGCTATAATCAGACAACTTACAGCCATATACCCGTACATGGTATACATATGATATGAGACAGTGCAATTACATCATCACAGTAATCGATAAACAAGTAAGCAAAACCTGTGTAGCCTTTTACAAAAGGAATAGGGGGAACCTGGACAGAGTCCTTGTAATCAAATCCAAAAGTCTTTAATAAGTTGCGAGCCTCTTCAAAGTATTTCCATGAGGGAGAATCAGAAAAGGGAGAATAACGCAATCCATTGATTGGTATTTAAACCTGTTACATATCTATAGTAGGAAGAATACATATAGAAAAAATTGACACCTTAGAGAGACTTCCTTCCCCACAAGTATAGTATGAAACACAGCAACTTGCATTAAGTTAATATTAATAGACAGCGGTTTAACAATAAAATCAAGCTCAAGTCTAAAATAGTATGTAGAACAGTTTATTTATAGCTAAGTTTAGTACAGTTCCAGCGTCTTAATAAATGGCAGGTCTGGCAACCACAGTGCCCTTAGACGTGGGATTAAACATGAGGGAGCACCCAAAATGGCAGGCTTTCCCACGTTTACTGTACAACCTAACCTCCAATATTCATGTACCAAATAGAAGAAAACCATGCTACCCCATCTGTTTCACCCACATAAAATAAAAACAAATAAGTGTAGGGAAAATAGAAATCTTCTTCAGGGACAACACAGAGAGGCAATAGAAAACTGTTAACACTGCATTTTAGTCCAGACCTGCTTCAGTAGGTAGAGGATAAACTCATAGTTCAAGTGTCATCGGAGTCAGAGTGGTGGAGTTCTGAGGTTTCCCAGCATGTTGCAAATTCTTGCTCTATTTTCTTGGTCCACCGGCTCACATCCTGGTGATTAGTGATATGCCAGGATCCCCCCCTCCCCCCGGTATACTACCCTGAGCCAAGCAGGCAGTAAAAACGAATGAATAATACCGAATGCCCATAACCGATGCCGCAAGGCATCAAAACTTTCCCTGTGGCTTAGATCTGAAACGAAAGATCAGGATGAAGTTTAATGTGAGCGCCCCGCTGTTTATCTTCAAAGGATATGCCGCTCGAGCTGCAAGGAGGATAGCGTCATAGATCACTGACCCAGAAGATTTCAACAAAATGGTGTGTGGCTGATAACTGATGTAGCTGCATGAACCCTTGGGTTGGCCCTGTAAGCTTTTTTAAATGAAGACCAGGGAAACCGTTCTTGCACTGTGAGTTTTCCCTGAAGCCAGTCCATCGGAAATGGTAACAGCTGGCTGTTTTCTTTAGTGAGGGAGGCCATGGCAGGTAATGTAGTTACCGCTCTTTTGTCCAACTCTGCTGCTGACCCTGTTAACTTCTGTATAGCCACGTCATGGATCTCCAACTTTTGCAGGGTTTTCTCTGTTTTCGAGCCCATGGCCTGCATGGACTTGAGCATCACTTGCTATGGTGGTTCCGTCATTGTGGTCGGGGTGCAGGCTTCAGTGCTGCCCAAGACTCCCGTGGCCTTGCTGCCGTTAGGTGACAAATCTTTAGACAGCTCCTACTGCTGTACTTTCGAGCGGCCCATGCTAAATGTGGTATCTGCTGATTCAGGAAGTTGCACTGGAACGAGTTCAAGTGTGGAACTGTTGAAAATATGCTTTTATTTAATTTTTTATTCAATATTGCCACCTTGTGGGAGAGAGCTCCTGTGGAGTGCTTCCCACCTGGAATATGCCCCCCAAAAAAAAAAAAAATCTTTGCATTTCTGTACAGAAAATATTATGGAGCAGAAGGTAGACATGGAAGGAATACTGGCATTCTGTTAGTCTTCTGATTTCTGCCCTAGACAAAATCAGTATGTTACTGATTTTAGTACCAGGGTAAATGTAAGAAACTAGCCACCTTAAATCCTCCAAACATGTGTGATTACATGTAACCAATTTTATTATATAAATATATTCATATGTACTATAGTGGCACTCTCGCCACACTATACTTGGGTTTCACAGCAACAAGGAAAGGCTGTTGCCGGGCATGCGGTGCCTTCAGTGCACAGAGACTAGCAAAACAACAAAGACAACCAGCCACTTGCCACATGGCAAAAAGCTGCAAAGGATACAGGCTTCAGTTTGAAAACTCCTTTATTGTAGGGAGTAAATGGAGGAGCTTCCACCAACACGTAGGGCTCAGGAAGCCCATTCTTGGTCCCAGCAAACAACTCTTCTCCAACGCAAAATTAGTCTAGAAATGAGCCACCTCCCCCCCCCAAAAAAAAAAAATTGAACTGGAAGCTGACACCACAGCACCAAGCGATGGGGGAATTCTCTGGCATGCTAGTGACCTGGGATGTCAGGAGCACAGGCTGGCAGGGAAAGCTTGGAGCATCTGCTAGATGCTGTCTTCCAAGGGGAGAGCTCCTTGCACCACTCTAGTAGCAGCTTCTGGTGGTGGTGTAATGGAGGCATCATAGATGGCCTGGGTGACCACATGCCATCGGGCACCCCCCAAGCAGCCACTAACGTGCACGAGTCAGTAGGGAGGAGGGGCTGGAGAAAAGTGACGTAAATGTTGCACCAACACACCGATGATTGTCATCATAACCCCTTTGCCAGGCGCCCTGCAGCAGGCTGTCGGACGCCCACCAGCCAGCACCCAGTTAGATAAGCTTTCCCTCCTGTATGCCAAGGAAGACCCCTGACAGAGACAGGCCATCATCAAAGGACATCAAGGTGAGGACCTGATCCTCAAATAGACCAGAGGGGGCCCCCCAGCAGGGACGAGCCAGCCCCACAGGTTGCTGGAGATACCGTAGGTTTGATAGGTGCCTGACAACAGCGGGGAATGTTATGCTGTGTGTGTGTGTGTGTGTGTGTGTCTGTCTGTAGGCAGCTGTGGGGCTCAAAGATTTGAGGTGCCGGTGGGCATGAGAGGTGGTATGAAATGAATAAATCCAGCACAGTGAGACCATCTGACATCAGCACTGCTCTGAGTAATCATTCGGTCCATAGGAACAACACACAATCATCAAGAATCACTTCGCTTCTACCTAATGTTGCATTTCCCGTCTTTTGTGGCTTTTTTTGCTACAGTTCTAATTGATGCCTTTATGTAGTTCTTTTGTAAATAGTTTCCATCCTTTTAATAAGATATTTTAAAAACAGGCACACAGTATTTTGTATTAACAGTGCTGGCATAACGTAGTGGTATTGCTCCCTCTCCCTGTTTCATGACAGGTGCCCACTAGTATTCCCTTCCCTCCACATCCCTTTCAAATACTCCCATGTATGCAGTGTTACCCCCTCTTGTCCTTTGCCAAACACATTTTGCTGTCGAGAGGAATCCCTCCTCTCCATTGCATGCCAAACACTCCCTTATGTCAAGTGCCTCCACTCTATCCAGTGCCAAGCATACCATGGTTTCTAGTGGCACCCCCTTTCTGTAACATTCCAAATGCTCCTTAGTATCCATCGGCATCCCCTCTGTCACTCTGTTCCATTCCAAACACTTCCTGGAGTCCAGCAGCACCCCATCCTATGCCTACTGTTCTGATATTCAGTGGTACCCACTCCTTCTCCATGTGCTGTGGCAGCCACTCCCTGATGTACAGCAACACCACTCCATCCAGTGCTAAGCACTCCTGGTGTACAATGGTACCTTTCCCTCCCTCACTCTTTATGTCCAATACTAAGCATTCACTGGTGTCCAGTGATCCCTTCTCCCAGGCGTGGAAATGTCTTTTAAAACTAAGTTGCCCACAGGCAACCGTGACATTAAATCTGGTTGCCTGTCGAACATTTTCTGTTGTCCTGCAGCTTTAAAGCAAATTTTGCCAACAGGTTTTAATGTGATTAATTTTGATGGCTCATGACCCCCCAACTTCATAAATTGTAATAATTATGCATTAACACAAATAAAGCACATTGATCTTGTTTTAGTAATCAAACAGTCATGTCTTAGTCTCGGACAGTAATTCTTATGTTTTTCCTTGCAGATGTGAGTGAAGCTAGCAAGCTGAATGACGAGGCAGTAGGCGAGACTAGGAGAGGGAGGGAGAGAGAGAGAGAGACTATAGTGCCCACGTGTTGCTATTAAGAACTGTCACTGTCACTGAGGAACTAAGAAATCAGAGTAGAATGAATTCTTCAGAACTTGAAGCCTAAACAGTGGAGCTGGTGCTTGAGACAGAGTGGCCACGAATGTGCCTTGTTCCAAGTCAGTCTTCAGGCCAACACAAAATAGCCTCATGTGGTTGGAAATCATCCACACTAGGAGGACCATTCACCTGTATGGACATCAAATCTTTCGGTGTGCCCTGCTGTAGTCTTGTTCTGGAACTAGACTTAATCAAGTTCATCGTAGAACATCCTCATTCAGCAATTGCAGTACTACATGATAATGTGAAAATTAACTCCACCAAAAGTACTGTGTCTTTAATGCTGGTGGTCTAGTTGCTAGAAACTTTGTTAGACAGCTTTGTGGGGTGTCCGACTCCGTAGTGGTATGCAGGTGTATCTTAAGAGGCAACCACTGGCGTATAGTAGTGGCATTTTCCTGTTCTGTAATGACTTCAGCAAAGTGATTTAGGAGACTCTCAAACTGTTCATTTCCATAGTGGACCAGCTGCTTCTTATCAGTGGACCACTGAGTGGGGATCAAGGCACTGAAACCAGGAAAATGGCAGTTACTGCGGTCTACTGAATCTGGCATCCACGTACTCAACAACAGCATCAAACATTTCTTTTTTGGTGGTTCTCAAGTCTTGGTTCTAATGTCCCAGAAAGTTTTACACCTTGAAATTGTCCCTCGTCATTGACTACAAGCTTTCGGATATAGGTCCCAGAATTTTCTTACATACATGAAAGTTCAAGTACTGCCGCTTCTAGTTTATGTAGTACCTCAAATAGAAGCTGTTCATCCCTTTGGAATGTATGAGACAGTTCAGTCACGACAATGGTCAAGTCCGTCATGAAATGTAAAGTCCCAACAAATATTGCAGCCTTGATCTCTTTTAGAATGCCCTTTACCCTGGCTGCATCAGCCCCTAACTCAGTGGCCACCATATTTTCCACAGGACTGTTAGCTTGTAATTTTTACCAGTGCCTTTAACGCCTGTGCCTAAGTAGCAACTCATCACACTTTATGTATTCCGCCAAAATAAGCTAATGCAGGTACAAAAGCATCTGCTGTACTCTGAATTTGGCGGCGTCTTTTCAGACTAAGATGATAACATTTTAAAATATCTTTTAAGATAGGGGTCATCTTTTTTCAGATCAAGAATTGCAAGTTTAAGATTGTGATCTCTCTGCAGTGGACCACAACAACATGAGATTCATGTCTAAATTTAGCATGGCCACCATTTACACAACCCTGTTCACTGTTGCATCATCTAAATTTAGGCCCACCAGTTTGGCTCTTGGTTCCTCTGGGCCAATTCCCACAGTTTGCAAAGTGGATCTTATTCCTCCAGTTACACCATCAGATGCGGCAGACTCCAGGTCCACACGAGCTATCTGAAAATGGTCATTTGTCTCCATCCAGAACAAACCTGACATTCGCTGATTCTTGGTCTGTTACTGATCTCTCAGTATGGCTATCACACATAGAAACGTAGCACCCTGAATGTCCTTAAGATAATTCTGTTTGAGTGCTTTTGCAATTGCCTGTACAAAATATTTTACACCATGGTGTTAAGAGAATTTGAGCCAGTGTTAAGGACATTTTAGCTTTGCAATTTCACAGTTGTTTCAAAATCAATAAAACTAAAATCATGTTTTGCAATGTTAAGCAGACCACAACATTTCTGAATCTCAGTTGCATTTTTCTAACCAGTTTATTCAGGGGAGCTTCTCTGTGACGGAGTGACACTTTTTCTGCTTCAGAACATTTAATGTGAGCAGTTGATTGGTCATGGACATGCAGAAACTCTATTCTAACATACTAAAAGCCAGCAGAATAGACCCAATGGTCTGTCATGTCTGCTCGCAGCCAGCCACCTAGTGGGTGCTCGCTTCCCTGCCCCCCCAAGCCCTCAAGAGGGTCATCCTTGACCTTAGTTTCTCTTTGTACCTATCCCATCCCTTCTTGAAGCCCTCTACTGTGCCTTCCTCCACCAGCCACCCAGGCAGTGCATTCCATGGCTCCACCACCCTCTCAGTGAAATAATGCTTCCTACACTCTCCCCTGTAATTTCTCCCCTCCAGCTTCCACTCATGTCCCCTAGTTGTCCCCCCCCCCCCTTCTTTAGTCTAAACAGCTCCTTGGTTCTGCTCTCAGTTATTCCTTTTACATACTTGAAGACCCCTATCATATCTCCCCTGTCCCTCCTCTCCTCCACTGTGTACAGCCCAAGTTCTTCCAGTCTCTCCTCATAGGACCTCCCCTCCGTGCCCTGAATCATCCTGGTCACTCTCCTCTGGACTCTCTCTAGCAGCGCTATATCCTTCTTCAGATGAGGTCTCCAGAACTGTACACAGTACTCAAGTTGCGGCCTGACCAAGGCATTATATAGAGGGAGGATCACCTCACTCCTCCTGGATGTAATTCCCCTGGCTATGCAGCCCAGTATCATGTTTGCTTTGGCTGCGGTTCTTCTACAATTTTCAGAGCTATTCATTCTGACGTCTACCACCACCACTAGATCCCGCTCACCCAGTGTGGCTTGCAGTGTGACCCCCCCAAGGTGTAAACATGGCACAGGTTTTTGACCCCCAAATGAAGTACCTTACATTTCCCGGCATTAAATTTCAGTCCCCACCTCCTTGACCACCCCTCCAGGGTATCCAGGTCCCCCTGGACTGTTATTCTCGCTTCTTCCCAGTCCACCAGTGCTCCCAGTTTGGAATCGTCTGCATAGAGACTCCGCCTACTCCTAACCCCCTCCGTATATCCGAGACATAGGCATTGAACAGGAGCGGCCCCAATACTGAACCTTGAGGGACCCCACTGATTACCTTCCTGGGGAGGAGACAGTCCCACCGAAAGCCAGTTTTCAACCCACTTGAGCTCCTGTCCTCCCACCCCCATCTCCCCCAGCTTTGTTGTCAGCCCATTATGGGGTACTGAATCAAACACCTTGCTAAAATCCAGGTATAGGATGTCCACCAGCCTTTGTCTGTCCAAGGCCCCGGTCACCCAGTCATAAAACTCTATGAGGTAGGACTGGCATGGTCTCCTCGGAACAAAGCCATACTGTTTATCATCCTGGTTCCCTAACCATTCCAGCTGCCTCCCACTCCTCTCCTTGATAAAGCCCTCCATTACTTTGCCTACCACAGATGTTAGGCTGACAGGCCTATAATTCCCCCATCTCCTCTCTAGACCCCCCCTTTATGGATAAGTACTACATAAGCCACCTTCCAGTCTTGGGGCACCCATCCTGTCCGCAGAGAGGTATTAAAGAGTGCAGCCAGTGGAGCTGCCAGCTCCTCCGCCAATTCCTTCACAACCCTCGGATGTAGCCCATCTGGCTCCGGCTCCTTATCAGTTTTAGCTCCCGAAGGGCCTCCCTCACCCTATCCACTGTGATTTCTCCACTTAGCCTCCCCCACCCTTCTGGGCCTGCCCTGCCTGTACCCTAGTCTCTTTCTGTCCTCTGTCTCAGACTGACCTCTCGCCTTAGCTGGATGCTCTTCCCTCCCATCAGCCTGTAGGGATCCCCAGTCCCCATCTGCAAAGATTGAGGCAAAGTAATCGTTTAGCACCTCTGCCTGTTCCCCTGCTTCCTGAGCCAATCTCCCCATACTTTTAATCGTGTTGATCTGCGTCTTCTGCTTTGCTTCTCTCTTATGTATCTATAGAATTCCCGGATATCCCTTGCCAGGTTTTGCTCCATCCTGCCTTGCTGCCTCCACCTGGTGACCCCTCCTGGCAATAGTTCATACCTCATGCCCTGTCCCCCTTGAACATTTAAAATGTGCTTAGGCAGCCTTTTTATCCCTCACTGCCTCCTGCACCTCCCTAGTCCACCAACATGGCTTGCTGGTTCTACCATGCTTTTGCCTTAATTTTGTACAGTACTTAGTAGCCTGTTGCACCCCATTTTTAATGGTCTTCCACAAGCTTCCAGCATCCATGTCCAGCCTAATCTTGTCCAACCTCTCCCTTAGAATCCTACCCATGCCCACGAAATCCTCTCCCCTGAAGTCTACCACTACTGTGTTAGTGCGGTTTTCCTCACCCCCTGTATACAGCAGAAAAAAAGACCGTGGCATGGTCACCACCCCCCAGTGGACTGCACACCTCCAGGCCCCTTAACTGGTCACTGGCTGCTAGGACAACATCCAATATCCGACCCTCTCTAGTAGGTTCCCCCATCTGTTGGACCAGGAAGGCATCCTGAAGAATATCCATCAGTCACTGTTCCCTGGCTACAGAGGATGCCATGGTGTCCTTGTCTGCTCCCGGCATATTGAGGTCACCCATGACCACCACCCTAGCCTTACCAAGATCACAATGACCCTTGATGTTCTCAGCCAGTTTATCATCCAGAGCCACCTCAATTGCAAAAGGTAAAACACTGAAGCAGAAAGGGACTGTCCTTTTCTGCAAGTTTCCTTTTTTTTTTTTTTTTTTTGCAAGTGCTACACAAGGTTTGTTCCTCTTCATAAGTAACCCAAGGATATTTTTCTTTCCATGACTGCTGGAAACTGTGCTTATGTTTGAATTTATTTATGTATGTATGTATATGTATATATATTTTTGTTGAGTGGGAAGGGAGGACTAGGCAGTTCTGCCTATTTGCAGCCTCATCCCGTGGGAAGAGGGATACAGATGGAAGCCAACTGACATTGAACCAGACATATTAAAGGAGTACTATATTCAGAATTTGCAAAAACATACATTGTGTATAGTGTTTTATTGGTGTGTTTAGTCCTAGTGTGTCCTTTCCTTTGTCGTTCTATTAGAAGTTTTTTGAGTTAGCCTGCTAGTTTTACGGTTTTATGGCCACTGGGGATCTCCGTCTTAGCATGGTTTATTGTTCTTGTTCCTACAATGCCTCCTGTCCCATGTGACAGTGATGTATCCAGGACCATGGACTCAGCAAGCACGGGATTAGAGTCAATTTTACAACAGCAGAGCTGTGATATTAAGTAACTTTATGTATCTGGTGAGCACTAATGGCTACATTTACAGTTTAATACTCGAGGGCTAACTGAGTGGGTTATTCTATAAGAAAATAGCTAGAGTCTTTGCTAATTACAGCATTGATGATGTGAGGTGATTTGTGTGCCTTTTATGGCTGTGTGTGGCTTGAAGAGTTTCATAAGCAGAACAATTACTCCGGCTGGCTAAACCTGAAATACATTTGTAACACAAAAATGTTGACAAGGAGCCATTTAGTGGAGGCCAGAACATCAGGCTTCTACTTCTAGTAATTTCTAAATCAGTGGTCCTGGATGGATCACTGTCACATGGGACAAGAGGCAGTGTAGGAAAAAGAAGAGCAGTAAACCTTGCTAAAATCTACATCTACATCCAGTAGACCTGGGTTTGATTCCCACAACCTCCACTTGCATACTGTGTGACTCTGAGCAAGTCACTTAACCTCCCCAGTGCTCCGAGGTCGCCCCTGAAAACAGGCACTTCGTGTCTAGTGGGCCTTACCTGGTTACCAAAGACTAAAATGAAAAATGAAAATGAAAGATGGAGATCCCCAGAGGCCATAAAACTACCATATAACTAGCAGGCAAATTTAGAAGAAAACTCTTAATAGCAAACAAAGAGAAGGACACACTAGGACTACACACACAAATCCAAACACTCTGCACAACATATGGTTTTGCAGATTTTGACTGTAGTACTCCTTTACGTTGTTGATGGTATTCTTTTAGTGAATGGGGGACATTTGGCTAGGACACCAGGGAAATTACCCTGCTTTTTTTTTTTTTGAGAAGTGCCATGGGAGCTTTAATGTCCACCTGAACAACCACCAGAACAGGCACAGGACCGCGGTTTAATGTCTCACCCAAAAGACAGCACCTCAGGAGTGCAGCACCCACCCCACTCCAGTGCTCCACTACAGTGTTAATATTGGGATTTAGCAGCAGTGCTGGATAATCAGGAAATGATTATCAAAATTCTGCTTTTTTGGCTTGAAGCATGCAGCCATAATTCCAGATTCCATATCTGTAAATATTTTTGCTAGCGATCTTTAGTTTTTAGATATTGAAAATGTATTTTCAGGCTGGCCCGGTGGCGCAGAGGGCTGAGGCACTGGACGTCTCACCTAGCGGCACGCTGGCAACCCGGGTTCAGGAGCGAGCCTGGGTCATCAGGGGTCGGGTCGGCATGGGGGGGCAGAGTTGGATGGAGCGCCATTAGCAGCGCTTTTGTCCTCTGGGGAGGTGGGGTGGCATTCGCTCATGGCTACCCCTGGTGGAGGCCGAGGGCTGTGCAAGCAGGGGTGCAGGTGATAGACCAATGGGGCGGTTGGTGAGGAGGCTATTCCGGGGCTGTAAGGCATGCGTCCTTCTCCTGGGGTCCCTCGGGGTGGGATGGGGAAAACATGGCTGACCCCAGGATGGCGACCTGCTCTGCAGGCACTGCTCCGGACCGGGCGTAAGGGTAAGCCCCTGTAATTTTGGGACGGTTGGGGAGACGGTCCGAGTAACAGACGTGACGGGAGTAGAATAAAGAAAGATGTGATAAAAAAAAAATAAAATGTATTTCCTTTGTTGAGGATCCACAGCAAATGTGGCTTGTGCCTAATTTGCAGTAGAGCTCTCTCCTCACGTCACATCACGTCTTTTGTTTACTTCTGTGGGACCCTGTACTGCGCATTCCAGCTGTCCCTGTGTAGTACTGGCAGCAGAGGGCTCCAGTTCAATATGGTGGGTGGAAGAAATGTAAACAAAAACAAAGAAGAACGGAGCAATTAGCAGGGTGATAGTACAGCAAAAACAAGAAAGATTGACAGGTTAGTGCTTAACAGAGCACAGGGAACAAACTTGCAAAAGATCTGATTTTTTTTTTTTTGTATTTAGTACTGCTGCTTTAACCCATGGTCCTGATATGGAGATAAAACCCACAGCCTTCTGATCTTACGGCCTCAGAGGCAAGTGTGCAACCTGCTGAGCCACTGACACTGCAAATTTATCATAATCTTTAGCATTCACTTCATTTTTTTGAGCTCAGCATTTATTAGCTGTTGCTGCCCCAGCAGCAGAAGTTGTAGGAGAAATGTCATTTGTACTTGTGCGTGGTGCAGACTGATTGATTAATTACAAGGAACCCAAACAGGGTGTTTGTCAAGCTCTGGCTCCAGACATTTTCAAATAAAATGTATTTATCTTCCAAGAATCAGACTTCACTGTTCATCACTGTTGGGTCTCAGGCCAGAGACACTAGGACCCTGCGGGAGCGTATGCCTATAAAAGTTTTGAAGGAAGGGAGTCCGCGTCGGAGACCGCGCTACCCACGAAGCAGACGTATGAAGTGGCACTCGTGTGCTGGCCAGTAACCAGTGCCTGCCCACTATCCTCCTCAGTTCTGTTCTTCCCGCTGTCAAGGAAGGTACTTCATGGGAGCATTCTGCCATTTTCTGCTATGTCACTGGTTCTGTTAGTCGCCACTAGCGCGACACCGTTGTATGTGTATGACCTTTCATCACCACCTTTCCTTCCTTCCCCCCCCGGGATGGCACTGAGCTCTGTGTTTGCTTATTTTAATTTTCCATCAAGTCGATCGTGCCCAGTTCTCAGGGGCCTAAGACGCTGAAGAAAATCAGAAAGAAAATGGATCCCCCCCCCACCCCATGTGTTGGTGCCCCTGTGGGAGAAATATGCCTGTTCGGGACCACCATGATCGATGTTGGACCTGCCTCACATCAAACTACGACATGGATTGTTGCAATGACTGCTTTTCCATGGACCTTGGCACCCTTGAAATCTGCGCAATGAGGTGGGGACGGGACCCCCAACACACCTTCAGAGGCAGGTGTTGTAGATGAGATTCAAAGGTAAGGTCCCTGGGCTTTTCCCCTGAGCCCCTCCTTGGTACTGTACATACCAAAGGAGACCTGGCCTCCACTAGTCCTCGTCTCGCAGAGATGGGAGGCCTGGAGGAGGGGTCTGTGGGACAGCTTGCCCCCCCCAAGGGGCCAGCTGCACACCCCTCCCAGTCCGGTACCCCCTTGGGGGTCCAGACGCCACTGGTGGTGGCGTTGAAGCTCTACGCTAAGCTTGCACCAGTATGTCCCGTGAGGCCACAGTCTGGCACCGCTTTGGCTCCTGCCTCTAAGACCAGTGCCAGTGAGAGGGGTGGTGTTACCCGTGCGGCTTTGTTCCCTCTCGCTGCTGTTCGCAGTGCTGGGAGAGGGGAGGTCTCTGGAGCCAGATGGCCATTGGAGATCTTCTAGATCTCATCATTCAAGCGGCCGGGATGACCTGGAGGGTGAGGACTGGGATGATCCTGATTGGCTTCCCGGTTCAGGTGAGGACAGAGACCTCTCTTGGCATAACCCTTGGCCTTCTGTGTCCGTGGTGTCATCTGGGGGTCCTTCTTGTCCTGGTGCCAGTTGTGGCACCACCTCCCCTTTGTCTCACAGTGCTATATGTGCACCGGGATCTTCCCTTGTCAATCTTCACCATTCATTACTGCTTGGTTGCGTGCGGAGTGCGCACCCCCGCAGGATTTTTTTTTTTGTCGGCTCCAACGGCACCGCCTCGAGCGCCGACGCAACGCGCCATGTGCGAGGGGCGACCGCTAGGTGCCGAGAACTCCTCTCTATCTCAGTTCTGTTTCTCCCCTGCCGAGGCTGCACCTGCTGCGGTAGTTGAAGATTTTCATGCGCTACCAAGACTCCTCATATTCTCCAGGTATATTCGCCGACGCCGCCTCGGTAAGACCGTTTCTTTATTTCGTCGACGGCGCCAGTGCTTTGTTGCTGTTTTGTCTCTTATTTAGTTTGCATCATGCGTCAGGTTCAGGGCAAACGTAAATCGAAGGCGGGCCATGCTCCTATGCGTCGGTGATCCTGTGGCCAGCATTTCTCCGTCACGGATCGGCATGATGTTTGTCTCCGTTGCCTGGGACCCAACCACGATATGGATGCGTGCGACACTTGTTTCTCCATGGACCGTCGTGTCCTCGAAGTCCGCGCGTTCAAGATCGGCAAGGCTCCGACAACCTTCGGGGGACGGCGTTGCTCCAGGGATTCCCAGGTAAGGTCTCTAGGCCCTTCCTCTGGGTCCCCACTCGGGCCTATACGGTCCGTAGAGGAGGAGACTTCCTCATCTTCTGTTGCCGAAGAGGAAGCTTTTCACGTGTCGAGGAACGCCGGTCGCCTCGGGCCAGCGGGAGACACTGCCTCGGCACGCCTCCTCGGAGGTGCAGGCTTCCCCAGTGTCGAGGCCCACGCCTGCTGGGCCTGGCACGGTGGACCCTGGCGACGCCTTCCTGCGCCATTTGGATCGGCGCCGTAATCGAGACGGCGTCACAGGCTGCGCCCCGCTCTGGCGCTCGGTGCCGCCTCATACGCCACGCAGGCCTGGTTCGCCTTCTGGCGCGCCCGGTTGGGTTCCCAGCACCGAGCGGCGCTCGGTGCCCAGCCGGGCGCTTGCGGAGAGCCGGACCAGGCTAGCGCGGGTGCGGGTGGGCCGAGGTCGCCCAGCGCCATTTGCGGCGCCGTTTCACCGGGAACCCCCGGGGTTACTAGTATTGTGGTCCAGCTGATCTCTTCCTCTTCAGAGGCTGATGATTCAGACGTGGACCCGTCCTGGCAACCTGATTCTTTGGAGTCAGGGTCCCCAGTGGCTCGAGGTGCTAGGCGGCCCAGCAGGCCTCTTCCTCTGTCCCTGCTGCTGTCCTCCCCTGAGGTCCCCCGGGCTAGGGGTGGTCTGGGGTCCCTGGGGGGCGATGGAGTGAGGGAGGAGGGAGGGGCTCTCCCTCCTGGGGGGCTCGTGGCAGCTACCGACCCTGGTGCTGCTACAGCCCCTCGGGGTGGGAGATCGCTGGGGTCGAGGAGGAGAGCGCTCTCGGAGTCCGAGGGGTCGAGGGGCAGGGTGCAGGTGTCTCTGTCTCTGTCGGCCACCCCTCGGGGGGTGGCTAGGAGCCGTAGCGCTGGGCCCCGCCTTTCCCTCTTGTACCCTGGGGTCCCCTCCGGTGGCGTTGCTGCGGGCTGCCCTTCTGGATCCATGCAGTCCCAGGTTCGTCACAGGGGAGGATCCCCTTCTGGGCTCTTCCAGGCTTCGCATCCCCAGGGTTCCGTTTTGCAACCTGGTCTGTTGTCCGGGATCCCGCCAGCTCGAGCTCCGTTCCCCAGATTTCAGAGCCCTAGCAGAGGACAGTTGCCGCTGCGTAGGTGCCCATCTCCCATTCCTCTGCAGCCACCCCCCGCTCTTCCAGGCCATGTCGATCCAACGGGCCCGTTATCCTGGGAGCAGTTCAGAGGTTCTGCGGGCGCCTTCCCCTCATATGTCAGGTGTATGAATGAGCAGGTCTTTCGCCTATCCCCACCGCCACAAGAATCCTCTGGACACTCAGGCTCTCCATCATCCTCGTCTCCCTCCTCTGCGGGAGAGGAACCCTCTGCTCATCTCTCCTCCGATGCTGATTTCACTGAATATCAGCGATTCCTTTCGAGGATGGTGAGGGATCTTCGAATCTTCTACGTTAGGCAAGACAGTACCGAATGGGAGACACGTGAATTCCTTGGCGAATTCAGTGCCCAGCACCTGGTGGTACCTTCTTGGCCTAGTCCCTTCCAGGAGGCGTCTATCCGTTCCTGGCAGTCTCCAGCCGCCCTTTCTCCAGCCCCGGCGGACTGCCGACGTAGGTATTGTGCCCTTCGGAATCTTGGGTACTCTCCCCAACCTGTCCTCGGTTTGGTATACCTAGAGACCTCCGGCACGCTCTCGCCATGACACCGTCCACCGACTCGGATTCTCTACAGTTCGACCGTGGGGACTAAGAGTGTTCTCTCCTTCGTGGCGATGTCTTGCATTGCATCTCATCAGGCTCATCACGCTGCCTACAGTAGGCATCTGTGGTCGATGCTCTCTCAGATCTTAGCATCAGTGCCTGATACGGAGCAAACCAGACAAACTATTGCCCTCTCTGCTATAGGCCTGGAGCTGGCAAGACCCAAGCAAGGGCATCTTATGACACCAATGAGGTGGCTTCCAGGCTTGCGGGGACAGTGATCTGCGTTAGACGGACGGCATGGCTTCATCTATCAAGGTTGTCACCCTGGCCTGGCGTGGGGTGATTCGCTCCGCCCGGGACCCGCTCTTTTCCTCCAGAGCTAGGAGACTACTGCAGGGGCTTCCTCCGCCTCCCTCGTCCTTGGGGGCACCTCCTAGCTCTTCTCCCCATAGGCTTCTCTCTAGATTGAGCCCAGGGTCTTCCTTCTGTTTCTCAACGACAGGAGGCTGGGGGTCTTGTTCCTCAGGGTTTCTAACCCCTTTTTATGGGGGGGGTTTGGAACTCACCCAAGCAGTAATGAATGGTGAAGATTGACAAGGGAAGATATGAAAATTACTTACCTACTGTAATTCTTGATCTTCTCTTGTATCTTAACCATTCATTACTGATACCCACCCACCTTCCCCTCAGTGGCCTTGTACTGTGGCGTCTCCCCCTCCCGTCTCGTTCCTCTTCCTCTTTTGGCCTTTATGCCAAAAAAAACCTTCTGTTTTCCATTCTTAGTGAATGGTTCCTTTTTCCTCAGTAAAGAGGAACCGAGCACGGTCTGTACTTTCTCTCATTCTGAGGGAACTCTTTCTGACTGCCCTTAGGGTGCACTTCTAAGTACCTTGATCAGGTTATGCAGTTTCACAGCTTAAGAGACCGTGCCCTGACTCTGCCTCAACAAAAATTTAGAATCCCCCTGGCAGGTATTATCTTAGGCTCATTCTAGCTGCTGCTTTGCACTTGTCAGCCTTGAGCGTCTGCTATTGCCTTGCCTTAGGGAGTCTGATTGAGTTCCCACTCTATCCTTCATACAAAACTGCCTTCAGTAAGGCATAATCTTTCCCCATACACTGCTGTGTTAGCACTTAACAGGGTGCTAAGGGTCATAGTCCCCTTCCTGGGTGGGCGCTCTTCCCGGAACAGGTTCTGCCCGGGCAGTCTATGAGCCCTCAGCTAGGATGTAGGGACTTGGCATGTTGAGAGATCAGAGAATCTGCCCTTATGTGGATCTGTTCAGGTGGTTTGGTTGAACCTCCCCTCAGTCCTAGCAACAGGGATTCTTGCTCCTTTGTTAGTCTCGAGCCTATAAGCCTCTCAACCAATGCTCGATGGGCACTGTTCTCCCTCTCAACATGCCTCCTTTTCTTCTTCTTCTTTCTCTTTCCCTCCCTCTGTTCCTCCCCTAGAGCCGCCCCGGAAAGAGCTCCTCGGTCCCTTAGGTAGGGTATATCTCCTCTGTCTGTCCTCTACCGCTTATACCTTTTCAGTTTATATCCTTTCCTTTTCTGTCCCTCGGCCTCTTGCCTCGCTTTTCTTTTTCTTACCCTTTGATTTCCGCTCTCCGCTACCAGAACTGATATAGAGGAGGAGTCTGCGGCACCTAACGGCCACATGACGCAGCACGTCAAAGATTTCGAGGCGCGCCTGCTGGAGCCGACTCAAAAAAAAAAAACTCCGTATGGGTGCGTGCCTCCCGCACTCAACCCAAGCAGTAATGAATGGTGAAGATACAAGAGAAGATCAAGAATTACGGTAGGTACGTAATTTTGGTATGTCTCTGGTGCTGATTCCAGCGTCAGGCGCAGTGGTGGGTTGGTTTCTCACACCGGGGCAATTCTGGTGTTGTTTCCGATGTTGAGGGGGGTTCTGGTGTTGCTCGAAGCACCAGATCCCCCTTGCTCAAGATTTCTGATGCTGTGGATACTTCAATGCCAAGTCCAAGGGGTAAAGCCCTCTCAGGTGAAGTGGGGGTTGGTAGGTCCCAGTCTGTGCTGCACTCCGCATCTAGAGTAGCGGGGGGCTGTAGCAGGAGTCGTACTGTTGACTCAGGTATGCTGACCCCTCCAGAACTGTCTGGGCCTGCAGTAGGTGAGGATAGGGGCCACCCTGTGGGACCTCTATGGCTCCGACCTCCCCACCTGGAGGTTCTCCCCAAGGACACCAACCAGACTGCCCCTGTACGGTTGAGCATGCACGGGTGGACAAGATGCACAGCCCCTCCCTCCAGGGTAGGTCACCTGTTTGCTGTGATAGCCCTGGCAGAGGACCTGGCCTGGTTCTTAATGACCCACCTCCTCCTCCTCCTCTCCCAGGCATTTCTGGTCCTACGGGACCCCTAATCTGGGAGCAGTTCAGGGTTTCTGTGCGTGCCTTCCCAACCTACCTGAGGGCAATGGATTAGGCCATTTTGTGGCCTGAAACCCCAGCACTGCCACTCCCTGAGTCCAGCTCCTCCTGTCCTTCATCCTCCTTCTCTGAGGAAGAGGATTCCTTGGTCAGCCTCTCCTCTGATACGGACTATACCTGTTATCAGCAGTTCCTTTTGGAGATGATGAGGGAGCTGCAATTGTCTCACTTTTCCAGCCACAATCCAGCACGTCTGATGCTGTCCTTCCTCTGGGAGTACAGTCATGACTCCACAGTCATACCACCGTAGCCTCGTCCATTTGTGGAGGCACTGAGAGACATCTGGCTCCGTCACTCTGCACCCTCTCCAGCTCCCGAGGGACATCCAGCACAGTATTGCGCACTCCTGGGATCTCCAGGAGCCATGCCTCACCCCTGTTCTGGGGTCCAGCTCCTGAACACTCCCTCTGAGCATAGGCACCCAGTGCATGACTATCCCCTGGAGTCCTACTAAGCTGAGTTTGACATTTGGGTTCATAGGGTTTTCTCGGCAGTACGCACCATGTTGTGCATTGCTGCACATCAGACACACCAGGTGTCCTATGGTAAGCACCTGTTGGCCATGGTGGGTCAGCTCCTAGTATCCTTGCCAGATTATGAGGCAACCAGGCAGGCAATATGCCTACCTTCTCAAGGTCTGGAGCTGGCAAGACACCAACAAGGTAGCCTCCAGATTAGTGGGAACTGCGGTCTGCTTTAGGCTGATGGGAAGTCTGCGCCTTTCACGGTTGGCATCCTTGGCCGGTGTAGGGTGATTGCCTCACGCTACCACGGGGCCCGCTTTTTCTCCTGTAGGGCCAGGCATGAGTTTGCGAGGCGCTTCCTGCTCCCAGGCTATGGGAGCTTCTGCCTGACCCTGACCAGTCTCGGGCCTCACCACACCCTTGAGGGGCCCTCCCCTCTATTTGTCCCTCACAGGAGGCTGAAGGAACAACCATTTCCCTCAGGGTTTGCCAGCATCACCATTTGGTGGTGGTTTGTTACTCAGATCCAACAGTGATGAATAGTGAAGATTGATTCTTGGAAGATATGAAAATTATGTACTCACATAATTCTTGATCTTCCAGAATATCTTCATCATTTATCACTGCAACCTGCCCACCTTCCTTTCCCCCACAGTGACCAGGGCTTCTGGGCAGTCTCCTCCTTCCCTTCTTCAGCCTTACCCCTTTTGTGTTAAAAAAAAAGGGAAGGTGGCATCAAGGCGAACTGCTTCCAGGAACTTGTTCCCTTTACGCTTTTATGTGGCCTCAATAAAAAAGAAATTGGGGGGATTTTCTTCGGGCAATCACACCTACTCCCTTCCTTGATTTTTCTTTATGCCAAAAATGTTGCTGGAAGGATCCATTCTTGGTCCTTGTCCCCACACACTTCTCTTTTTTTGTTTTCAAAAAAAAAAAAAGTTCAGAGAAAGAGAGAATCTTTTTATTATTTAAGTGGGCTGTTATACCCTTTGTTTCCCCCTTCTCTTCTCCCTTGCTCAAGGGGGATCTATATTTTTTGCTGTTGAACTACCTTTTATGGTCCTTCTGGGGACAAGGCCTTACAGGACAAGCTGGTGTCCCGGGGCTGGGAATGTTCAGTTTTGTAGTCCATTTCCTTTACTAGTTCAGCTTCTCCTGTTGCATTCCACTTCCTCTTCTTATTTTGTGACCTGTTGCACCTCTCTTTCTCTTAGTCCCCTGTTTTTGGGGCTTTTTCTTTAGAGACAGAGAGTTCGAAGGAAGGGAATCCTTTCTTGGGGATCCCTATTCTTTGTCCTAGTGAGGATCCTTTTCTTGGTATTTCTCCCTCATAAAGGTTGCATTTTCTTTCTAAGTTTCTTATATATTTTGGCCTTAGAAACTGTACCTTTTTACGACAGTATTGAGCCCTGGGTCAGCCTTTCAGACCTTCGAAATTGGAGGCTTGCCTCTCCCATATTACATTTTGGTCATATGGGACTCATAATCCTTACCCTTTGTTGTTCTTGTTTCCTCAGATGGCCACCTAGGGTTGGCAATGTTTTTTTTTTTTGCAGGGCTCAAGGGCTCTTGCAGAGTCCAAAAGGAAGCCACGTGACCAACAAGCTCCGGTCTGTGCTGCACTATAAATGGAGGTGGCTTTCCTTCACAACGAAAATATCTAAAGCAGAACAGTAGTGCGCTCAAGGAAATCATTGACAAAGTATATATTTCAAAGTTTGTACTTAGAAATGCTCACAGTTCCATACAGCAGTTTAAAGGCAATTTCAGAAACTTCCTGTTCGTAGCTTCATAGGCTCTTCTACTGTTTCTCAGCTCAGAGAGGTACTCCTTTCCTTGCAACCCACTCCTTAGCTAGTCCTTGACATTCGTGGACCAGGCTCCCTGTTAGGAGTGAGTCAGCTACCCTCAGAGGGTGTCAGACACCTCTTTGTTAAGGCTGCGAGCAAGCCAACTCTTCTGACACTCTTATTTTTCGACCGAGACTTCGGGGTCACCTCTCTCACTCCCTCTCTCTTCTTCCCCTCTCTCTCTCTCTCTCTTTCTGCTTCCCAGTTGTCTTGGTCTTCCTTGACCACTTCTAAGACCCTCCAGCCAGAATCACCTTCTTCTTCTCTGGTCAGTTTTTATTCTTTTGTTCCTTTTATATCCTAGATCCTTTTCTCCATCCCTTGGGCTTCCTTGCTCCAGACCCTCTCTTTTCATACCCTTTCTTCCTCTCATAGGCGAACAGAGCTGAGGAGGCTGGGGGCGTGGCATCTGTTACTGGCCAGTCCACAAGCTCCATGTCATACGTGGGCCTCATGGGCGGTACCGTCTCCGATGTTGGCCCCCTTCCTCCAAAACTTTTAAAAGGCAATGCTCCCACAGGGGTCCCAGTGCCTCTGGCCTAAGACCCAACAGTGATGAATGGTGAAGATGTTCTGGAAGATCAAGAATTACGGTGAGTATGTAATTTTCATTTATTCAGCTTTAGCTGTCTGCATTTTATTTTCTTTAAATATTTTAATATAAGATTTTGCAATGCAGCAACTGAGCAAAATTAGTGTCTGCAGTGCTAAAGAGAGAGGGCAGACTGGCATAACCTAGGACACCACAGAAATAGGGGGTATTGTGTGACTTTTTTTTTAATTTTTTTTATTACTTCAGTTCGACAGGAAAGTATTTAGAGCAGTTTACAATCTGTTTAACACACTGCAGCTACAGACAGTACTCTCCTGCAGCCAGACGGTTTCACGCTGACACACACGGTGTCTGTGAGTCTGTTCTGTAAACCAACTGCCCACCTCAAAGTTTAAAAAAAAAAAAAAAAGTTCACAGCTTTAATGTTGATTTTATTAGTCAAATAATTTGTGTTTCTGTCGCAGACTCGGTTTCCTCCTCCTGGTCCTCACATACTGCCTGTGCCTCTGTCCTAACCCAGGTACTTGGTCTCTGTGACTGCAGTGCAGGGCGTTTTTTAATGCAGCTCAAGCAGCTCTAAGAGCTTGATGGTACAGAGTCCCTCCAGTCCTCACACACTGTCGCTGTCTCCTAACCTTACTTGCTAGTGACTGCAGGACGTTTATTTACAGAAATGTCCAGCTGTAATCAGGCCATGCCTCAGTGTAAGGCATGGCCCGATCTCGCCGCAGTGTTTTAATTTTTAACCTACAGTTGCAGCCATTTAGATTGTATCTGGTTGGTCCTGCCTCCCTCCGCTTGCATTTTGAAGAGCTCGGCATGCCTACAACCACTTGTGGCTGTTCGAGTATTATGTCTGACACGAGAAGCAGCCACCTGCATGTCCAGAAACATCCTGTGGAGCTGTTAACAGCTCTGGTTTCCAAAGTAGATGTCCCGGTGCTATACCGAGACCAGATATAGTCTGGCAGTTGACTACAGTCTAAATATTTCACCAACCGTGAGTTAAAAAAATTAAAACACTTTGCGAAAAAGCTAATCAGGCCATGCCTTAATTCGCGGTATCGACATAGCTGAACGCTTCCTTTAATGCAGTTCAGCAGCTTTTACAAACCCTGGTACCTCCTCTCTCACAAACTGTCTCTGAGTGTCTCCTGTCCTAACTTGATAAAGACTGCGGCAAGACGTTTTATTTGTCAGGCAGTTCTTATGAGACCTTGAATCCCTGCTGTGTCTCACACACAGTCTCTAGTGACTGCAGCAAGACGTGTTATTTGTCAGGCTGCTCTTACAAGGCCTTGAATCCCTGCTGTGTCTCGCACACAGTCTCTGAGTGTCTCCTGTCCTAACTTGCTAGTGACTGCAGGACGTTTTATTTAATGAAGTTCACACAGCTCTTACAAGAACTCAGTGCCTCCTCTCTCACACACAGTCTCTGAAGGTGCATTTACACTACAGAAGCTGTTGCACTTCCAAATGCCCGCACCGCTACCTGCTGCTGTTTACATGCCAGAAATGTGCATCATTTGAGGGTAACTTCCTGCACTTGTGCTGTATTTTTGCCATGGTACACAAAGCTTTCAGATTAGTGGCACGTGTACCGGGGGATGAAAACAGCTAAAAAAAAACAGACATGTTCACTTGGCTGCATTACACTCAACAGTATGTATTGATTGAGAAGACTAATGCAGCCTGGATCTTTGGGGGGGATGAGTAAACTGCCGATGGTGGAGGTAATGGTGGGTCCAGTACCCCGTCTCTGGGTTCCTTTTCCCTAGGTGCATTACCTTGCACTTTTTGGCATTGAATTTGAACAGCCAGACCTTTGACCATCCTTCTGGTTTTTGTAGGTCCTTCTGCATATCCCTTATTCCGTCATCACTGTCCACCCTCCCACACAGTTTTGTGTCGTCTTACGAAGAGACACAGCCTGCCCTGGATTCCTTCACCAGTGTCACTGATGAACATGTTGAAGAGGACCGGACCCGTGACATATCCCTGTGGAACCTCGCTCGTAACCTCCCTTTCCTCTGATTTGACACCACCCTCTGCTGCCTCCCTTCTAGCCAACTACCCACCCAGTTCACTACGGTTTTAGCCACACCCAGGTCCTCTGTCTTTTTGAGCAACCTTTTGTGCATCACCAAATCAGAAGCCTTGCTGAAGTCAAAGTACAATGGATCCACGGTGTGGCCCTTGTCTACTTCCTTGTTCACCCAGTTAAAGAAAAAAATCAGGTTAGTCTGACAAGACCTTGCTGCCACAAAACCGTGTTGTTTGCTATCCTGGAACCTGTTGCTGTCCAAGTAGTTTACGAGGTCCTCTTTAATTAGTGATTCCATCAGCTTCCTCACGATGGGGGTCAGATTGACAGGCCTGTAGTTCCCTGTCTCCCCAACTGTAGCAGTAGAAAGTCTGCCATTCTCCAATCCCTTGGAAAGCCAGTTCTGCTGTTAATTCCCTAAGTATTCTCGGATGCAGCCCATCTGGTCCTGGGACCTTATCTATCTGTGTTTGTAAAATATTTTTATTGAAAAGATAATATGAAGAAAACAAAGAATAGGATGAACAGTGTCCTAACAATTCATGGATGCATACAGAAGTGCATACAGTGTAGTTAACATGTGGTTACAGAATCAAGGGTTAAGGAAAAATTGCAAATGTATAAATAAAGCCACTGCAGTTCCATTCAGTTCCAACACAATTACCACATGGGCTGAAATCGACCGGTAAGATTAGTGGTGTTGAGTGGGCTGATACCAAAAAATAAAAAAAAAAGGGTGCAGGACAGCTGTTAAGGGAAGAGACCCTTCTCCACAGTGGCCTCCAACTTGCTCCAGATCAGAGCAAATCTATGTTCCTTACCAGATATCACTGATTGGGCACTTTCAGTTTTAAGATAGCCTAGCAAGTTTTGTGCCCATTGCTGAATTGTGAGAGGATTTTCAGAAAGACAACACTGCACCAGGGTTTTGCGGGCATTAATGTGCAGGGTAGGGTGAGGTGAAATGTCGTGACCATTATGGGTGACGACCCAAAGACACACCTCAATGCCTGCCCAGCTCTGTAGAGTGGGGGTGGAGTTAGCATCAGTTCAATACTTCACTGCCATTCCTATACTGCATCTGTCTAGCTCCTGCACTTCCACTACTAATGACAGCAAGCAACACTTGGCATTGACAAATGCTTGTTTTTGCTACTTCCCTTACCCCACGACCACCCTCCCTCTGGCTGCACACATTGTTGGCCCCGTTGCCTACCAGCCCGTACCCGCTGCCAACTCCTCCGTCCCCCAGGCTTTTGTCCGTGCTTCGGGAGTCCAGTGTACCCCTGCTGGGGGAAGGCTAGGAAGAGAAGGACGAAATGTTCCACAGCCTCAGAGAGTGCGGGGGCTGTGGGGTGGAGTGGTGTGCTGAAGTGCTTTGTGGCGAGGGGGTAACTTGGAAGTCATCATCCAGCCAGCCAGGTGGGCTTTTTTCTGTTTTCCATGTTGGGGCTCCACTCACCTTCTGCACATGCTTGCAGTCGCTCACAGCATCCTGGGTCTGGGCGTTTTGCAGCATGTGGTCACCCACATCACCAAGAACTCCTCTGCAAAGCCGCCAGGAGCTGCTATTAGTGGCCCCCGGAGTGAAGTGTCCAAAGGATGCTCTGAATCCCTCCCCGCAACCACTTCCATCCATCTGCATTGAGGGTTTACCATACTGGTGACCACACTCATAGGATACTTCCCCAGTGGATTGTGGGGGTCTGGAGGACTGCAGCAGTGGGGTAGAGACATGGTTAATGTCTGCACAATCAGGTAATCTGAACAAACCCTTGTTAAAGCCAATTATAGATTGAGGGTGCGCTCCCGACCTATCGGAGTGCTCCTCGTCCTCCAGGCATGAGACATTCTTATTCTGCGACGATCATTGCATGCACAGATGCCCTGGAAATGGGCACGTTCAGGGACAGTTTTTTTTAATATATTATTGCTTGCGCTTGCTCAGTAATATATCATGACCCCTGGAGCCGCTCATTGCTGGATAAGAGAGGTTTCACTTGCATTCTACTTGAGCCAGAACAGCTCAGCTTCACCATTCTGTTTCAAGCAGAACGCATGTGAAACCACTTTTATCCCGCAATGAGTGGCTCCAAGACACATGTTAATATATAGATCCGAGCAGGGTTTTAACACTGTTTTTGAAACAGTGCTAGACCACGCTTGTAGTGTGGACACAAACTAAACTAGTGACCTAAACCGGTTTAAGCTCTTTAAACCATTTTAAGTACTGTAGTCTGTACAGAGCCTTACTGAGATGTGCATATGAATGTAGGGATTTAGCAGAGACAGCTTGACAATTACGTGATTATTCTCATCACAGAGAGACCTCAGTTTCTGACTTTGAAGTGTGATGATGCTGGAAGTGGGTTGCAGCAGTTGAGAAGGGCACATGAAAAGAATTTGGAGGGAAAAAAGGAACTTGTTTTGTTTAGCTCTTACACTAGTGACCAAGTGGTGAGGCTGAACGAGCATATTTTTATCAACTTAACATAGGCCTGATAGAATGCTATTGTTCTATTCTGGAAACTCTTTTTGCAATGTATGGTAATGCTGCCATGGAGACTGCCCTTTGAAAGAGTGATCTGACATGCATTCTTAGGGTAGAGAACTTTCTGATACACTAACACTGTAAGTGAGACCAGTCATAACCAAAAGAGTGATCTTTGCTGATACAGTCATGTTATTGATGAAGGGCAATCAGTAATGTATTAAAAAAATAAAAAAAAAAACCCACCACCAAACGATCCCATTCCCAGAGCACTTGCATATGAGACACTCTTTAGATAATAAGTGTCTTGCACGCAGGGGAAAGAAGCACTCCCTCGATCTACATTAACTATAAGAGGGGTCTCATGGTTATGGATCTGAAATTCTGAAGTTCTAAGTTCAGTTGACATAGTCTGTTTCCTACACAACATTTTCTCTTAATTTTCTACAAAGTTAAACATTTTTGAATTTAAATTCAACTTCAGTTTTTTACAAACAGAAATCGCAAACATGATTTATATGTTTATATGCACACTTTCTGTGTCCCTTATGGTAACTATAAATCAAGGGAGTGCTCCCAACTAATCAAGGCACTCCCTTCCTCGCTGTGAAGAGTGTCTCACGCGCAGCTGTCCTGGAAATGGGCATGTTCAGGGAAGGTTTTTAAAAGTATTTTAAATATTATTTCTAGGGATGTGGATATGTTGTTCATCCACACTTCTTGGCATTATCCCTTTCCCCTTTAAATCTGCCGGAAGATCTTCAAGCTGGCTCCTCCCACCCACCTGGGTGGTATAACCCTCGGCTCCACCCCATGACACCAGCTCTTCCTTTCCGCTGGAAGATTCAGGTTCCCTCCTTCGTGCTCTCGCATTCTGTAGGCCCTGGCTTCTTAACCTTCGGTTATTCCGAAAATTCGACTTATTTGCGTTAGCAACTGTTGCTTCTTGATTATGGAAGATAAGTCTTCCCCTGGATTTTGCCAGTGCCCATGTGACCAGAAGATGTCGCGTATGGACCCGCATACGTCTACTGTCTTGGTGTCAGCCATGACACCATGACCTGAGAGTTCTGCCTCGCTTTTCAGCCTAACGTCCTTGACGACAGTCTCGCACGCTTTAAATTGGGCAGGCTCAAAAAATGGAACCCACTGGTGAAATCCAAGGAGGCCCGATGGGCGGTTTCCATGGCCGCGGGATCCGCCCAGTAGTTGGACCTCATGCAGGCCTTCGAGGAGGAAGCGGCTCACTCCGCGGAATCTTCCTCTTGGGGCTTCTTCGTTCCACTCAACTTGAGTTCCACTTTCTCAGTTTCCTTCCGAGAGTTGTGCCACTCTCTCCCGACTAAGGGTGAGAGTCCTGCAGGCACGCACTCCTTTTGGTTCCATAAGCGGGAGAGGGATAGGGACCGTCTTCATCTCGATGGAGACGCTACTGGGATCAGGAGAGATCTCAGTCCCAGGAGCCGGTCATTTTGACCTCAGTTCCTTGGCTTCTCGGCTCTGCCAGGCGGGCCAGTTGACCAAAGTTGAGATTGTTCTCTACCTGATCTACCCATTGTCACTAACTCCGGTCGATGACTCCCTCAGTCAGACTTCGGTCCTTTCCTTCCCTGCTGAGGAGACCCAGGCCACTGGGAAACCCACCAAGGAAGTGGCCCTGGCCCCCGGAAGTCTCCGGTCTTAGCGGCGTCTCCCGAGTGACTGAGTCAGCCTGCCCGATCTCGATAGAGGTCTCTGACCCCCTCAACCAACAGGCAGAGGAAGGCGCACAAGCACACCAAAAAGAGGCAACTCCACCAGTCGTCCTCATCCTCCTCAGATGACAAGAGGCGTTGGCGGAAACTGCATCAGTGCTACGAGGACTTCATGTGTCAACAGCTGATTTTGTCCGGGCATAAGCCGACCCCGGCCATTACTTGGCTTTCGCCTCCTTGACTGAAGCCTACTCCTCAGGAACCGATAAAGTCAGTTCCCCCTCACACGGAGACGGCTAAACCCCTTCCAGTTTGGCCTAATCCGGTCTCTCCACCGATTCTGGTGGAACCACCGCCTAAGCAGCCTGTGGGAGGGGCTCCTTCTAAGGAAGCTTGACCGGACACTGGGCTTCCCCGACATCTTTTGGTCACTATCACCCCTGACTGCCCTTGGCGGGTCGAGGGTGACCTGGGCGGTTGACCGCTGTATCCGGACACTTCAAATTTGGATGACACTGGCCTTCATTCTGATCCACGGGACGATGAGTCAGTTGGTGATTTAGTGACGGAAGGCCCTTCATCCTTTCAGGGCATTCTCCACCTCATTTCTGAGTCCACAGGGATGCCCTTGTAACCTATCCAGAAAAAGGCGGAGTACCCTCTCACAGATATCCTCAAGAGAGGGGGGTACCCTGGCGGAAGCCTTTCCTGTGGCCGAAGCCATTGTTGGCCTGGCCCTCGAACTTTGGCAGCACCCTGCCTCCTGTCCAGCTCTGTCTGCCCGGATGGCCCGCGAGTATGCGGTGCCCATGGGGTCCCTCGTGAGGTTCATAGAGCACTGTTTGGTCAAGTGCCTTGTGACTGCCTCTGTGTTCAGATGTACAGGCAGTTCTGCTGATACTGTCAGACCTCCAGAGAAGGAGTCCAAGAAATTGGATCACTCTGCTCGGAAGGTCTATGTGGCCTCTTCCTTAGGCCTCCATCAGGCAAGCTCGGCCATCATCATGGCACACTTCTTTCTTGCCCTTTTGGGGTCCTTGGATGAAGTCCTCCCACACCTACCCGTGGACTTGCAGACCATGGTCAAGCAGGTCCAGGTCCAGGACCAGGGCCATGCTGTTCCTAAGCAGCTCCAGATAGCCCTGGATATTGGGGACTCATGTGTCCATTCATTGGCAGCTGCAGTTGCCTCCTGCTGCAGGGCTTGGCTGAGGCTCTCCTCCTTCTCGGTGGATACCCAGCACAAACTGGCTGATGTACCTTTCCTGGGCACCGATCTCTTTCGCCTAGGTGTGGCCAGTCACCTTCAGCACATCAAGCAGTCCAGTGCCAACTTGGACGCCACTTCTGCTTAGAGTTCTACTGGCCCCAAGAAGAAGGAGCCTTTTTGGCATTCTTCCCCTGCGGCCCAGCAGCAGCAGCCTCAGGCTTGGTGCCCCCGCTTCAAGCCCGGGTCTACCCAGGCCTGTAAAGAAGGTCGAGGTTCGGGCACTGGACCCTCTTCCTCCAAGCCTGCCCAGTGATGGGATAGGGGTTGCCATCCCTATTCCCATCACGCCAGCTCTGGGTCCTCCCAAGGGGGTCCGGCTCCGCCATTTCCTTTCCACATGGTCTGCTGTTACCACGGACAGGTGGGTCTTAGAAGTGGTTGGCAAAGGTCTGCCTCTGGAATTCAAGCAGTCCCCTCCAAGCCGAGCCTGCGCCCCACAGGAGGAGAGAGTATCCGCCCACACTCGGTTGGCTCTCCGAGATTACATTGCTCAGCTCCTCCTAAAGGAGGCAGTAGCTCAAGTGGCAGATCCTCCACCAGACCCAGGGTTCATTTCCAGGTACTTCCTGGTTCCGAAGCGGATGAGGGGTTGGCCCCCCATTCTAGATCTGCACGACCTGAATCAGTATCTCAGGCCAAGTACCTTCAGGATTGTAACTCTGTCTCAGATCATGCCATCCCTGGAGCAAAACACGTGGTTCTGCTCACTGGATCTCCGGGACGCATTCTTTCACGTCCCAATCTGTCCGTCCCACCAGTGGTTCCTCCGTCTCAGAGCAGAGGGAACCCTATACGAGTTCCGCGCCAGCCATTCTGCCTGTCATTGGCCCCACGGATCTTCACCAAATGCATTGCAGTGGTGGCAGCTATCTCAGGCATTGGGGGGGTCAGAATATACCCCTACCTCGATGACTGGCTCTTAGCAGGCTCCACCCAGCAGGAGGTGGAGAGGTTCAGGGACCCGGCCCTCCAGACCTGCTCCCAACTTGGCCTCCTGATCAGCGAGGCCAGGTCGGAACTCATGCCTTCTCAGGTGATGCGTTTCATCAGGGCAGAGCTTGACTCTCGCCGAGCCAGAGCCCAGCTCCCGGCAGACAGGGCGGAGGTTCTCTCTTTCTTTGCCCGATCATTTCTGTTTGGGCAATTGCACACTGCCTGGGATTTTCTGCACCTTGTGGGTTACATGGTGGCCTGCACCTCCATGGTCCATTGGGTGTGGTGGCATATGCGTCCTTTTCAGTGGAGCTGGCCACCAGTGGACTCAGCTCCTAGGTCATCTCGACCAGCTGATCATTGTGACCCAGAAGATGTGGGACGCGCTCCAGTGTTGGACCATCCTAGATCGATTGTAGGAAGGGATCCGGTTTGTTCGCCCCGAGCCAACGGTCGTCCTCATGACTGATGCCTCTCTCATGGGCTGGACAGCCCATATGGGGGACAGCAGGGCCCACGGGTTCTGGACCCCCGAGAAGTCCCGTTACTACATCAACCTGTTGGAGCTCAGAGCAGTCAGACTGGCATTGTCAGCGTTCACTCATCAGCTTCGGGGTCAAGTGGTTCAAGTCCAGAGACAACACCACGACCACGTACTACCTCAACAAGCAGGGTGGCATGCACTCCTGGCTGCTGTGCAGGGAAGCACTCCGCATTTGGACACTCATGAGCAGACTGGAGGTGGATCTCCTAACCGTCCATGTAGCAGGAGAGTCGAATCAACTGGCGGATGCTCTCAGCTGCATAGGCGAGACATCCCACGAGTGGTCTCTCCATCTAGAGGTAACTTACAGCCTGTTCTCCCACTGGGCCAAACCTATGGTGGAGCTGTTTGCCTCCAGGGAAAACACTAAGCTGAGGCTGTTTCATGCCCACCCCCCCTCAGCAGGGCTCACTGCAGGGGGATACCTTCTCAAGGCCGTGGACCCCAGGCCTCTTCTTCACCTTTCCTCCATTTCCCTTGATCCACAGGGTGTTCCTGAAGGTGAGGAGGGACAAGGCGCAGGTGATCGTGGTAGCCCAAGATTGGCTGCGCCACTTCTGGTATAGAGATCTCCTCAGCCTCAGCAACAGGCCCCCGAGGTGGCTTCCAGCATGCCTGGACCTGATCTCAGTCAATCAGGGGAAGGTTCTCCACCCGGACCTTCAATCCTTGCACCTGACAGCCTGGTACCTGAGTGGCTAGAGTTTCAGGCTTTGGGCTTCTACGAGGATATACTCACGGTAGTGGAAGCATCCAGGAAGGAGTCGACCAGGAAGTGTTATACTTTCAAGTGGAAAAGGTTTTCCATTTGTTGTCAGGACACGTACGTGGACTCTCTGTCCTGCGGCTAACATTCTAGACTACCTTTGGTCGCTCTCCAAAGGGGGACTTCGGTTATTGACACTTAGGGTGCACCTAGAAGCCATCTCTGCTTACCAGGCACAGGCCAATCAGCAGATGCTGGCGCAGGAGACAGTGGTCAGGCACTTTTTCAAAGGCCTGGATCACATATCCCCTCTGGTGTGTGAACCTCCACCTCTGTGGGATCTACTGCTGGTCTTGGCACAGCTCATGGGCAAGCCCTAAAATTCTCTTGACTTGCAGATTTTGTAAGAACTTACAGTCTACCGCAGAACTTCAGTGCACACAGAAATTCACTCTTTTGGTGATTTTTATTAATATTTCTGTTTATCCATAGAATCTGGTTCCCTTCTCCTCTTTTTATATCCAAACCCCCCTATACGCTCAGAATGTGATGTTATCATTGCTATAACATCATACATTAGCTAACAAAATGGCTACATTCTGCAACAGAAATGAACAGTCACTTATCTACTACAGCTCCCACTGCCAGAGATGGTGGCACAGCACATCATGCATGGTGATATTTGCTCAACCTGCACTACAGCCTAATACAATTTTCAGTCTTTCATTATTGCGCTAGGGCCAACTTAAACAAAACCTTGTCAATAGCACAGACCTGCTAAGTCCATACCTCACTTTGTGCAAACCTATTTGTTCCTTTAAGGTACAGAGATGCCATCCGGAATGAATAACTGGTAAAATGAATTTAACTGTCATTTTTAAGAAAAATAAAGTAATTATGCCCAGAAAAGTGGGATGTAATAATGTGTAGACCTGTTGAAAGAATAGACCTGTTAAATAAATAATTGCACTGTACACATTTTTGTCAGGGTTATTAATTACATATTGTCATTGGTTGATAGAATCACCTAAAAGTTATGGAGAAATGTTGTGTGCAGGGACAGCTGTTGGGCCAGAGGGTAGCATGCTATGTTTCCGTGCCGGCAACTCAGGTTCAGAGATTAACTCTGGGAGCTAGCTGGGCAGCACAAGGATTGGTGGAACAAATCACTGCTCAGAGCCTGGGAAGGTATGGTGCAGTGTTCTGTCACATGGTGGACACATTGTGATGGACTGGAGAGCTCTATCTCACGATCGGTTCACATGCATATTATGGCCTGATGGTGTTACACAGTGTGTTAGGGTAAGCAGGTTGACATGAAAATTGAGTTTTGCAATAACTCCTCTATTCCATTTTCAATGGGACCTGTATGAATGAGGATGCAAGTTCATGAAAATTAAAAAAAATATACACACACACATGCACACACACACTATCTCTGTCTCTCTCAACCACACACATACACACACACATTTGTATGTATGTTACAGATTGCATATAAATGTATAAGTGATACACAGTGAGAACCTCATGAGTGGTGTAGAAAGCACATACAAATATGTAAGTGATAGACAGTGGAAACCTCATTAATGGGATAGATAGCATGCATATAGAAATACCTTATTTATCACATAAGATCCCCTCTGCATATGTCATTTATGCAACAGGCCAGGACCTTAAGGGAGAGACATTTGTTTTGCCTTTTTAGGCATAAAATTATTTTTATAAGTCTGTTATTTTCTGAACTAGTGTTACTGTGCTTTCCACCATCCTGATTGCTATAACCACTGCCATGAAAGTGAAGTCAGGATGACAAGCTGACACTGTGATGTGGTAGTTTGTTAGTGCCGCAGAACTTCCGCAGAAATTACAAACCACCGCCGCAGAAGTTCTGTGGCAAATGGTAGTCTTGCTGCAGAACTTGGTCCCACTGTGCCACAGAAAAGTAGGGGCCCTGCTCATGGGCAAGCCTTTCGAACCAATGTGCAAGTGTGAGTTGTCACACTTGTCGTGAAAGACCGCCTTCCTGGTGGCTATCACGTCTGCCAAAAGGACAGGGGAGCTCCAGGCGCTCTCGATGGACTCCCCTTATCTGGTCTTCCACAGGGACAAGATTGTCCTTCGCCCCAACCCAAAATTCCTTATGAAGGTGGGGTCAGAGTTTCACCTTAACCAGGTGTTGACTCTGCCGGTGTACTACCTCAGTTACACTTCGGAGGCTGAGCACAGGCTCCATACTTTGGACTTGAGATGAGCTTTTTCCTATTTTAGGGAGAGGATGGTGGAAATTCGGGGAGAGGTTTGCCAGCTATTTGTCACCTACGCTGAAACTGCTTCTGGCAGACCTGCAGTAAAGCGGACGATCGCAAGATGGATTACATCTTGCATAAGTCTATGCTACAAGTTGGCAGGCAAGGAGCCTCCCAGAGGGATAAGAGCTCATTCCATGTGCCATACCGCTGCATGGGTGGCTGCATCCAGGGCCATCCCCATGCAGGAAATCTGTCTGGCTGCTACCTGGAAGTCAACAAACACCTTCATCACCCATTACCACATCAACCTTGAGTCACGCTGGGATGCTGGTTTTGGGGCCTCAGTTCTCCAGTCTCTGTTCCCCCAAGTAAGTATTGAGGAGGTGTGCACCTTGCCTCCCTCCTCCCGGAGAACTGCTAGGAGTCTGCCAATAAGTGTGGATGAACAACATATCCACATCCCTAGAAAAACATTTTCTAGGGACGGGATATGTTATTCAATCCACACTTATTGGCAGGTCTACTTGTCGCTTAAATCTTGCCGGAAGGTCTTCAAGATGGCTCCTCCCACCCACCCGGGTGGTAAAACTCTCAGCTCCACCCCATGACGCCAGATCTTTCTTACTGCTTGGAAGCTCAGGTTCCCTCCTTAATGCTCTGAGTTTTAGGCCTGGATCCACACTTTTCGATTAATCCAAAACTTATTCTCAAATTTACAAGACGTCGGTCTTCTTTTTCCCTCGCGGCTGCAATGGACAAATCGACTTCCGGATTTCGTCGGTGCCCCAGTGGGCAGAAGATGTCCTGGACCGACCCGAGTTTCCAGCAGGTGGCGCTGTCACATGGCAACTTCTTCCAGTAGTCTCCATACCAGGAACCACCCACATGATCTCAGTTCCTGGGCTGTGCCTATAAAAGTGGGTGGTTCCTGGCAGTCTCCGTTCATTTTCCTGCTGGCTTCAGCTTGCACAGCAGCTAGAACAATGTTCTGCAAGCAGTCTTTGATGATAACTGAACCTATACGAACATACCTATGCAGGGTTTTAAATAATTGATTAGCAGTTTTTTTCTTGGGACAATACTAACTGTGCAGAATGTATTTATATAGGTTTTCTAGAAGTGTTATGTTTGGTAAACACAGTGAGGCAAGTGCTATGCATTTTCACAATGTTTTAGAACTTTTATGAGCAAAACGCTAATCAATTTTTAGAGTTAAATAAAACCCTGCTATGGCTTGGGGTGCCTGAGCTTAAAACACAGCACTTTATTTCTGTATTTTGGCCAAGAGCCTCACTCGGTAACCTACAAACAGAGGTTACACATATTATGGAAGAAAAAACTTCTCTGTTACAAACTCGGGGGTTGTTCAAACAGCCCCAGAACCACCGAGTAATCTTCAAGAAACAAAAAAGAGAAGGTAATACCTTCATCGCAAGTCCTGCCTGACCGCAATTCAATGGTCACACATGCTAAACATGTCTCTTCAAAGAGGCACTGTTCATCGATGAGAGACAATCTCCCATCGACGGCAGGCACTTCTACATCATCTTCATCAAAGGGACATAGGAAATCAACCTCTTCACACAAAGGGGAACATTCCCGGTCGACAAGGCATCATTCTTCAACTTCTTTGTCGACAAGACTATATCCATCATTGACGACAGGGATGCCTCAACAGATTCCGTCGACGAGACACACTTTCCCCGTCGATGGAGGTGCTCAGGGGATCATCCTCATCGATGAGGCTGCTTCCCCTGTCGATGGAGCTCACTCTCTTCCCTTCATCGTCGACGGCACTGCCTCCACCATCGACAGAACATGCCTTTCACTGTTCATTGTCACCGAGAGACATTCCACCATCGACGGGGCATGCCTTTCTTTATCCATCATCGACAAGAGGTATTCCACCATTGATGCAACATGCTCGCCATCATCCATCGACGGGAAGCATTCCATCGTCAATGGAGCATACCTTTCCTCATCCATCGTCAACAAGAGGCATTCCATCGTTGACGGAGCATGCGTTTCCTCATCTGTCGTTGATGAGAGGTATCCCACCATCAGTGGAGCATGCTCTTCATTATTCTTCGTCATCAAGGAGCATTCCACCATCGACGGAGCATGCCCTTTATTATCCTTCGTCGATGAGAGATATTCCATTGTCGATGGACCATGCCTTTGATTATTCATCATCAATGGGATGTACTCCACCGTCGATGGAACTTGATTTTCACAGTAAAACAATACATTTAAAGGCATATAGTCCATTAGTAGAGGCTCCTAACAAGACGTTGGCCCATCAAGGCCACACATTTCATTATAAAGACGTCTCAGAATACACTTATCAAGACACATCACCACGAAATGTGGGGTTACATGACAACGAATGTAGGGGCAAACCAGCATCTTTTGCCCGCATGTATAATACTTAAACATCATTTCATAATGTTCAGCCTCCTAAAAGACGTACTGAATCATACTATCAAGAGGTACACATTTTTTTTTTGTGTATACTTTATTTAAGCCAGCAGTACAGAGGAGTCCCATCTAATAGTCAAAAAGTACAAAGCATAGAAGACATATCATCATGAGTAATACAGAAATGATAACTTTTATAATCAAAGACCAACAAATATTCTGCATTATAATGTGAATCACTTGAGCTTGAGAAACTGAGACATGGGCAGGAGTCGTCTGTTTTGATGTAGATATTGTAACATCGTCACTGAACTTACTTTCAAGTGTAATACAGATGTAGAACAAAGTAAAGAACAAGTTCTTGGAACAGCATTACCTACTAAGTTAGGAGTGACCCCTTAAAAGCTTGGAAACCAGGGCTGAGCTAGGGCCTTCTCCACTGGGCACCACATATCTGTAAATTTGCTCAGCTGACCCCTGACCGTGTACTGTATTCTTTCATATTTCATACAGTCCAAGAGGGAGTTGACCCATTCAGATACAGTAGGGATGGTAGCAAGCCTCCAGTGAGTGGCCAGTACCTTCAGACCCATAATGTTACCCAATCTCCACAGGGCCAGATGGGGAATATTCTGTTTTACCCTCTCACTTGGGGGGAGGCCCAACAAGATCTCCTCAGGATCCAGTCTGAGGGGAATTCCCACTAGTCTGGAGAGGATGTCATGGATCCCCCTCCAAAAGTTCTGGACCCATTGGCATTGCCACATCATGTGGTAAAATGTCCCATTATGTACCTGGCATTTAGGGCAAACTGGGGAGTCACCAGAGTTTATTATGTGAGCCAACCAAGGGGTATGATGGGTCCTATGAAGAACATTGTACTGGATAGCCCTAACTCTGTTAACGGAACATCTAGTGTTACCATTCAGTATGGCAGTCCAATCCCCTCCAGTCAATCCATCAGGATATAGGTCAGATTCCCACTTATCTTTTGTTGCCCTCATATGGTCAGGCAATGCCTTTATCAGTAATGTATACGTTCTTCTCAATGGTTTGAAAGTAGGGTCTTCAGATTGTCCCCAGAACATCTCCTCCAGAGGGGGAACAGGACCCGCCCTCACCCTTTATCTCTCTATCAGGGGTTCTATTAAATGTTTTCCTCAGCTTATCATACGGGGAAAATTAGAGCAGCTAAGATTATGGTTTGCCACCATATCTTTAAATGAGCGGAGTTCCCCGTCCCTTAAAACGTGTTGTAATATGAAGACTCCCTTTATAGACCAACTTTTTAATATGGGCCTATCCCAAAAGGACAGTCTTCCTTCCTGTTGCAGTACCGTACGGTTAGAACACTCGGGACAAACCTCCCTTCACCTTGATCATTTCATGAGCCAATTTCTAGGACTTTACCATGGTCCTAGTGCAAGGGTTAGACAGGACACTCAATGAATCCACTCTCCTGCATAGGGCCAAGTTGCCATGGTATAAAGAGGATCCAGCAGACCCCTCCATCCCCACCCAAACCAGCTATCCCATAGGGCTTTTTAACTTGTCTTGAATATGGGCTACCTGAGCCGCCACGCAATAATGCTGCACACTGGGGAGTCTCAAACCACCCTTCTTCTGAGGGAGCCACAAAAGAGACTTTTTAATCCTAGGTCTCTTGTTATTCCAGAGTAGCTGAGTAATAGCTCCCTCTATACTTTTAAAATATTTAAATGGAATTTTCAGAGGCACTGTTTGGAAAAAATATAGGTATTGAGGCAGCACAGACATTTTAATGAGGTTCTCTCTCCCCAAAGGAGTCAACAACAAAGCTTTCCAAGTGGTACAATCATCCTTTATTTTGGATATCAAACATTTCATATTAATTTTTACCAGGGAGGACTGCCCAGATATTTTAATGATTTAGTCGTCTGGACCAGAGTCTGAGCAATAGTAATAGGCGTTCCCTCTCCCCAAGGGGCATCCACTCACACTTACTCCAATTAATTTTATGGCCTGAGAGGGGGCCATATCTCTCAAATAATTGGGTCGGCTCCAACATTGACTCCCGAGGAGAGCTAAGGAGAAGAAGCACGTCATCTGCAAAGAGCGATATCACATGTTGTGTTCTTCCATTGAAACCCCTTAATACAAGCATTAGTTCTGATACTTTGTCCCAAGGCCTCAATTGTGAGAACATAAATTAAAGGGGATAGGGGGCATCCCTGCCTAGTTCCTCTTGTCAAAGCGAAGGGGGAAGGGATTATATCATTTGTAAGGATTTGAGCTCAAGGTGACCAATACAGTGCCTCCAACCATTTCATCATAAGGGGACCAAAACCAAACTTCCGCAAGACGGCCAGCATAAAAGGCCATTCGACACGGTCGAAGGCCTTCTCTGCATCTAATGCCAGAAGGCTTCCCCCAGGCCAATTGTACATGATGTTCAGCACACCTCTGATATTATGTTTAGCCTGCCTGCCTTTCACGAAACCTCCTCGGTCTGGGTGAGCAAGTTGGGGGAGAAGGCGTTCCAACCTAGTCGCGAAACGTTTAGCTAGGATTTTATAATCTGAATTAAGTAGTGATATTGGGCAACACGAGGAGCACTGCAGAGGGTTTTTTCCCACCTTTGGCAAGATTGTGATGGTGGCAAGGCACTGTGAGGGGGGCAATGCACTGTCCTCCAGGGCTTCAGCTATCATATCCAACATCAGTTGCCCCAGCATCCAACATCAATTGCCTCAACTCCTCCCAAAGCAGTTTATAAATTTCAGCTGAATCCCATCAGGTCCTGGGGCCTTCCCTCTCTTAGCTTTCCACACAGCTGCCTTTAATTCGTCCTTGGTGATGGGGGAGTCAAGTCTCTCCAAGTTCTGCATCCCGACCTTAGGTAAGGAAACCTCCTTTAGAAATTCCTCTGGATTAGCCCCCTGCGGAAACTCAGTGGTATACAAATGGGAGTAATAAGTTTTGAAAGCATCATTGATTTTTGAGCTGGTCGTATGTCACCTCTCCCCCCCTCCCCGCCTCTACTCCTAAAATGCTCCTCTCCGCCCTTTGTCTTCTAACCGTGCCTGCCAGCCATTTTCCCGCTTTGTCCCCATCAAAATAAGAGAAGGATTGGGCCAGTCCATTGGCACAGTGGTGGGTTTACCTCGCGGCACCAGCGACGGGTTCAGAGCGGACTGGGGGCCTGGAGGGGCGGCTGGGGATAAGGATAGAGTGCCCATTGGCTGCTCCCTTCTCGGGTGGGGAGTATTGCCTGTCCCGCTGCTCTGCCGCCACCTGGGTGACCACAGGTGTTGGTGTAGCTGGAACAGTCAGTGGGGAAGGGAGGATGCAGACCGAGAGTCGGGAGGAGATTGCACGTCAATATGTGCCTCACCCATTGGCTCTCCTTGCGTGTCTGCATCCTCGGGGGAGGACACCAGAAGACCAGGAGATACCCCGCAGGACTCCCAGTAGACGGAGCTCCTGGCCACGATCCCCAATGCCCCTATCGGCGCCAGTACCAGCCTCTCCCGATGAAATATAGACACGTCGGGGTGTAAGGGCCCACCTGGTACCCGCCTAGGGGGAATATCCAAGGCTCCGTGGGAGGATGGACTACAGTGGTCGCCGGTTAGCAGGAGCGGAGACAAACACGAACAAGGCCATTGGAGACTCCTGAAGAAATGGGATTTCAGCGGCGAGAAGGGGGCATAAAGAGAAAATAAAGAAAATAAAAATAAGAGAAGGATTTAGTAAGGATAAGAGCTCTCTCTGTTTTATGGTTGGAGACGTGGTTCAGCTCACCTTTCAGGGCTTTTAGCTCTGACAACATGGACCTATCCTGCCTGTACGTAAGTTCCCTTCTAACATTTGAATCTGGTGTTCGAGGGATTGTTCCCTTTTGAGACTTTAATAAAAGGCAATATTTTTAATGTTGAATAACACCACAACAAACACTACAACGCTACAGGTGTGTGAACAAAACAACCTCTACCGGTTTCGCACAGTTGGCGTCATCAGGAGGATGACCATTCAAATACACAGACCCTTATATAGCCAGTGAACCCATTAGATTTAAAGTGCCAGTACTAAAATTAACTAAACATGTAACACTCGAGAGATAATCTAAAGAAAAACCCTTCAACATGGAGGCTCTGAGGGTGTTCCTGCCCCCCACTGCAGTATATTTAGGAGCAGGTCATCCCCTCATAATGGATGGTACAGCTTTAACTCAAGTGCTCTTTCTGCGACAGTAAATAATTCAAAGCCCCCATGTATGGCCCCTTAATAATAAATTCAAATAGGCATGTACCCTCACAGCCCAGCTCTCTTCCGCTAGGACAATAGTACACAAGCACGCCAGGACTGTTCTCCTGAGTAGCTGGCTGATATGCTGCCCTCCCTTTTCCCCACATAATCCGTAGTAACCTCAAACAGCACGACCCTGAAGGACATTGAAAGAGGTCTAATGAATACTTCGTGTCCAGAGTCAAAATAAGGTCCCATAGTAAAATATTCAGTTACTGGAAAAAAAAAAAAAAAGAAATGTCCAGTCATTACGGTAACGTTCACCCAGTGTCATCACCAAAAGCTGGTGCCAAAGTAAAACAGACAGGAGAGAAGGGAGCCTCCTAATCCAGCCCTTATAGGCCCCTTGCGGAATTGCGGATCGGAAAATACGTGCCCTCCCCCAACCAGCAGTGGAGAGTACCATTGGGCTAGGCCCTAGTTTCCAAGTCAGTTTGCTTTTTGGCACTCCAAATCTCAGGTGTATTCCAAAGCGGCTGCCGGGTCTGTAAAGGCCTTCATGTTACCTCCCGGTGGTCTAATAATTAAGCAGGCCAAGAGAGCGTAGAAGGACAGTTAATGGAGGGCAACAGGCAGCGAACGTGTACAAATGCCTGCCTCTGTAATTGGAGCTGACGGGTATAGTCGGGATATAAACTCACGCCTGTTGTTCCAAAATAACACCGATCTTCCTTGCTGCATCTAGAACCAGAGCCCTGTCCTGTAACGGAGAAACTTGACGATGATGTGCCTGGGCTTCTGATCCGGGGATGGCTTTGGCCCAGGAGAACGATGCACCCTCTGCATCTCTAAGGTAATATCCTGTGGCAGCTGCAAGGTTGTTTCAAGCCAAGTCTGCAAATATTTAAGGCAGTCTTTCCCCTCCAGTCCCTCAGGGTGGCCTGTTATTCTGATACTACAGCGGCGCTCCCGATTCTCGTGGTCATCTATAGCTTGCTTTAGGAACTCGATCTCTCTGAGGGCTTTGGCTAGATCGGTTGCTTGGGAGTTTGATCTGTCTTCTTGGTCACTAAGACGTTGTTCCGGTTCCCCCAAGTGTCTCTCATGGATTTCAACTTGCTCCGAGGTGGAGTTTACGTCCTGTTGTAGATGCTGAATTTGGGCCGTGACATTGTCAAATACGGCTTCCGTCCTAGTGCCCAAGTCGTAATTGAGGTCCTTTATCAGCCTCGCCAGCTTTTGGTAGCTCTCTGTCATTTTCGCACTAGGTATCGACTCGGAACTATGACTGCAGGTGGTGGCTTCAGTAGGTTGTTGGCCCTTTTCTGGCTGTGTTAGAGGCGAGGGTCTGGAAGGGTGTCTTGCAGATGATTTTTGCTGTGGGGATTTAAAAGGTAGCTTTGATTGTTTTTCTCCCTGATTTCAGTGCGGACAGCATTAGCAAGATATAACGTACTTAGTATAGCTTGTAGATGAAGCATAAAGTCAATTCCAAGAGGGGACTGCAAGGGATGGTAGCAGAGCTCTCAATTCAAGCTGCCATCTCACTCTGATGCTAAGCCACGCCCCAAGAGGTACAAATTGACCCTCGACATACTTCCATTCCACATACACAGGGTTCAGATCCCAATTACATGGTCTTACATTTGTCACAGATACCAAAGGTAGAACTTATTAATAAATAGTTTTACAATGTATCATTGCCTCTGTACCTAGTGCTATTTTCTATATTAGAGCAGTATTTTGTACTCTGTTATACTCTGTACCTGTCCTTATTTATGTATGACGTGGAGCCTTTGCAAATGAGTCTCTGACTCAAAGGGTTGTAATTCCTAGATCTTCAATAACTAAATAAAAAAAAAAAACAATCTATGGGTTTTGATCAGACATCTGATCTACCGACACAACCTTACTCCCAGACTATGTCTCCAACTCCACCTAAACAAGCACGTATGGAGCTAGAACACTCCTCTTCGCTCCCTCGTCATGAACCTACGGAGGCTTACTATTCAGATAGTGAATCTCATAATGTTACAGAACCCTCCAAAGATACATAGTATGAGGGTTCCCCTGATGGATGGGGCATAGATTCCCCTTATTCCATACCATCCTCTTGGGACGAGGATGTGATGCAACCTTTTAAAGTCGCCTCTCCACCTGATGTCCCGTCATTTACCAATATGATAATGCAAATACAAAAGATCATGGGGTTTTCCACAATGAAACAAGATAAATTAAGCAAAGATATGGTGGAATATCTGGATCTCCTGGAACCCATACAGGCGATTCCCCCTTTTATACCGACATTCAAAATTGCGATCACTGAAGCTTGGAGGCATCCTATAGCTGCACATGCCTTGCCACAAAAGGCGGACTGGCTTTATCAAGCCCCATTAGACTACCAATGTTTATCGAGTACACCCACTGTAGATTCAGTGGTTATTACTGCAGCTCATGATTGCACTAATAAACCAAAACATACAAGTATAGTACCCACTGAAAGAGATTCCAGATGCTTTGACCATCCGGGAAAGAAAGTGTTTGCTTTAAGCACCCTGAATATTCGAATACTGAACTATGTGGGACATATGCTGAAATATCAGTGCACAGTGGGTGCTTCTGCATTAAATGTTATTGACAAATTACCCACATCTCCTGAAAAGGAGCAACTAATATCGATGATCAGTACACTTACATCCCTCTCCAGACACCTCCAGAGGTCAGGTTATGATATAGCCAATACTTCGGCTAGGACTTCAGCCACACGCATTACCATACGCCGACAGGCATGGCGTAGACTTTCTGGCCTTGCACCTGACATACAACAAAAAGTGGCAAACGCCCCCTTTTTGGGCGATAAAAGTTGTTTGGACCTGGAGCACAAACCATACTGGATAATCTACAAGCCTCAGGCAGACAATTGAAAACAGTACAGAGCCTATACTATAAGCAACGTCCTCAGTATAATACTCAATCAAGACAGGAAACTGTTATAACCAAAAAGGTACTTTTAGAGGCAAGGAACATACTACAAGAGGTACATCCAATACCTATAGACCTCCACGGGACTGCCCACCCCATGGGGTGGATGCCTCTACCTCTCGATAATTTCCAGCGTTTACCCCAGTCTCCTCACTTTAGGCCTTGGAGACTTTTCAGGGATATTTCTTTACCTTTGACACTGAGGCCTATGCCATGAGGCTCCTACACATCTAGCCACTACAAATTAACAGTGGTTCCCGCCTTATGGTACACATGGCAGCATTTCTTTTTGACATATACTGAATATGAAATTTCTTCGGAGGTGGTACTGTAATGTGTCGTTTTGACCATCACATTGGGATGCCTCCTAGCCTGTTTAGTGGTGAACTTTTAGTCCCAACCTCAAACTGGGTTTCTACTTGATGAAGGGACTTCCCCATCCTATTTATTACATTGTGATAGTATTGGTTGGAGTATGACTGAGTGGTATCCTGCTACCCCTATACAGTAAGGCCAGATAGCTAGGCCTCCAGTACGAATACAATTTACATGTTTATAATGCTTCTTAGAACTTGTACTTCTAAACTGTACAAGGCTACCTCTTATCCTGGTCCTCCCCAGTTGAACATAACTGCTTGGGAATCTCCCAGAAGTAATGACTTACTGCAAGAGACCATTCCATGGAAGATAGAGCAGTTACGTAAAACCTTACCGTAACAGTAGCTCTTCTAGGAATGTCTCTTGCAGTAAGTAGTTTCCTACCCGCCGTCCCCCTGCCATCTGTAACAGAGAAAATACAAATAGGGTGAGGATACTCTGGTACCTCAGTTTCCCTCGGTCCCTCACCAGTGCGAGCTGAAACCGGCAGGGAATGGTGACTGCCAGGAACCACCCACTTTTATAGGCACAGCCCAGGAAGTGAAGTTGTGTGGGTGGTTCCTGGTATGGATACTGCTGGAAGAAGCTGCCGTTTGATAGCACTACCTGCTGGGAACTCCCAGAAGTAATGACGTACTGCAAGAGACATTCCTAGAAGATCTACTATTACAGTAATGTCTTGCGTAACTGATCTTTCTAGGAGTGGTATATGTTGTTCATCCACACGGACCCACCCAACCTCCCCGGCTGTGACGCACACACCTGGCTTCCAGTGGCCTAAGATCTGGTGTCATGAGGCAGAGCCGAGGGTTATACCCCCCGGGTGGGTGGGAGGATCCAGCTTGAAGACCTTCCAGCAGATTTAAAGGGGAAAGGGACAATGCCAAGAAGTGTGGATGAACAACATATACCACTCCTAGAACTACTGTTACAGGTGAGTAACCTGTTTTTATCGATCTCAAGCAATACTGTATTAATACCGCTGCTGAGACCACTTTTATTGTAAGAGTGGACTCGCTTATATTCTAAGGGTGTCAGAACCACTTACCTTTGATAAGCAGTTAGTTATCTTTCCATTAGGATGCACGTGAGACCACTCTTATAACCACAAGAGTGGTCTCGGCAGTGGTATTAACATGCATGAGTTTCTTCTCAAGTCCTTAATGTGCCAGAACTGCTTAGCTTTCCTTCACAGTTCTCTCACCCATAGCACTCGAGAATGCACTTCTGTAACCATGGTATACAGAAACTGTACATATAAACATATAGTTGGGTGATTTTTTTTTTTGTACAGTATTGCTTGTTCCAAGTGTTTGTTTTCTCTTGTGTGGAATTATATTTTGGAAGATTTTCTGTGTTTTCATTTGGTGTGCGTTTTGCGTTATTTTTCCGTCTGTTTGACAGGAGAGCCCCACTGATGCATTTGAATGTTTTGCTTGCAATTAGCAGTGCTTTTTGTTTTGGTTGATGGAGTACTGGTTCCCTTACTTCAATATTATGTTTGATTTTCACTTAGTATTTCTTGGGTTTGTAATGTATGATCTAAAGAGGGGGTTGGGCTTGTTAAATAAGTTTCTCTTGTTTATTTTTTTTGTTGTACATATCAATGCTGGCTTCTCTGCTCTGTCCCTGCTGCCGTCCACCAGCAACCATCTCCCCAGGACTTACATGGCCTCACTTAGTTCCCCACGGATTGCCCCATTAGCGGCGCCTGGAGGGGTTGGTCCCTTCCCCCCCGTGATTCACATTGTGTGGGCCCAGGGTCCTGGCAGTGGTGCAGGTAGGTCAGCAGTGGGCAGAACATTATTAGTATCTGGCACGCCATTTTTCTTACTAGTTTTTTCTCCTGATTCCTCTTGTGGGACACACACGTCCATGCCTGTGTGTGTAAGCATACTCATGGCACTTATCGAAAAGAGTGGGGGAATTTGCCCGGTGTCCTGGCCCAATTTCCCTCATTCACTAAAAATACCACCAACAGCTTAATCTGGTTCAAGGTCAGTTGGCATTCATCTGTATCCCCCTCACCCGGGTCGTGCCTGAAAATAGGCAGGATTTGTCTAGCGCACTTACCCGGTCAATAAAAACTAAATAAATAAATAGCAGAGTCACTGGGCCGGCTGTTTATCTTTTTATTTGCCTTTCTGTGCGTTTGGGTTGGCAGTGTATGATTTTGGTGTAATGTTGTCTGTGAAGGCAGTGCATGTGTGGTAATTTTTGTTATGTGGTTTGAGTAGCAGAATGACCTGTGCCAAAAAGGGATTGCTTGTATGGTAGTTTTTTTTCTGTGTGGTTTGAGTTGCATAATGTCTTTTGACCCTGATAAGTTGTACTGTGGTTAATGCACCCACCTTAGATGGCTTATCTGCTGTGAGGTCCATGTGACAGGGGTTTGACCAGTGAAGAGGAATAGTTAGCCAGGCTGTATTTTATAATGTCATTTTAGCCGCTATCTGAGTGTTATTCCACTTTAAAAAAAAGGTTTTAGTTTTGCTGAGAAAATTTGACTTAATTTGCTTTCTCTGAAGAAGTACGTTATCCCACCCTGTGTGACTTATTTTTCAACCACTCAGGAAGCAGGATTTGACAGAACTTTATAAATATGTTTTCTGGTTACCCCATTCAGCTGACTTTAGTATGCCATTTCAACAACGTCATTTTAAAAGGTACAACTTTTTTTTTATATATATAATTTGCTCTTTATGTGAAGATGTTACTATTTCTGTTTGAGTTTACTGCTTAGGTTGTCCCAGACATCAAAAACTCCAGACAGTGCCTCTAGCAGTAAGCTATTTAATCATCATCTGGGAATTGCCAGTTAGACTAAAAGCCTTGTATAAATGAATGGGCATAGACCACGGAAGGGGAGAACTGGGGCCCTTTAAACAAATGCTTACCCATTTGAACTCCTGCTGACAGTTCTATATTAAAAGCAGACTGTATATTTGGAGCCATTAACGGTATGAAGAAACCAGACTTTGCTGTATCATGAATGCCTCAATTAAAGCTTGAAAACCTTTGAAACCCCATTTATTATATAATTATATATTTATTAAAATTCCACTCCCCAGACTAAGCCCGTGGAGAGAGGTGTCTCATTTACAATGAAGTCTTGTGGAACAGCTGCAGCATCAGTTACACAGAGTACAACCAAGTTACACATAGAGAATTTGTTACAGTGCAGACAGCCGAGTGCGGTAACCGATGTTGCTTAGATAGGCATCCACATTACAAGCCAGTAGGATCATCGGACAGGAAGATCACTGGTGTAGGGAAGGAGGTACTTTATTTTTTTTAACTCTGTTGTATCCATCCTTGGCATCTGCACAAACCTCTTTGCACCTTCACCTATGCCACCTTCTGCCTGACCTCAAAGCTGTTCTTCTTGCGAGACTTCCAGAAATCCCAGGGTGCCTGCATCACACCTGTGGTGTGCCTCCTGCAGTGCCCCCCTTGGTAGGGTCCTGACATTCAGCTGCTGCAGCTGTAAAGTCCCCGTATCTGATTGCTACAACAGAGGCACTCTTGGGAGCAGTATCTGGAGTCCATGAGGAGAGGTCGGCCCAAGTTTTTCACAGTGGGCAGGCAAGTCTTCATCTGCCTTGCAGCCCCATTTGTCCTCACTGTGTGCCCCTCCCAGTGAGAATGAGCCTCCGGTTATTGGTGCTGGCAAGCCTGATGCATATGCGCTCTCCCCTCCTAGCGCAGCCTGCCGGCTTCCAGACCGGCACAGTCATCTCTGGTCACCTAGGTGGTGATAAAGCACCAGGTTGCTCATCCCTCCCTTCCCCGAAGAAGGGCAAAAGGTCTAGTGGAACACTTGATCCTCCTCCCCATGCTGGCCCCCCATGAATCAAGCTCACTTCCAAACTCGGGTTGCCAGCATCATGAATGGCAGCTCTGCTGCTGCACTGACAGGCCTGGCGGTACTATCTTTTGATGTAGCATTTATGTACCATGAGTGAACAAAAAACTGGGGGGGGGGGGATTAAACTACACTCTACATTATAAAGTACTATTATTCAGTCAAGTCTTCCTTGGTGCACGGTGATGCCATAGCGAAGCATGGAATCAATTAAAATGAAAGCCTTATGTTTCGAGTTTTGCACTGCTGACACCTGTGGGGGTTAGTACACAATAATTAGGATGATTACATATGCTGTAGTAGTGGTTGCTGACCCCTTACCATTTGAAGTTTGGAGTCTAGAGTTATAATGTTACTAGAGATGCTTTCTAGTTATGTGATAAGAAACAGGGAGAAATGTGGTCCTTAATTTTTGTTGACCTGGAGAGACTGGCTGGAAAATACTTCCTGTTGTCAGCCTTAATCCAGGGGACAGGAATACAGATGCAAACCGACTGTTATTGAACCAGGTAAAGCTGTAGTTTTTTTTGTGAACCCCAATCTGGCCAGGAAACCAAGGAAATTCCTTTAGTATTTTTATGAAGTGCCACGGGATCTTTAACAGCCACTTGTAAAACCACCAGAACAGGCAAACAGGACCTCGGTGTAATGTCTCATCTGAAAGAAGGCACCTCTGAAAGCACAGTTTCCCTTAAAGTGGAACTGTCATCAACAGGGTTTCTTAATGTCTGAAAGTCCATAAAAAGCCAATGTTAGTGAGCCATTGTATTTATGTGTGAATCTTTGCAGTCCTGAGTCATTCATATGTAAATCAGCCTGTAATTAAGGGCTTTTGGCAGCCATGTGTTTTAGGCTCTTGACAGGAAATGATGTCGCCGAGGAACTTGGCCCTCCATTTACTGTAGGTTAAATAGGAAATCATCTGTTTTATTAAGTGTGTTTTAAGGTGTTATTACAACACTTTCTATATTTATAATAGTTGTTTTGTGTGTGCATTGAAACTAGTGAGTTCTCACCTTTACATTTCAAACTGGTAGTAAAAATAATCCATCTTTAGGATTGCTTTAACCTCTAGGCTATTCTGCCAGCTGATCTTCAAAAACTACACATGTCAAGGCTGACTCTGTGGTGTCAACAGGTATTAGGGCACCATATCAGGATTTCTAAACCCTGGCTGTGTTCATGTCAGTACAGATTTCTGGGGCTGCCACAGCACAGACTTCTGTCTTATTCCGTTCTCGCCCTTACAATTTCGGATGTGAACTCTAGTCTACAAGATGCAAATGTGGCTATGTACCTACTGGCCTGGCATCATGGGGCCAGCCTTGAAATGTGTAGTTTTTGATTAACAGCTGGCAGCATAGCCTAGAGGTGAAAGCAAAGAGCTGTGAACAAGCTTTGTTCATCTTGCAGAATGGGGTTTGATTCCAACATGCTGTGCTTGTATATTGTGTGACCAGAGCAAGTCACTTATCCTCCCTGTGGTCCCAAAACACACTCAGAAACAAGCTGTACTGTAGTTGTGTGTCTTTCCCGGACAAAGACAGTGAAAACAATCTGAGCATGTTGACTTGAAAAGAAAAAAAATTAGGACACCATTAATTGTTTATTAATTGCAAAAACACATAAACGGGCAACATTGTTAAAACATGTATAACCTGAAATGCATTATTAAGAGTATTTTGCCTTTTTTTGATGAAATTTGAAGTATAACAGTTTCTTACTGAAATACTTTGAAGGGAATGGGATTTTCTATCGTAAAGGAAACAAATGAATCTGGTTGATCCTGATGCTCATACCCTTGGAGCGTGTCTTACACGCTGCAGCTCTGCCAATGGACCGCAACTTTCCAGAATGACATTCCCATTGTAATGTAAAAAAAGGGAGAGACAGGCTGTGTGTGTGTGTGTGTGCGTGCCTGCCTGTATGTGCATGTGTGTGTGTGTGTGTCTGTCTCTGAGAGAAGTGCTGCACTAACTGAACTGTGCTGAAAGGGAAAAAATTATCACCATTAATTAAATAAAATAATATATGCGTCGGTGGGTGTAAAAAAAAAAAAAACAGAATTTTGCACACACCCTTGGTGTGGGATGTTTTTATAAACCTCTTGAACTTTGCTCTTGGGGTTAATGTAGCATCCCATACTGTGTGTGTGTGTGTGTTACACACACCCACCCATATATTTTTCTATATTTTAATAATGCAGTTCCGATTGTGCATGTTTTAACAATGTCATCCATCTATGTCTTTTTGCAGTTAATAAACTATTAATGGTGTCCCCTTTTTTTTTTTACAAGTCAAATCTGGATAGAAAGAGCAAAATGTTTTCAGAATCATAACACATGTTCAAATAGTTTTACTGTCTTTGTCCAGGAAAGGCACACAACTGCAGTTTATTTCTGGGTGTGTTTTGGGACCACAGGGGGGTTAAGTGACTTGTTCTGGTCACACATTGTACAAGAAGAGCATGTTGGAAAAAAAACCATTCTGCTGGATGAAAGAAGTGTGTTCACAGCTCTTGGTTTAAACCTCTAGGCTGTACTGCTTGCTGTAAATCAGAACCTGCACATTTCAAGGCTGGTCCCATGACGTCAGGTAAATAAGCATTAATCCACGACGAAGGTGGCATCTAATGGGGAATTAATGCATGGTTGGGACTGTTGTCCTACAATGGGCCAGCCATGCATTAATTCCCCATTAGATGCCACCTTTGGAGTGGCTTAATGTGCTTGTAACATGGCAAGTGCAAAGTACGTTATGTTACAAGTCAGTGGTATGTGGGATATTGGTGACCAGTAGCTTACGATATTGTTTTCTACTATTTCAACTGCTGTTCTACTGTGTACTTTTCAGTATATCTCTATCTCCACCAGGCTCATGCACGCTCTAACTTTACTACCTGTTAATATTGTGCCAGCTACTTTCTGTCATTTTCCTACTAATGATTAAAAAGCACTTTGTGACACATCTTGGCAGACAACATAACTTTCATTCATTTCTACACGGCTGTTTAGACTCGTTTCACTGTTTTGTATTTCTGCTTAACTACTGCATTCTGGAGAGATAACGAATATTTGCATACCTCAGATTTTACTTCATTGCCGATCTGAAGGTATGCAAATATTCATTCTATCACCACAATGTACTGCTTACTAGGAAGTGATACCTGATAGCCCTGCTCGCCATTCATGGAGACATACATCACTCGTAGCATGCTTCTTCAGATCCGTCTACACAACACACTGTGTGACTTGCCTCAGTTTTCCTCACACAATGAAAAACGCTGCTCATCGCCGCGATAGCTCCCTGTACAGTGCCGTACCCATGGCTTTCTTCAGGTCGGAGAGCGAGTGCGCTCAGCATTTTGGTAGTGCATCCACAACGTAAACAGTGATCCACTTTTTCCTGTTGCTCACTCCGGTTCTCGCTGCAAACACTGCTACATTCTGAGGCGGGCATTACTAGTGGATTAATCCCCGCTTCACAATTTACCATGTGTTGTGTTTGCACCAATGCAGTTGCTGGATTCATGTCTGTCTTTTTTAGCCATGTTACAAGTAGTAACATTTGCATCTTGTAGACCTGAGTTCACACCCGAAATTGTAAAACAAAAAGGCTGTAAGAGAGGGAATGGAATAAGAAATAAGTCAGTGCTGTGGGAGCCCCAGAAATCTGTACTGACATGAACACAGCCAGGGTTTAAAAATCCTGATATGGGGCCTCAATACCTGTTGACACCACAGAGCCAGCCTTGAGATGTGTAGTTTTTGAGGATCAGCTGGCAGTATAGCCTAGAGGTTAAAGCAATTCTAACGATGGATTATTATTACTAACAGTTTGAAATGTAAAGGTGATAACTTACTAATTTCAATGCACATACAGAACAATTATTATAAATGTAGAAAGTGTTGTAATAACACCTTAAAACACACTTAATAAAACAGATGATTTCCTATTTAACCTACAGTAAATGGAGGGCCAAGTTCCTCGGCGACATCATTTCCTGTCAGGAGCCTAAAACATATGGCTGCCCCCAGCCCTTAGTTACAGGCTGATTTACATATGAATAACTCAGGACTGCAAAGACTCACACATAAATACAATGGTTCACTCAAATTAGTTTTTTATGGACATTGAGACATTAAGAAACCGTGTTGATGACAATTCCCCATTAACACCATGCTGAGGTATGCATGTACGGTTACTTTTAACCATAGAGAGAGTACCCCATGCAGAGCTCCAGCGCCACTTCCTGCAGCACATGCTGTTCATTGGAGGTCTTCCATCCTACCAGGCCCAACCCTGCTTAGCTTCTGATATTTGTCTGGATCAGATTCCAAGGTTTTAAGGCTGATTAAAATGAATGAAAGATGGAGCTCTTTGTCCAGCCACGTATAGCAGTGGTAATGCTCCCACGTATTGCAGTGGTAATACTACTGCATGCCATCCTGACAACCCTGGTTCATGCCACAAGGCCATGTTGTCAGGTGCCAGCTGGTGAGATGAGGTTCTGGCGTCCATCTCTGATGCCTCAGGAAGGGAGGGAGGGTACCTTTCTGCATGACTGCCCCCGATGGCCCTGGGGAAGGCACGTTGTGCAGGAAGGAATGAGTGGTCCCTCTGGAGTAGCCTTACATCAGCACATATCCACTCACTTGGCAAGTGACATAGAAGTGTTACATGCCTGGAGCAGGGTTGGCAGGGTAATTCCAAACATGGAGAGGGGCTTACCCACCCTTCTGTGGGCCCTGATAGGTGCTTTGCAAGGTTGCTCCCTGACCACCTCCTTGGGTGGAATAAGAGAGGGCATAGTGGGGAAAATACTCCAGCAGCCCCAGGCAGATGTATCCACCCCCCACACACACCACAGTAGGACCCTACTACTCCTCCCATGCCTCACCAGTTCCTTCTTCCCAGACCTCAACTGTCGAGAGAAGTAACTTCCTTCCAGCTTGGGGAACTGGGAGGTCCCACCTGCAGGGGACAAGCTGCGGGTTACTGTTGGGGATTCTGAAGAGGATGTCATGCAGAGGCTGGTGGCAGGTTGGACCATGGGAGGACTCCTGCAATGTGCAAAAAGGGCTTGAGCTGGTGAAAAGTGGATCTAGCAGGTAAAGAGAAGACCTGGGGACAGAAATAGAAAGTAAAAGGAAAAATAAAGAAAGAGGGACTCCAGCCAAGACATGATGCCTCTTCCATTGTTCCCAGAGAACAGCAGTAACAATAGAAAGATTACAGATCTACAGAAATTGGAGGGGTACAGTTAAAGATAACAGATTTCTTTATTTCACAGAAGGAGTTGGTAGAAGGTCTACCGAAGAGCAAGATTCAGAATTTATTCATTTATGTATTTATAAGGGATATGCGGGGGGGTGGAGGGACGAGTGTGTGATAACTCATTTATGTTGTACAGTTGCCAGTGACCTCAAAATAACCTCACTCACAACTGACATAAATGAGTTATCCCCCCCTCCAATATTTGATTTATGCATCAGGGCAGGAGCTTGTGTGGTGGGTTATGCTGACCTGAGGCTTTATTTTTGGTTTTTAATTTAGTAAAGAATGGGGGTCTTTTTTATCATTTGGTGGTGGTTCTGTCTTTTGTGTGGCCTGTTGGTATGGCCGTTGCTAGGGAGTGGCATCATGACGCCAGCGTTGGTGCTACTGTGTAGCAGCTGATTGGTGTTTAAGTTGAGAAGCTGATTTTTTCCCCCCAGGAGAATGGCGGCGCCACTTAGTGAGAGCGGACGTGGTATGTGCAGAGTGCTTGTTCTGAGAGTTTTGATTTTTTTTTTTTTAATTCAAAAAAATTGTGTTACTGCTGTTTCTGGAAGTCGCAGCTGATAATGCAGACTGGAGCGGGATCTGCGTGAGAAACAGCAGGGGAGGGCATTGTTGCAAGGACCGGCTGCATAGCATGCTGGTTAAGAAACCAGAAGCAGAGGCACTGAAAAAAGAAAGGAGCAACAACAACTAGAACACTCTATCCTTGTGTGTGTAGGAAGGGGGTGAGATGGTAAAAGACCAGGGCAGGTTGGCAGCATGGCAGTGAGGCAGGCAGGCAGGTGGGGAGCAGAGGTAAATAAATGTATTACCATAGTGATTACATCATACCCCTTTTATCTAGACAGTGACTCAGAGAAACGGATTTATCACACTCTGTTTAGCCAGACGCCTGTTGCATAAATGTATTTATTTATGATATATTTATTTCAAAAGTTTCCAAGAAAGACATACTGAGCTGAATAGCAACTTGTTTCCAGATACGTCCTGGGGGAGGGGATCCAGTCTGGCTAGGGTGAACTTTGGAGCTGAATTTTCAGGGAATAAGATCAAAGTATCGGCTCATGTACATGACACTCCAAGAAAATATACAACGCTAGCCTGGCCTTGCATAATAGTTCTACCAGACTTCATTTTACTTTTATTAATGCTTCTGGGAACCTTCAGGTGGAGTGTATGCATTCCCAGGCCCATCGTCCCACCTTCTCTCCCCACCGTCCTCTGTTAAGTGAAGGTCAGTTCTGACAGTATTCTGAGGGATTTGGATTCCTATGAGCGAGTCTGGACAGATCCAGGGTCAGTCTAGCCAGGGCCAGTTTTGTGACCTTGAGCAAGTCACTTACCCGCCACTGCTTTTGTCTACCTGGTTGTTGAAAACAGTAGGCACAGGACCCCAGTGTAAGCAACATGTCGCATTTTAGCTGGGCTAAAACTAAATAAATACAGTGTTTAAAAAACGTTAAATGTTGGTTATGTTACTTGGACCTGGCCTATCTTTGTGATGACAAGAAGTTGGTAGAAAATTATTGATAAGTTAAAAAGTAAGAAATTTGGGTCCCCTGGTGGTTCTGGAAAACACACGTCATGCTTCCATGACAGCAACTTGGGTTTGAGAACAGACTCAGGACCCTCCCTGCTGAGGGAAGGATGCTGCTGCAGTGCCTCTCGTGGTGGGCTGGGGAGCTAGGTCTTTCATAAGGAGTAGGTGGGCATACCCACTGACACTGGGTGTGTGCAAGACCATCGGTGTTTGTAGTGATATGGGGGAAGTGGGATGGGCCAGAAGGGAGGAAGAGTGGGGAAGAAGCCTGCCGGCAGTAAGGTTTACAGCTGGCACTTACTGGCCCCACTGCAGTGCCTTCCTCCGATCCATCGCAGTCTGGCAGCTAGTAGTGGATGGCTCTTGGAGGTCACCAGGCAAGATGGACTGGCTGCTGCGGGAAAAGAAACAGATGGCTAAAAACAAAGCCTGCAACATTGAAGGCTGGTCGATATGTCTAGACTAGGCATGGCAGTAGTAAAAGATAACAGCCAGATGGTAAAACTGTTGACTCTGGCTACCCCCCTCATTACAAACTGATGGGTACCACAATCCGAAGTTTCGCTAGCAGACATCACAGTTATGCCAATACAGTAGTGCCTATATAGACGCTTCTCCAAGCTGTACCATAGAGAGGGGGGTCTTCTTCAGTATATGGTACAGGTTAAGGGATAGTTCACTGAAACATCAGCTTATACTAAATAATGTACTAAATGTACCCATCTGTTGTAATGTATACTGATTGCTTGACCTATGTACAGTGTACCACTGGAAAAGGTCAGAAAAATAAATATTTACAAAAAAAGTGAAAGATAACATTGCTTTGCATTATCCCGTAACAAGACAGTTTGGGGAAGACAGTTACCTTTGAAATATTATAAGCCCCCAGGTTGCAACTAGAAATTTGCTCTTTTTGGGCTTTGTTTACTCACATGGTAAATATGTCTCAGCTAAATATACCTTTAGGAAGTGTCTTATTGAACTGAAGTTTCAGTCTGTGGAATTGGCTTTGGTGATTGATAGGGGCAGAAGGGGGTGTCTCTTGCACACATACAGTATTTACAGCTTACAGAGGAAAGAAGCCCATTGGTACATCAAATTCCTCCCTCCCACCAACTCAGTGGGACTAACTACCCTATCAATTGTATAAAAAAAAAGAAAAGTTCTTGGTGAGTCAGAACTTGAAGGGTCTGACAGTATTGCCTAATACAGCCTGCTGTGGAAGTCTGTTCCAAGTGTCACATTAATTCTGTGATGTAGTTCTTGACGTCTTTATTTATTTTTTTATTTATTTATTTAAAGTCTAGGAATTACAACCCTTTGAGTCTGAGACTCATTTGCAAAGGCTCCACGTCTTACATAAATGGATTAGAATACAGTATAACATAGAATATACAATATAGACAACATTACTGGTACAGAAAATGACAGTAACCTACCGAGGTGAAAAAAATAGAATAAACACAATCAATGGAATGACAGCAATTGTGAAGTAATGATGCATTAACATTTAAAGTTTCATCTGCAGTCACAGTGGGAGTTTGACGTTATGTGATTAAGTAACTCATGTTTGTAAGGCCCAAGCCTGGGAATTGATAAGACAGAGTCAGGGATTGAGTTCATCCAGAGTGGTGCCCTGTAGCAAAAGGACCTTTGGCCAGCAGTGGTCTTTACAAAGGGGACACGGAAAGTGGCGGTATCCGAGTGTCTAGTGGAGCGAGCCAGTAGGTTCTTTTGGAGGAACATAAGACAGTCTAGGGGGGGCTAGGCCCAACTGAATTTTTTTGGCCAGTAGGCAGGTCTGATAAACTAGTCTCCCCGGAAAGTTTAGCCATGATGAGCACAGATAGAGGTCACAGGTGTGCGTAAGACAATCACATCCTATGGCCAATCTGCAGGCTTTGTTTAGGGCACGTTTAGCAGCTGGACAGAGCTGTGTCAGAGGCGGCCCGTGAATGGTATGCCGTGGTCTACCAGTGAGAGGATGGAGCTGGAGATAGCTAAGCGAAGAGCCTCCGGAGGTAGACAGGGCCTAAGTCTGTAGAGGAGACCGATTCTTTTGTTAATTTCAGTGCAGGTTGATGCGATATGCTCACGATAGGTGAGGGCAGAGTCTAGAATAACCCCTAGGTATTTAAAATTGGGAACAGGTTCCAGCTTGGTGCCCATCACATTGTGTATAGCTAATTTTTTAGTGCTGTGCTTATGTAGTGGGTGGGCGAATAGCATGACTTTCGTCTTTTTTGTGTTGAGTACAAGCTTGTGTGAGGAAAACCAAGCTTCAATTTGAGTGAAGAGTCCTGCAAGGATTCTTGAAGTAGAAGCGGGGTCAAGGGTGACGACTGAAGATCACCGCTCATCAGCATAAAGGAGAAGACGCCCAGAGGTGGCCTGAGGTAATGAGTTCATGTAAAGTGAGAAAAGGAGTGGACCGAGGATAGATCCTTGAGGGACACCCGATTGGACTGGAAGGTTTGCGGAGAGGGTGTTTCTTATCATCACCTGCTGAGTGCGGCCAGAGAGATAACTGGATTGTGTATTCATAGTGTACAAGTACCGGGATCTCTCTCCCCCCAACCCCCATATTTTCCTTTATCCTCCCCCTGGCGGGCTAGGTGGCTGTATCAGCCCATCCTGGCTTCGCGGCCGTCCCGTCACCCCCCTCCAATCTCTGGTGGACCATTGGTACTAGTTGGGGGAAGGCTTCATCAAGCCCAAACCCCCAGTTTTTCCACTTAGTTTCTCCTCGTTGTACGTGGGAGCCCCAGACAAGGTCGAGCATGTGCGTGGAGGCTCGCGAGCATGGCTTGACCCAAGTGACTCCACTCCTCCCACCCCTGGCCTTGCACCTGGCTGCCCTCTGTCGCTGCACCACCACCATGCATTCACATAGTGGTGGTCAAAGGCTGGGAGAGCTAACGTCCCCCATCCAGGAGAGTAGAGCTGCCAAGCGGCTGCTCAGTCCTCACCCAGCTCCACCTCGGCCAACCCCCAGCAACCCATGCTCATCACTGAACACGGGTCGCTGGTTTGGCAGGTGGTAAGGTGCCAGTGCCTCAGCCCTCCACGCCACTGGGCCGGCCCTTAGAATTGGGATTTTCGATAGATTGTGTTTATGTCGTGCTCTGTGACCAGAAAGCATAAAATGTACTACTACTCTTACTCCTCCTGCTCCTCCTCCTCCGAAAAGGAGAACAAATAAATAATTATTTTGTCATACACTAAAGTTACCCAAGTGACGGGAATGTAAAAATGGCACTGTGTCCATTACAGAGTTAATAAAATAAGAAAGTACTGGTTAACCTAGCAGTAATAATCTGTTAGTTGAAATTATGATGTAGGTTTATAATATATAATTCTCAAAAATAGGATTTCATCCGTCTAGACTTAGCATGTACGGTAGTAGCTACAGCAAGTATTAATCTTGTGTATGGTGACGTCTGTTTTAATTGCAGACAGAATACATGCTGAAGTTCAGTATCAGCTATGAATAACTGCATTAAACGTTCAAGAAGACTGGCTTGAAACCTTATACTGTAGTTACCAAAGTTAATACATATTTTGTTCTACTCTTAGCAGCTTCCAGAAACAGTTATCAGTCACTTCAAGACCTTAATTTGACAACAAGCAACTGAGGAGCCACCCAGTTTATGCAACCAATGCCCTTCTTTCTATAGCTGTGCAGTGAGAATGGAATGAATCTTGCCAAACTACAGTAGTTAGGCTTCAGTGAGATAACATTTTTTTCTGTGTACTTTCTATTTTCTCACACCATTTTGCACAGCCCTGGTCCTGACCCCTCTCAATTTTTCCAAGCCTTCATCTGTCCAGGAACCAATGGTGCCCGCGCCTAAGCACAGAAATCATTATCTCAGTTTTTGGTGCCTCATCCTTTTTTTTGTTTGGTTTGGTTTATTTTTTGTTACTGTTTTTGTGCCCCAGCTCTGGCCAGTCTCCCCATCCTCCAGTGTCCTCAATGCACCCTGCCGTCTCTAGGACGTATCTGCTCTGTTGCCCCACTGTGAGGCCACTGGGCTAGGACCAGGTCCCAGCAGTGACTGGACCTGCGGTATAACAGCGCCTGGTTGTCTCGTGCGAGCCTGTGAGACCCTGAAATAATCCTGCTTCCCCTCTGGGATTTTTTTTTTCTTTCTTCCTTTTTAGTAATATCTTGTTTATTGTTATGAGAAGTGCAACACTGCAGGGACAGCAAGAGCAAGATACAAAGAATAAAAGATTGCAGTGTTACAAATATCTCAGACTGAATTGATAAACAGTACCGAAAACATGATAGGGAGCTGGTACCTTAAATTGACTTTAGCTCTGTACAGATTAGGGAATTTAAAACAGATTAACTGCGTTAAACCGTCTTATGCCCTTCAGATACGGTTTTCATCTGCACTGTAGCACGGTTAAAACCATGCTACAACTGTGCTCTAAACACTGTGCTAAAATCCTGCTTGGAGCAAGGCTTTAGCATGGTTTTAAACAAACAAGGTTACCTTAACCTGTGTTAACAGCAGTGTGGACATGATCAGTGCTGTAACACAGGTTAAGGTAACCTGTCCTGTAACAGAAACAGTTGGTAAACCTACAGGAAGTAATGGTAAAATAGAGCGTACATACAGTATGCCTCGGCTCCAAAAGAGTTCCTGCTATTACAGATGTTACCGGTGTCATTTTTCCTCTGACCCATTTCTGTGACCTATCATGAGTATCTCATCATGCACTGGTGCTGCAGTCATGCTTGGGAACTCACTGGGCAAGCACGTGTCGGAGCAGAGTGTATGCTCCAGCAGCCGTGCTAGGGACCAGGTTGTAAAATATTTTAAAATCTTTGCCTAGTCTGTACTGGGCCTAAAACAAAAAGGGGGGGCAGGAGGGCATCCAAAACTATATAGTATATTCTGAGATATAAACAAAGGATCAGTCTTTTTTTTTTTTTTATTGATTTATTCCCTCCTCGTCTGGCTGGGGGGGTGTTGCCTACGGTTCCCCCTCTACTGTCTGGACACGCGGCACCACACCACTCCCAGTGCTTGTGCTCGACCCCCTCCTCCATTCCTCTCACTGGCTGCTTCATGGCGGGTATGTACCCCACCACTGTGGAAGCCGGGGTCAGGATCTGGGAGGAGCACCCCAAGTCAGAGTGGTGCAGTGCCACTGGGACGGACTTCATCTAAGCCATGAAGGATTTTTCCGTGTACTGGTTCTCCACCCACTGGCATGGGCGTGCAGTGGCATCAGTGATGTTGCCATGCAGCTTCGCTTGCCACTACCGTCGGCAGTCAGGTACCATCCCTACAGCGAACAGCCATATGCACTGACCCCCAGCCACTACCAGGAGCCAGCACAGCCACAGTTGTCCCTCCCCAGAAGAGGAGAGCAGTCCCTGGGACCCTGTCCTCCTTCCCCCAGCTGACCCTCAGACACCCGAGGTCACTCCTGAACCCGGGTCATCAGCGTGGCACAAGGTGTGGCATCCAGCACCTCAACCCTCAGTGCCACCGGGCTGGCAAGGATCAGTCTTGAATTTACAGTCAACCTTTCTTGCTCCATATTTCGTCAAATGTAGGTAATTGATTATTTAACACGTGTAAATTTTTCTAGGCTGTATATGGAGTCTAGCATTGCCTGCCATAGATCTTGGGTTAGTGGTTTCCGTGTCAGCCAAAGGCAAGTGATTACCTTTTTGATTACAGTAAGCAAGAGGAAGGGAAAAAAGCTGTCTGCCTCTTATTTTAGGAGTTGGTTGGAGAGTTAACAGCAGTACTAGGGATGGTGTAAGCAGGCCCAGTACAGAAAATATATGTTCAATTGCGGCTTCCGCTTGTTCCCAGTAGTTTCTAATAGGGGGCAAGCCCAGATACATGGTATTGGTATGCCAGCTGGGTCCCACAGCACTTACAGCATGCACCAAGTTCACTTGCTAGGTAGCTGGATTTGACAGCAGGTGTCCTGAAGAAGTGCATCCTACATTTCCAGGAAGATTCCCGGAGATAAGGTGCCATGATAATTTTATACACTGGGGGTGCATAACGGCCAGGATTTTTCACTTGTTCCTGACCCTCCCTCAGAGTCCGTGGCATTAACACCCATGTGAAAGCACACAGTAGGCATGCACAAACCAGGTGACTCCCCCACCCTTCTACTGACTGCACAGAACTGCGCATGGGGGAGGTACTCCTGCAGAGCTGCAGGCAGTGTTTCACAGGAGAGAGTGATCGTCCTCTGGGATACTCAAGCTTTCTCCCTCTTGCCAATCCTCCAGCACCTGTGCTGGTTCCCAAACCTGGGTCACCTATCATTGTGCCGACAGGCCGGTCCCTTATTGTCCCATACTTGACTTGCCTCCATATGGCAGGCTGTCAGAGAGGAGGGCCTTAACTCATGGGGTGGGGGGTGGATTCTGGTTCTGGGTCCAACAGAAGGAGGAAGAGGCGATGCCTTCCTGAGGAGGTAGTCTGATTGACCCATGTAGACATGGGAAAAGGCATGACTTCATCCCCAGGCAACTCTATAGTTGATTTTATTTTTATTCCCCCCCCCCCCCAAGGCACTGTGGAGCATGTTCTGTGACATGCAGTACTAGCACCCCATCCATGATTCCATGGCAGTGATCTTTACATCTTAATGTCAGGTGCTCAGGTTGAGTCTGAGGCCAGATGATGTTGGGGAGAAAAATTCCTTCTTGCTCAACTGAGGAAAGGAGGGATGGGGGACATGATAGAAACTTTCAAGTATCTCAAGGAATTAAAGTACAAAGGGTAGTATCTTTCAGAAAAAGACATGTGCAAGAACAAGGGGCACAATTTGAAGATGGGGGGCGCTCAGAGGTAATATTAGAAAGTATTTTTTTCACAGAGAGGGTTGTGTATGCATGGAACAGCCTTCCTGAGGAGGTTGTGGAGTCAGGAACAGTGGGAGAATTCAAGAATGCATGGGACAGACATAAGGCAATTCTAGTGGGGGGTAGGAGGAAGTAAGCTGTTGATTAACTAGAATCTGCAGCTTATCGATAGGGAAATGGGCAGACTGGGTGGGCCAAATGGGCCTTATCTGCCGTCAAATTCTGTGTTTCAGCTGCACCCCCTGGGTCACCTGAAGGTCACCACCCTGGGGGGCTCACCTGGGTGGGATAACTTGGTGGCAGCTATTTAGTGACAAGGGCCTGCTTCCTCGAGTCAGGAGGTGACCGGATCCACCTTGCTTGGCTTGGTCTTTCTGTTTTTACTTTTTTGGGGAATAAAATCATGTTATAAATCTGCCCCCAGTGTGTGCTGTCTTTTTGGTCCCTTGTACTTGCCCAGCTGGGCTGTATGACAGTACTGTAGGATCATCCTCGTAAACCGGCCTACGGGGTATGAAGGTTATTGCCTTCAGGAGCTGGCGGATTTCATCATCGACCAGTTGTTCAATGCCCCCAAGCTTTTAGGACTGGGTGATTTCAGTTCCTGGGTTGATGATGAAACCTCAGCTTTTGGTCAGCAGCTCCTCCAGTTGATGTCATAACTGGGCCTTACACAGGCAGTTGCCTCTGTGACTCACCTGCATGATCACACACTGGACGTGGTCATCTCGTAAGGGCTTGACATTAGTACAGTCAAGGTCATATGGTCGGATCACTGTGGATGGATTGTGGGATAACAGATGGACTAGTCACCGAACTTCAGGTTCAACACGCAATGTCTGTGTGATGTTTATTCAAAGATAACCTTCAGCACTGGCATATCCCTTCTTCAGTACATCAGTTTGTAACAACAGACTATGCAAGTCTTTCCTCTACACTTAGCCAGCACCTACTGACTCACTGATCTCTGATCTAACTTATCTGTTGAGATTTAGCCTCCCTTATGCAGGCCTTGTTTGCTTGGGTGGTGGGGGCTCAAATAAAAAAAAAAAAGGAAAAAAAAAAAAGCTAAAAACAAAGAACCTCAGTGCAGAAGCACTGAAACAAGGATTACCCCAAAGGGCATTGACAGTAAGCCAAGTTTCAAAGAAACACATCACCACACATACTTCCATAATGCAAAGCATCATGGGATATATGCAAATCACCATGACATTTCAGACTTGTTCAGTTTACAGCACTTTACATGCATTTAAAATAGCACAACTAACTTAATTTTTATCATACAGTCCCCTAGTAACTTTTTATAGTTATCAAAAACACCTAGTGCCATGGTATTTTTAACATTTACAGGTTTTATACACATAAAGTATATACATTAAAGTATTTTATGACATAGTGCCATTGCATACTAAATCCAACAATGAGGAAAACAGCCTGTTTTATATCAGCTCGTCGGTCACAACAATAACCTCCCTGTACGAGGACCTGAGAGGGAAAAGGATAATTAAAGAGGACATTATAGCATAGTTAAGAAAGGGAAGGGGGTACCCATAGGTGGCCAACCGTATGGACTAGAAACTGAAAAGAATAGATTAGGCTAAGAAATAAAAGAACTGTTGCAATAGATTTAAGAAAAGGTTGGTCCTCAAGAGTGACAGGAGCTCCCTGTTACAATCACCACACCATGTCTTTCCATTGTGGCCCCCTCCACCCCTTGTGTTAATACTTCTCCAGTGGACATGGTCAGGTATTGCCCTAAATTTAATTTGGAGCCTCGCAGACTGCAGGTGGTACTGGACATCCTGGGCATGATAACGGCTTGTGCTCAGGAAGCCAAAAAAGCTGTGGAGCATTATAATACAGTTCTTGTGGCTGCCTTGGACTCTGTAGCACCTTTCTGTGTCTGTTCTGTGACCTCCAGCCATAGCTCATCATGGTATTGTGAGGAGGTGAGGTGAATGAAGACTAAGGGACATCAGTTAGAGCATTATTTGCAGAAATCCCACTCCAAGGATGACAAATTGGCTCTGAGAACTCACTATGGTGAATATCAGATGGCAATTTTTTGAAAAAGATAAGAGTTCCTGTCCTGTTGCAAGTAAGAAACGGCCAGCTCAGCTTTTTCACACCATAGACAGATTCTTAAATCCTCTGTCTGTGGTCCAAACTAACTTTTTCTGCACATAAGTGCAGAGAGTTCCGCCAGTTCTTCCCTTGCCAAGGTGTCCTACATTTGGACTGGAATAGCTTCAAGCAGCCTGTCATGGGTTGGTGATCACCAGAGTGGGAGAGGGCATTGACAACATGCCGTCCTGGGCTGAGTTCATGCCAGTTGTAGAAGAGGAGGTGGTCCAGGTGATTTTGGGTCTGTGCCCTATATACTGTGTGCTGGACCCTGGGCCTACTTGGCTGCATATTGGTAGACTTGAATCCCTAGGGCCACTATGTACTGAGATTTGTCAAGTATTCCTTGAGGGAGGGTATTTTCCCTTCAGCTCTGAAAAGGGTAGTGGTGAAGCCCATATTTAAGAAACCATCTTTGGATCTTTGACAGTCTGGTTAATTGCAGGCCTGTCTCGAACCTTCCCATTTTGGCAAAGGTGATCAAGAAAGTAGTTGCAATTTGTTTATTTATTTATTGTATTTATCATCTCGAAGTAACACCTTTGAGCTAAAAGCTCTTTTACAGCCGACCCGGTGGCGCTGAGGGTTGAGGCACTGGACGCCACACCTCACGCCACACCAGTGACCCGGGTTCGGGAATGGACTCGGCTCGCCGGGGTTGGCAGGAAAAGGATGGACTGCTGCCCAGGACTGCTCTCCTTCCTCTGGGGTGGGTTTGGGGTTGTGTTGCGCTTGAGTGGCCCTGGTGATGACCGGGTAGGGACAGGTGCGGCGCAGAATGGGGAGGAGTATGGCAAGACTCTGCTGTATGCATTGTGCGTCATTGCAGTGCCGGCTCCTGGGGCTCAATTGAGGAAGAAGGTTGGGAACGACCTTGCAGCTTGATGGCGTGCTCCGCTTGACCTGGAGGCCTGTGGTGGAATCGGCGTGGGGGTCTGGTCGGGAAAGGGACCTCAAGGCTGGGATGGCGTGCGGACCCCCATGTCAGTGAGCCTGCTGTCCTCGGTGTCGGTGGGGGCCAGCGGCTGGATGCCCCCATCAGTGCACTGCAGAAGGCACACAAATAAAAGTAATAAAAAAACAAAAGCTCTTTTACAAAGGCTCCACATTATGGTAAGGTTCAGACAAGTGGTACGATTGAGTACAAAAACATAAAGTACAGACATAGGCAAGTGCAAACCTAATTTACAAACATTGGTGAATTACTGTGGTTAAAAGGAGGAAAAAAACTATACAATAAAAAACTACCATATACAAGAAAAAGTGCTGTTGGTGCATACAATACAGTTGGGATTTATAACAGTTCTGGTAAACTTGGGGCACAGAGGACACAGTAATAGTAGGCTGGGGAGAGTGGAGAAGGTGGATGGTAGAGCAGACAGCGCTGGCTTTGTCAAAGAGTTGGGGGGAGGGGTTCATAACATGGAGCAGACAGTGATGTCCTTGTCAATAGAAGGAGTGAGCAAGGGTGAATGTACAGAAATGAGAGATTGGAAACAGTTACTAGCAGGGTGGCATGGCGGTAACAGAGAGGGTGGGTTGGGTTGGGTAGAGAGGGAATGTGTAGGAGTAAGAGAGGATATATGGGGGGTTATGGGACTAAGAAGTGAAAAGGCGAATAGAGGGGGGCCGGGCAGTGAGAGGAGAGACAGCAAGGGGCTTCAGCTCACCTGAGCTATATAACATCTACGACCCTCCTCAGTCAAGAGTTAGGCCTCATCACAGTGCTGAGACTACTCTCACCAGACTGATGCATGATCTCCTCATGGCGAGAGACCAAAGGCTTGTTCCATCTTGGTCCTTCTGGATCTCTTGTTGGGATTTGATGCGGTATATCATAGTGTGCTGATTGATTGACTAAGGAATTATGTGGGATTCACTGGCAGTTCTGTGCTGGTTTGAGTCCTACGTTATCGGGCGATCACAGCATGTAGCTCTAGGTAATTACATCTTTGGAGTGGCTGCAGTATCTTGTGTGGTCCTGTTAGGCTCGATCTAGGGCATCTGTGTTGTTCGCCATGCACATGTTGCCATTGGGTGAGCTCATTAGTTGGCATGGAGTAGAGTTTCACCATCATGCAGAGATACTTGGCTGCATCTGTCTTGCATCCCTCATGGGTTGAATTTAGTTTTGGTGCTTTGGTGGTGCCTACAAGAAATCAACGACTGGATGACCTCCAACCTGCTGTGTCTCAATCCTGACAAGACAGAGGTTACGATTATCGATCCAGGCTGGCATAAAATGGTTAACTTCGTTTTCCACCTGTGAATGGTCAGTCACTTCTAGCTGTGGATGTGGTGTAGAATCTGGGTGTCATTCTGGACTGCAAGCTGACATTAGAACAACGGGTGTCAGCTGGAACTTTTTTTTACCATCTCCTTACTATCACCCGGATTAAGCCACATCTAGTGCCAGCTGACTTGGAGATGGTAGCCCATGCCTTTGTCACATCCAGACTGGATTATTGCAGTACTCTTCACAAAGGGTTATCTGGAGGCTTGATGCACCTCCTGAAATTGGTCCAGAACGCTGCAGCCCAGCTGACAATGGGAACTTCTTGGAGGGACCTCATCATGCCGGTGTTACACGGTCTGCACTGACTGCCTGTGCGGTGGTGTATCGCCTACAAGCTGTGCTTTTTAACATTCAGTGCCCTACACAGATTGGGTGCAGCACACCTATCTGACCCCTCGGATCCACCGATGTGAGCTTCTGTTATGTCCCCTGTTCCTGCCTTTAGCACTCTGGGGAGAGATCTTTTGTGTTTGCTGTTCCCCTTCTCTGGAACTCCCTGCCAGAGGGAGTTAGTTTTTCCCCCTGCAGTGATGGCCTTCAAACATCAGCTGAAGACATATCTGTTTGCACAGGTCTACCCAGATTAGTGCATTAAAATTGTTTACTTAATATATAGATTTGTTTTCTATTCACGTGTTTTATGCTGTTTTTATTGTTGTAAGGCGCCCTGAGCCATTGGCTAGGGTGCCAGACAGATAAATCTGCCTTTCCTTACCTTACCTTGCAGTGACTTTGAAGTCTAAATCAGACACCCTGGGATCAGCCCTGTGCTACCTTAACTGCCCACTGATGAAGAGGAGGGGCTCCTCACAGTGCCAGGGTGTTTGGTGTTTTCGAGTATCACCTTTGGCTCACTGTACGAAGCAGTAATGGGACTATTGAATGAATAAAGTACCTGGCCAAAAGCAAAGTGCTTTATCCTCACAAGGCAGTCACTTTATTGACGAGGATAGTGACCAAACTAGCACATTATGAGTATTATGCTTCATATGTCTGGTAAAATCTAGTGGCACTGTTTTTTGTCCCTTAGTAGGTTTGTGGTAACCCCACTCCTCCCCCCTCCCTGCACTACACTTGTTCACAGTTGCTGCTGTGAGTGCCGACCAATCAGAATGTTAACTAGGATAATGATGTCACTACTACCTTTTTATTAACAATAACATGGCTGATTTCTTCATGGATTTGCTGCAGAATAAATTGTTTGCAACTCTGGCTTGTGATTGGAGGCGGGGGTCCATGTGCAGTGTAAGAAATCAGGGCTAAAGTGCCATGGAGAACAAGAGGCCCGGAGTATAATATGCCAATAAACCAACTTTAGCAGTTGCTGTGTACTTCTGCTTATATACTTTTTAACTTGACGACTGTTTCTCTGCATTAGCTCTGCCCTTTGCTATTCTTGTCCTTTGGAGTGCCTGACCTCTGTAGTGCACCCGATTTTCTCAGTAGCATGTCACCATGCTGTCTTTCTATTTGCTACTCAGTCTGCAGCTGTCCTGTCTCGGGGCATAAGCCCCAGATCCCCAGCATGCTAAGCTAAAACGCTTCTCACTGTCGGAGCATTGAGCAGCCCGTTAAGTGTAATTCTTTAAAGCAATCTCAGTGGCTAAACTTAAACGCGTAATTTAACACAAACAATCAGAAATTAGACTTTTTTTTCTGTATAATAGAACTTACTGGTATTCAGGGTGTTACTTAGCTCTGTGGACCTCATTCTGTGGTCTCCATGGCCAAATGTGTTAGGTTAGATTTTGTTTAAACTGAGATCAACCCTTTAATAAAGGAACACTCAGTTCTATCGGTGCATACTATGCTTTCTTGTCTACACAAGGATCTTGTCTACCTTTTAAACACTGAATTGATTTTGGTTTTCATTATCACATTATAGACCATCATGTCCTTTTTGTATTAATACAAGATCACAGTACTGTCACCGTTTATGAAGCCCGGGATGATGGCTTCAGGCCTTTAAATTGAATGACATTTTGTTTGCTGTAGAGGTTGAATATGTCTTTTTGAGTAAAATCAGTCACATCTGGACAGTATGTATTAATCCAGCTCTGGACAACCTACTTCAGACCTCTAGCCTGTAGACTGAAGTTTTTGCCCAGGGCCAATGCATTAAAGCTGTCAAATCTGTATTGATAGTAAAACTTACTTCTATGGAGATCAGTGAGCCAAGCTAAGTAATGGCTCTTAACTTTCACTCTGCATCTGGGCTCGCTCATGGGTATAGTTCCACCCACATTAGCAGCTGGAAGTAAGAGAGCAAGGTCAGGCATGGCTTTTTCTACAGTTGGATTTTAGTTAAAAAAAAAAAAAAAAAAAAGTTTTTGTTCGTAGCAGTGCTTAAATTGTATTTGTCAGTCGGGGGGGGGGACAAAACAAAACAATGGTACCAGCCTACTGTGAAGTCTCTAGTATAATGTTACAGGACTATGTTAAAGCCAGGGGCGTCACTTGGGATGGGTATTAGGGGCTGGAGCTCTGACTCTTTCTCCATTAGCCCCTAATAAACATTGCCCAATAACTAAAACAGACTCTGACTTATTGTTTGTTTTTTTCAATGGGCAGGAAGGGTGATGTCTCAAGTCCTTAATCTTTTCAGGTGCTAGAAACACTCCTGGTTAAAGCACGTTATAATAGGAACTCTGCTTTCCATTCTGTCAGTAATTCAACTGGCCTGGGATCTAAAATACATTTAATGACATCACATTAGCGATCGCAAGTTTGCAGCTTCGATCATGTAAGAAAAATCTTTCCCCAGATTTCGTCGGTGCCCATGCGGCCAGAAGATGTTGCGTACCGACCCCTATACCGTGTGCGTCTATTGCCTCGTGTAGGCCATGACACCTTGACTTGCAGTCTTTGTTTGGCTTTTCATCCCAGCGTCCTCAATGACCGTCTTGCTCGCCTGAAACTGGGGAGGCTGGAGAAAAGGAACCCTCCAATGAAATCCAAGGAGGCTCGGTGGGCGGTTTCCATGGCTGCGGGATTTGCCAAGCAGTTAGAACGCATGTAAGCATTCAAGGAGTAGGCAGCTTGTGCCGCGGAGTCTTCTCAGAGCCTTTTCATTCTGCTCAACCTGGGCTCCACTTTCTCAGGTTCCTTCCGGGAGTTGTGCCAGTCTCTTCCTACCAATGGAGAGGTGCCTGCAGGCTCACACTCCTCTCGATCCCGTAAGTGGGAGAAGGATCTGAGTGCATCTTCGTCTTGACGGAGACTGTCTTGGGAGCAGGAGAGATCTCGGTCACAGGAACATGCGGTCTCGACCTTGGTCGAGATCGCTTCTTCAGCTGCCAGCTTTTTGGACTTGCCATCAAGCCAGCCAACCGAGGGTTTAGTTGATGACGTGGAAATCAGCATCGACCCTGTTGACCCTTTTGTCGCCGACTCTGGTCCTTGTTTTCCTGATGAGACCCAACCTGCTGGAGTCCCCATCGAGGAACTGGTCCCGGACTCTGGGAAGTCACTGGCCCCGCCGGTGTTTCCCGACCAACCGAGTCGGCCTGCCCGATCTCAATCGAGGTCTGGGCCCCCTCGACCGACAGACTGAGGAAGAGCCATAAGCGCTGCAAAAAGAGGCGACGCCATCGGTTGTCCTTGTCCTCCTCGGATGAGGAGAGGCTCCAGCAGAAACTCCATCGGCGCTACGAGGACCTCATGTGGCAGCAGCTGATTTTCTCCGGGCATAAGCCTACCATGACTTCCACCCCAGCCATTACTTGGCTTTCACCTCCCAGGCCAAAGCAGACTCCTTCAGAGCTGACCGGATCAGTTCCCCAGCCCGCGGAGCCGGCAAGACCACCTGTTCTGCCCAAAACGGTCTCTTCATCTATTGTGGTGGAACCACCGCCCAAACAGCCTGTGGAAGGGGCTCCTTCCAAGGAAAACAGACCAGACACTGGACTTCCCCAGCGATTTTCGATCACGGTCACCCCAGACCGCCCCCGGCGAGTCGAAGGTGACCTGGGCGATAAGCCGTTGTACCCGGATACCTCGGATTCGGACTTCACTAGTTTACATTCACATCCAGGCGGCGATGAATCAACTGCTGGCATAGAGACAGAGGACAGTCCTTCATCTTTTCCAGGGATCCTTCGCCTCGTCTCTGAGTCTACAGGGATGTCCCTGGAGCCAATCCAGAAAAAGGCAGAGTACCCTCTTACGGACATCCTTAAAAGAGGGTATACCCCGATGGAGGCCTTTCCTGTGGCTGAGGCCATTGTTGGACCGGCCCTAGAACTTTGGCAACATTCTGCCTCTTGTCCAGCTCCGTCTGCCCACATGACACGCAAATAAGCGATGCCCATGGGGTCCCTAGTGGGGTTCACAAAGCACCCTTAGGCCGAGAGCCTGGTGACCGCCTCTGTGTTCAGGCGTATTGGCAGTTCTACTGACACTGACCGACCTCCTGATAAGGAGTCCAAGCTCTTGGATCATTCAGCCAGGAAGGTCTATGCGGCTTCCTCCTTGGGCCTTCATCAGGCAAGTTCGGCCATCATCGTGGAACACTTCTCTCATGCTCTTCTGTGGTTGCTAGATGAAGTCCTCCCACATCTCCCCAAGGACATGCAGACCACGGTCAAGCAGGTCCGGGATCAGGGCCAAGCTGTTGCCAAACAGCAGCTCCAGACGGCCCTAGACATTGGGGATTCTTGTGCCCGCACAATGGCTGCTGCAGTTGCCTTTTGTCGCAGGACTTGGCTGAGGCTCTCCTCCTTCCTGGCGGATACTCAGCACAAACTAGCTGATGTGCCCTTACTAGGGACCGACTTGTGGCACAGGAGTGGCCGGTCACCTTCAGTGCATTGAGTAGTCCGATGCCACCTTGGATGCTGCCTCTGCCAAGGGTTCTTTGGGCAAGAACCAGCAGAGGAAAAAGAAGAAGCCTTTTTGGCATTCTTCCCCTGCGGCTCAGCAGTCTTCCTTTCAAGGCGGACAGCAGCACCAGCAACAGCAGCAGGCTCAAGCTTGGCAGTCTCGGCCCAAGCCTGGTCCCCAACAGGCACATAAAGGAGGCCGAGGCTCTGGTCCTGGAGCCTCTCCCAAGCCTGCGCAGCGATGGGACGGGGGTTGTCATCCCCTCTCCCGCCACCTCAGCTCTGGGTCCTCCCAGTGGGGGGTCGGCTCCGCCACTTCCTTTCTGCCTAGTCCGCTGTCACTTCGGACAGGTGGGTTCTCGAAGTGGTCAGTCAGGGACTGCCTCTGGAATTCGAGCAGTATCCACCAAGCTGAGCCCGCGCCCCTCGGGAGGAGAAAGTATCTGCTCAGACCCAGTCAGCTGTCCGAGACGACATCGCTCAGCTCCTCCTCAAGGAGGCAGTAGCTCCAGTGGCGGATCTTCCAGTGGACCCAGGCTTTGTCTGCAGGTACTTCATGGTGCCCTAGCGGACGGAGGTCTGGCGCCCCATTCTAGAGCTGCACAACCTGAATCAATATCTCAGGCCACGCACCTTTCGGATGGTCACTCTGTCCCAGATCATACCATCCTTGGAGTGTAACATGTGGTTCTGCTCACTTGTTCTGCAGGACGTGTTCTTTCATGTCCCAATCTGTCCATCCCATCAGCGGTTCCTCCATTTCAGGGTCGAAGGGACCCTGTACGAGTTCCAAGCCATGCCGTTCGGCTTGTCATCGGCCCCACGGGTCTTCACCAAATGCATTGCAGTGGTGGCAGCCCATCTCCAGCATCGGGGGGGGGGTCAGGATTTATCCTTACTTCGACGATTGGCTCCTAGCAGGATCCACCCAACAGGAGGTGGACTTGCTCCCAGCTCAGCTTCCTAATCAACGAGGCCAAATCAGAACTCATGCTGTCTCAGGTGATGGGCTTCATCCGGGCAGAGCTTGACTCTTGTCAAGCCAGAGCTCGGCTCCCGGTGGACAGGACGGAGGTTCTTTCCTCCTTCGCCCAATTATTTCTGGTTGGGCACTTGCACCCTGCCCGGGACTTTCTGCACCTTCTGGGTTACATGGCGGCATGCACCTCAGTGATCCGTTGGGCCCGGTTGCACATGCACCCCCTCCAATGGGAGCTGGCCGCCCAGTGGACTCAGCTGGTCACTGTAACCCAGAAGATGTGGGGTGCTCTCCAATGGTGGACCGCCCCAGAGCGGTTGCAGGAAGGGATCTCATTTGTCCGCCCTGAGCCGACAGTCGTCCTCACGACCGATGCCTCTCTCATGGGCTGGGGAGCCCACATGGGGGATAAAAGGGCCCACGGGCCCTGGAGTCCCAATGCCACATCAACCTGTTGGAGCTCAGAGTAGTCAGACTGGCACTGTCAGTTTTCGCTCCTCAGCTCCGGGGTCAAGTGGTTCAAGTCCAGATGGAGAATACCACGACCATGTACTGCCTCAACAAACAGGGTGGCACGCACTCCCGTTTGCTGTGCAAGGAGGCGCTCCGCATCTGAACCCATGTGAGATGGCTGGAGGCAGATCTCCTAGCCTTCCATGTGGCAGGAGCCTCACACCATCTGGTGAATGCTCTCAGACGCTTAGGCCAGACATCCCACGAGTGGTCTGTCCATCCAGAGGTAGCTTACGGTTTGTTCTCCCATTGGGTAAACCGATGGTGGGCCTGTTTGCCTCCAGGGAAAACACCAAGCTGAGGCTGTTTCATGCCTGCCCCCTCAGCAGGGCTCGCTGCAGGGGGATGCCTTCTCGAGGCCATGGACCTCAGGTCTCCTTTACACCTTCCCTCCATTTCCCTTGATCCACAAGGTGCTCCTCAAGGTGAGGAGGGACAAGACGAAAGTGATCCTGGTAGCGCCAGACTGGCCACGCCAGTTCTGGTATCCAGATCTCCTCAACCTGAGCTGCAGGCACCCGGAACGGCTTTGCACACGCCTGGACCTGATATCACTCAGTCATGGGAAGGTATTCCATCCAGACCTTCAATCCCTGCACCTCACAACCTGGTACCTGAGCGGCTAGAGTTCCAGGCTTTGGGTCTTTCTGAAAATGTCTACACCGTGGTGGAGGCATCCAGAAAGGAATCGACCAGGAAGTGTTTATGCCTTCAAGTGGAAAAGGTTTTCCATTTGATGTCAGGGTAAGGGCTTGGACCCTTTATCCTGTTCAGTGGCTAACATTCTTGACTACCTTTGGTCTCTCTCCAAAGGGGGTCTCCAATCATCGACCATTAGGATGCACCCGGCAGCCATCTCTGCTTATCGGGCTCGGGCCGGTCAGCCGACGTTGGCGCAGGAGACGGTGGTTGGGCACTTTTTTTTTTTAAATCACTACTCTATTTTTCTCACCTTGCTGCCACAGTCCTGCTATTCTTCCAGCCTCCACTCCAACCTTCACCTCCAACCCCAAAGAAGACATGCCCACCTGGCATATGCAGCTGCGACCGCCGAGAGGGGCTCCCCCTTCAGCCCCCACGCCCGGCGAGGATCCGCTATCGGCGCACGCCTATTTCAGGCATTGTCGGCTGGTGAAGCGAGTGGCCATCGAGCTGCCATGGACCATGCTGCATTTTTCCCTTCTTCTCCCAATGGGAGCCTGGACATGCAATGACATCCCCGCACTACGTGCAGGCGTCTGTCATGCTCCCACCACCACTGAACATCTGCGCTACTGCAGTTCCTCCGGGTGTCCTCAGGGACCGCCAGAGCATGGCGTGCACCCACCTGTTTTCCCCAGGACTAGGAGAGCTGTCGTCGGACATTCAATCCTAGTACTCCCCTGCCGACCACCGACGACCCAGGCTCGTTCCCGAACCTGGGCCGCTGGTGTGGACTGAGGTCTGGCGTCCAGCGCCTCAACCCTCAGCGCTACCGGGCCAGCTTGGGCGCTTTTTCAAAGGCCTGAATCACGTATCCCCTCCGGTGCATGAACTTCCACCTCCATGGGATCTACTGCTGGTACTGGCAAAGCTCATGGGCTAGCCATTCGAACCTATGCACAAGTGTGAGTTGTCACACTTGTGGAAGACGGCCTTCCTGGTGGCTATCACGCCTGCCAGAAGGACAGGGGAGCTCCAAGCGCTTTCAGTGAACTCCCCTTTCCTGCTCAACAAGGTTGTCCTACGCCCCACCCGAAATTCCTTCCTAAGGTGGTGTCAGAGTTTCACCTTTACCAGATGTTAGTCCTGCTGGTTTACTACCCTAATTACACTTCGGAGGCCGAGTACAAGCTCTATAGTTTGGACCTGAGATGTGCTCTCTCCTATTATAAGGAGAGGATGGTGGAAATTCGGGGAGAGGTTCGCAAGATGTTTGTCACCTTCGCTGAAGCCGCTTCTGGCAGACCTGTAGCCAAACGGACCATTGCAAGATGGATTACATCATGCATAGGTCTGTGCTATGAGTTGGCGGGCAAGGAGCCTCCCAGAGGGATAAGAGCTCATTCTACCCACCATGCTGCTGTATTGGTGGCTGCTTCCAGGGACATACCTATCCAAGAAATCTGTCTGGCTGCTACCTGGAAGTCAGCAAGCACCTTCATCACCCACTACCACATCGACCTTGAGTCACGCCGGGATGCTGGTTTTGGGGCCTCAGTTCTCTGATCTCTGTTCGCTAAGTAGGGGGTGTGCGCCTTGCCTTCCTCCTCCTCCCAGAGAACTGCTAGGAGTCTGCCAAAGAGTGTGGATGAACAGCATATCCATGCTCCTAGAAGAACAGGTTACTCACCTGTAACAGTGGTTCTAGGAGTGGTATATGTTGTTCATCCACACAGACCCACCTGACCTCCCTGGCTGCGGACGCATACAACCTGGCTTCCAGCGGGCTAAGATCTGGCGTCATGGGGCGGAGCTGAGGTGTATACCACCCGGATGGGTGGGAGGAGCCAGATTGAAGACTTGCGGTGAGATTTAAAGTGGAAGAGGACATGCCAGAGAGTGTGGATGAACAACATATACCACTCCTAGAACTACTGTTACAGTTGAGTAACCTGTTCTTTTTCCACAGAGGGGCTCTCACTGCCCCAGGGTAATGGGCTGCGAAGCCCTACCCTATATATCACACACTTTCTTTAAGCTACTTCATTGCCTGCTAACTATAAGCTGCCTTGTAACGTGCAGCCTGTAATATGTAGATGATGCAGAGTCTAAAACTTGTTATCTCAGTCACACAACTTAACTGTTACTTCTAGGGACGTGGATATGTTGTTCAATCCACACTGTCTGGCAGGTTCCTTGCCACTTTAATTCTTGCCGGAAGGTCTTCAAGCTGGCTTCTCCCACCCACCCGGAGAGGAGGAAGAAGATGCGGCCTGGGCTGCCTCCTTCTCGAGGGCGATCAGCTGCTCCAGCTGATCCGCGGAGCCCGCAGCCGCGGACACCGCCCAACGGGCCTCCTTCGACTTCACCGGCGGGTACCGTTTTTCGGGGCGCCCCAACTGGAGTCGGGCAGCGCGGTCTTTCAGAACCGAAGCTGTGAAAGATTTGCAGAGATCACAGGCCTGCGGATCGTGTGCAAGACCCAGGCAGTAGACGCACGTGGAGTGCGGGTCGGTACGGGACATTTTCTGCCCGCAAGGGCACCAACAGAAGCCGGGAGTGGATTTATCCATCGCAGCTGCGAGGGAGGATGAAGACGTAAGTCGAGTGAACTTTAAAATAATTTTCGGAAATTCCGAAAGATTGGGATCTAGGCCTAAAATGCAGAGCGGTAAGGAAGATCTGGCATCTTGGGGCGGAGCCGAGGGTTTTACCACCTGGGTGGGTGGGAGGAGCCAACTTGAAGACCTTCCGGTAAGAATTAAAGTGGCAAGGAACCTGCCAGACAGTGTGGATGAATAACATATACCACTCCTATAACTCCTGTTGCAGGTGAGTAACCTGTATTTCCTGCCTCTGTACTAATTTTTCCTTATGTTGTATGTATTTTTGCACTATTTGATGATCATTGTAACACTGTACTGTATCTCCAGACTGTATATACTGTTTTTTTGCTGTTCTTACCCAGGACCTACTTGCAAATGAGCTTTTGCTCAATGGAGCTTTTTCTAGTAAAACAAATAAAATAAATAAAAATAAGTTATTTCATGGTGAGTTGCATAAACATCCCATGATGTTTTGCATTACTGGAGTATATGCGAGTTCGTATTTCTTTTTCTGATGTTTTTATATGCTTTACGTTCCTTTTTTTTTTTTTTTTTAGTGAACAAAGAGGAGGTAGCACTTCTGTCCCTCCCCCAGAAGTGAAACATGCCACTTTTATGTTGCCATACAAGACAACAGTGTGCTAGGTACAAGGCCCTGCTGTTCTGGGCACTGATTTGATTGAAATCATGTAAGTGATTTATGTTTGTTGAAGGGACTTTTCTGTTTCTGGCAAAACAGTGCCAACTGGCAATGAAAAAAACTCCTCTCGGGGCAACCCATCAGTGCAGCAGCAAGACTGCTGCTTGTGGCGCCGGCGACATGGGTTCGGATCAAGCCAAAGTCATTGGGGGCCAATGGGAAGAGGATTGGGCTTCCCAGTGGACACTCTTCGGGAAGGGGGGTACTGCACCCCACAGGTGGTGGTGCAAGCTAGAACTGTCCAGGATGGGTGGGTGAGTGGAATGCCTCTGGTGGTAGCGTGACCATGCATCACATGCACTTGCCAAGCCATTCTCACCTATGAGGTGTCCCTAGGAACAAAACTGAAAAATAGCCTACCCAAGGTAGGATGAAGACAGGACCCCTCACCCCCCACCCTTGCAGGCTCTGCACTGCTTACTGAGCACCCTTCTCCACTTAGTATGACCTCTGATGGGCTTGGGGAACTCTGATGACCCCTCCATGGGAGGTAAGCCTTGGGGGTTTAGGAAGACGTAAGTACCCAGAGATGGTGGGTAATGGGGTGGGGCAACTGGCGGAAGGGGGTAGGCCAGAGCAAACCGGGGCATACATAATAAGTAACAAAAAAAAAAAAAAGACTCAACCCATATCATCCCCCCAAACTTTGAACTTCTGGGTATTCCATTCTTTATTAGTAAAGATATATGTGTATGAAACCAAGTACTTTGATTCTTAGACATCATCTTTTCCTGCTGTATTTCCTGCCGTGAAGTCCTAATTCTCTGCTTGTGACATCAGAATAATTTCTGTGGCATCAGGTTGCGATGTGATAAGCAGGTGATGATTTGACAGCAGGAGTATGTCACACCCAAGAACTGAAATAGTTGATAGTGCTCACGTTGTGTTATTTGTGCTTTTTTGGCTACTCAGTCAAATAATGTATGTCAGGCTAATGTATGTGTGTTGGACTTGAAGACTTAACACACAATATTTTCAGCTTTTGTGCTGAAGCAAAATACTTAAGTGGTCTAAGTCTTTTGCTGCTTGAATCTTTTCACTAATTTAGAAACCTGAACTAGTCTTTGTATAATAAACTACGCTTCCTGATAGCTGAATGTAAATGATCGAATAATAAAAAGCTAGAATTTTCCACTTGTGTTGCAAGTAGTGGATAGTACTCGATTTACTAGGTAAAGACTTGCCTTTCTGCTAGATAGAATTTTTTTTTGCTTTGAGTTGAAAGGGGGAGGAAAAAAAGAAAAGCTCAAGTGGACCTTAAATAAGCAAGTGATGCTGATGTGAAATTGGTAAATGTGGGTCCGGCCTTCTTTTCTGAACATGAACGTCATGAGCCTAAGAGGGAAAAGGTGAACCTCTTATGTACCATCTGTTTAAGACGTTGCCACGTTTCAAGCCGAGTGAGACAGGAACGCCAAACAAGCCCTGCTTTCACACAGGCTCCGAGACCCTCATTAAATTACCCAGAGACAATAATCAGATAGCTGCTGCTCAAGTTAATGGCACCTCTGAGCCCCTGTCAAGAGAGCTTCAGTTAATGTGCCGCAGACCTGGAGTGGTGCAGGTGCCTTTCAGGCCCTCATTTAATTTAAGCCACTTTAGTTGGCATGGCAACTAGTCGAGACATCTGGGAAACAGTATGCCAGAAATTCAGATTTAGGAGGATTTGCGACTGAGTAAAGCTTGAACTCCTATACATAGTGCTCTTGGTTTGAAAATAATTATTATTATTAATAATTCTGACTTCCTCTCTGAACATTGTTCAGCTTCACTTGTCGATGAAGCCACAGAATGAGGCAAACTAAATTACAACTGATTTGCAACATACATGTGTATGGCTTTACTATTTCAACTTTCAGAATATTGCAGCTTTATCAGTTGAAGCCCACACCTTTTACTGTGTCCGCAATTACTCAGCAAGGTGGATTTCACTGGACTATAATAAATTAGCCAGTGGGAGATAATGGTATTTTTCCCCTTCAGAAAAAAAGAAATGTACAATGTCTTTGAGAAAAGGAAACAGTAATACGAACTGGCCAGGTTCTAGTCTGCTTTTTTTTTTCCACCAGGGCTGCGTTCATGAATGTTCAGTGCCCTGTAACAACAGCATTTTCTACTAGGATCAACCATGTAAACAAGCACTGAGAGCTCTGCTGCTGTGTTCTGTGGTATCAAAAGTCCCAACCAACATGAAGAGCAGCTGACCAGTGTTAAATTTGAAGTCATGGAGTTCATTTGGATGAAGGCTTTCTAAGCAGCAATTGGGTGCAAGGTTGAACAGATGTTTCTGATACTTGTTTTCCTTCAGGACCTGTGGTTGGTGATAACTAGCCTGGCAAATTATCTTTGTCAACCAAACTGAAAATTGTTCCAAAATACTGTGCCTTTTCATATAAGGGGATATTAAGATATGCTGTGCATTACAAATCCAGACTATTCAAGGAACAGAATGGAAAAAATACTGATGAGCACCTGTGTAGTTAAAAAAAAAAAAATTCATTTTATAGAAATTCTCAGCCTTAATAATGGCATGTAATTGAAATATTGAAGTACTGTACTTATGGGGGTTTCAATACAAAAGATAGTTAAAGTTTGCGTTTTTTTTTTTTTTTTTTCAAGAGGCCGTATTAGCAGAGCCCCTTTTATTTAGTGGAAGCCTGTGGCTAATTGCTTTTAAACACAATTCCACGTGTGCCATCAGAGATTTAAGCTGTCTGTTCCATAGCATATGCATTTCAAGCAGTTTGGATCACACAGGCAGACAGTATTTCCTGGAGAACAATTATCAAAATACAGACACCCCCCCCCCCCCCGGCAGCTCATTTTGAGAGTGAACATTACAGCTGTAAAGTCGACTGATTGTCGAATTATTTTTAACAAAATTGCTATGAGCAAGAATATTGAATATAGACTGATATACAGCGATAACTACTAATTGTTTTATGAAAACATCAGTTCAAATGGGTATGTGTTCATTGAAGAGCTGATCTCACAAAAGACAGAGTGGACACCTTCAGAAGAGGATGGGATAGGGTCGGGGTAAAATAAGTACAAGAGGGGACCCGTCTAGGAGAGGAAGTGGGGAGGAAGGGGGGAGAAAGTTGTGGTACAGACCACAAGCTGAACAATCGAGACCAATGATACCTTTGTCTGTTGGCTTCTTTCATATGTTCGTATTAAAACTGTGAGCATTAACCTGTCCTGTTTTGCTGGTAAAAGAAGTGGGATGTGTTGGTAAACCATTGTGTTGCACTTTTTTAACCATATTTCAGAACATTACTTTTCTAGTAAAATATTTATATCCTTTTCATACTGTATCTTCCTCCAGACTCACCAAAAAAGAATACATTTGCCATCTTTTTCATGCCTGGCTGCATGCGCTATGGAGACATAGTACATGCATGTCTACTGGTTGATCTTGTACATCTCCCTCAACTAGAGTGTCTCAGGTTTAAAATGATATGCCAAGAAATGAAGTGTAAGAGCCGTGTTATGTCCTCCTAAATCATAAATAAAAACATATAAAAAAGTAGATATGCTGTTTTATACTGTGTATGCATGCAGTACTAGGTTTACCGTGTGCAGCAGTACAGTTAACTTCAGGCTGACAAATCCAGGTTGTCTTCATACCTCATCAGAGTCATGACATTATAGAGTGTAATGTCAGAATTGACCATTCAGACTGCAGGATGGGTGGAATGTAGCGAAATTATCTCAAGGACTCTGCTTGCTGGAGTAGCACTCAGTATGGCAGCCTTCAGTTCAAACTCATTCACTCCACGGTGTCCATTTTGAATAAGGTTGAGCATAGAACATTTCAACTCATGTATACACTCCAGGAGGTAATGAAGTGCTGTTCTCCATGTCACCCGTTGTTTTCCAATATAGAATATTCTTTAATTCAAGAAAAGTTAAATCACTTCAGAAATGAAAACAATAATATATAGGAAACCATCAGTAATAAAGCTGAAATTCCATGGAAGAATTCTGGTGACATCATAAACTGCAAGACCAAAGCTTGAATGGTTTGTGTTAGAAAATATCTAAAAATATTTGAGGCTTCTGATTGGCTGAGAGACTTGTCTAGGTGGGCATCTACCAGACAACAGATGCCCACTTAAAACAAGTACCTGTGCCAATGTACCTCATTACCTAAATCACAATGCCAGTATTTTGCAGCTCTGCCCGCCATTTTTTTTACCCTCGCTAAGCGAGATGAAAAATGGACCATGACCCCTGCCACTGTTGCACAAAACCCTCCCACAACTCCACATCCATTTATTTATTTCAAAAAATGTAACCCCGCACCAAAATCCAGCTCGGTTACTAAAAACCAATAGAACTTAATTAAAAAAAAGAAAAAAAATCACGGCAAGATAGAAGAGGGAAAGGGATAGAAGCAGCAGTCACAAAACAGACTGCTGGCAAGAGTTCGGGCATGATACAGATAGTCTGGCAGAGTAAACTACTGAACATCCCTGTTCCTCGACAGCAAACTGAATTAAGTTAAACAGCTTCTTTAAAACTACCTAATGTTTCCTGGATGTTGCCTTCTGTTTTGCGGCTTCTCTGTATACGGCACCTGCGCACCACCTTCTGGCTGACTCGCACTTCCCAACGCAATGCTCGTCTTGCTCCCGGTCCTCAGGGCAGACAACTAGGACTGGGAACCCCTAAACAATAAAAAAAAAAAAAAAAAGTTAGTCCCGGTCCTCAGAGCAGGCATGAAGCAGGGCACACACTGAGTCATCACTGTAGTCATACTTAAAAGCTCCTCCTAGTGATGACTAGCAGACAAACTATTGCCACCTGTACCTGTAACCATGGCAATCACCTCCAAAAATGCAGGCGGAGGAACAATTTTATTACAAATCTTACTTTCAATAAATTTTTCATTAACATTTTTCTTATTAAACTTATTTTTTTGACAGTGCCCATTTTCTAAGTGCAATAATACCCTCCAGGGTGGCGTGTGTGCTATACCAGACCTTCCAGGTGCTGTAAGGCCCTCCGCCTGCGGCGACAGGCCGCGTTATGCCCCTGGGCGGTCTGGTATAGCACAATACCGCCCACCCTGTCAGGTATTATTGCTTCCATGTCAGCAGATTTCTAAGTTGAATATACAGGTCTGGTTTCTGATGGTTTCCTAACTGTAATTCTTTATAGTGTATCAGAGGCCTCTGTTTCATATGGAAATCAGCAGAATCCCAGTGTTGTTGTGACATCAAGAGGTTGTTGTACTCTCCTGAGTATATCACTATGATGATACAACATGGGACGCCAGCACGTGCTGCTGCTGCCACCTCCGATCACAGCGCTGGTGTTCAAACAGTTAAATGGCGTTGGATAACCGCCGTCAGCGCAGTACCAGGAGAGCCATACCAAGGAAGACCCAGAGAGACGTTGTGGATTCCAGGGTAGAAGAATCATATGCCATAAGGAGGCTTGTTCTGATTTATTTAAAAAGTAGAGTCTGTATGCGAGCGGGACAGAGTGGGGCTTAATCATTGGGGGTGGGGGGAGGGCGAAGTTTGAAACAGCCACACAGTGCTGAGAAGAGGAAGATTGGGGCAGGGTTTTGGGGGGGGGGGCATACTAAATAAACACATTTCTAAAGAAATGCTCCGTTGTTGAACTGTTTCCCATACACTGTAAAAGACAATGGATGGGCAACAGTAAACAACAACACACTGTTCACTTCTCGACGTTGTCATGACAACATAGACCTCTCGAGCTATAACCTCTTGAAGTGAACACAGCATTGTTCCCTGTTGCCCCTCCATTATCCTCTATGTAATAATATATGGAACTCTGCAAACATTTGATTTAGTAAAACTATCAGACCTTTTCTAATGTAACGTCAGTGGTAGTAAGTGATTCGAATGTCACTCTCTTTGGGAACAAATGACAATCCATATATTACAAGCTAATAAACAACTGATTTCTTTTAAAAGGTAATATTTATGAGACCATATAAGCATTTTAAAGGGCCAGTGATGCTATGGGGAAAGCCTTAAAAACAATATTTAAAGGAAAGCAGTCAAAATACAGTGTGCCCCCAAAGTCTTAGCCCCCAATTAAGCTTTTCAGAAAGAAAACATATTTTTTCCCCCCAATGGAACTTACTTTATTTAATTTTGCAAAAGTCCGGGTGTCAGGAATATGGCGACTGCTCTGCAGCTTCATTTAGTGTAAAAGTGCGGTGCTGCACTGCTCGCTTCAATGCAGATGCTTATATAAGTGCTACTGATGTCACATCTATCTACTTAGGTGTTTGTAAAAAATTAATATAAACAATGACCGTGTAAACTTTGTTGTGCTGTATGGTGTAAGTTTCACAACTGCTGCTGTTGTCCATCTTGCCGGGGCATAGCTATTTTCTCTCAGCCTACCTTACCAAGTGGACAACAGCAAATAAACATACAAGCACGTTCAGTAGGCCTTCTGTACAGTAATGCTTTGAAATACAGAGGCGCTCTTTCTCCATGTTACTTTGCTTCATAAATGCTGTATGCTTGGTAGGTTGAGCTGGTGAAAATATCACACTGTGGTTCTGAAATGCCCCAGTACTTGGGTATATCTGCTGGAAACCATGAATCAATCATGCCCAAGAAATTCTTGCTGCTGTCATCATCCATTTTGATAAGGAATACAGCTTATAAATCCAGAAATAACCTGTTTATATCATGCCAACAAGTACATTTCCACGTAGACTGGAGAGGGAGAGCAGAAGAGGTGGTTGGTGCTCTAATTTGGTTCATTTTGTGCAAGTTGAGTGGATCATATTAAACTAGGGCTGGCATTGCCCAGCATTTTCCAGTCTCATCTAAACAAGAGGCATTTACGCATTGTTTCATGCTTATCTGCTCCATACATGCTTCTGTTATTGAGATGAGTCCCTGTATGGCTAAGAGTTGCACCCTAGCAGTTATGTTAAAAACAAATCATTTAGCTGGCTAGTCGAGGCAGTGATGGGGTTACTGCCCACGACACCTTGGACCCACGTTCGGAAACGAGCCTGGATGTCAGGTACTAGCTGGGGGGAGGAGGACTGAGGGTTCTATTGGATGCTCTTGTCCTCTGGGGAGGAGGGGCAGCATTCTCTGTTGCAAAACCACCACCTTAGTGATAGCGTGGCAGATGGAGGAGCTTAAAGACGGGAGGATGCAGCCACACAGTTGCATACGCATGCCCGCCATGGAGCCCTCAATAGCTGTGTCCTTGTGGTCTGCGGTACTCTAAGTGGAAGGTCCCAGAGCACAGCAGCGTGATGCCAGCACACTCGGGCTTCACCCCTTGAACTGCCCTCTGCCCTCCAAATGAGGACCTGAGGGGGGGGCCACTTCCCTGCCAAGCTCCCTGATAGGAATCCATTATATGGAAGCATTCCCTGTGGACCTGAATGCCTTGTGGGCCCCATGAGGACAGGTGAGTGTCGGAGAAGGAGGAGGAGGATAGGGATGGGTGGTTGCCAGGCAGAGGTGGGCAGCTCCAGTGACCAGTGGATAAATAAAAAAACTGTTGGTCACTACTGTGTACACTGCAAGACATAGGTCCAACTCCCTATGTTCATCATTTGTTGCTGGGTATTTAAAAAGGAAAAAATAAACCACGGTGAGACCAAAAAAAAAAAAAGATTTAAGTAGTTTCTGCTGCAGAACTAGTTTGTAATTTAAAACAGACAAGTGCAGTTACAGTAAACATCTCTGATAATTGTAAACCAATCGGCCTTGCATACATTTTTGAATTATAGTTGTGAATTTCTGTAGCGCTCCACATTGTCAATGGGTAGTAATTACTGATGAGGATTGTACACCTCTACTAGGGGAAAAGGCACAGCCCAAAGGCTGAATCAGCCTAGAATGTTGGGCACAAGAGGGTTCTGGACAGCAGCAACTCTCCAGTCTTAGCTGTGCCATCAAAAGGGAGACATCTCACAAGCTTTTCTGAAGGTCAAATCAACTTCTGGGCCTTGCAGTACTGCATAGCAGATTGGAGACACCTGGTAACAGGGAGCACCCCTAAATTAAAATTGTGCCTGTGAAGCTGCAGCTTTCCAATTGGCTAACCTGCTCTTCCCATTTCCACTGCATGAGCTTGGATTGGGGCCACATCTGCTGTATAACTGTTGGATGTTTATTTAAAAGGGTCTGCAATTTTACAAAAAAAAAAAAAAAACACAAAACAAAACTGAAGGGTGCCTCATGTAAATACCTGTCTTTTTGTTGGGTTTTTAGATTAGGGAGGTCGCTATGGTTTCCCCCTCTGTCTTTTGCGCCAATGCCTTAACCCCCTCGGTCTTATAGGCCATTTGGTGATATTTTTGGTAATGGGCAGGTGCTTTTTGTTTGTCTTTTGTTGGGACATTGCCCTTTTAATTGGTGGTGTTCAGCATGGGTTTCCTCCTTTGAATCTCTTCAGCCTTTTTAAAAAAAAAAAAAGTCCCACTCTGCCTGCAGTGTGAGTTTTGGTTCTCACAACTTAGAGACTTTTGTTTTCTGTCTTAGGGGTTTATCTCTTCAAACTGGGCATTTCTGTTTCTTTTCAGCTCCTATGAGCTGCGCCTTTCCGGACGTTTATATAAGTCCGTTTAGCGCACGCCCAGTTTTGTTTTCGGAGGCTTCTCTCCCAACGCATTACTCTCACATTCTCTCCCGACGTCCCGGTCACACTGTGCGCTGTGTGATCGCCATGCATGTACTCACACTGAGCGCTGTACCAGCACTTCTCCTGTGCTAGACGCTGTAGCTCTGTATTATTGGGCTGCTTAGCCTGTCTGGCGGCTCGCGTTTTCATCTATTGACTGCCAGCTCGGCAGAGACGTGCTTTTCCTTCAGCAGCTCAGTCTTTTTCCCCACATTCAGACGGCATCGCGGCTATAGTAATATAGCTTTTACCTTTGGAAAGACCTTGTTTTTGACTTTGGGGGCAACGGCAGGGCTGCTTATCTTTTTTCATAGAAATATAGAAACAGAATTTGACGGCAGATAAGGACCGCTTGGCCCACCTAGTCTGCCCATTTCCCTACCTAATGGATAAGCTGCAGATCCTAGTTAACTAACAACCTACTTCCTCCTGCCCCCCACTGGAATTGCCTTATGTCTGTCCCATTCATTCTTGAATTCCCCCACTGTTTTGGACTCCATGACCTCAGAAAGGCCTGCCTGCGTATCCACAACCCTCTGTGAAAAAATACTCCTCACATTACCTCTGAGCGCCCCCATCTTCAAATTGTAACCCTTCCGTGACCCGGTTCGGGAACAAGCCCGGCCGCGGGGTCAGCAGGGGCAGAAGAGGATTGAGCGTCCGGACGACAGCTCTCCTCTCCCAGGAGGGAAGGGCGGTCCCTGCTCAACGCTTGACCAGCCTCCTGGTGGAGGCCTGAGACAGGCAAGCCTGGAGCCGATGCTGGGGGGGGGGGCATCGGCGGTGATGCCTTGGCGTCGGGCATGCACCATTCCCACAACGAACAGGGAAAAGCACTCTCCGAGCTCCGGGTAGACAGAGTCCTGAGGCAGACCCCTAATAGCTCCCACCTGCCTGGTCCCAGGGTCTCTCGATGAAAGTTGAATAGTTCAGGGTGTTCTGCCCCACCTCATCCCCACCGAGGGGAAAATCCACGGCTCCATGGGAGATCGACCGTGAGACCAGGTAGGTGGCAGGAGCGGGGGTAGTCCTTCATTGGAGCTCCTGAAGAAGCAGAGCTCGAAGAGGGTAGGCGGGGATAAAAAGAAATTAAAAAAAAAAAAAATTGTGCCCTCTTGTTCTTGCACATCTCTTTTCTTTTGGCATCAAAAAAAATCAATCAAAATCTTTATTTATCCAGGTGGGCACCATTGAGCAAGGCTCATTTGCAAGGTAGACCTTGTCATGAATACATCAAAGTACAGTACAGAAGCAGGTATACAAAAAGCAATACTATACAAGGAAGAAAAAGTATATACAGTACAGTACAAGGTTGAAATAAAAAAAAAAACAGCATTATTTTACAATTGAAGAAGTCAGCAGATGTACAATCAACCATAGGCATACAGGGGTTGTAAGCAGAGATCTTTTGAGTGAGGCAGCCAGCAACTACACATATGGGGAAGGAGGCCGTGTATGGGGTGGCAGGTTAGAGGGGTAAAGAAGAGGAGGGATATATTATCGACGACTGGGGGAAAAATTGGGCTAGAACCACAGAAAGTGACGATGGCTGTCATGTACTTGTTTATTATGATATTGACGGAGGAGGGGTAGATAATTGGGACACTACTATGGATGGGGTGGGACTTTAGCTAGGCTGGAGCGGACAGGGAAGAGTGGGTGCAGCAGGAAGAGTTAATAGGGAAAGAGTGAGAGCCAGGGGTAGAAACATGGCTTATTGGAGACTCCTTACATTCAAGAGATGTAAGACCTGCTAAAGGGTAATGAGACCTTCCCCAATATGTTCCTGTTGCCCCATTGTGTTTCTCAAGCTAATATATCTCTTATGGTTCCCCCTTGGACCTCCGAGTTGGAGGGGGGATACGTTGTACCAATTGGCATTGGCAAAGCAGAATAGTGTAAATCTTTATTATTGCTCTTAGGAGAGCTTTTGGGCCCCGATGTTCCGCAGGACATTCTGTCAGACACACCTGACCCCAAACCAGGCCCCTCAGATCAGGGGGGGGCCACACAGACATGTCAAGGTGCGCAGCAGGACAGGGCTGCTAATACAGATCTGCAGGCAGGCCCCAACCCTGACCATAAAGGTCAGGATGAGAATATCGGGGATCTTAGGGAAAATCCTAACCTAAAGAAGTTACTTGATGAGGAGGAGGAGGAAGGGGAGTGGATGGAGTCAAAGAGAAGTCCTATCCTTCCCCTGTTTGATACCAAGTCTTTGTCCTAGCTGATAACTGAGGCATGTAGGTCATTACAACTCAAGGAGGTACAATCCATGGAGGCGGTGGATGTCAGTCCTATCCTGTTCACGTCCTCCTCTGCTCCAAAGTGTTTTCCGATCTTTATATTCACTTTGACCAAATTATTGAACAGGAATGGGCAGATGCGGACCAAAAATAATATCTGCCAAGACCTAAGGCACGGTGTTTCCCTTTTTTGGAAGAAAATACTTGCAAGTGGGAAACCCCTCCTTAGGCGGATAAGGCAGTTCATAATTCCATAAGACACACCACTATTCCTGTTGAAGGGTCCTTGGCCTTTAACGGATTCATAGAAACATAGACTTTGACGGCAGATAAGGACCACTTGGCCCACCCAGTCTGCTCATTTCCCTACCTACTGGATAAGCTGCAGATTCTAGTTAACCAACAGCCTATTTCCTGCCACCCCCACTACAATTGCCTTGCCTCTGTCACATGCATGTTTGAATTCCACCACTGTTTTAGCCCCAACAACCTCCCCAGGAAGGCAGTTCCACGCATCCACCACTCTCTCTGTGAAAAAAGATTTCCTCACATTACCCCTGAGCCGTCCCCCCTCTATCTTTAAATTGTGTCCCCTTGTTCTTACACATCTCTTTTTCTGAAAGATGCTACCCTCCTGGACTTTGTTGATTCCCTTGAGGTACTTGAACGTTTCTATCATGTCCCCCCGTCCCTCCTTTCATCAAGGGTATACATATTAAGCTCTCTGTCTCTCTTCGTATGATTTCTGATGCAGACCCTGCACCATTTTAGTTGCCCTCCTCTGGACTGCTTTCATCCTGTCTGTGTCCTTGTGTAGATGAGGTCTCCAAAACTGCACACAGTACTCCAGATGGGGTCTTACCAACTGTCTGTACAGAGGGATAACCACTTCCCTTTTTCTACTTGTGATGCCCCTTCCTATGCATCCCAGTATCCCCCTGGCTCTCCTTACTGACTTCTCACATTGCTTACCAACCTTTAGATCATCTGATATGACTACCCCCAAGTCCCGTTCCATTTTTGTTGTTGTTAGTACCTCCCCTGCTATTGTGTACTCTTCTCCTGGGTTTTTGTTTCCCAGGTGCATTACTTTGCACTTCTTTGCATTGCCTCGCATGACAAGCGAGTGGATGCTGTGTGCAGAAGAGCCTTTGTCTCCAACGGCGCAAACTTACGCACCTCCTATGCCTCCTTCATTGTTGCCAGTGTCTTAAACTTGTGGGTTATGACCCTGGGCAGCTTCGTTGCCCCAGATTCAGAGGGAGTGAACATATTGCAGTTGGTATCCATGGCCTCCCCCTTCTTAGAGGATGCCATGGTGGAAAACTTAACACGTCAGCTTACTCCGCCTATCACATTTTGTCAGCTATGTGAGGCATATGGCTTCGGCATTGGGGAGCTGATCATGCTTCAAAGACCAAGCTGTTCAATCTAGCTTTCGAGGGAAGCTTGTTGTTTGGTTCTTGCCTGGATGATATTTTGAAGGATATCCAGGATAAAAAGGAACATGTTCCAGTGTCAAAGCAACAGCAAAAGGTCACATGAACTCCAAAAAGTGAAGGAGGCAGCTGACAGGCAGTTCCGAGGGGATTTTCCTCCCTTTGGGAATGAGAGGAGTAAAGGAGCCTGTTCTGATTTCAAGAACAATAGTAGCAGAGGAGCCCTTGCCTGAAGACGCAACGGAGGCCCAGGGCAAAAAGCGGGCACCTCACAATGAGGTTATGCGGGCCCATCTCTGCCTCCCTTCTCTTGGTGGAAGACTGCACAATTTTTATTCAAGATGGGCCCAAATAACATCAGATGCTTGGGTTTTGGAAATTCCAGCTTTAGGTTATGCAATAGAATTTTCAGAAATCCCCTCAAAGGGGCACTTTCTGCTGTCCCTGGTTTTGAATGACCCAGTAAAGAGACAAGCCATGTCAGATACCCTGGACCACCTCACTCAAATTGGGGCAATTGTGTCGGTGTCTCCCAACCAGCAAGGTCAGGGATTCTACTCTGTTTCGTAGTTCCCAAGAAGTCGGGGGTTCAGGCCCATTCTAGATCTGAAACACCTAAGCAGGTTTGTGCGCCACATGACCTTCAAGATGGAGTCCCTGCATTCGATCATCTGGGCTGTCCAGCTGAGGGATTACCTAGCTTCCCTAGATCTGAGTGATGCGTATCTCCACATCCCCATTCATCAGCCTCATCAGAGGTTCCTCAGGTTCACGATCCTGGGACAGCACTTCCAGTACATGGCACTTCTTTTTGGGCTTGCAATAGCCCCCAGGGTCTTCTCAAAGGTGCTCATAGTCCTGGTGGCTCAACTCTGACCGGAGGGACATCATGTCTATCCCAATCTGGACAATCTGCTTATTTGAGCACTGTCTGCATCATTAGCAAGGATGTCAGTGACCAGGACTCTGGAGGTGTTGGAGTCCCATGGATGGGTGGCGAATCGGCAAGAGAAGCTCTCTCGAGCTGGCACAGACCCTGGAACACATGGGAGCAGTGTTCAAAATGGACCAGGGGAAGGTCTTCCTCTCGCCAACCAGGAAGGAGACCCTGTTGAGAGAGGTTTGGTGGCTGAGGAGCTATCGTCAGCTTCAACTCACCACTTGCTGTGGATTCTGGGCCTCATGACAGTGGCAACAGAACTAGTCCCGTGGGCTTGCCTTCACATGCGGCCCCTACAGATGGAGTTACTGTCAGCCTGGGATCTGACCTCGGAGGATTTTCAAGCCAGGATCCCCCTCTCACCATAACTGTGGCAGTCTCTGAGTTGGTGGGTGAGTTTGCAGAATCTGAGCAAAAGGTCCTCCTTGGAAGTCCCCCCAGAGTTAATTCTGACATCCAATGCCAGCCTGTCGGGTTGGGGGCAATCCTGGATCACATTCCCATTCAGGGGACTTGGTCAGCACAGGAACAGCACCTATACATAAATGTTCTGGAGATGAGGGGCAGTTTGCCTCGCTCTCCTTCATTTTCAAAGTCAGGTGCAGTCTAAAGCCATGAAAGTAAGGTCAGACAACGTTGGGGGGCATGAAGAGCAGGAAGATGCTGAAAGACGCCACTGATTGCTGGTGTTTGCAGGGGAGAAGCTTCTTTCTCTGTCAGAAGTCTACTTGGCAAGGGAGTTGAACATTCAAGATGACTGGCTAAGCCACAGAAATGTTCATTTAGGGGAGTGGATGTTGAACCTCGAGGTGTTTGACCTCTGTGTCAAAGTTTTGGTCATCCTCTGATTGATCTGTTCATCTCCAACCACAGTGATCAAGTTCAGTGGTTCTTCAGCCACTATCGATGTCCAGAGGCGAAAGCAGTGGATGCCTTGTCACAAGAGTGGAATTTTGGCAGAGCATCTGCCTTCACTCCTGTGCTGCTTCTCCACAAAGTCATATGCAAAATAAGGCACTCAAGAGGAAGCTTTCTTCTAATAGCTCTGGAGTGGCCCAGAAGACCATGGTTCTTAGACTTAGTGAACCTAGCTCAGTGCGCACCATTTCCTCTTCCAGTGCAGGAGGATCTTCTCTCACAGGGCCCCATTCTACATCCATATCCAGGAGCGATGCAACTCGTGGCCTGGCTCTTGAATGGAAAAAGATTTGGCCTTGAGCACCCTAAGAGGTCAGGTGTCAACACTTGGAGCCTCCTTGGGTTTGTCACTAAGGACTAACCAGGAGGTTATTCATTTTCTGCGGGTTGTCAGCAGGAGTTGACCTCTGCTCCAATCCCCTGTTTCCCCCATGGGTGGAAAAAGGTTTGGCCTTGGGCACCCTGAGAGGTCAGGTGTCGGCCCTTGGAGCTTCCTTGGGTTTGTCACTAAGGACTAACCGGGAGGTTATTGATTTTCTGCGGGCTGTCAGCGGGAGTTGACCTCTGTTCCAATCCCATGTTTTCCCCCATGGGATCTGAATCTAGTTCTCAATCCTCTCTGTAAGGAGCCTTTCAAACTGCTTTCGTCGGTACCATTGGACGTGCTGTCTTACAAGGATTTTTTGTGTGTTTTTCTTTTCCATTCAGGTTTTTCTCCCCGAGCCCTGGTAGGGTTCCGCTCAAGGAGGACTGTTTCTCGGGTTTTACCACTCCCGCACTCGCCGACCCAGGTGATTCCCCCATGGCTTGCCCCTGTGGTGGGGCCAGGGAGGTGGTGCCCTTCCCTGGAGACCCAATCCAGAAGTCGGAGTTGGCCCTCTGGTGCGGCGGACCATCATGAAGCCCTGCCAGGCTCCTTTTCCTCTTTTTCTCCCATCTCCCCTCTCCCTACCGACGTGATTACGTTGGAGCGTGCCTCCCGAACCTTATCGCCCTCCAGCCACCACCAGAGGGCAATCAGCGGGCAGGACGACATGGCACCTCCCCGAGAGAGGAGAGCAGTCCTCCGGATGCTCAATCCTCTCTCCCCTGTCGACCCCCAGCGGCCCGGGCTCTTTCCCGAATCTGGTGCGCCGACGTGGTGTGGGATGTAGAGACCAACGCCTCAACCCCCAGTGCCACTGGGCCGGCACAAGGTGTGATTTTTAGTTGCTGTATGCTCACCCAGGAGGATTGGTGAGCACCAGGCTTTGTCCTGTAAAGAACCATATCTCAGAAACATAGAAAATTTGATGGCAGATAAGGACCACCAGGCCCATCCAGTCTGCCTGTATATCCCTCCTGTGTTCGTGCCCTTTGACCATACTCAGTCCTTGGCATTAGCCCCTCCTTCCCACCTCTAAGGTTCCCTTATGCCTGTCGGATGCTTGCGTGAATCCCCCCACTGTACATACTCCCACCACCTCCTGGGGTAGACTGTTACATGCATCCAGCACCTTTTTTGTGGGAAAAAAAAAACTTCCTCATATCGCCCCTTAACTAGCCCCTCCAGTCTCATATCGTGCCCCCTTGTTCTTGTTCCCCTCCTATATTGAAAGATGTTGCCCACCTACACCTTGTTTATGCCCTTTAGATACTTGAAAGTCTCTATCATATCCCCTCACTCCCACCTCTCCTCCAGCGTGTACATATTGAGGACTTTCACTCTTTCCTCCTATGTCATATATCTTGTCATGCATAAGGACAAGGTGTGCTCAGAACAGTCCTGTCTTTCATTCCTAAGGTTCCCACAACCTTCCTTGTGAACCAGGAAATCTGTCTTCTGTCTTTCTGTTCGCAACCTGCTCACCCAAAGGAGAAGGAGTGGCACAAGTTAGGTTTGCCACGGGCCATTAGGACATACCTTGGACAGACTGCTGAGTTCCGGAAATTGGATAGGTTGTTCATCCTTTTTGGAGCAGTCAAGCAGGGTCAAAAAGCCTCCAAGGCCACCCTAGCTAGGTGGGTAAGGGCCTGCATTGCCAAGGCTTATGTCACAGTAAAGAAGATGCCTCTGGCTCTCATCAAGGCTCACTCCACCAGGGCTATGGCCACTAACTGGGCTGAGAGAGGTGAGGCATCTGTTTTAGAGCTGTATAAGGCAGCTACGTGATCCTCCACCCACACATTCGCCAAGCACTACAGATTGGATGTTCAAAGCTCTGCTGATGTGGCCTTTGGTTGCAGAGTTTTGCAAGCGGCAGTTAGCAGGTAAATTCCTTTCCTGTACTTGGTTGACATATGGGACAATATTCTCCCCTACCCATTTTTTCCATGGGTACTGCTTCTTAGAACCCATCTGTAATTACTGCCCACCACTGACAATGTGGAGCGCCACAGAGAGAAGCAATTTCTTCATGTTTACCGATCCAGAAGCACATGATTTGATACCTTTTATTGAACCAACATAGATGTAACAAAAAGTAACATCTATGTTGGTCCAGTAAAAGGTATCAAATCATTTGCTTCTGGATCTGTTCTTATAAGGACCAATATGGCAAAGACTAAATCTGTATGTTCATATTTACCATAATTTCCTTTTCTGCTAGCTCCAGCAGTGTCAGTGGGGCCTGCCTGGGAGCCTTGCTTCTGTGGGAGAATATTGTCCGATATACCAGCAGGGGGTTGTCCATTGTCCTGTTATGACCTCTGTTTGTAAGTTTATCTGGACATCCCTCTGTAGTTTACCTGTTACACTTCTGTTTATATAGATATGCAGAAAGAAAAAAAGGAGAGTGGTTCCACATTAGAATGTACGTTGCTATCATGCAGATTTCACAGGTTCGAGTCTGAGTTCAACCAAGGGTGCCTCCTTTGTTGTAAGTGAGTGTTTACAGTGCATGCAGTCCTTTGCCTTTTAATAAGTCTGTTTTCTTTCGAGTTGCTTCAGGTCTGCAGGACGTTCCAAGGCATAGACTTTTGGAAGACGAGCCTCGATCACTCACTTTCCGACATCCGATGAGGTAGGCCACTGTTTACTATATTTTATTCTGGCTAGCGTCACATCTGTGTAGACAGCTAATTATGTGCTTTTTGTGTTAAGTCAACCAGTATGGCGTTTATTTCCATATTTGGAGGCACTATGTGAACAGTAGTGACTGGAGAGTTGCTGCTGTCCGGAATCCTCATGTGCCCAACATTCCAAGGCTGATTCAGCCTTCGGGCTGTGCCATTTCCACTAGTAGGGGTGCACAGTACTCATCTGTAATTACTACCCATTGACAATGTTGGCGCTAACAGAAAAGGAAGTTACGTAAATATGAAGAAATTTCTTCTTTCATGTCATCCGTAAAATATCCTGGTTTCTTAGTAGGTTATACTTTGCTGATCAAACTTTTAAAGAGCCTGTGAGCCTCTGGCAAAACTTTTGAAATTATACACCATTCCAGTTGCATTGCTATATTTCCTGTTTTATCTTCCCCTTGTTCCTGATTCCCAAGAAAATTTGAATGGTAGCAGGATCTTTGTCCTTTGAACTTATCTGCTCCTGCTGCTTGCCTAACATGTGATGTCATAATCTCTTGCTTATGACATCACATTAATTTCCGTGGCAACCAATTGTGATTCATAAACAGATGATCATGGCATCTCGTGTAGGTAGCAGCAGGAGTAGATTAAGTCTCAGGGACAAGGATACTGTTTTCTAGCAGCCTTCCTTAGTAATAAAGAGGGGACGAGGTTGGCCCAGTGGCACGGTAGCGATCCCACCTGCCCTGCTGACCACTTGGGTTCAGGAGCTGACTCAGGTTGCTGGGGGGTTGACGGAGAGGGAGGATCGAGTGCCCAGTGGATTGCTTTCCTTGTTAGCCCCGTCGTTGACTGCCACGAGATGGAGGCATAGTGATGGTGCAGGCTGGAAGTTCCACCAGTTTAGCGTAGTGTGCGTTTGCCTCCACATGGCATGCACTACAGCCTGCTTACGGCAGGAATGGGCTTGGCCAAGAACTGTGGAAAAGACACACAGGCTCGTGGTGCCCTGCAGTCTTGTCCCTGACCTGCACCACCACCTGAGAGCGCCAGAGTGGCATCCAGATTTGTGTACCAGGGGAAGTACAGCCCCCCCCCCTTGCCCCTACCATGGGGGGTAATTTGTAGGGAACTCTCAGTCTGGTCATTTCCTGGGTGAGGTGGCAGCTGGTCAGGGAGAGCGGGAACAGAGCTGGTAAACCTTACCTGCCCTCCTGTAGCCAGACAAAAAAGCTTCATGAAAAAAAAAAGAGGGGACAATAAATAATAAAAATAAATATGTAAAATTGAAGCTGTATTGTTTGTAAATATTTTTCAGTGTTTTCTTAGAGAGGTCACTGTCTCATTAATGCCTGTCCTAGTACTGCACTTTATATTGGAGAGGGGTGTATGCCTAGGTGGAGGAGCTAGGGGTCAGGGTAGTCAGTAGATCCCTCACTTTTGTAGCTGGGGGTCACCAAGTAGCACACCCGGTGACTGGAAGGACTTTTTCTATCCAAGAATTGTATTTTCTGTGTTACTATTGGCATTGTATATGTGTGTGTAATATAGCCGTTTGTACTTGCTAAGCATTTTATGTTGGGAAAGTTGCAAGGAAATCTAAAGTGAGGATCAGTGAACACCTTAGCAATGTTCAGAAAGGTGAATTGGAAAACTCTCTAGCATTACGCATTTCTAAAAATGGTAGAGGACATAGATTCAAGTTCCAGGCAATAGAACACATTAGACTAACCAACAGGGGGGCGGGGGCTAGACAAAAACTGTTGCAGTGCGAAAGTTATTGGCAGTGTAGAATGCAGGTAAATAAACCACCAGGATTAACTGAGCACTTCTAATTAACCCCGTTTATGAATTTTTACTCTGACCATTCGTATTCTGTACATGTTCTTCTCAGTATCTAGATGTGTGTTATATTGATATGTGCAGTAGGTTACCCGAGTCTGAGATGTTGTGTAATATGTACTATGTGCTTGTAAACTCTGTAGTATCGATTAGTTTCTAATTATGACATCTTGGTACTGTTTATTAGTGTTGGTATCCTCCACACTGTTTATCAAAGCAGTTTTACTGGTCTGTAGTATTCCTCTCCTCCTTTCCCTCCCCACTCTAACACTCTTCCTCGTGCTCTCATATGGTTGACCAGTTTTTAATTCATTTACTTACTGAGACCCCATCTGGAGTACTGCGTGCAGTTCTGGAGACCCCATCTCTGCAAGGACATAGACAGGATGGAGGCTGTCTAGAGGAGAGCAACTAAAATGGCGCAGGGTCTGCAGCAGAAGCCATATGAAGAGAGACTAAAGGAGCTCAATACGTATACCCTTGAGGAAAGGAGAGAGAGGTGGGACATGATAGAAACTTTCAAGTACCTCAAGGGAATCAACAAAGTCCCAGAGGGTAGCATCTTTCAGAAGGAGATGTGCAAGAGCAGGGGGACACAATTTGAAGATAGAGGGGGGACGGCTCAGGGTTAATATGAGGAAGTATTTTTTCACAGAGAGGGTTGTGGATGCATGGAACGGCCTTCCTGAGGAGGTTGTGGGGTCAAAAACAGTGGAGGAATTCAAGAATGCATGGGACAGACATAAGGCAATTCTGGTGGGGGGTAGGAAAAGTAGGCTGTTGGTTAACTAGGATCTGCAGCTTATCCAATAGGTAGGGACATGGGCGCAGACTAGGTGGGCCAAGCGGTCCTTATCTGCTGTCAGTCTATTTTCTGCACTTTTTTATATTGTACTGTCACTGTAAATCTGTTAAATATAAGTGCACACCACACCACTAGTGACACTATTGCCTTGAGGAAGCGTTTTCGTTTGGCGCAGAAACATTCAGCAGTGTGGTGGGGGGGGTAGAGTGCTGTTTGTTGTTTGTCTACTGCTTTGGACTGTCCGTGGATTCACTTACTAAGCGCTTGTGCCTGTATCTCCTGCAGCCAAGCTGTGGCACGTTCTTTCCAGCATCAGTGAAGCCAAGCTATACAGAACTGGGAGTCAGCAAATGCATTTTAACCCCAAAACCTTTCAGTGAATCAACATAAATTTGAAATAAATGAGGCTGGGGGACATCATCTGAGGATAGGTGGTAGACAGGCTACTTTTAAACTTTTTTGTACTCAATATGCTTGGAAAACTCATTCAACAAGAAGTGTGTATATGTGTGTGTGTGTGTGTGTGTGTGTGTGTGTGTGTGTATATATATATATATATATATATATATATTTATGCAATGGGGTGGACATATATTCAGTGTGATAAATGCGTTTATCTGAGTCACTGTATGTATAATATATAGACGGCACGGTTTGGGTTTTCACTGCTATGCAGATGATACCCAGCTGTATATGTCTTTTGTGCCCGGTCAGGACGCTGCCTTGTCGGTATTTAATAACTGCCTTGAAGAAATCCAAGAATGGATAAATGGGAGTTGGCTGAGGTTAAACCCGGAGAAAACTGAGGTGTTGGTTGTGGATATAGGTCGCTGTGAGGCGGGTCTGCCAGAGGGATCACCCTCAGGCCTACGGCTTGGAGGTGTCCAGCTGACGACCTCAGACCAGGTGTGAAATCTTGGCGTAGTAATTGATGACCGTTTGACACTTAAATCCCAGGTGTCAGCGGTCATAAAGACTTCCTTTTTTCATCTGAGGAATATTGTCAGGGTGAAGCACTTGGTTCCTCCAGAGGACCGTCCAACATTGATCCACGCCTTTGTTACCTCCCGGCTTGACTATTGTAACTCCCTATACCTAGGGCTATCGGGGGTTGAACTTTGCCGTCTGCAGCTGGTGCAGAATGCGGCAGCCAGGCTGTTGACTGGAGTTTCTAGATCCAGTCACATAATGCCTGTGCTCCATGGACTGCACTGGCTGCCAGTGTTCTTGAATTACCTTCAAGTCGGTTTGCTGACCTATAAAGCCCTACATGATCTGGGACCTACCTACCTGAAAGAGCTCCTGTGCCCCTATAGTCCCTCTCGCCCCTCCGATCCACTGACGTGGGATTGCTAGAGATTCCCAGGGTACGCTTGAAACATCTGGTGCTAGATCGCTAGTTTTATGGCACCTACCCTGTGGAATTCTCTACCTCGTCAGGTGCGAGATTGTCCGACCGTCCTTAGTTTTAAGGGAGCGCTGAAAACCCACCTTTTTAATATAGCTTTTAAGGATTTTTATTAGTTTGATTTATTATATTTATTGTTATATGTATTTGTACAGGCGCTTTGATTTTAAGAAAAGCGCCTTTTAAAAATAAAGTTGAATTGAATTGAAATATACATACAGTGACCATTTATACACACAGTTACTATGTCTCAAATCTCTTTAGAATTCATTTAGAATGTTCGGCCTCAGAAGCAGTACTAATATTCAAATGGGAATAACTTTAAAACGAAAAAAGATAGCATGGTACTGTGAGCACGAAAATTGTTCAACACAAAATTATCTACAAAATGAGTGGTGTTTCATGTATAGATACCTTATAGATTTTTTACAATTAGCAAAAAAGCAGAAGAAAAATTAATTTTTTGTTCACTTTTTTGCCAAACAAATGTGAATAACTTTAAAACCAAAAATTATAGCATGGTACTGTGAGCACAGAAAATGTTCAGCGCAACAATATCTACAAAATGAGTGGTGTTTCATTAATAGATACCTTTTAGTTTTTTTTTATAATTAGCAAAAAAACAGCATATAATTACATTTTTTTTCCCTTTTTTGACAAACAAATGTGAATAACTTTAAAATGAAAAAGGTAGCATAGTACTGTGAGCATGACATTTGTTCAGCAAGAAGTTCTGTACAAAATGAGTGGTGTTGCATTTAATAGTAACCACTATGCTAGGCAGACATACTCTAGGAAAGTTAAACCCAACTCCCAGAAATTATCTGGACTTGTGGATTTTTGGATTTGGCGCCATTTCTACGTCTTGCTTTGTTACCTTAAATGTACTGTCGGCATAGGCCTGGAGATAGTTTTCTGCTCAATCAATTTTAGATTCTAAGGAAGTTTCCTATTATCATAGCAGTGCTTTAAGGTCCTTACAACATTATACTTGCTTAGCCTGCATGACTGTCTAACTTCTCTCTCTGTACTGTATGTATGCTATAGACTATCTACAGGGGTGCTGATTGCAACTACTTGATCCTTAGATAGTGATGTGTAAAGGCTCCCCGGGCATCGTGGTCTGTGGCCTCCAGGCCCAGGCCGGTGCCGTCCTCTGCACCGTGGCTGAGGGATCGGGAAGTAGTCTGGATTCGGGCCTCCTCTGGGGAGGACGAGTCTGAGGCTGACCCAAACTGGCTCACAGACTCTTCAGAGTCCACCGATTCCTCTGCTTCCAGTGTAGTGGCTCCAATTCAGCCCCCACATGGAGCGGATGGCTTTGGGCGATTCCAGGGTCGTTGGCTTCGACCAGTCCTCTAGTGCCCTGGGTGGTGCCTCAGGACAGCCTGGAGTTGGTGATCCATCTGTCATTGTGGGAGGCATACCCCCTCCGGTGGTAGTTCTTACTGACCCTACTTCTGAGTTGGTTGGAGCACCTCAAATAGGGGAGGACTCTCCTCCTTCGGCTGTCTCTCAGGAGGCAGCTGTGGGGTGTCAGTTGCCTCAGGTGATAGCATGGAAGAGGGCTGTCTCGGAGTCCGAAGGGTTGAGAGGGTTGGATTCAGGGTGGTGCCCTTTCCTGGGAACCCACTGGGGTTCAGGGAGGAGTCACAGCACTGATCCAACCTTTTGCTCTGAGGTCTCCTCAAGTGGGACTTCATCTTTAGAGGTTAGGGGCCATCCTTCTGGGCTTATGCGGCCCCAGTCGCCTTGCGGGGGATTTCTTCTTTCAGGCTCAGCCCTGGCCACTCCAGCCCAGTTGAGCAGCCTTCGTCTGCTAGAACCACCGGATCTCCTCCTCCTCCTTTGAGGTCTCCCAGAGGGTCCTCTAGCTGGGGCAGAGGTCGTGCCCCTCCTCGGAGGTGCCTGGTCCCTTTGCCAACGCCTCCCCCTTTCCCAGGTCACTCCGCCCTTACGAGGCCCGTCACCTGGGAACAGTTCAGGTCCACGGCTGCACTGCTTCCTGCCTATTATCAATCCATGGACCAGGAGGTGTTTCACCACCCCCCTGTGCAGCTGGAACCTGGCTTTCCGGACTCGTCTGCTCCCTCGTCTTCCTCCTCTGAGGGAGAGGGCTCTTCTGTCCACCTATCCCCAGCGGCTGATCTTTCCAGCTATCAGCGCTTCCTATTGGGGTTGCTCGACGAGCTCCATATTTCTACCCTTCGTGAACCCAATATTGACCGGTCCGCACGCGCCTTCTTAGGCGAGTTCAGTGCGGCCAACCTGATAGTTTCCGCCTGGCCTAATCCCTTTCGGGAGGTGTCGTACCGGGCCTGGCAACGTCCCTCAACCCAAGCACCACTCCCGAGGGACGTCTGCCAGAGATATTGTGCCCATCCTTGGGTCTTCAGGAGCCTTGCCTCACCCCCTCCCCTTCGGGCGTGACTCTCCTGGACACACCCACTGGGCATAGAAGCCCATGGCTTGATCGACCCCAGAATCTGACTCGGCTGAATTTGATTTTGGGTGGAGGAGAGCTTTCTCGTTGACACGCCTCCTTTTGTGTATCTCTTCTCATCAGGCCCACCATGCTGCCTACAAACAGGCACTTGTAGTCTTTGCTAGGTCAAACCTAACCTCTTTGCCTGATTCAGAGGCAACCAGACAGGCCATTGCCCTCTCTGCCTGGGGCCTGGAGCTAGCGGGGCACCAAGCAAGGTCATTGTACGATGCCAGTGAGGTGGGCTTCCAGGTTGGTGGGGACAATGATCTGCATTAGACAGATGGTGTGGATTCGCCTTTCCCGGTTGTCACCCCTGGCCCGGTGTAAGGTGTCTGGGGAACCCATCTTTTTTCCCGTAGGGTGAGGCGAACGCTTCAGGGGTGCCTTCCTTCTCCTGCTAGGAGAACCTCACCTCACCCAGACCAGCCTCAGGCCTAGTCAGGCCTGCTAGGGTTCCCTCCTCTAGTGTCTCCCTCACTGGAGGCTGAGGGACTTTGTCCCTTAAGGAGGTTCTGGGCCCCCTTTTGGGGAGGCTCGGTAATCACCCACCAGTGATGAATGGTGAAGATTGACACAGACAAGATATGAAAATTACGTACCTATCGTAATTCCTGATCTTTCTGTGTATCTTCACCATTCATCACTGAATCCCGCCCGCCTTCCCCTCTCAGGCCTCAGTCTCTGGGCAATTCTCCTCCTCCCTGGTTGTCTCCCATTTGGACCTAGGTCCATTTCCAGCACCTCCTACCCCCTCTCCTCTTGAGGTTGAGGTTTTTCCCTCTGGGTGGGCAGACAGGGAGGGTTTCTGCTGTTGGGAATCACCAGAGACTCCTCTCAGCCCAGGTAGCTCCTGGGTTTTTTCCGGCTCCCTCTCTTGCCTCTTGAGAGAGTCTGGTGGTAGGAGGGGGCTCTGGTGATTCCCTCAGTTGTCCTCCCTCCAAACTCTTATGCCTCCTTTTTGGTTGATTTCTCCTCCCCTGTGGAGAAATTATTTACCCTCAGTTCCTCCTGTGGAGAACCCTCCCCTTCCCCAATAATTAAGTTTCAGTCCCCTGGGGTTGTTCTCCAGGGCCTTTTAAGGTGATTCTTCTGCCTCAGTTCTTTTTGCAGGAAGGGGAGACACTGACCCGTTCTTAGTCCTCTAGCCTGCTTCTGCTCCTCTAAATGAGTGCCACTTTCTTCAAGCCTTGGCTTCATCCTCTGGCTGTCTGTTTGACCTGTGGCATAACTTCTCCAGAGCAGTCCAGGGCAATGCCTCAGGTGTGGTATCTCCTCTTCCTCCTTCCTTCTTTCTCTGTCCTCTTACCCCCCCCCCCTTTCCACCCATTTCTTCTTGCCCAGAGATTGGGGCCCTACTCTCCCAATCCCTTAAGCTTCCTCCTTTCCTGGTCTCTATTCAGCATATTCCTCCTTTTAATTTTACATCCTTTTCCTTTTACTGTCCCTTGGGCTCCCTTGCCCACCTTCCCAACCCTCCTTATTTTCTGTCTCTCTCTCCGGTGTGCAGAACTGGAGCTGAGGAGGCGTGGATGGTTACTGGCCAACCTGCGAGCACCACGTAGTATGTCGGCCTCGAGGGTGGCACCATCTCAATGTCAACTCCTCCTCCTCTTGCAAAATAATAAAAAGCTCCCTCGGGGTCCTGATCCTCCGGCTCACTACCCACTAGTGATGAATGGTGAAGATACACAGAAAGACCAGGAATTACAGTAGGTATGTAATTTTCATTTTTCTTGTGTTATGTTGTATTTTGACAAATTTGCAATAAAGTTTGGTTAATGATAAAAAAAAAGCTATCACATTTATGAGGTGGTGTAAAAAAAACTGGCTATGTTAAAACTTTGGAGTCAAAATAGTTAAAATTAGCAAAGTTATGAGCAAGTGTAGTAAAATATCAACACATGCCCACAAGTTGGCCATTTTACATATTTTAACTACAGATTTTCAACCTAGCCTTTTTATGATCCCACTTCATGAACAAGGGCAGTGAAAAGTTTTAATTCCCACCCAAAAGGTGATTTTGCCAAGTGACTGCAAAATCACCTTTCTGGGCGGATTTGTGTAATTCCACCATCATTGTTCATGAGGTGGAGTGTTAAAAAGGCGATGTTGAAAATTTGTTGTCAAAATATGCAAAATGGAAAAGCTATGCCACAAAGTTGAAAGCCCCATTGCAATACATTGAATAGTACTTACCTTACTGTCTCGTATAGCAGGTCTGCTTTTCCAGCAGCAACATGTGTCTTCTATCAGAGAGTAGATCTTCACCCTGGCACCTGTTCAGGTGGGTGAGAGTGTGTGGGGGGTGCAGAGTGGTGGGTGCTGAATGAGAGGTCGGGTTGGGGGAGCTGATCGGCAAGGGACCGTTTTCTTTTTTTACAGGTTAAAAAAAAAAGACACTGATGGACCGTTTTCTTTATCACAGACAGGATGTCGACCAAAGGTATTTGGTGGGGGGGTACCACTAGACCCAGGAAAAGGAAAAAAACAATACAGGGACAGCGATCGGTGAACGGGGGTGCCACTAGAAACCAGGAAATATTACAGGGACGTCATCTGTGGGGTGAAACTACTAGACACCAGGGAAATAATAATATGGGACAAGGACAGGATGGGTGGTGGCACCACTAGACAACAGGAAATGATAATTAAATACAGGGGTGGCGATCAGTGAGTGGGGGGGGTGCCACTAGACACCAGGGAAATAATCAGTACAGGGACAATGATCGGATGGGTGAGGGGTGCCACTAGACACCAGGGAAATAATACTGGGACTGCGATCTGTGGCTGGGGGGGGGGGTGCCGCTAGATACCAGGGAAATAAGAATACAGGGACAGCGATTGGTGGATGGGTAAGGGGTGCCACTAGACAGCAGGGAAATAGAATTTTTCCCCTCATGAAAAAGGATGGACTCCAAATGAATAACGAACAGTTAAGTGCAGAATCCACATAACGGGGTCCTGATAAACCAACACATCTACATGGTTCATCTGTAGGATGTACTTTTGTGGCTTTTGAAATGTTTGTTTTTTTTAAAAAAAAAAAAAGGAAACAAGATGACGGCAATTTTTTTTTTTTTTTTTGGTCTTTGATAACGGGTAAGGCCCACTAGGCACAAGTGCCTGTTTTCAGGGGCGACCTGGGAGCACTAGGCGGTTATGTGACTTGCTCAGAGTCACACAGTATGCAAGTGGAGATTATGAGAATCAAACCCAGGTCTGGTCTGCTGGATGTACCAAGCTCGTTCACAGCTTATTACTCTTAACCTCTAGGCTATACTGCCAGCCCAAATGAAAAAGGATTGGCCCCATACGAACATGGATTCCTTTTTCATTTCCAATAGCTATCTTGAAGTGCCCACTGAACATGCTCAGAACCAAATTTTTCAAAATTTCAAAATTAAATAACTTTGGAACGGATTCATATTTTTTCACGAAACAAGCGATAGGCACATCTGTGGGCCAACCCCTTTATGGCATGAAAATTGCAGACCATAGTTCCAAACCGATTCAGCGGTAGTTAAGTTCAAAAAAAAAAAGGCAGCAAAACCTGTGACCTGAAAATTCACTTTTTGCACTATCCAGAATTCGGAATCCACACATCCGATTGAAATGAAACTTGGCACATCCACAGATCTACCACACAAGACCGTGCATGCAGAATCTCATGCAAATCCGTTGAATGGCTATGAAGTTATTAAAGTGCAAAAATTGGGGTTTAACATTAAACTGCCTACTCAACCCTGTATAGAGATACATAGATATAATTATGTATTTTAATTGTATTACATTTTCTTTTAATATTGAAAGGATTTGCACTATTTGGTCCTCTTCTCTTACAGTTTTGTAAAAGTTGCACAACCTGACCCTGTTCTGCTGTGCTAATCATAAATAGTCTATAGGTTCTAAGAATAAACCACGTTATTCATGGAAATATATGGATTATTCAGGACTATAGAGAGTCAGGTTGGTTAACCAAGGTTATGTCCAAGAGGGCAGTTTTTTCCTAGTGTCCCGAACTAGGGTGTTGTATAGCAGTGACCTATGCAGTTCTGCCCGTTCCACTTTTTGTTCTACGCTGCCACCACTGGATTTGTGGATCACATTTATATTTTCTGCAAGGTTTAACCACTCCACATTCTCTCGAGCAATATGACTGGAATTTAAAGAGCTGCTGATGATGTGCCAAAACTTTAAAAAAACAGTATTTAAATTTATTTTTTACTTATTTTTGTTGACCAGGAAAAGAGGCCTAAACAGTGCTTTCAGCCTTGCCCCCCCCCGGATGATACAGATGCAGACTGATTGAAATTTAACCAGATTAAGCTGTTGCTGGTATTTTTTTAGTGAATGGAGAACATTTGGCTTAGGACACCAGTGACATTCCCCTACACTTGTTGAGAAATATGGAATTTATTAATATCTGCCTGAGCAACAGCCAGAACAGGCAGACAGAAACCTCAGTTTAACATCTCATCTGTAGGATGGTGTAGCCCAGCAGTACAGCATGCCCCGTAGGACTGCACTCAGGTGCCAACATTTATGGTATGAACCCAGTCCAGGTGCTGGACTAGAACCTTTCAACACTTCCTACAAGTATTTCCCATATTTTCTGTATTTCTCTTTCTCGTGCTGTTTATCACTACGGATATTTGCATGATAACAGGATCATCGCTTATTCACCACCTGAGAGCATAGTGCTTTACTTGTGACATCACTGTAATTGGCAAGGCATCATGTTGTAATGTCAGAAGCAGAGACTTATTACCTCTGGTGAGAAATACGCAGCTGGGACAGATAATTTGCAATGTGGTTGTAATGTCAGAAGTAGAGGATTATGATATGACCTTGGGTGAGGAATACGCAGCTGGGGCAGATGAATTCCAATGTGGTTGTAATGTCAAAAGCAGAAAGAGACTAACAGTCCGTCGAGTCTACCCCCCCCCCCGACCTAGTGTCCTGGAGGGTTGTCCCCTCTGCCCCCACTTTCACCAACGATCGTTCCTCTCTCCGGTTCCCCCTAGAGGGATTATGAGTCCTCTTGTTCTGTCCTAGCTATGTTTGAACTAGATAAGGGCACCCGCCCCCCCATCACTTCTGCTGACAGTCAGTTGCATGGCTCCTTACCCTCTCAGTGAAGTAGAACTTCCTCACATCCGTCCCGAATTTATCCCTGACCCCAACTAACCTCCAATCATGCCCGCTAGTGACTGCATCCCTATTTGTAACAAACAAGTCTTCACTGATTGCCCTGTTTATACCCCTTAGAAACGTATATATCTCTATCATGTTTCCCCTCTCGCATCTGGCCTCCAGCGAGTACATGTTCAGGGCCTTCTGCTGTCCATCTGCGTTACTGGCATGGGATCATTTTAGTGACCCATCTCTGTGCGGACTCCATTCCTGAATACGTCCTTTCTCAGGTGAATGCTTCAGAACTCAGCACCATATTCCAGGTGAGGGCTCACCAACGATTTCTGTAGAGGGGCAGTATCACTTCACTTCTCCTGCTATTGCAACCCCTTCCAGTGCACCACAGCATCCTCGATGCCTTACTGTTGGTCTTATTTAACTGACTGGTTTGCTTGAGGGAGTCCCTAATGATGACGACACCCTGATGATTGTACTTATGATATGATCTCAGCTGAGGAATATGCAGGTGATGCAGATGAACTCAGGGTTTTAAATAGTTGGTATAGCATAGCAAAATGCTACGCAAAACAAGGGGTAATGCTAACCATTTCTAAAAATGCGTAGCAGTAGACTGCTAAACATTTTTTTAGTGCGTCTATGACACAGTAGACAAAATTAATAAAATTATATATATTTTTAAATTTTGCTAACCATTCTGTGCCAAGTGCTGTACATTTTTACAGCTGATTAGCACTTTCATATGTAAAACTGCTAATCAATGTTTTTCGGCTTATATAATACCCTGTGAACTGCAGTGTAACGGAAATCCCATTTTCATGCAGATACGCTTACTAATGATGTGTGGAAGAAGAGAACAAGAAAATATATAAAATACAAGCTGACTTGTCTCTAAATATTATGTTTTGATAAGTGTCCCCAGGTGTGGGAGCTGGTGTTTAAAAGTAGTAGTTTGTTTAATTCTTGCATCTCTTGGGATTCAAATATGAATCAGATATGTGACTGTGAAAGTTAGTAAATCAAGCTGTCTGAAAGGCAGTTTCTAATAATACTGTGTGGAAAAAAGTGCTCGTTACATTCTTGTAATTGTCCTTTGAAAGCCGAGAGACCTTACTTGATAAGCCTACCTCATCATTATCGTGAAGCCTGGAGCTGTGACCTCAATTATAATGTTCCTGGGATCCTTTTTATTGTTATTGAGTCTATTAAGCCTTCAGCCATAAAATAATAAAACTTGAAATTCTTCCCAGCACATATAGCGGGGTTTCGGAACCAAAGGGGCTGATTTGTAGAGCTTTTCTTTGACTGGTATCCTTAAGCTATGTCGTCACAGAATTGATGCAGAGTGACCTTCATAAGATCATTGTCTCCCCTCAACCGCTCAGTTCGGATCACGTCAAAGTTTTCCTCTACCAGATTTTAAGAGGTAAGGTTATGCTTAAAGCATTTTATACAAGGGACACCTGGCATTTTAGAACTAAAAAGAACAGGTCAGGGCCAGATTCCTTTTGCTCTAAATGAGTTGTCCTTGCTGGTTTGACACAGGAAATAATTCTGTTTCACTAGTTTTTAAATGGACTGTTTTCAGTGAGTAGCATTTGCCTAAGGAATATGACAAGTAGTGTACTATTATTGTCTTGACTCCTACAAACAAATTACAGAGTGTGCCGAGTAGTACACTATTGTTGTTTTGACTTCACATATATTGCGCACTAAGGAGTGTGCAGTAGTACACTATTGTTTGTTTCATACATATAATGCACTAAGGAGTGTGTGCAGGTAGTACTACTGTTGTTTTCACTTCACATATAATGCGCACTAAGGTGTGTGCCGAGTAGTATACCACTGTTGTTTTCACTTCACATATAATGCACACTAAGGAGTGTGCCGAGTAGTATACCACTGTTGTTTTCACTTCACATATAATGCGCACTAAGGAGTGTGCCGAGTAGTATACCACTGTTGTTTTCACTTCACATATAATGCGCACTAAGGAGTGTGCCGAGTAGTATACCACTGTTGTTTTCACTTCACATATAATGCGACTAAGGAGTGTGCCGAGTAGTATACCACTGTTGTTTTCACTTCACATGTAATGCGCACTAAGGAGTGTGCCGAGTAGCATACCACTGTTGTTTTCACTTCACATATAATGCGCACTAAGGTGTTTGCCGAGTAGTATACTACTGTTGTTTTCACTTCTACATATAATGCGCACTAAGGAGTGTGCCGAGTAGTATACCACTGTTGTTTTCACTTCACTTATAATGCGCACTAAGGAGTGTGCCGAGTAGTATACTACTGTTGTTTTCACTTCACATATAATGCGCACTAAAGAGAGTGCCGAGTAGTATTCTGTTGTTGTTTTCACTTCACATATAATGCGCACAAAGGAATGTGCCAAGCAGTATACTTTTATTAATCGTCTTCGGGGATATCTCTTTCATCAGGTCACACCAATGGAATTACCACCATAGGCACCAGGATCACATGGAAGCTTTTTCTGTAGCAGTCTACTAGGGGCCACCCACTCCGACGTCACTTCTGTTATATCTATGTGGGTGGCCCCGCTCCCTCCTCAGTTCTTTACTGCTGTTGTTGACCTAACTCACACAGACTCTGTGGAAGCTGTGTCGTTCAGTCGACTGCTAAGTTAACTTACCTTTTATTTTCTTTGCCTTCGAAATCACCTTATTTGAAAGTGATTCCCTTTCATTTCATATGTCGAGAACTACTGATCTTACTTCGAGTGGGAGCTCTTGCAGCAGGCTATAACAATTAGGACTATGCCGCAGGCACTAGGACCCTCCGGAAAACTTTTCAGCTAGCAGTATACATCAGGGACCGCCCCTGACGTTGGCCCTGCCCTGGTACAAAAGGGGGCAGACCCAGCTCCACCTCAGTTCTTTTCCCGCCATGTCCCGTGCACGTGAGAAGAAGCCTTCCTTTCAGCTTGCCAGAAACAGCTAAACAACTATTTTTCAACCTGTTTTTGTACTGTTTTTGACGTTTTTTCTAAGTTCTCAACGGATGTCTTCGCCGTTGTCAGTCTCTCCAGAGCCACACCAGAACAAATGCGACTGTGGGAGGCAGATCCCTGCTAAGGACGGGCACAAGCACTGCGTCTTTTGCCCTGGGCCAGACCACTTCACCGCGGCCTGCTCAGCCTGCCAGGCGTTCACCAGCCGGACCCGGATTCAACGTCTCAAGGCCCTGAAGGCATTCCTTTTAGAAAAGAAGATGGATCTGCACTCCTCAGAGGGGAAGTGCAAGGAGAAGCCCAAGCGTCACGGGAAAGACCGTAGTCTGTCCCGGCACCGGTCGCGGTCCTGTTCTCGCTCGCGGCTCTCTCCTAAGAAGGCCCGTGTTTCCTCGAACTCAGGCTAGCATCCGAAATCTTCTAAGGCCAAGGCCGGCCCATCGGGGGAGAAGCCGACCAAGCCTAAGGTAACCCCGCTAAGGGTTACCACCAAGCCCTTGGAGGTAAAAGCTTCTGCCCCACCTCCCTAGGCACCGGCGCCGCATGCTAAAGGCACGCCTCCGGAGCTGAAGGACTCTCTGGCGCCCCCCGGCGGCACCCCGTCATCAGTCCCACCACCGACACCGGTTGAAGGCAAGAGCGCCCACGAAGAGCCGACATCCCTGCCTCCCAAGTCCTCCTCCCCTGGGCTCCCAAAAGGGCTCTCCTTTGCGGGCCGACATCTCGGATGCTCCTTTCCGAGCCGTGCTGCTGAGATTTTCTCGAAGGATGAGCTGCAGGAGTTGTTCTCTTTGGTGGGGACAGGTCCAGAAGTGGACCCGCCCCCGTCGCTGGCCCAGACACGGTACTGAACCCGGTGGGCAAACCACAGCCTAGAGGTGAGCCTTCCCCAAGAAGTCCCCAGAGCGGCTGCCTACACCTCCATCCAGGGCTCGTTCCTGCGCCCGGACCAAAGACCACCGCCGATGCTCCAAAGACCGTGGAGACTTTCGCCAGTCCAGGTCTCACACTGGCAGCCCTTCTTGATCTCCTAGACGAGAGCACTCCCGACGTTGGTCCTCTGACAGACGTCGGTCTTTACTCCGTCGCCGGTCTTCGGACTCACGAAGGTCCCCCAGCTACCGACGACAGAGGGAGTCTGGTCATAAGGAGAGATCTGACTATTCCAGACCTAGTAGTCGATCTCCCTCTTCTTCGTCGACATCTTCTTCCTCTCTCGACTTGGTGCGGTCCCCGGGAGAGAAGGATCAGCCTCGCTCGCCTCCGGACAATCCGACCTTTGTGGACGTCATGAGATATATCCAGGTCTCCAATGAGTGGGAAACAGAGGACCTGGATCCGGAATGCGGAAGGTTGGCCAAATACCTGAGGGCAAAAGGAGCCGAAACCATTGGTGGTCCCTCCTTTAGTGGACACTTTCCAGGACCTGACTCGGACTACCTGGAAGCGTCCGGCTTCCATCCCGGCTGTTCCCAAAAAATCGGACAGGCTGTATAAGGCCCCGAGTGCAGAAGCCTTTTTAGCAGAGAACCCTCAAGGCAGACTCTTCGGTCATTATGGCTGCCCATGACAAGTCCAGGCAGCCGAAGCACCTTAGCTCATAGCCTCCCGATCTGGAGTCTCGGTATTTGGACCAGGTGGGCAAGAAAATTTACTCTGCCTCCACCTGCTCCATCCGGTCCCTTAACTTCCTGATGCATATGGTCCAGTACCAGAATGCGCTGTGGGAGAGGGGACAAGAGCTACTGAGAGCCATGCCAGATTCCGAGCAGAAGACAGAACTTCTGGACATTGTTAAATTGGGCTCCGACATAGGTTCTCATGTCCTGAGAGCCTCGTATGACATTGCAGATATGGTAACCAGGGCAGCCGCTTCCGGAGTGTGCCTTCGGCGCCATGCCTGGTTAAGAGTTTCGGGTTTTCACCAGGATCTGCAGTCCGATATCAGGGATTTGCCATTCCAGGGTACCGTGTTGTTTGGGCAAGAGACGGAAGCTTTGATTTCTCGTCTCCAGAAGTCTGGGCAAGTCCATCTGGTCGGTCCGCCAAATGTACCGTGGCGACCAGTAATGGAAACGGCCATTTGGCAAGCCTGTGGTAGTCAGCAGGGTCAGAGAGGCGGCTTTCATAGGAGAGCCAGTAACCAGCAACCTGGAGGTGCTCCTAACCGTGGGCCCAAGTCCTCTCAGGCCTCTCTGCCTACGCCCAGCTCAGCCCAATGACTCCCTTCCACCCCCCCTTCCAAAGGAAGACTCCGGGGAGACAGTCGGGGGTCACTTCTCCCTTCATCTTGAAGGGTGGAGGTCAATAACTGCGGACCAGTGGGTCGTGGACATTATCAGGAGAGGGCACATACTAGAGTTCACAGAGTTCCCTTCAAATACTCCACCAAAGTACTCCCGATATCCTCCTCCTCACATCCCACTGATAGAAGGACAAATTCGGACCCTCTTGCAAAAAAAGGCTATAGAGCGAGTTCCCTTGCATCAGCGGGGAAAGGGGTTTTATTCCCACTTCTTCCTGGTCCCAAAAAAGACGCAGGATCTTCTCCCATTCTGGACCTCAGCTCTCTCAATCTCTTAATAGAGTACAAAAGGTTCAGGACGGTGACCCTTCCAGAGCTACTTCCCCTGCTGCACCAAGGAGACTGGCTCTGCTCCCCTAGACATGCAAGATGCATATATGCATATCGGGGTCTTCCCTCCCCACCGGAAGTTTCTGAGGTTCCACTTCCAAGAGGAGCACTACCAATTCCGAGTTCTTCTGTTCGGCCTCTCCTCCGCTCCGCGAGTCTTTACAAAATGCTTGGCAGTGGTGACTGCGGCTCTAAGGCGCATGGGGCACTACGTTTTCCCTTACCTCGACGATTGGCTGCTTACAGCCACGTCCAGGTCAAGCCTACTTCATGCCCTCGGAGACACCTATACTCCGTTCCGAGAGCTGGGGATCACCCTGAACCTTCAGAAATCATCCTACGAGCCCAGTCAAAGACTCGTCTTCATTGGAGCGGTCCTGGATTCTAGCTAGGGCATGGCTTTCCTACCCCCGGACAGGGGCGATCGTCTGCAAGTGTTTGCCAAATGGATCTCAGTAACTCCTCAAGTTCCAGCACGGAACTTCCTCAGGCTACTGGGGCACATGGCAGCGGTCATTCCAGTCACTCCCTTGGCCCGCCTCCACATGCGGGTCCCACAGTGGAAGCTCAGAGTACAGTGGGACCAGGGCTATAACGATCTAGAATTTGTGGGCAGGATCACCGAGCCAGTCAGGAGAACTTTGCTTTGGTGGATGGACCCCAGAATTCGGAGAAAGGGGTCAGGTTTCGTCCGGAGCCACCAGGTCAGACTCTTACGACAGATGCATCGGATCTGGGATGGGGAGCACACCTGGGTGCTCATCAAACGCAAGGGGTTTGGACACCCGAGGATCGATCTCTCCATATCAATGTACTGGAGATGCAAGCGGTTCTCTATGCCTTACAGGCCTTTCAAGAGGACCCGGTGCCGGGCTCTCTTCTAATTCAAACAGACAATATGGTGGTCGTCTTCTACATCAACAAGCAAGTGAGTACTCATTTGTATCCCCTTTGCAGGGAGGCGATGAGAATCTGGCACTGGGCGCTGGAGCGGCACATTCTGCTGTCCGCAGTGCACGTTCCAGGCATCATGAACAATCTGGCCGACAGCTTAAGCAGCTCTCCTTCCAGAGCGCACGAGTGGGAGCTGTTACAGCCTGTAGCAGATCAGCTCTTCGACAAGTGGGGTCATCCAGAGCTGGAACTCTTTGCGTCACCATGCAACGCCAGACTGCCAGTTTTTTGTGTGCGAGAGCACGTGCCTGGAGTTTTCTGGCCAGACACGTTATCCCCTTTGCTGGGCAGGGAGGTTTCTCTATGTCTTCCCGCCCTTCCCTCTCATTCAGAGAGTCCTGCTGAAGTTACAGACAGAAGGAGCTCGAATAATTCTAGTAGCCCCGAGATGGCCTCGGCAGATTTGGTTCCCACTCCTGCAGCGGTTATCCACAGAATCTTCAACCCCGCTGCCCATAAGCTCGCAGTTGCTATACCAGGAACAGGGGTCACTGGTCCATCCGGATCTTTGCTCCTTACATCTGCATGCTTGGCTCCTTCAGACGTAGCTCAACAGAGATACGGGGTTTCCCCGGAGGTGGCGGCAATCCTAGTGTCGACGAGGAAGCCCTCCACCTGCTCTGCCTATGCTATGAAATGGAAGCGGTTTTGTTTATGGGCCTTGTCACAGCATTTGGACCCCGTCACCTGTCCTGTGAACTCAGCGTTACAGTACCTCCTCTCCTTGTACCAACATGGCCTGAGTTACTCCTCTATTAAGGTGCACATGTAGGCTGTCTCCGCCTATCATGCTCTGATTGGAGACAAGGCGTTAGCACAGTTCGATGTAGCCCGCACCTTTCTGAGAGGAATTTGGCATATGAGACCTCCCTTTAGGGATCCTGTCCCACTCTGGTATCTCCTTTTTGTGTTGGAGAAGCTCACCCTCCTTCCCTTTGAGCCGGCAGTGGATTGTGAGCTGCTTTATCTTTCCTGGAAGGTGTGTTTTTTGGTTGCTATTACCTCAGCTCGAAGAGTTTCTGACCTTCAGGCTCTGATGTGTAAAGAGCTATATTTGTTTTTCCACAGGGAAAGGGTTTCCCTTAGAACAAATCCTAAGTTTCTTCCGAAAGTGGTCTCGGAGTTGACCCTCAACCATTCGGTTGACCTTCCAGTCTATTTTCCTTCCCCATCTAATAGAGGGGAAGCTCTCCTTCACACATTGGATGTCCACAGGACTTTGAGGTACTGTGTTACCTCAAAAGGACGGCTACGCACTGTCAGTTGGAGCAGCTGTTTGTGGCCTTTGCACCACAATGCTTGGGCAAATCGGTGACCAAGCAGACGATTTCAAAGTGGATCGTCCACTGCGTATCCTTCTGCTATGAAAAGCACAATAAACCGCTACCGGGTCCGGTCAGGGGTCACTCCACCAGGGGAGTGGCTGCTTCTTTTGCTGCCCTGAGAAATGTCTCTATAAGGGACATATGTGCAGCCGCTACCTGGAATTTGGTGCATAGCTTTGTCAAGCATTACAGCTTGGATATCGTCTCCAGACACCGTGCCGGTTTTGGTCTGGCTGTTTTGCAGGGACTTTAGTCCTAGGCCTCTGGAATCAGTATATTCCACCTCCCGGGGTTGACTGCCTCTTTGGCGTGGGGCTGCTTAGTATTAAGTCCTAATTGTTATAGCCTGCTGCAAGAGCTCCCACTCGAAGTAAGATAGTACAGTTACGTAAGAACTTACTGTAACTGTAGATCTTTGAGAGGAGCTCTTGCAGCAGGCATTACTTTCCCACCTGCCTTCCCCCTCGAGGTGTGCAGATCTTCATCTACATCTTCATCAAGTGCTTCGTCTCCTTCTCTTGTCAGGGCTTGTTCGCGGGCCTTGGCGGGGGAACTGAGGTGGAGCTGGGTCCGCCCCCTTTTGTACCAGGGCTGACGTCGGGGCGGTCCCTGCTGTATACTGCTAGCTGAAAAGTTTTCCGGAGGGTCCTAGTGCCTGTGGCATAGTCCTAATTGTTATAGACGGCTGCAAGAGCTCCTCTCGAAGATCTACTGTTACGGTAAGTTCTTACATAACTGTACTTTTCTTCTGCCCTCTTCCATCGTTGGCACTGCAGAAAGAAGATTGCTTCAACAGACGACTACGATCTTTGAGTCTGATGCCTCAGACCTAGCCACAACGCCCTTGCCTGCGAGCTCTGCCTGAAATTCAATCTCACTACCCAGTGATGCTGAAAGAAAGCCCTGCAGACTTTCCTGATGGAGCACCAAGCAGCCAGATCAGAGCAGGGATCGTTGGGGGCTCCCCCAACCCAGTCGCCGGCTTCTTCGTCAGGCTCTCAGGCTTCCAAGGCCTGAAATAAGTTTCCGGGGAAACACTCTCACCCGAGGCAAGGCAGGCAGAAGGACCATTCCTCCCCCTGGCGGTGCTTTCCTGTCCCTGCCACTTCCACCTCTTATCTTTATTATTTTTTCTCACCCCTGTTTCCCCCACCCCCACCCTTCCACATAGGTATTTCCCTGGTATGACCAGGGTTGTGACTTCTACTGTTGTTATACTTTATACGATTGCTATCTACTGCATGTAACTTTATTCCATAAACAACTGTCATATTGTGTTCTTTTGTTATCTGTATTACACCTGTATGTACCACTGTTGTATCTAACACTGTAACCATGTCTACCCTCCCTGCGACGAGGTGCCTTTGTAAATGAGTCCCTGACTCAAAGGTTGTAAATCCAACTTTCAAAAATAAATAAATATCTGGGCTAGTGCTGTCGCCAGGTTAAGCGACCTCCTCTCCTGCTGCCTAGGCCTTGTCTTCCTTCAGGCCTTCCCCAGCAGTGAGTTCTCTCAACCATCAGTTGGCTGGTGAAGGCCTGTTGACCTCTGGGTTGTTGGCGCCCGCCCCCACCATAGTGACCTCCTGTACAGCAGGGTCCTCAGGCACTGGGCACCTCCGGCTCTGCCGTGTCAGCCACTGAGTCGATGACACTGGGCTCCATGCCATCGCAGCCGGTGATGACGGTGCTTCCTATGCCTCCCGTCGATATCAATGTGGTGCTTACCTCCATTACCACAGCTGCTATTGAGCAGCTCATTCCACGGCCACAACCTTCGTCACCACTGCCATCGAGTGCTGCCTCAGGGTCGACGCCATTTCGACCCTTCCACTCAACACTCTCCCAGGCATCGCTGGAGTCTTTGCCTTCAGTCCCTGTTCCAGAATAGGTGGAAACTGAGGAGGATTACAACCCTGACCTTATCCTTCCTGATGGGGAGGATGAAGAGTCTGATGTGGAGACTCTGTCCTCAGGTAGGTCCACTGTCTCTTCAGGGAGTTAGGACTCGGTGAAACACACCCCGAGATTCCCCCTGAGGACCCCTCCTTCTTCAACATCATGAAACAGCTCCAAGTAACTGTGGGGCTCCAGACTAAAGAGGAGAACATCACCAAAAGGAACCAGGTGGACTTGCTGGAGATTTCTGAATCTCCACCTAAAGTCATCCCTCCATTTTTGCCAACCTTACAGGATTCTGCCACTGCTGCCTGACATAGGCCCAGCATGATTCCGGCCATGCCAAGGAAGGCTGACAAGTTTTATCAGGCCCCCGGGGCACCCTTCTATGCTGCCAACCAGACACTGACTCAGTGGTTATAAAGGCAGCTCATGACAGGTCCAAGGTGCCCCAAGCACTTTAGTTTCCTCCCCGCTGACAGGGAATCCGGTAGGATTGACCTTTGGGGTAAGAGAACTTTTGCTTTGGCCACTTTAGGCTTTAGAATTGCCAACTACCTGCCTCACATGGTCAAGTACCAGAATACCCTCTGGAAGAAGAGCAAAGCTGCGGCACAGGCCTTTCCAGAGGGTTCCCAGAGGCAACTGCTCAAGTCTCGCCAGGCTGTAGAGGATGTCGGCAAATACCTCCTCAAAGCCATTTATGACATAGCAGATACCACTGCCTGGGTGGCTGCCACTGGCATTTGCCTTAGACGGCACTCCTGGCTAAGGGCTTTGCTGCTGTTGTCCAGCAGAAAGTTCTAACTGCCCCTTTTGTGGGCTCCAAACTCTTTAGCCCTAATGTGCAGGATATAATGAATGACCTGCAGGCCTCAGGTAGAGCCATAAAGGTCTTTTCACTCGCTGTATCACACTCGGCTCAGGAGTCAGCCAAGACCCTCCTTTCATAAGGTCTCTCGCAAGTCTGGATCAGGGACCAGACCACAGGGCACACGCAGGGTCAGCTGTGCCTTACCTACCCCCTCCTCCACCACCGGTGTTGCAGCCAAACACCTCAGAGGTGGAGATGTGGCCCCTGCCGTGGGCTGTACTTCAGCCTGACTCGTGGCTGGGTCCCCTACCCTCCTGTTCCAAGCCAGGAAGTGGTGGTTGGGGGTCATTTTCTCTTTACCTGCATTGGTGGGGGGGCCATTACTACAGATGCTTAGATCCTGCAGATAATCCAACAGAGTCACAGTCTAGGACTTCTGGAGCAGCCGCCGTTCGTTCTCCGTGTTCCTTTCAACTCTCCCCCAAATCACCTTTCAGTGCCCCAGGCGGAGGTCACTTCATTGCTGAGAAAAAAGGGCTATAGAACCAGTATGCATGCAACAATGGGTTCTACTCTCGGTTCTTCCTGGTTCCCAAGCACACCAGGGATTTGAGGCCTATTCTGTACCTCAAAGAGCTAAATCGTTACATTTAGTACAAAACGTTCTGGATGGTCAGCCTACCAGGCCTTCTCCCTCTGTTGAAACAGGGCGATTGGTTATGCTCCCTGGATATGCAGGATGCCTATCTACATATCAGTGTCTACCCCCCCCCCAACACAGGTGGTTCCTCAGGTTCCTGTTCCAGGGGGAGCATTACCAGTTCAGAGTTTTGCCCTTTGGCTTATCCTCTGCACCATGGGTAAAATTATTAGTGGCAGTAGCTGTGTCCCTCAGGAGCGATGACCTGTACATCTTTCCATACCTGGACAACTGGCTGCTGAAAGCTCAGTCCCGGGACATGCTACTTCTAACCCTGGAGCATACCCTTCATTTGTTCCATTCCATAGGGATAACTGTCAACTTGCCCAAGTCTGTACTGACCCCATCCCAACGGCTGCAATACATAGGGGGCCATTCTGGATTCTGCTCAGGGAAAGACTTTCCTCCTGCAGGATAGGGCAGAATGTTTAATGGCTCAGGCCCAGTTCATGGCTCAGAATCGGTATGTTACAGCCAGGGAATTTCTGAGGCTGTTGGGTCTGATGGCAGCCGCCATTGTGACTGTACCTTTGGACATACTGCACATGCGGGGGTTCCCCAATGGATATTGAGGGTTCAGTGGGACCAACATCCTGGTCTCTTCCCCAGTGCGCAAGACACTTCAGTGGTGGAGGGTACCCAGCAACCTCCTAAAAGGGGTTCCCTTCCTTGTTCCATCTCCCTAGCAGATCCTTACCACGGATGCCTTGGGCCTCTGTTGAGGAGCGCACTAGGGTCTTTTTCAGACCCAGAGGACCTGGTCTGTGATGGAGACCCACCTCTATATAAATGTTCTAGAGATACAGGCAGTCCTGAATGTCTGGTGCAGTCGGACAAACCTTAGTGTGGTTTATTACATCAACAAGCAAGGGGGGAACTCGTTTGGATGTTTTGGTGGTTGTTAGGAAACCGTACACCAGAGCCACTTACTCGATGAAATGGAATAAATTTGCTATCTGGGCTACTTCCTGACATCTGGACCCTTTTTCCTGTCCAGGTGACCAGGTTTTGGAGTACCTCCTGTCCCTGTAAGAGACAGGTCTCCAATGCTCCTCTATTAAAGTGGGCTTGTCTGCCCATTCGGCCTTCCACGAGCACATTGAAAGGTGCACATTGGCCCAGTTAGAGGTGACCCATACTTTTTTGTGAGGCATTCATCATCTGAAGCCTCCTATTTGAAACCCGGTACCAGCTTAGGACCTGAATTTTGTACTAGAGAAATTGACATTGCCTCCTTTTGAGCCAGCCGCGATCTTTATGAAGCCACGCTTCTGTCATGGAAAGCATTGTTTTTAGTCGCTATTACTTTTGCTCAAAGGATTTCAGAGCTACGGGCTTTCATCTATGAGCAGCTTTATTTGATTTGATTTACTATATATCAGTCTATCCACCTGCCCGTTTATTATCCGGAGCATGCCAGTCCAGGGTGAGCATTGCTCCATTCTTTGGATGTGCATAGAATTCTTATGTAGTATACACACAGCATGTAGTCCTCTCAGTTGTTTGCTTCTTTCACTCCTGGGAAAGAGGGCATTCCAGTTTCTAAACAGTGCCTGTCCAAATGGTTGGCCAACTGTATTACTGTTACAGGAAGTACAGTAAGGATCTTCCTGGTATTGTTCATGGCCACTCATCCAGAGGCATGGCCACTCCACTTGCCAGCTTCAGGAATGTCTCAGCTGCAGAAATCTGTGCTGCTGCTACTTGGAGTACTGTCCACATTTTCACAAAGCACTACAATCTGGACTTTGCCTCTAGAAGGCAGGCAGGCTTTGGCCTAGCTGTACTACAAGACCTTCTTTCTTAGGCTTTTGGCCTCCTGCCACCCCGACTATCTCGCTATCAGAACTGATTGGCACTCATTCCATTGGTGTGACCTGATGAAAGAGATATCCCGGAAGAAGACAGGACAGTTACATAAGAACTTAGCATAACAGTGGATCTTCGAGGGAATCTCTTTCATCAGGTTATGCCATCTCACCCTCCATCCCCCTTCTATCTCTGTCTCTGGACTGGCTGTCAGGTTGCTCCAACCTTTTTTGCAGTTGGGCACCTTTTCTCTTTCCTCGGTTCCCTACTGGGTCCCTGGCGGGGAAAGAACTGAGGAGGGAGCGGGACCGCCCGCGTGTGTGTATGTGTATGTATATGTATGTATATATATGTATGTATATATATATATATATCAACATTGGCGTATGATGTCGGAGTGGGCAGCCTCTAGTAGACTGCTACAGAAAAAGCTTTCATGTGATCCTGGCACCTATGGCAGTAGTTCCATAGGTGTGACCTGATGAAAGAAATTCCCTAGAAGATCTACTTTTATGGTAAGTTCTTACATAACTGTTCTTTCTAGGGACCTGGATATGATGTTCTATCTACCCTTTCTGTCAGTTGCCTTCCCTCTTTAAGACTGGCCGGAATGTCTTCAAGCTGGCTCCTCCCACCCACGCGGGTGGTAACTCCCTTGGCTCCACCCCATGACGCTGATCTTCCTTTCCACTGGAAGAAGCAGATTCCCTCCTTATCACTTTCGCGCTGAGTAGGCCCTTTACTACCAAATCTTCAGATTTTCTTCCAAAAGTGCTTAAAACGTTTTCTCGCTTCTACCTTCAGACCCTGATGGATGACAAGTCCACTCCGGGGTTCCCATGATGCCTTTGCGAGCAGATGATGTCCTGAATGGATCCGCACACTGCGTGTGTCTACTGCCTGGGACACGAGCACGATCCCCAGGCCTGCGATGTTTGTCACATTTTTCACTCCTCCATTCTTGAGGACCGTCGTGTCTGACTTACCTTAGGTCATCCAGGTGAATGGAACCCGCTGGTCAAATTGAAGGATGCCTGTTGGGTGGTTTCCACGGCTGCCTGGTCCGCTGAACAGCTAGTGGCTTTTGAGGAAGCGGCGGCCCAGGCTGCAGCTCACATCTCCTCGGCTTTGGCCTTTGTGCCACTTTCTCTGGGTGCCTCCTTCTCGGGGGCGTTCAAGGATTTGTGCCAGGCTTTACTGACTCTTAAGTCAGGCTCTCTCATTTGGGCACAAATTAAAATGTAAAAATAGAGACCAAAAAACAGTCTCACCATCGATCGTGGGATCAGCAGCACTCTTGGTCGAGGGCTTCCGATTCCCGTGCTTCTCCAGATCCAGCTTCGGTCAGATCTTGATAACTCCATTGGGCCAGTTGGCTGAGACGCTGGTTGATCTTCCGGCTCGAGATTTTTCTCGAGCCAGTCCACCAGTTGTCGACTGTGGAAGCCGACACTTCTTTATCTAGGACTCCGGTCCTGACCCAGATTTTGGGAGGGACGGATCAGCCCACTGACCTGCCGCCTCTTGTCACTGACCAAGACCCGGAGTTGCCTCGGCATTTGCCAGCACCCTCCGAGGCTCGCCGCTGGTCCCCCCAGCAATCGAAGGTCTCGGTCTTATTCTCAGGGGTTGAGCAGCTTCTGTTCCCACTCTAGACACCCTGGGAAGCGGCTCCACCACTATTCTTCATCCTCATCCTCCTCGGGTGAGGAGAGGCTTCGGCGCAAGTTGTGTCGACGCGACAAGGATCTTATGTGGCAGGGGCTGGTGTTTTCCGGTATGAAGTCTGCCCCAGCTTCTACCCCAGCCATCACCTGGCTTTCACCTCGAAGGCCAACACCTTTTCCACCTCAGGAGCCAGCCAGACCTGTCCCGGCTCAGCCGACTCTGGTGTCTCCACCAATTCCAGTGGAGCCACTGCCTCAACAGCTGAAATCCAGTGCTCCGACCAAGGAGTCTCAGCCAGCCTCTGGGCTTCCCCATCAGCTGTTAGTCACCTTCACTCCTGACCATACGCGGAGGGTCAGTGGGGATTCTGTTGGTCGACCCCTCTTCAATGACTCCTCGCAGTTGGAGGGTTTCTCCTTACACTCCCATCAGGTGGACGTGGATTCGGTCGGGGGTGTCTTGATGGATGAAGGTCCTACATCTTTCACGGGCCTCCTCCGCCTGATCTCAGTATTCACAGGTCTTAGATGGAGTCTGTTCAAAAATGGGCTTGGTACCCTCTGACCGAGATCTTAGACCCGGGCCGGGGGGGGGGACTCCCCTGGGGAAGCCTTCCTGGTGGCAGAGGCCATCCTTGGTGCTGCCTTGGAGCTTTGACAGCACCTTGGAGCTTTGGTAGTGCCCTGTTTCTTGCCCAGCACGATCAGCCCGGATAGCCCGCAAGTGTGTGGTCGCTACCGGCTCCCTCTTGGGATTCATAGAACACCCCTCGGCTGAGGGCTTGGTGGCCGATTCTGTGTTCCAGCACTCTGCAACATGGGGGACATCGACAAGCTGCCTGGTAAGGAGTCCCAAGAAGCTGGACCATGTGGATAAGAAGTCTACGCTGCCTCTTCACTTGGCCTTCACCAGGTGAGCTCGCCCCCCTCATGGCCCACTTCTCCCATGCCTTGTTAGGTACCTTGGATGAGGTGTTACCTCATCTACTGGCGGACCTCCAGACTACGGTCAAACAGGTCCAGGACCAGAGCTGGGCTGTGAGTAAGCAACAGCTCCAAACAGCCATGGACATTGGGGACTCCTGTGCCCGCTCTTTGATGGCCGCAGTGGCCATGCGCCGCAGGGCTTGGCTGTGGATCTCAACCTTCACGGCAGATACCCAGCACAAGCTGGTGGATGTCCCTTTCCTGGGCACTGACTTGCTCGGGCCTGGAGTTGAGGGCCACCTCACCCGCATTGAAAAGTCCAGTGCCACCTTGGACTCTGTGACTTCCACTCAGAGGGACACCAAGGGCTCCAAGCAACAGAAAAATAAACCCTTTCGGTCCACCTCCACTCCTGCGGCCAAACCAGCCCAGCCCTAAGCTGACTTTCCGTACTCTGTGATTTCCTCTTTCGACAAGGATCTGACAGCCCCTTGGGCTGTCTCCACTCCGGATGATGATACAAATTCAGAAAGTCATGGGGTTCTCCACTACTGCACAGGATAAACAGCGGCGAGACATGACTGAATACCTCGAGCTACCTGAGGAGCCTGTCCTAGTCATTCCTCCATTAATACCTACCTATCAAGCCCGGCCCTGAGGGTTGAGGCGCTGGACGCCACACCTCGTGTCATGCCGACGACCCGAGTTCGGGAGCCAGCAGGGGAGGGAGACGGATTGAGCTCCTGTTGGGCTGCTCTCCTCTCCTCTACGGGTGAGAGGGCATGGGTTGCCTGGCGTTCTGGCGACCCCGGTGGAGACCGGAGGTACACTTTGAGCTGCCGGGAGTGTGGCTGCTGCAGGCAGGGTTGCCATGCGCCACAGCGTCAGATGTGTACACCACACGGGGGGAGGGATCTCGGGCTGACTCCACAAGAAAATATCCCTCCAGCCCTGGATAAGCAACGGCCCTGCCAGAGCCACTGCCACACACCCAGTGCTGGTTCCCTGCCACTGCCCCCGCAGTCTCCCCAGGTTGTAGATCCCCCGACCTGGGGAACCGTAACGAATTTGAAGATGGCCGGGGAACACAGCAGGCGGTAGAGCAAGCTGGTGAGTGCAGTGGCCTGAGAGAGTTCCAGGCTGGAGGGCTACAAATAGTTTTTTTTTTTTTTTAATTCTATCTACCTATCAAAACGCCATTTCTGATGCATGGTGTCAGCCTTCGGCCGTAACAGCTATCCCACGTAAGGCTAACCAGCTGTACCAAGCCCCTTTGGACCATCCATATTTGTCCACAGTGCCTGCGGCTGACTCAGAGGTCATAGCGGCCGCTCATGACCGTACTAAAAAGCCTAAACTTATGAATTCTTTATCTCCAGATAAAGAATCAAGATGGCTTGATTACCTGGGCAAGAAGGTCTGCACCTCTGGCACAGTGAATATAAGAATCCTAAACTATATGGGCCACATGGTGACATACCAGCATACCCTGGGTACCTCGGCCATAGACCTGCGTAACAAATTACCTCCTTCCCAAGACAAGGAGCAATTGCTACAGATCATGTCAACCATTATGTCCATTTCTCACCACCTTCTCAGGTCAGGCTAAGATGTGGTTGATACTTCTGTGCAGCTCTCTGCCACTGGCATCGCCCTACGCCGCCATGCCTGGCTACAGGTATCTGGCCTGGTACCAGATGTTCAGCATAAAGTGGTCAATGCACCTTTCTGTGGTGATAAACTGTTTGGTCCCGGTACCCAAATCATTTGGATGACCTCCAGACCTCGGGACGTACCCTTAGAATGGTTCAGGGCATGTACCATACGCCACGGAACCAATACTCACACTATAATAAAAGAGGTAACCATTACAAGTCCTCTAACCAAGGTGCATTTCGGGTATGCGGTCAAAACACGAGAGGCAGTTCAACCGCCACACATCCCTTCCATGCCCGTCCCTCTGGTGGGCCCGGTAACTCCAGTTCTCAGTGACCTCCTAGGGCTTTCCCCTCGTCTCATCGTCCAGGCCTTGGAGGCGGTAGGGGGTCATTTTACCCTTCATCCGGAGGCTTGGAAACAAATAATGATTGATGCATGGATACGCCAGATTATCCAAACTGGACATGCACTGGAACTAACCTCAGTACCACCTTCATTTCCTCCTCGGAATTTCCAGTATCCTCAGGAACACCTTCCTTTACACTCCAGGAGGAACTTACTGCCCTGATGACCAAGCAGGCCATTGTACCAGTATCATTGTCACAAAACAGGGTTTTTATTCCCATTTCTTTCTGGTACCCATGAAAACTGGAGACCTCAGACCAGTACTGGACTTGAGAAATCTCAATCAGTACATCCAGTACAAACATTTTCGGATGGTTACCTTGATGTCCATCATGCCTCTCCTTCGACAAGGAGATTGGATGTGCGCATTGGATATCAAGGATGCATACCTGCATATACCCATTCATCCAGCCCATCGGAAATAATTACACTTCCACCTGCTAGGCCACAATTACCAATTTCGGGTGTTACCCTTTGGCCTTTCATCAGCACCATGGGCTTTCACCAGATGCCTAGCCGTGGTTGCAGGGGCCTTGCGAAAAAGGGGCCATTTTGTCTTCCCTTATCTGGATGATTGACTAATAAAAGCAGTCATAAGGGAACATCTGCTCTCTTCCCTCACAGACATCTTTCAGTTCCACAATCTTGGGATTATGGTGAACTGGCCCAAGTTCAACCCTCGTCCAACCCAGTCGCTCCAGTATATCGGAGCTATACTGGACACGACTGTAGCCAAGGCCTATCTGCCCCCTGCTCATTAGGATACACTAATAGGCCTGGCCTCACAGATTCAGTCACGAAAAATAGTCACTGCCCGACTTATGTTGCGCCTCCTAGGCCACATGGCTGCAGCCATTCAAACTGTGGAGTTTGCACGCCTTCTGATGCATCCTATACAGTGGGTCACACAAGAGCAGTGGTGCCAGAAAACAGGACAATTCGAAGACCCCATCAGGGTGACCCCAGCCCTCAAGTCCGCTCTTACGTGGTGGACGCTCCGCTCCAATCTCAATCAGGGCATACCCTTTCGTGCATCCCTTCCTCGCCAAGTTCTGACAACAGATGTCTCTCTAGATGGTTGGGGTGCCCATCTTGGTCCATACCGGACTCAGGGCACATGGCCTTTAGGGCACTCTCGTTACCATATCAACCTTCTAGAACTGCAGGCAGTCCTTCTAGTGCTACACACCTTCCATCCGCATTTGACACCAGGTCATCTACTGATTCAAGTCTGACAACTTGACGGTAGTCTGTTACCTCAACAAACTAGGAGGGACACGCTCTCACTCCCTTTGCATGGAAGCGATCAAGGTATGGCGCGAAGCAACCAAAAAGGTCCAGTCAAGTAGTGCTGCAGCAAGGGTCCCGTAGGGAAGTGGCACAGTGGAGAAGCTTCACCTGCCCGGTGCTGTGTGCTCAGTTTTCACGTTTTCTCCTCAACCCCCATTGGGATCGTCCGCCAGCGAGGGCTAATGCAGCCAACCTGTGGGCATGTTCCAGTGGTCTCACCTACTATCCGCATAGCCCCTGCACACTGCCTGTGGTCACCCAGGTGGCGGTAGAGCAGCGGAACACAGTACCCTCCTTCCCCAGAGGAGGAGAGCATCCTGTGGGACGCTCTATCCTCCCCCCTCCCCTCCAGCCAGCCCTCTGCAGGCCTAGGCTTGTTCCCGAACCCAGGTCATCAGCATGGTGGTGCACAGGAGCCAGTGTTGGTCACATTGTGCCTCGGAGCTGGTCGCGTTGTTCCTTGATGCTGATCACACTGTGCTTTGGAGCTGGTCCTCCCCACGCCTCTGCAGGTCTCACCATGTTGCTCAGCTGGTCCCATCATGCCCCTCCTTAAGTGATCCAATCATGCCCCTCAGGTGGTCCTACCATGGCCCTCAGCTAGTTTCACAGTAACCCTGAGCTGGTCCCAATATTACCCAGAACTGGTCCCGAACATTACCCTGAGCTGGTCCCAACGTAACCCTTAGTTGGTCCTACCATGCCTCTCAACTTGTCTCACTGCACTTAGGAGCTGGCCGCAGCCTGCCTCCAAGCTGGTCCTATCTTGCCTCTGGGCTGGTCCCATTGTGCCCCTGGGCTGTTTCCACTGTGCCTCGGGGCTGCTCCCACCATGCCACTGGGTTGGTTCCACCCTATCTCTGGGCTGATACCACCCTGTCTCTGGGATTTTCCCTCTCAGCCTCTCTGTCCTGCTGAGCTTCTGAGCCAGTCCTGCCCTGCTTCTGAGCTGGTCCCACCATTCAGTACAGCTGCAGGGGGTTTAGGAAAGTTAGGTGTAGCATCACAGCTAGACAGCAATGGGTGATGGTGTGAACATCAGCAAATGAACAATATATGATATAGGGGAGGGCAGGTTAGTGTGTATAAACAGGGGTTAAATTGGGCAGAAACATAAAGGAACTCCTCTTAAAATGTGATGTTGAAGTTCCTGCTCCTCTGACTCCCTGTTTTTAAGCACTGTGGGACAATTCTTCCCACTGATTTTCAGTTTAACCATTGAGTATACAAAGGGAGTGGGGCTATATTGGGAGTAGTAGAAAATGAGTATTTCTAATTTGCTTTGCCTTTTCAAAAAGTGTGCTAGAATTCTGAATTTCGTATGCTTTGCAACAAAGATTGTCTTTTTTTTCTACTATCAAAATAGTTATTAAAGTGTTATTCATTTGACATTTCAGGTCTGAAATATCTGCATTCTGCTGGTATTTTGCATCGAGACATTAAACAAGGGAACCTCCTTGTCAACAGCAACTGTGTTCTCAAGGTTATTATTTATAGATATTTGCACCTAAAGTCTGAGGAAATGTGCATTGCTTTAAAATTAGTAAGCAAGTAGTGAAATTTACTCCTTATCTTGCAAAAACAAATGTGAGTGATATCTTTTCTTGGATTAACTTCTAGTCTTGGGGAAGGGGGGAAGAAGGGAGAATGAGTTTTATTTAATAAAAGTTGTCATCCACACACCTTTTGCATTTTTTTCTCCATCTTGGACTGGACCAGCACAGCTACTGTGTACCATCATGTTGGAACTGAAAGGATGCCAAACATCTGACAGTCTGACGTAAACAGATATTAGCCCCTATTCATAAAAGCTGTTTGTCATAGGCACAAAGCCAGTGAAATTCATTGGTGTATAGGGCGCTTTGTCACACACACTTTCCCCTGCTCTTACATCGCTTTTATATATGGGTCTAGAAGGGGCCGGCGTAGCAGTAGCACTACTGCTCGCGACGCCGATGACTGTCGGGAGCAAACCTGAGTCATCAGAGGGCCAGCCAGGGGAGGTGAGTCGAGCATCCCACAGGATGCGTTTCACTTCGGGAAGGGAGGGAGTTAGGTCTCCTCTGCAGTACTGCCATCTGGGTGACCACAGGTGGTGGTGCACAGGAGCCAGTGAGTTGGGATGCCAGCATGCTCTGATAAGAGTGCACACACCTGCATGCGTAAGCCTCAGAGCTTTCTCAGCATCCTGGGAGAAGGGAGAAAAGCAGAAAATCACCTATGAAAGAAGGAGGATGTGCACCCCACACTGCCAACCAAGGTGCTGTCTTACAGATCAGTGACCGAGTCTCCAGTTAGGGGTAGTGCCCCTTCCCCGATGGCCCCGCCTTGGGGGGCAAGCTAGGGGCGCACTCAGGAAGAGAGGTAAGTCCCGGAGAAGGCAGGTGATGGGGCGGGGTGAGTGGGTAGGACTGATAGGGGGCTGGTTGGCAGCAGGAGCGAAAAAGCACACTAAAAAAAAAATAAAGGGGTCAAGAATGCCCCCGCCAATAATGCCCTCTCACTGGATGATCAGGTCACATGCTGTGGCTATGCATACCCATGTACGCATGGTGTGGAATTTTGTAACCCAAAATGTTTAGTACCAGTCAATTTAAAAGCGCAATAACTTACACCAGGATCCTATATGCATTGAAGGATATAAGCTCTGTGTGTGTGTGTGTGTGTGTGTGTGTGTGTGTGTGTCGCGCACACATGCATGCAGAGGAGCACTTGGCCTGTGGCCTCGTGCCTCAGCACTCATCTGAGGAGTGTCTGTAGCTCCAAATGAGTGCAGATTTAGTTGTGTGTCATTGCCCAGGCATAACCCCAACAGAAATTTGAATCCCAACAAACATAATTGCTTTCTTTTCCTATTTATTTATTTATTTATTATTTACTATACTTTTTTCTGCTGCTCCGACTGTTGATATCCACCCTGGTCATGGCACCCCGGACATCCACCTCCTATATAGCCTGTGCTTTCCCAGTCACCCCGACTTCCCCAGAGGGTGGGGTCATGGCACTGCCTTTCCCTATTACAGCGCTGCTAAACTATGGCTAGTTGGGAGAGTCGGCTTAGGGGGCTAATTGAAGCCCAGAGCAGGGCTTCTTGGAGATGGCTGGCTACAGCGTATTTTTCTTCCCCCATGTAGGCTGGGGTGGGGACGTGCAATGACGTCCAGCGTCCGCCCTGCCCCAGAGTTAAGTCAGCGCCGGTGCTGCTTGGCACCCCAGCCTCCACTAGGTGTCGCGCTTGCACCGAGCACACACCACCTCCCCCCTGGAGAAGGAGAGCAGTCCAAAGGACATTCAATCCTTCTCCCCGCCAGCATCTGATGACCCGTGTCTGTTCTCAACCCGGTCGCCAGCCGCGCAAGCGGAAATTGGAATCATTGCCAAGGGCCAGCTTGTTTTCTTTTTAGATGAATGACTAAACCACTGTGTGTGTGTGTGTGTGTGTGTATGTATATATATTTATATATAAGTGAGCTGCCTGGTAGTCCAGAGGAAGGGCATTGTGCTTCCATGAAGGTGACGCAGGTTCAGAAGAGGACTCTGTCCCTGCAGCCAGGTGACTTGAGCTGGGTGGAGCATTGCACATGATAGCATGTGCCAGCCTGAAAAGGGTTGGCACTGGCCCCTAGTGATGGGTCCGAAAGCTTGCTCCTCCACAAGGGGCCCAGCACTCCCAACTGTTGCTGCATGCACATGAGGCCTAAGTGGCTGTGTGTGGTGCTATATAAGGGGTAGGAGAGGTCACAAGGTAAGGAAGAAAAACTTGGAGGAAAAAGCAGCAGCAGCCAGGATGCTGACCCCAGTACTCTCTGGCCATGCACTTCCACTGGATCCCTTTAATCTGGAAAGAACATAGGTAGAATGATGGGGCTGGGTGGTTGCCAGGGGTCAGAGGGCAGGTTGCCAGCTAAGGAGAACAAATACAATATTAAGAAAAGAATGAAACCAATATTCAACCCAGTGGCATGGAGGGCTGAGGTGCTGGCACCTTACCTTCTGCTGCACCGGCGACCCGAGTTCAGGAACTGATGCGGATCATTCGGAGATTGGCCGAAGATGGAAGGAAGGATTGAGCATCCCAGTGGACAACTCTCCTCCCTCGGGGAAGGGGGTAGTGTGACTCACTGCTTTTCTGCCACCTGGAGGTGTCCAGGTGGTACCACAGCCTGGGCACATAGCACCAATCCCGGCATTTGAGGACGTCTTCACAGAGGTGGAGCTCATCATTCTGCCGTTCCACGGTGTGCAGTTGCCGGGGGAAGCCTAAAACCGGGAAAAAGCCTATGTACCCCATCGGTGTACGTGACAACCCTCAGGGGACTCCTGGGTCCTGCTCCACATAGATCCCTGCTGGTGAGACAGCAGGGGGAGTGGCTGACAGGACTGGGGGACCCTCAGTATAGGGGCCCGATGGCAGGCGTAGGTGTCTGGGCGGGCAAAAAGCTCGATAGAAAAAAAAAATGAAACCAGTATTTATCAATAGTAGTTTGGTTCTCTTTAAGGAATGGTATTTGGCAGTGTTAGACTGGGGTACATGGGTCTCACCTGGAAAATCAGTTTGGGAGGGTACAGGGTGACACACTCACCAGTATTCCACTTAAATTTAATACTCTTGCTCTGTATTTCATCTTACCTTTAACTACAGATCTTACTTTGAGAGGGCTCTTGCAGTAGGTAATTACATATAGGACTGAAGCCGTCAGGCATTAGGACCCCACAGAAAAATTTCTAGCTAGCAGTCTCTGGTGGGGGACTGTCCCCACGTCAGGTGATCAGCGTCACGCAACGTCAGTATAAAGGGGCGGTCCCCCACACCCGACTTCTAGTTCTTTCCCGCCGTTAGCTTGTGAAAGTGCCTCGTGGTTAAGTTCTTACTGCTTCCTCAGTCTGTCGTCGGTTTTATTTACCGAATTTTTTCACGTGTCTTGTTCATTTCTTCTAGATTGCCATGTATGTCATCCCCTACTCCCTCCGATTCGCATAAAAAGAAATGCGACTCGTGCGGCACCTAGCTCCCGCATAAGGACGGTCATTCCCAGTGCCTCTTCTGTCTAGGCCTGGATCACCCCGTGGAGAAGTGCCAGCACTGCCAACAATTCAACGCCGCCACCTGCAAATGGAGGCAGCAGTCCCTGGAGACCCACATTTTAAAGAAGAAGATGTCCTCCATGGAAAAGGAGCTGAAGAAGCTCAGGCAGGCCTCAACTTCCCCTGAGGGTCACCGCAAGAAGAAGAAGGACTGGGACTCCACTTCCACAGCCACTGCGACTCCCGCCGGAGTCGCCGTGCCACAGGTAATGCCCCCCGGGACCGACCTTCAATGGCTGTCTTGGAGGTGTCCAAGGCGGTGTCGTCCCTCCCGTCGGGCTCGCACTCGGGAGCCTTCAGGACAAAGGAGGCTACTGCTCCCGGGAAGGCCGCCACCATGAGGCCCTCTGGGTTGAGTGAGTCCGGTAAGTCAGACGCCAGTGCCACCGGGGCCGGTAAGATGCCCACTCCTTCGGGGGAGCACACGGTCCCAAAGACACCCGCCAAGGCTGCTCCTTCCACGTGGCCTTCATCGGATGTCGGATCCGATAAGTTGGACGCTGGCTCCTCCGACGTCCACCTGGATCCCGCCAGTAAGGCGAACGTCGGCCCCTCCGACGTTTGCATGGCGTTAGAGCCGATGCCAGACCCTGTGGACCGGTCCACCATCCCTGGCTTGCCACTGACAACTGAGGCTCCAGCGTCTCCCCTGTTGGACCCTGGGGATTTCAGTCCTCCTTCCCCGGGCAACAGAGAGGGGTGCCGCTATGCTCCCGTCAGGTCCCCCTCCCATAGAGCCAGATCCTCGGACACCGGCTCCGACGCGGCCTACCCGATGCCGGGCGACATCCCATTACCAGACGCCATCTCAACGCTGGGCCCAACGCCCACAGGGCCTCCTGTTCCTGGCCTGCCTGCTGGGTCTCTTCCAGGGCCTTCTGCTCTGACAGAGCCCCTGGTTCCCAGGTATCCGACTCCATCCTATCTGACGCCGTCCTACCCAGGACCGCAGTATCCAACGCTGCAGTACCCAACACCTCAATACCTGACGGCGGGCTTCCCGCAGTCGGGCTGTGGATACTCGCCCTACTGATACCCTTAGTATCTGTACCCCTCCTCCTCCTCCGCCCCCACAGCTGCCGATGGACTTGAAGGAGATTCTGGCTGCCTGGTGGGCTGAGGCCAAGGCTCAGCTGACCAGGGAGATGGAGATCTTTCTGCTGACGCCGGACCCGGTACCCGACCCTGTCGCCAGAGACTCCCTCCCTCCCCCTTACCCGACACCAGAGGTGAGCCCTCGGGTGCCAGGGCCGGGGAGGACACGCTTCCCCGAGGGTTGCCCAAGGGATCCGTTCCTCTCCGTGCCGGGAGGGGTCTTCATTCTCCTCTTCGGAGACCTCTGACTCAGATACCAAGGGGTGCTCCGATCCTGACGATGAGCCACGCACTCCAGACCAACCCAGGCCCAGGACTTCTCTGAAGTCTCCTCCGGAAGATCCTTCATTTCTGAAGTTGCTGAGAAAATCCAGGAAATCCACTGGTGGCAATCTCTGGAGCCAGATCCACAGCGGAAGAAGCTCGCCACCCATTTGGATCTGCCCAAAACTGCTTCAACATTGATTCCACCTTGGATCGAGCCTCACGCCAACCTTGTTTCCACCATTTGGAAACAACCTTCTGCATTAGCCCCCCCTTCCGAGGAAGGCGGATAGGCTATACCAGGCTCCTGAGGGTGTGGATTCCTTGAACACACACTCGAAGGCTGACTCGGTCGTGATTAGCGCTGCTCACGGCCGGTTGGCAAAGCCAGAACATCTCAGCTCGTCTCCGCCTGGCAAGGAATCCCATCTTCTGGACCAGTACGGGAAGAAGGTGTATGCTTCTTCCACTCTGGGGATCAGGGCCCTGATCTGTGTTGCACATATGGGGGACTACCAGAAGATTATCCTGAGTCAGGTGGAATCAAAATTGGACTCCCTTCCTGAGTCTCAGACCAAGCAGGAAGTGGCTGATCTCATCCGTTCTGCTCGTTCGGCCAGTTGGCACATGCTGCGTGCCACGTACGATGCAGTGGACACAGCAGGTCAGAGCTTGGCATTCGTCATAGGTCTTCGGCGTCATGCCTGGCTCCGGGTGTCAGGATCGGTCCCGGAGGTGCAATCCGCTATCCAGGATGCACCCTTCGGGGGTTCTGTGCTGTTTGGTGGAGATGTCAAGGACATCATCACTGACCTGCAAGAGAAGGGCACTGCACTTAAGTCTGTTGACTCTTTGTACAGGCCTTCTCAGGGACAGCATTGCCCTTTTCGCAGACATTCTTGGCCTAAAGCGAAATCTCAGGCAAGAGGGCCAACAAACGCCAAGCCCCCGCCTAAAAGCTGGGCGGAGCTTCAGCCACGATGTTGCCTCACACCTCCTGACTCCTTTCCTTTCCCACAGCCTCTGGACCTCCCAGAGGAACCAGTAGGAGGAAGGTTCTTCTTCCATCTACCGGGTTGGGAGAGGATTACATCAGATACTCGGGTGCTCCAACTGATAGCAGCAGGACACTCAATCGAGTTTCTCCAGAAACCACCCAGAAAACCACCCCCAGGCCGTCTTACTCCCCGGAACATCTTCTTCTGGTCCTAGAAGAAATTTCCTCCCTTCTCTCGAAGGTGGCGATAGAGCCTGTCCCGACCCACCTTTGGGGGGCAGGTTACTATTCCCATTTCTTCCTAGTTCCAAAGAAAATGGGAGACATGAGGCCTATTTTAGACCTCAGCTCCCTGAACAAGTTCATGGAGTACAAGCGTTTCAGAATGTTCTCCCTGCAGAGCCTTCTGCCGCTCCTTCGGCAGGGACAGTGGCTGTGCATGCTGGATATGCAGGATGCCTACCTGCTTATCTCCATCCGCCCTTCCCACCACAAATTCCTTTGTTTTTCATTCCAGGGTGACCACTACCAATTCAGGGCCCTCCCAGTTGGTCTTTCCTCGGCTCCCCGAGTGTTCACCAAATGTCTGTTTTGGTGGTGGCCCACCTGTGTACCAAGGGGGTGCAGGTATTCCCATACCTGGACAATTGGCTCCTGGTAGCCCCCTCCAGGGAGGAACTTCTGCGCTCCCTTTCCCTTACCCTGCAGGTTTTCACCACCCTGGGTATCACCATCAACCAGGCCAAGTCCCATCTGGTCCCTTGCAAAAGGCTCCAGTTTATAGGGGCGATCCTGGACACGACCATTGGCAAGGCCTTTCTGCCTCTGGACAGAGCGGACACCCTCCAGACTCATGCGAGTCTGTTGTCCAGTCACAGAAGGGTCAGCGCCAGGTCAGTCCTTCGCCTTCTCGGGCTCATGGCAGCTGCTATTCCGACAGTCCGTCGCGCTCGGCTCCATATGAGGATGTCTCAGTGGGACCAGACATTGGATGACCTAGACAAGGAAGTTCTGGTCTCTGATCCCATGGTCCGGGACTTGCAGTGGTGGATGGTGCAAGAGAACCTTTGCCGGGGAGTTCCCTTCTGCTCCGAACCCCCATCCTAAACATTTACAACAGATGCCTCTGGGGAAGGCTGGGGAGCCCATCTGGGGTCTCACAGAACTCAGGGCTCCTGGTCTAGACTCTAGCAGACTCTTCATATAAATGTGCTCAAGCTCAGAGCAATTCTGTATGCTCTCCAGGCTCTAAACTCTTACATCCTTCCCGGTCATCTGACCATCCAGACGGACAACATGTGCATAGTCTGGTATATCAACAAGCAGGGAGAAACGCATTCCTACCCTCTGTGCAGGGAAGCAGTGAGAGTTTGGAACTGGGCTGTTCAACACAGCCTTCACCTGATGGCAGTTCATGTTCCGGGAGTCGAGAACATGCTGGCGGACCTCCTCAGACGGTCCTCAGCAAAGGCCCACCAGTGGGAACTGGATCAAGGGTTGGCAGACAACATCTTCCTTCATTGGGGAACCCCTCGGGTAGACCTGTTCGCGTCCACTCAAAACCCAAAGCTTCACGCTTTCTGCTCGCTCGCTCCAGGGCGAGGCATTTTTTGGCAGGCCGCTCTGTCTCTCGACTAGAAGGGCAGATTCATCTATGCCTTCCCGCTGATTCCCTTGATTCCGAGGGCCTTACACAAACTCAGCTTAGAAGGAGCTTGGGTGATCCTCATCGCTCCATTCTGGCCCAGGCAAGTTTGGTTCTCTCTTCTGCAACAATTTTCAGAGGAACTTCCGCTTCCTCTTCCTCTTTCACAGGATATTCTGACCCAGGATCAGGGGACCCTGATTCATCCAGGTCTCAAATCCCTTCAGTTGCATGCGTGGCTCCTACAGACGTAGCCCAGGCCCAATTTGGAGTTTCTCTGCTAGTGGTCGATATTCTGGTGGAGGCTAGAAAGCCTTCCACTAGATCCACCTCCGCCATGAAATGGAAGCGGTTCTCTATTTGGGCCTCTTCCAAGGATTTTGAGCCGTTCTCTTGCCTTGTCGGGAGAGTCCTGGACTGCATGCTTCATCTCTTTGACCTGGATCTCAGCCATTCCTCCTTGAAGGTTCATATGGCGGCTATCTCCGCCTATCATGTCCCTTTTGGGGACAGGACTTTTACGCAGTTGGAAGTCTCTAAGACCTTCCTTAGAGGGGTTCTCCATTCGAGACCCCCTGTTCGTGTTCCTGCCCCTCCTTGGGCTCTGAACTTTATTCTTGAGAAGCTTACCCTGCCTCCCTTTGAGCCAGCAGCTTCAGCAGACTTGAAGTTCCCCTTGTAGAAGACTCTCTTCCTAGTGGCTTTTACTTCAGCTCAAAGGATTTCCGAGCTTCAGGCCTTAATGTGTAAAATCCCGTATTTGACTAATCCTAAGTTTCTTCCGAAGGTCGTGGCAGAATCTATGCTGAATCAATCCATCAAGCTACCTGCCTTCTTTACGCAACACTCCAGTCAAGGGGAATACCTCTTGCATACTTTGGATGTTCACAGAATACTGAGGTACTATACCACTCAGACTAAGGATCTCAGGAAGTCTGATCAGCTTTTTGTCTCTTTTGCTCACAAAAGGGAAGGCAATGCTGTTTCTAAACAATGCCTGTCGAAATGGTTGGCTCATTGTGTCACTTTCTGTTATGACAAGTACAACAAGACCCTGCCGGGTCAGGTCAGAGGTCACTCCACCAGAGGGGTAGCCACCTCTGCAGCTTGTTTCAAGAATGTGTCAGCGGCAGACATCTGCACAGCCGCAACTTGGACTTCCGTCCACACCTTTATGAAACACTACAGTTTGGACATTGCCTCTCGCCGTAGAGCAGGCTTCGGGTTGGTTGTTTTGCAAGGTCTTCTTTCTTAAGACCCTTACAGATGGAGGTTTATTTGTTGGTAGTTTCCTCCTCCCGAGTGCTTTTGCTTGTTCCAGACTGCTTGGGACTCAGTCCTATATGTAATTACCTACTGCAAGAGCCCTCTTGAAGTAAGATAGTACAGTTACATAAGAACTTAACCATAACAGTAGATCTTCGAGAGAGGCTCTTGCAGTAGGTAATGCCTTCCCGCCCTCCATTCCCCTTAGCTTTTCAGCTCCTTTTCCAGGAAGAGAAATGTCCGCTTCTCTCTCGTCTTGCCTTTTTGGCCCTTGGCGGGAAAGAACTGGAAGGTGGGCGTGGGGGACCGCCCCTTTATACTGACGTCACCTGATGCCAGTCACCTGATGTGGGGGCAGTCCCCCGCCAGAGACTGGTAGCTAGAAATGTTTCCGTGGGGTCCTGACACCTGCTGGCTTCAGTCCTATATGTAATTACCTACTGCAAGAGCCTCTCTCGAAGATCTACTGTTACGGTAAGTTCTTACATAACTGTACTTTCCCAAATACCCCATTTAATTAGAAAAAAAGATAAGTGCAAACATTTTCCAAGTTTAGAAGGGGGCACCTGCAAATTTCCAGGTATCCTGATGGGCCACTCTGACTCTTAGTCACCATTTTTCAGCAGTACTGATTTTCTGGCAAATATCTCAATATACCCATTTTCCTTATTATTTTCTTTCACTCCTGAACTAAGATTCGGGATTTTGAAGTTTTCCAAAGTTCCCGCTCCGGTGCCATACCTGCCGTGAAAAAAAAATTAAATATCTTGGTGAGGTACTATGCCGTTTACCATTAGAAACCTGTGGTAGCACCATCCTAATATGTCCAGAGTATGTATCCAGTATGTACCTTCAACGGGGAACCTCAATAGGAGGAGATGTTTTTAAATAGCTGGTGGTGGTCATCTTCAGTGACTTTCATCATTAATTATAAAATTAGCTATTAAAGCCATTTTAAAAATGTGAGAAAACATTAAAAATACACTGAGGATGAATTAAAGTATGTTAGAAATACAGTTTTGCTACAGAGAACTAAATGATGAAATGTTTTGCCAACTAACAAATATTGCTGTTTTAAGTTAAGCTGATAGTGTACTGATGTTGTCCACAAAAGGGCTGGATCACAGTTTTACAAATAGCTTGATGAAATCACTTCAAGTGAAAAGACATTTATGTCAGATGCATGTTTACGGTGGGGCTTAAAAAAATAAAACAAAAGCCATGTTAAAGGGACACTGTCAACTCTTTCTGTATCATATTATTTCTGGTTGAATGAACCCCACATTTTATGATTGCTTACCTTCTCTAAAATTCATTTATGTTGCTGGTTATTTTATACTGCTTCCTTTCGTACTAGTTCTGAAATGCGTGCTAATGGTGTAAGTATACACATCCTTATTTTGTTCAGACTTTGAACATACTCATATTGCTAACTTCCTGAACATTAGAACCCCCCCAACAGTACAGCCACTCATGATGCAATAGTCACTTCTCGTCCCACTGCATCATGAGTGTCTAGACAGTGTTGGGAGTCCCCGCCCTCCCCGAGTCCAGGCAGATACAGTAGTAGTGAATCAAGGACTGTAAAACATGTTTCTGTGTGGTAACTCCAGTGTGGTGGGCAATCCTTTTTTCACTTTTAAAAGGAAAAAAGAATCAGAACCAAAGTACCACCTACACCAGCGATCTCAAAAGAATGTGACCAATCATTACTTTTTTTTTTAACCTAGAGACAGTTTGAGGACTAAGGGGATTGACAGTGTCCCTTTAAATAAAAATAAATAAATAATCGTGCTGATGGGGCTTAAATTAAAAAAATGTTAAGAAGGCTTTTTAAGACCAAAGAGCATTAATGTAATCCCTCCAGTTATTTTACTGTAGCAAGGATGGGATGGAAGAGCAGATTTTTATGAGCAAATCCTCAGAGATCGCTGACTGCCCCAAAGCTGGCCCCAAAATGTTAGACTTATTTCAACACACATCCAAGTATCAGTTTCTGTGAGTGAATGCCTCCATACTGAAGTTAGCCTTACAGCTGTGGGGGGTTGCTCTCCATTAGCTTCCCTTATATTGGCCTACTGATGGGCTATACTGCTAGTCCCCCAGTAACAGGCTTCTGGCAGCGGCATAGCCAGGAGCTGCTTTCTGGGTGCCCTGGGACCATACTTCCTATTCCCCATCCATGATAACGTGGGTGGAAACCAGAACACTCATTTGAACATTTTATTAAATGTTAGTTGATGCAGGCTGGCTGGCTCTTGAGGTGTTCTCAACCTTTCCTGCTGATTCAAGCTGTCATACGCCATGTCAGTTGCCAATTATTATGTGGAGCATAGATCAGCGTCAGTGAGCTATGGTGTTCCTCCCATAGCTTAAGAGGACATGACTGGAGTCACAAGAATGTAAAGTAAGACAGGAGCAGGACAGGCTTTGGTGATAGGCAAACTGAGCATCAGCCAAGGGGCGCCAGCTGAAGGGGGCATCCACTCAAATGATCTTGTATTTTTGGCTGAAATGGCTGGCAGGAACCCAAAAAATGGTGGACACGGGTTGGGGGTTGCCGATACCAAGTTTGCCTTGGGGTGTTTCAGGGCCAACAGTGCCTCTGGACAAGGTCTTTTCCCCAGTAGTGAGGACTATGCCATTTGGTTCTTGTTGGGATCCACAGATATTTTTGGATATTTCTTGGTGTACTGTGTTGCTGGTTGAGTATCTGGGCATTTAAATTTATCTCTCTGTCAAAAGTGTTACTAGGAAATGGAGCATTACTACACGACCTGCTATTCTGATGCTTACCCCTAAGCAGAGATTTTCTTTGAACATTAAACTAAATTGTAATACAAGTTTAAATAGTAGTGGCACTTTAAAGTGTATATAGTTTAAACTGTGGGACAAACCATTTTCCATTGAAAATAACCTATTTCAAAAAATAATAATAATACAGTGAAACCTCATTTTCTTTTTGTGTCTTTTTTTTTTTTTTTTTTGTTTTAAAGATCTGTGATTTTGGACTAGCCAGGGTAGAAGAATTAGATGAATCACGTCACATGACTCAGGAAGTTGTCACTCAGTATTACCGGGCTCCAGAGATCCTGATGGGTAGCCGACACTATACCAATGCTATCGACATCTGGTCTGTTGGCTGTATTTTTGCAGAACTACTGGGACGGAGAATACTTTTTCAGGCACAGAGTCCTATTCAGCAGGTAAAAGATGATGCAGGAACAGTTTGTATAACTTTCAGAATTGTTTAAGCGATATAACATTGATGTGGTTTTACTAAAATATTTGCCAGTGTTAAGAGTGCTAAAGAGTAGGTTTGGAAATCCCTCCCCCAGTAGACTGCTTCATAGTATCATAGTAGTCACAAAGCATATTTAGACTTTCGTCCTTGTCTGCTTGCCATAGAATATAGTAGAAACAGAGGGACCAATTAGTAATCTCTAGCCTTAGTTTTACTAAAATTGTCTAGTCTTGTTTTAAAAGTATCTATAGTTGGACTAACTATCTCATGTGTGAGAGAATTCCAGCAAGAGACCACCCTCTGACTAAAACAATATTTTCTTTTTAATGAGTTCCATTTCTATTGTTTAATTTGTTTACAATGAGCTCTAGTATTGTAATTCTTAACATAAAGTTCTAGTCCTAAATCTTCTCTGAGGGTGTTATCTTGGAATGATCTATAGGCTAAGATCATATCATCCCTCCATCTTCTATAAGCCAGAGAATATAGATCTGAATTGTCCAACTTCTCCTCATGTGATATATTTTTAAGTCCCATTACTGATCTGGTGGCCCTTCTCTGTACTCTCTCTATCTCTCTCCTTGTCTATGGAGACCAGACCTGAGAGCAGTACTCCAAGTGGGTTCTCACCATTGATCCATACAATGGAATCAAGACCTCCCTACTTCTGCTTGATATATGTCTCAGTATACAGTTTAGGACTCTGTTAGGCTCTTGTCCTTCAGATGCTTTACAGGTGACCAATACAAATCAGGGTCTTACCAGTGCTAAGGCTGTGTGTGCCAGAAACTAGCACTAGATTGCCAGGACTATGCCTTGTGAGAGCATGTTCAGTTCCCAGCATGGATTAGGGGTTCACTTGGATATGACAAGATGATTAAATGCAGTAAGCTTCATGATCTCAACTGTGCCATTTGGGGGGCGGGGTCATCTTACTCTGTAATGAAGGCTCAGAGCTGGCATTTACAAAGTGTGAACTGTGCCACCACACATAGGGTCTCCAAAGTAGAACGGTCCCAAGAAGTTTGATGTCCAACTGACCTCACTTCTTCCCAGTTTTCCATGTCACTCTGTCTAGTTTATTTAGCTTTTGTTGACCAGGTAAGCACACTAGACAAAACATTTGCCTATTTTCAGGTACGACCCGGGAGAGTACAGTGAAAGACAAGTTCATACAGCGAACAGCATGATACAAGTTAAACATTACACAGGATCAAGTAGAACCAGATGACATTACTCAAGCAGTCAAGAATTAAACACAGTATTGTAGGAAAGAATATACATAGAGTCACCTAAGGCTAAGAACAGTGCATCGAACAAATCTCCGCCCAGAGGCGGAGGGTGAATACATATCTGTACAGGACATAACCCCAACAGCAGTGCATCAGACAAAGTTCTGCCTAGAAGCAGAGAGTAACTACATTAATATACATAGTAGAACCCTAGCAGGCGAGATCCACCCTCAGGGCCTGCGCAGGGGCACCAAGAAATGCAGGGACATATTAGTCCAGTACAGGGGACCTAGATTAAATTATGGCAGTTTAGAACAACTGCATGCTGAGGAGAGCTTCAGGTAATTCCACAGGGAGCTCCGAAGACATGAGTGGGAGAGGGAGGAGCGGACCTGGGAGGGGAAGGAGTTCCATACTCTGGGAGTGCATGCAGCAAAATCCCTTTTCCCCCATTTGCATTCGAGTTGTGGGAACTTTGAGAACAGCAGAGCCTAATGACCGAAGGCAGTAAGAAGAGGAGGCAGGTATGAGAAGCTCAGCCAGTCCTTGGGAGCGGGCGGGGTGCCAGTTCTAAGAACCTTGCCTGTGAAGCTACCCAGGACCAAACTCCTATAGTTACACGGGGAGAGCCAGTCAAGCTTATTGTACAGGTCACAATGGTGGGTGAGACAGGGGGCAGCAAGTGCAAAGCGGCAAATGTTATATTATAAACTACATTCCATCTAGCGAGGTGCGCTTTGGAAGTATGTACCTACAGGATGAGCCCATAGCAGAGAGTAGGAAGAAACACACCTCTGGGCAGTGCACGATGAGCACGAGTTATCAAGAGAATATATTGCTTAGTGTGTGTGTGTTTTTTTTTGTTTGTTTTTTTGTAAATTCTGTTTAAGTTTTTCAAGCAAGATCCAGCAATACACTGTAAGTACAACCATACCACATTTTCCCATGTTAAACAAGTTGTTAACAGAGTACCTTCTCATTAGTAGTTTCCAAATCAGTACAACCAAGCAACACTTTAACAGTGCTCTCCAAGTACCTATACCTTAATCGTCAGCCCTTCCAGCTTATTTCTCTCATTTAGCATTATTTCCTATTGCATAAAAATTACCAATTTGGTTACCGCATGGGATCCATGAAAATAATAATTATATTAGATCTACATGACTTAAAGCATTACCTCTATGCATAACCATCAAAACTATAATTCTTTAATGCTGATAATAAAATTGCTGAGAAGTTAAGCCTATTTTAATTAAGATTATTGGATATAAAAGTGCCTTAACAATTGCATTATAACTCAGGAAGCAAAGCACATATGCATTGCTCCCAGATTGATTTAGAATTTTCCTTGTAACTCCAGGACAGTTTTCCCGTATATTACATTATGCCCTGTAGAAGCCAGATTGCTCTGTTTTCCCATATATCCAGTGCAAGTCTATGGGGACACTTTCCATGTACATGGCTCCATTTCCCTGTAAAATATAAGAATCACTGTAGGTCTGGGAACCCTGACACAGAATAGTGTATGGGGAAACCTGTACAGCACAACTGTTCTGATTCCACCAAAGACTTCGGATGACATCACAGATCATGAAAACAAAGCTTGAGTGATTTGACTTCATCAGAATCCTATGGTGGAATCGCAGTTCTGTTGTGTTTTTTTACTCTCAGCCACTATTTTTATAGTACGACGGCATGGGACATTTTTATTAAACTTTCGCACATCCTCATTCAATGTAATAATACACACACCAGCTAATAAATGCAATCTACATTCTCTGCTGCACAAATCCCCTTGTTGCTGACATTTCCTGCCAAAATACCTCCCTTCCCCAATGTCCAGTTTCCCTCATTCCTCTACTTCACTCCAGTGCTGCACCTCCCTTTGACCATCCCTCTTCCAAGTCCCCCCACCTTGGCTACCTCTCTCAGCCCCCATGTGTATATCCTTCCGCACACAACTGCTCTCCACATTTATCCCCCACTCTTTTCATTCCTACTCACTCCCATCTTTGGACTCGGTGCTTACACTAACCTCTCCCCAGCCACCTACCCCCTGAGTCCCCAAACTGCTTAGAATTGTGTATCTGCTTGAAGTGGACCTTCCTGTATCAGGACATATCTCTGTTCTTCCTCTCAGTTCTTTCCTTCCATCTTGACTTGCTTCCTTCACCTGCCTACCTTTTCTCCCAACCTCTTGCCAATCCCTTGAACTAAGAAAACTATCAGTTTGGCCTGACAAGACCTTACTGCCACTAACCCATGCTGTTTGCTGTCCTGCAGACCATTGCTCGCTAGGTAGTCCACGAGGTCCTCTTTGCTCAGTGACTCCATCAGTTTACCCACCACAGAGTGATAAAGGGCTACCCTCCAGTCTTTCGGAACCACCTCTGTCTGAATTGAGCTATTTAACAGCACTACTGGGGTTTAACCAGTTCTACAGCCAAATCCGCAAGCACCGTTGGGTGCAGCTCATCTGGCTTTGGGGCTGTATCTGCCTTTAGGGCTTCAAGCCCCTTCTGGACCCTTTCTCTAGTAAATACTGGCTACCTTATTTTAGGAATGCCCCTGACAGCCTCCTTGCTAGCACTTGTAGGCAGGGGCCTGCTGTCTTCCTTGTAAAGACAGAGCAGAAGCAATTGTTAAGGATTGCTGCTTTTTGATCATCTTCCTCTAGTACCCACCCCCCTCTTGTAGCCTAAAATGACTGCCTCCTTTATTACTTTTTCCTTACTGTAGCTGAAGAATTGTTTTTGCCTTCCATGGTACACAGCTCTGTGTCTGCCTTTGCCTGCCTGACCGTCCTCTTTTCTTCCCTACTTTTTATTTGGGGCTCTCCCCGTTCCTCCTCCCCTTGCTTTTCCTTGTACCTGGGAAAAGCCTTTTCTTGGCCCGCACTCCTTCTGACACTTTCTGAGAACCATACTGGCCTCTTGTACCTGTTTACTTTCGTAACACTTCTCCTCCATGCCTTTGTCACCTCAAGAATGGTTCCCTCTGATTGCCCTCCATCTTTCCAGTACGCCTCCAGTGCTGTCCATCCTGGTCAGTCTGTCTCAGACAAGCGCTCTGTCGTCCAGTTGAAGTCTGCTCTTCTGAAATCTAGGACTTCAGTTTTTCATGGGGCATTCTGGTCCCAAGGGCCAGCCCGAACCAAATGGAGTTAAGGTCGCTGGAGTCCAGTGGCTCCCCTTCTCTCACTCCACTCACCATCTCTGAATTGGTGAGCACAAAATTGAGAATGGCCACCTGTCTACTAGTTTCCTTAGCCAGCTGCACCAGCAGGCAGTCCTGCAGTGTATCCATCAGGGCCTGACTTGTGGTGCACCTGACTGCTGGAATGTCCCAGTCAGTATCCGGCAGGTTCAGATCACCCACCACCTCCCCTTCTTCATTCCCTTTTCCAGCTCTTCCCCGAGCTCCCTTTCTCTCTCTTCCCCTTTTCCTGGTGGTCTGTAAATCACTCCCATCCATATTTTCTTGCTGAGGACGTCATGAGGTGATCCCACAGTGACTCTGTTTCCCTGTGCTTCCCCTGATGTGTCCATCCCCCACGTCCTCTGTGCCCTCCCTGACATATAGGGCTACACCGCCCCCTTTGCCTTTCCCTCTACCCTGCCCAAACATTATGGAACCTGGGACTGACAAGTCCCTGTCATTATTCTCTGTTGCCCAAGTTTCTGTGATGGCTGTGTTGTCTGACACCAGTGGCTGAAGCTCATTAATTTTATTACCCCAGACTCCTGGCATTAAGGCAGACCCACTTCCAATTAGCTCTGGGTCCTCTTTTGCTGTTTTGTGATCCTACACCTGCAGTCCTTCTCATTCTTCTTACCATCTTCCTTTTCCTAATGCTTTCAGACCCAGAGAGCCTTCCCCACCTTTGCCTCTTTGTCTACATGTCAGTTCACTCCGGTCACTGTACTATTAGCTCTGGTGTAAATTAGCCCCCCTGTACAGATTGTTCCCAGACAATCGCCCCCCTACCCCATACAAGTTTAATAAAATAAACTCCAGGAGGGTGCAGTTCAGGAATGAATTATGCAGGGAGCCAGTTGACGCCAGAGCTGATAGCCCGGTTCGAGTTGTTACAGAACATGTAGACCGGGATGATTTGATATGTCACCTGTCTCTTCCACTACTCCTTTTTGAACCCCAGCCTTATTTTTACCACCTTACTGCTACCAGTCCCCAGTATAGGGTGAGCACTAGCTAAGTTCCCCTCCCTCACTCACCCCCTTTAACATGGTTCCCCTAGCCTCAGTGTTCCCCACAGTCAGTTTAACTATCCCATGTGGACATCAGACTATTACTCAGTTTACATTTCTGCAGACCAAACAGTGGGTGTGTGGAAATTATGTCAAATTACTAAGCCATAACACATTCAAACTACATACAGTAAAACACATAAGAAGAGAAAACACTGTGTTTAAATGTAGTAGTAATAAATGTATTAAGTGCTGAAATGCAAGGGTTCTGACCACTGTACATAATTTAAAATCAACTGCTGAAATCAGGATAAAACAAAGAAAACTCAATTTAAATAAATACATGTAACTTAAAATATATAAATCAGAATGACACGTGTAGCTAAAAGGAACCAGTGGAGACTAACTCAACTCATAGGCCTATCTGAACAGGTAGGTCTTTAGCCCCTCTTTAAGGCCTTCACCGAGGGAGCCTCCCTTAGAAATCTGGGAAGCAATTTCCACAGGGCCAGGCCAGCTACTTCAAAAGTGCGATCCCTGAATGTCTTAAACCTGGCCCTGGGAACCGCTAGGAGGCTGACCTTGGAGGGGGCGAGCAGGGCAGTAAAGTGACAACAAGTCACTCAGATTACTTGGACTTGGTCCATAGGGGGTGTTGTGGGTCAGTAAATTGACCTTGAAGGTGATTCACCACTTCACCGGCAGACAGTGCAGGTCACACAGGACCGGGGTCACATGACACGACCTTGGCAGGCCTGTCAATAACCTGACACCCATTTCAGCTACAGGAGGAGAGAGGTGCTAGTGCTCTAAGCTGCTTCACTACAACAGCTCGTCTAAGATTTGCCTAACCAGTAAACTCCACCAAAGACTGGTATTTTCCCTGTGGACCCTACTGTCTTTTGTGGAGGGCTCAGCAGCAGGCCCAGTTGGTTGCTGACTCGCAGTGAGGGGCGGGGTTTCAGCACTTTAAAATCCCGTGCTGCCACACAGCCTCAGACACCCATTTCAACTACAGGAGGAGAGAGGTGCTAGTGTCCTAAGCTGTATCACTACGGCAACTCGTCTGAGATCTGCCTAACCAGTGAACTCCACCAGAGACTGGTATTTGCCTTGTGGACTCTACTGTCAGCTTTGTGGCGGGCTGAGTGGCAGGCCCAATTGGTTGCTGACTCACAGTGAGGGGGTGGGGTTGCGCCACTCGGTAAAAAAAAATTATACCTGCCTTATATTTGCAAACTGCTTCACTAATTATCTGAGGTTAATGTTTCATCAGGTTGTCTTAGAGCTTATACTTTGTACAGTATGTTGCTTGTTATTTTAATAGGACTGCTACTACCCTACATGGGTATAGGGATGGGTGTTTTAAGGGAACATCACGAACGACAACAAACAATTTGATATTTTTACCGAATGCCTAATTAGGGACTGATGTAGGTTCAGTGCATCTAAAAGATAGTATTATTTACAAAACAAATGTTACATATGTACGAATGCATATTCTTAACATTACACTAACATGCTGCAATAGGAAAAATAAGTTACATAGAAACATAGAATTTGATGGCAGATGAGTACCACTTGGCCCACCTAGTCTGCCCGTATTCCTACCGGATGGATAAACTGCAGATCCTAGTTAACCAACAGCCTACTTCCTCCTACCCCCCACTAGAATTGTCTTATGTCTGTCCCATGCATTCTTGAATTCCCCCCCTGTTCGTGACTCCACAATCTCCTCAGGAAGGCTGTTCCATGCATCCACAACCCTCTCCATGAAAAAATCCTTCCACATGTTATCTCTGAACCGTCCCCCCTCTGTCTTCAGATTGTGCCCCCTTGTTCTTGCACATCTCTTTTTCTGAAAGATGCTACCCTCTTGGACTTTGTTGATTCCCTTGAGGTACTTGAAAGTTTCTGTCATGTCCCCCTCTCCCTCTTTTCCTCGAGGGTATATATATTAAGTTCCTTTAGTCTCTCTATGTATGTCTTCTGGTGCAGACCCTGCACCATTTTGGTTGCCCTCCTCTGGACAGCCTCCACTCTGTCTATGTCTTTGCAGAGATGGGGTCTCCAGAACTGCACGCAGTACTCCAGATGGGGTCTCTCCAACTGTCTATACGGAGGGATAACAACTTCCTGCTTTCTACTGTTGCTCCCTCTCCCTATGCATCCCAGTATCCCCAAGCCCTCCTTACTGCCTTCTCACATTGCTTGCCCACCTTTAGGTCATCTGACATAATTACCCCCAGGTCCCTTTCCATTTTAGTTGTTGTTAGTATCTCACCCCCATTGTGTACTCTTCCCCTGGGGTTTTGTTTCCCAGGTGCATTACCTTGCATTTCTTTGCATTGAATCTGAGTTGCCATTCATTTGACCATTCCTCCAACCTTGCCAAGTCCCTTCTCATCCTTTCCACCCCACCTTGTGTATTAACCCGGTTGCAGATCTTTGTGTCGTTCTGCAAAGAGACATACTTTTCCTTCCAATTCTTCTGCAATGTCACTTATAAAGACATTAAAGAGGACCGGTCCCAGTACTGAACCCTGCGGTACCCCGATAGTAACCACACTTTCTTCACTGTGGACTCTGATTACTATTACCCTTTGCGCCCTGTTGTCCAACCAATTTTGAATACAGGCTACCACCTTGGGACCACCCCAAGGCTGCCTAACTTGTGTATTAATCTTTTGTGTGGGACTGTGTCAGATGCCTTGCTAAAATCTAGGTAGGCCATGTCCACAGCCCCTCCCTGGTCTACTACTTTGGTCATCCAGTCAAAAAAAAATCTATTAGATTTGTCTGACACGACCTTCCCACTGTGAATCCATGCTTCCTTGGGTCATGTGCCCTGCTGGCCTCTAGGTACTCAACAGTTCTTTCCTTCAGAAGTGATTCCATCATTTTCCCTACCACTGTGGTCAAACTAACTGGTCTGTAGTTTCCTGCCTCTGCCCTGCTCCCACTTTTGTGAAGTGGAATCACATCTGCCCTCCTCCAGTCCTCAGGTACCACCCCATTCTCCCATGATTTGTTAAAGAGAGTAGTCAGTGGTGTCACTAGTTCTACTCTTAGTTCTTTTAGAATTCTTGGGTGAATCCCATCAGGCCCCACTGCTTTGTCTCAGAACCCTTTCTTCTATGAATGGACTGGTATGCCCCCCATCCAGAGCGTTTCTCTTGTTTGGTTTAGGTACCTCCCCCTCCTCTTCCTTTGTTAATACTGAGCAGAAATATTCGTTCAGTATTCCTATTTTTTCACTGTCACCCTCTGCTAACATTCCCTCCCTTTTATTAAGCCTCAGTATCCCTCCCTTGGCCTTTCTTCACTCCCTAATGTACCTATAAAAGGTTTTAGCCCCCTTCTTAACAGAGTTGGTTATCTTTTCCTCGGTTTGGGCCTTTGCTGTTCTGACTGCCTTCCCTCCACCTCCTTCTTCTTTAGCTGATAAAGTTCCATGTCCTGCTCCTACTGTGTTTCCTTACTTCCTGAATGCTATTATTTTCTCCTTAACCTTCCCTGCCACCTCTTTTGAGAACTGCAGTGGTTTCTTCCTTCGTTTTGTTTTACTGGTTTGCTTCACACAAAGGCTTGTTGCCTCTGTGATGGCTTTTTTGATTATTCCCCATTGTTCCTTCTTGCCCATTTGCTAGTGCTTTTCTGATGCACTCTTATTTTCCCAAAGTTAGCCCTCCTAAAGTCCAGTACTTTTAATTTTGTATGGCGTGACTCTATGGCTGTGTTTTTTTTTTTGTTTGTTTGTTTGTTTTTTTAGTTGTTGAACCAGGAATAGCACACTAAGCTGAACGTTTTTTTACAGGAGCGACCTGGGAGCACAAGGAAGTTAAGCGACTTGCTCGAGGTCACACAATATGCAAGTGGAAGCTGTGGAATTCAAACCCAGGTCTGGTCTGCTGGATGTCACCAGATTTGCAGCTCAGAGACTTAGACCACTGCGCTATACTGCCTCCAATGGCTGTGTTTATCGTGAACCACACTGTTTGGTGGTCGCTTGTTCCCAGATGGCTACCCACTTCTGAATCCGAGATCCTTTCTCCATCCCCGTTTGAGAGTACCAGATCTAAGATTGCTCCCTCCCGAGTGGGTTCCAATACTAGCTGTCTGAGGCATGCCCCTTGTAGGGCATCAAGAATGACCCTGTTTGGATGGCCTGCAGCAAAGGTGCTCCAGTTAACATCTGCATATTCAGGTCCCCATCAACATTATCTCCCTTTTCTGCCATTCTAAGGATGCCTTCTATCATTTCCTGTCCATTCCTTCCCTCCTGAGATGGGGGTTTGTATACAACCCCCATGTGGATTGTGATGCCATTTCCTGTCTCCAGGGTGACCCACAGTGCCTCATCTACTCCGTTTACTCTTTAGTTCTGTTGCTTTGATCCCTTCCCTTACATAGAGAGCTAATCCTCCTCCTCTTTTACCCTCCCTGTCCAAAAAGCAGATATTTCCTTACTCAAGACACTGTATTTCACATCTTGTAATACTCTCTAGAAACGTACATGTAAACCCAGGTCTTACTACTTTGCAGAATAACTTTTTCTTTCAGGAGTTTTGCTCTTGATCTAACCTGAGGATAATACATTTAAACGCTCGTAGTTTGTTGCCTAAATTGGATCACTTGAAAACTTGTATTGCTACTTCTAATCCCAATATTTTTGTGATTACAGAGACTTACTAATAAAATTAATGATTCTGATATTGCTATCAAAAACTACAACATCTTCAGGTAGGATTGAACAAAGAAGGGGGAGGAGTAGCAATATATTTAGAATATACATATGGTGCTGAGGTTAAGATTACAAAAGGGTATTACAAGTTTCTGTTTCACACAACTTTAGTTTTTTTTGTGACCATTTGTTGTAGACCAACATCTGCAACATTTGATTCGATACATTTGCTAAGCTCTCTGATTGCTCCCTACCTGGGGCATGAATTGTTCTCCTGGGAGATCTTAATTGGGACATGATTTGCCCTCATGAGGATATACTTAACCAATTCACAGCCTTGGATTTAACTCCGTTAATTTCTACTCCAACTAGACCTAGCAAACTTAACAGTGATAAAGATACTCTGTTAGATCTTATTTTGACAACACCACCTCATAAGTATATTTCATCTGTGTTTAATGCTGATGTTAGCAATCATTGCTACACTTCCTGTATCAGAAAACATGAAAATGCATCTCCCAATTCGTACAGTAATAACATGTAACGTTGAACATTTTAATGATTAGGCATTTTAATAAATAACATAAACTGGTCGCTTATGTATTTCGCTCTAATGTTTCTATGTCCTGGGATTATTTTAATAATAATAAAATTTATTTAATTAAGCACCTTTCAAAATTTCAAAGCGCTGTACATCAAGAGCAAACATAAAACATATTCAATACATTCAATAAAACAAATATAAACATATCTTCCAATACTGCAATATAAAATTAGAACAAAGAAGGAAACGCCTTCTCCCATAAAAGTCTTTAGTGCCTGCTTAAAGCTCCCCACCGTCCTACACTCCCGGAGCTGACGGGGCAGAGAATTCCAGAGGGTAGGTGCAGCAAATCCAAATGCACAGGCACCAGATGACTTCAAATTTACCCTCAGAATCTCTAGCAACCCTCGTCAGCCGAGCTGGAGCTGTCTCGGGGAGGGGCGTGTAGGGCACCAGGAGCTCTTTCAAGTAGTCGGACCCTGACCGTGAGGGCTTTGTAGGTCAAAAGACCTACTTTAAAGGTGATCCGCCACTGTATTGGCAGCCAGTGCAGAGCACGCAGTACAGGGGTAATATGAGAATTTCTAGATGCCCCAGTCAACAAACGTGCTGCCGCGTTCTGCAGTAGCTGCAAGTGGCGGATATCAACCCCAGGAAGTCCTAGGTAAAGGGAGTTACAGTAATCAAGGCAAGATGTCACAAAGGCATGGACCAAAACCGGCCGGTCACTGGGTGGAACTAGGTGCCTAATCCTGGCAATGTTCCTAAGATGAAAAAATGCCAGCTTGACAACTGCAGACACCTGATAACGGAGGGTCAAATCAGTGTCAAGCTCCACTCTCAGGTTACGTACCCGTTCAGAGGTGAGGATCTGGTCCACCCCCAGGATTAATCCAGAGGGGAGACCAGTCCTCAAACCCTCTACCCTGCGACCCGGGTCAACAACCATAACCTCAGTCTTTCCTGGGTTCAACTTTAAACCGCTGGAGTTCATCCAGTCTTGGATATCTGCGAGGCAGTTGTTCAGTACTGAGATAGCACTAACCTGGTCAGGTGCAAAGACAGGTAGAGCTGGGTATCATCAGCATAGCAGTGAAACCTCAGCTCGTACCATCTTACAATATCTCTGAGGGGTAGCATATATACTGCGAATAACATGGGGGAAAGCACCGAGCCCTGAGGCACCCCACAAGGCAGAGAGAAGGCCCCTGATGAATGCAAACCTGAGACCACTCTCTGCGTTCTCCCTTCAAGGAACGATGAAAACTATGTGAGGACTGTACTCGACAGTCCACAAATGGACCTCAGGCGTTCGAGCAAAACCCCATGATCCACAGTATCAAAAGCTGATGATAGATCAAGGAGAACCAAGCTAGAATGGTGTCTCCGATCTCTCGCCATCAGGAGATCATTGAACACCCGAACCAGAGCAGTCTCAGTACTATGCCTCTTGCGAAAACCAGACTGGAGAGGTTCGTATAAACTATGGATGGTCAAATGGTTATCCAGTTGGGCCGCCACAACTTTCTCAATAACCTTCCCCACAAAAAGGAGGTCAGAGATTGGCCTGTAGTTTTCTAGGTCATCTGGGTCTAAAGAAGCTTTCTTCAAAAGGGGAGTCACCACCCCTTCCTTCAGAGAGCTAGGAAAAACTCCCATATCTAAAGAACACCGGATAATCCGAGCTAAGACCGGGCCGATGATCTCACTACAACCCATAATCAGGGAAGTAGGCCCAAGGTCTAAACTACAGACATGTTGACGATCTCTTGGACAATCCTCATAGTGTCTCACGTAGATCCGCAGGTCAAAGGTACTCAAGGAAATTCTGCCTTAGACAGGACACCGATCAACTGCAACAACCTTGAATGAGTTTGGAGGCACTCCCTCCTGATGTCTTCAACCTTATTCGCAAAGAATCGAGCAATCTCCTCACAATCAGTTTGAGTAAAGGCTTGACAGATCTGCTGACAGGCTGGGTTGCACAGTCTGTCAACAGTTCTGAAGAGCTGAGCCGGTCGATTCCGTATGACAGGAATTCTGCCTTCTTATGGGAAATTACTGTTTGATAGAGTTTATAATGCTCTAGCACAATAAGGTGGTCGGCATCAGTGGTGGTCTTCCTCCAATGACGCCCCAACCTCCGCAGCCCTCTCAGAGCCCCATCAAACCATGGGGCAGCGGGACGACGCGGAAGGGGGTGAACACGGACTGGCGCAATCTGATCGAGTGCTACCGATATGGGCCTATTATAGGCCACTAGCAGCTGCTCAGGATCAGTGCAAAACTCACCAAACAACGAGAGGTCAATAACCACCATTAAAATGTCACTTTTGACAATATTAAACAAGCATGCAACTATAGTCAGAAAAAGGGTTAAAAATATAATCACCTCATGGATTACTATTAAATTGGGGGAATCTTTGGAATAAAGCCAGGGCAACAAAGTATCCTAGAGATAAGCTGGCATACAAAGTCTGTAGAAATAATTGCATAATGGAAATTCGGAAAGCCAAATCAAAATATTATACTGACCAGCTATCCGATAAATCTAATAACCCTAGAAAGATTTGGAAGGGTATTAATACATTACAAGGGAAGTGCCAGGCATCAGTGTTACCTAATCAGCTTGTATACAGTAACATGGTTATTCACAATCCAATGGAACAGGTTGTTGCTTTTAATACATTTTTTTTGGGAAGCCAGTCAGTCATTCAAAAGAGAACATCCGCATTCAAAAAGCCCTATATTGGATACAGATTTTACTACAGGGATAACTAGGCCCTCGTTTTCTTTTAGTGTTGTACGGAAAGAGGGTGTTTATAATGAGTTTGTTAAACTGGATACTGGTAAGGGAGTGATAATATAGCACCTATCTTTTACAAAATAGCAGCAAAAATACTGTCTAAACATTTTGCTCATCTTTTCAGTTTATCACTACAATCTGCTCAGTTGCCAGCGGATTGGAAGACTGCGTATATTTCACCAATATTTAAAAGGGTAGCAACCTTAGACCCCAGTTGTTACTGCCCTATCTTCACTCTTTTCACAACGGTAAACATTTTCAAAAGATTGATCCATAGTCAACTTTCCCAGTACCTAAGTAGACATAATGTAATCATAGAATTCTAGTCAGGGTTTAAAAAGGGCAACAACACAATAATTGTTATATCAAGGGTTACAAATTATGTTTATGTTCTTTTGATAATGGTCATTATACACCTGCAATTTTTCTAGATATATCGAAGGCATTCGATACTGTTGATCATAATATTCTGTCCAACAAACTAAAAGATTCTGGTTTTGATTTTTCTGCATTACTGTGGTTTCAGTCTTACCTTACTTTCCATCAACAATGTGTAAAAGCTGGTGATTTAAAATTGAATTTTGTTACTGTTAGCAGGGGGTTCCTCAGGGATCAATCCTGGGCCCGCTGCTGTTTTTGTTATATATAAATTATCTGCCTAAACGTTGCTCTACTTTATCATACATGTATTTATATGCAGATGACACAGTAATGTATACCCATCACAGTGATGCAGAAACAGCAGTCAGAATCTTACAAACAGATTTTACTTCAGTTCAGAATGCCTTGGTGAACTTATGATCTCTTCTTAATGAACGGAAAACTCAATGGATGTTATTTTCAAGTAAAACTAGACCTTTGCCAGATTTGAGTTTGAGATCTGACAAAGGTACAGATATTACTAAAGTAGCTACTTATAAATACAGTATCTTGGCTTATTTTTGTACAACAGTTTTTATTATTTGTTCCCCATGTACAGAAACTCTGCCAAATTGAAGAGAATGCTGACTTTGTTTTACAGGAATGACACATGTTTTAATTATTCACTTAGAAAACTATTAGTTAGTTCACCGGTTCCTGTCAGTTTTGGATCATGGTGACTGTGTTTATAGAAATTCAGCTTTAAAGTTATTAAATACGCTTGATCCACTTTATCATAATGTACTCAGATTTATAACAGGACTATCATGGGAAAACACACCACTGTCATTTATATGCCACAGTAGGGTGGTGTTCTTTATTAGATAAAAGAAAAATGCATTGGCATTTGTATGTTTATAAATTTATTACTAAGGCTCTTCCCTCATTTCTTCTCAACACTTTAAATCTTAGGAACCAATTGAACTATAGTCTTAGGCTGGACAAGTTATCACTTTTTAGTATACCTAGATCCCGATCAAAGTTTGGGGACCTTACCCTGGCAGCCTCTGTCCTACAAACATGGGAGATAATTAAAAAAAATGCAGTTTTAAGTAGTTTACTATCTTTTTTCTCGCTTTAAGGCATCTATCACAAGATTGATCTTTAGTCATTGTGACTGTTACGAATAAATGTTTTTATCTACTTGATTGCATAATTTGATCATTGAAACTTTTATGTAAACTTTGCATTTTATGCATTTGTATTGTAATCTTTGTTTTACTGTGTGGTTTTGTCACTGGATGCAGTTGTAAATGAGAGTTCACTATTAACTTGCTATCCAATAAATGATGATGAACCATGCCACTGCATCCTCCACTAACCCCAAGATACACAGCACTACTATAGTAGAGCCTGGAAGTCACAAAGGATTGTACCTGTGAGGGCAGGTCTTCCAGTGGGATCAAGGCTTTAATCCAGGAGGTGTTTCTAAGATGATGAAAGCCACTCTGGATTACAGATGACACCTGAGCCTCAAGCACCAGTCTTTCATACAGAATGATGCCCAGACTGTTCACCTTAGCAGAGGCCACCAGGCTAGAGGAACCATGCACCAAGCTGGATATCTGCTATAGCCCCAGCACCCTACCATCGACCAGGCTCGGTCATTAATACATCACTCTTGTGTGGGCTGAGTTTTAGCCAGTTGAAATGTATTCAGTCCTGAATCACAACTAGGCATGAATTCAGTACATCAACCACACCAGGCATCCTGGGTACAAATGACAGGAATAGCTGGGCATCATCTGCATGTCAGTGAAAACCCAAGATTTAGTGTCTGATGGCATTGCCATGGGGCAGCATGTACATTGTGAACAGCATAGGTGAGAGGGCTGAACCCTGGGGTACACCACAGAACAGGGGCTTCAGGAGTGAGGGGAAATTCCCTATCACCACCCTTTGCATCATGTCACTGAGGAAAGACTCAGACCAACTGATGACATCACCATCAAATCCACAGTATTCCCTTAAGCGATCCACAGTGTCACATACCAAAGAGGGAGATCAAGTAGAATGAGAACTGACCATTCTAGGGGCATGGATATAATTCACTGTCTATACATTGGCAGTTCCGCTGGAAAGTGCTGATTCGCCAGAATGTCTTTAAGCTAGGTTTCTCCCACCACTTGGATGGTATATCCCTTGGCTGCATCCCATGATTTCAGCTCTTTCTTTCCGCTGAAAGAGTTCGATCTCTTCCTTCTCAGCTCTGTGTGTTGTAGGCTACCAAGTGCGACACTGGTGATTTTCCTTCCAATATTTCAAATTTCTTCTACCCTTTCTCTTCACCATCGGTTTGGCTCCAGCTTAGTCGATGGAAGATGTAACACGAAGTGAAGCCAGCTTCTGGCTTCAAATTCCGCATCACGTGCCACCAGAAAATGTCACAGATGGACCCACACATGTCTCGCCTCTACTGTTTGGGAGCTGTATGCAATGTCCCTGGCTGTGGCCTGTGACAAGTGAAGCTCCCTTACTCTTTGGAGGATCATGTGGTCTGTCTCCTTCTTTGTCACCTGGCCGATATGGATCCCAAGCTTCATCTGAATGGCCGCAAGAAGGCCTCTGCTGCCCAATTCGCAGGCATGGAAAAGGCGGTGGCTGCTGCTGCAGCAGCAGGCACCTCATCAGCCTCAATGCTGCTGTGGGTTGGGGCCAGTGTCTAAGCATCCTTCACCAGAGAAATCCGTAAAATGTGTTGGGCCCTCCAGGCCTTTGGGGAGAGCCCTGTTTGCCATTATAAGAAACACAAGCACCGCCGGCACCAGTCATGGGACCAGATTATGATCCTCCCATTTCCTCGACTCTCCCGATCGCTCGACTTGGGTTGAGCGCTCAACTCCAGTCGAGCTTTCTGTGGTCAAGAGCCAGATCAGAAACTCCACGGTGCCCCATTTGGGCTTATCGACTTTGACATTGGCCGAGCAGGCAGTTGAGATTTCTCTTGAGCCTGTCAACCCGTTTTTCAGAGGAGATTGACGAGGAGTCAATAACCAAAACACCATTTTTTCCAGTCCTCAGTTAAGAGGACTTCAACCGGTCGGTGTCCCTTGCATGCTCCACTCAGAAACTGCCTCCATCGGCAGTCATTCCACCAAAGCCAGTGCTTCCCTATGTACCTCACCATGTGGTCTGTAATGAACCCCTGATGACCTCTCCTCAGCACTGGCCCTTGGGTCAAAGTGGAGCTCTTGGTCGTGGCGCCGCTTGCACTCTCGCTCGACTGGGAGGTATCACCTTGAAGTTCCTAAGTGTCCTTAGATGAGGAGCGGCTGTACACTCGTGTGCAGCAACACTATGAGGAACTTCTGTGGCAGCAACAGACGATTGTGGGGTAGGCGGGGCTTTACCCCTGACATCTGTGGTCGACTGGCAGCCACCGGTCATACCCACGCCAGGCCATCCTCGGCAGATGTCCCCAGCACCTGTCTCACCACCCTTGCCTGTGGAGCTGCCTCCACCACAGCCCTTGGTAGGAACTCCAATGAAAGACTCCTGTGCTTCAGCCAGCTCACCAGGCAGGCTCTCAGTGGAAATCACCCAGTCAGATGACATTTGGGTGGGTCCATGGTGGCAAACTGTCAAGGGCCATTTATGAGAAGTCATCACGTGACTCAGATGACTCATCCATGCTGTTATCAGATGCATACCTTCACCTGCATGTCAGTTGAGGAACTAACTACCGACCATGGGCCAGTATCATTCCCGGCTCTTTTCTGACTGTTCTGGGAGTCCGTGTTTGTCCCTGTGGAGCCTGTTCAGAGAAGGGCTAAGTATCCTTTCACAGACATCCTCGATAGGGAAAAATCCCCAGGGGTTGCCTTTCCCATGGCTGAGGCCATCTTAGGACTGGCCCTGGAGCTTTGACAGCATCCAGCACCCTGTCTGGCACCTTCTGCCTGTATGGTCTGCAAGTATGTGCTCCCTACTGGGTCCCTTTTCAGGTTCTCTGACTAGCACTCAGTCAAGGATCTGGTCATGGATTTGGCTTTCTGAAAGTCCAGAAACCAAGGGGAATTGGATGAGCTCCCCAGACAAAGAGATGACCACGTGGCCAAGAACATGTACGCTGCTTCCTCTCCTGCCCTCCATCAGGCGAGCTACATAATGACGATGGCCAACCTTGGTCACTCCCTATTCAGAGTGCTGGATGATGTCCTCCCTCACCCACCTGCTGACAAGCAGCTGCTGGTGAAGTTGGTCAGAGACATGGATCAAGAGCTGGCAAAACGCCAGCTCCAGATGGCCTTAGACATGGGTGACTCCTGTGCCTATGTCATAGCAGCGGCCATTACGATGTGTTGCAGGGCCTGGCTGATGCTCTCCACCTTCTTGGCGGACACTCAGCGCAAGCTGGCCAATGTCCCTTTCTTGAGCACTAATCTCTTTGGCCCAGGGGTGGAAGATAGGTTGAGAAGTCCAGCATCACCCTGGACTGTGTAGCCTTGTCCCAGAAGGACCCTAATGCCTAGAAAAAACCAAAAAAAAGGCCGTTCAGTTTCAGTCCTTTCAGCCACAGCAGCCTTGTCAGCAGCCCCAGCAGGAGCAATCGCAAGCCTGGTGCCCCAAAGCCAAGTTCTCTGGACAGGGGCCAAAAAGAGGTAGGGGTAGGAGACATGGTGCCGCTCCAGCTGCAGCAGCTGGAACCCCCTCCAAAGCTGCCTGATGACAGGTCGGGGTGTATATCCCTGCCTGTCCAGTCCCTGACCCAGCTCTCTCGGCGGGGGGGGCCGCTTCTCTACTTCTGACCACACTTATCATTACTATAGACAAATGGGTTCTCGAGGTGGTAGGCAGAGTGCTGCCTATAGTTTGTGAGGCTCTCCCACCTTACCAATCCCATGTTCCAAGGAAGTCCTCGGTGTCACAGGACACGCTGTTCTTTCTAAGGGAGGATATCACTCAGCTCCTTGCAAAAGGGGTAATAGCCTGCATCACAGACATCCTGGCAAGTCAGGGGTACATGTCCAGGTACTTCCTGTCCCAAAGTGGATGGGGATTGGCACCCAATACTGGATTTGCACAGTCTTAATCAGTACATGAAGAAGCACATGATGGTAACCTTGAACCAGATCATACCATTCCAAGAGCAGAGCACATGGTTCTGCTCCCTGGACCTCCAGGACACGTTCTTCCACATCCCAGTCCATCCCACTGGTGGTATTTTCGGTTCCATGCCGAAGGGGTTTTGTATCCATTCTAGATGATGCCCTTTGGCTTCTCGTCTGCACCCAGGGTCTTCACCAAGTGCATGGTAGCAGAGGCAGCTTTCCTGCAGCGCACGGGCATCAGGGTGTAACCCTTCCTGAATGACTGGCTGATAGCTGAGCCATCCAAGGAGGCTGTGGAGCAGACCAGGGATCTGGCCCTCCAGCTCTGCAAAGACTTAGGCCCTTTAGTCAACCCAGCCAAGTCCGAACTAATCCCCTCACAGCTGATTCACTTCATCAAAGAAGAGCTGAGCACTCTACTGGCCAGACCCCACCTCCTTGCTGACCAGGCACTGGATCTTACCTTCTTTGCCCAGTCATTTCCAGTTGGGTGCTCGCATCCTGCCAGGGTCTTCCTGTGGCTGCTTGGGTACATGGCGTCTTGCAGCAGTGTGGCCCAGTGGGGCCCACAAGTGGATAGAGCACCTGCAGTGGGCCTTGGGCTATCAGTGGTCTGGCACCTAAGACACTTAGACCAACTAGTCACAGTAACCCAGCCGAAGTGGGATGCCATCCAGTGGTGGCTGATCCCAGAACATCTGGAGGAAGGAGCTCCATTTGTCTGCCCAGAGCCAACTGTCACTCTCACAACAGATGCATCTCTAATGGGGTGGGGAGCGCACCTGGGGGACCACAGAACCCATGGATTTTGGTCACCCCTGGAGTCCTGTCGCCACATCAACCTGCTGAAGCTCTGTGCAGTGCGACTAGCTCTGACAGAATGTGCTCCTTTGGTCAGGGATCAGGTTGTGCAAGTCCCAACACGACGACCAAGTTCTAGCTGAACAGGCAGGATGGCACACATTTCTTCCCTTGTGTGTGGAGGTCCTCTGTACCTGGGCTCTTGTGCACAGCCTGAGTTTAGATCTCCTAGCGATTCATGTTGCCAGGGCAATCAGCTGGAAGACGCTGTCAGCCAGATGGGAGAGACATCGCACGAGTGGTCCCTAAATCAGGAGGTGCTGAACCACCTGTTCTGCCTGTAGCGCACACTTCTGATGGATCTGTTTGCCTCCTGGGAGAACGCAAAACTGAGGGTGTTTTGTGCCCCCCCCCCACAACAGACTGGGACACTGATGGGGATGCTTTCATGAGGCCCTGGACCCCAGGCCTTGTGTATGCATTTCCTCCCTTCCCTCTGATCCACAAAGTGGTGGTCAAGGCCTGGAAGGACAAGGCATGGATGAGCTTGATCCAGACTGGCTACGGCAGTTCTGATACCCCGATCTCAGCCTCAGCAGCAGGCATCCGTGGTGGTTGCTTCTTCGCCAGGACCTGCTGACCAGACAACAGGGGAAGCTCCTGCACCAGACATTCAGTCCCTGCACCTAGACCTTTAGTCACTGCACCTCTTGACGTTGTTCTTGAGTTCCAGGTTCTGGGTCTTTCAAAAGCTTTGCTCCACGTTGTAGAGGCCTCCCAAAAAGAGCTGACTTGACAGTGCTATGCCTTTTAAATGGAAAAAGTTTTACATTTGATGCCAGGCAAGGAGCTTGATCCCCTTGCCAGCCTAGTGGCTAGTATCCTTGAGTACCTTTGGTCCCTCTCCCAGCTGGGGCTGCGAGCGACAACCCTCAAGGTGCACCTTGCAGCCATCTCTGCATACTGGTCACAGGTTGGTATGCCAACGATAGCCCAAGAGAAGGTGATCAGGTGCTTTTTCAAGGGCCTTGACCACCTGTCCCCTCTGGTATGTGAACCATCACCACCATGGGACCTACTACTGCTGCTGCTGACTGTGCTCATGGGCAAGCTGCTTGAGCCTGTGCACAGGTGTGAGATGTCACACCTGTCATGGAAGACTGCCTTCTTGGTGACCATCACATCAGCCAGAAGGAATAGTGAGCTCCTGGCGCTCTTGATGGAGTCTCCTTATCTAGTCTTCCACAAGGACAAGGTCGTCCTTCGCCCCCACCCCAAGTTCCTCCTGAAGGTTGTATCGGAGTTCCACCAAAACCAGCTGATGAACTTCCTGAGCTATTTTATCAACCCTTCTTTGGAGGCTGACCACAGGCTCCATACTATGGAACTATGGACATTCTTTCTTGTTATAAGGAGCACATGACTGGAGTTTGGGGTGATGCTTGCCAGCTGTTTGTGACATATGCCAAAGCCGTACCTGACAGACTGGCAGCAAAGTAGATGATTGGCAGGTGGGTAACATTCTGCATTGATCTCTGCTATAGGTCGGGTGGTAGGGAGCCTTCTGTAGTGCTTAGGGCCCATTCCACCAGACGTACTGCTGCCTTGGTGGTTGCTTCCAGGGACATCCCTATCCAGGAGGTCTGCAGGGCTGTCACCTGGATGTCAACACATACCTTTATCTCCATTTACATCATCGACTTAGGGTCTCATGGATGCTGCTTTTGGGACCTCCATTTTCCAGTCTTTGTTTTGCCAAATAGGGATGCGCACCTTACTCCCTCCTCCTGGAGAACTGCTGGAAGTCTGCCAGTGTGTGGATAGTGAACTATATCCACACCCCTGGGAGAATAGGTTAGTCGTCTGTAACCGTAGTTCTAGGAATGGTATATAGTTCACATTCACACCATCCACCTGGTCTCCCCTGGCAAGTGGCACATGGATCTCTGCTTTCAGCGTACAAGATCTCACGCCATTGGGCGGAGCCAAGAAATATACTGCCCAGGTACTGGGAGAAGCTTAGCTTGAAGATGTTCCAGCACGGGGCAGAGCCGAGGAAAATACTGCCTGGGTGCTGGAAGAAGCTTAGCTTGAAGATGTTCCAGCGAATCAAGCATTTCCCAGTGGAACTGTCAATGTATGGATGTGAACTATATACCACTCCTAGAACTATGGTTACAGGTGAGTAACCTATTCCTCTCTGTCTCTAGCCCTGAGGAGGTCATTATGCACCCTAACCAACATGGTCTTCATACTGTGCCCAAGTCTAAATCCGGACTGGAGTGGCTCTTTGATGAGAAAGGCCGTGCGGTGTGCTTTGACCTGCAGAGACACTATCTTCTCAATAACCTTTCCCAAAAAGAGAAGGTTAGAGACAGATCTAAAATTCACAAAGCAGTCCTGGTCCGGAGTGTTTGTTTTTTTAGAAGGGGTCTTATCAGCGCATCCTTAAGTGCGCTCAAAAAAGGACCACTCTGAAAGGAGTACCAGACAAGCTCAGCAAACGCAGGGCCCAGAAATCACACACAACTCACTAGGAGGTGCATTGGACCCTGCCCCAGTTCACAGTATGTGGGCTGTGGCTCAGAGATCACTCCACAGGTGTCCTCCACCGACACCACAATAAACTTGCCCCAAACAGGTGGAGTGCACGTCGTGACAGCCTGCTTCCTACTGCTGGGCTGCAACTGCTCAGTTGCGGTTATCCTGGACCTGATCGAGGACACCTAGTCAAAGAACTGGGCGAACCCTTCACACCTGACAGATGAAAATGTTTTTACCGGCTGGAGACAGGCAGGATGTAACAACCTGTCCACAGTCCAGAAAAGCTGAGCCTGTCTGTTCATCCTTGTCACAATTCCACCTGGTCAGAAATACTGTCTTCTTATGGGAGATTGCCTTCTAATACTCACCGTACTGAATTCTCAGAGCCAGTCTGTTCTTGTCAGTCCTGGAGATCATCCAGCAATGCTCTGGGTTCCGACCCATGGTCTTCATCTTCGTAAGCTCCCCATCAAACCACGGGATCCTAAGCAGGAAGACCTGGGTCATATACGGAATTGTGCAACAGTATTCAGGGCCAAGTTAATAGCCCTGTTATAGGCCATCACTGTTTCTCACCGATCCTGCCCCACAAGCAGCCATCACACGTAAGAGGTCTAGCTCTGCCTAGGGTCGTGCTGGGACAACCCTGTTAAAGTGGAACAACAGACCATCTGCAGTGGGGGTGGTCAACAAAGGGGGTGAGCAAACAGGAATTTCACTGTGCAGTGATCTGATCAACAAACCAGGTCAATCTCCAGGTTGTTAATCTCAAGCCCCAGTGAGAATACTAGGTCCAAGACATGTCCGTGTTGATGGGTCACAGCAGTAATCACTTGTACGAGGCCCAATGATTCCATCAGCTAGAGAAAAGCCTTTCTAAATTGCGAGAGTCTGTCATTGACCCAGGCACTGAAGTCACCCAGAACCAACCATCTGAGTGACTCCAATGTCCTCTCTGCAGTGAAGTCTGTGATTTCCTGCACGAATTCTCTCTCGCGCCCCAGAGGCTGGTATATGAGAGGGTTCCTACAACTTGAACCTGGGTCCCGTGCATGACCACAAATTCAAACAATGAAGTAACTCCCACTGGGTGCACAGTAAAGTTCAAATAAGATCTAAAACAGATGCCTCCCCTTCCCCCATGATCCATCTATGGGTAGTGAACCACAGATACTCCAGCCATGACTGACACTTCCTGAACTGGATCACCGTGATCACCCAGCCAGGTCTCCATGTAAACAGTTGGAATGCATGGAACACTGTAGGATGCTGATGTTCTGTCAGTTTGTGGAAGACTGAGGGATGCTAGTGTTCTGCCAGTTGGCTGGTTCTGACTGACTTTAGATACTTGTGCACAAAGGCAGACCACTCCCATACAGAACAGATGACTGACAGTAAAACATGCACTACAACCCTATGCTGTTACTTAATTCTGTTGATCAAAATGCTGCATCATACACTATGCATAGAATAGTATATGGGCAACCATACACAACTAGGCTGTGTATCCATTGAGGGGTAAGATGACATCATAGACCTTGAGAGTGAAGCTCTAGAGGTCCATAGACATTGTAGAGGGGTCATCATGTGACCCTCCACTCATTTGTATATTATCCCCTTAGACATAGTATAGGCCACTTGCATATGGCAGCGTGGAAGCCCCTAGTACTCTACGTGATGTTCACTCTGGTTTTTATATATGGGATCTCTAGAGAGAGTGGAGCAGAGTAGAATTTTATTCATGTTATTCAGTATGGGAAAGCATTAACATGGTTAAATCCCAGCTGAGCAACATGGCTCATTTACTGTGGGTATCGTATGCTATAACATTTTCTTATGTTGCAAATCTACCAAACGTACAATTGCAAGAGAACACACACTTAGTCATATTCATAACTTACAATTCACAAGACATGTTCACAGTAAAGTACATTCATTAAAAAATTTCATGATAGGGCCGGCCACGGGGGAGGAGGATTGAGTGCCCATAGGCAGGTCTCCTCCTCCAGGGAGGGTGGGGATGTCCATCCCACTGCGGTACCACCACCTGGGTGACCACAGGTGGAGGTGCAGTGAGCCGTCATGAGGGGAGGGAGGATGTCGGCCGGGAGTCAGAGCGGTAGCATGTCACTATGCGCCTCACCTCTAGGCTCCCCCAGTGAGCTGAAGTCCTATTGGAGGCACCAGAACACAGGAAAATACCTCACCGTGGCGGTCATAGAAGGGATCCGGCTGCTCCAGGTTCCATAACTCTGCTCCCATCAGGGACCACCAGGATCTCGTGACGTACACTCTAATGGACTGGAAGGGGGGGAAGGTGGTCCCCCCTCCCCCCCTGCTTGGGGGGCAGGCCGAGGCAAGATGGAGATAGGTCCGATGGCTCCAAGAGAGGGACTGGGGATCTCCAGCCTAGGGTACTTGGAAGGGAACCACTGCGGTGGTGAGAAGCGGCAGAAACAGTAAATAAAAAAAAAATTCACGATTATTGAGCATCTACCTTATCCCAAAATTAGGGCAACAGTGGGGTTTGAAACTCTCTTGAATCAGACGATTTCTTATATTACAAATATGTATTGGCCTTGTATTACTCCTGAGTTGAAGTGGTAAAGAATTCCATGTTACTGGCCCTCTGTAATTAAATGAAGCCCTGCCTATGCATGTCCTTCTTAAAGCATTGCAAAACTCAACCCCCTCAGATGATATTAAATTTTGTCTACCTTTCTCAACTTGCATTGTTTATAATATGTAGTTAGGTAGCTGCTTTTTAAATACTTCATGCATCATTTCTGTATTATGCAGCCTTTTATGTTCCCCCAATCCAGGCCAGTTTAATTCTCTATATAATAGGCATTGATATTTTCTCCAATGTGCATTTAGCACAAATCTTGCAAATCTGTTATACAAAATGTCCAACTTATGTAATACTGTCTCTGTGGTGCCCCTTAAATAATACCCTTAATTAATGATAGGCAGTATAGAGGCCTCAACAATCCTGTGCCTTACATCAGTAGGTAATTGACCTTTTACATGATGTAACGCACCTAGTTTTTAATGCAGATTACTTATAATCTGATCAATATGAACATCTCACCTTAAACCCTCATCTATCCATGACCCCAAATATTTGTACACCGAAACTTGTTCAGGGTTGCCCCCTGTATAATTAACAATATCCAAGTTCCCACATACTGTCTGTTTTTTATCATATCCACCAAACAGCATCACTTTAGATTTCTTTGGATTAATAACCAGTCTACAATGATACAAGAAGTCCTGCTGCAGTGCATTAAAGGATGTCTGCAGGGCTGTCTGTGTAGACGTCTTTATGATGTCACCTTACCCTGAAATAGAAACATCAGCGTTGTTGTATATGGTTGCCCATACATTATTTTATGTAGTTTGTTAGAATTAATTTCCTTCTTTCTAGCTCCTGGTTTAAACTGTGGTCAGATAAACCCAAAACTGCAAACAGAATAAGATTAATAACATTTAATGTGATTTAAGTAATAGCTACATGAGCTGACAACATTTCTAGCAGTTCATCTGTTAACAAATCGTTCACTTGGGGTATTTTTCATCCTGTCTGTTATCTTCATAACGAGGAAACTGCAGTGTAGGTAAGCATGAGGCATCTTAAAGAGGGACTCCGGCCAAAAGTGCTACTTTGTATAATTAGAATAACCATACCCCCAATAAATCACATACAAAAAATTAGGTTTCTGTGTTACTTCATTTTAAAGTTATGAGCTATTCTGCAGCCCTGATTTCACTACCTGTTCAAAAAAGCCATTTTCAGTGAAGAGCTGCTACTGATGTCATCTCCTGAACTCACAGTCTAGTCTTCCATCTGCAAGCTTACAGAACCTGTTTCTCCAAAGTTTAAAAATCATGTGCAGTGGTTTTTACACGTGAAAGAGGTAGCAATATTCAAAAAACATTTCTATAAAAACTGCATGTTTCACATTTTGGAACAAAGTTGACAAATTCGTATTTTTAATGTCTTTTTGATGTGGTCCATTTCTCCAGGGTTGCTGAATTCTGAGTCTGCATGCCTTCAGGCTGCCAATACCATTTGGGGTGCTACTCTGCTGTGTCTGTTAGGAAGTTGCATTGCTGCTAGTATTGCATAATGTTGGTAATTTCACTGCTGTTTGTCAGTGTCTGCTTTATAATAAGTTTTAATAGACATAAATCGAGGGAGTGTCCCTGACCAATTTGAGCGCAGTTGCTCTGGAAATGGGCATGTTCAGGTATGTTTTTTAAAAATATATATATATTATTGCTTGAGCTTCATCAGTAATATAGCAATAATGCCCAACAGGGTGTGTGTGTGTATCGTGCTGGGATAATGTCACTCCTCAGGTGGTTGGGCACGAGGCCACAGGCCGAGTGCGTCCAACGACTGAGGCATGACGTTATCCCAAACGACACACACCCTGGAGGGCATTATTGCTGTTATACAATGGCTCGTTGTTATACAGAATAAAAAAATAATTTTAAAAATGTTTTTGTGTGGAAAAATATTTTTGTATTTTAAGAGAAGATGAAACAATCAATCAGAAACAAATCAAGCAAACAATCATCTCCAGGTTCACAGTGAGGCTGAGACTAGACCCGTGATGTACTGGGATAACAGCATGGGTCCAGCCCAAGACTGACCAATCAGAGTCCAGGATTTTTCTTGCCATTGTTTAATATATAATACTGCCACCGAGACCACTCTTATGGCTGTACGAGTGGTCTCAATTAGAGTATCAGAAGCGCCGACCTTCGGTTCATGTTTCTCATACCCTAAGAATCCACGTGATACCATTTTTACAAGCGTAAGAGTGGTCTCAGCAGCGGTATTAACATACACAGGGTTCTATGTTATTTTACAGCAGTACTGACATATCTACTGTGGTACAACACCATTCGGATATTACTTCTGTGGTACAGCAGCATCCGGAAGTGTATGGATTTCTGTGCATGACACTAAATCATATACTATACTGCTGTATCACTTAGCTTCATTAGTATCACTTTTAAATGTAGACTCTTTTAGTTGCATAAGTATCATGGCACAAATAAAGACATACATTTAAAAAAAAAAGTTTCTTCACCACATCACAGCCTAACGTTTCTAAACTTATAACATCCTAATTAGCATTTCACATTTTATTTAATTCACACTCTAAAGAAACCCTGTGGCTCTTTGCATTGTAACTATCACTGTTCTGGAACACAACCACTGAACTTGAGAGGTAATGAAACAGGAGTCATTATGCTCAGATCAATTTGGGTTGTCGGTTTTCTCCCATTCTTCATACCAACCTTCTACTAATCTTATGGTGTCAAGCGCTGTCTCATGTCTCACGTCTCACCCCCACGCTAGAGCATCACTGTAAACTCTGAGCTAATTGCTCGTATAATACTGCCTAATTTACACTGTTCACTGTATAATTATCACGTTTTGCCATTTTTGTACTATTGTATCTTCCTTGTTGTCCTCCTTATTGTTATGTAATGTCCCCAGGACGCATCTGTAATCGAGCGGTACTCTGCTCAGTATGCCTTCCTGGTAAAACTCTTAAATAAATATCCCGTTGGATGTCATGAAATGCAATTAGAAGAGATGTAGATCTGTTGTTGGCCATACGCTTTAACTGGAAATGGCTTACATGTTGTGTGTGAGCTGTGATTTGCTTAATACTACCATCCGCAAATATCTTGCTGCTTTTAGTGAACATTCCATGGCGTACACAATCGTCGTAATATTTCCCTTTCCCCTTGCAGTTAGACCTGATCACAGACCTGTTGGGAACACCATCACTGGAAGCAATGAGGACAGCGTGTGAAGGCGCCAAGGCTCACATACTCAGGGGTCCTCATAAACAGGTAAGAACTCTTCTGTCAAGTCTTGAAAAAAAACGTGAGTTTCTTTGGCGCTTTTAAATGAAGGTGCTGTTTGTTCAACGTTTATAAATGTATGAGAACCATGGAACCATTTCAATAAATTATCCTCTTTCACTCCCGTTAAGTTACTGTATCTGCTGCAGAAATTTAATAACACGTATTTAGATTTGTGCTTACCCGGTTAATCTTCTTAACGATAAGCAGACACCTAATTTCTAAGAGGGTCTGGGAAGGGGTCATTAAAGCAGCAGAGATGGTACATAAAGTTTACAAATATTGTTAATCATATAAAAAGATTAATGTGGCAAATGCATATCTTACAGTATGTCCTAGGATTTTGCGCTAGGGCAGCTAGATAAGTGTTCATATTTAGTAAAGCCAGTCAGGTCAGCCTACAAAAGGAATATAGGTACCGTAGCATTCTTAAGTGTTACCTTTTACTGCTAGGACTGGAAGAGCCGGATTTCTGTGTTGCAGGAAAACAAAGCCATAAAATCTTCAATACAGGAAAGTGTGACTTTGTTTAATGTAGCTAAATTCCTGATTATGGAACTGACATGGTGGCTAGGAGACTCTGGATCACAGGAACACACACTTCAGTGTGGAGGTTGTAAAATGTTGCTGTCTCAATAAATGGTGCATGACATCGTTATTGGGGGTGGGAGAGCGAGGGTAAAATAAAAGCCATGGCAACTCAACTAGATCTCCACATACTGGGACACAAGTAGGCTTCTGAGGGGGTAAGTGATGAGGTAGATGGTTAGCACAGAAGAAGAATCAGCATTTATTTAGCTCTTTTCATACACCTTGTGTCCCAGAGCACTTCACAAACCATGAGAGACCGGCAGTGAAGGGCCTGAACGTACAGTGGCAGCCATATTGCACATCAAGATCCGTACGTAGCCTTGTACAGTTGCATGAGCTGGTTTTATGGGAAGGGGAGTGTTGGCCAGGACTCAGAGAAAATTCCCTACTGTTGCAAAAAGTGTTTTGGGTTCTTCTACTTCCGCCTGGTCACCCACCAGGACAGCACCAGAGATGCGTAGAAGGGACCATGGATTAACGTCTCATCTGAGGGATTGCACTCCTGGACAGTACAGCACCCCCCACCCCCACCACCACCACCACCAGTACTGCACTCAGGTGCCAACATTTGTGGTATGATCCCAGTCCTGAAGTAGGACTATAACCCATGACATTCTGGCACAGAAGTGGATGTGCTACCAACTCGGCCACGCTGATACCTATACACAGATGGAGATTACATTTCTTTAGACTTATTCTGTGGCCCTGATATACTGAGGGGGAATGTATAGATTCATTAAAAGCAGGAGTGCAGTGAAAAATATTTTTTTCCAAAAAGCTAGTTTGAGCTACAATACAATTATCAGCATGCCTGTCAAATCTACTTTTTTAGGTACCTCACATGTTCCTAACCATGAGTTTGTTTTTTTTTGATTTTCTGGATCCTAACTCTTTCCAGATCTACAGTGCTGTTTCTATGCCAAATGTAGCAGCCACTTTTTTCTTGAGAAAAAAAAAAAAAACTAAATAAAAACATTAATAAAATACTCAGATTTTGGTGGAACCTGAATGTTTTACCACCAAATTAAATCTGAAGATGCCTGAAATATTTTGTAGTAAAAAAAAAAAAGGAATGGTCAAATTTCCTGCCATATTTCATTGCATTGCTACTTTAAGTTCTTTGAAAGATACATAAGTTGGGGAAAAGTACCTATGCATCTTATTTGACTTAATAACTCTCCCGTAGAGCATTATAAGCCCCCATGCTTGAATATCTGAGAACTTAAATGTTTATAGCATACAGAAACTTGCCATTTTAAAAAGGCATGAACTGACTCCAGAGAGGTTGCAATGCATGTGGCAAAAAAAAAAATGTCTTTTGCTGAATTAGCAAATGAGTTGCAAAACCTATATGACAGATAGTTAGACGGGGGTCAATGCAGAAACGCGAGAGGTTAAGAGAAGTTACGTTGCTGGAACAGTTTCTGAATGCTGTGTCTTAGAATACCCAGTTATGTGTGCAAGACTATAACCCAGAGAACCTTGCTGAGGCAGCGCAGGGGGCTGATCAGTATGTGGTTAGCCATGCCTAAACAAACAAGAAATTGTAGATGAGGAAGACTAAACACAGGCATCAAAATCCAGTCACCCAGGGCAACCCACCACGTCATGATACAGCAGTACGGACCCCACTACTAAGGAAAAAATCAAATTTAAGGTGCAATGCCATAAATGTGCTACTGTGGGAGCATTTATCTTTTATGAAAACAAGCACTCTGGTGCAGGGGAAGGTTCCAGGCAAAGAGCTGTGTATGCCAGTGTGCCTGATTCTTTTGTGGGGTCCAGGCCTATTAATTCCACACAGATTTTGCATAGTCCAGATAGACTGGAAAAATGTTACAGGTCTGTGTGATACTGGGGCTAGTCTTTCCGTAGTAGTGAGGGGTTTGGTACTCCTGGATCAGTTTCTGGCCCGACACATAACTAGAATCAGCATGATGAATGGGCAGGTCCTGACAGTAGCTACTCAGTATAGGGGCTGTCCCTGGATGCCCTCTCCCTCAGAATAGGAAGACACAAATATAGATGGTAGAAGGAGCATCTTGCAGTGACTGGATAGTGCAGTGTTTGAAAGAAATTGATACTCCACTCCTAAATTCAAAGACAGCATTGTTTTATTATTTTTGCTTTTTTCGTGACACCTTACACTGCTAGGCCGACATTGTGTGTCCTAAACTGCACCACTTTTTTAAGGCACATGGTGCTTCTTATTTTTAATCTTCTTCAAACATAACAACCTTTTTTTCAACTTTGGTGGTGACACAATCCCTACTAGGTACTGTTGCTTGCTAGGGTGCCCTCTTTTCCCTACTTACACTATAATGTAGCTTTATGGTTGTTGTGTCCGTTAAAGGCATACCCAGCTATTAGCCAGAGTTACGCAGACAGTTCTGGTGATGGGTTTTACTCAAGGACTGACGTGCAGTGCTCTGGTGAATACAGGAACTGTGTGCAGTCAGGAAACAGAAATCACTGGTAGCTGATGCTTCTTAAAGGAATGTGAAGTGAAAATAATTAGACCTTGTTTTTTCTAGTGCTCTCTCCAAACCTCACGCATGCGCTCGAGCCTTAATCCCAGTGCAGTGCATTATGGGTGTGCAAATCCTTGTGCAAGTCAAGCTGACAGGGCTTCACCAGAACGAACATTCTGTTTTAAACAGGCTTGTACATTTGATCCAGTACAGGCTGAAACAAAACAACTTGGACATTTCTTATTTCCTCGCATTCTTTTACAGATCACATCTACTACTGTTCCTGCAAACTGCCACTTAGGGATGCTCACTCCAGGTGTGGTTTTTTTTTTTTTTTATTTACATTTTTTTCCAACCCCGTGCTGACTGGCCCCTTTCTACTGGTCCCCCCAGCCCCATCACCCCGACGTCCATCGGGACCTACCTCTATGGCACAGAGGTGCCCAGCTGGCTGGGTGCGGAGCCTGCGGGGGACTGGCATCATCTTGCCAGTCGCCACATTTTGCACCTGTTTTCTTCCCGTCCCCAGTCGCGGCCACACATGCATGTGTGGTGGCACGCACATGCTGCGGACCCGCGACACCCTCCCTTATGTGCCGCATCCTGTCCTGTGCCTCCACCGGACCGGCACCTGGTGGCGATCATGCGGCGGGAGCGACAGGGACCTTCCCCGGGAGAGGAGAGCTGCCTTCAGCTGCTTGATCCAGCTCTGACCCCCCTCCCCAGTCTACCCCTGATGACCCTGTCTCGTTCTCGAACCTGGGTCACTGGCATGGCGCGAGGTGTGTCGTCCAGCCCCTCAACCCTCAGTGCCACTGGGCTAGCCTCACTCCAGGTGTTTCAAATGCCTGTAGACTTAGTTTTTCTAGTGGTAGTAATACAAAGATTACGAGGCCTGTTGCAGGTGAACCTGTCTAAGGAGATACCAGGGCCTTGTAATAAGTGGTCTCTGATTTCATCTGATCCAGTCTATATCTTGACCTATGTATTTCTGCTGTCATCCACTCATATTTTCACTTCCCATTACAGCATTTACTTATGGCTGCTACCTTTCTAGAAAAGGTTTTATCCTCTTGTGTCTGACCGGCCTTGCAGTCCCATCACCCACCTTCCGTAGGGCGTAACTCTCTGATCTGTCCCCCAAAGATTACCCCTCCCGTATAGCAGGGCCATTAGGGTTGCCCAAACCACTCTAAAGCACAATCCAGGGTGTTGGAGATGCCTAGTCGGTGGTGTAGGACCTGCGGGTACCAGGTCAAAACGGCGCATGTAAGACAAGTCGCGGTATTAACCGCTGTTAGTGAGCACCTGGGTTTTACAGTTACAGTGGTGGGTAGCAGTAGGGAAATACCGCTACCGTCGCTGCATACAGAACGGGAGGGTGAAGCGTTGCCATGTGCTGGGTGCCTGGTCGAGCTGCTTCCATGGAGAGTGGTTAGGGCACCAACTTTGCAAGCGCAATCAGGAGACCTGGAACTGTGGTGCGGTCCCTCAGGTCTTCCCTGCTACAACTTTTGCCATGATTTAAAAAAACTACCCTCCCTTCCAGGTTTCTCCCCATGCCTGAGCCTCCCCGGAGTTAGTTATTTAAGTTCTGGGGGGGGAGGTGCGAAGCCCACCTCAAAAAAACATGAAGACCCATTGTTTTCAATGGGTGCAGTGCACAGAACAGGTCGGTGTTTTGCCCAACTCTATTTTTGTTTGGCCCTGTTTTGCTGCGGCATTTTTAGCCACGCTGTTTTGTTGTGCTGGATCTGCAAGGGATCCACCAGTCCTCATCCAGTCATTGTTGGGAGAACTTCCAAGAACCAGTCTTCTCCATAAACTCCCATTAATGGGTCTAAGCTGGAGGCAATAGGACCCAGTAGGAGCCACAACTTTTCTTGTGGGAGCTGGTGGCATGAGTATGCCCCGCACTTACTTCACTAACCGTGTCCGCTGGTGTGCAGTGGCACCAGCCCACAACTGCCTCAGTTCCTTTTTTTTTTTCATCATTTAATATACTTTATTAACAAAATAAATCTGAACCAATACAATAAACACATACCAGAACAATACATACAGTACAATCAACAAATCTAAAGTTGTGTAAGAAAATAGTCCAAATACATGAACATTGTCCAAATTAGGTCCTTATTTCATACCATCGTGTGTGCAGCATCTCCATCGTTCTCCTCATTAGAGCCAGAACATCACCCGCTCTACGACCACGGTATTATTTAGTTTTTAGTTTAAGGTGCATTAGAGTTTATTTTTGTGTCACTTTAGCTGTTACATACACAAAAAGTTAACAGTTTCTTTCAGCCTTACTTCCCAAAAACGGTCAACGCCATAGAAGGTTGGGAGCCTGAACAGGCTAGTTGCTTTGACAACGGGGCTGTGTCTGGCCACCACTACTGTCTGGGTGAGTGCTCTGGCAATGTGCAGTTCATGCCTGGAATGGAAGACAGCCCTCCCAGAGTTACAAAAATAAATTGTCCAGGGCCTGCTCGTACTCGGCGTCAGACCATGCACACCATTCAGCCTCAACCTCTTCTCACAAAAACAACACGGAAAAGAAAAGGCACCAGTTGAGATCGCCCTCTGGTCATTCTACCAAGATGCATTTAGCGCCTGTGGATCTGGGGTCCCTAGGGCCTACAGGCTTGTTGTCTCCATTCCAGAGTTTCGCCCTATGCCCTAGGGAAGCTTCCGATGAGCAGTTTTGCCATTGGGCAGTTCTTATGGAGCAGTTATTTCAGCATACGATGGTGCCATTGAGGGTGTCAGTGCCAGATCCTTTGGGGCTGTTGGTGCTGGTGCCATCTGACTTAGACGTGCCGACTCCAACTTCAGCTTCAGTGCTGGGGTCATTGTCAGTGCCGTCTCCTACACTGATTCCACCGGTGACCCAGTCACCAACCCCCTCCAGGAACAGTGTCAGCCATGGTGCTACTGCTGATGACTCCGAGAGTGGCATGACCCATAATGCCGTTGTTGGTGCCTTGTATGGCACTGGGGTCGGGCTCATCAGGGCCAACCCTTGTGTTGCCTTTGATGCCTTATGGGCCCTCAGTGTCATCCTCGGTGCTGCCATCAGTGCCAATCCCGAGATCCTACTCAGAGACTAGACCAGTGTTGCTGAGGCTGCAGCATATGCTGTCACCCATTACCCCTAGGGACAAAAGATGAGTCTGAGCCAGACCTCATTATTAAAGATGGGGACAAGGATTTTGAGACAGCAGCTGTAAACCAGGGTAGGTGCCTTCAGTTGGAATTCCTAAACATGCCTAATATCTCTGTCTCTATCATTTCTCCCATCCAGCCAGCCCTAGAGACTCTCTCAGAGGAAGCCTGCTCCTATGGCAGCTGCCCCAAACAGGCGGATAAAAAATATGTGGCCCCTAGTTCTAAACTCACATATTTCACTCAGCCAATAGCTGATGCCATTGTTATTTTGGCTGAGACTGACAAAGACATAGTGTCCAGCAGTTCACAGCGCACCACTCTTAGTAAGTCACTCAAAATAGACATCGTGGGCAAGCAGGTCTGTGCTTTGACTACCCTGGGCATCAGGACAGCTAGCTACCAAAGCCATTTCTCCAAAATATGAGTACACCTACTGGTGCAAGCTTAAGTCATTGGCAGAAGGTCTGCCAGACACAGAGGCAGAGCAAAAAATGCTGCTGAATGTTAAGGTATCATGTTCAACAATCACCAGCTGAAGGCCGCTGTGGATCCCTTTGATGCAGCAGCCTGCTTTGTGGCTGCAGATATCTGCATCAGAAGGCATTCTTGGTTGCGGACTATCGGCTTCACCCCAAATGTCCAGCTTACAGATTACAAGTGTGCCTTCAGTGGCACCTCTCTGTTGGCACAGTTTGTTAAGGAGTCTAATGAAACAATAATGACTCATACGACCTCCAGGCTGAGTCATATACCCCACAGAGGGGTGGGGGAATGTGGCTTTTAAAATAACAAGCAATCCTTTCATTCCATGGGCAGAGGAAGCTACCAAAACAGATCCCAGCCACCTCAGGCCCAAAAGAAAACACAACCAGAGGCACAGGCACCAAAAGTGGCTCATTGTCTCATCTCAAGTTCAAGCCCCAGGTCCACTTCAACTGCCTGAGGTGAACCACGCCTTCCCAGTGGAGGGGTGCCTTGCCCAGTTCCACCATCGGTGGGAGTCTGTTGTGACTGAAAGTTGGGTCTTAAGGATCATCCAATAGGGGTACTCCCTGGAGTTATTGGAACCCCCACCAGACAGTTCCCCCAAGAGGTACTTCCCTTTGTCAGTTCATATGGCAGAGCTCTTAACACAGGAGATTGCAGGCCTGCTGAGAAACAGGGCAGTGGAGATAGTGCTGGAGTCAGAACAAAACAAAGGGTTCTACTCCCACTACATGCTAGTACTCGACAAATCGGGGAGTGTGCTTCATTCTTGATCTCAGAAAACTAAACCAATACATGGATCGAGAAAAATTCAAGATGGTTTCTCTGGGTTCCTTGCTGCCATACCTGAAACCACAGAATTGGCTAATCTCTCTGGATATGCAGGATGCATACCAGCACATACTGGTGCACACCAACCACCGTAAAGTACGTGTAGTTTTGTATGGAAGGGCATCATTACCAGTTCAGAGTCTGAATCTCTGGGCTTTCTTCAGTGCTGCAAATCTTCCCGTAACTGGACGATTAACTCCTGAGAGGCTTGTCCGTACAGGAGACAGAACAGGTAGTGGCCACTGCCTCTCAGTTTCTGTCATCTATAGGAGTTCTGCTAAACTCAGCCAAGTCTCAGCTGGAGCTCTCCAAGGTACTTTTATTTGCAAGAGCTGTTCTGGACCTGGGCCTTGACAGCAGAGTGCGAGAAATCTTGCACATGGAATGCAGGTTGGTGCCAGCTCGTTCCATGCAGCGCTTGTTAGAATTCGTGGCAGCCTCAGTGTTCACAGTCCCCCTAGCAAAGCTACACATGAGAACAACTTAGTGGGTGCTCAGTACCTAGTGGTCACAAGCATCACTCCCTTGAAACTACCCCATGCAGATGACTAAGCCTCTAGTAAGGTCCCTGCTATGGTGGTCTCACCAGAGCCAGAGGTGACTCTCACATTGGAGGCCTCCTTGCTGGGGTGGGGAATCCATTGTCAGGGTCTTGAGATATAAGGGGTCTTGGACTCCTCTGCATCTTCACATAAATGTGTTAGAGATGCATGCAGTTCTTTATGGCTTGCAAGCTTTATTGTAGTTGGTCAGCCAAAAGACAGTCCTCCTCCAGATGGACAACAAATTTTCCATGTACTTTGTCAACTGACAAGAAGAAGCTCACTCTTACCCTCTCTGCAGGGAGGCGGTGAGAGTGTGGGAATGGTGCCTGGAGCAGGGGACCCTGCTGCATGCAGGCCATTTATATGGCAAAGCCCAGAACACTCTGGCAGGCGACCTCATTTGAACAGCAGCAGATCCTCGTGAATGGTCACATGTGCTGACATCATTAGATCAGTATTTGAATGGGAAACCCCAGACGTGGGCCTTTTTGCATCCCCACTTAATGCCAGACCACCTCGACTCCGCTCCAGAAATCCAGTAACTGGCATTTTCTGTCAGGATGCATTCAGACTGCAGTGTCACAGTCTGTTTCCGTATGTATTCCCTTCAGTTCTTCTCATTCAGAGAGTACTCTTCAAACTGGAGGCACACTGGACAAGATGATTCTAGTGGCCCGCTGCTGGCCTCGGCAGATATGTTTTTCTCTGTTGAATCGACTTTCGGTCAGCAAACCAAGGCCTCTGCCATTCCAGATGGACTTACTGTCCCAGGCCCAGGGCCAGCTAGTCCACCTCAGCCTGTGCTCCCTTCACCTTAGAGCCTGACTCCTGAAAAAATAGAAGTGAACAGGTTCAAGGTATCTCAGAGGGTCCCTAAAATACTCTTGCTTGCTCATAAGCCTTCCAGCAGAAAACACACACAGCCAAGAGGAAACATTTTTCCGTCTGGTGCTCCTAAACCCTCATGGACCCCTGTAAGTGTCCACCTGAAAAGATTATGGAATACTTACTGAACCTTTCTGATGCAGGACTGCAGTATTCCTTATTCAAGGCACATTTGTCTGCTGTATCAGTGTACCACAGACCTGTGGGCACCCTCGTTCTGGTGCAGTTGCCACTGTCCAAGAGGTTCCTCAAGGGTATTCTCCCCCCCCCAAAAAAAAATCTGAAATCCTTTCTTTGGCAGATTCTCTGTATACCGTTTTCCATAAAGAACAAGGTAGTCTTCTGTACACCCCCCAGATTCCTTGCTAAGGTGTGTGATAATCCATAAACGCTCTCGGTGTTTATGGGATTATCACACATCGAGGGTATGTGAAAAATCCTCTTAACACACCTGAATAGGCATTATTTTTTATAATAACTGGTGCAAGGTTTCAACAAAAAACTAGATTTATAGGCTGGCCCGGTGGCACTGAGGGTTGAGGCGCTGGACGCCACACCTGGCGCCACACCGACAACCGGGTTCGGGAACAAGCCAGGGCCGTCGGAGGCAGGCAGGGGAAGGGGAGAGGATGTGAGGAAGCTGCCGGCTGGCAGCGCTCCACCTCGGGAGGAGGTATCCAGCTCTCTTGGAGCTTGGTCACCCTCTGGTGGAGGCCAGAGGGACGGTGCCATATAGAGAGCTTAGACATAGATCGTTGGGAGGGTTTAGGGGACCCGGTCTGGAGCTGCGGTGCACATGTGCACCTCCTCGCGCATGCATCACTGCTTCTGGGGTCCTGGGGTAGCTCACACGAGAAAACAGAGGAAACTGTGGGGGCCAACATGGATGATGCCCCCAGACCGACTCTGGGGATCTGCCGGGGCGCACATGGCACTAGAAGCCCCTGAATGACCCCGAGTTTGGTAGGCTTGGCGGACGCTGAGGTCGACCTGCCACGCGGAGGATAAAAATAATCTACAAAAAAAAGGTGGTGTTGAAGTTCCACTTGAATAAGTCCCTCATTCTACCTTCCTACTTTGCCAATTTTTAGAAAGGGAGAGAGAGAACTTTGCACTCCCTGGATATGAAAAGAATCCTTAGATTTAACTTGGACAGATGGTCTCTGAAATACACTTGGCTGCTCGTAAACCTTCCATCGGAAAACATACACACCCAAGTGGAACACTTTTCCATCTGGAGCTCCTAAACCCAATGGATCCCTCTAAGTATACAAGTTCAAGTTTATTGCAGGAAAACCTGAAGAGACCTGAAATGGTTTTAGAATATCTTCTGAATCTCCCTGACGCAGGACTGCAATATTCTGTAGTCTAGGCCCATTTATCTGCTGTATCAGCATACCACAAACCTGTGAGCACCCTCTCTCTGGCATAGTTGCTACTGTCCAAGAGGTTCCTCAGGGGTATCTTGCACATAAGGTTCCCACCATTAGGAAGCCAGTGGCTCCTTGGGACCTCAGTCTTGTGCTTTATATGCTCACTTGGAAACTCTTCGAGCCTTTTGTGACTTGTGATATGAGATATCTGACTTGGAAAGCTGCATTTCTAGTGGCCATCATCTCTGCATGCAGAGTATCTGAAATCCATGCTTTGGTCACGGATCCTCCGTATACCATTTTCCATAAAGACAAGATAGTTTTCTGTACACATCCCAGGTTCCTTCCTAAGGTGGTGTTGAAATTGCACTTGAATAATCCCTGATTCTACCTACCTGCTTTGCCAGTTTTCAGAAAGTGGGAGAGAGAACTATGTACTCCCTGGATGTGAAAAGCATCCTTAGATTTTAGTTGGACAGAACCAAAGGCTGCAGAAAGACAAAGCAGCATTTTGTCTTTTTTGACCCCAGTTGAAAGGGACTGTCACAATCAAATGCATCTCCTCTTGGTTTGTGAATGCCATCGCCACTGCTACACCATGGCAGGCGCAAAGCTACAGGGCAGAGTGCATGCCCACCCCACCCCACCAGAGCAGTAGCCACTTCGCTGACAGAAATACTCTCAGTGCCGATTGCAGAGATCTACAGGACTGCAACTTGGAGCACACCTGCATACTTTTACCAAGCACTGTGCCATGGGTGCCCATGCCAGGCAACATGCCTCCTTTGGCAGGACCATTCAGAATGAATATTTATCCTAGCGTGAGTCCTGAGCTCCAGCCTCTTTAGTCCAGGGAACTTCTTCTCAGCTTGGTGCTCTGACCCAATAGTGGGAATCTATAGGGAAGACTGATTCTTGGAAGATATGAAAGTTACTTACTTACCATAACTTCTGATCCTCCTGAATACTATAGAGGATCTTTTTTTCACTGGGACAAAATTTTCACTATATTCACTGTTTTGAAAAACAAGTGAAAGTAGTATGCCAATGAAAATATATACTACAGTTGACAAGTTAGCTCACTCTTGCACTTCAGCTAAATTAAAGTGGCGTGAAAATGTTGGAGCGGACGAAACAGTGAAATTTAAGGGTAGTGAATCCATTGTCCATTACAGTATCTTCTGCATAGATTACCACACCCATCTGCCATGCCCCGGACTCATCCAGTATTGTTTTGTTATTGTCTCCCATTCTTTTCTGTTGGTTTGGGCTGTGAAGACACTGTGTTAGTGGAATTGGTGGCCCTTCTTTAAGGGACCACCAGGGCTATCTTATGTCCTTAGTGCATAGGGTACTTGTTAGATTCATGTTACTACCCCTTCGGTAAAAATGGTAGTGAGGCAGTTGGGGGCTAGTGCCACTGTATTGTATACCAGTGGGCGTGTATGGTGACATGCGCGTGGGGCCTGCTTGCGCCACCAGCTCCCACCAGAAAGTTCTGGCTCCCACGGAGTCCTAGACTCTCTGGCTCAGACCCATTAGTAGTAATCTGTGGAGAAGATAATTAGGAAGTGCATAATATTCATTTTTGTTTTCCTCCTTCTGTTTCCTCCCCCAGTGGATGCACTGTGCAGTAATGCACAAGCCATAGACAAATGCGTGTGCTGCTGTGCCAGCACCTGGCGTCATCCCAACTGTGAGTGGCTCCGGCTGCGCTACTGCTTGGGGTCTGCCAGGTGGCTGCCACAGAGTGGAGCTTACTGCCTCCCCCCCTTCGAAGGAGGCCACCTGTCTGCTGCACACTCAGTCCTCCTTCCCCCTACCGGCCCCCAGAGTCCAAACTTGTTCTCAAACCTGGGTCACCAATGTTTTAAGCAGTAGCCCTACCGCTGTGCTGCCAGACCAGCAGAAGATTCTCGTTTTTGGCCCCAGTGCAAAATAACTTATTTTTTAATTACACGCTGGTTGCCTCCTCTCATGTACTGCTTCTACTTCTTAAATTGTCACCATGTAAATGTGGGGCACTGCCCTCCCCCCCCAAAAAAAAATGTTGGAGAAGAGGCAGATATGTTACACAATCAAATCCTTGAGCTGTAAGCAAAGAGCACTATGGAAATGAGTGCTCTCATGTTCATAAAGTGTACCGTTTATTGAGAAAGGTGGAGTACTGTGAATTTATACCTTATAATCTTAGCACAGGATGTGGGGCCTCACCTTCTCAGTGTGCGACAGAGAACTTCTTAGTGATAAAAAGAGTGTGAGACAGTTGAGAGGTACAGTACTACTGCTAGTCTGCCACAGTGTGAGGCAGTGAATGTATACACAAAGTGAGAATAGGTTCTGCTTCACACAGTGGCAGGCTAGAATGTATACACAAAGTGGGACTAGGTTCCTGCCTCACACAATGGTAGACCAGAATGTATACACAAAGTGGGAATAGGTTCCTGCCTCACACAGTGGCAGGCTAGAATGTATACACAAAGTGGAAATAGGTTGCTTGCATGTAACCATGTTTGTTGTGGTCGTATGTAGCAGTGTACCACTACTCTCCACTCCATGGTCCATTCCCTGAGTAGGGCTGATTTGATGTTTACTGTTTGAGCTGAGTTTGATGGCTCCAGGAGCAAGGCATGGGCAGATACCCAGAATCTGTTTCAAACTTTGAACTCTACCAGCGTTAATACATTTACAGGCAATACCACCATAGTGTAGGTCTGTGAATAAATGAAAAACAGTAGAAGCACAGTCAAAAGTGCCTTCTTAGTAAGTGGGGGAAAGTTAAAAAGATATGCGAGAGTTCCCCCTTTGATAATGGATTATAATAACTTGTGACCCCCCCCAATAATGCTTGGATACACTTTCTTGATAAAACACTGTAATAATGTGCTAAATTCCATAATAACTCAATAGCGGGTTATTTCGGCATTTTCTTCCTTGTACTCTCATTTCACTGTATTTCTGAGAGTACAGCTGCTGCTCGGAGACATGCTTGCTACACAGATACAGCTAGTTTTTGTGGGATTTTTTGGTCGTATTTCTACTCCTTTGCTCCACGACCCTCACACTCTGGGAGAGTCCCAGCCCCGTCACCCCAACATCTACCAGCCGGCGCTGGCCATACCCCCAGAGCTTGCCCACCCCCACCGAGAATGGATCCAGTGTGCCGGTGCCATGGTTAGTTGGGGGCAGGACCTGCAAACTCTGCCTTCATCTGCCGCAAGCAATTTTCCTCCGGTTTCCTCCCTCTTCAGGAGCATAGCATTCAGTGACGCCAGCGACGATGCCACGCACAATTCCGTGCATGCACCCCGTCTAGCGTCTGCCCCATTCCTGACCCACTTTAAACAGCATCTTTGTGCTCCCCTCAGCCTCCGCTAGGAGCCAGGCATGCACCGACAGCAGTTCAGCCCCTTCCCTGGAAAAGGAGAGCAGTCACTAGGATGTTCAGTCCTTCTCCTCCCCTCCCGTCCCCCGGCGGCCTGTGCTCATTTCTGAACCCCGGTCACCGGCGTGGCTCGAGGTGTGGCGTCCAGCGCCTCAACCCTCAGCGCCACAGGCCCAGCCTATAAATCTAGTTTTTTGTTGAAACCTTGCACCAGTTGTTATAAAAAATAATGCCTATTCAGGTGTGTGTTAAGAGGATTTTTCACATACCCTCGATGTGTGATAATCCCATAAACACCGAGAGCATTTATGGATTATCACACTCCTTGGGTGTGTGAAAATTCCTTATAACACACATCTGCACAGGCATTATTCTCTGTATCCCCAATGACAGATGTCTTGGATTCAAACTGTTAAAGGATGGAGCTCTCACTTACAGTACCTACTGTACTCCGCGTTCCTGTACATCCTGTAACATTTGTTCTCAGCTCCCCACTCAGTGTCTTGTTTTTTACAAGTACTCTCTTGTGGCCACAAAGCTTCTGAAGAAGGACCTGGTTGGTTCGAAAGCTAGAGCACTTTGTTCTTTTCTGTAACATCCATGTTGGTCCAATAAAAGGTATCAAATCATTTGTTTCTGGATCTGTTCTTAAAAGGACCAGTACGGCACCTACAACATTTTTTTTGCATCATGCTTTTATGTGACACCTTGATGCCTCTGTCCTCCCTTTGATACTGGTCTAGCTTCCCGCTTTCTCCAGCCTTCTTTTCACAACTCTGTACTGCACTCATCACAATCTACACGCAATCATACTATAAAAGTCCTAACTCCCCTTTCCCTCTCCCCGTAGGCCCCCACCGCCGCATCAGTTCTACCGACCTATCCTTGGGACTTCACTTCTCACAATGTTTATCCTTCACTTACATATTACATGCCCCTCCTGGTACCCCATCTACCATTAGTTGGTGGTTGTCCAAGCCATTTTCATGGCTAGTACTAGTGACTGCCCCTGGTAAATGAACTAACTGGTACTTCTATATGGAGAACATGATTTATATACAGTTGCTTGGTTCAATGGTGGACCTGCCCCTTGTATTTGAATCCTCCTCTGTTATGGCTTACCTTGTCTTCCTTTTATCATTTGACTCCCCTATTACTGCACCATTGTGTTTGTGTTTATATACTTATTTACATGTATTTATATGTTTTTATGATGGATGTTACCCAACCCTGTTCTAACCAGGTCCATCTGTTAAAAGAGCTCTGCTCAATGATGTTCGCCTGGATATATAAAGATTTTGATTGATTGATTGATAAATTGTGTAATTTCTTTACGATAAAACCTTTTTAAAATTGCTCTTTACATTTTGCAGGTTATTTCAGTCTGGGATATCAGTTGATAGCTTTTAAACTAGCTGTACTTTTTTCCCTCGGCCTTAAATATTAAATGCCGCTGACAGGTTGCGACTCCAGCTGAAGGTCATGCTTTCTCCTCTGTTCTGGTTTAGTGCTGTGTAAGCACTGTGGCCAAAAAGTTCCTGAAGCTTATTGATTCCGGCTGCGTTACTGTTTTGCATATTTGAGTAGCTCAGTATCTCTGCATGCAGAATAGCAGGACCTCAAGTCTGCATGCAGCAACTTAACAAATTAATTCTGCCAGCTAATTTCCTAGCCTTTGCTCTTAAATCGACTTTTTCCCTTCTTGCTGGGACATCTGATTGACCTTGGTGCTGGCTGTTTGATTTAGTAATGGTTTAACTAATGAGTATTGAGGTGGCATGTTTATATCTGAATTGGGGTATTCTGTTTCAATTAAAACGAACAGTAAAAATAGTTTTATGGGATAATCAAAAGCATTTTTCGTACAGATTTGAAATGATTGTGTGTTTACATAGTGACAGTGTTCAATTGGAATGTTAGTATTTGAAGACTGGTTAAAAAAATGCCTGAATTAGATCTTATTTGATTACTTGTTTGTGTACAAAAGAATTTTTATTCAGAATTATCAAGTGCATAATGAAAATCCAGCAACCTGATCCGTTCACTCATGTGAGAGTAAACATTTTCATCTGGCTGTGCACTTAAACCAAACTACATGCAAGAAGATGGCAATAGCCACTACAGCCAGGGACTATTTTCTATGGAAACTGTTTGATGTATTGATTTATTTATTTTTCCTTTAAAATCCTTGTAAATTACAACTTACAAAAAGTAAACCCTCAGAGGGATGATATATGGGTGGGTATCCAGTCATGATAGGTGTTAGACATACGCAACCACTGGTCATTGTTTTGTTCTGGGGAACTATTATATGAATAACGGTGATTTTATAACTAGTAACACAGTTGCGATATGCTGCCAATGGAGCTTACCGGGGCTAGACAGTATAAGTAAGTAATAAGCCACAACAGGGGTATGCATCAAAGGATTATATTACATCGCTAAGGCAAATAACCTACGGACAGGAGCACCCTTCTAAAGGTGATAATCCATGCTTTTTGACTGACAGGTGGAGATAATCCATTTCTAAGCATGGATTATCACCACCTGTCAATCACTAACAGTGGATTATTGCAAAGTGAAAGAAACTCGCGCTCATGCCATTATAACAAACAGCAGCAGGAATTTTCCTCACACTGCTGCCATCGCGATAGAGCAGCATAAAACACTATGTGACTTCAGGTTAGTCACTGCTTATTTAGAACATGTAGGAGAAAATTGGGAGAGTCACAAAATTCAGCCGAAAGTGAGAGTGAGTGAAGCACAACAGCAGCAGTGTGAGGAAAACTCTTGCTGCTGTTTATTTTAGTGGCACTTTATTATTCTAACTGTGGGATTATCCATATAATGTAAAAAAAAAATTAAACAATGGGGAAGTGTGAGTTATAAGGTAACAGTTCAGTCTCAGGGTTTGTGGAACATCATAGTCCTTGAGCCTTCAACCTTGTGGATTATTATGTTCCGCAAACCTTTTGATTGAATTATCACCTTGTAACTCACACTTCCCCATCATTTAGTCTATATTTAATGGTAGCCACAGGAATGTGCTAAGGCACAAGGCCAAAGGCTGAGTCTGCTTAACGCCCCTGGGAAGTGCATTAACATCCTTTAATGCACACCCTGGAGAGGCTTATCAAACTTATAAAATGGCTGTTAATGCATATATATTGTTTATTGTTTATTTCAGAGATCAGATATACCTTTGAGTCATAGACTCCTTTACAAAGGTTCCACGTCACATGTAATAGATACAGAATACACAATACAGAAAGCAGAATATACAGGACAATAAATGTTACAGAGTAAGGACTTTTTTTTTTTTTTTTTTTAAACAAATTATTTAGCAAGAACTTCAGAATAGAACAGTTTGAGACAGTTAGAAAGAAATGGGAACTTAACATCCTTGAGGAGGCAGAAATTTAGAGTTACGAGGAGGCCTGCCATAGGCCCTTGTCAAGAAGTAGAGGGGCGGGAGGACTGGTTCAGATGCAGTCGCAGATAGTAGTGGAGTGAAGGTGTGCCCTAAGGTGCATTTTGAAGCGACCAATACTTTGATCGAGCCACAGGGAGGAGGGAAGGTTATTCATCCACAAGGGGGCTCTGTAGCAAAAAGATCTTTGGTATTGGGTTGTTCGACAGGGAGGACAGAGAGATGCTAGGAGTCAGAGCTATGAAAAGTAAGTTTTAGAGTCCAAGGTGATTAAGTGAGAGTGCAGCCGGGCAAGGCCAAGGAGATTTTTTAGCAAAGACACAGGTGTGAAATTTTATCCTGTTGTCTAGATTAAGCCAATTTGTCTCCTGGTATAGTGCACAGGTATGTGTAAACCTGTCACACCCTAATAACAGGCGGCAGGCCTTGTTTAGGTCAAGTCTAAGACTATCGAGGGCTGCGGAGCTTGCCCCACCGAAAGTCAGAAGGCCATAGTCGAGCAGGGAGAGTATCGAGGAGGAGGTAGCAATTTTAAGGGCTTCTGGGGTTAGGCAATGCTTAAAGCGGTGCAAAAGTCCTAGTCTAATATTTAGGGCCTTTGATAGTTGCTGAATATGCCCATGATAGGTAAGGCCAGAATCCAAAGTGATGCCTAGGTACTTAAAGGAATGCACAAATTCCAGGGGGGTCTGAGACACAGATAATATTTGAGGAAAACGTCCTAGCCTGGGGTTCTGCTGATGCGCGAAAAGCATACCTTTGTTTTTTTTATAGTTAATAGTAGCGGCTGAGAGACAAACCAGCTTTCGACTGCCTTGAAGGAGGACTGGAGGGAGTGGTGGAGTTGAGAGGGGTCTGGGTTGGAGGAGAAGATGACAGCGTCATCAGCATATAGCAACAGGTTGGAGGGGCAGGATGAGGGAAGGGAGTTAAGGAAGAGGCTGAAGAGGAGAGGACCCAAAATGGACCCTTGAGGGACTCCTGAGAGGACAGGCGATTTGGTGGATAGGGTATTGCCGATTTTAACTTGGAGAGACCTATTGGTAAGATAGTCTGCAAACCAGCCCACTACTTCCTGCGAGAGTCCTAGGTTAAGTAAGGTTGTTTGAAGTAGTGAGTGGTGGACGGTATCAAAGGCCTTTGTGAGGTCAATGAAGATCGCACCTGTGATATGGCCTTTATCCAGTGCAGTATGGATGTGTGACGTCAGTTCAAGCAAGGCAGTGGTCGTACTGTGGGCTTTGCGGAAACCATGTTGTTGGGTGCAGAGAAGGTCATATTTGTTGAGGTGATCAGTGAGCTGATCTGATACAATTTTTTCCAGTGCCTTGGGGGTGGGGGATGGAGATTGGGCGGTAATTGTCAGTGGCTGTGCGATCACCCCCTTTGAATATGGGCGTGATGGAGGCGGATTTCCAACTGGAGGGGAATTTACCTTGTGAGAGGGAGAGGTTTAGAATGTAGGTAAGGGAGTTAGGACTTTTAAGAGAGAGTCTAAGAATTTGAGATCAAGGGAGTCGGCGCGATGGAGGCATGGCTGAGGGCTGCAGTAAGGTACGGTTCAGCTGGATTTGGGAGAGATGCTAAAGTAGAAGGGGGGGTTGTGGGGTGAGGGGCGGGTGTGCTAGGAGCAGGTGGGTCATAGAAGCTAGGGGGGAGGACATGGTTAAGTTTGGAGAAGGTCTCACTGAAAACTGCTGCAATAGTTGTAGGGTCGGAGGTCAGGGACCCATTTGACATGACCTGGGAGGGGACTGTGTTGGGGACCTTTCCGCAGATTTCCTTGATGTTGTTCCAGAACTTACGGCCAGAACCCCAGGAAGAAGATAAGGCGGATTTGTAGTACTCAGCTTTTGCCCTGCGAATAGCCCAGGTGCAGTTATTCCGAGCCAGTCTATAGTCCTGTCTGTCTTGAGGGAGGCCAGACTCTATGGCGAGATGCCATAGTGAGTCTCTATAACGCATTAATGCCTTGAGCCTCTCAGTGAACCAAGGAACATGATTGCCTTTCACCACTCTTTTCGTGAGCTGAGCATAGCGGTTGCATATACTATTAAAGGACAGCGTGAATAGGTCCAGTAAGATAATTTAATTAAGCAACTGTGCTTGTTAAGTAGTTTAAAATATGATTAAATGTTTACATTTGGTTTTACTGGTACATTAAAAGGCCCCTGCTCAGTGTTATGTATTGTATTGCTAGTAGGTATTCAGTGCACTAGCGTTGCACTGTCAGCAGGTGGCACTGTGAGTATACGTTTAGTACAGAATATGCTGTGTACTGCAGCACAAAAAAGGGTTGCCTTTTTTTTTTTTTTTTTATATATAGACTGTTTCTCCTCCTCCGCGGACCTGACGAGCTGCGACACCTCCCTCGGAGAAGTATGTCCTCCAGCCCCACTGACCGCTCCTGCCCGCTTCCCCTGAAATTCCCCCATGGCAGGGCCAGGGCAAGGAGTGCTGGCAAGCTCCCCCCCAACCCAGAACACTGTAATCCAGAATCGGGGGGGGGGAGGCAGCTGCACAGGAGTGATTGGGGGCCATCATGGGTCCTGCCAGGTCTCGGTTTTCCCTCCGTGTTTTAGCCCGCACCCTACACCCGTGCAATGGGTGGGGCAGCTGCCATCACCTCTGCGGAGGCAGCCAGTCACCCTGAGTGTGGGCCAACCCTTTTTGCGCATGTGTCTGTACTCGACAGCGCACTTCCCCTCACCGAGAAAGGAAAGCAGTCCTCCAGACGCTCAATCCTGTCTTACCCCCTTGCTGACCCCAAATGACCTGAGTCCATTCCCGAACCCAGGTCGCCGTCGTGGTGTGAGGTGTGGCGTACAGCTCCTCATAATTAATGATTGTTGATTCCTTGTATAACCCCAACCCCCCAATTTCAGTGTGCCCAGAAATACTGTGTTTGGTAAGTGCTGTTACCTTGATGGATAGAGAAGCCTGATGTCCATTTCGGATTGGGAATGCTAGGTATGTGGGGAGGGAGATGAGAGGAAAAAAAGGGATGCTTTTTCCTGAATGTGAATACTCATTCAGCGGTTGGTTTCGTAGAGCAGAAGGAGGGGAGCAGTATAGAGCAGGACTGAATGTGTAGCACTGTCTGGTTCATAGGTCAGTTTTGGTACAGCGGGGGGGATCAGTGTTGAGCAGGACTGAATGTGTAGCACTGTCTGGTTCATAGGTCAGTTTTGGTACAGCGGGGGGGATCAGTGTTGAGCAGGACTGAATGTGTAGCACTGTCTGGGTCATAGGTCAGTTTTGGTACAGCGGTGGGGGAGCAGTGTTGAGCAGGACTGAATGTGTAGCACTGTCTGGTTCATAGGTCAGTTTTGTACAGCGGGGGGGAGCAGTGTTGAGCAGGACTAAATGTGTAGCACTGTCTGGTTCATAGGTCAGTTTTGGTACGAGGGGGGGAGCATTGTAGAGCAGAACTGAATGTGTAGCACTGTCTGGTTCATAGGTCAGTTTTGGTACAGCGGGGGGAGCATTGTAGAGCAGGACTGAATGTGTAGCACTGTCTGTTCATAGGTCAGTTTTGGTACAGCGGGGGGGAGCAGTGTTGAGCAGGACTGAATGTGTAGCACTGTCTGGTTCATAGGTCAGTTTTGGTACAGCGAGGGGAGCAGTATAGAGCAGGACTGAATGTGTAGCGCTGTCTGGGTCATAGGTCAGTTTTGGTACAGCGGGGGGAGCAGTATAGAGCAGGACTGAATGTGTAGCACTGTCTGGGTCATAGGTCAGTTTTGGTACGAGGGGGGAGCATTGTAGAGCAGGACTGAATGTGTAGCACTGTCTGGTTCATAGGTCAGTTTTGGTACAGCAGGGGGGCATTGTAGAGCAGGACTGAATGTGTAGCACTGTCTGGTTCATAGGTCAGTTTTGGTACAGCAGGGGGGCATTGTAGAGCAGGACTGAATGTGTAGCGCTGTCTGGTTCATAGGTCAGTTTTGGTACGAGGGGGGAGCATTGTAGAGCAGGACTGAATGTGTAGCTTGTTCGTTCTATTACCGTTTTGGTACAGCGGGGGGAGCAGTATAGAGCAGGACTGAATGTGTAGCACTGTCTGGTTCATAGGTCAGTTTTGGTACAGTGGGGGAGCAGTATAGAACAGGACTGAATGTGTAGCACTGTCTGGTTCATAGGTCAGTTTTGGTACAGCGGGGGGGCATTGTAGAGCAGGACTGAATGTGTAGCACTGTCTGGTTCATAGGTCAGTTTTGGTACAGAGGGGGGGCATTGTAGAGCAGGACTGAATGTGTAGCACTGTCTGGTTCATAGGTCAGCTTTGGTACAGCGAGGGGGGAGCAGTGTCAAGCAGAATGATGGTGCTTGAGTGTCAGCAGTTTGGAAAAGGACAGGCTAAGGACCTGGCGGCTTGGTAGCAGAGAAGGTTACTGGCCACCTGCCCAGTCAGCTGTGCACAGTGCCATGATGTTGATCTGCCGAATATGGGGAAGTTACAGCAGGTCAGTAAATGTTAATCGGTCAGTGTTAACTGATGGGGTTTTATTGCATTATGCTTAGAAAAACAGCTTTTGCGCTGAAGTGACAACACGGAGCTCCGCCGTATGCTGAGCTGTGTGAGTTAGCGGGGGATCAAGGAAAAACTGTAGTGATTTTAGTCATAGATTAAAGATGGTATTTTGACCTACAGAGAAGTGTAGTATTTCATTAAATTGATGTGGGAATTTTCAGATGTGTGCTAAGTGTAGCTTTGCATTTTGTTTTTTCATTGTGAAAGTATGACAGTAGTAAAGGGTAAGATTTTCAAGATGGTGGCTACTGACTTTTTAAATTTCAGAGGTCAAGTGATATGTGCTAGTGAGTAGTTGTTTTTTTTTTTAGTCAAAATTGAGATTTGGCAGCTGACCATACGTTTATAGAAATTTAATGTATGGTCAGCTGACGTCTCTTGGCCAATGAAATTACTAAATTTTTGCTTACCATTTTATAAGTAAATAATTAGCACAGGTAACACTTGAGTAAAAAGAACGAGTACTTTCCGCTGTATGAAAATTCTGTAGTAAGTCTAGTAAAAGAATGGAGGTTGAAAGTCCTTAGGTGGGTCAAAGATTATTTTAAGAGCAATGCAATACTGATTAAAATAAGGTACATTACTTAGATTCCAATAAACAGCTTGGGAGTTACCACATGTTCAGTAAGGTGATATTCACCAAACATTTCATTGATTTAAAAAAAATTTGAAAACACCAAACCACATTTTAACATTTTTTTTAAGTAACCCGTTTTATAATCAGGATGACACACTTCAGGGTGTGCAGTCTTAGGGATTATATGGACTTCTCCGGTGTTTAAAAAACATCTGAGGTGTCAGTATGTTCCACACCATTATTTGTTATCCCTTACTTGTAAAATAGGTAAGAAAAATCCTACTCTGTCATTGGTGTAAACACATCATGTGACCATGTATTATGACCACACACCTGCAACTTTTTCATGTGTGTGTTTCCCCCTCCCCCCCAATATAAATGTTGCACCCAATTGATAAATGAAATAACACACTTAAGGGTGTGCGGTCACTGTCTGATATACGCACTTTTCGAGTGGTTGAAAGCACTCTACTTTGCCTTGTGCCTCACAACACACACGAGGCGTGCGTATTATCAGGGCACAAATGTGCGTCCTATTGTTTATCAATTACATGCGGCTGGGCCAGATATGTTTAGAACAGACTAATCAGAATCACTGTAAACACTCACTGTATTTACTGAACTGCAGTTTAAACTCTTAACTAAACAGAGGGCTGAGGTTTCTTAGCACAGACCCTTATCCATTATGAGTCACACATCCTCTTAGAGCCAGGACCTCAGGAACGTAGCCCATTGGTAACACCATGCAGTTGATGACATCAGACTGTCTGCTACATGTTACAAACACTACACCAGTGACTTACAGAACTGGAATCACAATAGGAAAAAAAGTTCTGATATTTTCATAAGACATGGCATAACAGGCACTTCATATGTGAGCCTCGGCAACTCTTACATGCAACACCATTTAGGAGAACTTGGATAGGCATTTCAGAAAGCAATCAATGAAAATTGAGCAGTTTTTTTTGGGGGGGGGGCCTTTGCAGTGCAAAATTGCAGAAATCTTCCTGTTTAGAAACAGAAACATAGAATTTGTTGGACAGATAAGGAACACTTGTCCCACCTAGTCGGCCCCTCTTTTTCCTGTCTATTCTGCCACAGTACACCCTACCTGCCCCCGCTTTAACACCAGTTTTCCTTTATACGTATCCCATGCATGCTTGAAGCCCACCACTCTTTTCACCCCTACCACCCATGCAAGAAGATCGTTCTAGGCATCCACCACCCTCTCAGTGAAGAAATACTTTCTCATATCTGTCCTCAGCTTCCCCTCTCCAGCACCATTGCCTGCTTCCTACTTCTTGTACACCTTTTCAGAAAAGTGTGCCATTTCTGTGCCTTACTCACCACCAGAGAGGTATTTAAACGTCTCTATCAAGTCCCTCCTCTGATTGTATGGGATCATGTTTCAGAATATGACCATTTCTTGTTCCAGTGGTAAACTGAACTCATTTGTGAGCCTTCATACCTTTAATCTGTTGATCAGTACCTATTGCACTGATAGTTGTAACTGCTCCCAGGCCCTTTATTGCTATTCTTTGCAAATTGACTGCTGTTTTAAAAGTTATCTCAACTACAACAACCTTGCTGTCTTATTATGTTTTATATTTTTTATTTTTGTTATATACCTTTATTTGATTTATCAGAACATACACTGCTTATAACTTTTGCTCTGTTCCTTATCTTGCATCCTTGTGGTCGCTGTGATTTTTCTGTACTGTACTGTTCTAACCAGGACCCCCTTGTAAAAGAGCTTTGCTCACTGGAGCTTTTCCTGGTAAAACAAATAAAATGAAAGTGAAATGAAAACCACACAGCATTTTGTCTTCAGCTGAACTACAGTGACATCATAATGAGAGACTGTTTGGCCAGTGTGCCATTCTTTATGCTAAGAGTGCCATACGAGACTTTATAACATGGGTTCCTAAAATACTGTCTTCTGATTCATCCAAACAGGTCACCTGACCATTGATTAATCCCTGATATACCCACAGTTGCATGTTCATAGGGCTTTATTTCACTATTTCTTTAGGTAAAACTCTAATGAAACATTGCCCATGTTATAAGAGGATTAACCCACTCCAGGGTATGTGTTTAATGAGCATTATCCCACGCCTGGGTGGTTGAAGTCACTCGGCTTCGCCCCATGACTCCAAACACCCCCGCGTGGATTAATGCTCAGTAAACCAATACCCTGTTGTGGGTTAATCCCTCCGTACAACACAGTGACTTTCTAAAGCCTGTCTGTCGCTAGTCGTGCACTACTCCCAAGGCTAAGCACAGACAGTGCAGCCTGCATGTAGCCTCAGTAGTACTGCAGGACCAGTGACAGGCATGTCAAGAGCTTTAAAAAGCTCCAGGACAGATTAAATACAATTGAATCTCCCACAGCTGTCTCCTGTTGCTGGCATCGGCCATAAGGGGCAGGTTCTAAAATGCCACTACAGCAGCTTGTGTTTAGTTTATTTCAGAGCAGTGGGTCACAGGATCGACTAAGCCAGAGATGTAAATGGAAAAACACATAAAAAACAAATTGGTCAGTGCTAGATGTTGTGTCAGGAGCAGCACCACACTAGGTTGGGGGCTGATTTGGTGGATGTTCCCCTTTAAACAAAATACTAAATCTAACAGATATTCAGAAGGTGCACTCGATATAGTTGTTTCTGTGGGTAGAATACTGAAACTCCACCACAGTATGCTTCTGGGGTCTTCTCTTGTACTCCTACCTTGTTGATTAATTTACTAGTGAAAGTGCTTTGCAAGCGTACATTTTAAGTACCACTGCTGTGTAAATGTTCCAGTCTTGCCAGCATCGTTTGTAGTGTGTCATTCTGTTGGGGGCAAATACGGTGGAAATGCCATAGTTTGTCATCTGACTGACAAAACAGTACCACTTCTAGAGAATAAGTAGCTTGTTCCAGTCTGTGTGTGTCTGCCATAAGGAATTAGTGCAGTAGTATGTAGAGAAGAATGAGGGAAGCGTGCCAGGCAGAAAGAGCGAAAACTGGATGATAAAAATGATTTTGTTTTATTTGCACATTTATCTCAGACCATGTACAGAATCTTCTTCCATCCAGTCATTCTCCGCACCCTTCCAAGGACCCACACAGATCTCCTTTTTTTCTGGTATTGCACTACTCAGCCTGTGTTCCACCCATAGTCAACATTTGTTTCCCCCTCCCATCCTGCCATGGTGGGGCCCTGTTTCCTGGGGAGGGGGACACATTCTGCATGTTGGGTAGAGCCCAGGGAGGACCTAGCATGCTGATTGAGAGTCCCCTTGGTTCTCATTCAGTGTGGGGGATGGAGTGGACTTCATTTACATGGGTGTGACAAACCCAAGAAGTAGACATTTTGCTTGTTTTTTGCTTTAAGAAAGTCAGGCTTTTTCAGACGCACCTCACGGATACAGGGAGGCCAAAGGTTAACTACCAGCATATCAACACACTGTTAAGAGGAAAAAAAACTTGTTCTGGACATGTTAAGATACCAAATTGTAAACATTAAGCAGGGATTCTGATTAAAAGCAGATGTTGGAACCATATTTGTTAGGGTTCTACATGCAAAAAAATGTTTTTCTTGTTTGTTTGTGAGAACCAGTTAATCTATATGATTGAGGAAACAAATATTTAATGAGATAGAGCTGGAATTGAGTTTACGTGAACTTCCTGGGTCTGAGCAAAGAGAGAGGATTGGTTTGTTGTTATACAGTGTGTGTGTGTGTGTGTGTGTGTGTGTCAGTGGGTGAGAACTCTGATGTCTTTAGAAACTGGGGAAGGCAGAGTATTTGTCTATGTAGTAATGCCCTGAAAAATATCATTTGTTGTTTTTCACCTAAGTGGCATGCTAACCTGTTCTAAGGAATTTGAGAAATAGAATCCTTGTTGATACAGGAAGTGATTTGGGTTTTGATTAAACAAATCCACACTCCACTTTGGGTTCGAGCTGTCTATATTTGCTTCATACAGGGGGATTGGTGACTGGGCTCAAAGGGTCCATGTGTCTGGGCTGTGCCACTTTTCCAGAGAGCTAAGAGTGGTTCTTTATAGGAAACTTTCAGGAGTATTAACCATCAACCAATCCTTAAGGGGTCTATGAGCACTGGAAAACCCTCCCTTTCACCCTTATTGGCAGCGTCAGTACTATAAAAATGCGTATCTTGCACAAATGCTTCTGCATGTTTCAAGTGCTCCCAGTCCAAATGCCAGTGAAGTTCTTCACTGACATAAGAGTACACCTCAGATCCTTTCTATTGAGAGGGAGGAGAGCCAGAATTAAGCAGGACACACTACAGACAACCCCAGGGAGGAATGACTGGGTCTTTGCAATTTCAGAAAGTACTTCATAGTTCAACTAGCATTTCTAGCAGACAGCAGAGGAGACTTAAGAAGCTGGTTAGCATGGGTGGAGATGGAGGAGGAGGTGGTGTGCTTGGTACGCTAATGGTTCAGGTTCTGGCCCCCATCCCTAAGCACTGGGATAACCAAAAGAATAGGAAATCCCTTCCTCAGAACCCTAGTTAGAGCCTGGCTGGGTGCACATGTCATAATAAGACATGGGAAGGGCCTATCACCTAAGGCCAGCATACAAAGAGGGATTTGGGGGGATGCCTGCATGCCAGGGTACACAGAGAAAACCTTAAAAGTCTGGATCAAAAAGGGGCTAGACACAGCGGGGTCTTTGTATGAGGAGGTTACTGGAATCATGCCAGCAACTGTCAAAAAAGTACAACTTATGCCTAAAAGCCTTCTTTGTATACTTGCAAATACATATCAGGATCACAAGAATTCAGAGATCCCTGAGCAAGTACATCCAGCCATCCCCTTTAGAGGAGATTCTGATCAGACAAGGAGAACAAACAAACACACACACACACACCAGTTTTACTCAACTTTAAATAACAACTCTCAAGATACATTGGGAAACCTTAGGCAGAAGTTGGCACAGGACCTTGGAGAAGCACAGCTGCCTATGGGTCTCTGGGAAGAGGCCACAAAGGCAGTGGCACAGTGCTCTAGAAATAGCCGCCTTTACCAGATTCAGTACAGCTTCCTACATAGGGTGTACTTTACTTTGGAACTGGTGAATAGAATAGACTCCACAAAGTCAGACAGATGCCCGAAATCTAAGGTGGGTGAGAGCTCTTCTAGCCATTTGGCATGATCATGCCCACAGGTAACTCCTTTCTGGTTAAAAAGTGTGGCCATCTTTTCCAAAACCCTACATTTTGCATAGACACCCACCTTAGAGACTGTATTACTGGGGTGCACGTTAGGACCCTTGCACCGGCAGAATGCTACAGGCACCCCTGTGGCTGTTGGGCCTATTGACAGGGAAGAAGGTCCTAGCACAGCATTGGGTAGCAGAATCCTCTCCAGTGGTAGCTCACTGTGGCAGCACCTTACATGAAAAGTATGAAAATTGAAAGAATTCAATACAATACAGTGTAATGCAAATGCAGTATAAATATAATTCAGTATGGGAACCATTTGAAAAAGCTTTGGGTACTATATGGTTCTCCCTATAAGGTAAATAAATGCAGTAAGAAACTTCCTAGCCAAGTATTACCTCTGTTGATGGAGCATGTGGGTGCTGAACCTTGATCAACAATGCAGCTTAAATCTAGAAAGCCAGCTGAGGAAAATAAGTGCATCCCCAAATACTAACATATAGAGGAAGCTAGACGTCAAATACTTGGTTAGCGTGATTGCATTACATAGGTGAGAATGACAAAAATGAGTAAGAATCCACTGTCATACTTGGCAAATAAGTATATGAGTTATTTGTACATGTATGCTATATTGATGTATAGGTCTACGCAAATCGTGCCTGGTAGCCTGCAAGGTGACCTCCTGAAGCTGTCCACTGCAGTGTAAGTTGCAAAGTGTCACTGTGTGTGTAATGCAACAAAGTTAAGTAAAGTTTACAAAAAATAAAGCCATTACTATAGGTCAGTCTGGATGCAGGCTCTGGGTCCACTATATGTACTGGAGTAGTGTGCAGACAGTACAAGGTGAGCTCGTTAGGGCGCTTGAGGAAGCCATCAACAGAGTGGCAAGTAAGGGGGAGGTGCTGCTAGTTGGCGACTTCAATCTGCCAGATGTGGAGCCTTCCAGCTGCAGCTTCAGCAAGGAGCAACGCCATCCTTGGCTTCCTACAAGGGGCTTTTCTCAGGCAGTTAGTCAAAGCACCCACTAGGGGCAGTGCTGTGTTGGACCTGAGGTTTACAAACAGGGGCAGTACTGAGGACATCACAGTGGACTGTCTCATTAGCAGTGGTACCAGTGGTCACTGTACAGTCTGATCCTGCATAATGACAGGAGCACTGGAGAACCACAAGAGGACAAGGGTTCTGGGCATTAAGAGAGCGGATTTTAAAGAATTAGGCGACTGCCACAGGAATTGATGAGGAGTGGTGGAGGAGTGCCAGGGAGGAGTAGAGGCACGGGGGGAGAAAAGGGAGGGCATAACTAAAGCTTCCAATGTAGGCATGAAGGAAGTGAGCAAAAGTAGTCTATTGTGTTATTCCAAGGATGTGGCAAAGCGGTAGAAGAAAAAAGGGTGACACTCAAGAGGTATAAGGAAATGCAGAGAGAGGGGGACAGGCATGGACCTAGACCTAGAAAAGAAGAAGAAAGCTGGCAGAACGATGAGGGGAGCAAAGTTGCAGGCAGAGGAAGGGATTGCCAAATGGGTTACAACAGGAGATAAAACATCCTTCAGGTACAGCAGTGAGAATTTATTTATTGAAATTGTTCCACCAGAAAAAGCACACTGAGCAAGAACTGCTCGTCTCCCGGTGTCACCTGGGGGGAGGGGTACAGTGGGGAAGAGGACAAGGGTAGTCCAGGTCCTGACATATATACATACAATTACAATACAGTTGAAAACATTTGACAGAAATAATTTGGCGTAGATGACAATTTACCGTTACTTATAGTATAGTAGTAATTACATGGGGAAGCCATGCTTTATATCTGGATAACATATAGTTAGATAATACAGCTGCATATGTTTGACAGGAATAGATGAGTGTGGATTAATACATATATCCTACTAGTCGAGAGTAACAGTTACAATGAGGAAATCCTGCTAAGGTATTGGGTTGTTGTATATAATGACATAGAGAGAAGCGGAAAACAAGGGTAGGGATAGTAAGAAATAAAAGGGTGGGAGGGAGTGATTGTGCAGAAGGAGATCAAGAAAAAGCTGAGATTTTAAATTGGTGCTTCTGCTCAGTCTTCAGAGAGGAGGGTGGAGGGGGTGGACCACCAAAGAGAAGCAGGAATGGAGTAGGGAAGGGGGCACACACAGAAGAATGTGTGCTGGAAAGACTTGCAGTCCAGAAGGTGGACAAGGCTATGGGACTGGATAGGATTCACCCCATGGTACTAAAAGTACTTAGGGGGGTTCTGGCTGCCCTGCTGACAGCCTTGTTCAGCAGCTCAGTAGAAACAAAAGTGGTTCAGGAGGACTGGAGAGGGGCTATGCTGTCCTTGTACATAAGAGTGGTAGCAGGGAACATGCTAGTAACTATAGGCTAGTTAGTCTCTTTTCAGTGGTCGGGGAATTGATGGAAACACTACTGAAAGAAAGGATGATAGATTATCTTGAATCCAGTAGGCTAGATGACCACAGACAACATGTTTTCACATGGGGGACGGGGATCATGCCATGTGAATCTTACAGATTTGACTGAGTGACTAAGGAAATCGATCAGGGGAGAGCAGTAGACATGGTCTATTTAGATTTGAGCAAGGCCTTTGACACAGTGCCGCATAGAAGGCTGATTAGGAAATTGACCAACCCAGGAGTAGGATTCATAGTGGTAAACTGGGTTAAAAAGTGGTTAAAGGATAGGAGGTAGGGGGTGGTGGTTAAAGGACTCATTCTAAAGAGGGGAGTGTGACAAGTGCGGTACCACAGGGCTCTCTACTGGGACCAGTCCTCTTCAGTATTTTTATAGGGGACATTGCAGGAAACCTGTAAGAGAAGGTATGCTTTTTTGCAGATGATACCAAAATCTGCAGTAGGGTGGACACATGGGAAGGGGTGGGGAAAAAAATGCACCGGATCTTGGAAAACTCAAAAGAAAGATCAAAAACATGGAAACTGGGTTTCAGTGTCAAAAAGAGCAAAATAATGCACCTGAGACATAGAAACCTCAGAGCTTAGTGTATGATTTTTTTTGGGTGGGGGGGGTACTAACAGTCACTAGGCAGGAAAGGGACCTTGGGGTCAACATATCTGAGGACCTCAAGGTGGAAGCGCACTGGGTAAGGCTAGTGAAATGCTGGGTTGCATAGGGAAGGGCATCTCTAGCAGGAGGTGGGAGGTGATGTTGCCACTATATTGCTCTCTGGTATGGCCACACCTTGAGTACTGTGTTCAGTTTTGGAGACTGCACTTCAGGAAGGACCTAGACAGAGCAGAGGCGGTCCAGAGGAGGGCAGCTGAAATGGTGCATGGTTTGTATAAGAAGCCCTACAAAGAGAGGTTGTGGGATCTCAACATGTACACCTGGAAGAAAGAAGAGATGGGATCTGATAGAGACCTACATATACAGCAAAGGGGTAAATAGGGCACAGAGGTGGGGAGTCTCGTTCAAGTGAAGACAAGCACTAGGACCAGGGGCATGCAGTAAAGGTGGGGGGGGGAATTCAAGAGTGATGTGAGGAAATATTTCTTCACTGAAAAGTAGTGGATGCCTGGAATAGATTGCCAGCGGAAGTGGTGGAGGCTAGAACAGTGGGGGGCTTCAAGCATACAGGGGATAAACTTAGGGATATATTAGATAGTGTGCAGGGAGGGTCGATGGAGACCAGGTAGGGTCTGCGAAGATGGAATAGATATGGAGCATCTGAGCAGATTAGGTGGGCTGAGCAGTCCTTTTCTGTTCTCAGAGTCTATGTTTTCCTTCCCCTGAGTGTTCTCCATTTATAACCACCCAATTTTTCAAATCCATTTATAACCACCCAATTTTTCACCTACCCCATAATCATGTCCCCCCACCCTCAGGTCACTCAGTTTCTTTACCAAGCTCCCGTGTGGGATAGGGTCAAATGTTTTGCTAAAGTATAGGTACAAGACATCAACATTCTGAATTATTTACATTTTAAACATTTGCTGTTACAGTTTTTTTACATAAATAGTTCCTGTCCCAACATTCTAAACTATCATATTAAAACCTATATCAGAAGGCAAGCCCAAAGCAATGTGCTGCCACATAGGAGCAGTGGTTAAATTGGAAATGTTTAGATGGGGGAACTCTCATGTCTAGATTTCTGGGTAGTGGAACTGCCAGTTCTGTGTGGTGGAACTCTCGTAATAAAAGTAGTCAGTGGAGAAAGATGACGGAGGTGGTGGAACTGTTATGCAGTTTTTCAAGAGGCGGTGGAACTGAGTTCCTGTGGGCTCCTGCCCAATTTGACCCCTGCATAGGAGTCATGGGTTCACATCCCAACCTTGGGACATCCACAGTTGGCTGTTGGAGGTAGCAGCAGCATCTGAGTGGGCGTGCTGTGTTTCAGGCTGGGAGAGAGGCTTGTGTCTGAGTTTGGCTGCACCCTGCTGGCATAGAGAAGCAATGCAGCAGCTGAGCAGCAGTATTAGTGGTGTGCGGCACATCAGAAGGATACTTCAAAGCTCCTACCCACTGATATCTTGTAGTTGAGGTCACAACGGTGGGGGAGAAATAAAAAAGCATCTCCGTCCTTTCATGAAAGACCAGGTTCATCCCTGCTGTCTACTGCAGCCCAGCTCTGGCTTACAGTGTTGCCCACTGGTAATGGCAGGGAAAAGTGTCAGACAACTGGTAGCATGTGGCAAGAGGATATGGAACCCAAGCTAGATGGGGTAGGCATGGGTGAGAAAAATAAGTAAAATAAAAGCCTTAATCAGCAAGTGATATGTTCACTGATCTAAAACCGGAAATTTAAATATCACATTCCAATCTCAGTCAAAATCTTGTTTTTATTTATTGGGCTGTCTTCCCTAAGAAAGAAACAGGTTGAACCATGTAATAAAATATTAACATACTATGGTTGAAACAATTTAAGCAGTTATCAGGGAACTGTGAATGGACATAGTATTTCATAGATATATACAAGTAGATTTCTCAAAGTGAACTGCAAAGAGAATATTTTTATTTGACAGTGATATAATATAGAGCTCTTTGGGGAAAACTGTGTCCTTCAACAGATGTCTGGTCGGGGAAACAAGAATGAAATCTTGTTGATTGGATTCTAAGTTGAAGATGTGGAGTAATGAAAAGGGAACTAGCTGTAGGAAAGCTTCTAATAACTAGGGATTTCCTTGGTAGGGCATTTCCACTGGGGGTCTAGCAGCCAAGGTGTAAAGTACATATTCTGTGCACATGCTGCATGGATTTATTTTTGTGACATACACATTATTTTATGGAGAAACCTAAATAATTTGTGGCCCAGCCCAGTGGCTCAGTGAGATTGGCTCAGACATGACCTTGGGTCGGCTGCTCCCACTGTGCCGGGCGGGGGGAAACATTACAGAGGTGATGCACTTACTCTCTGAGGAGAGAGTTGACAAGAGTGGATTGCCCAGAAGGCCACTCTGTGGCTGTTTTACAACCAGGATGTGGTAAAGAATACAAGGAGACCAACCCTTATGGCAGAGGTTTGGTGCGTAGTGCATTCTGGGAGTACAAGGGTGGAGACAGAAAGATTGAGAACAAACAAAAACAAGGAAAACATCAGGTCCCAGAAAAAAAAAAGATTTTTGAGAACATTGGAAACATACTTCTGAATGTCAAAGTAGTATACTAGGTAGACAGAGTACATTCAGTATAACAGTAAAGGTAAACTTCTGGTAATATTCTGAACCACAACAGAAGTAGTTACCAGTTAGCTAAGTGTGTGTTAACATTCTGATACAAAAGTTAAATTAACAAAGAAGTTTGCATTTGATTAAAAATGTGCTGTGCAAATAGATTACATAAATCTGGAATTCCTGTCTGTTCTGGAAAATGTCTTCCTATGGTAATTGTCGTAGCGCAAAAAGAATAGAAGACATAAACAATCTTCTCTCTCTTGACTTTCATCTAATTCAGGGGTGGCTGTCTACTCACAAACTTCTTTTAAATGAGTCCAAAACCAAAGCTATGCTCTTTGGATTAAGTATTAAACTCAAACATGCACATCGTAACTTTAAAGTCGCCTCATTAAGTGGCTCACTAGTTGGGGTGGTAAATTCTTTCAAATATCTGGGCCTCACCCTTGATCCGTCACTAAACTTCGACCTAGACATCAATCAGACCTGCAAACTGGTCAACTCCCAACTTGGAATAGCCTACTGAACCAGCTATGTGCTCACTCCCTCAGCTAGGCTTGCCATAGCCCGTGGTACACTCCTCCCATCCCTCACCTATGGTTCTGCAACTTATGCCTCGGCATGCAAATCGATCCTTAGAAAATGGGTCGTCACATATAACAATATATGTCGCTATGCGTGCTCCTCACACCGTCTGAAACATCACTGTCTCCTCTATTCAGACCTAGGATGGCTTCCTCCTAATGAATTAAGGCTTTATGCATATGAATCTGTCATTGATAACATTGTTCGCCTACAAATACCTGCATCCCTTGCAGAACTTTTCCAAAATCTGACTCCTTGTTATGGGCTGAAGTCTGCTGACCAGGCCCTTGTCTTCATCCCTCGACACAAAACCACTAAAGGTGCTAGTGCTTTCACCTGTCATGCCCCCAAATACTGGAACTCCCTTCCACTAGCTTTGCGCCTTTCACCATCTCATGCATCTTTTAAAAAAGGGCTGCAAAACTATCTTGACTCGGCGCACAAGTGCTCCTGCTTCAAACCTCCATAGCTCCTCTCATTTCCCAGCCTCCTCTTCCATGGTGTTATTGATTCTGATCGTCTGTACGCTAAGCACTTATCCTTCCTACCACCGCACTCTCACTCAACCACCAACCCTCTCTTCTTGACTCTTATTTCTATCACATTCTAGTATCATTCCCCTTGTACTATATTCATTCCCTAATTAACACTAATGTCAATCTGTTCGTTTTTTTCTTCCTTAAAGCATATTGTAGTATAGACTTGTTTTATTCATATTTTCTCTACACTGGTTTTACATTCACTAACTGCTCTGTAAAACTATTTGTAAAACTTTTTCTGTACCTGTATTGAAATGTTTCCCCTATATTGTTGTACTGTACCCTCCCGGGTCGTGCCTGAAAATAGTCATTGCTATGGCTAGTGCACCTACCCGATAAACAAAAACTAAATAAATAAAAAAAGATGTTTTTGGCAAATGGGTCAAAGCCCTTAAAATCAATATACTGTGCATTAGCAGAGTCAGGAGGGCTCATTGGATTGGCAGTGGGTCATGGGGCCTTTCACCTGAAGGTTACAAGGACTCTGGCCCGGGTCACTAATGCCTAATTTCTGTAATCATCTGATGGCTGTTCAGTACCCTATAGTAACGTTATGGAGGACTCAGTCCAGCTCTTAATGGCAAAGTACCCTCATCGCAAGAACACCATCCCAGATGGCAGTAACTATCACCTTTCCTGGTAGTTGCACATGAGAGGTCAAGGGTTAAAATCTGAACTACCCCTTTTACACAGCTGCAGCATTTATTCTCCAGGGCAGGCCTGAGGCATATCAGGGGAGATGCTTGCAGTGCAGCAGGGTTAAATCCTATTGGTACAGATGCTTGAAGTGTGACCACCCATAGTGTACCAGTTGTGTGATAGCCGTTGTGTCTTTAAGGTTGTTAATTTGACACCATTCACTAATTCATTACAAAAATAAATATATTCTACATTAATGTGTCCAGCATTTTTGCAGTATCATTGAAACCGATCCAAAAAACTTGCTTTCTATATTTTGTATGAGATAAATGTTCATGTATAAATTTTGAAAACCAGTGGCTCGATTTTTAAAGTCTTGAAATGTCCACTGCCATGGAAAAGTACTGGTGCAAGTGGGTTTCCACTTGTGGAGTTGCAGTTTCTCCTGCAGCCACACCATTTTCAAAGTTGGAACCAGTTTATGACTGGCTCCATTATGTATGCCAGCTTGCGGCTGATTTTTTGGCATAGCTGCAGGGAAAAGCAACGCCTGGTGGGACCAGACGTGACATCCGCCGCAGCTGTGCTGGCTGAAAATACCAAATTCTGCATGTGCGGAGATTGTGTCCCACATCTTTGGCTGCAGAGTGGGACTTAGTCCCTGGAGGCCTTGAAAATCAAGCCCCAGATTGGAAAAGTTAACGTTTAGTGGTAGTTTGGGTACAAAAAATACTGTGAAAACTTACCCCCAAAAAGCAAATTAAAATATATATATTTCTGAAACCTTTAGTCCCATCAACTCATATTTATCTGAATGGTCAAACTCTGCTCCACATAAAAGGCTGCTTCAACAGCTAAGTTCAGGCTTTCTCTGCATTAGCTATTTTGTTTTAAAAAATAAAAAGAAGAGTTTAAGAGATTACTTGGAAAGTGTTTAATGTTAGTATGACAACTTCTGAAAAAAGTAGTTAAAAAAGTTTCTAAATGAAGTGTTGGAGTGGTTGCACAGGTGATTATTTAATCACTTCTCTGCCATTTTGCAATATGCAGCACAGGCTTGGCATAACTCAACTGCTGTGCAGTTTTATACTTACATTAAACCTTACTCAGTGAACATGTACTGATCAGTGATGTTCCTTATGATGCTATAGGTATTTCTGGACATACGAACTACTAAAAATGTTAACTAACTTGGTAGAAAAAATTATTAACATTAAAGGCTACCTAAACATACATCTAATGGCCTGGGGTATACAGTTCTAAAAACCCTCCTGTGGAAGCATAGCAGACGGGGGAGGTTCTGAATTGTAGAAGCAGTTACGTTAAAATCCAACGTTTTATGCCTTTTCAGCGAGTTTTTTTGTAACGTCGAAACCAGGAAACATTTTCAGAGTACCGTGCCGATCTGAGGCTGAGACTGCTGGGAACATCTAACGCAATGATGTAATTTTAGCAAGTCAGGACATTCCCAGTATTCAGTACCTATGGAGCCCTATGTTCTGTGTCTCAAATTAGCAATATATGTGTACCTTGAGAGCTTTATCGCTATGTAACCTGTACAGTACTCCACTGACGGAGAACTCAGGAGAATGGGTTCCTTTGGTGGCTAATAGTATAAGCCTTCATATCGTAGGGTTTTCAGTACTTACTGATTATACACACTTCGTGTTGTTGCGGTGCCCAGATAGTTCAGGTTTTCCTATTTCTTAAGCTGCTGAGTTAATGAATAGACTAAACTCTCCTGACATCCCTTCACATGTATACAAACACACAGACTGATGTGCACTGTTCTGGGCTTCTGTAATATATTATATAACTATATAATTACTGGGCAGCATTTTTAATAGCTAAATAACCGTATTGTAATTTTTGTTCACAACTGATTATGTATAACTGCAAGCTGTCATTCAAACTCACACTGCCAAAGCCACGAGCCTCAGTAGCACAACTGCCTCTCATTTCAAACAATTAATGTCCCACACAGAAAAGCAGCACATTTTTTACAGTTTAAAAACAAAACAGGTTAAAGTTTATATAACAGAACTATGAGTTCCACAGTGAGTTTATATAACTGAACTGAACTAGGGTGCATAGGGAGAGGTATCACCCGCAGAAAAAAGGAGGTGGTGATACCTCTGTATAAATCATTAGTGAGACCTAATCTGGAGTACTGTGTCTAGTTCTGGGGGCCACATGTACATAAAGACATAGACAAGGGTGGAGGCAGTCCAGAGAAGGGCAACAAAAATGGTGCAGAGCCTGCACCAAAAGTCATGTGAGGGGAGACTGGCAGGCCTTAATTTGTACACCCTGGGGGGGGATATAATAGAGGCCTTCAAATATCTCAAGGGCATAAATAAGGTACAGGAAGGTAGCATCTTTCAGAAAAAGAGATTTTCTACAACAAGGGGTCATGACATCAAGTTGGAAGGGGGTAGACTAAGGAGTAACATGAGGAAGTATTTCTTCACAGAAGGGGTGGTGGATGCATCAAACAGTCTCACAGTGGAGGTGGTGGGGGCAAATTCGGTAGGGGAATTCAGAGATGCATGGGATTTTCTTAGGAGCACCCTAGCGATAGGTAGGAGAACAAGCCAGAGATCAAGTAGGGTCTTTGATTTTTGCTGCAGGTAGGGAAAATGTGCAGACTAGGTGTTCCTGGTCTCTGTCTGTCTGATGCTGTACAGCAGTTATAAAAACAAAACATAAGTAGGTGCGTGTGACCAGAATTTTATACATACCCTCGTTGTTGGATACTTTTATAGGGGTTTATATAACATCCTGCAACTTGGGTGTGGGCAAAATTCTAGTTATTCAGACCTACACATGTATTATTCTGTGTATTTTTATTGAAATATCTACCTGGCTGGTGTCTCCTCATTCATTCAGATGTATGTGGATGACAGAGTTGTTTGTGCCTGTTGTCTGTGTGTCCCTGAGATGGCTGTATGGCTCCAGAAAGACTTTGATGGCACCCAGCTCTGGTTTCATGCTTTCCTCCTTGCCCCGAATCCCTGAAAAATGGTTACCATGCTCTTTGCTATAAACAACCTGTCTTCAGGTCCCTGCATGGCTGTCCTGAATGTAGCCACCAACTTCAAATACTTGGGAGTCTGTTGGGATTGCCTCCGCAACTTCTCATGTCATATCAATGCCATCCATGGGTGTTATAGCGATATCATCCATGGGAAACTCTTCCTGAAACTGGGGGCATGTTATCAGAACCAATCTTCTTTCCCCGCTCCCTGCCAGCTGTAAGGTTGTTGATTTTTTTTTTATGTTATTTTCGAAAGTAATCTAATACAGTTGATCCGAAGTTCTAGATACCAGACAAATCTGATATTAGAAAACTTACTGTAAGGTCCATTAGTCACTTACACTAGGGGGTTATTCATTACAGATTATCCAGTATAAATTTATTTATGGGATAACTGGCTTTGGGGAAAAAGCTATTTCTTCAGTCTTAGTCGACAGTAAAAACTGACTGTGATTGTAGATATACAGTAGGGGATTTGTGGTATGAAATGTATCTTCACGAGTGGTCAGTGACCTCTTGACTTTCACGAGCGTCCAAGCCACGAGTGAGGTCAAAAGAGGTCACTGACCACAAATGAAGATAAATTCTATATCACATAAATGCACAACACATATGCCATTTATATAGTAAACATTAAGGTTTTGCGGTGAAATAAAGTAAAAGTACTGATTCCTTGTGCTGGCAGGAGCATGTGACTACAAGGAGCACAGGTCACAGCTGGTAGAGTCAACATCAGCGTATATGGTGTACTCTAGTAGCCAGATCAATTTAATGATGTGCCCTACTGTGAAGATAAAAAAAAATAATCTCACTGCTGAGGGTTCTGTGTGAGTGGTAGTGTTTTTATGTGAGTGAAAAATGCTAATGTATATTGTATAAAGTGGAGAAATTGTGACTTAGTGGTTAAAACATAGGCTTGGGAACCAGGAGATCACAGCTTCAAGCCTTTATAGAGCCATATACTCCCTGTAGTAGTAAAATCTTTATTTTTATACAGGAAGATGGCAGCATACACCTTTAAATCCAAAGGACCTGATTTCAAGGTGATCCTGTTATACAATTTGTTTTGCATTCAAACATTTCTTAAAAACACTAAATCAGACATACAACAATAGATATGTAATAAACAACAACTCATGTTTACATCTCTATAGGTATAAATCTAAAAATATGCAATTGATGCCACTTTGAATTATTTAACCCCTTATCTTATATTTTATTATGATCATTACTATATTAAGTAAACAATAACCCACAACAGGGTGTGTGGTTCCTGGGGATTAATCAACGTCCCAGGTGTGTTGTGAGGCACAAGGCCACAGTCTGAGAGTACTCACAGCACCCGGGGTGTTGATTAATCCCCAATAACCAACCGCACACCCTGTCTTGGGTTATTGAACTTATAACATGGGTTATGTTTAATCAACCGAAAACAACAAGAAAGGTGTTTTTTTGCTGTTTAAACAGCAAGAAAGGTGCAGTATCCTGCCGCCTTGCAAAATAGTCCCTAACAAATAATGCACACCACAGTGCTCTTATGCACATAGAAATGTCTCGCATATATTACTGAGATGATCTGTGACATTTCTTGTGCATAATCCGACCCTCTGTCACTAATACTACTGTAAGCTGTCTCCTGGGGATGTACTACTGGCCACAGTGCCTGACAACTCTCTCTGGCTCTCTCTCTCTCTCTCTCTGAGCCCAGGCTGTCACTACTACTACTGGAATCTCTGTCTCGGGGATGTATTACAGTGACACAAGTCTTACTGCCACAGAATGGAAATGGACACCAAAAATAGTGACAGCAGTCTGTTACAATGAACTGCAGATCTTTGCTGCCACTTGCTCCCACCCATCTTGCTGTCTTTCTACACAGTTTATACTGACTGCCACCACTCACCACCACCATCTGCTGACCACCTTCATGGAAAACCAAGAGCACACATGGAGGAAACCACAGAACCGGACAACTGTCAACCTGCTCCCTGTCCTGCTGGCATTCCCATCCAACAACACAGACCACAAACACAGAGAGAGAGAGAGAGCGCTGCATATGTTACGATCTGCTTGTTACTCTGTCTTGCGATCACTGGCACATGCTTCAGGGAGCCAAGACAGACAGGTACTGGCCACAACACTTTCCGGTCACAAAAGGCACAGGACGTATAACTCAGGGAACTGTTGACCTATGGGGGGGGGGGGCACAGAGAGCATACAGCATGCAAGGAGTCTGATACAGACACCGTGCACTACAGGTCCACTTTGCCACCAAGCAGACACTGGAGAACAGACACTGCTGGCAGGTACCTGTATAACAGCTACACTGGAATTGACCCACTGTCTCACTCTCCCTCTTTTGATTGTGCCACTCACTGTACTCTGTACCCCTGTCAGGAGCATGGCCACAGACCCACACATGGAATGGGAGGGCGAAGACAGTGAACACATGCCGTACCACTCTGGCAAAGGAATTGACATGCGGAGCCTTATCTCTAAGTACAGTACTGCCGCGCTGACACTGACCAGTTCGCGCTCGCTTGTCTGCGGTCCACAGCTCCCTTTATGAGTGTGTGTGTGTGTGTCTCTCGCTCTCTCTCTCTCTCTCTCTCTCTCTCTCTCTCTCTAGTGCCTGGTGTGATCCTGCCTGTCCCTCCCTCTCTCTCTCTCTCTCACGAGGGTGCACTGTATGTCCAGCACAGTCTGGGGGGGGGGGCTCTGTGGATCAAAGGTGGGGGGGACAGTACGATCCAGCAAGCTAAACAGTAACATCGGGGAATGAAGCAATGCTTCGAACAGACAGTTGGGGAATGCAGTGTATGCTTCAGTACCCCGAGATTGGCGGGTGGGTGGGAAGCCAGCTAGTAAGATTAGTTACAATTTATCCATTAAATATATTGGATTACAGGAACGTAAGGCTTTGTAGATTTGGCAAGTCTATTTTATACTCCTTTTAATTCCAGGATCCTTCCACCCTAATTTATTAAACATATCACAATGGTGCATGTGAAATCCACACTTTAATACAAATCTTGCTAATTTGCGATATAGTTTATTTACTTTAGATAAAGAAGTTTTGTTTACTAGTCCATAAATATGATCTCCACAATCAATTATAGGGACGAGGAGTTGCTTTACTATAGTTTCTCTCATTTTATAGTCCAAACAATGCCTTGTGCGCCTAAAGACGCCCAGTCCTGTATTGGTCCTTACCACAGTTTCTCTTTATGTGAAAGTCAAAACCCAGGCTTTTATCAAACCATACGCCCAGGTACTTAGATTCAGCTACCTAAGCAAGAATCTCATCCTTAGTGGTTTTAATACAAATTTCATTACCATGTTTATGTGCTAATTTTGATCCGAATATCATTGTCTTGGATTTTTTACCATTTAATACCAGCCTGGAATTTGTAAACCATCTACAAAGTGCTAACAAATCATCCTGGAGGTTTTTTTCCATCTCTCTTTTAATCCTTTCCATTAGCCACAAGTTCCGTATCATTGGCATACAGTCATATATGGGTTTTCTCTATAATTTGAGAAACTGTATTTATGTAAATCAGAAATGATGTAGGTCCCAAGAGTGATCACTGAGGGACTCCCCTACCGTTTATAACTTTGTTTGAGATGGTGTTATCTATCTGAACTTGCTGTGATCTATTTTTTAAATATGATTCAAACCATTGGCAGGTTTCAGGAGCAGCCCCTGTATCCAGCACTCTTGCCCATAATCTTGTGGTCTACAGTATCAAATGCATTGCATAAATCCACAAACACTGTGTGATTTTGAGAAAGCCATTCGGCCTCAGTGCTCTAGTTGACCCAGTTGCAGAAATGCGTAGAACCTGGACCTTACAGAAAACGGGATTGTGCATTTTAGCTGGGCTATCCTAGGTAATTAAAGTGTAACAAAAAAAAGTAACCAATTGACCTTATTAGCGATGAGGAGGCCTTGTTATCAAATGGAATTTGTCTGACGTTATTCTTGCAAAGTTAGATATGTGGTGGAGGTGTTTTTCTCAGTCTTAAGACTTGTGTAAGGCTTGGTGTACTATATATAGCACTGTTTCATTTTAGCCCCTGTATGCCCACTTCCTTCCTCACTCCATGCTAATTTTTCAGCTGCAGGTGCCATGCCTTCCCATCATGCCAGCCACCCCCTGGTGGCAGATGGTCTTGGAAGGAGCCCAGTGGGTGAAGGCGGACTTAACTTGATAGAGGCCCCACATGTGATGGTATGGGAGCTGAATGTGGTCTGCCTGTGTGGCCTGCGTCAGTTCCCTGGTATACATAAAGGAGTAGCTCAGAGTGGGATCCACTGTTCATGACTCCACTCCACCCCATCCCTACACCTGTCTGTTAGAGGTTAGTGATGCATTGGTGGAGGCCCCAGACTCTTCCCAAAGGGGTCACATGTTCCCTGGGGATAGCAGTCAGCCTTCTGTTTATGCGGATTTACATCATGGACTCAGACTACAAAGCTGGGTCTCCTGAATTGCGAGTAGACATGCTCACCACTAGGTTCTCAGGCCAACATCTGTTCAACAAATCTAGTGCTTTTGGCTTTCAGGATTTTTTTTTTAGTCTTTGGTAACCGGGTAAGTGCCTGTTTTCAGGGGCGACCTGGGAGCACTGGGCGGTTAACTTGACTTGCTCAGAGTCACACAGTATGCAAGTGGAGGTTGTGAGAATCAAATCCAGATATGGCCTGCTGGATGTACCAAGCTCATTCACAGCTCATTACTCTAACCTCTAAGCTATACTGCCAGCCCTATTGAGAATTGAAGTTGCTTTATGGTGATACCTGTTTTAGGTTAGTCACTGTTTAAATAATGACTACTGTGATGGATGTAGTTCAGTTCAGTTTTATTGTTGCTTATAGGATTTCCTTATATTCAAAATAAAAGCAATATATTAAAATATTTCAGAAGATTGGACCTAACCAAGGGATGCTTTTATAAACCCCCTGAGCTTCGCTGTCTGTGTTTATGTAGCATCCAGTACCTTGGATGTGTGTGTATAACATTCTGGTTAAACATATCTACCCATGTATTTGTATCTAGATTTTTCTCTTTCTTAATGGCCTGTGTCTCCTCATTTGTTCAGTTATATGCAGATGACAGAGTACTATGGGTCCCATTTTCAGAGCCAGCCGACTGCACATGCAAACAGGTGCGCTGTGCAAAAATAGGGCCAGCCGTGTCTGGCACCTTATTCAAATAGATAACGCATCCATTCGCACTATCTGTTTGACTGTCGGGCCCTGGCAGTACCGCATACAGCAAGGGGTCACCATGTTTGGTGCAGTGCTACCAGAGGGGCTGAAGACCGCCCTCAGGGGTAAAGCATGGCACACACTGATAAGTGCCGTGGCCTCCATGGGCAGTATTCAGCCTAAACATGCAGATGAGCCCATTGGGCATGCATGGCGCTAAGGAGTCATTTGCATGCCCATTATGGGCTCATCTGCATGTGAGTGCCGTCAGAGTGCACTGTGCCAGTCCCCCCACCCAAAGCCCCGATCCCTGGAAGTACCTCATTGGTAGTGCAGTGTCTCTCCCCACCGCCAGTCCCCATTCACAAAGTTAACAAAACCATCATTAGTAGTGCAGTGTCCCACCCTGCCCTGATCCCTGTACACAAAGATAAAGGAAAACTCATTGGAAGTTCATTGTCCCTCCCTAGCCCCAATACCTGTCCCCAAAGAGATTACGTGCATCACTGGTGTTCCAGTGTCCCCACCCATTCCCCGATCGCCGCCCCCTTTCCATATAAGTAAATCCCTGGTGGTCTAGTGGTCCCTCCCCTGTCCACCGATCGCAGTCCCTTTTGTGAAACATCCCATTCCCTGGTGGTCTTGTGTTCGACGGACGGCGATCAGAAAATGGGGAAGGGGGAGGAACCACTGAACCACCAGGGAATGGAATGTTTGACAACGGGGACTGCGATTGGTGGGAGGGGAAGGGACTGCTGGACCACCAGTGATTTTCCTATATGGAACGGATGGTGGCAATCAGGGAATGGGGGGAGGCACTGGAACCCCAATGATGCATGTCATCTCTTTGGGAACAGGGATCGGGGCTGAGGAGGGACACTGCACTACCAATGATGCTTTTGTTAACTTTGTGTATGGGCATCGGGGACGGAGGGGGCACTGCACTACCAATGTATAATTCTTTGACTTGGGCAGGGGTCAGGGCAGGGGAGGGAATGCTGGAACACCAATGTACCCAGCCCTTGACAGTGCGTAGATAGGGTGCACCCCCTCTGCACAATGTTAAGGGCTTGGTTTCAGAAATGTTAAAGGGCACGGCTGCTGGTGGCCTTTTAGAACTATTGCAAACTTTCAGTATTGTGCTGCGCTGCATATGCATGCAGGAACCCTCATTTGCATAGGCGTTGCACAGTATTTCGCTTGATGGCGCTGTCGGGGGTGCGTCGCATATCTGTGCCCCTTGAATATGGGCACACCCCTGACAGCTGGCACTTTCCAGTTTCGTATGTCATAAACACGGTTTGAGCCATGCTAACCTTTTGAAAATGGGGCCCTGTATGCCTGTGGTCCATCTATCCCAAAGGTGGCTGCATAGCTATTAGAGGACAGTGCTGCATTGATGGAGGCCCCAGACTCTCCCCAAAGGCATCACATGTCCCCTGAGGGTAGCAATCCGCCTTCTGTCCATACCGATTTAGATCAGGGACTCAGGGTGTGAACGTGGGTCTCCCTGCATGGCGAGTAGACACGCTCACCACCGTGTCCTCAGGCCTGCGTCTGATGGATAAGCCTAGTGCTTTTGGCTTTCGTAATTGCAGTTGCATGACAGGGATACTTGTTTCAGTTTAGCCGTGTTCAGATGGTGATTATTGTGGTGGATATAGTTTAGTTTAGTTTTATTGTCACTTATATGATTACCATCTTAGTCAAGATTAATACAATATATTAAAATATTCCAAAAAAAATGGATATTATGGAACATGAAAAGCAAATAATAGATTAAATAATCAGTCGTAGACATACCATAAACCAAGCCAAATGAAACGCTTCACAAACAATATAACATTATCAGCAGGCAGAATGTAAATATCTCTGAGTGCCTTGTTTATACAAATTTGTATGGCCGTATTAATATTGTTCTGTGTTTGAACTGGTTTTGTTGTATTTTATACCCCAGGCTTGGCTGAATGTGGGCTTGTCCCCATCTGCTGCCCTTGTAAAACAAACAAGTAAATAGAGAATAACTTAGAAAACCTGTCTGGGTAGACCAGTATAGAGGGGCCTTTAAAAGAGAATCCAGTTAGTACTTGTTTATCTGCCTCTCACTTACCTGTCGCACTCATTTTCTGTCACTGTGGCTAACCTGCATTTTGCTGTGTTTGTCATCATATACACACTCTGATATCCGTCACAGAAAATAGGTTGTGTTTTTAAAAATGGTGGTGGATATAAGTAGAGCTAGCATTGGATGCTGTCGTAATAAGCATCTTGACCTTGCTAATGTTTATATGTAATAATCTATGGGGGTTGTGTATATCAGTGTATTACTACACTCTCGGGTTGTGATGACCTCACAAACCCAGAGTGCAAAATTCAGCTGTTTTGCCAGGAAAACATTTTTCACTCCCGCCATATTTTATGTGATGTAACTGGTTCTTAATACATGTTTTTATGTCTAGTTTCTGTGTCTCTTATGGTTATGGTGCATTCTTGAATTCTTTGGGTGAAATAACTGCAAAACGATACTGAGCAGTTCTGGCGTAAAAAGGACTTGAAAATAACTCTTATAACACACAAGAATTGTACATATTCACATGTTGTATTATAAATCATGTTGAAGTTTGTGTTTAAAACGTTTATTAAAGGAAAACACAGAAAAAGGAGCAGCTTTCCATAGCCACTACAAAAATGTCCGATTAGAGATCCAGACAGTAACAGAATTTTTTCAAGTACCTCTAAATGCTTTTTTAACGAGTTAAACCGTGACCAGCAACTTCTGGTTTCTATTGCTGGCAGCCGCCATCTCATAAGCAGCTGCATGCTTCCCTAGCTCACTTTATGCTAATAAGTCCTTATGACCAATGGCTGAGGTCAACAGGACATATTAACATAAAGTGAGCTAGGGAAATGCATGGCTGCTCGTGAGATGGTGGCAGCCAGGAACAGAAACTGGAAGTTGCGACTCACTGTTAACCTCATTTAAAAAGCATTTAGAGGTAATTAAAAAAATTCTGTTACTGTTTGAAAGCGGTAATCGGGTGTTTTTGTAGCGGCTGGGGAAAGCTGCGTCTTTTCCTGTGGTTTCCTTTAATAGAAGTATCTATTTCTTTTTAAAAATATAATTAATCTATGGATTCTCACTGAAATACTCTGAGCTCCTTCGTAGTTGGGATTTTCTGACATAATACCAAAATTTAATTCTTTTTACCTGCAGTTTGAAAAGCTATGGTGAAACCTCACTAGTTTCACTGCACAAACAAAGCAGTTGTTACGAAAGTAGAAAGTCTTTCACAAAAACATTAAAACACAGTTATTAAAATAGCCAGCCTATTTAATAGAAGTAAATACCTACTCTTTAAAGAGCTGCTGATCACTGAAAACTTTGAAAAACATATTTAGCTACAATTCAGCTTGCATTCCACCACCCCATTGTTTATTACTGAGGAAATTTGCACAAATACATGATCTTTATCGTTTAGCATTCATCTATCTTTATAGCTTACTTCCTAATTCAAGTCATAATCCTCTGTTGCGACATCACAGTGTTGCCATGGGAGTAACTGTGATATAATAATTGGTTAGTGATTATCAACTGTGGACAGAAGCTGTCAAATTCCGTTACACACGGATGTGTATAATTACCTGTGTACAATGGAGTTTTATTATACATGGCTATGTATAATCACCCGTGTATAATGGAGTTTGATTAAGCATCTTTTGCAAAAATTCTAAAATCACTCTTGTGCTAGTGCTGCTGACTCCTCACGCTGTCAACTTGATTGCGCTAACTTCACTGAAGCCACCAAGCAGGAATCTAACTTACGTGTGGCTGAAGAAAGACCCATTTCTCACAGAAACTATCTGTCCACCCCAAAAAATGGAAAATTCATCACCATTTCAGCAATCTAGTGACCTAGAAAGACAAATATTCATAGAGCAGCAAGAAAACAGAAACACTTGAAGAAAAAACGAGACCGTTAGGCTGTTCAACAAATACCTGTGCAATAAAAATATATATATATATATATCATTGGAACCAGTTATTATAAAATAATAAAATATGGGGAAGTGTGTTTCAGCTCAGATTTTATGCACACCCTTGGTGTACGATGATAAACCCCTCAAGCTTCGCTCTCGGGGTTTATGAGGCATCGCACACCTCGGCTGTGCATAAAATCCCCGTTACACACACACTTCCCCATGCATTATTCTGTATGTCACAATCCGTGCATTATGACCTCAGGTAGAGTGAAAGCAACAGGAATAGATGAACTCTTCAGGAACAAAGATCCTGTTTTCATGCAGACGACTTCAGTAAACAATGCTGGGGAGGAGGCATACAGAACTAATGTCAAATAACAAGCTGAACTGTGTCTAAATGTTTTTTGTTTTGTCAAATTTCTCTTGAAGGTGTTGGTTGCTCTTTAAAACGCAGATCTTATTTATCTGACACTGATTCATTTTAATAATGTATTTAAAAAATGTTCATAATCATTGCTCAGGCCTTGAATAGCTTTGTGTCATTTTACAATGGTCTTTTTATTCAGTACAACTGTTTAGTTATTTATGTATGGATTCCTGTATAATTCTTATGAAAAAACTTCTTTATGAAAAAAAAAAACAATTAAATATAGAACACAAGTCTGTAGTTGTAGTAAGGCATTCTGACGACATAAAGATCCCAGAGATGGATTACTTGTCATTTCACAGCTGTCACTTTTCAGTTTTATTTTTAATTTTTTTACAATAAATAGATCCCAAAAGCTTAACACTTAGTGAATGCATGTTTAATTAGAATTAATAAGATGTAAAACTGTGAGAAACTTTATAAACATTTTCAGAATCAGTAGGGTGTTCGTTTGTTTTTCTCCACCAGCTGAATGAATTTCAGTTTAATGATGTTGGATAATCATACTTCATAGTAGTGCTGTGAGAACTATGAACCCTGACTGTCTGATGTCAGGATAGGGGATTTTTACTTTTTAAGGTATAGTTCTTCCATTTATTATGATAGCTACATACGTATTAGAAGTAAAGTATAACACACAACAGAGTGACCAGTTGTGCTCAGATAAACAGACATGTCTGGTGCGTTGTGAAGCACGAGGCACCACCAAGTGCTTTCAGCCACCAGACGTGTTTGTGTATCAAGCACAATGGTACACTGTGAAGTGTGCTAGTCTTCTAATAAAGTATTTATAAAAATTAAAAAAAATGTCATCCAGCATGAAATTGGAGTTCTCCAGTTATGCTGTGATAACTGGACAGTCGCTTGGCACTCTTAGCCAGTGGGATAGCTAGGGTTTTTTGTGATAGTGTAGCACTCCGGACCCACACAAGTAGCATTGTGTTACATCCTGAAAATAGTGTACATTGTGCTATGTTACCACTGCACTACCTGTGTAACTGTAAGTGTTGTCCAACTGCCGTCGAGCATGAGTCTTCGTGCGGACATGATGACCAACCGTCTCTAATTCTGTCAGGTCAAGAATACATGAAAAGGGCGTTACTGTACATGTAAGTAAATCTGTTTACTTCACACAAAAAGTAACAAAAACTTAGCAAAGAGAAGATTAAGGGTGGGGTTGAGTCCCCCCATAAATGCAGTTTGGCTAGTTATGTGTTTCTGTGAAAATTCCCATTTCCAGGGCTGGATCTTAGTGTTTTTTTCTTTTTGGGGGGATGTGTTGTGATGTAGATTCCACTGAAATATATACCCACAATGTTTTTAATGGGGTTCTGCCCCCCCATACCCCTTCTTAGGGAGGGGAGACAGGAGAATAGCGAAGCGGTTGTAGCGGTAGCGGGTATTGAAGCGGTTGTAGTGGTAGCAGGTAAGGAGCAGGATCATAAGAGTGTCAACATCAAAACGCAGATGTTGACGTCAACATACCATATCTTTTTAGCGTAAATAAAACTGGGTCTGGAGTGCTACACTATCACTGGATTTTTTTCTTAACCTGTGTTATAAACTGTATTATCACTCAGCAGCAGCTCCCTGCAGCGCTTAGCAGAATTCCTTGAGAAAACGATTGCAACCATCAACCCGTAGCCAAGTTTTCCAAACATTTTAATTGATGAAATTGGGCAGTTCTGATGAATGGGCAGAGCAGGAGGGAAGGATAACAAATAGAAGAGGAGTGTGATTTCTGTCAAGTGCAGGGAGGAGTGAGACATCTTGACTGTGTTTTAGTCTTGCATACAGTCATGCAGCATGTGGAAGAGGTGAGTGTAGAACCTTAGTGAGAATGCGGTTGTACACAGAAGCGGGCTCATTTCCTGCATATGTTGCAAAGACCTGGCAGTTAAAGATTTCAGTGGAAAGGAAGCTGGACGGGAGCCGCCTGATGGCCTGAAGACAGTTCCCTGTGCTTCTGCGCAGGCAACACGATCTCGGAAGCCTGGGATCGGGCAGCCAAGCTGGGAGGCAGCACTGCCAATGGTAGCATGTCCCAGCTGAGGGAGGGAGGTGGCCTGCTCCGGTACTGCAGCGCCTCCTGCTGGTGCGCCAGGGAGCTTTCTGACCAAGCTAGGAGGACACTGCATGTAGTCAAGGCAGGACCCCCGTTGAACTTGCGTGCTGCTCTGTGTTGTGGAGAAGAAATTCGGAGGAAACAACGCTGGTTGTGCAGGATGATGGCCAGACCCTTGCAGACCCCACGTCACTTACTGGATACACTCCTCCACTGGATCCAGACATCCGGAGAGGTATATCCCTGAAGGCCCTGTCATGTGGGGCAAGCCATGATGGCTGGAGGCTGGGGTTAGTGCCTAGGGAAAGTGGTTAATGGGGCTTGGGGGGGAGGGTTGGCCAGATAGGGGCAAGTCCAGTGTGAATGAGGATAAATACTGGGGAAAAAAAAAGAATGGAAGCCAGGTGCTTTTGAAGTATCTGCCACCAATAAAACAGCAGTAACCTCCATTAGGAAACTGGGTCATGTGGGACTCGAACCATTGCCCGTCATTTGATGGCGCTGATCAGATCATCCCCATGCTGCACAAAGCCGGATCACGAGTGGTCACCTCCCAGGTGCTCAGTGAGTTGCTTACATATGCCGTCATGATTTTGTTTCGATGTCTGCATTTGTATAACATGCTCCTGTTATATGTATTATGTTTCTGACCTCTACCACAGTCTGAGTGCTTGTATGAGGGCACCTAATGCCGGGTCGCCCCTGAAAAAGGGATCTCTGGTCTCAGTGGGCTTACCCGGTTACCAAAATCTAAATAAGTAAATAACAGGAAGGTGAGAGCAACAACCCGACTAGACATTAGGTCCCAGAGTAGGAAAAGGTAAAACAGGATGGAGCAGTTTTTTTTCTGCCAGCATTTTCTATGTTTCTAACGAACCTGAACTTCAGCAGCAGTTCTCACTTGCACGGAACCCTTCAGTGATGCTATACATGTTTTTTAGGCTCAGCATTGCTTGCTCTTCAGGCAGAAAATTGACCTTAAAATGCTGTGGATGACTTAAGGGAATCACACAGCTTGGGTTCCCCCTATCTCAACAAGCTGCTTCAGCTCTGTGCTCCATGTCAAACTCTGAACTTGATGGATTTTGGCTTCCTGCTCATTCCACGTCTGGATGTGTATCCTTCAGTGGTGAGCTATTGTCTCCTATGTTCCAAGAGTGCATCACTCACTTGTGGCTGACATTAAGATGCTACGTAGTGGTTGGTGTTAAGATGTTTCTTTCTCATCAGGGTTTCGGAATGAATACATAACACGCTGTTAACCCCCTGTCTGCTAGACTAGTAGGATCCCGCAAACCACGTTTATCTGAATGGTAGAGAGACAAATTAGCTCTGGCCCAACCATTGACCCCATTACTTCATATGGAGGAAGCAAACTAGTTTGGGCTAGTATTGTAACAACTGGTTTTATGTCTCCTTTCTGTTGGGACCTCATTAACCACACCAACTTATTTTTAAAGTGCAAGTAATCTTGAAGAGCACCTTCCCCCGTATACCCAAGGCAAGGCTACATGAAGCCTTACCTCGGCCAGAGTTCATCCATAGAAAAAGTTTTAATTTTTAGAGGCATAGTTTATGTAAGGGAAGGGATTGTATTTTTGCTCAGTGGAGCTGAGCCACCAGTCCCTTCCACTTCCTTGTCTGGAGCGCCATCCTTGCGCTAGCATGTTTTGTGATGTAATTATATGGAGAGCCTAGGGCTGACTTTTATGTTTTTTTGTTTTTTTTTAATAGTTCAGCATTGCAATTTGGATAAATCAAGGCCACTCCCCAACTAACAGGGCTCTTGTATGTTAAGCATTGGCCTTGACTTATCCAAATCGGAACCCTGAACTAGTAAAAACACATGTAAAAGTCAGCCCCTGTAGTGATCTATGGAGTACGTCCCCATGCTCTCCATGTAATACATCATAATAGGTGCTAGCGTGGGGATGCGCCCCAGACAAGGAAGTGGAAGGGATTGGATGCTCGGCTCCACGGAGCCAAAATACGATCCCTTCCCTTACATAAACCATGCCTGTGAAAAATTATACTTTTTGTATGGACGAAGTCTGGCCGAGGTAAGGCTTCTTGCCCTGATATTAAGGACTTTTGGTTAAAATCCCAGGAAAGATGCTCTTTAAAGGGACACTGTCAACCCCCTTAGGTCTCAAAGTGTTCCTAGTTTAAAAAACACATTTTATGATTGCCAACATTCTGTAAAGATTGCTGATGTAGCTGGTAGTTTGATTCTGATTCTTATTTTCTTAAAACAGTGAAAAACAGACTGCCCACCATACTGGTGTTACCACACAAACACAGGCGTGTGTACATTCCCTGGTCAGCTCCAGCTACATTTTCTCTGGACTTGGGAACAGCCACAACACAGTCTAGCCCCTCATGATGCAGTGGGAGTTTAGAAGGCTACTGCCTCATGAGTGACTGCACTGTTTGGGTGTGTTTCTAATGTGCAGGAAGCATGCAGTAGGAACAGATCCAGGATTGTAAACAAAACAAGGCTGTTTATAAATACACATTACCATGCCTTTCAGTTCTACTAAACAAGGAGACAGACAAAGCAAACAGCAACATCAGTGAATTTTAGAGAAGGTAAGCAACCATAAAATGTAGGTTTTTAACTAGAAATAATATGATGAAAAACAGGTTGACAGTGTCCCTTTAATAAAACTGTAATAATTGTGCTGGTCCGCAAAAAAGTGCCGCCTAAAGTGTGCTGTAATGGCTGTCCAGTGCAGCATCTGGACCAGTATGAAATGGCAAAACTTGTTTTTACTTGCAAAAGAAACAAAACTTTCCTCAGACAGAATAATTTGCCTTTAGAAACATTATCGTAAACAAGTAAGTAAAAAGACATCTTTAAATAAACAGGCAGAAATACTGTATGACAAGAAATATTCACTGTCTTCTTATTTTCACTATTTTCGCTGGTTCCATACTAGCCTAAAAATAAAAAGACAGTGAATATTAGGTGAATCACTATACAATAGCAGCACCAGTGTTCTACCAATGAAAATAAAAATGACGTGAACATGTTGGGGTGTGCTCAGAGCGCTAAATATAAAGGGCATGAATTTAAACTGTTGTACAGTATTTCCATGTGAAAAAAAATGAGGCTCACCGAGGAAAGTCTCACCTGCTTACTTACTTGTTGGCGAACATTTTCTGAGCATGATTTTAGTTTCAGCTGAATTCTGTTTATAGAGCAGGTATCTCTTTAGAAGGAGTTAAGGTACGGTTTATCTGGCACTAGTGCAGAAGAAGAGACTAGTAGTGCGGGAGCGAACTTACATTAGATGGAACAGTAGTACTGGTGATGATGAGGCAACCTTCAGAGCATAGGTTTGCAAGATCTGAGCTAACCTACCAGCCCCATGGAACACGTCAGAGCAGTAGATAGGAACCAAAGTGGTGAGGTGCCTCAAAAAGGATGCACGGGATGACCCAGAAAACAGCGTAGATGTTGTGTTGCAGTCAGTTGGGGGTAGAAGTCCTGGGCTGGATTGCCAACAGATTGGACACAGGGTTTGCGGTAGTTGTTCTGTCGCGGCTGTGCCACGGCAAATGTGCCATGTCTGCGGGCTATCTTTGAATGTTTTGACACGTCTGCAACACTTCACACACACTCTGTGGCAAAATAAATGATGCACGTGTCTTGGTTGATGCGCATTGTGTGGCATTTGCAACATGAAGTTGGACCACGTTTTCCATGGTCTAACGCTGTTGTCGCCAAAACGGCAAGTGCAGCCAAAGCGTGCTGCAGCTTTCTGAAAATCCAGCCTGCTGTGTTTTTGTCTTCCTGCCTTGATTACTGCAGGTCTTTACTAGGAGGTTTTATTAAGCTTTCACCTTAGAAGAGTTTGACTGCAAAGAAGTTTAAATTATAAATAAAAGTCATTTTTTGTGTGTGGATTGGAGGGGGAAGTTACTCATTGAGGGAACCATGTGGCTTGGTGGATCATGAGGCTTGCAGCAGTTGTTGGGTCATCTTGGCTCGCAGCTGCATCACAAAACCAGTAAGTGCAACCCAGTCAGGCCTGCAGTGTCGTTTAAAACGATAAGTGTGCAGACTGTGTTACCTCTTGCTTTCAGAGGTGGGTGGGCCCTGCTGTTCAGTATCAGGATTTACAATTCTGTTTTGTTGAACAATCATGTGACTTTGCTGGGATTTGAACCCCTGACCCCCTGAATTCTGTCCACGTGGTTCTTACAAGTTGAGTTGCAGTTACAAGTACAACTAACTTCTTTGTTCTGTGATAAACAAAGTAGTTTGTATAGAAACCTAAACAGTACAAAAGTCTCCCATGTCACAACATAAAAATGAAGCAATTTTATATATTCTTTTTCCCCTTGGCCTGGCGCTCTCCCGTTGCCCCTCATGCCTTACTGACACCAGGAGAGACCTGATATTTGTATTTTTCTCCCCTTTTACTCCTGGGGCTCCTGTATGCGGTCGTGCATGCGCATTTAGGCGCAGATATGTCCCACGGCTCTGGTAACAGCCCCATCCTCCCTCCCGGCCTGGCATCTAGGTCCCCCCTGGCCTGGCACTGTCATCTAGCTTCCACCGGGTGGCAGGCAAGAGTTGGGGAAACCTCACATCCCTTTCCGGAGAAGAGAGTTGCCTGGTGGCTTCTCAATCCTGACCTCTTACCCTCTCCCCCAACCTACCCCATGCGGCCCGAGCTTGCTGCTGAACCCGGGTCGCTGGTGTGGCGCGAGGTGTGTTGTCCAGCGCCTCAACCCTCTGCGCCACCGGGCTGGCCTACAATTGCTTACTTGTTGGCAAAATTGTTCGGAATGCAAGTGATTTTAGTTTCAGCCAAATTCTGTTTGGGAGAAAGCAATTGAGTTAATTAGTACTGTTTTCTTGGACAGAAATTGCTGGCTGCACATTTCTGTGAATGAGCCCAAATGTTTTGTTAAGAAACTGGCTTTGAATGTTCCTCTGTATTTTTGAACTTCATTATTCAGTGTAAAGCTGGTTGCATATTTACAGTCATAACCAAGTCTGATGACATGTTTGGGGTTTGCACAGACTGTACAAAGTCCAGCTAAGTCGTTGAAACCCCAGAGGTTTCTCCATGCATAACTATTCAAGTGCATAGATTTACATGCAAGTAAGACTTGAACCATAAAACCCAGCCTTACTTCCTTGACTGTACTTAACCTATGTATCTCAAGTCCTGTTTCTGTACACTATTATATTTAAATTCTAAGATTGGGAAGCAGTTCATCCAGAACAGTATTTTAAATAGCCTGTTCCCATTCAGTGGCAGCCAGCTGGATACACAGATTTTATTTGCGGACTACTACTTTTTAGCTGCCCATTTTGTAGTTTAGTTGTGATTTTTTTTTTTTGACTGTTTGTGAAAGGATCCAGTTTGACAACACAGGAGACAAAGACCTCTGTTTATCCACATGACCAGTACAATGTAAATAGTCACTGATGGTGCACGCCTCCCACAAGGTGCCACCTCCAGTGAGTGAGAGGGTAGTGCAAACTTTATGCTCATTGGTCTTTTTTAAGAGGGTTTTTTTTTCCTCCCCACCCCCTGCCATCACCTGAGTATGTACCCTGTTGACCAGAGATATATGCAGTGCAAGCAGTGTCACTGTCATTCGGACGACAGGGGACTTTTTTCCTACGTTTTCAGCCCTTGCTGCCTCCCTCCTCCCCCTGGCATGAGCCATGCCCATCAGCCTCGATGTTGCTACATGCCCTGCAGAAGGAGCAAGCTCCCCGGCCCACCCCGCAGGGGTTACTGCATGCTGGAACTCACCACAAGCCCTCCCCATCGAGGCACTCTGCCCTCTGACAGCTGCCTGCAGCCTGGCCTGCCTCCCGATGTGGCGACCAGAGTCCGCTGCCAAACTCCAGTAATCTGCATGGTAGCATGAGGTGTTGCCTCTGCGCCATCAAGGCAGCCTTCTGTAGAGGTGTTGCTCCCCTGTGGACACTTACTTCTTGCCTTCAGCATGTGACTGGTGGTCACCCAGCTGAACTGAGGGGCGATCCAGGGAGGACCATCCTCCTTCCAGCCCAGCTGTTGATCTGGTTTGTTGGTGGCGGTGGTGCATGGTGTGGGGCCTGAGTGTATTGGCAGCCTTCACCCTGACGGTGGCCAGGATTTTTCTCCCAGAGTCCTTCCTCCTTTGGCATGGGTGTAGCCTGTTTCAGCCTCGTGCACACACAGCATGCCCCCACAGAAGCATAGAGCTCCCAGGCCTGACTGCACGAGTCGCCTGGCACCAGAACTGGCTGCAAGACCTTCCGCCGGTTGAGGCACAGTGCCAAGCAGCGGCAGCCCCAGGCCAGCCTGCCTCTGTGGCTTCCCGCGTTCACTCCCAAACCTGGATGACGTGCTGCTGTTGCGCCATATGAGTGGCTAGTGCCCATTTCGGTCTTTGACATTTCCTGTGAGACTGCTTACACCAGTGCCAGTTGGTGGCGACTGTAGTGGTACAGTTTTTTGTGTGATGCCAACAACCATCCACTTATAGCTAGACTTTGAACACTTCAGCTCATTACAGATGGGCCAGCAAACATTCCTCTGTTGACAACTGAATTGAAAGTCAGAAGCAAGAAGGATTGTTGCAGCTAATTTCTTAGTCCAACTACTTGGCTGTGGATCTATAGTGTATAGTGCTGCCCCTGAATATGTACTGGAATGGGTAACTGTGATAGATAGACAGACAGACAGACAGAATAAATGATAGGCAACTGAACTGTGGTAGACAAGAAAAATATATTATTGAGGGGAGCTCTTGTAATGGTATATTTCATGTATATACTACAGTTTTCTATTTCTTACAGGGCAATGAAGGATACCTGGAGACCAGTTAGGGTCTGCAGAGGTACAGTAGGCAGGGAACCTATGGGCAGCGTGGGTGGGCCCAGCAGTCCTTTTCTGCCAATGTTTGTCGATGCTTCTATGTTTCGTATTTTATACAATACATTTGTATGCTTACTGTTCGTTTTGATCGCAGTTGCCTATGCAGGGAATGACTGCTAACTGCTTCTACAGGGAAAATGTCCCATCCATGTAATATAATAGGATACACAGATTTGCATTACAAGCTGCTCTGAGAGTGCTCCATATAATATACAAGGGATATGCAGGGGGGACCTGCGTGATACTTGATTTATTTACACGAGTGGTGTTTGACCTTGGGCAACCTTAGGAGTGACGCAAGCTACGAGTGAGGTATCCACGGGCAAACAGCATGAGTGTAAATAAATATTGCATCGCACACAGTCCCCCCTGCATATTTCATTTGTGCAATAGGAGAGGGTCTTGGGTGACAGTTTAATTTCTTTTTCTTGGTAGTTTAATTTGTTTTTGTTTGCCAAATTTTAGGGTTTCTTTTGTGAAATAGTTGCTTTGTGCTTCTAATCTGTGCTGGTTGCTGTGGCATTGTTAAGGACATGTGGCGTCCCTCTGGATTGGTGGAGTGACCGAGTTTTTTTAAAAATTGCCGAAACATGGCGGACCCACGTAGCGAATGCAACCAGTAGAGTGGAGCTTCAGTAGGTGTTTTACTTCTTCATAAATTGTTCTGGCAGACAGCGCTTCAGTTTGTGTCATGGAAGTACTAGAGCCCTGAGTAGCGAGGTCACAAACAGACTGAGCAATGCGAGTGCACCGGCTGCAGGGAGCTAAGAAAAATCAGATGATTTTCTGCCCTTTTGGAAAAAAGGTAGTCGTTTTGTGGTTGGGGTTGCAGTGGGTCTGGAGCAGCACAGAGAGTGAACGAAATGCCGTTTAGTTGCTGTCTGGACTGATACCGAATGAAGCTCATTAATTGTTTAGCTCATCAGTATTACACATGGCAGCCCTGTTAATGGGAGCAGTTGGGTGGGGGGGACAGCACCTCGAACAATGTTGAACAAAGTAAAGTAGTAACTGAGTTTGCTTGTAGTTTTTTTTTTTAAGTTACTGTTTGGTTTAGGAGTGCTTTGTTTCTTCAAATGAACTGTTGTACATCTAAGAGGAAAGTGAACGTTTTAGAAGTAGCGCTGCCCGAACGTGGCAGGAGAAGACGAACACTGTTGATATCAGAAAAAAAAAAACTGTAGTTCTGTTGTGCCAGATGGAAAGTAGCGCTGCCAGTCGTCCGGGGTGGGGAGGGGATAACGGGTCTACTATAGCATAAATGGCAATGACGTGTCTACTATGTGTATAAATGTGAGATTCCACAGTGGACACATCATCAGCCATTTATCACATGATAGCAGCATTTATCAGTGTAGAGTTATCTCCACCTCTATTGCATAAAATCGGATATACAGGCTTGTATTACAGACTGCTCAGCTAGTGCTCCATTGCCTATTACATGGGAAGTGTTTTTTACCTGAAAACTGACACAGGTATCTCTGAGTCTATTTATACTTGGTGTCTTAAGAAAAAAAAAAATCTAAGTCTGTTGTGATTTTGTTTATAGTTCGCAGGGGATGAAATTAAGTTTTGCAACCACAAGCCATCAGGGCTAGTGACTGGGAAAATGCACTAGCCACACAGACTTTTCCACTGGCCCGGCTGGTGTGCTTATTGAAATGTTACCTTCTCCAGAACAAGCCCACAGAGCTAGTTAAAGGAGACTGTCACTTGCCCGATAGAAGATGTACCAGCATTTGGCTAGCGGGGTGGTGCCAGTTTAGACCCCTCTGTAGTTGCCTATACAGAACAAAAGTATCAGCCATGATTTTTAATGTTTTTCAGACACATGAATTGTAGACCTCACAGGGACAAATACCGCCTGTGTATCACGTCCCAAATTTGTGCAGTGATTCATCTGAACTCTTAGATTCTGAGTTTGTTTTTACCTGTAAGTAACATGTACAGAAATAGGTCATTGCCCTTGTTACTAGATTCCTTGTACACTGTGTGTATTTATGTCATAATGTCAATCTGTTTGATTCTCTCTCCCTGTATGCAGCCTCTTTCCTGGCCAGCCTGGATCTCTCATGAAAACAGACTTTGACCATGAGCACTTAACCTGGTTAACAAACAAAACAAATAAATAAACTGCTTTCAGCCACTGGGCCTGGGCCAGACTCTGACCTGTGACCTAGCAGTAAAAGGTTACATAACTCTCTGGCAGTCCACCGACACCCCCCACTGCATGGGCTTTCTGATGACTACTGCTTCACATTCGGTGTGGATGTCGTTCATGGATGAGAAGAAAGTCGTGTGGTGCAAATAAAACACCTGTATGGCCCTTCTCTCGAAGCAGTGCTGTCAGTGTAAAACTGCTCATCTGAGTGGTTCTAACTCGCTTCAGTTGCATTAGCGTAAAATGCTCAGTATTCTCGTGAAGCTTCACTTTTCCACTTTGGGAACACGTCAGTGCTAATTTGCTCTGCTTATCTGTTCTCAACAGGTAGCAGGCACACTAGCTTCTAATGGTGTCAAAAGAAATTCTGAAAACCCCGTTTTCAGTTGGCAAAAGGCTTTGGTCATGTCCCTTCATTAATCATAAATAAAGCTATTGTCACTCAGTAAAGCACGTGTGGAGAACAGCGTGTGTATCTGAGTCAGAGAGATTTCCATGGCTGAAGTTCTGGTATTAACTGGCATTGTTTAATGTTTACTTAGAAAGGCCCATGCAGAGACCAAGGCTGTGACAAGCACATGATGCCAGGCTCAGGACGGATTTAGAGTCAGGTACTCTAACCGTATTAAAGAGCTAGTAGAGCCAGAAACAGCAGGCAAAAAATGTTTTTAGTTTTCACAAGAAATCCGTTGTTCCTTTTTTATTTCTGAAATATTTTTCTTTTTTCATTTGCTTGTTGGATGGTTTTATACCTGATAGTTTAAGTGTGATCCAAACAAACCGACAAGAGAAAGAAGTAATTGCATTAGCTGGGGTTTGAACCCAGGCCACCTAGAATACTAATCTGTTTGCACGGGCAACTGGAAATTTGGGACTCCCAGAAGCACCTTACTGTTTCTCTAATGCACAACTTGGGGTACACAGATAATTTTACATTTTTTTTATATTCACAGTGGTGCTGTTTGCATATATATGGTCTGTTTGGGTTCCATCTGTATGCATGCCACAGTTTTAAGAGTGATGTAAAGAGCAGTACTTTACCCAGAGATGGACAGATCCAGTTCTATTGAATTGAATTTTATTTTATTTTATATTTCAACAGGCTAGGACCAGTAGGTGCATGTCTGTTTACAGGGTTGTCCTGCATGTCAAGTACAAGTTAATAACAGTTAAAATACATAATCATAAACTACAGTTATGAATTAAGCCAAATAAAGTCCTACTCTATATGAGGTACAGTCACATACTGTATAAGAGGAGTCCGTACACAAACTGCTGTTTCTCATCAGCGTTGTGACCACACGTACTGTGACATCACAAGTGACCAGTCATGCAGCAGGTGATTGGCTTTTCTTGGTCAGTTGTGATGTCACAGACAGTGAAATCATAGGCTGAACAATGTATAGAACTAGCTGTGTCATCCTCCTTGTAGAGTAGTGCTCTACACATTACACCAGGTATTGTCAGGCAGACATTCGGCTTCTGATAATAGAAGTGATAGTTCACTACTTTTGAAAGTTAATAGTAGTGTCAGGCAGGACACTGGCACGTTAATGAAAAATTGAGTTCCTAACTGAACTGAATTCTGACAGTCAGTGTTTTAAGTACATGACTAGAAAATGGCCTCTGGTTCGGAAACTGAGACATGATCTACTTCTCGGATTATTCTTGGCGGATTGATAGGATGGCCCAGTGATGCAGCAGTGTCATGTGACACTACTTCCGGGGAGACCAGAATCCCAAACTGAGACAGCCTGGGAGACGAGCACATCATAGAGCTGAGGCACTCGGCCCCAGGAGGGAGGGGAGCGGGCTATCCGCCATTCGCCAGCTGACTGAGGAGCGGAATTTGCGTTGGCTGTGAAAGAAGCCTCGTGTCTGCCCACCTGCCATGGGGAAGAGTTCAGCCATGGAGACCCTGATCCAGGTGGTAGACAGGGCGGAACCCAGAGAGGGGGGATTGGGAAAATAAAAATAAATAAAAAAAAAAAAAAAAAAACACTTGACTAATTACAGTCTAGCACCACAGCTGTAACTTCTCAAAATCTTTATTAGTTAGTTCGCCATATTTAGATTTTTTTTTTATGCATTTTGACCTAAAGATATTTTCTCCTTTAGCTTTGCTGAACCCTCTCTTGAAAAGGGTCTCTGCCATTCTGTGCCTGTAGCAAATTATTTCATTTATTTCAAATGTTTTACCAGGGAAGACATACAGAAGTGGTAACAGCTCATTTCCAGATGCATCCTGGAGGGAGGGGACGAGAGGAGGAGAGAACAGATGCAAAAATAAAAGACAGGGCCTCAAGTCTGTAATTATCTTTCCACTCTCAGGTACAGTAAGTCTTATTAAAAGCACTGGCATTACCCAGGTGGAATGCAGTGCACTCCCATGTGGATGACCTGGGTACACTGTGTAAACCCTCCCACCCACCTTGACTTGCAGAGCTGCAGAAACGCTGCAGAGGTAGTGCTCTCAGCTTCCAGGGAGGAGGGGAGACCTGGCCCACTGCAGAAGCACCTCCTGTGGCCAGTAAGGCAGTCTTGGTGTCATGCAGAACATATTATTATCTCTGCCCTATGGGCCAGATGTTCAGAAGAAACCATTACCCAAATGCATTGGGTTGGGTGGTGAGAGAGAGGAATCGAGGGATAAAACACTGCCACCTCACAGCATCCATGATGGCTTGCCCCCCCTGCTCCACGTCACTGTTCCAGATCCCACCAACATTTCCTCTTCACAGCCCAACATATCAAGGGGATGTATGCTCTTGTTTGGTGCACCAACTGCTGGAGTCCCATCATGAGATGGCAAGCTTGCAAGGCTTCAGACAGGACTCCTGGAGTCTGGCATGGAAGGATTAGTTGGGGGGGGTGGGGAGATCGGTCACTGAGTACAGAGGAGACGGGAAGACCTGATAGGGCAATAGGTTGGTGGGTCAAAGTATAGAAACATATGAAAGTGGGGGGTGGAGCCAGCCAGCAGCCAAAGCAGTCACATGTTTTTGAGCTCCTCATAAATCTTCACTTTTGCCTACAAATTCCACTGCTATCTTCGAGTTAAACTTCACCAACTTACTTTATTATCAGTGGTTGGCAGCAGCAGAAGAAAGATGGCACCAAAGAAGGATAAGGAAAAGGCTTCAGGCTCGCAGAGTGAGACAGTGGAGGATTTTTTGCTCGCTAGGCCAAATGCAGATCTGTTACCACCTCTGAAAGATCCTGCGATAGAGCGTATCTTACAGAAAATAGAAGAGAAGGTAACAGAGACTAACAACTCCATAGCAGCAGTGGACTAGTGGATATAGAAACTGGAAGCAGGCTCAGCAGAGCGGGAATCGGCAGTAAGAGATTTGGTAGCTCAGCAAGCACAGTGTGCAGCACTTCAGACTAAAGATTCTAAGTATTTAACTAACAATAGAGAAACTTTAGAAAATCAGCTTCATTCCACTAATGTGTGAGTGGTAGGTCTTCTGCCTGAGATTTCACGGAGTGAGTTGCAGCCTCAGTGTACTTCCTTTCTGCAGGACACTTTGGGCATGGGACCTGGGCAGATCCACATTAAAAACCTCGTGGAACCAAAAATAGCAAACAGGGAAATGCTAGAAATTTTAAGTAGTAGTAGTCAGTTGTAAGTTTTTATTTCTGAAGTATTTTTCTTTTTCCTTTTGTCCATTAAAAACTTTTCAATGCGACAGTATTATGCTTGATGTGTGGACTACCACTTTGCCTTTTAGCTGACATATTCAGTTCTATTCCCCTCAGTACATCAGCAGCAGCACTGTGACCTTACTGACTGTGACATCACAGGTGATGTCACAGACAGTAAGGTCAAACTGCTGATGACGTAGTGGGAGGAAAAGAACTAGATATGTCAGCTGCCAGGCAGAGTGCATTTACACTCATCACACTTACTAACATCACGTGTGGGGGACAGAACCCACAACTTTCTGATCTTCTGGCACTAGAGGTGAGCATGCTACCTACTAAACCACTCACAGTACTGCAGTACAGTTTAAGCCTCTTAATAGGGACAGCTGGGTGCACCCCAGTTCGTCCCTGTTAAGCGTCTGTCCCTTTTCACAGAAGCCTGTTAGTTTCACTGACAGAAACACTAGTTCGCTTTAAGTTTATTTGTACTTTATTTTAACAGAAATAGTTTATTTAAAACAAACTTTTGGGCAGTTAATACAGTATACTAGTATTTCATTTAATCATTTTAGCTCAGTTCACCTTCAGTTTTGAGTTACAGCCTGCTGGCTTTTTGTAATGCCAAACTGTCTGTGGACTGTAGCAAGGGATGTATTAGGGCTTGAAAGCATCTCTGTGACTTTGAGTTGTTCTGTTAAAGACATGACTTTTGGAATGTCGGGTGTGGATTGGAAGCCACTATATATTCCATGTGAGTGAAGTGGGGTGTGTTACTCTGTCTTTACATTAGTGATGCACGATATCCAACCCGGAGATCCGATCCGGTCGGATATCAGGCTTTTTCCCCATATCCGACCCGATCGGATAATGGTGTTAAATCAGGTTGGGTCAGGTGGAAGTCGGCATCAATTCCCTTCTGACTCAGCAGCAAAAAGTTACAGTGTAAACACTGTCGTCACACTAAATTTCATGGTTGTTGAAGCGGCATGCTGTAGATCACAGCTGTCGGCTTATTCCTGAAAGCACGGTCTGTTGTCACATTTGTTGATACAACTGGAGAGTCAGGTACAGTGTCTGAGTTGTAATCTCTGTAAATGGCATTCAGGTGGTGATAGTAATCATTTTCTCGGGACTGGGCAAAATTTCTTAACAACTACTCCATCACGGGTTCGCCTACATACAGTTTCCCGGTGAGTAGAGGATGAGGAGCGCCGGGATGCAGGATGTGTGCCAGTTTCTGTTTAAAGAACTCGGCTGCCACCTGCTTCTGCTGTAAGTGAACTGTGTTTCAGCTAGAAATTGCGTTCAGTAATTTAGTACTTTGAAGGAGCTAGGTGGACACTTTTAGTTTTCTTTTGTGGGAAGTTGCTGTGAAACGCTAAAAGAGAACTAACGTTCTTTTAAAAAAAGGCAAGTCTGATTTCCTAGAAAGGAGCTAATGTACAACTACTTACATGTTTCTGCATAACTTCTTGCATAGGGTTTAAAAAGACTAAATATGCCAGAGCTGTCTTTTAGTTTCACTCGGACACACACCACCTCGATCTCTGTGGCACTCTCACAACAAAAGGATTTCACAAAATGGGGGGATTGGTAAAAGTGCTTGCGGCAAGAAAATCCTTTATATTGTTTATGGGCTGTTTCATCATAGGTTTGACCTAACTACTATCTGACCCGATGTTGAACCGATCCGGTCGGATAGTAGATGCAGGATATTCGGATCCGATATCCAGTCTAAAAGTGATATCCGTGCATCTCTACTTTAAATAGTCACTAACTGGCCCTTATCACACACCTGACCAGGTATAAACTGCCCCCAAAAGTAAGGGCCCTGTTAACAGAACAAATGAACATTGGAGTGAACGGGTGGGAATTGGTTCCTGGGGAAATGCCCCCATTAACTGAACACCCTCATAAACAGGGCCCCTAATAAGTTGATTATACTGTACATATTTTCTTAAATTTTAAAAATAACAGCAGAATTAGGTACTATCTTAAAAGTAAATATTAGCTTCTAAATTTTTCGCTATTCTTACATACTGTGGATATTAAATACTTGCTTCCCATGCTCCACAAATCATCTTTTATGCTGGATGTTATTCTCAAACCACTACTCCCCAAATAAAAGTAGAGGATATTTCGACTGGGAAGATAATGTGCAGACGTAATGGCATCATGAAGGTAGAGGACAAGATAGAATGATTGAAAATCAATATTCTAAAAGGACTTCAAAGCCTGAGCTAAGGTCTTGGATTTCGTTTGCTCTAGGAAAAAAAATCATTATTCCTTTGTAATGGGAAAACGGCACTAGGAAGTAGCATAGTTGCATTCAAAGTATGGCATCTGTAGGCATTTTATTTTCATATCTGTTCAGTCACTCAGAAATAAGATTTCTGTGAGTCTCACATCTTTTAAAGTAAATTAAGAAAACAGATTTCAAATAATGAATTACGCCATGCACTTCAACATCCAGTCCACGTTAATGAATGAGTAATCTTAATGTGTCTTTCTTTTTAAGACTGCCGATGTGAACACGTAGCATGCAGTGTAGTGGTTTTACAGTGCATATAAAATGACCATATAAGCAATAAGTCCTCACAAGGTGTGGGGTATTGGTGGATACCCGCATGCTTAGGGGTGTGATGAGGCGTAATGACATAGATGGAAGGCCTTACAGCCTCTAGAAGAGCAGGTATGTAATCACCAATAATGTGCACTCTGAAGGGTCTCATTCCACTTAGAAAATAGGTTGGACAGTTTTTTTTTTTGTAATCTGTAAAAGATAAAAAAAGACACGTATGTAATAAAATATTGCTTAGAAAATGTCAGCTAGTCTCTCCATAGATGGTTTTACCTGTCATTCATCTACCTTTCTACACATTAAAGTTTGATTGTTTACCATGGAATTTGAGAATTCAATGTTCTGCAGTATTCCCCTAGTAGAATGCTGACCTCCCCCAACACACACACAAACGCACATGGAATCTTAACATTGAATGCATGAATTCAGATTATAGAAAGGGTCTCAGAAATGCTGAAATTTGAGCCAGCCCACTGGTGCAGTGGTTGGGTTTCAGCCTCTGCCAACATCCCAGTTCAGGAACGACTTCAGAGTTGGTAGGCCTGCGGGAGGATTGAGCACCCTGGGGCTTGCCTCCGGGAGGAGGGGGTTGTGGATCCGGCGCATAGAGTGACCGCTGGCGGAGGCCATGGGTGCCACAAGCATCCAGCACCTTAGTGTCCTGGAGGAGGGCTAGGCAGCGGCATTTACGCCATTCTGTCACTGCTAACCCCACCTACACACAGTCAAGAAAAACAACCTTGCTGAGCAGATTGCTGCCCACTCTGGGTCAGAGCTCCTGTGCAGCAGCCCAGTGTTCCACCAGGGACATATCCCGCCTTCCACTGGGGAGTAGGCCCACTCCGTGGCCTCCCTGGGCTAAGCCTATGTGGTACCCCAGATCGATTGCATTCCTGCGTCATATCCCGTTGTCAGTCGGGTGGTTGTGTTCCCTCCCATGGCCCCACTCTGGGGGGTAATCTAGAGCATATCCCTGGCTGGACTTACAGTGGCAGGTGTGTAAGGGGATGAGACTTGGGGATGAAAACAAGTGCTGAAATTTGATTGGCTGTCAGCATTCCATGATCCATACATTAATTTTTGTTATACTGTCATGTACAGCCTGATCACCGTGGCCTAAGAAATCTTCCCATCAACATTCCATCCTCTGGCACTGCAGAATGACTGAATTGATGCATTCTGATTCTGAGCAATCATTCTTAAAGAAGTACTACAGTCCAAATTTGCAAAAACATATGTTCTAGGGACATGGATATGTTGTTCATCCACACTTATTGGCAGGTTCCTTGCCGCTTTAAATCTTGCCGGAAGGTCTTCAAGCTGGCTCCTCCCACCCACCCGGGTGGTAAAACTCTCGGCTCCGCCCCATGACGCCAGATCTTCCTTACCACTTGGAAGCTCAGGTTCCCTCCTTAACGCGTTGCGCTTAAGACTGGTTCCTAATTCTTCGAAAAGTTCGAAATTGAAAAGTTTTTGCAAAAAGACTTCGGTCTTCTTCTCCTCGCGGCTGCGATGGACAAATCGACTCCCGGTTTTCGGAGGTGCCCTTGCGGGCAGAAGATGTCTAGGACGGATCCGCACTCCATGTGCGTCTACTGCCTGGGCCTTGAGCACGACCCGCAGGCCTGCGACTTGTGCTCTTCCTTTCGCCCCTACGCCCTTGAAGACCGTGCTGCCCGAACATAACTGGGGCGCCCGAGAAAAGAATTCTACCGTGAAATCTAAAGAGGCCCGATTGGCGGTGTCGGGCGCGGCGGGCTCGGCGGATCAGCTTGAGCAGATGATCGCCTCAAAGAGGAGGCGGCGCTGGCCGCTTCTACCTCGGCTGTGGCATTTGTCCCGCTCTCTCTCGGTGCCTCTTACTCGGCTTCTTTTAAGGAGCTTTGTCTGACCCTCTCGACCAAAGGTGAGGGTCCAACTTCTTCGGGACCTTCTTCCAGGTCCAAAAAGAGCAAAAGTAAGTCTCTCCGTCGAAGCTCTTGGGAGCGGGAAGATCCCCTCCCTTGTCGACAGTGGGACTTGGTCCGACCCTCAGCTCGACCACTGGCTTCGACGGTGTCCCGTCAGTTAGTTACGCGATTCCGCCGACGTCGAGATTTTTCTCGACCCGCTGACGGTTGTCGGCTGGAGAAGCTGAGAACCCTCTCTCCCGGTTCCCCCGTGGAGTTGAGGATCCGCTGGCTCAGCCTGTGCCTCCGTTCCGGAGTCTCGGTGGGATCGTCCGCAACCGAGGGGAGTGCCATTCTCGACACTTCTCCCCGCCTCAGCCTAATACCGAGACTCGGTCTCGGACATCCTCGCGTCCAACCGATCCTGCCGCCATAGGCGGTCTCGGTCTCGCACCACGGCAAGCGGCGCCGCTTCTTCCTCTTCCTCGGACGAGGGAGGCTTCGGCACAAGTTGCGCCGGAGGTACGAGAACTTATGTGCAACAGCTCCTTTGACCGGGATAAGTACCCAGTCGTCTTCCCGGCGATTAAGTGGCTGTCACGGAGCAGCCGAAACAACCCTTCGTTGTAGTCGAGAGCCTGTTCTCAGGCCGGTTGTTGACCAATTCCAGCTGCCCCCGATTCTGGTGGAACCTCCGCCCCACAGCCATTAGTTGGGGCTCCACCAAAAATTCTCAGTCGGCTTTGGGTTTGCCCCATAGGCTGTCAGTCACCCTCACTCCCGATAAACCTCGGCAGGTGGAGGGTGGCACAGGGCCGAGGTAGCTCTTTGAGGACTCTTCTGAGTCCGATGATGGTTCCTCCCTCTTCTCCAAGCGCATAGACTTGGAGTCCTCGGGAGGACAGTCAATGGACGATAGCCCTTCGTCCTTCTTAGGGTTACTTCGACTCATCACGGAGTCCACCGGGATGAAGCTCGAACCCGTTTATAAATGGGCCAGGTATCCCCTCACGGAGATTCTGGACTGAGGGGATTCTCCTACGGAGGCCTTTCCGGTGGCCAAAGCCATGGTGGGTCCGGCCTTGGAACTTTGGCAGCATCCTGCTTCCTGCCCCTGCGCCTTCGGCCAGGTTGGCCAGAAGTATGCGGTCCCTACCGTTCCCTGTCCGTGTTCAGAACACCTCGGCCGAGGGGTTGGTTACTGATAGTGTTTTCTTGCGTGCGGGAACGTCAGGATGTGGATAAACCTCCCGACAAGGAATCCAAGAAATTGGATTATGCCGGCGAAAAGTCTATGCTGTCCTCTCTCAGCCTTCGCCAGGCCAGTTCGGCGTCCTCATGGCACATTTTCTCACGCCTGTTGGGCTCCTGGATGAGGTTGTCCTCATCTTCCGCAAGATCTGCAGACTACCGTCAGGCAGGTGCGGGACCAGGGCAGGGCAGTGGCTAAACAGCAGCTCCAGACTGCGTTAGACATCGGGACTCATGTGCCAGGTCTGTGGCGGCGCAGGTGGCCATGGTCATCGGGCTTGGCTGAGGATATCCACCTTTACTTCGGATACCCAGCACAAGTTGGCGGATGTTCCCTTTTTGGGGACTGACCTCTTCAGCCCTGGGGTGGAAGGTCACCTGCAGAGGATCAAGAAGTCCAGTGCTACCTTGGACTTGGTCTCTTCCGCTCAGAAGGACAAAGGCCGCAAGCCACAGCCTAAGCCCTTTCGTCCTTCTGCGCCCGCGGCGCGCCCGGCCCAGCAACGTCAGGGCCAGCAGGCTCGACCTTGGTATCCCAAGCCCAAGCCATCGGCTTCCTCCAACAGGAAGCAGGGAGGTAAAGGCCCAGGAGGTTCCTCGGCCGGTCCCTCCTCCAAGCCTGCCCAGTGACGGGCTGAGGGGTGTCGCCCCCATCCCTGTCACCTCACCCCTGGTTCCCCCCGTGGGGGGACGGCTCAGACACTTCCTTTCCGCCTGGTCCACTGTTACCACGGACAGGTGGGTACTGGAGGTGGTGGGAAAAGGCCTACCTCTGGAATTCGAGCAGACCCCGCCCTTCAGAGCCGTCGCACCTCGGGGTCCGCAGCCTCATTGGCGGCTCGCCGAGCCGACATTGCTCTCCTCCTCCAAAAAGAGGTGATCACGGAGGCGGAGGACCCCCCTTCAGACCCGGGGTTCGTGTCCAGGTATTTTCTGGTTCCGAAACGGACGGGGGGCTGGCGCCCCATTCTCGACCTACACGACCTGAACAAGTTCCTAAGGTCTCGAACCAACAGAATGGTCACTCTGGCGCAGATAATACCATCTCTGGAACACGGCGTGTGGTTCTGCTCTCTGGACCTACAGGGCCGCGTTCTTTCACGTCCCTATCCGTCCGTCGCCGGAGGATTCCTCGCTTCGGCGGAGGATCCCTCTTCGAGGATTCGAGCCATGCCCTATGGCTTGTCTCCAGCTCCCAGGGTCTTCACCAATGCATGGCAGTGGTGACAGCATTCTGCGGGCGCTGAACCGGGTGTACCTTACCTGGACGATTGGCTGGATAGCAGCCTCCTCCAGACAGGAGGTGGAGCGTCCAGAGATCTGGCCTCCAGGTTTGCTCTCGAGTTGGCCTTCTCATCAATGAGGCCAAGTCGGAACTCGAGCCAAAGCAGGTGATCCTGTTCATCGGGGCAGAGCTCGACTCTCTTTGAGCCAGAGCACGACTCCCGGCGGACAGGGCCGAGGTTCTTACCTCCTTTGCCCAATCATTTCTGGTTGGGCAATTGTGCCCTGCCCAGGACTTCCTGCGCCTTCTGGTTCTCATGGCGGCCTGTACCAGCGTGGTCCATTGGGCCCGCTGGCACATGCGCCCCCTTCAGTGGGGACTGGCCAGCCAGTGGTCACAACGCTGCGATCCTTTGGACCAGCTAGTGATAGTGACCCAGGAGATGTGGAACGCTCTCCAGTGGTGGACCGTTCCTTTCCATTTGCAGGAGGGCATCCCGTTTGTCCGCCCGAGCCGACGGTCTCTCTATCGACCGATGCCTCTCTGATGGGTTGGGGTGCCCATCTGGGGGAACACCGAGTGCACGGCCTCTGGTCCCCGCAGGAGTTCCGATGCCACATCAACCTGCTGGAGCTTCAAGCGTCCGCCTAGCTCTCACCGCCTTTGCCCGCTTTCTCCGGGTCAAGGGTCCGAGTCCGACGGACAATACCACGCACCATGTACTACCTGAACCGCCAGGGCGGACGCGTGCCATGCTTCTATGCAAGGAAGCTCTCCGCATTTGGTCACCAAAGAGCCTGGAGGCAGATCTCCTAGCCATTCATGTGGCAGGAGCCTCCAACACCCTGGCCGATGCCCTGAGCCGGATAGGGCTGCATCTCACGAATGGTCTCTCCTGCCGAGGTAGTACAAGATCTGTTCTCCCACTGGGGCACACCTCAGGTGGACCTGTTTGCCCTGTGAGAACGCGGCTGAGGCTGTTTATGCCCGCCCTCAGCAGGGCTCGCTGCAGGGGATGCCTTCTTGAGGCTGTGGACCCCGGGCCTCTTCTACACCTTTCCCCATTTCCTTGATACACAAGGTGCTTCTCAAAGCAAGGAGGGACAAGGTGCAGTGATCCTGATAGCCCCAGACTGGCCCCGCCAGTTCAGGTACCCAGATCTCCTCAGCCTCAGCTCCAGGCTCCCGAGGCAGCTTCCAGCTGCCGGACCTGCTTTCAGTCAGTCAGGGAAGGTGTTCCATCCGGACCTTCAATCCCTGCACCTGACAGCCTGGTTCCTGAGCTGCTAGAGTTCCAGGCCTTGGGTCTTTCCGACGAGGTCCTCAATGTTGTTGAGGCGTCCTGTAAGAGTTGACCAGAAAATGCTCTCTTCAAATGGAAGAGATTCTCCATTTGGTGTCAGGGCAAGGGCTTGGACCCTTCCTCCTGTTCTGTGGCAAGCATTTTGGACTATTTATGGTTCCTTTCTAGTCAAGGGCTTAGGTCGATGACCCTAAAGGTGCACCTGGCAGCCATCTCTGCCATCGCTGGGCCGAAGCAGTCGGTATGCAGGAAAAGGTGGTCGGGCGCTTTTTCAAAGGCCTTGATCACATTTCCTCCGTTGCGAGAACCTCCACCTCTGTGGGATTTACTGCTGGTACTGGCAAAGTTCATGGGCAAGCCATTCGAACCAATGCACAGGTGTGATCTCTCTCACCTGTCGTGGAAGACCGCCTTCTTGGTGGCTATCACGTCAGCCAGAAGGATGGGAGAGCTCCAGGCGCTTTGCATCGAGTCTCCTTACCTGGTCTTCCACAGGGACAAGGTTGTCCTGCGCCCCCACCCGAAATTCCTTCCGAAGGTGGTGTCGGAGTTTCACCTTAACCAGGTGCTGACTCTGCCGGTGTTCTACCCCAGTCACATCTCGGAGGCCGAATATAGGCTCCATACTCTGGACCCTAGAAGGGCGCTCGCTTATTATAAGGCATGCGGCTGAAATTCGAGGAGAGGTTCAGCCAGCTGTTTGTCACCTACGCTGAAGCCGCACCTGGCAGACCTGCAGCCAAGCGGACGATAGGCAGGTGGGTCACCTCCTGCATAGATCGCTGCTATAAGTTGGCGGGCATGGAGCCTCCCAGAGGGATAAGAGCTCATTCTGCCCATCATACTGCTGCATCGGTGGCTGCTTCCAGGGACGTCCCTATCCAGGAAATCTGCAGGGCTGCTACCTGGAAGTCAGCACACACCTTTATTACCCATTACCACATCGACCTTGAGTCACGCCGGGATGCTGGTTTTGGGGCCTCGTCTCCAGTCCTTATTTCCCAAGTAAGTATTGGGGGTGTGCGCCTTGCCTCCCTCCTCCGGAGAACTGCTAGGAGTCTGCCAATAAGTGTGGATGAACAACATATCCATGTCCTAGAAATACAGGTTACTCACCTGTAACAGGAGTTCTAGAATGGTATGTTGTTCATCCTACATTCGACCTCCCAGCTTGACGCACAACCTGAGCTTCCAGCGGGCAGATCTGGCGTCATGGGGCGGAGCCGAGAGTTTTACCACCCGGGTGGGTGGGAGGAGCCAGCTTGAAGACCTTCCGGCAAGATTTAAAGCGGCAGGGAACCTGCCAATAAGTGTGGATGAACAACATATACCATTCCTAGAACTCCTGTTACAGGTGAGTAACCTGTATTTGTGCAGTGTTTTGATTTGTGTGTGTAGTCCTAGTGTGTCCTTCCCTTTGTTTGCTGTTAGGAGCTTTTTCTAAATTTGCCAACTAGTTATATAGCCCCTTGGGATCTCCATGCTAGAATTTTTTGATTGCTCTTCTTTTTCCTACAGTGCCTTCTGTCCCATGGGACAGTGATGTGTCCGGGACCACTGATTAAGTAAGGACTGGTTTAGAGTAAATTTTACGTCAGCAAAGCTGTGATTTTAAGTAACTTTCCTTATCTACTAAAGGCTATATTTACAGTTTAGGAAACACCTGAGGGATAATTGAGTTGGCTATTCTGTAAGGAAACGGCTAGAGTTTTCACTAATTATAGTATTGATGACTTAGGGTGATTTGTGTGCTTTTATTTTTAAACTTTGTGTTTGTCAGCAAGCATACAAAAAACTATGAAAAGTATCCTCATATATGGCAGTAGATATGAATGTACAGTGGACATTGCAAGGTAGTGACTGTAGATATACAGTAATAATCAGCCATATAATCTTCTTTTTTTTTTTTTTTTTTTACACTTCTCAGGCCCGACTCGTCCCCCACTCTACCGCCTGCTGTGACCTCCACCTACCTCAAAGTCGTTACTCTCTCACACAAAGCCAGGGGGCAAGCCCCACGGGTGATCGAAGGGGCGGAAGTAGAGGTCCAGCGTTGGGCGTGTGGCAGGTGGACACTGCGGAGCTGTCGCCTATCCAGGCCAGAGGGGTCTTTTTCCCTTTGTACTGGATGCTCGCTCCATCCACCCTCCCAACTTGCGTGGGCACAGCCTGACGTGTGGCGCAAGGCAACTCTGCCAATGTCAGCCACGCTATACGTGCAGTCCACATTCTGCAGCGTCCCCCGGTCTCCACCAGGGGCAGCTGGAACACCGGACAGTCCCTAACCCACCCCCCTGGAGAGGAGAGCAGCCCAGTGGGCGCTCAGTCCTCTCCTTCCCCTGCCGACCCCCAGCGCCCGAGCTCGCTCTCGAACTCGGGTCGCCGGCATGGCGCGAGGTGTGGCGTCTAGTGCCTCAACCCTCAGTGCCACCGGGCCGGCTTCAGCCATATAATCTTGAACAATAGCAACTGCGGGAGCTGTGGATTCCAACTCGCAACAAAGAGTCTAATAAATTGCCAGCCATCTTCAATGGTATTACGTTGTTATGTAGGGAGAACATATCAGTAGTGGGGTACCATACACAATCCGGAGATTGCTATTTAAACCTGGTTTAAGCTAGGTAAAATTACAGGAAATAGTGAAACCACAACCGAAACTCTCCATCCCCCCAACCAAATTTAAAACAGTAAAAAAATTGAAGTGGAACTTTTACAACACAAACCAACAGGTCAGTACAAATGTTTATGGACCTTAAGCTGTTAGCAGTGCACCTAGAGTAATTTAATGATAACATTCCCAACTGGGTCATTACATGCCCAAACTCTCCCCCAAAATACATAGGGCTGAGAAAATAGGCAGGATTCCCAAAATGGCAGAGCAACATCCGTGAACATGCCACTATCATGACAAAGTGAAACCGGAAAAAATTGTAGAATCCCCCAAGGTCAAAACAGCCCCATCTCCCTATCACACTGTAATACTCAATAAGTCCTACAATAAGGGACAGAAGAGTGAAACATGTAGAACTCTTAACGTTGGTAGGCTAGCGTCCAGAGGAAAACGCATTAAAATTTCATCCCGCTCAAGCCTCGTCCAATTCTGACTGCGTATCATCCTACTCTGTCAGCCTAGCATTGAATTCAGCTTCAATTTTCTGTACCCACCTACCCGCATCCTGCGGATCAGAGAATTGCCAGGTTTTCCCACCATATGTGATGCGTAGCCGACCTGGGAGCAGAAACAAATGGACAGTCCCAAGAGCCTCAAGTCGTTGGTGGGTAGCATCAAAATGATTCCACCGGGCCCTGGTCTGAAAGGAGAGGTCCAGGTGAAGCTTAGTGTTTGAGCCAGAGATGTCAAGCAGATTCACCGCACGTGCTGCTGTGATGAGTAAATCTCTGAAGACCGAGCCAACAGTTTTCACCAGGATGGTATGAGGCTAGGATGGGGTCTGTGGTCTGATCACAGGGCTAAGACAGTAGGCTTTTTTAAAAAGTTCCCAGTCGAAGCCCTCTGGTACAGTGCGCTTTTGTTGGAGCCAGTCCTCAATGGTAGGGTAGCAGATGGGTCCCATTGGTGCCCTCCGGGACACCAGCGATGCAAACATTGCCAGATTACTGTTCATTTTCAAGGGCCTCTAACAGACTCCATAGCTGCCCATTCTCTTGAGTTAGTGTAGCTACTGCCTTAAAAGCAGTAGTAGTCAGTTTGTCAGCATCTGCTGCAGAGCCAGAGAGTACCTTGATCGCTGAGTCGTGCATTTCAAGTTTCTGCAAAGTTTGTTCTATTTTTGAGTCCATGGCCCACATGGACTCAGGCATCGTCTGTCATGGGGGTTCTGAGGTCCCAATAGGGCTATGAGCTCTGGTGCTTCCCTGGCCTTGTTTCCTGCAGGCTGCTGTCCCTTTGAGGATCTGGGTTGCTGTGACTTGGGCCGACCCATAGCATATATGATATCAAAATGCGCAGCTTAACTTCACAGTTATTAATGCTGACTTGGAGAGCAGAAGTCCACTTTTATTCAGTAGTTTTCCAAAAAAATATAGTTGGAGTTGAGAGAGCTCATGTGAGTTGCGTCCACCTGGGAAGGTGGCTCTCTAGCACTCCCTGATTTGTGTTCTTTTTATGGCTGTGTGTAGTTTGATGAAATTAAAGCTATAAAAAAAATACTCATGCTAGGTAGACCTAGTCATATACCTAGAAAACAAAAAGGCTGAATTACAAAGAGTCATTTATTTGAGACCAGAATATTAGGCTCCTAATGGCATAGAACATAGAATTTGTCAGCAGATAAGGACCCCTTGACCCACTCAGTCTTCCCATTTTTCCCTGCCTGTGCTGTCACCGCAGACCCTACCTGATCCTCCAGCTACCCCCCCACCTCCTTTTTTCCTACCAAGATTCCTTTGTGCTTGTCCCAAGCATGCTTGAAGCCTACCTTTGTTTTCGCCCCATCATGTCTCCTGGAAGACTGTTCTAGGCGTCCACCACTCTTTCAGTGAAGAAGTGCTTCTTCACATCCCTCCTATTTCTCTTCCAGCTTCATTGCATGCCCCTTTGTTCTCGTGCACCTTCTGTTCTGAAAAATACTCCCCTCCTGTACCCTGTGCACCCCGTGACATACTTATATGTCTCTATCCTGTCTGCCCTCTCCCTCTTCTGTTCCAGGATATACATATTGAGATCCCCCAGTCTCTCCTCATAGGACTTATGATGTAGTCCCTGCACCATTTTAGTTGTCCTGCTCTGGACAGCTTCTACCCAGTGTTTGTTCTTTCTGAGATGTGGTTTCCAGAAGTGAAAACAGTACTCTGGATGGAGTATTACCAACCATCGATAAGTGGTAACACCACCTGTCTCTCTTGCTGGTGATTCTCCTCCCTGTGCACCCCAGCATCCTGGGGGCCCGGCCTACTGCCATGTTTCTCTGCCTCGCCACCTTTAGGTCATCAGATATGTTAACCCCAAGGTTCTGTTCCTGCTCAGAGATCATTAATATCTCTTTCCCCATTTTATACACTGTGTCTGGGTTTCTATGCCCTATGTGTATGATTTTGCCCTTTTTTCTGATTGAAACCCAGCTGCCATACCTTCAACCACTCCTCAAGTTTTCTCTGGTCACTACTCATTCTCTCCACCCCCTCTGGATTATCTACCGTATTGCAGATTTTGATGTTGCCTTCAAAGATGCATACCTTACCTTCAAGCTCTTCTGCAGTGTCGCTTATAAAGACATTAAAAAGGACTGGACCCAGTACTGAGCCTTGAGGTACCCCGCTGGTCAGTCTCCCCTCATTAGATTGAGTGCCGTTTACCATCATCCTCTGTTACCTAGCCATCACCCAGTTCCGTACCCAGTTTACCACCTTGGGTTCCACCCCCAAGCTACCCAGATTATTATAAGCCTCCTGTGTAATACGGAGTTGAAGGCCTTGCTGAAGTAGACCATGTCTGTTGCCCCACCCTGATCTATTTCTGTGGTCACCCAGTCAAAGAAATCGATCAGGTTCAGCTGACATGACCTCCCCACTGTGAATCCGAGCTGCCTTGGGTCTTGTAACTCACGCTGAATTCTAGATACTCCATTTGCCTGTCTTTTAAAAGTGTCTTCATTAACTTGCCCACCACTGACATTAGACTGACTGGCCTATAGTTGCTTTCCTCCTCCCTGCTGCTGCTTTTATGAAGTGGGACTAGATCTGCCCTCTTCCAGTCCTCTGGAGCTACGTCTGTCTCCAGTGAGTTCTTGAATAGGGCTATCAGAGGTGCAGCTAGTACCTCAGTGAGCTCCCTCAGCACTCTTTGGGTGTACTCCGTCTGGCCTCATAGCCTTATCCACTTTCAGATTCACAAGTCCTCTCAGAACTCGTTCCTCTGTGAATGGACTTGTGTCTGTCTCCCTATACCCAGTGTTTCTGCTGCTTCTGTGTGGTCTGCCCCACTCTCCTGCCACTGTGAAGACTGAGCAAGAGTATCTGTTCAGGTTATCTGCCTTTTCCTCTGTACAGCCTCCCCCCCGCCCTTCTTAACCTCACAATCACTCCCTTTGTATTCCCCTTTTTGATTATGTATCTAAATAAGTTGGTGTCCCTTTTAATTACCCCCTTGACTCTCCTTTCCTTTGTTGCCCCTTTGCATCCCTCACCACCTTCCCTGCTTCACTCTGCTTTCCTTGGTGCACTTACTTACCCTCTTCCCTCTGCAACTCCTTGTGCCTCCTGAATGCTGCCCTTTTATCCTTTACCTTCGCAGCCACTTTCCTCGAGAACCATAGAGGTCTCTTCTTTTTTTCCTCCTCCTGTTTTTGCTCACTTCTGTTGTGCAGAGGTTTGTTGTCTTCACTATGCTATCCCTTAATTTTGGCCCACTGTTTCTCCACCCCACCCAAGCAATCCCCCCTTCTAGGTCATCTCTGAGGCATTTACTCATTTTTTTTTTTAATATATAAATCTACCCCCTGAAGTCCAGGACCCCCGCCTTGTGTAGTTTATCTCTGCCACCATCCTTATGTTAAACCACACTGTATGGTGATCGCTGGTCCCCAGGTGGCATCCCACCTTGATGTCTGCCACACTCTCCGTGTTTGTGAGCACTGGGTCCAGTATTGCCGCATGGGCTCTCTCACTAGTTGCCTGAGAAATGCCCCTGCAGGGAGTCTAGGATGGCCCTGCTTCTAGCGGAGGCCGTGGCTGGGAGGCTCCAATCTACAGGGCAGATCGAAGTACCCCATCAGCAGCACCTCCCCCTATTCTGCCGTTATGCTGATGGCTTCCCCATTGCCTTATCCACTTCTTCCCCTGTGTTGGAGGTTTGTATATCACCCCTGTGCGAGTAGTGTCTCTGGCTGCTGTCTCCAGGGTGATCCACAGCACCTCCAACCCATCCTTTATACCTACGTTCACTTGCATTTCCATTGCACTGATAGCCTCCCTCACATATAATACAACCCCTCCACCCTTTCTTCCCTCCCTGTCCTTCCTGAGCTGAAGGTAGCCTGGTATGGTCATGTCCCAGTTGTGGCTCTTTGTGCCCCACAACTCAGCAGTGACCACAAGATCCAGATCTGCCTCTGCCATGATGGCCTCCAGGTCTGGAATTTTATTTCCGAGACTGCTTGCATTGGTAGACATTCCTCTCCACACCTTGCTCCCATTCTGCCTGCTACCCCCTTCCCGCCTTTACTACTTGAAATTTTCCTTTCTTTCTTTCTCGCCTTACTATGTCTTCATGCCTTGCCTCCTCAACCCCTCCCTTTACACTTTTTCTGTTCCAGACCCCCTTGTCCCCTACTATGATTCTGCTTCCTTTATCTTGTCCCCTAGGGGAGTTTCCTCTCCTTGGACCCTCTCTCGCTGTTGCTTCAATAGGTTGGGGGGAGCAGTTTATTCATTGCTTTGTATTTTCACCTCCTCCTTCGGCTAGTTTAAGTATTCATCAAAGTAACATCTAAAGCTTCCACTGAGGACTGCGGTGCTCCTCCCAGACAGATGCAGGCCATCACCTTTGTATAGACCCACATCCTTCCAGGTCAGCCTCAGTCCCCAGTGAAGCTGAACCCCTCCTACCTCCAGCATTTTTTCAACCAAAGGTTGAAGCTTCTGCTGGTGCGGAGTACCCTCTCCTCCCCATGGCCGTAGACAGGCAGTACCTGGGCAAATGCCACCATTCTTGTTACTTGCCTTAGGCCCCTCCCCAGTTCCCTGAACTCACCCTGTACTACCCCAGTCCCATCCCTCACTAGGTCATTCATCCCCAGGTGGGCAGGGACATCCAGCTCCCCACCCTGTCCTTTCACACTAGAAATCCTTAGGATCCACTGTCCATCGCTCTTAGCCGAGACACCAGGTAGGCAACTAACCTCCTCTTCCTGCTCTGAAATCTATCCCTCTAACAGTTAAGTCCCCCACCAGAAGCTGCTTTTCTCCTCTGCAGGGGTTCCCTACCTCCCATCTTTGGTCCTTCCCTTCAGAGGGGTCCTCACACCCTCCCTTGCCACCACTACAGGTGCCTCCTCATGGTAGTCTTATCCCACCAGAACAGCGAAGGAATTCTGCAGTGGCACAGGAGGAGGAATGTGCCCCTGATCCACCAACCCTACCCTCCCAGAACCCACCAAGGTCCAGTTCACCCTCCGCTGTCTAGGCAACCTCTTGGGCAACAGTGGCAGACTTGGTGACCCCTGGTTGGGGAAAGAGATCCCCTTGATCTTAGCCAGCTCAGCACAGAGCAACCTATTCCCTCAACCCAGGGAGTTGCATGTAGATGGGACAGCACCTCAGTCTCCAGAAAGTCTCAAGGAAAACTGAAGCTCCACAGCGATTGCACTGTACCATTCCTACATCTGCTGACATCAGTCACTCCCTTCTGTTGTCCAAATGTAACCTGCCCCTACTATCCCTTACTGTACATTTACCTGCTCCTTCCCAGCTACACCCTCTATTAGGATAATCTACATTGGCAACTTACCCTAGATAGGGTGTGTTACTGCTTTCCCTTAAAATGGTTATTTCAAGGTACAGCTTTCCCTGTACCCTCCTGCCTCTTTACGTCTCCATTTTACTAACGTTCTCCTATTTTTCTACCTGAACTACTACTTTATCCCAGGTATGGTGCTTCCTATGCTCCCACCTGTAGCTGTTATCTTCCTGCTTCTTTCCCTACAGTTACCCACTACTCCACCACCTGTAGCTACCTGTGCAGTTTAACAGTAAGTAACAATATGTTTTAGAGTACCTTACCTTTTCGCTTATCTGACTGGCAGAACCCCCTGATTGCCTGTGGACACCTGCCAACACCTACAATACCAGTCACCTTTCCCACTCCCATGCTGTGACACGAGCAGGATGGGTCAGGCTGGGAGGGTGTCTTTCGTGCTCTTATTAGAAGGCTAAGGGAAGTCTAAATGCAAACAACTGCTTCACTTTTGCCTAAGCTCCCCCCACCCCATTAACAGCTATTCTCCTCAGCTAACTGCAGGGATGATTTTTGCCGAAGAGTTTTACTGCAGGTCACTTGGGGTAGCTTTTGTGCCAGTTAGAATGTCATGAAACCTTCACCTCATAACTGGTAGTGTTCATTTCTGTGTCTTGTCTTTCCTCTTTTCTCACAGAGCATTTTTCCTTGGGCTGGTAAACCCACTTGACTGGTGGATATGGATACAAGTCATCATTATATATTTGGAAACATACACTTTTATAGTAATTGTCCGTAAAGATATGACCATTTTTTGTTTCATTTTGTTGTGTTTTGTGTTCCTGTTGGTTGGTTGTTGGAAAGCATAGAATGTTGCACTGTTTAAATTAATGTACTGTTTCTAAAACAAATCTATGTAAGCTATAACCCACAACCGGCCATGGGTATACTAGGCATTAATGCATGCCTCAGGTGCGTTGTGAGGCACGAGGGTGCAGCCTGAGTGACCTCCAACCACCTGAACCATGCATTAATGTCTAGTATACCCACGGGCGGTCGTCGGTTATTGCACTTAGAAAATGAAAGTCAAAAATTTTTTTTAAGTAAAAAAAAAAAAAAGTAGCAACATCTCACAAATTTGTTTTTATTTTATGATTTCTACCTGTGTCACTCTGACCTGCAAAGTAGTTCCTTACATCCGGAACTGATAACGTGGAAGTGGAATCAGAAAGAGATTTCCTCACAACGTAAACACATTGCACGTTTTGTTTCAGTGGCATCCCCTTTCCCCGTAACATTTTGTATCCCGTCTTCGTCAGAATGCCATTCCTCACAAGGTAATTAATTTACTTGCGATAAACCGATCAGTGGTTTGCCCTGGTGCCAACTAACTAATGAAGAAATCAATTGACAACTAGTTTAGGGAGTATAGCAGTTAACTGGTTCTTGCTATACTTGCTAAAGTGGATATCAGTTAATTTCTTAATTAGTTGGCACCAAGACCTGGGAATGCAGCTTCCCATGCCAAGCAGCAAGTAGCTACCCCTCCTTCAGAAGGCGAGGGCAGGGGCAGCCCGGCTCAGCGTGGGGTGAACGAAGACAAAGCTCAAAGGCCAGTGCAGTTCTGCACGCTCCCGGGAAGAGTTCTGCTAGCTTGGTTTCGGGTGACAGGGTGCAGGCCATTTTGTTGTTAAGAAAACACATTTTTCCTGAAGACAAAAAACATTCCTCGTTGCTTGAGCAATTCAACTAACTGACAGAATGGCATCTCAAGCAGTTAAGAAGCCAGTTTTACTGCTGTTGCTGAACCTTACGACGCTTCTGTCTCATTAATGACTAACGGAGGAGTAGGAAAATTTAGTCAGCTGGAAATGCTGGAGTACCCAGCATTCGCTGCTCTTCTCCACCCTGCAGCAATATTACAGAAACAGAACAGGCCCTTATTTTCCTCAGGAATTCTTTAAAGGAAACCCGCTTCAAGACCAGCCACAGAGCTCTCCCCCAGACTCAGCTAGCTGTGTTCAGAACGGCAGCCGAGGTGGGCTCATTTCAGTCACAGTCAGTGAGCCAGGCAATCCGGGATAACATGCAGCACACTGTGAGCTGGTACTCTCTCTGCTGGGACCGCGGCTTGCTGATTTTTCTTCACCATTTATTTTTGTTGTTGTTTCTCCATCCTGCTGATGGGAATGGTGTGGAGGGGCATTATTAGGGAGGCCTGGGAGAAAGGGATGGTATTTTGGCATTTATTTTTTTGTACTCGCTAGTCGCTAAGTTCATTTAAAATATGGTGCCTAATCTTTTTATTTGCCTCGCATTCGGTAGCGTAAAAAAAGGTTGCTCACATTGATTTTGGTGCAGTGCCCGAAGAGGAACGGCATGTCAGCTGTGGGTATCTAGGGGATTAATCAGTGGGCCATGTACTCCCAGTGATCCAATGGAGTTGCACATTTTATGCAACCCATTTTATAAATAGACCTTATTCGCAGGCATGTCGAAAGTGGGGCTTGGAATGCAAACAAAAGACTTACGATTAACTCAGACACCAGAAGACACACTGCTTTAGTTGTCAGCAACTAGTTACTTTTTTTGTTTGCGTTCCAAGCCTTTTTTTTTCTTCAAAGTACATGCAAATAATCACTTTGATTTTACCTTGTTCTTCTGTGGCATACTGTACTTTGTCATTTTTAAAGCATAATGGATTGTTCACAGATGTAGTCAATGAACAGGACTGTTTAGTATTGATGACCCTGTACAGTGACGCCTGACTTTTACCAGCATGTAAGGATGCTGTCACAGAGGCCAGCGAGTGTTGTATGGGCTCAGCTGGATATCTGGAAATGTTCAGGTGGACCTCCCACAGGAGGACCTCTCCCCACCATGCAGACACTGAACACCATTGATGCAACATCTATTATTTGATTAGAATGGAACATCTATTATTATTGGATAACCCCACCCCACCTTTCTGACTTTTCCCTCTTGGGCTGCTTTGGCCTCCCCTGCCCTCTCTCATTTCTTTGGACTCCTGTCTTACATCCCTCACTACCTGCTTCTCAGGCTCTCCCACTTGGCTATTGTCTTGTTTTTTTCTTTTCTTTTTACGTCATGCATTAATTTGCACTTATCCTTTGTAAATGATTGTTGCTTATCAAAATGTACTGATTTTTTTTTCAGGCTCTCATTAATTTTCTTTCCTGTGTTACTTTCTTTGTGCACCAATGATGTCTGTCTAGCCACATGGCTTGTACTCATTGTATTACTTGTCACTACCTCTGTAACTGCTGCCTGGGTGGCCCGGGTCGTGCCTGAAAATGTTCCCCTGGATCAGTGCACTTACCCGGTTACCAAAGACTTAAATAAATAAATAAATACATTTATTTACTTAAATGGGATTTGTTTGGATCTCTGTAAGTTAAAGTAGCAGTATTTGTTAGCAAAACAATTTCATAATAGCTTTTTTTTAGCAAAACCGTGTTTTTGACATACGTAGATGCATCATCTATGTATTTTAATGTTCTCAGATATTTTAAAACAGTTTTTATAACTAATTTCTTACTTAATGAGTGAAGTCATTAAAGGGGAGGTAAACATTGAAGGAGTCACTCAAATTGTGAAAGCACAAGACAAGACCATTCAAACGATGTGCTAGTCTTAGCTGTAGGTGTCCGGAGTCCTGGGATATGAATATCAAATTATCTGTTAATGAAAACAAAGCAGCAACGATTTCAAGTAATCTTAAAACAGGAAGTGATGTCACTGGGGGAGTAGCTCTATGTTGTTAATTACAACTTGTCCCTCAGTGACATCACTGTCTGTCTCAGGATCCCATGAAATGGCTGCTGCCTTGTTTTGATTTACTGAGTGTTTAGATATTCATATCTCAGGACTCTTGACACCTACAAGGAAGTTCCATACCTTGTTTGAAATATCTTTTTATGGGCTTTCACAATTTGAGAGACTCCTGCAATGTTTACTTCCTCTTTAAAGATGGCCGCAACACCCGATTTTTAAAAATCTCTTCCATTGAGGCTACCTGTTAAATGTAATTTTATTTTTTTATTTAAAAGTTTCATAAGTATAGGTCACATTCCACGAGAAGCAAGTCTTGTTTGCAGAACATCCCAAGCCATAATTATAGACACCAACAACAACATTGTCTGAAAACATTAACAGACAATATACAAATTGACTAGTAAAACAATTCAAAGGAGATTGTTCCTGCAGCAGCAGTTTTTTTTAAGCCGTGTTCAGAAGTGCCAATGGTAGAGCAGTTTCTAAGCTGGGAGGATAAGTTATTCCATGAAGAAGGGCACCACAAGAAAAACCTTTTTTACCAAAGCGTTTCAAAAATTTAGGAAGAAAAAAACTGCATCGCGGCATATCTCTCAGCGTAATACTACATCCTTACTGTGGATGTATCAGGATGGTGTAATCAGATGTTTCTAGTGGTAAACACAGCACAGCACTGTTCAAGATATTACATTTTTTTCATGGTGAACATGGCTTGGGAGCAGAAACTTTTAAAAACATCAATATCTTTGTTTATGAATTAAAGAAAATGGAAAGAAAACAGATGTTTTTGATGTTTTTGCCAGAAAAACATTATTGCAGAAAAAAATAAAAATAAATAAATGGTGACTAACAAATACTGTTGCTTTAATATAAAACACAAACAAATCTCGTGTGCAAAACTGAACTAGTATGCTGATGCGAATGTTTCGACCCTGGGCCCCCAGTACCCAATCTCCAGGTGGGCATCTGTCACCCCAGTGTGACCCTGAGGGCTGCATCAAATCTGATTTTGTCAGTAAATGTTCTGCCACTCTGCCCTCATCATCCTACTGTACTCTTTTCTATATCACATGTGCTCTAGTTCCAGTCTTCATTCTGGTCCTCCGCTAACCATGTGATTCTAGCCTACATAACTGCCACATTTAGTGAGCATCTACCTTCATATATTATTAGTTTTTTTTGTTTTTTTTCTAACATACTGATGTAGCTATGATCATTAGGCATGTAAACTGTTGGGGTCCCATCTCTGTTTGTGACCTGCTTGGGCTTTGCCTGCCGCAGTTCACTGACATAAACAGAACCCCTTTGGTGAGTTTCTGTGCAGCAGTGTATGAGATTTTGTGAATCAGTTTTAAGCTACAGAAAAGTGTTCGTATGCTAAGATTGCCTTTCCCAAGACGTAAAGCTACCAACTTTCCAAGGCCTTAAACTGGGGCAAGATTCCTCCTGACCATGCCCCCACCACCGTGTCTTTCCCACAGGCACTGCCGCTCACAACGCTGCACACAATCAATTACATTTTGCTGCTTGCTCTGGCCATGCCGCCCCACAGTAACACCAGCAGCAAACATCCAGATTGGAACAGTACAACATTCTGCTGTAGCAAGTTCCAAATCATGATGTACAGAAAGTTTATTACAAGCAAACCTGCATTAAATTGCGTTCAGACATTTGAGCTACATGTATTGCTCCTCCTGACAGTTCCATCCCAACCTGCTTACACTCCCCTCATTTGCTGAGCAAACTTCAGTTCAGTGACTCCCTCCACCACACCAGATTGTTTTCGCACACTTTCCTGCAGCTGATCAGGTTCGGCTACCGTAGTTCGCTGCTGGCAGGCAGACGTCCACATGCACTTGTTTGCACTACCACCCAGTCTAACCTAACAGGAAGGAACATGCTTTACTGTGCTCCCACTGACATGCTTGCGGTGCAGCATAGGCGCAGGGGTTGAAGTTGCAAACTGCTGTCCAGCCTGAGCAGCACCACAGTGGTGCTGAAATAACTGTCACTCACGGATTAGCAGTCAGCAAAAAAAAAGGGGGGCAAATCTGGGACACATAAGCAAAAACCAGGACAAAAGTGACATTTTGCAGAGTTTGTGGGGACACTGGGACGTGCTGCCTAAAATAGGGACTGTCCTGGGAAAATAGGGACTGTTGGTAGCTTTACCAAGACAAGTATCTTCACAGTTCAGTTAACCTCAAGCTACTGTTTACAGTAGTTTACCGTTAACATCAAATTTGTGGATTTGAGGGTATGTTTGTTAAAATAACTTATGGAAGGGAGCAGAGTGAGGAAATGTGACATTTTTGCAGCACTTTTGTTGTGGTTTATTTAACCATGCCATGCTAATTTTATTTGCCTTTCTTGAAAGATGAAATAAATCCTGCAGCAGCAGAGAGTCACAACACTGAACCATTTTTCGCTTTATTCTCTCCTCATTTTTTATACTGTCAAAGGCATCATTTGATGTGACAAAGGAAGTTTAAGAAGAAACTGTTACTTTCCCTTCAAGACATTTTCACATGTAGATAAAACTATTCTTTAAAAATACAATACACTAAAAAGAAATATCAGCGAAGTTTGAAATGGCTATACTGTTCCCTCTAGTTGGATTCACTGGAAAACTACATGAAGGGGTGCTAGACCTTTATTTGCAACCATTGTCTGTGTTTTTGTGGATGTATTCTCATGTAGTGATGCAGGGTCCCAGTCAGTAAGTGGGCCACTCTGTGAACTGCTGTGCTTAAATCCTCCCGCTCTCTCGAGATCTACATGCCTGCAGAGCGGCTGGCGGGTGGGATGGGTAACTTCCCTAATCCAGCTGTGGGTGTATTCCATGCAAGGCATCTTGGGGCTTGGCAGGGGCTGCTGTATTCCTTCACAGTGACAACAATGGCTGCAGCTCACCGATGGAGGGGAAATCTTCACATCTGCACCTGGGTGCTCTGTAGGATGCTAGAGGACTGGGCATTCTGCCCCCCATAAAATTAGTGTTTTTTTAAACAAATATTTAGTCAGGATAGCCCTGCTAAGATGCAGTTTCTTGTTTTCAGTGGATCCTTCTTGTAATCATTTTTCGCTTTAAAAATCGAAAGGTATTATAATCCTAGATGGAAATAAATACATTTTTACAGCTGAGTTGACCAAAGTGCATGCTGGGAGGTCAAATGACTCACTGAGGGTCACGCAGTGAGTAAATGGCTGATGTGGGATTTGAACCTGGGTCTCCTAATTTCTAAGTGTGTTCTCTAGACACTACACCAAACTGTCTTCTGAGTTTACCCAGAGGGCTCTCCCTGAGGCTGACTATAAATGTCTAGCTGGTCAGTCACATGCTTAACTAAGCTGCCAGGCAACTATTTCTGCCCATATGGAGGGTGACCTCTAAATCCGGTGGTCCCAGGTTCAAATCCCACCACTGCCAGTGGCTCACTGCATGACCTTGTGCAAGATCCATGTCTTCCCTGCAGTGCAGGCCTTCCAGCTGTAAAACTGGGTAAATATTAGACTACTCATAGCCAGGCCAGTGGCACAGCAGCAGCGCTATTGCCTGCCACCCTGGAGACCTAGGTGTGGGAGCATACATGAGTCATGGAGGGTCAGCGGGAGGAGGGGATCGAGCGTCCAGTGGACAACTTCTCACCTGGGGAGGGAGGGAGGCTTGCTCCTTCTGCAGTGCGCTAGACACCTGGTGGAGGCTAGGTGTTGCAGCAATCAGGAGGAACAGAAGGGCATGAGGTGTTGACAAGACACTGCATCATTGCACGTCTGCATCCCAAGGGGCAGTAAAAATGGAGGAAACATCCCTGCCAGAGCAGGATGAAGAACAGCCCTCCCACAGGCCTGGCACCACCGATTTGGCATCTCACTGGATCCTGCTTCGAGGGGGCCAAGGGCAAATCCCCCAGACCCCACGAGGGGCAAGTTGTGGGAGCACAAGGGTGGGTTTCAAGATGGTGTGTGAGTAGCAGGAAGGAGTTACAACAGCAACAACAGCAAAAAAAAAAGAAATGAGACCCCCTCTGAAAATGCTCCATCTCAGCTGGGTCATGCTGCTTCTAAATATTCTGTACAGATAAGGGAGCGTACCAGCCTGATAGTATAGCTGTTTGGGGGGGCTCTTGCTGAACTGCATCCCAGGCTGATATTTATCTTTGCATACCAGCAGGAGAAGGACGGAGCGTCACACTGGATACCCTTCTGCAAGGAGGGAGGGCGGAGTCACCTGCTGTGCTGCTGTCCCCTGGTGGTCATGGGGAGTGGTGCAGCTGAGAGGCTTGTGGATGGGTTGGGGGGGGAGGACTCGGCTTCCTGTCCATAACTCTGTGACTTGGGTTGGACTTGGCCATGGCACTCCAAGGGTGGAGAGTAGAAACGTGAAAACAGATGTGCTCTGGTCAGATGATGCTGTCTCATCCAACTCACCTACTTGAGGCACCACTTATCCGTGACCTATGTCCATCTACTTATAGAGTTCCTGGCCCAGCACGGGGGCTTGGGCACATCTGCAAGGCTATAAGTGCTCAAGAAGTTAAAGAGATGTGGCCTGGGTAGGACAGCAGTGATTCCTGCTGCAGCTAAAGTTTATGGTTGGGGACAGTTGAAGAAGGTCATAGTCGTGTTACTAGAGAGAAAGAGACAGAGAGATAGAGTGAGGAGGGAGAGATGAACAGAACCAGAACTGGTATATAGACCTATTATTGTGCTTAGCATTATAAATCATAACATAATGTTCAGCCAATTAGGCCCTGTCCACACTGCCTTCTCAGTAACGTTACAGAACTGCTAAACCATTACAGGGTTTTGTTAAACGGTTCGCGTCCGCATCTGTAACGTTACCGCTACCATTTTTGGATCCGATCTCAAGACCTGTTCGGAGGTAGTCTTGAGATCAAAATGAGAACCATTACACAGTTGGTAACGGTTTGCTTACCAGTGCGGACACTCATCTGGTAGGTGAAACGGTTCTCCTTGCTACCAGAATACCGCAGAACGTGAAGTACCGTTGTTAAAACCGGTAGCAAACATGGATAATTTTCATAAATGTGGACGCAACAGCACCAGCTTTTAACTTTTTCAAAAACGTTACCTTCACAGTACGGATGCATCGTAACGGTAAGGGCAGTAACGTTTTTGAGAACGTTACAGCACAACATGTTGCAGTTTGGACAGGGCCTACAATAGTTGATTTCTAAACATTCCAGACAATCTTGTATCCATAAGAGATGCTGTAACTGTGTATATAAACATGTACTGTAGCTTGTTGAGAATAGAACTCATTGGAGGGCTATTTAGTAAGCGACTGTACCCTGATCTGCTTGTCCTCATAGCTGCAGCATCTAGAAGACAATCCTTGGTCTGGTAGCAATCTTTAGCAGCAGTTTGGATAACAGGCAGCTATGGTTTGGCATTTACTAAAGCTGAAACTGTAATATAACATAGTCTAAATTATTCATTAGGCAAATCCCTGCCCTTGTTATTTGGTAAATAATTAACTATTTTCCTCTAAGAAATATTTCAGTGTTCTTTACTAGTGATGCCAGATGTTTCAATGGTATTATGACAGCAAACCATTTCAGTTAATTTACATTTTAATTTGTATGTTCTAATACTTTTTAACACTTAGTTTCTTTCAAGAATTTTTTGCAGGTCTTTTTTTCTAGCACTAAATTTTTGTCAATAATTCCACAGAGTGTTAGCGGCAACGGTAGGCTTAACAAAAGTGCTAATTCTTCAAGGTCGGTGTGTATTTTTGCTATAGTAACTGACCACTCTCTGCACTGTGCTTTTATGAACAGTTTGAGATCCTCTCATTTATGATATTTTGTATAATATTATTGTGTTCTTTCTCTGCAGCCATCTCTTCCTGTCCTGTACACATTGTCCAGTCAGGCCACTCATGAAGCTGTTCATCTCCTCTGCAGAATGCTGGTCTTTGACCCGGTAAGTAAATGACCTCCTGTTAGAAAGCACTGATCGTGTGTGACCTTGAGCAAGTCATTTGACCTCCAGCTATAAAGGTTAGTAGAAGCCAGACCCTACTGAAAATGAAATGGTGTATCTCAGTTGGAAACTGAACAAATCCCATTGTGCGGAATCTTAAACAGAAATGGCTCTTTTCCCCCTTATAGTGACATTATATTACTAAGGAGGCAGTGCGGTGTAGTGGTTAGAGCACCAGCTTGGGAACCAGAGGATCACAGGTTCAAACCCTGCTAGAGCCAAATCCTCACTGTGAGATGTCGAGCAAATCAGTTAATGTCTTATTGTTCCAGTCCACCCAGCTGTGAAAAAAGGGCAGTTTCAGGACACCACTGGAAATGAGATGTTGCATCTCAGCTGGACTGTCCTAGGTAACTAAAGTGTAAATATGTATACCACAAGCAATGAGAAAGGATCTTAATTCATATGCTGGCTGTTTATCAGTTGACTTGATACTGTTGGATTTGGTCTTCAACACTGAAGAAAAGATGCACGCTCCTCTCTGGGATGGGATGCTTTGGCACCTCACCGCAATACCAGCCCCTAAGTGACTACAGGAGGAGTTGCAGCACAGGACCACAAGGAGGGGAGGACACACCCAGTGTCAGTGGATGCACAGCATGACGTCCAAGCGCACCGCATCCTTGAGGGGGAAGGAGAAACGAGGTAAATCCCCCAGCCATTCAGAATGATGGGCCTCTAGCCCAAGGGTCCCATTCCACGGATGTAGGCACTCTGCCTTGGAAAACTAGCTGAAGAATGCAACGAGGCTCCTGGTTCAGCTGGGGGCCCCACTGTGGGAGAAAGCCACAGGGGTACCACGGGGGAGCATGGTATAAATCCTCAGAAGAAGGGGTTGATGGGGTGGGGCTTGCAGAGGCCCGCGGGGGACAAAGGATAGGCTGGGTGCTTAGGAGTACCAAAAGAAAGTTAAAAAAAAAATAAAAAATTCTGCGAACAAGGTGCCTACTAAGGTACCTTGCTCTTCAGCTGCTGTTAGCGTACCTAATTGTGCCGTCTTTGAAACCCAAAATTTACCTTTTTTGCACTCTTGCATAGATTGTGTCTTTGACTAATTGTTTTTTATTATATTGTATTGTATTCTAATGCCCTATCTGTAACCCACTTGTTTTTTTTTTGTTTTCTTCAGTTGCACAACTGTAAACCCTGACTTTATTATTTTCACCCTGAGTTTCCGCTTGTACATTCTCCCTCCCTCAAGATGCAAGTGAAAATGAAATTTTATTAATGTCTGTTTTCCTTACCTGGAGGAACGTTTGCCAGGTCTCTCGAATTTTGAAAGCCCATGAAAAGATCTTTCATCCAAGGTACTAGGCTTTATCTGTGGGTATCTGCAGTCCTGAGAACCAGCAAGAAATACCAAAATCATTTTATAGATTAAAATAGCAGTGCAGGTTGCAGTTAACATTTGGATCTGCATTTTTATTCTAGTTCAGCTTTCCCTCCTGTGTTGTAAGATGCTCTCTTTTTTCTGTTTTTAGTCTGCTCTAGCACTTTTTTTTTTTTTTTTAACAATTGAGGACCCTCCTTTTAATATTGCTATCCCCCAATTTTAATCAGCAGTCTCAGCGGTTTTGAGCACTCGTATTACAGTATACTTGTACTTGTTTTACTTACTACTTGTTTCCTGTGCTGTGATAATTGCTTGTTATGTGTACTCCAGTAAACTCCTCTGTACCCTCACACCCTTTCTAGGTCGTAACCAGAAATGAGCTTTCCAGAGCTGTGCTTACTAACTTAGTTTAAATATGTTTAAAAAAAATATATGTTTCAGTAAAAAAAAATAAAGGCCAGGGAGCAGTGTCAGTTGCATGCTACGTTACCGTAGTCAAAAGAAGAATGATGATAAACGATCAGTGTTCAACAACAGACAATAATGGTAAAAACCCGGGAACAATCAGTAAAAGTGCCACTTCTTTTATTATTTTTTTGTCTCAACACAGGAAATAAAGGGCATTTAAAAGAAAGCAGAAAGGGCAATCTGAAATATAATATAAATGCTTAGATTAAAAACAGTCCCTCGAACCTACACTGCTGCTTTAAAGGGGATGCATACCATTCCCTGTATGATTATTGTAAAGGTTACTATGAAGATCCAGTATGTAAACTGCTGGGTTATAGCTGGCAAATGTCTTCAGTGAACCAGAAAAATACTTTTACAGTTGTGATGTGGAGGCATCCATTTTATGGACAGGTAGGGTGTTGCGATGATGTCACTGCCTCACCAGCCATAACAGTGTGCAGTGAAGCAGGTTAAAATAAACTGCTCCTACAGACAGGGATCTTGTCAGATTGTGAGGCAAAGCCACTGATTCTCTTGTTACACCATTCCAAATGTAAAATCCAGAGATCTTCTTCAAGGATATCTTTCATCAGGCCACACCTCTGGAACTATAGCCTCCAGACACTAGGAGCACATGAAAACTTTTTAGCAAGCAGTCAGCCAGGGGCCACGCGCAACGATGTGCTATATCGGCACCTCCCATATAAACATGGGTGCCCATCACCTCTTCAGTTCTTTTCCTGCCATCAACCACACTTGCTGGACCCTCCACAGAGATGTCGCTGCTTCAGTCGACTGCAAGTTTACCATTTTTGAATTTTCTCTCCCTAGTTAGATATAACGTTTTACAGAGTGATCATCACCGATGTGTATGTCATCCTAGGGACCCGCTAAGCTTTTTAGCTACTGCGAGTGTGGTGAAAAGATTTATTCAGGCAACCTACACAACGTCTGCGTGTGCTGCCTCGGCGCAGCCCATAACATTAAGGCCTGCAAACTTGCCTTAAATTTAATGCAGGTACCTGGTGACTCGGAAAGAATGCCCTGGAAACCCACCTCTTAAAACAGCAGGTAGCCAGTATGGAGAAAGACCTCCACCACGTCGCCAGCCCACTCATTGAGCTCCAGATCTTTGAAGTCCCAGGACAAAAGTTCCAGGCAGCACAAGCACAAACACCGGCAGAGAGAAAGAAGCAAGGAGAAATCCTCCCTGGTATGTTCTCAGTTACCCGTGCACCCTAGTGCAACCACTGTTGCATCGTTGACCACACCAGCGATGAAGCCTCCATTCTGGACCTCTAACCTCTCCAGGTTGGGCCAGGTTGTGCGTTTCACCAGACCTGTCATGGTTGGCGAAGAACCATTGATGTTGGGGACATCACCTTCCCCATTGACGTCCCAGAGAGCACCTGTACCATAGGTGGGCACCGATGTGCAGGCTGTGCTTTTGTCTTTTGCAGACCTTTTACAGCGCCTGCTACCTCCTCCTCCTGCTGGAGCGGCATTGACAGGGTACCCCAGAAAAGCCCTAACGCCACGACAGTCGATGTGCCCTGTGCATTCTCGGGTGTCAGCAGCCTCTTCTGTTCCTTTTTTGAGGCCTGCAGAACCCATCGATGAGGAACAGGAATATAACCCTGACCTCATGCTGCAAGAGGAAGAGGAAGAAGAATACATGGATAGTGTTTATGAGTGATCAAGCTCCACTATTTCCACTGGGAGTGAGGACTCTGTTGTGTGCACTCTGAAGTCCCCCCGAAGATCCCTTTTTCATCTCCATGATGCAGCAACTGGAGTCTGCCATTGGGTTTGAGTCAGTGGAGAAACATATCACCAGCAGGAATCTGGTGGAATTTCTAGAGCTACTTGATTCCCCACCTGTTGTGAGTCCTCCTCTGTTGCCTTTCCTAGAGGATGCCATCCTGGCTATTTGGCATAGGCCTAATATGCTCCCTGTCATTCCAAGAAAGGCAGACAAAGTAGTACCAGGCTCCCTCTGGTAGGCCGTTTTTCTCACGCCAGCTTTATTCTGTTATAAATGCAGCCCATGATAGGTCTGAAGCGCCAGAGCACCTCAGCTCTTTCCCTCCTGACATGGAATCCAGGAGGTTAGATGTCCTGGGAAGATGCCTTTTGCTCCTGCCACCTTGGGTCTCAGAATTGCAAACTACCAGGCCCATATGGTAAAGTGCCAAAATACCCTCTGGAGGAAGGCCAGAGCTGCAGCCCAAGCCCTCGAGAGGGTACTACCAAGCAGGAGCTGTTGAAGGCCCTTCAGGCAGGAGCAGATGTGGGGAAGCATCTGTCGATATCTTCCTATAACATCTCAGGTGCTTCAGCTAGAGCAGCATCCTCTGGTGTCTGTGTAAGGAGACACTCTTGGCTGAGGGTGGCTGGATTTGCAAATGATGTGCAGCAATCCACTTTAAATGCCCCATTCACAGTGGCCCACAGTAGGTTGACACCCCAACAGCGAAACTCGAAAAAAGACCATTACAGCAACAGTCGCTGTAATGGTCTGGGTTCCACTGACGTGGTTTCTCCTGGTGTTCTGCCCCCTCCCTGAAACAACCCTTACCTGGAGTTATTATATTTAAATGCGGGGGGCAGAGCCCCTTGCAAAAAACACTTGAAACAATGATGGCCCCATGCCGAGTGTCAGTATTGTGCCGTCGCTGTGAGGGATGTCGGGAGAATGTCTTGACATTCTGTGATGCCCCCCCCCCATTCAGAGGATACAAACCGGGCAGACATTCAGGATATCCTGTCGAAACTTAAAGCCTCAGGCAGGACTCTAAAATCAGTACACTCCCTATACTATACACAACCCAGAAGTAGTCGGAGGGTGCCCTTTCGTCCGACCAGTAACAGACACTCGTCAGGGGCCAGACATCGAGGCAAAAGCAGAGGAGGATCAGCTCACCCCAAAGTGCTTCTTTGAAAGCTGCTAGAGGTGAAAGTGCAGCTACAGCCACAGGGTCGACATCTGTATGACTCCTTACTAGTTCCCCACCCTCTAGTACCATTGGAGGTGGCAGTGGGGGGTTGCCTTTCCCTCCATCTGAACCAGTGGAGGAAGGTCACATCAGATGCTTGGGTCCTCCAGATAATAGAAAAGGGTCATACTCTGGAACTTCTAGAGCTTTCTGCAGACCATCCACCAGTCCCTTTGGTTTATCCTCCAAAACACATACCAGTGCTGCTAGAGGAGATACATACCCTACTGCGAAAAAGGTCTGTAGAGCTAGTTCCTTGGGAACAAAGGAACTGGAGGATCTTACTTCAAGGGTATCTCTTGAAGCAGGTCATCACTGGTAGGACTAAGCCACCAGGCTCTAGCACCACATGGAAACCTTCTAGCTAGCAGTCTACCAGAGGGGGCCACCTACCTCCGACGTCAGCCCCAGTGTCGGCCAGTCTTGTAAAGGCGGGTGACCCCCACACCCTCCTCAGTTCTTTCTTTCCGTCAACCAGTGCACATCAGACCACTGATGCCACCACAGCTACAGCTGACCGCCATTTTCCCATGTTTAACCATGCTTTATTATTTTTTGATTGTTAGTAAATTTAACATCGAAATTTCAGTGTTCTCACCTGACAGTTTGTCTTCAAAACCTTCTTCGTCATCTGACCACTCCACGAAGTGTGCCTGCAGCAAACAGATCCTGGACAAGGATGGCCATTCTACCTACGTCTTGTGCCTTGCCCCAGACGACGACGTCCAAGCCTTTGAGGCCTACCAGAAGTTCAGCCTGACCACCAGGAGATATCAGCAGAAGATCCTGGAGAACCACCTGCTTAAGCAGAAGGTCACCTCGATGGAACTGGAGCTGTTGGCCAGGAGCTCCTCTGTTTCCCCAGCCCAGTCCTTGTGGTCTTCATTTTAGAAGTCTTGGGACAAAACTACTGGGAACCATAAGCACAGGGACAAGGATTGGGACCGACCCCAGTCTGCCTTCCGCTCATGGTCCCCACACAAGAAATCTTTGACCGCCAAATGGTCTGCCTCCCTGTAGGGGAGGGGGTTGACCTGTCCTACGCAGCCTGCACCTGCAGAACCTCAGCCTGGGTACCCTACGCTGGCACCGCGGGTCCAGCACCTACATAACCCTACCCTCTTGTGCCAGGTTACTTATACCCGGCACCTGTGGGACCTACGCCAGTTTATAATTACCCACTGCCCGGGGAACCGGCGCCGGTCCCATTTGATTACCATGGTCTGCTTTCAACCTTGTGGTCCTTCATGCAGACACAGGTCCCCACCATGAGAGCCCCCCCCTGAGGCTTCCTTTGGGCCCCATTTCCCTGGCCCCTATTCGGACAAGCCCTAGTGCTCCTCACTCCCCCACTCCCAGGGGTAGGCCTGCTGTTGGGTCAGCTGGCCGCTCAGATGAACGTCAGCCCGAGGATAGTTGGGATGATGACGCAGACGAGAGTATCAGCAGTTGAGTCTTACTCCATAGGCCCAGAATCCTCAAAAGGGGAAGAGACACTGAGTAACATCCCCAAATCCCCCCGCCAACAAAAAGATTATCCTACTTTCATTGCCATCATGAGGCACATTCAGGCCACAATGGGGTGGGAAACAGAGGAGTAGGATCCTGAGAGTGGTCTCCACAGTCCGATGAGGATGTTACCTGGGCTGCTTGGAACTGCCCCCATATAGTTCTGGCGGTGTCCACAAAGGCTGACAGACTTTACCACACACTGGCTGGTAAGCCGTAGTTTGGAGAACAGCCCAAGGCCGATTTGGCCATCAGTGCGGCGCACGACCAAGCCAAGAGGACAAAACACCTCAGCTCCTTCCCCCTGACAAGGAGTCTCGACAGCTGGACTAGATGGGCAAGTGTGCCTTCACATCTGCCACTCTGGCCATTCAGGCCATCAGTTATTTGGCCCATATGGTACAGTATCAGAACCTCCTGTGGGACTAGGCTAGGGAGGCAGTCCTAGCCATGCAGGATGATTCTTCTAAGCAGCAGACCCTCCAGGCCCTCAAAACAGGCTGGGACATCAGTACCCACGTCCTCAGAGCTGCCTGTGATGCAGTAGATGCCTCTGGCTGGGCAGCGGCCATAGGCATCTGTATGCAACGCCACTCCTGGCTACAGGTCTCGGGCTTCACACTGGAGGAGCATCTTTGTTGTCCGTAGAGGAAGGAATGATATCCCTTACCCGAGGTTTAAAGGCAGCCATGATTCTGAAAGCTCCAGACTGACCCAGGCAGCTTTAGTACTCCCTGTTGCTGAACATGTCCAGAGAGAGAGAGAGAGACCATTTCTTCTTCTTCCATCGAGACAGGATCTCCTGACACTGTCCAAAGACAAAGTTAGTGGTTACTTTGGAAATGTTTAGGTGACGGAACTCGCACCTGTAGATTTGTAGATGGGGAACTGTCCTATATTATTTAATTGAGAAAGATGACAGAGGTGCAGGAACTGTCATGCAGTTTTGCAAGATGTTGGGCTGCTAAGCTCCTGTGGGTTCCTGCCCAGGTCTGAAATCACTCCATTGACAGACAGGTACCTGAAAAGTTAGAATTTGCATTCCTAAATTATAAATATTTGGTCATCTGGACAATCCAGTGAGACGGTGCAGCTTTGCCACTTTAGAGCCCGATCCCGTCAGATCTCAGAAGCTAAGCTGGGTCAGGTGTGGTTTGTAGTTGGATGAAAGACCTCCAGTAAACACCACTTGCTACAGTAAGTGGTGCTGGTAGCACTGCAGTGGGCACTCTCCCCTTGGTTAAAATATATAACCATACCGATGCCCCAGCATGGTGTTTGAGCGACACTGCTGTTGGAGGTGCCGTCTTTTGGACAAGACAGTAAACCAAAGCCTCGTTCAGGTGAACCTTAAAGATCCCGTGGCACTTCTCAAAAAGAGAAAGGTAATTCCCCCTTTGTCTTGGCTAAATTCCTCCACTTCATTTAAAACCACCAACATCTTAACCAGTTTTAGTATCGGTCGATTTGCATGTGTATCCACCTACACCAGAACAAGGCTGAAAACAGTATTTCCTAATCTTTTTTTTCCCAGTTAACAGAAATGAAATAAATAACCAAAACAGATCCAGCAGAGTTCACGGCACTGCAGTCTAGACTGGAAAATGAAATATTGTATCTCTTGGGGTCATCCTGTTGGATACAGACTTTAAAGAAATGTATAAATGCATTTTTTTCTTCATTTCAGTCAAAAAGAATCTCGGCTAAGGATGCCTTGGCTCATCCCTACCTAGATGAAGGGCGTCTCCGATATCACACCTGTATGTGTAAATGTTGTTATACCACCTCAACTGGAAGAGTTTACACCAGTGACTTTGAGCCAATCACGAACCCTAAATTCGACGACAGCTTTGAAAAGAATTTGACTTCTGTCCGGCAAGTTAAAGGTGAGCACTTGAGTCCAGAAAGGTTTTCTAACTATAGATAGCTCACCTCAGTATTGACAAAAAAATGTTGCCAGCAATTTCTCATGCTGCTATTCAAAAGAAGTAGGTGATTAGGCATTGCAGAACACTTGACATGTTACCACCTGCTGCTAGAGAATGATTGTTTGTTTTAAACTGTAATGTATTTCATTTCTTGTCACAGTGGTTGAATCGCACAATAATGCATAACGCTTAAGGCATTATTTAATCCTTAACTGAAGTGCCGGTCATTTCATGGGGTCAGTGATTAGCCTGGAGTGTGTGTTGGTGATCTGAGGTACAGCCGATGGCCATTGCCTCCAGCTTGTTATTAAGGCCTCTGGAAATGACCGACTCTTAAGGTTATCACAATTATAAATATTATGTTTTTTAACATATAATCATTTTTTTCTGGGAGGGGGTTCAAGTTTTAGGTTTGTCCCATTGAGTGCTGGCACTTCAGTTCTGTGAGCCATGCTAGTTATTTCCAGGAAATTAACAACTGTGACAGCAGCCAATCAGAGCATGCCTTTGCCTCATGAATATTTAATTAGACTTATTGCATGGGATACAGATTAACTTGGGACATAATAGTATATGCAACCCCATTCCATATTTCATGATAATACCCAATGTGTAAGATCCTATTTCTGTTGGAAACTGATGAAGACAGAGAACGTTTTCTTTCTAATGATGTGCTTTTGCTTATTAGCGTTGAGGCTTTAAGACAATTATCATGAAATACAGGCCAGTTTGCTGCTGATCAGACTGCAAGTATTTCCCCCCCCAAAACACACAAATTTATAAATGTCCAAATCTTTGCCACATTAATAAAAGTGGATTACAATCAGCTAAGCTTATGCTTTTGCAATTATTTGGGGAAAAACTGAAACAAATACCACTTACAAACTAAACAATGTTCTACCAAAGGTCATCTGTCCCCCACTGTGTACCTATGTAATGCACATTATAACAAACTCTGGTCAGAGCCGCGGTGGCTGCTACTGCAGTAGTATTGAAGTAATTTGGATGCACGTGCTCAAATGTGCTGAGCTATGTGGTGTATCTCTACTTGTAGTGCTCTCCCAGTTGTTCCCTTAGTACGGCACACAAAACTGCACTACTGGAGCGTTGTTGCTGCAAGACTGATCAGACCATAACATTACTGTGTGGAGTGGACACGGAGATATCTGGTTCAACTCCACTTGGTGGAAGGACACAGCTGTGGTGCATTCGTAGTCACATGCTTCCAGACCCCCCCCTTCTCAATGTAATAGTAGTACATTACGCATAGCTCTCGCTATGCAGCCATAAAAAGGGGGGGGGGGTTCCCCCAGCCTAATGTTGCATGTGGTAAAAGGCAATGGTAGATGCACAAGAAGATCCTGGCAGTCACACTACCCATAGATGCACTTTGCAAAGACATGCAAACAGATTTATTTCCTACTCACAAAACTGGGTGCAGTGCATATATCAGTCACCTTTGATAAGGTGCCAGTCAGGCAGGAAGTGACTTCAGGTGTTTTTATAGACTGAGATGGATTGCACTGTGTTATATGCGTTGAACACTGTTTCGTAAGTAGTAACTGCGGCGGAGCCAGCCACGATGCAACGCAGTAACTTGCAGTACATGTCATGTCATAAAACACTGCAGTGAAAAAAGCCTTAATTGCCATTGAATTACTCTGTTCCCTGCAGTATACAGCTGCATTTTGTGATATACTGCAGCATTACTGCAGTGCATTTGGCTGGCTCTGCTGTAAATCTGTGTTTGCATTTTACACAGTATCATAATGTGTATGCGTGTGTGTGTGTGTGTGTGTGTGTGTGTGTGTGTGTGTGTGCACGCGTGCGCAAGGTTTCCTTGTGTATCTGCTGTGGCAGTGGTAGCCCTAGATCACAAGAGGTAAAAACAAAGAGGGGACAAAAGATAGAAACATAGAAGTTGACGGCAGATAAGGACCACAAGGCCCATCCAGTCTGCCCATTTCTTTTTCTGCCTTATGAATATGCCATCGGCCTTTGCTCTGTCAATGGCCTATCTATTCATACTCATCTGTATTGCACCCTTATGCCTATCCCATGCCTGTTTGAAGCCCTGCACTGTATTCATATCCACCACTTCCTGAGGTAGGCCGTTCCATGCATCCACCACCCTTTCTGTGAAAAAGAACTTCCTCACATTACCCCTAATCGGCCTCCCTCTAATCTCATGCTGTGTCCTCTTGTCCTGCTATTTTTCTTATATTGAAACATGTTAGACTCTTTCACCTTGTTAATGCCCTTAAGGTGTTTGAATGTTTCGATCATATCACCTCTCTCCCTCCTTTGCTCTAGGGTATACATATTGAGCTCCATTAATCTGTCCTCATATGTTTTCTGATGCAGTCCCTGCACCATTTTGGTTGCCCTTCTCTGGACTGCCTCAATTTGGTTAATGTCCTTGTGAAGATGTGGCCTCCAGTACTGCATGCAGTACTCCAGATGGGGCCTAACCAGTGTCTTGTAAAGAGGGATTATTACCTCCCTCTTCCGACTTGTGATACCCCTACTAATACACCCCAACATCCCTCTAGCCTTACCTACTGCTTTAGTGGTCTGCTTGGATGATTTCAGGTCATCAGTGATGATGACGCCCAAGTCTCTTTCTTCCCTTGTGACTGCCAGCAACTCCTCTCCCAGCCTATAGGTGGCTTCAGGGATTCTCTTGCCTATGTGCATGATCTTGCACTTCTTTGCGTTAAACTCCAGTTGCCACTCTTCCGACCATTTTGCTAGTTTATCCAGATCTCTTCTAATTCTGCCCACCCCATCTGGGTCATCTACTCTGTTGCAGATCTTGGTGTCATCTGCAAACAGACAAACCTTACCCTCCAGTCCATCTGCAGTGTCACTGATGAAGATATTGAAGAGGACTGGCCCCAGGACTGATCCCTGAGGTACCCCACTTGTGATTTGCATGTCTTCTGACTGAATACCATTCACCACCACTCTCTGTTTTCTGCCCGTCAACCAATTTGCCACCCCGAGCCTACCCAGCTTATTAATCAATCTTCTATGTGGAACAGTATCAAAAGCTTTGCTGAAGTCAAGGTAGGCGACATCAGCTGCTCCCCCTTGGTCCACCACTGTGGTTACCCAGTCAAAGAAATCTACGAGATTAGTTTGACAGGACCTTCCTTTTATAAACCCATGCTGTCTTGGATCCTGTGCTTCTATGGATTCCAGGTGTTGCACTCTCCTTTCCTTAAGGAGTGCTTCCATAATCTTGCCCACTACTGAGGTAAGACTGACTGGTCTGTAGTTCCCTGCCTCCTCCCTGCTACCAGTCTTGTGGAGTGGGATCATATGAGCCCTTCTCCAGTCTTCTGGGACCTCTCCTGTGCTCAGAGATTAACTAAACAGTTCTGATAATGGCTCTGCTAGTTCCAACCGTAGCTCATTTAGTACCCAGGAATGTATGCCATCAGGTCCCATCGCCTTGTCCACCCTGAGCTTATCGAGCTTTTGTAGGACCCTTTCTTTTGTGAAAGGACTAGTGCACACCTTCCTCCCCTCTGTGTCCATGGTGCTGAGCTGTGGGCCCTGCCCTGCCTTCTCTTCAGTAAATACTGGGCAGAAGTATCTATTTAGGATAGATGCTTTTACATGGTCCCCCTCCCATGCCCCCTCATCCCCTTTGATCTTAGCAATACCCCCTCTGGACTTTCTGCTTTCACTAATGTATCTATAGAAAGTCTTGTCTCCTTTTACTGTTCGTGCTAGTGTTTCCTCGGTTTGGGCCTTTGCCTGCCTTACTGCCTTCCCTACTTCCCTTAGGGAAGTTTTGTATGCTTCCCTGTCTTCATCCTGCTGCGTTCCCTTATATTTCCTGAAGGCCAGCCTTTTGGCTCTGACCTTTTGTGCTACTGTTTTTGAGAACCGAAGTGGTTTCCTTCTTGTTTTGCATTTCCTTTTCTCTCTAACACAATGGGATGTTGCTTCAAGTATTGCATCGTTAATGCTTGCCCACTTTGCCTGTAACCCATCACCTGTATTTCTTTTTGCCAGGGCTAGCTGAACTCTGTTGACCATCTTATCAAAGTCAGCTCCTCTGAAGTCCCATATTTTCACCTTGTAATGGGATGATTTAGTTCCAGTGGCCAAATTGAACCATACCATGTGATGGTCACTGGCCCCCCAGGTGACCTTCTACCTGGAGATCTGTGATCCTTTCCCTGTTAGTACTAGATCTAGGATAGTCCTGTCTCTTGTGGGTTGTCGTACCAGTTGTTTGAGTCCCTCCCCCTGCAGGGAATCCACCATGTGTCTAGTTCTGGCAGATGTTCCTGCTGGTATTGACCAATCTGTATCTGGCATGTTGAAGTCTCCCATTATCAGAACCTCCCCTTTAGCTGTCATGTTTTGTATATCTTCTAACAGTAATGTGTCTATGTCCTCCCCCTGGTCTGGAGGCCTGTACACAACCCCAGTTAGTATGGCTGTCCCATTTCCTGTTTCAGGGTGACCCACAGTTCTTCTAGCTCCTTATGTGTATTCTGAATTTCTGTAGCTTTGATATTTTTCATTGACATAAAGGGCCCTCCACCCCACTTTTTGCACCTCAGTCTCTTCTGAACAGTACATAGCCAGGTACTGAAGTCTCCCAAGTGTAGTTACTGGTAAACCATGTCTCGCTAATAGCTACTATGTCCAGTTTAGCCTCTGTCATTATTGCCTGCAGGTCTGGGATCTTGTTTCCCAGACTGCGAGCATTTGTGTACGTGATTTTCCATTGGTCAGATTTCGGTGTATTAGTTGTTGGGCGAGGTCAGGCGTTTCCCCTGTGCGTCGTTTGGGGAGCCGGACCTTTTTCCTTACCTGGTGATGGAATTGAACTACAAACATGTTGAACTCCTGTTTGACCATTAGCTGAGGGGGGAGGGGTGTTCTTCCCATTTGATGTATGGGGTGCTGCACCCCTCTCCCCATTTGCTAGTTTAAATATTCTGCAAAGACATCAAACTTCTGCCCCAATGCACTGACTCCCTCCTTAGTCGGATGCAGTCCATCAAATTTAAAGAACTTTCGCTCCCAAAACTGTTGCCAGTTCCCTACAAATTTGTGTCCTTTTTCCTGGCACCAGCCCTTGAGCCACATGTTTAGCTCCCCGATCTCCCCTTCTCTGACCTTCCGTCCATCTGCCCCCCTCTCCCAGACTGGCAGGATCTCAGAGAAGGAGATGCCAGATGAAATGAATGATAGTTTGTCACCCAGCCTGGTCAGGTGTTCCTTGGTCTCCACAACTGACTGACTGGTGAGATCGTTAGTCTCTATGTGTACCAGGATGTCAATGTTTTCTCCTGCTTCCTGAACAGTTTTAGCAATGCGGTCAGTGTCTCTCCACTGTACCTGGGAGACATCTGACCATTACCCCAGGCTAGAGATACATATCAACTTCCCGAATCATGGAGTCTCCTATGATCAGAAGATTTTTGGATTTCCTATTTGCTTTATTTTGTTCTGGTTCCTGTTTTGGGCGAGTTTTGTTGTGCTAGCTCCTGCTCTGCAGTGTCCTCTGCCACTTTGTTTGATTTGGAGATAGAGGCAGATACCTGTTTGTAGTTTTTATATGGTTTGTGGAGGTGATATGTTGGAGAGCACTGAGTGACGGGGCACCCGATTTGCCCCTCCTAACCACCTGCTAACCTCCCGGACCAACTACCCTCTGCGGTTGAGGTGCTTCTGTTGGATGTTGGGGAAATGGCGGGCAGTTCTTTTAATATATTTTCTCTTGAAAATGCAATTTGAGGCGCACAGTCTCTGCCCATACTGCCTGGAGCGGAGCCCGTAGATCTCCAGTGGCCCAGCATGTAGGACAGTGTCCTAAATCCTGTAAAACTGCCCTTCTGAAAAGTGTTCCGCAGTACCTGCAGTTAATAATATCCATTCCAGATAAGTTGCTGAGTTTATAACCTGGTCAGAGTAATTAGAAGGAAGAAAATGAAACCAAAAGTTTGATTTTGTGTTTTGTTTGTTTGTGTATAACTTGTTACAACAAGCTAAATTACTAGTGCCCCTGTAAATGAGGTCACTGTGTGCATACCCCTCTGATCCGCCCTTCCTGCTTTGCTACATGTCATCTGCTTGTATGACCCCCAAAGTATTGCATGTGCGCCAGTGGTCTGTTAGAACTGCCCCCAAAAAAAATATGTCTCTGTTTTCTCCCATCAGTCACTATCTGATATGCAGCCCAGCCTTCTGAAGGAAGTGCCATTTCACAGTATCAGGAGGCAGTTAACCTGGGGGGCCAACCAGGTGTCCAACTGGATAAGATGTCCAGATTGCCACAAGCGTGACATGGGGTCATGACCCCTGGCCCCACCATTGCCTACCACCAACAGAGGGTTTTTTGTGCTTTTCTCCCTGCCTCTCCTTCCCCCCCTAGTGGAGCTCGGATGTGCAGTGATGGCCAGCGTCCGCCGAGCTCCACCACTGCCATACGGCAGCGACGCAAGTTCCAAGTACCCCCAACTGCTGCCAGAGATCACTGAGGAGTGGCGCTTGTCCTTACACCCTCCCTGGGAAGGGAGAGCTGTCCTTCAGATCTCAATCCCTACCGGCCCCGCCGACCCCTGTCAGCCCTGGCTCGTTCCCAAACACGGGTCACTGGCGTGGCACGAGGGAGGCATCTAGTACCTTAACCCTCAGTGCCAACGGGCCGACTTCAGAGGTTATGTTAATGATCAGTTGATCTCCCTCTAGGGAACTGCTACAAGTCACGCAGCTGGCAGAAGTCATCACAAAACTGATAGAACTTTCATTAAAGTCTGCTGCAACTGACATACGTTAGTTTAAAGGAAATCCACTTATACACATAGGGCCTGATATTCAAAAGTGTGCCCAGAACATGCGCAATGGAATGCGCAGCGCAATGCAGATGCCCCATAGAAAACTGACGCCATATTCAAATGATGTGCCATAGACATGCGCAGGCGCAGACCACATTGAATATTGCAAAGATGCGCCATGGCGCAACCAGGCATGCGCCGGAGCAACCACGAATGCACAGGAGCAAGACAGTAAGCAGCAAGAAGCATGCTGAGCAGGTAGCACAGGCAAAGGGGTACACAGGCAGGGCAGCACAAGAGCAGAGTTCCCGACCAGCTCTGGCAGTCCCAAGCCACAAGAGGAGCATGACCACGGTGCACAGCACAGGCACACAGCCAAGGGGCCACAGTGACCATAGGCCGCACAACAGAAGCACACAGGCCAACAAACACACCCAGCCACCCACCCAGATGAAAGGGAATCAGTCAGGCCCTTGGCACTGCACCACCATAACCCTGACAGGCAACACTGCACGGGACAAAGCCACAGGCACGCTGTGAGGGCACCAGGTCCATACAGTACGCAGAGGAACAAGAGATACACAGGCACTGGGAAACAGGGCGCACAAACCACGCCACCAAGCAGGGACACAGAGCCCAGCACTGCACCGCACACCAGCAATGGCAAGGGCAATGGTGCAGGTGGAGGGCAGGCTGGCACAGGCGAACAGGGATACAAGGCAGATGACCGCACACAGGCTAGATCCACAGCCCAAGGGCCCATGCCACAGAGGTACACAGCAGCCACTGCACATGGGAGCACTCAACAAAGGACACAGCAGTGGAACAGAACAAGCACACCCAAGAGCAGCACAGAACAACTTAGGCACAGCGCAGCACTGTACTGGCAAAGACGACACAGACACGGAGGTGTATGAACAGAAAGCTTTACTACAAAACAAAAAACAGTGGTGTGCCAACAGGGCAGACAACAGAAACAGCGGTAAGGGAATGGGAAGGGGATGCAAAGTGGCCTACAAGTGGAATGGGAATGGGAGCAAGGACCCAGGAACAGACAGAACAGGAAACATCAGGAGGGAAGTGGACATCCAGGGCACAGTGGTGAGAGGGTACAGAGTCAGTGCCACAGATGCCGCTGCGACTCCCTCATCTAGCACACCTCCTCAGTCAGCACCCAAGTAGCACCAAGATATCGCCTGCAGACGCGGATGAGGACATTCGTCCGTGTGATGTGCAGCTGCACAGGTCAGTGAATCACACGGAGCCCATCGCACAAGGTCTGCCGGTGTCATCTGGCCCAAGGCCTGGCCTGACCCACAAGAGGGGGAAACGAGACAGGCAATGAGTGACGGACCACAAGGAGCCCGAGCCCACCCATTGGTGTGCACAGGACAGCTGCCGTGCCCACAGGTGGAAAGAACTGGAACTGGCATGTGCACAGTGGACAGTGACGGCCGACACTGCCACACCCCATGGACCAACTGCGTGGTTGCCTGTGACAGTCCTGCCCCCACACCCGTGCAGTGGACCACACAGTAATGGTGCAAGGGCCCCCCAGGCAGTATAGTAGTCCCTCTGCAGCAGTCGCACACCATGGGACGTGCACACACACACACACACACTCACTCTACCAGGGATGGTGACAGGCCACCACCACACACAGGCCATGTGCAAGACCAACCCCCCGCGCAACATGGCACAGGCAGTGGGGCTGGGAACCGCCCAACACAGTGGCCACGCATGGCATCACTGCCGCTTGCCATACCACACAGCACAACCCAGTGCAAGCAGTAACCCACATACCATGCCACACACACTCAACTGCCTGCCCAGGCGCTGGCACAGCCACTGCACCACCATCACCATTGCACCTGTCCCTGTTGGCGGCTATCCTGGCCCTCCTGCGGTCCTCCGGTCCTGTGGATGGAACAGAGAGAGAGAGACAATGGACATGAGTGGCACGCCATGCACAGACCCACCCACCACTGACACAGTGCCCAGCGCTGGCACAGCTCGGGTAGGTACACAGGCCCGTGTGTGGGGCATGGTGCATGGCCCAACGTCAACGTGCACAGCACGGGCATGCAGTGCAGCAACGGAGGACACGCACCAGCCACCAGCGCTGCGCGTGCCCCCCCACAGCCGCACAGGCAGCGCACAGCACAGGATGTGGACAGTGGTAGCATGCACAGTGCTATGGGACACCTACCTGGCTGCGGCACAGACCCCCAGCGTGCCCTCTCCTGTGGCCGTCGGAGCCTACCAGGCTCCCTCCTGCAGAGGTTCCCATATCTGTGCCTGCACTGCTGAGCTGTGCGTGGCACTCCAGTCTGCTGCTTCAGGCTGGTGGCCACCTTCTCCCACACCTGGGAACTAGGCCCCTGGAGCTCTGCCACACCATACAACCAGTCCTCCAGTGGCAGGACCAGGGCCACCAGATTTGCCACCTCAACATTGGACCAGTTCTCTGCCCAGTGCACACGCTGACCCAACACTGCCATGACTGCCGTCTTCCGCACTGTGCCCGACCGCATGTACTAGCAGTCAGCACGTGGAACCGCACAGCACCTGATGTGCAATTGGGTGTCCTGTACCATGGCTGTGCAGCATGGATTTGCATGATTGACATGCGCAACTGACGCCTATCGTGCAGCACCGCACATGCACAGAGCAGCACCGCTGGGCGTGAGTTTGGGGTCAGGGTCGTGACTCCACATACACGCACTGCATGGCCTCTGTGCGCATTGGCAGGCAGTGCACGGTAGGATGTGTGGCGCATGCAGTACGGTTGTGCAGTTCAGCCTGTCAGCACAGCATGTCTGCATCGCCCATGCCCGCATGCATAATGGGGGCACATTGCGCAACCCTTTCACGCAGACGTGATAGGCCACATGCCGGCGCCACCATGGCGGATGTGCACCCGACCGCACCACAAGATGTGCAGGGATGCGCCAGTGACCCTCTTCGGCACATTACGATTGTGCAGAGAGCAACCCTGCAATATTCAGCCGCAGTGTGCAGATAGGCTCATGAGCCAGTGCATGGCGCAGTGGGGCACATTTACATCCCATTACGATTGCGCTACTGCTCATTTGCATGAGTTGAGCCGTAAAAGCACCACAGTACTGCACTGGGCACTGACAGGTATTGCGGGCATTTCGGTAAGGAGCACCAAACGTTGTGATGTATCTGGGTATGATATCTGTGCTGCAGTGGTCCATGCTGGCCTGCCAGTCCGCTAATCGTGTCATTGTGTTACCTTCCACAGGTAGCATTATGTCAGAGATGGAGGGAGCTGAGGAGCAGGGGCCTGCATGGAAGCGCAGGCCCAACTTCACAAAAGATGAGTAGCAGGCCCTGTTCGAGGCCTACCTCGACAGGGAGGGATTGCTCAGTGGGACCATGGGCACCCCGCAGGAATGTGCCACAGGGTGGGATGAGGGGGAAACATATGTCAACTCCCATAGTAGGCATCAACGGAGTGCACAGGCGTGCAAGAAGAAGATGGGTACTGACAGGCGGCACATTAAGGAGAAGGTGGCCACCATCAGGGCGTCCTGCAGCACAACAGGCGGGGGTCCAGGAGCCGCCTCTGTACTCACGGTGGGGAAGGAGATGGTGGCAGCGACCATCAGCCGCGCGGCTATTGAGGGCATATCGGGATGTGGTTTCCAGATGGGTGGCAGCCCCTCACAGCACTGTGAGTCACTGGGAGCTGTGTGTGTGTATGTGTGGGGGGGTGCTCCGCCCTGCAGCGTGCAGGCATGGCAGCAGCATTGCTGTAGGTCCCTTGCATGTGTGGCATGCAGCAGTGCAGGGCACACATGTTCCCACCGTGCATGACATTATCCACCTGTGTGTGGTGGTGCTGTAGCAGCAGGGGCACCGTCCCCCAACAGTGGCCTCGGCCCCAGGGTGTGCAGCACCGCTGCCCAGACTCACGGAGCTGCATGCCCAGTGGACACGGGGCACGGCATGGCCCACAGGGGCACAGGTAGACACATGGCACACCACTGGCAGGGTGGGCCTTGGAGGTGAGCGGCTCAGGAATGCCGCCCATCCTGTGCTGCGGCATCGTGTGCTGCAGCCACCGCACATGGCTAGCCCGGCATGCGCACTGTCCATGGCATGTCTACCATAATGTGTAGTGCATCACATGCATACCCTGTTCCATGATGGCACTGCATTGGCACGCATGCCCCCCCCCCCCCAAAAACAATGTTTGCAGCTCGGTGTGCACACTGCCATCCTCATCACGTATACCACTGTTGTGTTTTCCAGCGCCATCACGCCTCGGGTAGGATGCAGAACGCGGCCGACAACACTGGACCCAGCGAGGATGAGCCATCTATGTCCACCAGCAGTGTAGGGCTGCTGGACATCCTAGGGCTAGGCGACGACCTACTGCTCACCGAGGACCTACCCATACTCGTACCGGGTACACAGGTGAGTGGGGGCGTCCGACACAGATGATGACCTGACACTGATCCTGGGTGGCATGGGACTGGACACGCCTCCCAGGGTACAGACCTGCATACTGGCGGTGGTTGCCACCAGCAGTGGTACAGTGCCTGCGCAGCCGCCCCCGCTGGCTGTGGGGGGCAGTTGGTTCCACAGAAACAGGAGCCACAGAGATGGTCCAGCAGGCGGCTGGGCAACAGCGGCAGGCAGCAGTGGCCACCGTGCAGCACACCACAGGGGCCGCCGATGGGACACCCCCACATTCCCCACCCCCTGTGCAGTCCCCTGTGCAGCATCCCCCCCAGCAGGGGATGCTGTCGGGCATGCCTCAACACCCTCAGCAGGTCAGTGTCAGCCCCAGGATGTACATGGCACTGACAGGCTGGACGAGCACACCAGACTGCTGCGGTCCTCCGTGAACAACCAGGCAACGCTCAGGGCCTAGTTACGTGCACTGTGGGTTGAGTTGCGCCACCAGTTCGAGTGTGCAGGCATTGGACGCGCACAGCTGATCGGTGAGATCCAGCAGCTGCGGGAGGCCATGACCGCATCGCTGGACTGCATTGCCGGTGCCATCACAGCCGGATTTGCATTGCTGGTGTCCAGTGGGCGCGGCAGTGTGCATAGGTCTCCCCGTAGTGTAACGTTGGCACCGTGGACCCGACGTCTGATGACCCCAGCATGGCTGTTGCCAGGCTCTGACATGGCCATCCCAGACACTCCTGGCAGTAATCTCTTTGCTGGCCTGTTTACGTCAGCGAGGACCCAGTCACATTCCCATGCCTCTACCCCCTTGAGTGTGTTGAGTACACCTCCAGTGGCCGCTGAGCAGCCTGTGGCTGCCACACAGCACTCGTTTGTGGCCACTGATGTGGTCGTGGCAGCCATGCATCCACACAGTAGTCCTTCTGGTTGTGCTGTCCCATCCTCCTGCTCGCTGCTGCTGCCTTGTGCACACTTGTCTGTGCACGCACGTATGCGTGTGGTGGCACATATGTGTGGCGTGGCCTCCATGTATGTGTGCTGTGCTGCAGGGCCTTGTGGCGTGGGCATGATATGGTCGGCACTGTGCTGGCCTTGCCAGTGTGCTGGTGCCTTCAGTCCGATCCATACCACATGCAGTTGCACGTGTGTGTGTGGCCTACCACCGTGGCCACCGCATCTGGCTGTGCCAGCCGCATGGCTCACTGTGCCCAGCTGTGTGCCTTGTAATGTTGCTGTTGTTGCCTGTGCATGACATGTCGCAGCCAGTCCTGTGTCCAGTGCAGTGCCCGCATGTGTGTGCGTGTGCACACATGCATGTGCACTGTGCTGCGGGTGTGTAGCTGTGTGTCTGTGCTGTCCCTGTGCCAGCTGTGTGTGCCAGTGTCCCTGCATACCTCCCTGTGTGGCCATGCACCTCAGAGTGTGTGGGTGTCTGTTCCATGCATGCACTGCTGTCATGGCTGTTACTCACCTGCGGTTACCAAAGTGCTCCTGTACGATTGTTGCCTTGTGCATCCTGGCCCGTGCGGCCATCCTGGGGTCCCTCCTCTGCATGGGTGGCTGCACACCCCCAACCGGGCCATCCTCCCCATCCTCATCTCTGCTGTCACCCTCTTCCATCTGGACGGCTATCCCATGGTCAGTAGCCAAGTTGTGCAGCATGCAGCAGGCCAGGAATAGTCCACAGGTTTTCGCAGGGCTGTACTGTAGGGCACCACCGGACCTGTCTAGGCAACAAAAACGCATCTTGAGCATGCCAAAGACTCGCTCAATGATGTTGTGTGTCGCGATGTGGTCCTTGTACCTGTCCTCTGCAGGGATGGATGGGCACGGATGGGGGTGAGCCAGAGGCGCAGGGGTGTGCATGTTACGGTGTGTGCTGGGTTAACTTGTTGCATTGCTTGTTACCCTCCCTCACCCCTGCCCCCACAGCCACCCTGTTGGCTTCTGCTGCATTTGGCCTGGGCCTCAGTCCCCTGCACAGCCACCCCCACATCCCATCTCGTGCCATGCTCAACTACAAGATGACCCATGGGGCTCTCCCTACACTCAAACGTCTGGCACAGGATGGAGCTGTGTCAGATGAATGCGTCATGTGCACTGCCAGGGTGGGTGGCGCAGACATTGATGATGCACCCCGTGGCATTGCACACCACCTGGCAGTTGACCGATGAGTACCCCTTTCTATTCATGTAGGCGGCACCCTCTGGGCCAGATGGTCTGCGTATGGCCATGCGGGTGCAGTCTATCGCCTGATCACACCTGGCATGCGTGCCACCCTGTGGAAGCCATGCGTGTTTACTGTACGCTCTGCCTGTGTGCTTGGGAATGGAATGAACTCCGAAGCATGTGGCAGCAGGGCGTTGAGGAGCTGCGTGAGGAGGTGAGACGTGGCCAACTGGGTTATTCCAGTAGTTGCCCCTGTTGGTTTTTGGAAGGTGCCCGTGGCGAGCAGGCACATATGCTGCTGTCACCTTGGTCTCCACTGTCATAGCGTGGCTGTTCCTGGTGGGTGCCTGCAACTCATCATGGCACAGATCGTAGAGCTGCCTCAGAATTGTCCTGTTCAGCCGGTACCGGCCCACGATCTCTGTGTCACCGTAGTCCTCAAAGGTGAGGAGGGCACAGTACCTTCTGTGTGTGGCATACCACCGACTGGCCCTTCCTTGGCCACGTTTCTGTTCCTCCTCACACCCCTTATTACTGCCTCCATCAAGAATGGACCAGCATTCATCTTAATCTGGTTCTGTGCCTTTCGCATCTGCTGTGTGTGTGTTTTTGAGTCTCCTTTTATAGGCTCAGTTCTGTGTGGCGCATTCTGTGTGTTGCTCCTGACTTGCGCCATTCCGTTCTGCTGAATATGCTATTACGCAGCTTATTCATGGGTATGCCCCCTTGTACTTGCGTCGCATACTTTACTGTTGAGCAGCTGCAAAATGTGTTTTGCGCTGTGCATTATTCACGTTGGCTGAATATGGCTCTGTGGTGCATGTCCATGGTTGCGCATGCACAACTCCTCTGAATATCTGCCTCATAATGTTAAAAAAAATGGATTGCACATTTGTGAACTGCCAAACTTTTTTTAAACATTTAAGCAATAATGCACGGCAGGGTATGTTTTGTTGTAGGATTTACCCATGCCTTCTTCGGTGTAGAATGAGGTAGAGTGCTGTAAACCACACAAGAATTTGTGAAATCCAGTAACACAAGCCTGGAGTGCATTACTGTGTTTATAAAATGGATCCAATGAAACAAAGTTGGAAAAAAAAAAAAAACCTCTTATTAAGATTAAAACTAACAGCTGAGACATTACCTGTACGTGCATTATGAGATTAACTCACGAGTTAAGACCCAGACTGACCAATCAGATAGCAGGATTACTGTTCTCTGTTTTATAAATAAAATCTACAAACCTCTAAAGAATGTCACCTGGCAAAGGCTCATCCTTGGGACAAACTCTAACTAACCTTAAAGTTTCAGGTTTCAACTCTTATCTTTTTTGTGCTCCAGGTAAGCAAAAGAAAAAGGGTCTTAAAAAGTATATTCCTAGGTATTTTTTCAACCTTCTACAATTTTCAAACCACCAAATCAACCATCACTGCATCTGCAAGATCCAAAGCTCCTAACACCGAAAATAGATAGGGCAAATTTCAGGTTGTTCTGTCCAGGGATGGCCATAGTGTTAAGATGTAAAAATCAGGGGTTAACTTAGAAATGCCTTCTCAACCCTAACTATATCAGCACAATATAGCATAGAAATACCTTCGGCCCTAACTGCAGGGACGCAATGTAACATAGAAAAGCCATCAACCCTAACTATTGGGGTATGATGTAACATAGAAAAGCCTACCCAACCCTAATGGTAGAGGCATGCTATAACAGAAATGCCTTCTTAGCCCTAACTACAGGGCTGCGATAGAACATAGAAATCTCTTATCCTTCCCAACTATAGGGACACAACATAATATAGAAATGCCTTCACCCTAACTGTAGGGGCAGAACGTAAGAGAAATGCCTTCAACCCTAACTATAGGGGGTAGGATATAACATAGAAATGCCTTAAACCCTAACGATAGGGATGCGATATGACATAGAAATGCCTACAACCCTAACTGTAGGGGCGCAAGGCAATACAACATAGAAATACCTTCAGCCTTAACTACAGGGGCACAACATTACATAGAAATGCTTTCAACCCTAACAGAGGTGCGAGGGGCATGATATAACATAGAAGTGCCGTCAACTCTAACTATGGGGCATGACGTAACATAAAAATGCCTTCTCAACCCTAATTATAGGGGTGTGATAATATAGCTGTGCAGTGGCCTAGCACTAATTCTGTATGCAGCTGTAGCTTCTTAATTGTGTAGAAAAACAGTATCCCAGTGAGCAGTGAGCAGTGATGCAGTATATAGCAGTGCCAAAAGAGACTTGTTTTTGCCAACTAAACCAATTCCAACTGTGGGCCCATTGTTGAATTAATTGCTGAACTTTCTATGGGTGGGTATTTGACTGCATCTGGTTATAAAGGGCAGGCAAAGTATGAGATCTGGGAACAGTAAAACAAAAGGGGTAACTTTAATGCGCAACAAATGTAGGGATAAACAGAACCAACGGTGTGATCATGTGGTCACCTTAAAGAATGCTCTGTAGGGAAAACATAAGCATGCAATATAATATAATACTGTACAATTCATTTCCTGTAGTGTCTTTCATACAGTGCATATCACAGAATGCTTCACCATGGAAACAATACATAGAAACATAGAAAATAATGGCACAGAAATACCATTGGTCTAGCCGATCTGCCCATAAAACCTAAAAAGCACGTGTCCCGTGTTCTTGATTCACTAATGCCAAGTAATTCCTCAAAGTTTACAGTTTCATTCCTTTCAGGAACTTGAAGGTCTCTATCATATCTCCCCTCTCTCCTAGTTCGAACAATCAATATAATGCAATGTTGGTGTTACCTCAGTGTCAGCACCTCCCATGCAAGCACTGTTGTGTCACTATTTTATTTTGTCTGACAGCACAGTACCAATGTTAGGGTAATGCTAACACTGCATCACATCGTTGTTCATACTCTGAGGAACAGCACACCACAGATTTGACAAGGTTCCTGGGACTGCTAATCACAAATTCTTTTCATTTCCCAGCTTTTTACACTTTGTGTTTCAACCCTAATAGATGCAATAATGTAGTTTTTTTGCAGTTTTGGTTCCTTACGTTTTGAAAGAGGTACATAACAGCAGATACCTCCAGCTTTTGCCTTCCTTACACTTCATGATGAACACTGTGTAGATCATCTTTGGGGGGATCTCAATCATCAGGTCACACCGAAGGAACTTCACTGTTGGTGAAGCAGGATCCACTCAGAAGATTTTCCAGAAGTACCATTGGAGCTGCCCACACCAACATCACCTGCCGACGTCACCAGTCCTATAAAGGTGTGAGTGGCCCCACTCCCTCCTCAGTTTTTTCCCGCCTTCGACTATGTTCTCATGGGTCTCCACAGAAGCTCCATCACAGTTTGCGCCATTTTCGCCTATGATTTTTTTTCCTTTCATCCTAGGTTTCAGAATCTATTTTAAACAAGAGATTCATGTACCTCATTTATGTGGAGAGTTACTACTTCCACATCTCTCTTCCGTCGCTGCTGCTGTGGAAAGAATATTATTTCAGATGACCACAACCTCTGTGTCCGCTGTTTTGGGCCTGACCATGATGTGTCTGACTGTCAGCTCTGCCAAAAATGTAACCTCACAACCCTTAGGTGACACAAAAAGGCTTTGAAGAAATTCCTCATGGAGCAGCAGGTAGCCAGTTCTGGGCAGGGGGTCCTCCGGGGTCCCTGTGACAGGGAGGTCCTGCCACTCTTGAGGACCAACCTTTTCTTAAATCTGTTGCAACAGTTCTTCTATTTCTTAGCCTAATGTATTCTTTACCATTTCTAGTCCATAAAGTTGGCCACCTGTGGGACCCCCTCCCCTTTCTTGACTATGCTATAGTGTCCTCTTCTTTTTCCTTTTTTTGATGTATATTTTATATCTCCTCTGTGGCTGTGGGGTGTTACCTATGGTTCCCCCCAGTCCGGGTTGACCTCACATCCTCCCGCTCACTCCCATGCTCCAAGCTCTACCCTGTCCTCCAGTCCTGCAAAGCGGTTCCCTCGCGGCGGGTACACAACCACCACCACGGAAGCCGGGGGGGGGTCCAGATCCAGGGGGAACATCCAGAGTTGGAACCGGGCTGCGCCACCAGACCGGCCATCAAGTAGCATGCCGAGGTGTTTTTCCCCATAGTACCACCCCCGACATGGTTATGCAATGGCGTAATTGACACTGCAGTAGGTGTTCCCCATGCACCACAAGTCAGACATACGCCCATGCTCGTCCCACGCTTCTTGGCCCATTGCAGTGACCCCGGCCTCCGCTAGGAGCTGCGGATCCCATCCCACCCTCCCCAGAGAAGGAGTGCAGTCACTAGGACACTCAATTTTCTCCCTCCCGGCCGACCTCCAGCAACTCGGGCTCATTCCCGAACCCGGGTCACCGATGTGGCGCGAGGTGTGGCGTCCAACACCTCAACCCTCAGCGCCACTGGGCCGGCCTATAGTGTCCTCTTGAATTTTCCTTTTCCCTCTCAGGTCCTCGTACGTGGAGGTTATTGTGGTGACCTCCGAGCTGATATAAAACAACAGGCTGTGTTCCTCGTTGTTGGATTTAGTATGCAGTGGCACTGTGTCATTAAATACTTAAATGTATGTGCCTTATGTGTCTAAAATCTGTGAATGTTGAAAATTGCATGGCACTAAGTCTTTTTTGATAAGGGTAAAAAGTTACTAGGGGACTGTATGATGAAAATTAAGTTGTGCTATTTAAAATGCACATGAATTCCTGTAAACGGAACAAGTCTGAAAGTTTGTGGTGATTTGCATATATCCCATGATGCTTTGCATTATGGAAGTATGTGTAATGGGTATCACGTGAATATGGTGAAACAATAACGGTGATTCAACAACGGCGAAAGCAGGTGTGTGAACACAAGAAAGGCGATCTCAAATAAAGGGTGACATGGAGTCAACGGCGACTCCGAGGTGTTAACCTTCTTCAGTGTCAAGAAGCACCTCGGAGTAAGAATCTTAAAGATAGCGGGGTTTTGGGAGGTGTGGGGGGCGAAGCCCCCCCCCCCACAGAAGACAGGGTGAAAGTCACTGTTTATGACGGTAGCCATTTATTATAGAAGCCGTACTTGCTTTTGCCATTGTTGAATCACTGTTTTGCCGCTGTTTAATACTCACCATTTTCACATGGAACCTGTGTGATGTTATGTTTCTTTGAAACTTGGCTTATTGTCAGTGCCCTTTGGGGTAACCCTTGTTTCAGTGCTTCTGTACTAAGATTCTTTGTCTTTAGCTTGTTTTTTTTTTTTGTTTTTTATTTGCTCCCCCACCACCCAAGCAAACAAGGCCCGCATAGGGGAGGCTAAATTTCAACAGATAAGTTAGATCTGAATCAGTAGGTGCTGGCTAAGTGTAGAGGAAAGATTTGCATAGTCTGTTGCTACAAACTGATGTACTGAAGAAGGTCTGTGCCATTGCCAAAGGTTATTTCCTGCATTTTGAATAAACATCACACAGAGATTGTGTGTTGAACTTGAAGTTCGGTGTCTGGTCCATCTGTATACCACAACCCCTCCACAGACTTGTGGGATAACTTGCTGGAAGCGTCTGGACTGTCTGAAGAGGGACATTTTCTGGTGTATATCGCCCAGATGTCCCAGGTGGACCGATGCACCAGGAGTTGCCAGAGGGGAACCTGGAGAAGAAAGTCCGTGGAGATCTGACCAGAACCATGGCTGACAGACAGAGAGAAGCTGCTGCTTGGACTGGACCTGGGACCTCAGAGTAAGGCCAAGCCCGAAGACGAAGAGATGCAAAGGGATGAGGAACTACTGTGGGGTCGAGGCAGACCGACTACGCAGAGAGGAGGAACACTGGTGCCAGGTGCTTGAGAGGTCCCTGCCAGAGAGTTTGGATAAAGAATTGAAGGAGGATTTTTCTTGGGCTCAGCTAGAGGAGGACCCCCTCACTGAGCAGGATATTCCTTTATTGCCTATGTTCCCAGGATGTTACCTGTTGGAGGTCGGCGATGCAAGTATGGAACTTGAATGTGAGACCCCAGGTAAGACTGTGCCTTGTGATATTGTGCTGGGGTTGAAGACTCCAAGCAAGCAAGAAGAAGCCTGTGAGGCTGAAGGGACCTTTTCTTGTATCAATTGAGCTAAATCTATTGAAAGTATTGACTGGGGTATACTGCAGGCTAAAGATGCTAATGTTGCCAACCTGTTACAGTATGTTAAGGTCAAGGAGGGTGTGCAGATTAATGATGGTGTGGGAGCAAAATAGTGTTGGTGGTACGAACTAAAGAAGGGTGTTCAAACAACATGAAGTCTTGCTGTATTCTGACAAATGCAGTTAGGTCCTGCCTTTCAACTGCCCTGGAGAACATAGGGTTAACTTTTCTATGCATGGCATAGAATGTTCATCTCAAGCTCGGTTGAAGTCTCTGCCTGTTGCTATTCGAACTGCAACCGTCAGATTCTTTACTCTGCCTCACTGAACAGTCGATCTGGAGATTTCTCCTGCTGCTCGGTTCAAAGTCAGTTGAAGTGTTGGTTTTCGGTCGGTTTTCTTCCGAATTGTTGTTTCTGCATAGTCGGTTCAAGTCTCTATCTGTGGTACCGTGAGTCCTTGATAGGTTTTTGTTATGTTTTCTGTGTGGAACTTTTAAACTGTGGATCGGTTCGGCTGAACCGATCATTTTGAGTAAAATTTATACTTTAGTGTGTGGTTACCGGTCCGTATTGGTTCTAAAAAAAAGAAAAACAGGTTTTAGTACGTTTTTTTCCAAGACCCCTGACACGGTCAGGAACCAATAGGGGAGTCTTGCCTGGCAGATTGCCGAAAAAAGGGTAAGTTTGTTAGGTTGGCCATGTCTGAGAAACCCAAGAAAAAAAATGGACCCACTGGGTTTCAACACTGCAGTGTGTGTGGGGAAGTCTTTGCTAGGGCTGATCACCACACCACCTGTGTTTATTGTCTGGGGTTTGACCACCTCGATTCAGACTGCCAGATTTGCAAAAATGTTCCCAAATCTACCCTGGAAAAGAGATTAGGTAGACTGAGGGAAAGGGAGGCCGAGAAGTTCGCTGACCCGGATGGCCAGCCCGGTTCGGTTCCAACCGAACCAGAAAGAGTGCCCTCTGACCAGGGCGATACTTCTTCAGGCAAAAGGAGAGCCGATTCTGAGGAATCGGTTCTGACAAAAGGAAAAAGAAAAGACAAGTCGTCCGGTTCGGATCCAGAATCTCATACTCTGACCGCCGATGAAATAGCCAAAGTGATTAGGATTATGGAATCGCTTTGATCGGTTCTGACTAAACCGGCACCTTTTAGCAGGGGCTTGGTTCGGTCGGTTCTCCCGGTTCCGGATTATACCCTGGAAGTATTTTTTGAACCGGAGTTTGAGGAGGAAGGAGAATTAGAAGATGACTATGGTGATGGTGAAAGTCTGGATGTGCCTGTTGACCCGGACATCTCCCCAGACAGACCTTCAGGTGTTTCTCCTCCTAGCCTTTCTGAATCCCCTTCACATTACATGTTTTACAGAAAGGTGACTGATACGCTCCAGCTTCCTGTGGAGGATCAGGAATAGCCTGATTATGTAGAGATGATGGACATCCCAGAGTCCAGGAGACTGTCTGTTCCCCTACACAAATCTTTTGGGAAACAGACACAAAAAATTCTGAAGTCTCCCAATTCCATACCTCCTGTGGACAGAAGAATGGACAAGAGGTATGCTCTTTCGGGCTCAGATACGGAGTTCCTGTATCAGCAATGCAGTCATATTGGGGTTGTGCAGGCTGCTGCCTGTGATAAGGCAAGCATTCCCTTGGCATCACACCCCCCAGACAAGGACTCCAGGAAGATTGATGCCATGGCAAAGAAGCAGTACATGGCATCATCCTTAGGACTCAGGCAGCCTAATTATATGGTCTATGCAGCCAGCTACCAGAAGTCCAGGTGGGACACTGTACTGGCACTGGCTAAGCAGGTCCCTCCCCAGCTTGCCAAGGAGCTGGAGCAGGTGGCTGCGGATGGGATTGAGGCATCGAAAGTTCAGTTTCATGCTGCTGTAGACTCCAATGATGTACCATCAAGAGTTATGGCTACGTCTGTGGCTCTTCGGAGAATGGCTTGGCTCAGATGTACTAGCCTCTCACAGGATACCCAGGCTAAGACCATGGATTTTCCTGTAGTGGGTAATTCTCCATTTGGGGAGCAGACAGAGAATTACATGAAGAAAATGGATGAATACAGGACCACTTACAGGAGTGCTCAGGCCAAGGAAAGGCAAGCAACTCCTCAAAGGCGCAGTCCAGGGGCAGGGGCAGGCCTTTCCAAAGGCCTTTTTACCAAGCACAGGCCTCTTCTTCTTTTTCACAGAGGGGGTTCTTCAGAGGGAGAGGCAGAAGGGGGATGAGCAGGCCTGCATCCACCTCTCAGCCTAAAACCCCTGCCAAGCAGACACCCTGATGGGTCTGCCCGGGTCGATTCTCCTATCCCAGTAGGGGGCAGGCTGGCTTACTTTGTCCAGGACTGGATGTCTCTTACATCAGACAAGTGGGTCCTGGAAGTAGTAAGCCAGGGTCTGGTTCTCAGCTTCAAAAAATTCCCAAGCTGAGACCCAGATCTTTTACACCTGCAAATCTCTGAGACCCTTGCCCTAGAGGCAGAGGTTTCTTCTCTCCTAGCTATAGAGAGAGTACCTACCCTACACTGGGGCAAAGGACTGTACTCCAGGTACTTACTAACCCCCAAAAAGACAGGAGAGTGGTGACCCATCCTGGACCTAAGATACCTGAACAAACATCTTTTAAAGCCAAAGTTCAAAATGATAACTCTGGGAATTATCCTTCCCTCTCTAAGGCCAGGGGACTGGCTAGCTTCCCTGGACCTGAAAGATGCCTACTTTCACATTCCCATCAGGTGCTCCCACAGAAAGTGCTCAGTTCTTTAGGATTCCTTTTCAACCTACCAAAGTCAGTTCTCGAACCAGTGCAGCTCCTCACCTTCATAGGTGCAGAACTGGATACGATAAAAGCAAGAGCCTTCCTTCCCCTGGAAAGGGCAAGGATCCTCATGGAACTGGCCTCTTCATTCAGCATTCAGGTGTCTCGACCAGCAAAGCATTTTCTTCAGCTACTGGGCCACATGGCAGCTTCCACAGCAGTGGTCCAGGGTGCAGGATTCCAAATGAGGGACATTCAGTTCCACTTAAGAGCTTTTTGGTCCCAAAGAAAGGATTCCCTTACCAAACTAATTCCAGTGACTCGAACTCTGATCCAAGCCCAGCAATGGTGGCAGGATCAGGACAATTTGAGGCAAGGGTTCCATTTGTCACTCAGTCTCATTCAGTGGTCCTCACCACAGATGCTTCCTGCTGGGCTGGGGAGCCATGTGGGGAACTTACCACCCAGGGACTGTGGTCGCCCAGGAATCTCTGCTTCACATCAGTCTTTGGAACTCAGAGCAGTGTTTCTGGTACTGCAAGCTTTTCCAAATCTGTACAGAACAAGGTGGTTCAGGTCAGAACAGACACCACCACCACCACCATGTGGTACATCAGCTAGCAAGGAGGCACTGTCTACTGCCTTGTGCACAGAAGCAATGAAGTTGTGGTCCCTGGCCTATTCCCTGCAAACCTCTCTGATAGCAGTTCACCTCCCAGGGAAGGACAATGTCCTAGCAGATGCACTGAGCAGAATATCCCAGGGCCATCATGAATGGGCCCTAGATCCCTGGTGTTGAAAGTGATTTTCTCAAGATGGGGCACTCCAGAGATAGATCTTTTTGCAGCCCCAGACAATCACCAACTTCCTCTCTTTTGTTGCAGACCCCTAGTCTTGGGCTCAGTCCCCCTGGATGCTCTGATTCTGAACTGGGAAGGGAAATTTCTGTATGCTTCCTCCCCCCCCCCTTCCCTCTCCTGTTCAGAGTGTTAGTCAAGAAAAGGTCACAACCATGCAAAGTGATTCTGATTGCTCCAGACTGGGCCAGGCAGCCATGGTATCCCTTGCTGCTGTCCCTAACAGTCCATCTTCCCCTGTTTCTTCCCAGGAATTACAACCTGTTAACATCCTCTCAGGGAGGATTTGGTACCGGATCTTCAGTCTCTCAATCTAAGGCTTGGCTCTTGAAGAGTTAGAGTTTGCAGATCTGCATCTTTCCCAAGGGGTTCTGAATATCCTTAAGGCTTCTCGAAAGCCTTCCGCCAGAAAGACTTACAACTCCAAATGGAAAAGATTCAGCATTTGGTGTTCTAAGAAGAATATTTCTCCAGACTCTGCTGAATTTCCTACGGTTCTGGATTATATGGTCCATCTTAATGGGCTAGGTCTCAGACCAGCTAATCTCAAGGTACACTTGGCAGCTGTTTCTGCTTTCCTGTCTGTAGGCAAGTCTTCCTCTCTGTCGTCCCATCCTGTATTCTGTAAGTTTTTCAAGTGATTGCTTCACACCAATCCCTCCTTTAGGGATCCTGCTGCTGTTTGGGATCTTAATGTTTGCATTGCTCAGTTTATGCAACCCCCTTTTGAGCCTTTGTCCTCAGCAGAGCTTAAGTACTTGACTTGGAAAACTGTGTTTTTGGTAGCCATTACTTCTGCCAGACGAATCGGTGAATTGCAAGCCCTGTCAGTGGAATCTGATTTCATCTCTTTCACAGGATAAAGTGGTCCTTAGAACTAACAGAACGTTCTTGCCTAAAGTGGTTTCAGATTTCCACCTCAATCAGTCTATATCTCTCCCTGTTTTCTTCACTGATCATTCTTCCTTGGGAGAGAGGAGGCTACAGAGTTTGGATGTTAAAAGAGCCCTTAGCTACTACATAGAGCGTACCAAGGGTCACAGGTTTGAATCCCTCCAGTTGTTCCTCACTTATGGAGAAGTTGGGAAGGGCAAACCTGCCACTAAGAGATCTATTGCCAGGTGGATTGTTTCTTGTATACAATTCTGCTATGAAACTGGGAAGAACTCCACCCTCAGGCCTGAGGGGCTCATTCCACAAGAGGTATAGCTGGCTTCCTGGCTGCTGCCAGGATATCCTCTCTTAGAAATTTGTCACAGCCACCTGAAAACAGTCCATACTTTTACTAAGCATTACTCTCTGATATCCAGGCTAGGAGTGATGCTCTCGGTTTAGCACAGCAGTACTTCAGAGCCTGTTTCCAAAGTAGGTTCTGTCCCTCCTCCAGGGAGGTACTGCTTGGTAGTCTGCATTTGTCAGAATACAGCAAGACTTCATGTTGTTTGAAGAAAAAATTACTCACCTTAATAATTATGTTTCTTCTAGTGGAGTCTTGCTGTATTCTGACCTCCCCGCCTCCCCTCTCAGAACCTAGATTTTTGGGATGTGGGTGGGCAGGTGCAGTGTTGGCACCCTAGAGGTGCCCCCCCACACACACCCTCTTTTTCTTTGGGTGGAATGTTGTTCATTTGATTGGTTTTTGTTTTGGGGTTTCCTGACTTGAGTCTTCCTTTGAGAACCAAAAACATTATATTTTTGCCAGTTGGCTAATAAAAATTTTACAGTTTCCACACAGAACACCTTGTGAGTTTTTGCTCATAAAGATCTGACGGTTGCAGTTCGAATAACAACAGGCAGAGGCTTCAACTGAGCTCGAGATGAACATTCTGTGCCATGCATAGAAAAGTTAACCCTGTGTTCTCTGGGGCAGTTGAAAGGCAGGACCTAATTGCATTTGTCAGAATACAGCAAGACTCCACTAGAAGAAACATAATTACTAAGGTGAGTAATTTTTTCTTTCATCTCGGGTCTTACTGGTCTCAGAAAAGAGATCCTCTCTCTCCAAACTAGTTCTAGTCTCTCAAACTCTAGCTCAGGCCCTCCAGTGGTGGCTGGAGGAAGACGATGTTTGACAGGGTGTCCCATTTATCAGTCAGGCCCCTTCTGTGATTCTCACCACAGATGCCTCCCTGCTGGGGTGGGGGGGGGGCCCACCTGGATCATCTTACAGCTCAAGGAACTTGGTCTCACCAGGAGTCCCTCCTGCACATAAATCTTCTGGAATTGAGACCTGCCTTTCTAGCACTTCAGACATTCGCAGCTATTGTTTAAGGGAAAGTGGTGCAGATCAGGACAGACAGTACCACAACCATGTGGTACATCAGCAAACAGGGAGGCACTCGGTCCTCGGCCTTGTGTACAGAGGCCATGCTGGCTGTGCATCTCCCAGGGAAGGACAACATTCTAGCAGATGCTCTCAGCAGAATTTCCTAGGGCCACCACAAATGGTCCCTGAACCCTTCAGTTCTTCGTGCCATCTTCAAGAGATGGGACTCTCCAGAGATGGATCTCTTTGCAGCCCCGGATAATCATCAACTTCCTCTTTATTGTTGTAGACCACCTCTTCTGGGCCCTGTCCCTCAGGATGCTCTTCTATTGAATTGGACAAGCAGGTTTCTGTATGCATTTCCTCCTTTTCCTCTGATATTCAGGATCCTGATCAAAATCAGGTCTCAACCTTGCAAGGTGATTCTGGTGGCTCCAGATTGGGCCAGACAGCCTTGGTATCCTCTACTGCTGTCGCTGTCAGTAACACTGTCCTTGTGTCTTCCCAGACAACACAATCTCCTCACCTCCTCCCAGGGGAGGATTCTGTATCCTAACCTTCAGTCTCTCAGGCTCAAAGCCTGGCTCTTGAAGAGCTAGAATATGCAAGCTTGCACCTTTACCAGTCAGTCTTGGATGTTTTAAAGGTGAGCAGGAAACCTGCAACTAGAAAGACTTACAACTCCAAATGGAAAAGATCTGGGTTTTCATGTTCCCAAAAGTATGTCAAGCCAGAGCTGGCTGATATTGCTACTGTTTTGGACTATCTGGTGCATCTTAACAGTTTAGGCCTCCGGCCTACTACTCTCAAGGTACATTTGGCAGCTGTGTGCCTTCCTTTCTGCTGGTAAGGGCTCTTCCCTAGCTTCTCATCCAGTTTAAAATTTTTTTTTCAAAGGTTTGGTTTATGTCAGTCCTCCTTTTAGGGAGCCTACCCCTTCTTGGGATCTGAACATCTGTATCACACAACTTATGCAGCCCCCTTTTGAGCTTCTATCCTCAGCTGAGCTGAAATACTTGACTTGGAAAACTGTGTTCCTGGTAGCCATTACCTCTGCCAGGAGAATCAGTGAATTAATGGCCTTATCAGTGGAACCTAATTTAATTTCATTTCATAGGGACAAGGTGGTCCTCCGCACCAATAGAAAGTTTCTTCCCAAGGTGGTGTCAGACTTTCATCTGAGCCAGTCTGTGTCACTGCCTGTGTTTTTCACTGATCATTCTTCCTCTGGGGAGAGAAGGTTACACAGTCTTGATGTAAAGAGGGCTTTTAGTTACTATATTGAGCATACTAGACTTCAAGAATGCATGGGACAGGCATAAGGCAGTCCTAGTGGCGGGTAAGGGGAAGTAAGCTATTGGTTAACTAGGATCGGCAGCTTATCTGCTAGGTAGGAAAATGGGCAGACTAGGTGGGCCAAGCGGTCCTTATCTGCCGTCAAATTCTGTGTTTCTATGTTTATACTAAGGCCCATAGGAAGGACTGTTCTCAATTGTTTCTCACTTATGGAGAAGTGGGAAGGGGCAAACCTGCTACCAAGAGGTCAGTTGCCAGATGGATTGTCTCCTGTATTCAATTCTGCTATTCAAAGCTTGGGAAGGAGCCTCCTTCAGGTCTGAGGGCTCATTCTACCAGAGGTACAGCTGCTTCGGTCGCAGCAGCTAGAGATACACCTTTAGTGGACATATGCAAAGCAGCTACCTGGAAATCTGTTCACACTTTTACCAACCTTTACTCTTTGGACATCCAGTCACGGAAGTGATGCTAAGTTTGGCACGGCTGTGTTGCAGAGCCTGTTCCCAAAATAGGCTCTGTGACTCTCTCCTCCAAGGGTGTACTGCTTGGTAGTCTGCATATAGTCAGAATACAGCAAGACTTCATTTTGTTTGAAGAAAAAATTACTCACCATAGTAATGTTGTTTCTTCTAATGGAGTCTTGCTGTATTCTGACCTCCCTCCCTGCCTCCCCTCCTGGAACGTAGTAGTTTTGGGATGTGGTGGAGCAGGCACAGTGCTGCACCCCAGAGGTGTACTGGGCATGCTTCCATCTCTTAGGGGGTTCTTTTAGTTTTTATTAAGTGTTTAGGTAAATCATTACCTTCTGTGTTCTTTTTGGGTGTTCCCGACTTGAGTCTTCTGACCCTAAAAAACCTTGTTTTGCCATTTGGCACAAAAGTTTTAGAAACAATTTCTACCTTTGAGTGAGTTAGTTTAGTGCTCATAAGAATCTGACAGTATCACAGACAGAGGTTTGAAAACCGAGCTCAAGCTCAACGTTCTATGCCTTTGCATAGAGTTAACCCTTTACTCTCTGGAGCAGTTCAAGTGCTGGGGCTAACTGGATATAGTCAGAATACAGGAAGACTCCATTAGAAGAAACAACATTACTATGGTGAGTAATTTTTTCTTGTGTGCACCAGTCAGGGTAGATTCAGGACTTGTGCTGTGTCAATGTTTGCAAGAGATCTGTGACTGGATAGCCTCTAATTGGCTAAACCTTAACCCAGGCAAGACAGTGGTGGTGATGATAATCAAACCAGGTTCCATCTTTTTTTTTTTTTAATTTCTGTTTATTCCTCCTCCCTAGCCTGCCACCTCCAACCCTTCAGGGGGACAACTGGACATCCCACTGCCGGAGCCCTACCTAACAGACCCTGGCCCTCATGGAGCCGCTGATTACCCTTCCGGCGGGATGAGGCGGGAGGCTCAAACCCTGTTACTTACGCTTTCATCGGTCTGAGGTCCTGCTGGGTGGCACAGGCAAATCGTGGGCATGGCCATGGTCCTCCCATCTTCCCGTTGAGGCAGGCTTGTTTCCTGCTGCTTTTCTTCCTCCCTGAGCAGCAGGTAACCTCCCCGACGCCATGACGACGCGCCGACATCCATGCTGCTCAATGGCACGCATCCCCAAGTGAAGCTTGTAGTTCCTAGCCTCCGTCAGGTCATGCAAGTGTCGGGCATCGGGCGAATCCCTCCCTCGGAGAAGGCGAAGTGTCGTTGGGCGCCAAGCCTATCTCCCCCGGCCGACTCCACCGACGACCCGAATCTGCTCCCGAACCCGGGTCACCAGCGTGGTGCAAGGTGTGGCGTCCAGCGCCTCAACCCTCAGTGCCACCGGGCCGACTAGGTTCCATCTTTAAATGGTGGTGTCCTTGGAGCTGTGGATATGATCAAAATATCTGTGTCACTGTGGACTGCCGGCTGATCCTGGAGTAAGAGTTATTGGCAGTCATCAACAGTGTCTTTTTCATCTTGGTAGCATTGTCCGGATTAAACCATTTCTAGCATCTGATGGCCTGGTGATGATGGCCATGCCTTCATCACATCTAGGTTGGATTACTGTAATAATCTTCCAAGAATCCGTCTTCACCATTCATTCCCACTTACAGGTCTGAGCCGGAGGTGCTAAGACCCTGCAGGAGCAAATCTTTTGCAGCTAGGAAAGGACTGGCATTGGCTGGTGGCGCTGCCCATGCGGCTAATGTACTGACGTCATGCACATGAGCTAGCCAGTAACTGACACCCACCCCCTCCCTTCATCAGTTTTGTTTTTCCCACCATAGAAGGCGCACCTTGGGAGCGACAGTGTCTACCTGCATCAGCACTTGCATCCTCGGATTGCAGCCACTTTTGTAACTCTTCAATGCTGATCCTTTACTTTTCAACACTGAACTGGTGTCGTTACTGCTTTTGGCTCCATTTTGCGATTTTGGCATCAAATTGAATTTTTCTCAGTTTTATTGCTTTCTTTCCATAGTACAATGCTGCGTTTGTCTGTTGTCCTATGGCACCATCGGACCGGCATCAAGAGTGTCATGCTTGCCTCAGCTCGGATCATGACATGGATTGCAACAAATGTGTCCTCGAACACCACACGCTAAAGTGAAGTAATTTGCCCCCTACTTTCAGAGGGTGGCATCGCATCCGTGATGCTAAGTGCAGCAGTTTGGGCCTTTCCCCTAGGCCTTCTAGTACCTTTGGTGCTGTGGAAATACAAGATCCTCCCCGTGCTCGCCTCGCTAATACATTGGAGGCCCTGGGGGGGTGGGTCTGGTGGACAGCTGACTCCTTCTGGGTGGCTGGCTGAGCACCCCCCAGTCCATCTGTCCTGGACAGTGCACATCCCCGGTGGTGAGGCTATAGCTATATGCTCAATCTGAATTGGTGGACGCCTTGCATGGCCTGGTGCCGCCCTGGCTTCTGGCACCATCTGCGATACCAGTGAGCAGGTTAGTGCCAGTTGTGAGGCCAGGTCCCCTTCTGGTACCATTTGGGGTGCCAGAAGAGGGGTCAGTACTGGAACTACCCTCGGCCCAGTGTCCGAGGTGGTGGTTATTTCTTCCCCTGAGTGCCCTTGTGGAGGAGAATGATGACATTCTTGGTTACAGGCATGAAGGTGGTGATGATGGTACTGAACCTGGACCCAGTTCTGAGTGCAGCACATGTGACGGTGTTGACCCTGGAGCCATCCCTAGGCTTGGTGCCAGGACTGGTGCTGCCCTTGGTGCCAGTTTGGGTCTTGTGCCATCCATGATGCCGGGTTGGGCCCTGGTGCTGGTCATAGTGCTGGGTGGGTTCTCAGTGCTGCTGATGGTGTCAGGGACGGGGTCCGGAGGTGGTACCAGTACTGGTGTTGTACCTGGTTCTGAGGATGGCGTGGGCCCTGGTGAGGGATTGGAACTTGTAACTGGGCCTGCTGCTGACCGTGAGACTGGGCACCAGTCAGGGTTCTGGCAGCGGCCCCGAAGGCCAGTTTCTCCCCTGAAGTTGTGGCGGACATTTTCACTGGTGTGGACTAGAGCTGCCCCTTGGGATATTTACAGCTCCACGCTCCTCACCGGATGGTCCCCCCCCCACCACCACCAAGGGCACTGACTGGGTCATTCCATAATGATGATGGTTGACTCCAGTCAGGTGGATTTGCCAGGTCCTCCCCCGGGAGAGATCTCCTGAGTAATCCTGGAGCCCTGGCATAGAGCCTGGAGCCTCCGGCTTCTTCATCCCTCCTGGGCCTCTGCCACCCCTCCCTGAGTTGTTAGGTGTCCGGGATCCTTTTGGTCCTCTCACCTGGTCTCAGTAGGGGAGAATGGCTGATGCTTTACACCTTTCATTGTCCAGTCTGCCAGGTCCAGTTCAGCCCCATGACCTCGGGATCACCTTTTCCCAAGTCCCACTCCTCCTTTTCTGTCTTCCTATGAGGAATATGAATTCTCCCTCCATCTATCCCCAGATGCTGACCACTCTGTGTACCAGTGCTTCCTTACGGAGATGCTGAAGGCATAGGACATCAGCTCCTTTGTAGGTCACAGTCCTGTGTCCTTGCCACTGAGACTTCTTGGAGAGTTTATTGATGATAGCTTTGTCATCCCTCCTTGACCTCTGGCTTTTGAGGAGGCCTCTGGGACTGTCTTGACTTTATCCTTTTTCTGCTACTTCAGCCCCGAGGAACACCCAGCTCAGGTATTGTGCTTCCATGGGACCTGCAGGAACCATGCCTCATCCCACTTCAGGAATTCAGGTGTTGCAGACCCCAGCTGGGCCGAAAAAACCATCTGTCCAACCTCCCGAGGCTGACTCTGCACAGGTAGATACCTGGGGAGGTCGGCATGCACCATCGTGTGCATTGCTGCACACCAGGCACATTAGGCAGCTTATAATAAGCGCCTGTGGTAACAGCTAGGGTAGATCCTTGCTGCAGTGCCTGACAGCGAATTAACCTGGCAATCCATTTGCCTTTCTAACGAGGGCCTGGAGCTGGTGAGGCACCAGTCAGGAGCATCGTATGATGTCTGCATTCGTCGGATGGCATGGCTTTGCCTCTCCAGGTTAGCATCTCTGGACCAGCATATGGTGCTTAATTTGCACTTCTAGGGACTCATTTCTTTTCCTGTAGAGTCAGGCATGAGTTATCAGGGCACCCTCTTTCTCATGGGCCACAGGAGCCTCTGCCTACCCCTGACCAGTCTCGGATCCCACCAGACCTGTGACGAGCCCCTGTCCTCTGGTGATTCTACCCCATGCAGAGGGCTGAGGATTATCTTCTCTCAGTGAGCCAACTCCTCACTGTTTTGGGAAAGCTTGGTATTCTGACCCATTAGTGCGAATGAATGGTGAAGATTGATTCTTGGAAGATATGAAAATGATGTACTCGCCGTAATTGCTAATTTTTCAAGAATATCTTCAGCATTCATTCACACACCCACCCACCATCCCCCACTCATGAAAGAGCCAGGGCCTTTGGGCAGCTCACACTGGTGTTTTGTCTTGCCATTTCCACTCAGGAGACATTTTCCCCCTCCTTATTTCTGTGATGGCATGTATTCTTTCTGCTCTTTAAAAAGAAAGACAAAATGGTATGAGGGTCCTCATGTCCCTCTTCCTAACCAAAACTATATATATAATATATAGTGTAAAAAAATCCTTGGGGAGTGAACTCATTCTCTCCACTACCTTGCTTGTTTTTCCCCTTCTTCCTACTGATATACATCCCTTTAGGGTATATCCCTGTTGTTGCTGCATGCAACATTGGCTTCACCTTGTCCATACCCCACTGAAATTTGTGCCAGATGGATAATGCTTGACAGCTGGGACAAGGTGCTGCTCTCTACTGGATATTTCCTGTATTGCAGGGAGAGGCAGGTGCAGTAGGAGTTTCTGTGCTATACTCCTCAGCTTGTTGGAGTTCATGTTTTTTCACAATTGTTACCTTCTCCCTCATAGATTGTTGTCATTGCTCCTTTTGGAAGTGGCAAGAGGACCGAATTTGTGCTCACTGGACTCTGTCCAGTTAAATTCATTGTCTTGCTCCTCTGAAGGCAGCTTTGGGGGTTTTACCCTACTAAATTGAATTTGTCCTCTTGGGAATACAAAGGTTGTTCAATACAAGCTGGCATTCTGCCGTCTTAATTACATAGGGATCTTTTTCAAGATCCCTGTGTGTACGCCAGATCTTTGTGCCATGGCTTCTGGCCATTTCTTTTTCTCTCTACCCTTCCAGTCCAGGTAGCTGATAATGAGCTCTGGGTCTTGATACCTACGACCCATGTGCCACCTTATAGACCCAACCCCTAGTTTTTTCTACGTTGGTAGTTAGGAGTTATTTTGTTATTTATTTATATCCTTTTGGCTACAAACATAGAAACAGAAACATAGACATTGACGGCAAAAAAAGACCAGTGGTCCATCCTATCTGCCCGAGTTCCCTATTTAGCCCTAGGACTTACTGTCCCTCCAGAGTCCTAGCCCTCCCCATCCTCCCCCCCCATTCTCCTCCCAGTTTCTGCCACCCTGATCCCCCATTATATCCTTCAGTCTGTCCCAGCTGTGCTTGAAACTATCAATGGTTTTATCACCCACCACTTTGACTGAAAGACTGTTGCACAACTCCACTACTCTTTCTGTAAAATAATACTTCCTCATGTCCCCCCGAACCTCCCTCCTGTCAGTTTCCAGTCACGTCCACGTGACCACGATCTAGTATTCAAGCTAAACAGTTCCCCACAGTTCATCTTGTTAATTCCCTTCAGGAACTTGCAGGCAGATCTCCCGTCTCCCTTCTTGTCTGCAGCAAGTACATGTTCAGTGTCTTGAGTCGCTCCTCATAGGATCTGCCCTGTTGGCTCGGAATCATTTTCATTACCCGGCACTGCACAGTCTTAAGGTTGTCCCTATCCTTCCTGGGTGAAGGCACCAGAACTGGGAACAACACTCCAGGTGTGACCTCACCAAGGATCTATATAGTGGAAGTATCACCTCTTCGCTTCCGCTATCAGTATTTCTCCCGATACATCCCCGCATCCTACTCACTTTGCTGTATGCCTTTTTGCACCTAACTCGATTGTTTGAGGGGGTCACTGATAATAACTCCAAGGTCCTGTTCCTCAGTCGTAGTGCTAAGTCTCACTGTACCCATCCAGTACTCCCTCCTGGTGTTCTTGTTCCCTAGGTGCATTACCTTGCACGTTTTGGCATCGAGTTCCAACTGCCAAACCTTACCACCACCACTGTAGCTTTTTCAAGTTTCTCTACATTTCCTTTATTCCCTTGTTACTATCCACTCTCCCACAGAGCTTAGTGTAATTTGGGAAAAGACATAGCCTGCCCCAGATTCCATCACCAATGTCGCTGATGAAGATATTGAAGAGGACTGGACCCAGGACAGATCCGTGTGGTACCCTGCTCGTGATCTACTTCTCTTCTGATTTGAACCCAGTGACAACAACCTTCTGCTGCCTCCCCTTTAGCCAGTTACCGGGCCCAGTTTAGTATGACCTTAGCTGCACCCATATCCTCCATCTTCTTCAGCAAGCGTCTGTGAGGCAGCAAGTCAGAAGTCTTGCTGAAGTCAAAGTAGAGCCAAGTCCACAGCATGGCCCCTGTCCAATTCCTTCATCACCCGGTCAAAGAAAACTATCAGGTTAGTCTGACAGGACCTCCCTGCCATGAATCCATGCTGTTTACTGTCCTGGAGACCACTGCTCTCCAGTTAGTCCACGAGGTCCTCTTTGACCAGTGACGCCATCAGTTTCCCTACAGTAGAGGTAAGACTGACAGGTCTGTGGTCTGTAGCCCACTTGTTCCGTTTCGCCCTCCCCAGTTATGGAGTGGAACTACATCTGCCACACTCCAGTCCTTCAGAACTACCCCCCATCCTTAGTAAACTGTTGAATTGACTTAACCAGGGGTTCAGCCAGTATCACGGGCAGCTCCCTGAGTAACGTGATGTATCTCCTCTGGTCCTAGGGACTTAGCTATCTTTAGGGCTGCAAGTCCCTTCTGGACCATTTTGGTTGTAAATACAGGCTGCCTCATCTCCAGGACCCCCATTAGTGGCCGCTTTGATGCCACTCGCTGGCAAGGGCCTACCATCCTCACTAGTGAAAACTGAGCAAAAGTAATCATTAAGGATGGTGGCTTTTTGCCCATTCTTCTCTAGTACCATACCCTCCTCAGCTAGCCTTACGATTTCTCCTGCTTTCTTCCTTTTGTCCCTAATATATGGTAAGAACTGTTTTTCTCTGTTTTTGACCCTCTCTGCTGTGTCTGCTTTTGCCTCCCTATTTTTTAATATGTATTCTCCCCATCTCTCCCCCCCCGCTTTTCATTGTACTTATAGAAGGTCTTTTTTCTTTTCCTTTACCGGTTCCTTGACTCTTGCCAAGGACCATAATGATCTCTTAAACCTGTTCTTTTTGGTTACCGGTCTCATGCATAACTTAGATGCCTCAAAAATGGCTCCTTAATTGCCCCATCTCTCTCCCACCCTCCCCTCATGTTGTCCATCTCGACTGACTTTTCCCTGACCAGTTCCCTCAGCCTGTTGAAGTTGCCCTTGTAAAATCAAGGGCTTTGGCTCTCAATTGGGGTTTTTCAGACCCAAGTGCCAGTTTGAACCAAATGGTCACTGTTCCCCAGTGCTTCCTTATTTTTACAGCTCCTGCCATCTCTGAGTTGCTGAGCACCACATCCAGGGTTGCAGACTGCCTGGTGGGTTCCTTAACTAGCTATACTAGTAGACAGTCCTGGAAGGCGTCCAGCAAGACCTGACTCCTGGTGTTCCCGACCACTGAACATCTCAGTCGATGTTTGGCAGGTTCAGACCACCCACTGCCACTACTTCCCCTTTTGCCAACCCTCTTTCAAGTCTTTAGAAGTCTACAGCCCTTTCTTTTCTTCCCACTTATTTCTTCTAGTGGCAGACAGAACTGAGGAAGGGACAGGGCCGACATCAGTTACTGGCAAGCTCATGTGCCTATTCAGTGGCGCATTAACCTAAGGATATGCTTGTTGGTATATAAGGCCCTGCATGGTTACCTTCTGACCCCACATACCTCTCTCCGTCCTCTCCTCTCCACTCTATCAGTGCTGACTTACTGTCTATGTCCTGATCAAGGCTGCTGTTGTCCGGGGACAGAGCATTCATGGTGGCTACAGTCATGTTGCTGAACTCCCTGTCTCGCCACATCTGCTTTAGCAGCATGGTGGAGGCCTTTCAAGGGGCCCTGAAGTTCCACCTTTTTGATTTAGCATAATGCCTGAATAGTTTTATCTAATCCTAATTTATATACCTGCTGCTATCTGAACTGATTGCTGCCCAATCTATTTTATTTTATCATTATTTAAAATGTATTTTATTTTCACCTACATTTATGATTATTTTTTCTTTGTACGGTGCTCTGAGCCCCAGGGAAGGGTGCCTGAAGTAAAATTGCCTTGCCTTGTGTTATAATTGTACTACAACTCGCACTCTTTGCTCCTTTTTCCCTATCCACAGGATGTATCTGGAAAATAGTTACTACCAGCTCAGTGTATCTATCCATGCTGGTGAAATATATATATATATATATATATATATATGTATATGTTTTTATACTTTTTTGCCTCCTGTGGTCGGCCCACATCTGGCCAGCGTCCTGGCGCACCAAAGCTCCCATTAAGGCCTTCGCCCCCAGTCATATGCCCATGGCTTGCCCACCCCATGGCGGAGTGGTGGCAAGCTCCCCTTACTCACAGCCAAGTCCAGATCCAGTCAACTGGGGGCGACACCTCTGGAGCCGAGCGCATTCTGGGATGGCCATCAAGCCATATGACCACACATTCTTTCTCTTTTTCTTCCCCTTGGGGATGGGGCGTGCAATGACACTTGCAGAAGCAACGTGCATGCTCCCGTGCACGCTTCTCCAGGCGTCTGCCCTGTCCCCCCGCCCACCTTGTCAGCGTCAGTGGTGCTTCCCCCCAGCCTCCACTAGGGGCCAGGCATTTGCAGACTACTGGAACCCCCCCCCCCGGAGGAAGGAGAGCAGTCCCTGGGACGCTCAATCCTTCTCCTCCCCTGCCAACTTCTGGTGGCCCACGCTTGTTCCTGAACATGGGTCGCTGGCGTGGCACGAGGTGTGATGTCCAGCACCTCAATCCTCAGCACCACCGGGCCGGCCCTGGTGAAACTTTTGAAATGAATAAATTGGTCATTAAGTTTTTATTCTAATCTGTTGATTTGTGTGAGTTTATAGACATTTACATAAAGCTACCAAGCTACTACAGCTGAGAGACACTGCCAGCTGTGAATGTGATATACTGAAGCAAGCGCAAACATTCATTTGAGAGCACAATGGATACCCAGCTGGTCATGGTAGCTGAGTTGACAAACAACGTGGCTAATGCTAAATGTATTCTTTTTGCAGAGATAATTCATCAATTCATTTTGGAGCAGCAAAAAGGAAACCGAGTACCACTCTGTATCAACCCTCAGTCGGCTGCTTTTAAGAGCTTTATTAGGTACGCATTTAACCAGTCTTGACCTAAGTGTAGAATACTTAAATCAAGATGTAATCCACTGCATAACTACCAACATTTCCAAACACCTGTTTCAACAAACTTTCCAGTTGTATAAGTGGAGTAATACAATGAAAATGCATTTCCTTTTAATTTTATTTTTCATAAAACTGATAAAGTGGTAGAGATCTAATGAAATGTGTGTGTGTGTGCGCTTTCATGTGAACAGCTTATAAATCACAAATCCACATCCTACCAATTAGGAGGCAGGAATGCAGTGTATGAGACACCTTTATGTTAAACTTATAAAATGGCTTGGATCAAACAAGCAATGTGGTTAAAACTGATCACATGACCTTTTTTACTTTTAAAACCATTTTATAAGAACAGTGACACACTCCAGGACATGAGGTAATGTTTTAAATTATTGCTCTTCTTAGCTGGTTGAAGGCATGTGGCTAAACCTTATGCCTCTTAATTCGTTTAGGGCGTTCAGTAATTTAGCATTACTGCACACTCTGTTGCGTATTATTGTTTACCAGTCTCATGCAGAACTGTCTCTTGGAATCAAGTCTGCTTGATCCAGGACAGATGGGGGAGAGGATTCAGAAGCCGGTTCTAAGCTACTGTTCTACATAAAAAACAAATCGCAGTAACTAGAGCAAAAACATAAAGAGGGGGAATCCAGCCCCCAGAAATCTAATTTATAGTTGACATAAACTCAATTATACAACATTACAAAATATTTTAAATTTGAAGCCATTACATGTATTATAGCCGTGGTTATAACTGGAGGGAGCGCTCCCGACCAATCGGAGCACGCATTTCCTCTGCATGTGACACACTCTTATACTGTGAAGCGTATCTCACGTGCAGATGCCCTGAAGCAGGCACATTCCAGGACTTTAAAAAAAAATAACATTGCACACTCCTCGATCTATAATATATTAATCGTCCCCCGTCACCACACGTTGGCAGGTAAGAGTGGTTCATTTGCATTCTGCTCAAGCCAGAACAGCTTATCTTCGCTTCGTTGTCCAGTCTCGAGCAGAACGCATGTGAAACCACTCTTATCCTGCAACGAGTGGCTCCAGGGCATGTATTAATATATAAAATATGACATCTATCTTTAGAGTTCATTCCACTGTTGGTGCTTCTTCCCCAGCCGAGGTCATAACCCTCCGTTTGTGACCTCACAGATTTTCCTAGTGACTGACTTGCTGTCACAAGCAGGAGAATGAGACCTGGGTTAGGAAATACGATAAGCATCAGGAGCTCACAAACTAGAAAGGACAAAGCTCCCCACCTGGATTTTCAAAGCTTTGGACACAGGACTTGTACTAGTTGATCTGCCACAGCTGTGTCACTTCAAAGAGGAAGAAAAGGGGAGGGACTGTTAAGGTTAAAAAGGGAAGAGGGGGCTGCTCAGAAGGGAACCAGGAAAAGGCAGACATCTCAAACAAATGCTTCTGCTCAGTGTTCCTAGAGGAAGGGGAAGTGGGGGGCCACAAAAAAAGGTAACAGGAGCTTTGAAGGGGGGAGGTGGTGGACACCAGTCCTTTTTCAGAGGAGAGAGTCCCAAAGTGACTCACTAATCTGACTGTGAACAAAGCAATGGGGCCGGACAGGGTGCATCTAAGGGTGCTGAGGGAGCTCAGGGGGGTACTGGCTGCACCTCTGACAGTCCCATTTAACAGCTCACTGGAAACAGGAGTGAGTCTGGAGGACTGGAGGAGGGCAAATGTAGTCCCACTTCATGAAAGTGGTAGCAAGGAGGAGGCTGGCAATTATAGGCCAGTCAGCCTGACATTGGTGGTGAGAAAGTTAATGGAAACACTGCTGTAGGAAAGGATTGTGGAATATCTTGAATTCAGAGGGTTACAAGACCCAAGGCAGCATGGATTCATGGGAGGGAGGTCATGCCAAACGAATCTGATAGATTTCTTTGACTGGGTGACCAAGGAATTAGATCAAGGTGTGGAGCAGTGGATGTAGCCTACCTAGATTTCAGTAAGGGTTTTGACACCATTACACGTAGAGTAGTAGGCAACCTGGGTAGCTTGGGAGTGGGTCCAGAAGTGATAAACTGGGTAAGAAATTGGTTATGGGAGGGGGACAGTTGGTAAATAGAGCTCACTCTGAGGAAGGAAGGGTGACCAACAGGATATGTTAGGGATCAGTGCTGGGACCAGTCATCTTCAATGTCTTTGTAAGTGACATTGTAGAGGAGCTAGAAAGGAACGTCTGTCTCTGTGCGGATGACACCAAAATCTTCAACAGGGTGGACTCTCCAAGGAGATGGAAAGGAGGAGCAGAGACCTGAGAAAACTTGCGGCGTAGTCAAGGATATGGCAGCTGAGTTTTAGTACAAAAAGGTACAAAGTAAGGCACTTAGTGCACAGAAACCCAAGGACGGAGTACAAAATGGGTGGAGTGGTATTGCCCACCAAGGAGGAAAGAGACCTAGGGGTAATCATGTCAGATGACCTAGAGAGTGGCCAGGCAGTGTGACAGTGCATTTGGGCAGGCCATTGGGATGCTAGAATACATAGGGAGGGATATCACCAGTAGAAAGGGTGAAACGATGTTGCCCCTGTGTAGAGTGCTGGTAAAACCCCACTTTGAGTACTGGATCCAGTCCTGGAGATAACATCTCTGGAAGGACATAGACAGTGGAGGCAGTCCAAAGGAGGGCAGCTAAAGTGGTGCAGGGTTTACAAAAGCTCTATCAGGAGACTAAGGACCTCAGTATGTGTACACCGGAGAGGGATGATGTAGACATTTAAGTACCTCACTGGGGTAAATAAAGTACAGGAGGGAAGTATTTTTCAGAAAAAAGGAGCTCAGGAACAAGGGGGCATGCTATGAAGCTGGAGCTGGGTAGATTCAGGAGAGATGAGAGGAGAGGAGATACTTCTTAATAGAAAGAGTGGTGGATTCCTGGAACAGCCTACTAGCAGAGGTGGTGGGGGTGCAAACAGTGGCATGGTTCAAGAATGCATCGGATAGGCATTAGGGTATCTTAGTGGAAAGGAAGGGAGGAGGGAGAAAGAGCCAGAGATCGATCAGGGTCTGCGGTGATACTGTAGGTAGGTAAAAATGGACAGACTGGGTGGGCCAAGCAGTCCTTATCTGCCATCAAATTCTACGTTTCTGTGTTAAATGTGCAGTAATGTTTGTTTGTCATTTTCAGGCATTTTGACACATTTTCAACACTTGGCTTACCTTGCAGCATAAAAATGACGCATATTTGCACAACTTGTGGCACTTGTGATGTGACATTAAACCACCTTTTACGTTGTCTAACAGTCACGTCACAGGTAGTGCAATTGGGACAAAATTATACCACAGTTCTTTAAAAATCCAGCCCTCTGTTTTTATGCAAATGCCCAGAAACAAAGAGTAGAAGGGCTTGGAATTCTGTTGTTTGAAGGGAATATTTGCGGTTGAGTCCCACTAATCCCAGCAGCGATTTTTGTGCAGGTGGCTAGACCCACTGTTTCACAGGTACGTGGTGTGTCTTCTCCCACTGGATTAGAAAGGTGCTGTTTACAGTGCAGGGTTTCACCTACAGCACTTTTGCACAGTCGCCTCCCCCGGCCATTAAGTGGCTGTCACCGGAGCGGCCGAAACAACCCCTCATTTTACCCTAGGAGCCTGTTCCCAGGCCGGTTGTTCGGCCAAAACCAGCTGCCCCACCGATTCTGGTGGAACCTCCGCCTCCACAGCCGCTGTTTGGGGCTCCGACCAAGAACTCTTGGTCGGCTCAGGGTCTGCCCCATAGGCTGTCGGGTCACCCTCACTCCCGATCGCCCTCGGCAGGTGGAGGGTGGCTCAGGCCCGAGGCAGCTCTTTGCAGACTCTTCTGAGTCCGACGACGATTCCTCCCTTTCTCCAAGCGCAGTGGACTTGGAGTCCTCTGGAGGCCAGGCGCTGGACGACAGCCCTTCGCCCTCTTCCTGGGTTTGCTCAGGCTCATCTGAGTCCACCGGGATGCAGCCTGAGCCGTGATTCAAGCAGGCCAAGAATCCTCACGGAGATATTTGACCGAGGGATCCTCACGGAGGCCTTTCCTGTGGCTGAGGCCATTGTGGGCCTGGCCTTGGAGCTCTGGCAGCACCCTGCTTCCTGCCCTGCGCCTTGGCCAGGATGGCCAGGAAGTATCGGTCCCTACCGGTTCCCTGTCCGGTTTCTCGGAACATCCCTCAGCCGAGGGTTAGTTATCGACAGCGTTTCCAGGCGTACTGAAACTAGGGACGTGGACAAACCTCCCGACAAGGAGTCCAAGAAATTGGACTATGCCGGGCGAAAAGTCTACGCTGCGTCCTCCCTTGGCCTTCGTCAGGCAAGCTCGGCCGTGCTTATGGCACATTTCTCCCATGCCCTGTTGGGCTCCCTGGACGAGGTAGTCCCTCATCTCCCGGCTGACCTGCAGACCACGGTTAGGCAGGTGCGGGACCAGGGCAGTGGCCAAGCAGCAACTTCAGACTGCTGTGGACATTGGAGACTCATGCGCCAGGTCAGTCGCGGCCACAATGGCTATGCGCCGTCGGGCATGGCTGAGGATATCCACCTTCACAGCGGATACCCAGCACAAATTGGCGGATGTCCCCTTCCTGGGGACCGACCTCTTCGGCCCTGGAGTGGAAGGCCACCTCCAGAGGATCGAAAAGTCCAATGCCACCTTGGACTCTGTCTCATCCGTTCAGAGGGACAAGGGCCGCAGACCGCAACCCAAGCCCTTTCGTCCGTCTGCGCCCCCGGCATGTCCAGCCCAGCAACACCAGGGCCAGCAGGCTCACACTTAGCGTCCCAAACCCAAGCCCGCGGCTTCCTCCTCCAGGAAGCAGGGAGGTAAAGGCCCAGGTGGTCCCTCGGCTGGTCCCTCCTCCAAACCTGCACAGTGACAGGTTGAGGGGTGTCGCCCCCAACCTCGTCACCTCACCCCAGGTTCCCCCCGTGGGGGCACGGCTCCGGTTCTTCCTTTCCGCCTGGTCTGCTATTACCACAGACCGGTGGGTGTTGGAAGTGGTAGGAAAGGGCCTGCCTCTGGAGTTCGAGCAGGCCCCACCCTTCAGAGCCGTCGCACTCGGGGCCTCGAGAATCGAAGCCTCGCTGTCAGCTTGCCGAGCCAACATCGCTCTCCTCCTCGAGAAGGAGGTGATAAGAGTGGTGGCGGACCCTCCCTCAAACCCGGGGTTCGTGTCCAGGTACTTCCTGGTTCGGAAACGGACGGGGGGCTGGCGCCCCATTCTCGACCTACACGACCTAAACAAGTTCCTAAGGTCTCGGACCTTCAGAATGGTCTCTCTGGCTCAGATAATACCATCCTTGGAACACGGCATGTGGTTCTGCTCTCTGGACCTACAAGATGTGTTCTTTCACGTCCCTATCCGTCCGTCCCATCAAAGGTTCCTTCGCTTTCGAGCGGAGGGATCCCTTTTTGAGTTCCAAGCCATGCGCTTCGGCTTATCTCCAGCTCCCAGGATCTTCACCAAATGCATGGCAGTGGTGACAGCATTCCTGCGGCGCCGAGGGGTCCGGGTTTACCCTTACCTGGACGATTGGCTGATAGCAGCCCCCCTCCAGACAGGAGGTGGAGCGGTCCAGAGATCTGGCCCTCCAGGTTTGCTCTCAGGTCGGCCTCCTCATCAACGAGGCCAAGTCAGAACTCGAGCCGAAGCAGGTGATTCTTTTCATCAGGGCAGAGCTCGACTCTCTTGAGCCAGGGCACGGCTCCCAGGGACAGGGTCGAGGTTCTTTCCTCCTTTGCCCAATCATTTCTGGTTGGGCAATTGCACCCTGCCCGGGACTTCCTGCGCCTCCTGGGTCTCATGGCAGCCTATACCAGCGTGGTCCGTTGGGCCCGCTGGAACATGCGCCCCCTTCAGTGGGGGCTGGCCAGCCAGTGGTCCCAACGCTGCGATCCATTGGACCAGCTAGTGATGGTGACCCAGGGGATGTGGAACGCTCTCCAGTGGTGGACCGTTCCAGTTCATCTGCAGGAGGGCATCCTGTTTGTCCGCCCCGAGCCGACAGTCTCTCTATCGACCGATGCCCCTCTGATGGGTTGGGGTGCCCATCTGGGGGAACACCGAGCGCATGACCTCTGGTCCCCGCGGGAGTCCCGATGCCACATCAACCTGCTGGAGCTCCGAGCGGTCCGCCTAGTTCTCACCGCCTTTGCTCCGTTTCTTGGGTCAAGTGGTCCGGGTCCAGACGGACAACACCACGACCATGTACTATCTAAACCGCCAGGGCGGGACGCTCCCATGCTTCTATGAAGGAAGCTCTCCGCATTTGGTCACTGCACAGCCTGGAGGCGGATCTCCTAGCCATTCATGTGGCAGGAGCCTCCAACACCCTGGCCGATGCCCTAAGCCGGATAGGGGCTGCGTCCCACGAGTGGTCTCTCCTGCTGGAGGTAGTACAAGATCTGTTCTCCCATTGGGGCACACCTCAGGTGGACCTGTTTACCTCCAGGGAGAATGCGAAGCTGAGGCTGTTCCATGCCCGCCCCCCTCAGTAGGGATCGCTGCAGGGGGATGCCTTCTCGAGGCCGTGGACCCCGGGCCTCTTCTACGCCTTTCCCCCGTTCCCCTTGATGCACAAGGTGCTGCTCAAAGCAAGGAGGGACAAGGCGCAGGTGATTCTGATAGCCCCAAACTGGCCCCGCCAGTACTGGTACCCAGATCTCCTCAGCCTCAGCTCCAGGCTCCCGAGGCAGCTTCCAGCTCGCCCGGACCTGCTCTCCGTCAATCAGGGGAAGGTATTCCATCCAGACCTTCAATCCCTGCACCTGACGGCCTGGTTCCTGAGTGGCTACAGTTCCAGGCCTTGGGTCTTTCCAACGAGGTCCTCAACGTAGTTTAGGCGTCCCGTAAGGAGTCGACCAGAAAATGCTACGCCTTCAAATGGAAAAGATTTTCCATTTGGTGTCAGGGCAAGGGCCTGGACCCTTCCTCCTGTTCCTTAGCGAGCATATTGGACTACCTTTGGTCCCTTTCTCAGCAAGGGCTTAGGTCAGCGACCCTTAAGGTGCACCTGGCAGCCATCTCTGCTTACCGGGCGCGGGCCGGGAAGCAGTCGGTGGCGCAGGAGAAGGTGGTCTGGCGCTTTTTCAAAGGCCTTGATCACATTTCCCTTCCGGTGCGAGAACCTCCACCTCCATGGGATCTACTGCTGGTACTGGCAAAGCTCATGGGCAAGCCATTCAAACCAATGCACAGGTGTGAACTCTCTCACCTGTCGTGGAAGACCGCCTTCTTGGTGGATGTCACGTCAGCCAGAAGGATGGGAGAGCTCCAGGTGCTCTGCATCGAGTCTCCTTACCTGGTCTTCCACAGGGACAAGGTTGTCCTGCGCCCCCACCCAAAATTCCTTCCGAACGTGGTGTCGGAGTTTCACCTTAACCAGGTGTTGACTCTGCCGGTGTTCTACCCCAATCACACCTCGGAGGCCGAATATAGGCTCCATACTCTGGACCCTAGAAGGGCGCTCCCTTACCATAAGGAGCGCACGGGCTTGAAATTCAGGGAGCGGTTCGCCAGCTGTTTGTCACCTACGCTGAAGCCGCACCCAGACCGCAGACTAGGGCAAGGAGGTGGTCACCTCCTGCATAGATCTCTGCTATAAGTTGGCGGGCATGGAGCCTCCCAGAGGGATAAGAACTCATTCTACCCGCCATACTGCTGCATCGGTGGCTGCTTCCAGGGACGTCCCTATCCAGGAAATCTGCAGGGCTGCTACCTGGAAGTCAGCACACACCTTCATTGCCCATTACCACATCGACCTTGAGTCACACCGGGATGCTGGTTTTGGGGCCTCGGTTCTCCAGTCTCTATTCCCTAAGTAGGGGATGTGCGCCTTGCCTCCCTCCACCCGGAGAACTGCTAGGAGTCTGCCAGACAGTGTGGATGAACAACATATCCATGTCCCTAGAAATAAAGGTTACTCACCTGTAACAGGAGTTCTAGGAATGGTATATGTTGTTCATCCACACGACCCACCCGACCTCCCCGGCTTCGACGCACAACCTGAGCTTCCAGCGGGCCAGATCTGGCGTCATGGGGCGGAGCCCGAGAGTTTTACCACCCGGGTGGGTGGGAGGAGCCAGCTTGAAGACCTTCCGGCAAGATTTAAAGCGGCAAGGATACCTGCCAGACAGTGTGGATGAACAACATATACCATTCCTAGAACTCCTGTTACAGGCGAGTAACCTGTATTTACCGGCTTCACACCAAAAATCTGCAGCAGTCGAAAAACTAGAGTATTTTCCTCTAATTCAAAGCAACGGATGCTTTTTTCTTTCAGACTACCCTCCCGCTCGCTCACCTACACCCCGTTCCCTCCAGTGTTAGTCTTTCACTGTACTGGTCCTGTCTTTTTGGGTCTCCTCCTAGTGGCTCCACACAAAAACAAACAAAACCAAAAAAAAGTACTTTTTAAATCAGCAATGATTAATTGCTGATTTTCAGCTCTTCAGCTCCTTCACCAAGTCCCAACTGCCAGAATCACTTGCTTTCTCACTTACCTCACCTCCTCTAAGCTCTGATCCATCCCCAGGCACAAATTGCATACAAAAGCAGGACTTAAGCAGATCAAGCACAGTTTTGTATCTAACCTCCAAAAGCAGGATCAACCAGATGTTATAAATACTTTTATAAAATGGGCAAAGGATTTCAAGCAATCTGATTGGTTGTTAACCGTGCACTAGAAGTGTCTAATGCACAGCTAAAACTAGAAACCCCATTTAAAATACACAGACCCATTTTATAAGCGCAATAAGCCACTCCGGGGATGTGCATTAGATAGTTCTAATGCACGGCTAGGGGACTGGACGCACTCGGCCTATGGCCTCGTGCCTCACTATGTCTTCCTAGCCATACATTAGAACTGTGTAATGCACACCCCGTTGTGTCTTATTGCTTACTTAAAATCCATCATGGCTCCTGCCAAAGCAGCTCTTCCCTAAGCGAGAAAAACAGCTGCCATGTTTTTTTTAAAGTTCCTCCCAACTGCAGTTATTAACCAGTGGAAACATGTGCTATAAACATAGGCGTGTTCCAACCCTAACAACCACACCGCTCACCCTAGCAACCACCACTGAACTGCAAAATAACATACCGTGGATCACAAACAAATCCCTACTCTCTCATTAAACACAAACACAACACCAAATCAAAACAGACAAAAAAAAACAATAAAAACGACATCCCTGTTGCATAAAAAGAATATGCAGTTGGGAGCTTGTGAAATAAATGATTGTTCTGCACTTGAGCAGTTTGACCTCAGACATCTTATTTGTGGCTTATACCACTCGTGAGGTTACCTGAAGCCAAACTGCTCTTGTGCAGATAAATCATTTATTTAACTCACCACATTGCATATCATATATACAGTGTATATATATATATATATATATATACACACACACACACAACACCCATGGTGATGAATTGAGTGACGGTCTTTTAGCCCTGTGACACCCAAACTGTGGACGTAGAGGTTTGTCTACACTTACAAAGTTCATTGGGAAAATGCTGTGACATGATTGGCTGCTGTTCTCCAGTACTTTCTGCAGCCAGTCATAGTACATCATTAAATCCCTACACCCTACAAGTGGACAGACTGAAAAGTTTCCTTTCCAACTTTAAAATGCATTTTTTTTTCTGTTTCTAATACCCATTTTATAAGCAAAATAACACACTCCGGAGTATGTGGGTTGCACCTTATTATGAAATGGGTATAACAATTCAGAATCCTGATTTAGGAGTGCTGAAGTCAGTGCTGGTCTCCCAGCACAGCAGCACTGGAAAAAGATCCAGGAACTCACTGACCTGTTTACACTAAACAGACACACTCAGTATTAATACAGTGCAGTTCACTTACTTGTATTAAAAGCAACACCTGCCATCTACTGGTCAAACAGCAAAATTACAGTGGCTCAATAGAACTGCTTTTTTCTCTGTTTTTCTCCTTTGTTTCTAATTTTTACTTTTATAATTTAAAAAAAAAGTTAAAAATGACTTATTTATTCATCCTAATGGACCCATTTCATAATTGCAGTAAGCCACTCCAGGATGTGCTTTGTGTTGGGATAACAGGACTTCTCGGGTGGTTGAAGCACTTGGCTTTCAGCTTTTGGCTTTTTGTTTCAGCCCACCTGAGGTGTGCCATTATCCCAGCACAAAGCACACCCTGGCATGCCTTATTGCATAAATAACTTATACCCCAGGTAAGGCAAGGCAAAATTTATTTAAAAGACACCCAATCCCGGAGGCTCTGGGCACTGTACAAAATAGATAGAACAGCATCAGAATAAAATAAAACATCACAAATTTTAAACAGGAAAAAATAAAATAACTCAGCAAATAATTTCAGGTTCTTACTACAATTTATGGTTTTATCCCATAAAAGCGTGGGAAAATAGGAGGGCCTTCAGGCGAGCCTTAAATATATCTACAGTGGGTGCTCCCCTGACCTCAGCCGGCAAAGAATTCCAAAGAACGGGAGCCGCAACAGTGAAAGCTCTGTCGCCAGCAGATTTTAGCCTCGTTCTAGGAATGGCCAGGAGGTCCCCACTAGAAGAACGGAGAGGGCGGGTAGAGAGAGCAGGTACCAGAAGGTCCAACAGATAACCAGGGCCCTGCCCATGTAGGGCCTTATAGGTGAGAAGACCCACCTTAAAGAGGATTCTCCACCTGACTGGTAGCCAGTGCAATTCACGCAACACCGGTGTAATGTGGCAAAATTTATGCTGCCCAGTAAGTAAACGGGCAGCTGCGTTTTGCACCAGCTGCAGCCTGTGGAAAGATCCCCCTGTGACCCCGAGGTAGAGTGCATTGCAGTAGTCAAGCCTAGATGTAACTAAGGCATGTATCAAGGTAGGGAGGTCCAGAGACGGAACAAGGGGCTTAATCCTGGCAATATTTCTGAGATGGAAAAAACAGGAACGAACCGTGGAGGATATTTGTGCCTCCATAGTTAAATTCCTGTCCAGAATCACTCCAAGATTTCGTACCCAAGAGGAGGCCTTCAATGACACAGCTCCTAGAGCAAGTCCAGTTGCTGAGTCAGAGGCCATCCTATCACAGGCTCTGTTCGACTCCACTACCAATACCTCCGTCTTATCAGGGTTCAGTCGCAACCAGGTGGCTGAAGGCACTCAGCGTCGCAGTTGGGAGCATGGATTAATATAACACAACCCACACTATGTTGTGTGTTATTGCTTACAGTTTGTATGTCATGATGGCGTACTTCAACCAGTGGGAGAACAGTATTCACAGTGATCAGTGACCTCACAAAGGCCCTGTGTATGCATTCAGTCTTAAAAAGCAGTACAGCTGCAGCCAGTGAGGGAATAACACATGACAGGTTGTGCAGTTGTAGGGGAATAATGCATGCCTTGGGTGGTTGTTAGGCACCAGACATAACTGAGAGCCACAGCCACCCAAGAAGAACAGTATACCCTTATGACCGCACACCCTGGAGTGTGTTATCCCACTTTAAAAAATTGCCTTTTTTTGTTAAAAATAATTTGTAGTTCAGATGAGGTGTGCAGTTGTCAGAGAATAAGTCATGCCATATGCTTCGACCGGTGAGGTTACAAATTTTCATGGCCCATTTTTAGAAGCAGGACTATATAGCTAGCAAAATCTAGATATATCAGAAGAAATTCCCTTGAAATGAATGGGGAGTTCACAGCACTGTATCTAGATATGCTGTAACTTTTCACTGGCTTTCACTGTGCTGTATCTATGGCAGTAGGAATTTTAGCAAATAAAACAATTCAGCTACCAAAACGTTCCAGAAAAATATGTTTTTTAATTTTAAGGTGCCTTTTAAAAGGATTATAGCATATTTTCCAAATGTAGTCATACAATCAATTCTAATTTTCAGACATCCCTTGTAAATTTATTTCTAGGGGCATGGATATATCCACACCTCTGACAGAGTCCCTTCAATTCTCTGGCTGGAAGATCTTCAGGCTGGCTCCTTCCACCCACTCGGGTGGTATCATCGGCACACCCCGTGATGACAGATCTTCCTTTCCGCTGCAAGCATCAGATTCCCCCTCCTCCCTCCATCACAGCTCCACATTAGGTGTAGGCTCTAACTTTTCTAATGCTTTCAGTCACTTTCAAACTTCGGTCTTTGAGCAATATTCATTCAATTTCAGAGATATGGATCAAGAGGACCCAAGAACCGGTCCTTACTTCAAGCGGTGTGCAACTTGCGAGCAGAAGATGTCACATACCAACCAGCACTTTGTGTGCATGTACTGCCTGGGGGTTCAGCACGACCAGCAAGCCTGTGGCCTGTGCTGTACCCTTCAACTCTCCACCTTAGAGGACCACTATGCCCGCCTCCTCTTGGGTCGCCTGGACCAGCGGGACCCTTTCATTAAGTCTTAAGGACGTCCACAAGATGATTTCCATGGCAGCCAGTTCTGCAGCCCAGTTTGCTGCCTTCGAGGAAGCAGTGGCTCAGGCCACTTTGGGTTCTTCATCTGCCCTGGTTTCAGTAGGCTTGGGTGCCTCGTTCACAAGGACATTCAGGGACTTATGCCAGTCCTTGACTAACTTTGGGGAGGGCCCTTCGTTGGGGTCCAAATCCTCTCAGGACAAACCCAAAAAGTCTCATCGCCGGTCATGGGATCGGGAAAGGGCCTGCTCCTCCTATTCCCATGCTTCTGCTGGCTCAACGGCTGTCAAGCCATTGGCTTTGACCCACAATTCTGTTCAGGTCCAGGCTACTAGCCCCACAGAACACTCGTTGGGGTTGCTGGCCGAGACGTGGGTCGACCAGCCCATCAAGATTTATCTCGACCCTGTCAACCCGTTGTCGCCAGATGAAGAGGAGGATTTTCTCTCTATGACTCTGGTCCTTCCAGCCCTCTCCCAGGAGGGGCTGGATTAACTTATCTTGAGCCAGCTGCCTCCCCACGAGCCTAAGCCTTGAGGGAGGTTCCCCAATCTAGCCTTCCCCACTACTGCTCCCGCCGACCGGTGCTCGCCAGTCAAGGTCCCAGTCAAGGTCTCGCAGCTCTCGATCACAGTCGAAGGACTCTTGATGTTCCCATCGGTTCTCTTCTCAACTCATGGCAAAAAGGCACCATCGATATTCCTCTTCATCTTCAGGCAAGGATCAGCTCCACCATAAGAAGCAGTGCCGGCATGAGGAGTTTCTCTGGCAGCAGTGGCTCTTGGCCAGGGTTGTGTGTCACAGCCTACTCCAGCGCCCCCTTGGCTGCCGGTGCTGTGGCCCAAGCTGGTTCCCCTGGTCGAGCTGACACCTGCCTCCCCACCCATTCGGATGGAACCACCCCTTCCGCAGCCTAAGGAAGGAGCCCCTTCCAAGACTGCGTGCACTGCTACTGGGTTTTCTGGTCGGCTCTCGATAAATATCACGCAAACCGACGAGCCTCACATTGTCCATGGGGATGCGGATGCATGTTCGGTGTTTGAGGAGTCCTCTGACTTTCAGAACTCCTCCATGCACTCCTATCAGACCCCGGACTTTGACCACAAGTCCTGGGAGGATCTCTTCATGGAACAAGGGCCGACCTCCTTCTGGGCCCTGCTCCATTTGATTTCTGAATCAATGGGGATCCCACTTGAACCTGTCCAAAAGCAGGCTAAGAACCCTTTGACAGAGATCCTCGACAGAGACAACTCCCCTGGGGTCGCCTTCTGTGTAGCGGATGTCTGCCTGTATGGTCCGCAAGTACATGGTGCCTACCAGCTCTCTGCCAGGGTTCATCAGCCACCCTTCAGCTAAAGGGCTGGTTGCCAACTCGGTCTTTCAGCACTCGGGCAACATCAGGTATGTCGACAGAGCTCCTGACAAGGAGTCCAAAAAATTGCACCATGCGGAAAAAAGTTCCACGCTGCCTCATCCCTGGGCCTTTGGCAGGCCAGGTTGTCCATTATGATGGCCAACTTTGCCCATGCTCTGTTGGGCACGCTGGATCAGGTTATGCCCCAGCTCCTGGCTTACCTGCAGTTGCCAGCCAAGTTGGTCTGTGACTAGGGATGCGCCACAGCTAAACAGAAGCTCCAAACGGCCTTGGACATTGGTGATTCTTGTTCCAGGTCCGTGGGTGGCCACAGTGGTGACTATGCATCGCAGGACATGCTGAGAACTTCCACTTTTACTGCAGACACTCAGCACAAGTTGGTGGATGTCCCCTTTTTGGGCACTGGCTTGTTCGGTCCCAGTGTTGACAGACACCTTACTCGCATAGAGAAGTCCAACACGACCTTGGTCTCCATCACATCCTCTCAGAAGGACATTAAGGGCCAGAAATAGTGTAAGAAGCCCTTTCAGTTTTGGCCCTACTCCGCACCTCCAGCCAGACCACTGCAGCCCCCAGCGGAGCAACAGCAGGCCTGGTGGCCCACGCTGAAGCCAGCCTCTTGTGGCGCTAAGAAGCCTGGGTGGTGAGAGTCCACTGCTCCCTCAGTCAACCCTACAGCCATCTCCAAGCCTGCCCAGTGACAGGTCAGGGGGTGTCATTCTCCTACCCATCCTGTCCAGCCCGGTCCTCCCATGGGGGGCGGGCTTCGCTACTTCACTTCTTCCTGGTCTGGAATCACTTCGGACAAGTGGGTGCGTGAAGTGGTGGGTCAAGGACTGCTTCTGGAGTTCAAGGCTCTCCTGCCCAGCGGAGCCCGTGCTCCATGGGAGGACATCACCCAGCTCCTCCAGAAGGAGGCAGTTGTCCATGTCTGGGACACCACAGCTGGTCTGGGGTTCGTCTCCAGACACTTTCTGGTACCAAAACAGATGGCGGGTTGGCACCCCATACTGAATCTGCATGACATCAACAAATATCTAAGGCTGCTCAAATTCCTGATGGTCACTGTGAATCACATCATTCCATCCCTAGAGCAGGACATCTGGTTCTGCTCTCTGGACCTTCAGGATGCATTTTCCACATCCCCATCTGTCCGTCCCACCAGCGGTTCCTGTGGTTCTGCTTAGAAAGGATCCCGTATGAGTTCCAGGCCATGCCCTTTGGTCTTTCCTCAGCCCCCAAGGTCTTCACCAAGTGTATGGCAGTAGTGGCTGCTTTCCTGTGGCACCAGGGTGTCCTGGTGTACCCATACCTGGACAACTGGCTGATCGCTGGTTCCTCCAGAGCAGAGATGGAGCGGTCCAGAGATCTGGCCGATCAGACCTGCTCAGCCTTGGGCCTCCTGGTCAGCGGGGCCGAGCTGTAACTCGTTCCCTCTCAGGTCATCACCTTCATCGGGTGGAGCTTGACTCCCTTTGGACCAAGGCCTGATTCCTGGCAGACTGGGTGGAGGATCTTACCTCCTTTGCCTGATCATTTCGGGTTGGGCAATTGCGCCCTGCCCGGGACTTTCTGTGCCTGCTGAGGTACATGGCAGCTTGCATCAGCACAGTCCGTTGGGCCCGCTGAAGAATGCACCCCATGCAGAGGGGGCTGGCCCGGCAGTGGTCTTGGCACCTCGGTCACCTCGACCAGCCAGTCACAGTGACACAGCTGATGTGGGACACCATCCATTGGTGGTTAGTCCCAGAACATCTACAGGAAGGAGTTCCATTTGTCCTCCCAGAGGCGATGGTCACTCTCACGACTGATGCCTCTCTGATGGGCTGGGAAGCCCACCTGGGGTTCAGAGAGTCCATGGGCTCTGAACCTCTAAGGAGTCTTGATGTCACATCAACCTGTCGGAGATCTGTGCAGTGCATCTAGCACTGATAGCCTTCGCTCCACATGTTCGACGTCAGGTCATCCAGGTCCAGACGGACAACACGACGACCATGTACTACCTCAACAAGCAGGGTGGGACTTACTCCCTCTCATTGTGCCAGGAAGCTGTCTGCATCTGGACCCTCATCCATAGTCTGAGCACTGACCTTCTGGCGATTCATGTGGTTGGCGTGTCCAACCAGCTGGCAGATGTCCTCAGCCAAGGGGGGCGAGGTATCTCATGAGTGATCCCTTCATCAGGAGGTGGTAGACTGCCTATTATCCCAGTGGGGCACTCCCCAGGTTGACCTATTTGCCACCACAAAGCTGAGGCTGTTTTGTGCCCGTCCCCCTCAGCGCAGGACACTGCTGGGGGATGCCTTCACGAGGCCCTGAACCCCAAGCCTCATGTACGCCTTCCCTCCCTTTTCCCTGATCCACAAGATGCTGATTAGGGTGCGGAGGTACAAGGCATGGATGATCCTGGTGGCTCCGGACTGGCCATGCCAGTTCTGGTACCGTGATGATCTCAGCCTCCGCAGCAGGCCTCCATGGTGATTGCCTCTCCACCTGGACCAACTCTCGTGCTCTCAGGGAAGGGTCCTTCACTCGTACCTTCAGTCCCTGCACCTGACAGCCTGGTTCCTGAGCAGCTAGAGTTCCAGGCTTTGGGTCTCAGCTGAGGTCCTCCATGTCGTTCAGGCCTCTCAGAAGGAGTCAACTCATCAGTGCTATGCCTTCAAATGGAAGAGATTTTCCATGTGGTGTCAGGGCAAGGAGTCGGACCCCTTGTCATGCCGGGTTGCAAGCATTCTGGACTACTTGTGGTCCCTCTCCCAGTCGGGACTACTGTCAGCAACCCTCAAGGTGCACCTGGCAGCTATCTCTGCATACCGGGCATGGACTGGTATGCTGACGGTGGTGCAGCAGAAGGTGGTTGGGTGCTTCTTCAGTGGCCTGGACCACTTGTCCCCGCCAGTGTGTGTGAGTCACCACCACCACCTTGGGACTTGTTGCTGGTTTTGTCAATGCAAATGGGCAAGCTGTTTGAACCAATGCACAGGTGTCGCATCTCCCACCTGTCGTGGAAAACCACCTTCTTTGTGGCTATCACCTCCACCAGAAGGATCAGTGAGCTTCAGGTGCTCTCAGTGGAGTCTTCTTTTTTGATCTTCCACATGGACAAGGTTGTCCTCCGCCCCAACCCGAAGTTCCTCCCAAAGGTTGTTTTGGAGTTTCACTTTGACCAGATGATTAACCTCCCAGTGTACTTCACCAGTCCAGTCTCAGAGGCTGAGCACAGGCTCCATTCATTGGACCTGAGGCGAATGCTCACTTGTTACAAGGAGTGTACAGTTGGAGTTCAGGGAGAGGTTTGCTAGCTGTTTGTCACCTTCCCTGATGCTGCACCTGGCAGACCGGCAGCTAAGTGGACGATTGGCAGGTGGATAGTCTCCTGCATTGACCTCTGCTACAGGTTGGCTGGTAGCGAGCCTCTCGTTGGGCTTAGAGCTCATTCCACCAGACATACCACTGTCTCGGTGGCTGCTTCTAGGGAAGTCCCTATCCAGGAGATCTGCAGGGCTGTTATCTGGAAGTCAGCACATACCTTCAGCCTCCACTACTACATCAACCTTGAGTCACGCCGGGCGGGATGCTGGTTTTGGGGCCTCAGTTCTCCAGTCTCTTTTCCCTAAATAGGGGGTGTGCACCTTGCCCCCTCCTCCCAGAAAACTGCTAGGAGTCTGTCAGAAGTGTGGATAGTACACCGTATCCACACCCCTAGAAATGAGGGTTACTCACCTGTAACCATAGTTCTAGGAGTGGTATATGGTGTACATCCACACAACCCACCTGACCTCCCTGGCAAATGGCACACTACATCTTGCTTCCAGTGGGTAAGATTTGATGTCACAGGATGATGCCAAGGAGGATACCACCTGGGTGGGTGGGAGGATCCAGCTTGAAGACCTTCCGGCCAGAGAATTAAAGGAAAGGATTCTGTCAAAAGTGTGGATATACACCAAATATCACGTCTTTAACTATGGTTACTGGTGAGTAATCCTGATTTACAGCCTCACCGTCCTTTCTATGACAAGAGACTGTGATATGGCAAACACAGCAGTTGTGGGGCCAGTTACTGTCTTTGTAAGAGAAAAACATTTAGAAGACCAATGATGGGGACAAAGTCAAACACATAGACCCCCGGGAAGCAGCAGTGTATTTGGCATCTGAAATTTGGTGCCTATGCTTTTCTGAGACCCCCCCACACACCACTAATTAGTTATAAAAGTAATGATTTTAAACTTTTTCTTTCAGTAGATACCTGTTTTTTAAGCAGTTGAACTCAAGCTGAAAAAGATGAATCTTCAATAATGAGCTTTCTTAAAATAAAAATAAGAAAATGTTAGCTTTTCAAATGATGTTGTATAAGCACCATATGTGATGGCTTGCAGTCTGACAATCTCATTTCGTCCCATTTGCCACCACTCTTAAGACCACGGGTTCTGTCCTCTCATGGGGTGGGGGGAGTAGGTAAGGAATAACGCATGATAGCGTGGGCCTTCAACCATCAAGGGATTCCGTGTTAATGTAGCTGGATCCATAAACTCTGGAATGTGCTTTTCCAGTTATATAGTAATTTTTACTGCTACTGAAAAAATTGGAATTCATACTTATGCATTCTCTGTTTTTTTTTTTTTTTGTTTGTTTTTATGTATCTTCTGTTTATCGCCCTCTCCCAGGAACTCTCTCAAGCTGCTCCTGCAGGCCTGCCACTGCTCTACTGCCCACCTGATCCCCCATCTCCAACTATCCTCCAGCCGGCAGACTCCCCAGCTCTGAGCCCCCTGGGGTAGGGCCACCTCCACTGTGGCGCACTATCTGGAAATTGAGTGTGCCGGTCGAGGTGGTGGAGGAGCAGACTGGGGTTCGGAGACAGGGCCCAGTGCTGGGCGTGTGGCGGCGCGGCTACAGAGAAGAGCCGTCACCTATCCTGGGGTCAGGGTTTTTTATCGTTTAGGTTCCCCTAAGGAGTGCGAGCGTGCAGTGACACCCGCACGGCTGTGCCGTAAGCATCTGCAGCACTCCTCCCCTAGATGTTCCGTGCACTAGTTGTGCCCCTGGTCTCCACTGGGGGTCACTACTGTGCTAGAATACCTTGGATCCCTCCTCTGCTGACCCCTAGTGCCCAAGCTCATTCCTGAACTCGGGTCGCCGGTGTGGCGTCCAGCGCCTCAGCCCTCAGTGCCACTGGGCCAGCTGTCATTCTCTGTGTTGAAGGAAAAGGCTGTTTTATCCCACTCGTATGTGACCATGTTTTATCCACTTGAGATAGGACAGTGTAACACCTGTTGTATAAATGTGATTATCACACTGCAGCCTATTATGTATCCTATGTATACTGTTCAGGAATTATCTGCCTGTAGTACTGTAACAACTGTTGACATAGCGATTTCTCTTATACAACTCTGTTTGTTTGTGCAGTTCCACTGTAGCGCAGCCCTCTGAGATGCCCCCATCTCCACTGGTCTGGGAGTAAAAGTGGAAGAAATTACTACTGAAGATGTAATGTAGCTTTCACTGGAGTCTAGGATTTTCAATTCTGGAGTTTAATCATGCGTGTAATGTAATTTTACTAATGAAGTTTTAAATTAACAACCACTACTACTTGTATAAAGTTATTTAGAAACTTACTGGACTTTTAATAAAATGTAAAGTGGTGGTTGCACTTTTAGTAAAAAAAAGAAAAAAAATATTTTACCAAGAGCTGCACATATTTTATGAATTATTCTAATGCAGTCATCGTCGCTAGGCTCTGATCAAATAGAACACTGAACCAAATTTAGGGGTTTTATTGCATTGAAGTGAAGCGGTAGAAGAGGATCAGCGTAAAGCTTTGACACTGAGCCATTCCTGAAGATTTTTGCTTTTCTAAAACTGAGAATACAAAGAACTTTACTGCGACCAATCATGAAGTCATGTCGGATGACAGTGGCCAAACTATGAAGTAGGCACGTCACCTGATGATCAAATTCTATAAATAGCTTCTCCTTAGAGCTGTGATGGTGATGTGTGCTGTTCTTCAGAATCAAAAATGTTGTGAGTAGAGAGAGTGTGGGTTTGTGACTAGAAGAGAGAGCAAACTTTTGTTTCCCCCAACCACCTAAGTATATATTTAATCTATTTTTATTAGAATTTTGTTTTTGTTTTGTTTTTTGCTATTTCTTACTCAAAACAAACCCTGAGCATGCATTATCCATATACCTGTAAATAATTCCAATACTGTAATGGATACATTTCATAAAATATTGACTTCATTGCTGTATAGAGATGAACTAGCTTGCACATTTTAGGTCTGTGAAATTTTTGTGAGATTTTTTTTCCTGCACTGGACAGTTTAAGAAAAAAAAAAGCAGCACATAGGCAATTATGTTAATTGTGTCTTGTGTCTTTAGGCAACGCTGTGGAAGTCTTGAAAATGTCACAGTAGTAAATAAATTTTATTATCTTTTTTTTTCCTTGGTAATTCCTCTTCTGTTGGAACACAGAACTGTTGTGTATAATGTATATATGAATGCAAATTGAAGGCCTCTACCTCCTGGAGTATACAACTTGGTTTGTCTACCTCCACATGATTGTGTTTTTTTTAGTTCAATGTGGAGACTTGAAACTTGAATGTCCCTTCCGGCTTTTGTATTTAAAACAAAGAAAGAAAAATCAAAGACAGTTTTTTTTTCACCTGTACAAAGAAATCCGTACGGATTGTCTTAAATATGTATTTAAATTTGAGGATAGATCCAGGACTTGGTCATGGAGATGTGACTGTTAAAAGTTGCTGTAAATCATATCTGTATTTAGCAATTAACTTTCACCCCTGAGTGACCTGAAGCAAAGTTGTGTGGAGATTTTCAATACTTTTATTTTTTTTTTTTTAAGAAGTTTTAACTTAAATGAAGTAAGTGTTTGCAGTGAACGAGCCACACATGCTAACTAATGCAAACGGACAGTGAGTGAGAAGGGTCAGCTAAATCAATTGTTAATAGGTGAGGCTTTTGTTCTTATAAGGCTCTGAAGTGTGACCTAAATGGAAAACAAACATTCTTGACAAGGCAAGAGACTTAAAAAAAAAAAAAGTCTGGTGGGTATGAAAGGTAGCATCGCTGTTCCACCAGTGTGGCACATTTGCTGGTCACTTTGTAAAATGTAGATTTGAAGTACAGTGATGAAAACTCATTAAATGTGACATTTAAAAAAAGTGGTTTGATACTGGTCATTTAAACTGTTTGATTCTCCGTTGTTTGTTTGCACGTTTGTTTTTTCCACTACCTTATCACAGCTTGACCTTTTGCTGTGCAGCTTTTTATCACATTTTGTCTGTCAGACCTGCTTTGTGGCTTTATCACGTTTTAGCTAAGCCTATCTTTACAGCAGTCTAGGTCATTTCTGCGTTTCAGCGTTCAGTCCGTTGTGTGCTAGGGCAAAGATGGAGTGGGATGCTTGAAGCACATATGCAGATTTGATTATATTTGGCTCTGCAGTGTCCTGTGTTTTTTCATTCACACTTCTGCCTAATTACTGATCCCTCTACCAGCCAGCCCTTGAAAAGCAACGAAAATTAAGTGTCTGAAGAGCAGTGTTCAAAGGGAGGGAGCTGGAGAGACCGTACTGTGAACAAACCTTAGAGTCAGACAGGTTCTCCTGCCAACATACGTGAAATAATATTTCTAGGGACATGGATATGTTGTTCATCCACACTGTCTGGCAGGTATCCTTGCCGCTTTAAATCTTGCCGGAAGGTCTTCAAGCTGGCTCCTCCCACCCACCCTGGTCGTAAAACTCTCGGCTCCGCCCCATGACGCCAGATCTTCCTTACCGCTTGGAAGCTCAGGTTCCCTCCTTAACACTCTGCGTAGAAGACTGGTTCCTAATTCTTCGAATTTTCGAAATCAAAGTTTTTTCGTTAAAAAGACTTAAGTCTTCTCTCCCTCGCAGCTGCGATGGACAAATTGTCTCCCGGTTTCCGGAGATGCCCTTGCGGGCAGAAGATGTCTCGGACAGATCCGCACTCCACGTGCGTTTACTGCTTGGGCCTTGAGCACGACCCGCAGGCTTGCGACCTGTGCTCTTCTTTTTCGGCCTACGTCCTCGAAGACTGTGCTGCCCGTTTACAGCTGGGGCGTCCCGAGAAAAGATTTCCTCCGGTTAAATCTAAAGAGGCCCGGTTGACGGTGTCCACGGCGGCGGGCTCGGCGGATCAGCTCGAGCAGATGATCGCCCTCGAAGAGGAGGCGGCGCGGGCCGCTTCTACCTCAGCTGCGGCATTTGTCCCTCTCTCCGTTGCCTCGTGTTGGCTTCTTTAGAAGCTCTGTCTGAACCCTCTCGTGAGAAGGTGAGGGTCCAACTTCTTCTGGACCTTTTTCTCGGTCCAAAAAGAGCAAAAGTAAGTCTCACCGTCGATGCTCTTGGGAACGGGAAAGATCCCCCTCCCCTGGTCGACAGTCGACTTCGGTCGACCCATCAGCTTCGGCCACTGGCTTCACGGTGTCCCCGTCAGGCCAGTTGACCGAGACTCCCGCCGACGCGGTCGAGATTTTTCTCGACCCGTTAGACGGGTTGTCGGCTGGAGAAGCTGAGAATCCCCTCTCCCCGGTTCTCCCGGTGGGAGTTGAGGATCCCGTCGGCTCGTCTGTGCCTCCGGTTCCAGAGCCTTGATTGGAATCGTCGAACCGAGAGAGTGCGATTTGACACCTCCCGCTGCGTCCTCGCCCTGGCGAGATTCGATCTCGGACATCTTCACGGTCCAGCGGTCCCACGCCTGGCGGTCTCGGTCTCGGCACTGCGGCAGCGGCGCCGGCCGCTTCCTCCTCCTCGGACGAGGGGAGGCTTCGGCGCAAGTTGCATCGGAGGCATGAGGAACTCATGTGGCAACAGCTCCTTCTGACCGGGAATAAGCCGACCCAGTCGTCTTCCCCGGCCATTAAGTGGCTGTCACCGGAGCGGCCGAATCAACACCTCGTTGTAGCCGAGGAGCCTGTTCCCAGGCCGGTTGTTCGGCCAATTCCAGCTGCCCCACTGATTTTGGTGGAACCTCCGCCTCCACAGCCGTTAGTTGGGGCTCCGACCAAAAGTTCTCGGTCGGCTCGGGGTTTGCCCCATAGGCTGTCTGTCACCCTCACTCCCGATAGACCTTGGCAGGTGGAGGGTGGCTCAGGCCCGAGGCAGCTCTTTGAGGACTCTTCTGAGTCCGAGATGATTCCTCCTTTTCTCCAGCGAATAGACTTGGAGTCCTCAGGAGGACAGTCAGTGGGCGATAGCCCTTCGTCCTTCCTAGGGTTGCTTGGCCCATCTCAGAGTCCACGGATGAAGCTCGAACCCGTTCTAAGCGAGGCCAGGTATCCTCACGGAGATTCTGGACCAGTTCCCCTACGGAGGCCTTTCGGTGGCCGAGGCCATAGTGGGTCCGGCCTTGGAGCTTTGCAGCGCCCTGCTTCCTGCCTCTGCGCCTTGGCCAGGATGGCCAGGAAGTATCACGGTCCCTACGGTTCCCTATCCGGTTTGGAACACCCTCTGCTGAGGGTTGGTTACCGACAGCATTTTCAGTAGCGCCCGGAGAACGCCAGGGATGTGGACAAACCTCCCGACAAGGAATCCAAGAAATTGGATTATGCCGGGCGAAAAGTCTATGCTGCGTCCTCTCTCGGCCTTCGTCAGGCCAGTTCGGCTGTCCTCATGGCACATTTTTCTCATGCCCTGTTGGGCTCCCTGGATGAGGTCGTCCCTCATCTTCCCGCGGATCTGCAGACTACGGTCAGGCAGGTGCGGGACCAGGGCAGTGGCCAAACAGCAGCTCCAGACTACTTTAGACATTGGGGACTCATGTGCCAGGTCTGTGGCAGCCGCAGTGGCCATGCGTTGTCGGGCTTGGCTGAGGATATCCACCTTTACCTCGGATACCCAGCACAAGTTGGCGGATGTTCCCTTTTTGGGGACTGACCTCTTCGGCCTGGGGTGGAAGGTCACCTGCAAAGGATCGAGAAGTCCAATGCTACCCTGGACTCGGTCTCTTCCGCTCAGAAGGACAAGGCACAAGCCACAGCCTAAGCCCTTTCGTCCTTCTGCGCCTGGCGCGCCCGGCCCAGCAACGTCAGGGCCAGCAGGCTCGGGCTTGGCATCCCAAACCCAAGCCGTCGGCTTCCTCCAACAGGAAGCAGGGAGGTAAAGGCCCAGGAGGTCCCTCGGCGGTCCCTCCTCAAGCCTGCCCAGTGGCCGGGCTGAGGGTGTAGCCCCCATCCCGTCACCTCACCCTAGTTCCCCGTGAGAGATGGCTCCGACACTTCCTTTCCACCTGGTCCGCTATTACCACGGACGGGTGGGTACTGGAAGGTGGTGGGGAAAGGCCTGCCTCTGGAATCGAGCAGGCCCCGCCCTTCAAGCCCGTCGCACCTCGGGGGCCTCGAATCGAGCCTCACTGTCGGCTCGTCGAGCCGACATCAGCTCTCCTCCTCCAAAGGAGGTGATCAGGAGGTAGAGGACCCCCCTTGAACCGGGGTTCGTGTCCAGGTACTTCCTGGTTCCGAAGCGAGGCGGGGGCTGGCGCCCCATTCTCGACCTACGACCTGAACAAGTTCCCTAAGGTCTTGAACCTTCAGGATGGTCACTCTGGCGCGGAGATAATACCATCTGTGGAACACGCGTGTGGTTCTGCTCTCTGGACCTGCAGGGCGCATTCTTTCACGTCCTATCCGTCCGTCACCGGAGATTCCTTCACTTGGCGGAGGATCCTCTTGGAGTCGAGCCATGCCCTTGGCCTGTCTCCAGCTCCCAGGGTCTTCACCAAATGCATTGCAGTGGTGACAGCTTTCCTGCGGTGCTGAGGGTCAGTGTGACCCTTACCTGGACGATTGGCTGATAGCAGCCCCTCATACAGGGTGGAGCGGTCCAGAGATCTGGCCCTCAGGTTTGCTCTCAAGTCGGCCTTCTCATCAGCGAGGGCCAGAGTCAGACTCGAGCCGAGCAGGTAATTCTGTTTATCGGGGCAGGCTCGACTCTCTTGAGCCAAACCACGGCTCCCGGCGGACAGGGCCGAGGTTCTTACCTCCTTTGCCCAATCATTTCTGGTTGGGCAATCGCCCCTGCCGGGACTTCCTCGCCTCCTGGGTCTCATGGTGGCCTGTACCAGCGTGGTCCGTTGAGCGCGCTGGCACATGTCCCCTTCAGTGGGACTGGCCAGCCAGTGGTCTGGCAGCTGCGATCCATTGGACCAGCTAGTGATGGTGACCCAGGAGATGTGGGCGCTCTCCAGTGGTGGACGTTCCATCTCATCTGCAGGAGGGCATCCCGTTTGTCCGCCCAGTGCGGTCTCTCTATCGACGATGCCTCTCTGATGGGTTGGGGTGCCCATCTGGGGAACACGAGTGCGGCCTCTGGTCCCAGCGAGGTCCGATGCCACATCAACCTGCTGGAGCTCCGGCGGTCCGCCTAGCTCTCACCGCCTTTGCTCCATTTCTCCGGGGTCAAGTGGTCCGAGTCCAGGACGGACAATACCATGACCATGTACTACCTGAACCGCCAGGGCGGGGCGCTCCATGCTTCTATGCAAGGCTCTCGCATTTGGTCACTTCGTGCGCAGCCTGGGCGGATCTCCTAGCCATTCATGTGGCAGGGCCTCCAACACCCTGGCCGATGCCTGAGCTGGATAGGGGCTGCATCTGCAGTGGTCTCTCCGGAGGTAGTACAGATCTGTTCTCCCACTGGGGCACACCTCAGGTGGACCTGTTTGCCTCCAGGAGAATGCGAGGCTGAGGCTGTTTCATGCCGCCCCCTCAGCAGGGCTCGCTGCAGGGGATGCCTTCTCGAGGCTGTGGACCCGGGCCTCTTTCGCCTTTCCCCATTTCCCTTGATTCACAAGGTGCTTCTCAAGGCAAGGAGGGACAAAGGCGCAGGTATTCTGATAGCCCCAGACTGGCCCGCCAGTTCTGGTACCAGATCTCCTCAGCCTCAGCTCCAGGCTCCGAGGCAGCTTCCAGCTCGCCGGACCTGCTCTCAGTCAATCAGGAAGGTGTTCCATCCGGACCTTCAATCCCTGCACCCTGACGGCCTGGTTCCTGAGTGGCTAGAGTTCCAGGCCTTGGGTCTTTCGACGAGGTCCTCAATGTGGTTGAGGCGTCCCGTGGAGTCGACCAGGAAATGCTATGCCTTCAAATGGAAGAGATTTTCCATTTGGTGTCAGGACAAGGGCTTGGACCCTTCCTCCTGTTCTTTGGCAAGCATTTTGGACTATTTATGGTCCCTTTCTAGTCAAGGGCTTAGGTCGGCGACCCTAAAGGTGCACCTGGCAGCCATTCTCTGCTTACTGGGCTGGCCGGGAGCAGTCGGTGGCTTAGGAGAAGGTGGTCTGGCGCTTTCAAAGGCCTTGATCACATTCCCCTCAGCGCAGAACCTCCACCTCCATGGGATTTACTGCTGGTACTGGCAAAGCTCATGGGCAAGCCATTCAAACCAATGCACAGGTGTGAACTCTCTCACCTGTCGTGGAAGACCGCCTTCTTGGTGGCTATCATGTCAGCCAGAAGGATGGGAGAACTCAGGCACTCTGCATTGAGTCTCCTTACCTGGTCTTCCACAGGGACAAGATTGTCCTCGCCCCACCGAAATTCCTTCAAAGGTGGTGTCGGAGTTTCACCTTAACCAGGTGTGACTCTGCGGTGTTCTACCCCAATCACACCTGGGAGGCGAATACAGGCTCCATACTTTGGACCCTAGAAGGCGTTAAGCTTATTATAAGGAGCCACGGCTGAAATCCGGGAGAGTTCGCCAGCTGTTTGTCACCTACGCTGAAGCCGCACCTGGCAGACCTGCAGCCAAGCGGACGATAGGCAGGTGGGTCACCTCCTGCATAGATCTCTGCTATAAGTTGGCGGGCATGGAGCCTCCCAGAAGGATAAGAGCTCATTCTACCCATCATACTGCTGCATCGGTGGCTGCTTCCAGGGATGTCCCTATCCAGGAAATCCGCAGGGCTGCTACCTGGAAGTCAGCACACACCTTTATTACCCATTACCACATCGACCTTGAGTCACGCCGGGCTGCTGGTTTTGGGGCCTCGGTTCTCCAGTCTCTATTCCCTAAGTAGGGGGTGTCGCCTTGCCTCCCTCCTCCCGGAGAACTGCTAGGAGTCTGCAGACAGTGTGGATGAACAACATATCCATGTCCCTAGAAATACAGGTTACTCACCTGTAACAGGAGTTCTAGGAATGGTATGTGTTGTTCATCCCTACATTCTCCGACCTCGGCTTAGGCGCAAGCCTGAGCTTCCAGCGGCCAGATCTGGCGTCATGGGGCGGAGCCGAGAGTTTTACCACCCGGGTGGGTGGGAGGAGCCAGCTTGAAGACTTTCCGGCAAGATTTAAAGCGGCAAGGATACCTGCCAGACAGTGTGGATGAACAACATATACCATTCCTAGAACTCCTGTTACAGGTGAGTAACCTGTATATCCCAGTTTGGCATACAATGTTAGTGGTCTAAAGAACCCAATAAAATGACTATGGGTGTGCAAGCAATGAATATTATTTCTGGTATACCATAGATAAAGCACTGTTTATTATACAGAACCAAATAATGAATTCTGTCACTATTTGTGCTGCTGGTATTCCAGAAAATAAAAAAAATTAAACTTTAACAGAAATACCCTCTAGCCCTCCCCCAGGTGCCCATGAATAAGAAATAACCTGAATATTTTGGCCCCAAAAATGAATACTTGGGCAGGCTATTCGAATTAATGTATTTGCATATCCCTAGAGAAAATCTTTAATGAATATGATCATTTGGCTTGATAGAAGGAAGTCGCTTATTTTAGAAACATTGAAAATTGTCAACAGAAAAGGACCGCTGGGTCCCGCCAGTGCGTCCAAGGTTCCCTTCTTATTGCATTACACAGACCCTATCTGGTCTCCAGGAACCCTCCCTGTTTTTGCACTACTATGCCCCTGTGTCTGTCCCATGCATGCTTGAAGCATTCCACTGTTTTAGCCACCACAACTTCAACTGGCAGTCGGTTCCATGCTTCCACCACCTTCTCTGTGAAGAAGCATTTCCTCATATCCTTCCTGAAATTCCCCCCACCACTTTCAGTTCATGCCCCCCTTAGTCCTGGAGCTTTCTCTTTTGGAAGAGGCTCCCTCCATGCACTCTGTTCACGCCTGTGAGGTACTTGAAGGTCTCAATCTTATCACCCCTTGCCATCCTGTCCTCCAGAGTGTACTTGTTGAGATCCCTCAGTCTCTCCTCATAGGGCTTCAGTTGCAACCCCTGCACCATCTTGGTTACCTTTCTTTGGACCGCTCCACCCTGTCTGTGTCCTTCCTGAGGTGTGGTCTCCGGAACTGGACACAGTATTCCCAGTGGGGGCATGCCAGAGAGTGCTACAGTGGCAGCACCACCGTCCTCCTCCTCCTCCTGCTGGTGATGCCCCTTTCTGTGCACCCTGGCATCCCACTAGCCCTGTGCACGGCCTTCTCACACTGCCCTGCCATCCTGAGGTCTTCTGAAATAATAACCTCAGTGTCCCTTTCCTAACTTGTGACTGCCAGCCCCCAAATCTTATACTCGGTGCCAGGGATCCTGTGCCTTAGGTGTATTATTTTGTACTTTTTGGCATTGAACCTCCAACTGCCATGCCTTCAACCAGTCCTCTAGTTTCCCTAGCTCCCTGTACATTATCTCCACTCCCTCTTGGGTGTCCACCCTATTGCAGCTCTTGATGTCATCTGCAAGAAGACAGACTTTCCCTTCCAGTTCCTGTGCAGTGTCCTCTGTGAAGATATCAGACTGGTCCCAGCACTGAACTTTGCAATCTTCTTTGAGGACATCTCTTTCAGCAGGTCACACATGTAGGAACATCCCACCATTGGCGCCAGACCCACCTAGAGGATTTTCACCAGCAGTTCATCTGGGGACTGCCCACGACGACGTCACATGTTGTGCTGTATCCTATGTAAGCGTTGGCGGTCCCCAATCCTTCTCCATTCTCTTCCCACCACCAGCCTGCATGCCTCGCCTCTCAGAGGAGATTGCCGTGGTTGACCTGAAATGTCTCGCCCTAGTCAATGGATCGGTTTTGCCGGCACATCGCCCGCAGAGTGCTGAGTTGTCCCTTGAAGATTGATGTCTTCATCGGATGTACTCTTCAGACTTTGTGCCCGCGGACAGGAGCTCGCCGTCAACAATCTTTGTGACTTCTTTGTACGCTTCCTTGGGGGCCTACTCACGACACCCATCAGTGTACCCTCTGCAAGAGATTCAATAAAGCTACTTATCAATGACGACTCCAGACTCTTAAGGGAACACCTAATGGAACAGAAGATTGCCTTGCTAGAGCGGGAGCTGCATACCACATGTCATCAACATCGTCTTCTGGCTCTCATCACTTCAAGTCCCAGGACAAACCATCGACGGAGAAAAACCACAGCCGGGAGAAACATAAGTCTTACCATGAGCGGGGTAAATCTTCACATTCCTGCAAGCAGTGCTCAGCACGCCGGCTGTTCTGCCAGCTTTACCCACAAGTCTCGCCCAGTTGGGCAGGGTTCCATCGTCAACAACTCTGTTGTGGTGGACAAGTGGAACACCCTGCCAGAGGAAGTGGTGGGGGCTGAAACAATCACGGGATTTAAGAATGCATGGGATAGACATAAAGGAATTCTAGAGGTCAGGGGTAAGGGGAAATAGACTTCTAGGAAAACAAACTGAACTTACAAGCTCAAATGGGCAGACTAGGTGGGCCATAGGCCCTTATCTGCCGACACTGTCTATGTATGTATGTATGTAACTCTGGGCACTTTCGATTCACAAGGCCCATCGACGCTGCTGACAATGACTTCTACAGCCCCTGCACCGGCATTGGAGCTTCCTCTACTGCCGCCACGTATGGATCTTTATAATGCTTCTTCCAATACCGTTGGAGTGGGCCAAACAGATCTACAACTCCTTTTCCCCTAGGGGATGGCCACTCATGGCAAGGACCTAGCCTGATTACTTTGACGCTGCTGCCACAGTTATCAATGACGGCTTCACATTCCTTGTTCACAGGAACATCTTCTTAATCGACAAGGGATCATCCCTCACAGCTGGTACCTCAGCCAGCTTCAATTCCTTCCATCCTGCCTATAGGCCAATCTGCAGGTACATACACCACCCCTCAACAACCTCAAGTGGATATGATGGATATCCAGGCTCTAGTCCATATTATCCTGGATCTCACTCAGACTGAGCCTGTGTCCTAACAGCCTACTCCCCTTCCACACCAGCCCTGGCCCAAGAGGTGGGTGGCTGTCCGGCCTCTGGGGCCCCTTCCCCAGATATGGCCCTCGAGGAAGATGACTACCAACAAGAGATATACCAAGATGAGGATGAGGAGGTCCTGGAGGCTTCCAGCCCTTCCAGTTCCTGGGTTGTGTCTTCCCTTGGGGAAGACATTGCGCAGTACCTCCCCTGCTCTCCTCTGATGACCCGTCCTTTATGGTTGTTATGCATCACCTGCAGCAGACCTTTGATTTTGAGGCCACAGAGCAGGATGCCTCTAGGAGAAGGCTTGCACATTACCTGCGTCTGCCTGAGACACCTCCTCTTGTCATTCCCCCTCTTGTGGAGGCTTATGAGGATGCAATCCTTGCAGCTTGGCACCAACCACGTGTTATTTCTTCCGTGCCCAGATAGGTGGATAGATTTTATCACGCCCCTGCGGGCAAGTCCTTTTTTGCTGAGCCACTTCAGGTGGACTTATTTGTCATAAATGCAGCTCATAACCACTCCGTCTGCATGAAACACCTCAGTGCGTTACCTCCAGATAAGGAATTCAGGAACATTGATTCCAGGGGAAGAGGGTGTTTGCCTCCTCCATATTAACTATTCAGATCTTAAACTACATGGGTTACATGCTAAAATACCAATAGGAACTCTGGAAAGTGGCTCAGACTGCCACCCAGTTGCTTCTTTACACCCCTCAAAAACAAGAGTTGCACACGACTTTAAAGACTGGTGCTGCTGTAGGGTGTTATTTGCTCAGAGAGGCCTATGATGTCATTGACTCCTCTGCACGGGCATCCGCTGCTGGCATCTGCCTGAGACAACATTCCTGGCTGCCGCAGATGTACAACAGTCTATTCTAAATGCTCCATTCAAAGGGCATAAACTGTATGGTGCAGCGGTGCAAGACATTTTGATGACATTAAAGTCCCTCCACTCCTTATGCCATACACAACCCAAGCGCCCTTACAGAATGCCTTTTCGCAAATCCACCAACAAGGCCAGACCCACAAGTAAGCAGCCAGTCAAGCGCAAAGCCACCGCATCCTTGCCTGGACCTACCCCCTCCTCCAAGTCCACCCGAGCGGTTGCTCCCAGTCCCACAGGGCCTTCCACAGCCTGACTCCTCCCCTGACCCCATGGTCCTCTAGCCCCAGACTACAGAAGCAGAGAGTCATTTCTTTTTGTCCCTTCAGGGTTGGAAGGCCATCATGACAGATGCCTGGGTGTTGCAATTGATAGAACACAGGCACACTCTAGAACTGATAGACATACCACCAGATGCGCCTCCCAGACATTACACTTATCTGCCTGTTTATGAGCTGGTCCTGTAGAGTGAAATAATGACACTGCAACAAAAGAAGGCCATAGAGCCTGTTCCCCAGCACCAAAGAGGACAAGGTTTTTATTCCCACTTCTTCCTCATTCCCAAGGTCACAGGAGACCTCAGACTGGTACTGGATCTTTGACAGCTCAACCTGTTTATCCAGTACAAGTCATTTTGGATGGTCACATTACCAACCCTCCTTCCCCTACTTCAAAAGGGAGACAGATTCTGTTCTGCAGATGTGAAGGACGCATATCTTCACATCATGATTAACCTTCCTTGTTCACAGGAACATCTTCTTAATCGACAAGGGATAATCCCTCGCAGCTGGTACCTCAGCCAGCTCCAATTCCTTCCATCCTGCTTCTGCAACAATTTGACGTAATGTAATTTATACTGTTGTTAAGATGTACCTGTAACTAGCAAGTCTTGAACCTCATGTGACATTTTATGATCTCATGATGCCTACTATGTTTTTTCACTGCTATCTTAATTGTATTTGTATTGTATTGTATTTGTATTGCTTTGTTTGTCCTTGACTTGGAACCTTTGAAAAATAAGTCTTTGACTCAAAGGTATTAATCCTAATCGAAATAAATAAAATAAAGAAAAAACCTGCCCACAGAAAGTATCTCAGGTTCAGCTTCAAGGAACAACACTTCCAATTCAAGGCCTTCCCTGTTAGACTTTCCTCAGCCCCCAGGATGTTTAGGAAATGCCTAGCTGTGGTAGCGATAGCCTTGAGAAGACGATTGGCTCCTGAAGGCTTCGTCCAAGACCCAGCTTGCCGCCACCCTTTCCCACACTCTGGCCCTGTTTACATCCCTGGGGATTACCATCAACATTCCAAAGTCCAAACTCACACTTTTGCCAATGTTTCCAGTACATTAGGGCCATACTGGACACAGACTTAGGTTCTGCATTTCTTCCTCTAGATCGGGTGGATAAACTCATCCTACAACCCAAGGAAATGTACAACAGCATATGTCACGGCTCGCACCTGTCTCAGACTGCTGGGCCTCTTGGCAGCAGCCATCCCTATGGTCCACTATGCATGTCTTCATATGCACATCATTCAGTGGACACTGAGGGTGCAATGGCACCAACGGACAGGTAACACGGACATAGACATCCTGGTCTCCTCACTGGTAAAAAGGGTACTTCTCTGGGGTTCCACGTCAATTGCGTGCAAAATATTTCATCACAAGCATTTACAGCGCATACATTTCAGCACTCACATTAACATTGCATCTGTTTTACATCGCGTGCATTTACATCACAATGTAGTTAGCTCCTTTATTTGAAAATGGGTTCCGATGTGTCACCCAATGATTGTGAGCAGTGTAGTCTGGTTGACAGCTTAAATATATTACTCTCCTAGCTGCACCCTTCCCAGTTTAGAGATGCCACTGTGCTGAGTAACAGAGGACAGCCTCTCCTGACCCACAACGGTTACATATATCAAAAGGAGAGAACTTATGGGGCAAAAGAATACTGGAAATGTCAGCAATATGACACCTTTAAGTGTCCTGCAAGGATTCGCACAACAAATGATGCCATAGTGAAATACATTAAGGTACACAATCATGTTTCTAACCCATCTGATGCAGAGGTTAGAAAAGTGGTGAATGATTAAAAGGACCGTGCTTGCAGCTCACAGGAAACCACCCAGCAGATAGTAGCCAATGTCATTACAGGAATAAGTCAATCTGCCAGTGTTAAACTTCCATCAATACCAAGTTTAAAAGAGGTGCACAAGGGCACGACAAGCGGCTGTGTCAAGCCAGCCTGTGTCACCCTGGATCTTAAAATTCCTCCAGAATATTGTGAAACAGACAGTGGGAACAATTTATTTTGTATGATTCCGGCTGTGATTACACAGAAAGATTCATTATATTTTCGACTAAACAGAATCTTAATTATATGACCCAATCAATGCACTGGTATGCAGACGGAACATTCAAGGCTGCACTGACTTTATTTTCACAGTTGTACACCATACATGGTGTGCAACACTCATCCGTTATACCCTCTGTTTTTATTCTAATGTCAAACAAAACACATGTAAGTTGTGTACGTGTCCTATCAGGATTAAAAAATTTATGCCCAAGACTTAATGCACAGACCGTGATGCTTGACTTTGAACTAGCAGCCTCTAAAGCATTTCTATCTGCGTTCCCCACCGCAGTAACAAGGGGCTGCTTTTTCCACCTGTGTCCGTCAGTGTGGCGTAAGGTACAGGAAAATCATGAAATTGTAAAGAACTACACAGTAGACTCTGATTATACACTTCATATACGAATGATGCCACCATTAGCATATGTTCCACCAGATGATGTTATCAATGTGTTTGAAATTCTGAGAGAAACAGAATTCTACAGAACTCATGATGACCAACTGGCCCCTCTCATTGCCTACTTTGAAGATACCTGGATAGGGAGGCCAGTTGGTCGTCGCGGTCGTCGTAGACCACATTTTGAAATACAGATTTGGAACTGCTACATGGCAGTTAAGGAAGGTCTGCAGCACACTAATACCTCTGTGGAGGGGTGGCATAGAGGCTTCAATAGTCTTCTTGGAGCAAGCCACCCCATCATTTGGAAATTGATTAGTGTGATAAAATCTGAACAGAGAATGAATGAATTGAAAATGGAACAGTACCTGTCAGGTATGGCCCCCCCTGCTCCGTGAAAAAAGTACAGAGATACAGGAAAACGTATCACGTTGGTTGTGGATTGCTATGGAACAACCAATTGCGCAGAGTACCTCACGGGGGTTGCTCATAACTTCCAGTTACAGGTTTAGACCGATTGAAGGACTCCAAAGCTTGAGTCAGCATCACTTGTAATCACTTTTAATCATGGAATCTTCTTTTAATAATAACTAAATAAAAGTTACGTATTAAATTAACCTAGGTCAACAATAAACTCTCCTATGGACGTTGTGTGGACATATGACATCTTCAGGAAGCGACAGTAAGTGGAAGAACATAATGGGCATAATCAGTATATAATGTTCATTCATTCTATTCAAAGAAAAGTCTAGGAAATGTTGGGAGTTTGTGCTCTGATTGCTTCTCATCTGCTTGCTGTCCTGCCAGGATTTTATGCGATGATATGGCGCTACGATGTAATTATTATTGCGCTGTGTTGTGATTAGCTGAAAATGATGCGCTGAGTTGTTTGCGATAAAATGTTTGCGGCGAATTGTCGTGCTACCCTTCTCTGGTGGATGGACCTCTCCCGCCTACAAGTAGGTGTGCCCTTTTAGACCCCAACTCACCACCACACTAACCATGGGTGCATCCTCCTTAGGGTGGGGGCGCATCTGGAAACGTCGATCTCAGAGGACCTGGAACCCGTGGAAGCCCACTTACGCATACATGTACTGGAGACGCGTGCAGTTCTTTGCCTTACAAGCTTTCCAGGATCTGCTGTCCCCCAGGACACTTTAAATACAAACAGACAACAGCACAGTGGTACATTACCTCAACAAACAAGGTGGTACTCACTCATATCCCCTGTGCAGGGAAGTGATGAGGGACTGGTACTGGGCATTGGACCATGGCTTCCACCTACTGGTGATCCACATTCCCGGCAAGCACAACACCCTGGCAGACACTTTAAGCCGCTCCAAAGTACACACTTACAAGTGGGAAGTCCTACAATCTGTCGCAGATGACCTCTTTGACAGGTGGGATCGCCCCAAAATAGACTTGTTTGTATCTCCGCACAACACAAAACTGCTTTGTTTCTGCTTGCTAGAACCATGGCCTAGAGTTTTTTGGCTAGACGCATTGTCCCGCTCCTGGAAAGGGACATTTCTGTACACATTCCCTTTGTTACCACTTATTCAGAGAGTGCTACTTGAACTACTACAGGACTGAGCCACCGTGATCCTGGTGGTACCCCTTTGGCTGTGTCAGGTCTGGTACCCACTCCTACAACATCTAGCAGTGGAGGAACCTGTCCCCCTCCCGATCTGTCCCGCACTACTGTCTCAGGAGCAGGGACCCTCTTGCATCCCAACCTGCACTTCCTGCACGTCCATGCCTGGCTCCTGAAGATGTAGCTGTGGCATGCTTTCAGGTGTCGCTACAAGTTGCAGAGGTCTTACGAGCTGCAAGGAAACCCTCTACAAGGACTACCTTCACAATGAAATGGAAACTGTTTGCTGTCTAGACCTCGAACCACGATGTCGACCCATACACCTGCCTGTCACAAAAAATTCTAATCTACCTACTAACCTTATTGTATGTGGGACTTAAGTACTCCTCCCTGAAGGTACATATTTCAACCTTTCCTGTCATGGTGTCAGATCGCACCCTTGGCTCAATTGGACATCATGAAAATGTTCCTGAAAGGTATTTTACACATCAGACTGCCTGTGCGAAACCCTCTTCCCCCTTGGGACTTGAACTTTGTCTTAGAAAAGTTAACCCTGCCTCGTTTGAACCAGCCGTGACACACAAGCTTCACTTTCTGTCTCAGAAAGCATAGAAACATAGAAGTTGAAGGCAGATAAGGACCGCAAGGCCCATCCAGTCTGCCCATTTTTTTCTACCTTATAAATGTGCCATCGGCCTTTACTCTGTCAGTGGCCTATCTATTCATAGTCATTTGTATTGCTCCCTTGTGCCTATCCCATGCCTGTTTGAAGCCCTGCACTGTATTCATAGCCACCACTTCTTGTGGTAAGCCATTCCATGCATCCACCACCCTTTCTGTGAAAAGAATTTCCTCACATTCCCCTTAATCGGCCCTCTAATCTCATGCTGTGTCCTCTTGTCTTGCTATTTTCTTATATTTAAACAAGTTAGACTCTTTCACCTTGTTAATGCCCTTAAGGTGTTTGATGCTTGATCATATCACCTCTCTCCCTCCTTTGCTCAAGGGTATACATATTGAGCTCTGTTAATCTGTCTCATATGTCTTCTGATGCAGTCCCTGCACTATTTTGGTTGCCCTTCTCTGGACTGCCTCAATTTGGTTAATGTCCTTGTGAAGGTGTGGCCTCCAATACTGCGCAGTAGTCCAGATGGGGCCTCACTGGTATCTTATGAAGGGTTATTACCTCCCTCTTACGACTTGTGATACCCCTACTAATACACCCTAATACCCCCTAGCCTTACCTAGTGCTTTGGAGGTCTGCTTGGATGATTTCAGGTCATCAGTGATGATGATGCCAAGTCTCTTTCTTCCTTTGTGACTACTAGCAACTCCCTCCCAGCCTGTAGGTGGCTTCAGGGTTTCTCTTCCCTATGTGCATGATCTTGCACTTCTTTGCATTAAATCCCAGTTGCCACTCTTCTGACCATTTTGCTAGTTGTCCAGATCTCTTCTCATTCTGCCCACCCCATCTGGATCATCTACTCTGTTGCAGATCTTGGTGTCATCTGCAAACAGACAAGCCTTACCCTGTAGTCCATCTGCAAGGTCACTAATGAAGATGTTGAAGAGGACTGGCCCCAGGACTGATCCTTGAGGTACCCCACTTGTGACTTGCATCTCTTCTGACTGTATACCATTTACCACCACTCTCTGTTTTCTACCCGTTTTATTAGTCTTAGTCGCTATTACTTCAGCTCAATGAATTTCAGAGCTTCAGGCACTTGTGCAAGCAGCCTTATTTAATTTTCCATAAAGACAGTGTGTCTTTACGTACTAACCTGAAGTTTCTCCCAAAAGTTGTATCACAGTTTACTTTGAATCAGTCCATACAATTGCCAGTGTATTTTCCGGAGCACACCAATCCAGAGGAAGCATTGCTCCACATCTTAGATATACATGGAATCCTAAGATTCTATGATCCTGGAAGGAAGGGCGTACCAGTTTCTAAGCAGTGCTTGTTCAGATGGCTTGCCAACTGCATTATGTTTTGTTACCGGAAGTATGGTAAGGAGCTTCCAGGCGTCATCAAAGCACACTCCACTAAGGGAGTAGCCACTTCAGTGGCATGTTTCAGAGTTGTCTCCGCTGCAGAAATTTGTGAAGTGGCAATTTGGTCTACAGTACACACCTTCACTAAGCCTAACAGTCTGGACATTGCCTCCAGATAACATGCTAATTTCGGTCAAGCCATACTACAAGGCCTTCTGTCCTAACCTATCAGGGGTCCTCCCACCACCCTTCTTTCCCTACTTCTGTCAACTGCTAGGGACTCATTCCTACATGTGTGACCTGTTGCAAGAGATGTCCTCGAAGAAGATAGTACAGTTACGTTGGCACTTACTGTAACAGTAGCTCTTCGAGAGAATCTCTTGAAGCAGGTCATGTCCCTCCCTCCTTCCATCATGCAGTGCATCTTGCTGCGCCCCACTCTACCAGGGCATATATTCTGTTCTGCATACTTTGGGGCTACTCCCTTCTCCTCCTTAGTTCCCTCGGAGCACCTTTACAGTATGCTCACTGCGTGCAGTCGTTGCCAGGAAAAGAACAGAGGAGGATCAGGGACTGCGCGTGCTTATATAGGATAGATCACAACATGTGATGTCATTGTGGGCAGACCCCAGGGGAACTGCTGGTGAAAATCTTTCAAGTGGATCTGGTGTCAACAGCAGGATGTTCCTACACGTGTGACCTGCTGCAAGAGATTCTCACAAAGATCTACTGTCTAAGTACCAATGTAACTGTACTTTATCTCGCTGGTCACCTCCCCATCCTTAGAGTGTGTGCCATTTACCACTGCCCTCTGCTTCCTATCCATTACCAGTTGTGAACCCAGTTTACCATTTGCCCCCACCATTGGTCAGCTTCCTAGTCAGCCTATTGTACAGCACTTTTTCAAAGGCCTTGCTGAAGTCTAGATAGGCTACGTCCACTGCCCCTACCCCAGTCACCCAGTCAAAGAAATCTGTCAGATTAGTTTGGTATTACCTTCTCCCATGAACCCATGCTGCCTGTGGTCCTTCAGCCCATTGGCTTCTAGGTAATCAACCAGTCTCTCTCTCTTTTAGTAGGATTTCCATTAGTTCCCCCACCACTAAAGTTGGGTTGACTGGTCTGTAGTTGCTAGATTCCTCCTTGCTGCCGCTCTTATGCAGAGGGGCCACGTCGGCCCTTCTCCAGTCCTCCAGCACCACTCCTGTTTCCAGTGAGCTGTTGGAACAAGGCTGTAAGTGGAGCAGCTTGCACTTCCTGAGCTCCCTCAGTACCCTGGGATGTATCCTAGCCAGTCCCGTAGCCTCATGCACTTTCAGGGCTACAAGTCCTTTCACTACTCTTTCCCCTGAAAATGGTCTATGTCCACACCTTCCCCACCTCTGTTCTTACTTCTGTCTGGTAGACCATCCCCCCCTCCCTCCTTCCCTCCACTGTGAAAACCAAGGAAAAGTACTTCTTCAAAGTATCAGCTTTTTCTTGGTCTCCTTCCACATAGTCTGTCCCTTCCATCCTTCTTATCCTCACTATCGCACCCCTAGCCTTTCTCTTCTTGCTGACAATTCTGGCATATTCTACCTTGACAGTTAACATTCGCAGAAGCCACAAGATATCAAGGAAACTAGCAGCACTTTCATTGCCTTCAGCTCTGTGGTTTTCAACAGTTGGGTGTAATCTTTGGCTAAAAGTTTAATAGTCCTGAATTGGAGGATGTAGATGGGAGGGTATCCCCCTCAAAATATAGGCTGAATATGAAGATTGATTTGTCTCCAGGTACTTAAGTAGTAACAACCAAGAAACTGGTTATTTCCTAGGGATTAATGACCAGATGGGGGATGGACACCAATGGGTACATCCCACCAGGCTGTCGTTAATCTTGGAAATGACTGGCTTCAAGTTTGTTTATTTTTAAATTGTCTGTTTTGAGCACTGTGGAGGGAGCTGTTCTAACGTTATATACGTTGCTGGCACACAATGTAGACTGACAGCTGGAGGCTGGATCGATGCTTTCTAACAGATTAATGACCAATTCAGTAGCCAATCAGGTGCCTTGCTAGGCTCATGAATATTCATTTAGACTTAGAATGGTAAGCAACACATTGTTGACTACTGCAATGGGCTCAGCTTTCAAACTGATTTCTGTTATTCTATGCCCATGGCAACAATCTTTTGAAAATAGGGCACCGTGCATTGTCACCCATTTTACCATAGGCTCAGCAGGTGCCTCTCCCTGCACATTTTTTTTTTTTTACTTTTTTCACTGCACAGATAAATTGTATGTACACATAGTCCCTGTGTAGGGGTTGCTCTTGGAGTCCAACATTTTGCATGTTGATGTGTGTGAACTGAGGCCATGAAAAAAAATGTTGTTCCTCGGGATTCCCTTCTATGACCATGTTTTGTATGAATATTGACCAGATTAACATGTCATGTGAGGTCAACATGGAGTGTTTAACCCAATTTTTTCTCTTTGGGCAAAAAATATGTAATTTTTTCATTATATCAAGGTATTGACGCATGTGGAGAGACAAACAACTTTAAAAAAATAAATAATAATACCACTCCAGGAAAATAACCCTAGAAAATACAATGATTTAAAATGTTTTAGGCTCAAGTGGCAAATTATAGTTGTGAACCAGAATGCTATAGCCTTATTTCAGGGGTGGCCTTGTGATATGGGAACTTATACCATTTCGTTTTCTTTATTTCTGCTTGCACTGATTCCCCAGCCTATGTCTCCTACGAGTGGTTCCTTGTTGCTGACGACAAACAGCAAGGCTGTAGTACCAGCATCTGCACAGTGTGCCGTACCAGTGCTAGTTATATCTCAGTAGAAGAAGAGCCAGCTAAATTATCACACATAATCTCTCACGCTCTGTATGTCTCTCTCATATGCACTCACACATCCATACACGCGCGCACACACTGACACACACGCTCACGCATCCACGCACTGACACACTCACCACACGCACACACATTCACAACTGAAAGTGTCTTATTTAGGAGATTGATATGTCACTTCATTCTACCATGGAACTGCTATGCTTTGGAATGTCTTCAGTATCCTGCACACAACCAAGATGATCTGCCCTACACGGACAGGGACCATGTTACCCGCAAGATCTTCTTTGCCCCTACTGCCCTTCCCACCCTCTCCGCTCCACCAGTGAGTGATTGCTAGAGGTTCCTAGGGTTTGTCTGAAGACCTCGGGTGCTAGGACATTTGCGTTTATAGCACCTACCCTCTGGAACTCTCTACCTCGTTGGATAAGGGAGTGCTTGGCTGTGGAGAGCTTTAAATCTGCATTAAAGACATATCTTTTTAATCTTGCTTTTTTTGAATTTGGATGAATTGCTGAAGTAGATCTGTATATTATCATTTATTGCTGTTTTTATTCTTTGAATTTTAAATTGTGCATAAGTGCTTTGATACCTTGGTAAATTGCGCTTGTTATAAATAAAGAGAGCTGAGATACTGACACTGTAGTGTAGCATGAGGGGGATGCTACACTCCTGAGGTGCTGTCATTCGGATGAGACATTAAACCGAGGTCCCATCTGCCTGTTCTGGTGGTTGTTCACGTGGACATTAAAGATCCCATAGCACTTCTCAAAAAGATTAGAGGAGATTTTATTGTAAAAACACATATAACAGTTTCTGTGGTTACATCTTATACATCAGTGAATTCAGGATCATCATACCATATTACATCAAGTATTCCCATATAATCCGAATTTCACATTTTGTTATGATTCACTTATATTTAAACTACTTCCTAGCCTTCTCTGTTTGGCAGTATAGCCTAGAGGTTAGAGTAACGGGCTGTGAACGAAAAGAGTAGAGGAGTTTCCCCGGTGTCCTGGCCAAATTTCCCCTATTCCCTGAAAATACCACCGACAGCTTAATTTGCTTCAATTTCAGTTGGTTACCATCTGTATCCCCGCCCCTGAAAAAGGGACTTCTAGTCTCAGCGGGTCTACCCGTCAACAAAATTCAGTAAAATAAATACACAGTAATTTGTGTTCTGCAAATTGATGGCTAGAGGAAAGTCTTTCTTTCAAACAGAAGATAGTCAACGACGTATGATCAGCACTAAGAATGTATAAAATCTATTAGGAGCAGCTGAAAAATTAATAATGCTAAGGTTTTTCTACAACCCACGCTGGTATATAGTGACACCTCTGGGTCCAGCTAATTCTGTTTATGTTAGTATGGTGCCTATCTCATTGGAGCACACAGTAAAGACATTTAACTGTGTGCAACATTTAGAAAACATGTTCTGTAATTAATAACTAATTGCCTCTTCAGGGTGTTCAATTGAAATCTCAGTTGCCTATTCTGGATTAGAATAGATAAGATTTAACTGTGTCCTGAGTTGAGAAGACACAGCAAGTACAGTGGTTCCTTAGTATTAAAGATAGAATGTCTATATAGTATATGGTTACCCCTTGTTCTACATGAATTCTTATCCTGACTAAAACACTGTTGTACCACAGTTCAGAGGTCACATTAATGCTGTTGTATCCTTCTGTGGTACAGCAGCTTTTTAATTGGAATGGAATCTCAAGCCATCTGCCCTTTTAGTTTCATTTTCCCCATGCAGACGGAACTCATACCCTCCCCTAACACACAGTTTTCTGTTGTTTCATCATTTAAAAAAAAAACTCACCTGGCTGAGTGTTCAGCAGCTGGGTAAGAATGGGTTTCTGTTTTTTTTTTGTAATGAAAAAATTAAATTGAGGATTTCTTGGGAAGAAAAAAAAATCAGCATATTTTTCTTTATGTTTCATACCATTTACTATGTAAAATAACACAGGGGCAGCCAAACTAACACAGGGGCAACCATACACAGTTTGGCTGATTTTCCATTTTGGGGCTATGATGACATCAGGGACCTCTTGAGCTACGCTCTTGAGCTACGCTCTTGATATCCTTATCATCAGAACCCCTCAATTAAAACAAAGCCTTGCTGCACTTGGTTACCCATACATTATTTTGTACATTACTTAGGCTTTGCTCTTGAGGTCTCTAGGATGTCATCAGAACACTTCGATGGAAACACAGCCTTGTGCATGTTCAACAAATTTAAAGGGTGCCGAAGGTAACTGTTATTCTTTTCAGATTCTTTGTCTTGGTATGCTGCCCCCTTTTGGCTTAACTGATGAAACATAGAAGTTGACGACAGATAAGGACCGCAAGGCCCATCCAGTCTGCCCATTTTTTTTTTTTTTTTTTACCTTATGAACGTCCCATAGGCCTTTACTCTGTCAGTGGCTTATGAAATCTGTGGTGTTGGGGGAGCACAACCACTTTTTATCAAAGTGTAAAGCATACACAGCCCTCACACTGTAGCTCATAATCCATGTAAATGTTATTATGAACATATGAAAATTGCCAGCAGAAACAGGCCTTTGTTGTCTGTCCAGTCGGCTCAGTTGTGCAGCTCGGTCTATTTTCTTGGAGCTGCCCCACCCTCCTCTTGCTTCCAAGAGTATTGTCACCTACCCTGACATTTCACCCCAGTAGGGGGCTTCTTCAGGGGACTTGTTTCTACACTTTAAAAAGAGACAAACTTAGCTTACTAATTAAAATAAAGATAAAAAGAACATTATTTGTATGCTCATTTCTTGCAGTTCTCTCAATGTGTTACGGATGTATAGTGAGATGCCTTACTTATTAGCTGAATCTTTTTTTTTTTTGTGTTAGTCTTGTTATATTCTGCTTTTCCAGTCATATTCAGTATGGCAAAATAAAGAAATAATAAATGTATGATTCAGCTGTTGCCCATGCATTATTCTTTACATTAAAGAAGAAAGAATGGGGGAGGAAAGGAGGATTGTAGGGACGGAACAAGGTTTGGAGAGCAATGTGTGCCAACACAAGAAGTCTAGGATCTAAACTACGAGACCTGAAGGCCATCATAGTGGCCACAACGGTCGTGGTGCTGGAAATCGCAACTGGGATACGTCCGTACCAGGATACTCTTAGTTCCGAAGTGATAAGGATGGGAGATGGGGATATCCTGTATGTGAGGAAGTATATCAGGGCTATGGAAGTGCAAGGGAACCTAGAGACGGGGGAAGGGCTGTAGGTGCTGGGGTCACTCTAGAAACAGGAGCAGGTGCCACTGTTCGCAATGGGGTGGTATACAGACCTCCAGCACAGGGGCGGATTTGGACAAGGCATAAGGAGAAAACATTTGCAGGATGGTGAATAAGGAACAGGTGCTGTTGGTTGGCGACTTCAGTCTCCCTGATGTAGACTGGAGCCTTCCAGTAGCATTTTTGACTGGAAGCAGGGCAACACTAGACTCCATACAGGGAGCATTTCTCAGGCAGCTGGTCGGTGAACCCTCTAGGGATGGGGCAGTACTGCATTTGGTGCTCACTAACAGAGACAGTGTAGCAGACGTCACAGTGGGCAGTCCCGGGGGGACCAGTGATCACCAAACAGTGTAGTTCAGTATTAAGAAGGGTACAGAAGCAAACCACACAAGAACGATGGTCCTGGACTTTAGGAGGGTGAAATTGCCTTAGAAAACAGTCTAGCAGAGGTGGATTGCCTCGGGGGGGGGCCCACAAAGGAGAAAAATAAAGGCATAATGAAGGCAGCCAGCCTTTGTGGGAAAGAAGTGAGTAAAAGCAGGAGGAGAAAATGTCACTGTGGTACTATAGGGTGGTAGCCACGTAAGTGAAGGAAGAAAGGGTGACAGAGGGAAGCGGGGAGGGCAGAGAAACAAGCTAAATCGCAGACATAGGAAAGGATAGCCAAAGGGGTGGCAAGAAGGAGACAAGACCTTCTGCAGTTACATAAGCAACAAAATCGCAGGACAAGAAGACACAGCATGAGATTAGAGGGAGGCCGATTAAGGGGTAATGTGGGGAAGTTCATTTTCACAGAAAGGGTAGAGGTTGCATGGAGCAGCCTACCTCAGGAAGTGGTGGATATGAATACAGTGCAGGGCTTCAAAAAGGCATGGGATAGGCATAAGGGAGCAATACAGATGAGTATGAATAGATAGGCCATTGACAGAGCAAAGGTCTACGACACACTCATAAGGTGGAAAAAAATGGGCAGACTGGATGGGCCTTGCGGTCCTTATCTGCCGTCAGCTTCTATGTAAGAAGAGGAAGATAAGGGCAGGAATAGCGAGGATAAGAAGGTCAATAGATGGTGACTGCGCAGAGGAGGATCAGGAAAAAGCTGACATCCTAAACAGGTACAAGAATAAGAGAAGAGAAGAGAGCGCGCGCAGCATTCCTACATCAGCAGCTGTGACGAAGCCCTGAGTGCAGGGTGAAACGTAAGCAGGGCAGTGCGGTTGCACTGCTGTTTACATGTCTGTATTTCCATTGCATATTGGCTGTGGAATAAACCTGGAATTCATTAATTGAAGTAAAGGTCTCTGACTCTGGCTTTCTGTAGGAACGGTGAGTGTGCTCTCTTTTATTCTTGCAACTGAGTAATGAATTGCAGCACCGCCATCCCTGTGCTCAACCCCCTTCTCAGTCTTAAACAGGTACTTCTGCTCTGTCTTCATGGTAGAGAGAGAGGGGGATGGACCAGCAAGGAGCAGCAGGAACATTTTTTTTTGGGGGAACACAAGTCCATTTACAGAGAAAAGAGTCCTGAGGGGCTCGCAAACTTGAAAGTGGAGAGGGCCACGGGACTGGATGGGATACATCCAAGGATGTTAAGGGAGCTGTGGGAGTAGCTTGCTGCACCAAGGACAGCATTATTCAACATATCACTGGAAACGAGAGGTTCCAGGGGAATGGAGGAGAACTGACGTAGTTCCACTTCATACGTGTGACAACATGGAGGAGGCTAGCAACTACAGACTGGTCAGTCTCACACCAGTTGCATGGAAGTGAATGGAAACCCTGTTAAAAGAAAAGCAAGTAAACTATTTTTAATCCAGTGAGTTGCAAGACCAACAACAACATGGATTTACAAGGGGAAGGTCGTGCCAGACAAATCTGATCAAGTTCTTTGACTGGGTGACCAGGGAAATAGATCAGGAAAAGACGGTGGGTGTGGCCTACTTGGACTTCAGCAAGACCTTCAGCACTATGCTACATAGAAGGCTGATGAAGAAATTGGATAGTCTAGGGATAGCAGCCAAAGTTGTAACTGGGTGAAAAACTGGTTAATGAGCAGGCTGCCGGGGGTGGTGGTAGCCTGGTGGTGACTGGTACTCCTAATAAGGGGGAGTGACCAGGGGGTGCCACAGAGTTCAGTATTGGGGACCATCTGTTCAACATCTTCATAAGTGACATTGCAGAGGAACCTGGAAGGGAAGGTATGCATTTTTGCAGATGACACCAAGATTTGTAATAGTCTGGATACACAGGAGGGGGTGGAGAAAATGAGTAGGAACCTTAGAAAATCTGAGGAGTGCTCAAGAGTATGGTAGCTGGGGTTCAGTACCAAGAAATGCAAAATCATAAAATGGGAGGGGGAGTTACTTTCGGTTGCTAAGCAGGAAAGGGACTTTGGTGTTATAATATCTTATGACCTCAGAGTCACAGGGAACTGTGACAGGGCAGTGGCAGGACCAGCAGCATGCCTGGCCCTAGGTGCTTAGGGAGAGTTATCACAAGCAGGAGGAGGGAGGGAGGGAGGTGGTACTACCACTGTATAGATCACTGGTGAGGCCACACCTGGAATACTGTGTCCAGTTCTGGAGGCCATGTCTCAGAAAAGACATAGGGTAGAGGCTGCCCAGAGGAGGGCAACTGAAATGGTACAGGGGTTGCATAAGAAACCATACGAGGAGAGACTGTGAGCAATGGGACATGATAGAGACCTTCAGATACCTTACTGGGGTGAACAGGGTACAGGTGGGGAGCCTGTTTCAAATGAAAAAGTGCAAGAGGGCATGCAATGAAGCTAGAAGGGAAGTTTAGGAGAGATGTGAGGAAACTGAAAGAGTGGTGGATGCCTGGAAAAGCCTGTCGTCAGAGGCAGTAGAGGCAAATGCAGTGGGGGGTTTCAAACATGCATGGGAAAGGCATAGGGGAATAATTGTAAATGGGCGGAGACCTGTTAGGGCGTGCTGAGGCAGAATAGGCACAGACAACTGGGCAGACTGGGTGGGCCAAGGGGTCCTTTTCTGCTGACAAATTCTATGTTTCTGTTACTTAAGCTTCACTCTCCAGGTTTCTATAATGTCATCAGAACCCCACAGTGGAATCATAACCTTGTTGTATGTTCGTGATTGCCCATGCATTATTCTGTACATTACTTGAGCTTCACTCTTGAGATCTCTGTCATGAGAACTGACTTGTGCATAGTTACCCATGCATTATTCTCTGTGTGCTGTGAAACTGTTTACTTCTGTTTACAAATGCCACCTTGTATAGACTGAATTTCTAGAACAGCTTTAAAGAGCCCCTGACATGATGGGGAAAACTTTGGAAAATATAATACCCCCACATACTTTATAATTTTCATGAAAACAAGAAACATTGTCACATCTTTCTGGTATTGCTGCTTGTCTGCAGGTGACATCATAATCTTCTGCTTGTGACTTCACAACTGGTTATATACAAGTGACATCATAATCCTCTGCTTGTGTCTTCACAACTGGTTGCATACAAGTGACATCATAATCCTCTACTTGTGACTTTACAACTGGTTGTATACAGGTGACATCATAATCCTCTGCTTGTGACTTCACAACTGGTTGTATACAGGTGACATCATAATCCTCTGCTTGTGCCTTCACAACTGGTTGTATACAGGTGACATCATAATCCTCTGCCTGTGCCTTCACAACTGGTTTTATACAGGTAACATCATAGTCCTTTGATTGTGTCTTCACAACTGGTTGTATACGGGTGACATCATAATCCTCTGCTTGTGTCTTCACAACTGGTTGCATACAGGTGACATCATAATCCTCTGCTTGTGACTTCACAACTAGCTGATGTCACAAGCAGAGGATTATAATGAGAGGCAATATAGAGTAGAGGGTTAAAACACCAAGCTGTGACTCTGAAACCAGCAGACCTGGGATTGAAACCCACAAGTGCCACTTGCATACTCTGTGACTCTGTTCAGCAAGTCATTTAACCTCCCTGTGGTCCCAGGACACACCTGGAAACAAGCTTTGGCTCAGTGTACATTTCCAGGCCAAAATGTGTAAAATGAAACTAAATAATTTAAAAAAATCACTCAAAAACGAACACCAGAGCCACGAGAATGCTGTATTCATATGACTGTCCTCAGTAGTAATTATTAAGGGAACAGTGAACACTGGAATATCCAAATTATACGCTGACTTCTGCCAAACATTCGCTGTTACAAAGATTTCCCACTGATGTCAGAAGCTAGCTGGTTGTAGTTTTGTAATTGTTTTTGATTAATGTAGTACAAATTTAACCCAGAACAAGTAATACTGTGGTTATTGTATGCCATCTAGATTTCACACATCCCTTTTACATTTCTAACCTCCTTGCAGATGTGTAAGCAATAAGACATGATGGGGAAGTGGTCATCATAGGATAAAAACCTGATCAGGTGCATAATGAGGGCCCAGGGTGTTTATCCCATGACAGCCACCAACCTGGAATGTCTTATTGCACTTATAAACTTGGCAACGCTGAGGAAAAAAAAAAAAACACTAATTGTAGGGACGTGGCTATGTTGTTCAATCCACACTGTCTGGCAGGTTCCTTGCCGCTTTAAATCTTGCCGGAAGGTCTTCAGGCTGGCTCCTCCCACCCACCCGGGTGGTAAAACCCTCGGCTCCACCTCATGACACCAGATCTTCCTTACTGCTTGGAAGCTCAGGTTCCCTCCTTAGCACTCTGCGCTTTAGGGCCTGGATCCAAACTCTTCGGTTTTCCAAAACTAATTTTAAAATTTACAAGACTGAGGTCTTCATCTTCCCTCGTGGCTGCGATGGACAAATCAACTCCGGCTTCCGTGGTGCCCTTGTGGGCAGAAGATGTCCCGGACGATCCGCATACTCCACGTGCGTTTGCCTGGGGCTTGGCCACACGATTCACAGGCCTGCGACTTGTACGTCCTTTTTAAACGGTCTTAGAGAACGGCAGATTACAGACTTGGGTGACCCAACAAAACGGTACCCGCTGGTGAAAGCTAAGGAGGCCCATTGGGCCATGTCCGTGGCGGCACGCTCCGCGGAGCAGCTGGAGCAGTTGATCGCCCTCGAGGAGGAGGCGGTCCAGGCCGCATCTTCTTCTTCCTCGGCCGCAGCATTTATCCCGCTCTCCTTGGGCTCCTCCTACATTGCTTCTTTTAAGGAGCTTTGCCAGTCCCTCTCCACTAAGGGAGAAGGGCCATCGGGACATACCAGTCGGTCCAAGAAGAAGATCAAGAGGTAAGTCCCACCGTCGACATTCGTGGGAGGCGGGAGATCCCTTCCACCGGACTATGGAGCTCTGGCTTGATTGGGAGTTCTGACTCGTGGCCGCTGGCTTCCTGTGTCCCCATCAGGTCAGTTGGCCAAGACACAAGTCGATGCAGTCTGGATTTGTCTCAACCGGTCGGACGGTCTGTCGACTGGAGAAGCTGACAGCCCTTCTTCACGGTTCCTCCAGTGGTTCCGAGGACTTGTCTCTGTGCCTCCTTGCGGAAGTCCTGGTTAGGTCCTGAACCGAGGGAGGTGAGTTTCCACGTCCCTCCTGACCCACCCTCAGCGACCCCAAGATCTCGGTTTGCTTCTAGGTCAGCCAGTCCCTCCGGCGTGGCGGTCTCTATCTCGAATGCCATGGAAGCGAGCTGCAATTCGTCCTCTTAGGAGGACAGGCTCCTGTGCATGAGTTACATCAGTGCTACGAGGACTTGATGTGGCAGCAACTTCTGTTGGACGGGTAACAACCCGACTCGTCGCCTTTTCTCGGCCATTAAGTGGCTGTCACCAGAGGACCAAAACAACCCCTCGTTGTAGGCGAGGAGATGACCGACCGGCGGCTCTCCGTGTCCGCCTCGACAACACAGACTGGGACCCCAACCAAGGATTCTCGGTCGGGTCAGGGCTTGCCCCACAGGTTGTTGGTCACCCTCACTCCCGATCGATCTCGGCAGGTGGAGGGTGGCTCAGCCTCTCGGCAGCTGTTCGCAGACTCCTCAGAGTCTGATGACAATTCCTCCCTGTTCTCCAGGCTGCTTGACCTGGAATCTGCAGGGGGCCAGTCGGTGGATGAGAGCCCATCCTCGTTTTTGGGTATGCTTCGACTCATCTCAGAGTCTACTAGGATGCAGCTCGAACCTGTCCAAAAATAGACCAAGTATCCCCTTACAGAAATACTGGACCGAGGGGATTCCCCTACAGAAGCCTTTCCGTTGGCCAAGGCCATTGTGGGCCCATCCCTGAATTATGGCAGCGACCAGCATCTTGTCCCGCACCTTCGGCCAGGATGGCTCGACACATGATCCCCACGTTCACTCTCCAGTTTCTCGGAGCACCCCACTGTGCAGGGGTTAGTGACCGATAGCATTTTCCAGCATTCTGGGAATGCTAGGGACATGGACAAACCGCCTGATAAGGAATCCAAAAAGCTGGATTACTCGGGGCGGAAGGTTTACGCTGCTTCCTCCCTAGGCCTTCAACAGGCTATCTCAGCTGTACTGATGGCACATTTCTCAGACGCCCTTATGGATTCCCTGGATGAGGCGATTCCTCATCTCCTGGCTGACCTTCAGATGACGGTCAAGCAGATGCGGGATCATGGAAGGGCAGTGGCTAAGCAACAGCTCCAAACTTCTTTGGACATCGGTGACTCTTGTGCCCGGTCAGTAGCAGCCGCAGTGGCCATATGCCACAGAGCTTGGCTGAGAATCTCCACCTTCACGGCAGACACCCAGCACAAGCTGGCAGACGTTCCCTTCCTGGGCACCGACTTGTTCGGGCCCGGAGTGGAAGGCCATCTTCAGAGGATTAAGAAGTCCAGTGCCACCTTGGACTCGGTCACGTCTGCCCAGAAGGACAAAGGCCGCCAGCAACAGCGTAAGCCCTTTCACCCTTCCACTCCTGCGGCATGTCCGGCCCAGCAACACCAGCAACAGGGCCAGCAGGCTCACACTTGGCACCCTAAGGCCAAGTCTGCCGCTTCCTCCATTAGGAAGCCTGGAGGTAAGGTCCCAGGAGATCCCTCAGCGGGCCCTTCCTCCAAGCCTGCCCAGTGACAAATTGAGGGGTGTCACCCCCAGCCTCGTCACTCCTCCCCGGGTTCCTCCCATGGGGGGATGGCTCCGCCACTTCTTTTCCACCTGGTCCACTATCACCATGGACTGCTGGGTGCTAGAAGTGGTCGGCAGGGGTCTGCCTCTGGAAGTCGAGCAGTTCCCTCCCTATCGAGCCGTCGCCCCATGGGGTGTAACGCGTTCCGCAGCCTCTCTTTCAACTCGTCAAGCTGACATTGCCTTGCTCCTCCAGAAGGAGGTGATCAGAGAGGTGGCAGACCCTCCTCCAGACCCAGGCCCAGAGTTTGTGTCCAGGTACTTCCTGGTCCCAAAATGGACAGGGGGCTGGCGCCTCATTCTCGACCTGCATGACCTGAACAAGTTCCTAAGGCCACGCACCTTCAGGATGGTCACTCTGGCACAGATCATTCCATCCTTGGAACTAGGCATGTGGTTCTGTTCTCTGGACCTTCAGGACGCATTCTTTCATATCCCAATCTGTCCGTCTCATCAGTGATTCCTCCGCTTCAGAGCAGAGGGATCTCTTTTCGAGTTCCAGGCCATGCCCTTTGGCTTCTCTCCAGCTCCCAGGGTCTTCAAATGCATGGCAGTGGTGACAGCATTCCTGCGGCACAGAGGGGTCCGGGTGTACACTTACTTGGACGACTGGCTGATTGCAGCCCCCTCCAGGTTGGAGGTGCAGCGGTCCAGGGATCTGGCCTTCCAGGTCTGCTCTCAGATTGGTCTCCTCATCATCAAGGCCAAATCGGAACTCGTGTCATCACAGGTGATTCAGTTCATCGGGGCAGAGCTCGACTCTCTTCGTGCCAGAGCCCGGTTCCCAGCGGACAGGGCCGAGGTCCTTTCCTCCTTTGCCCAATCATTTCAGGTTGGGCAATTGTGCCCTGCCCAGGACTTCCTGTGCCTTCTGGGCCTCATGGCGGCCTGCACCAGCGTGGTCCATTGGGCCTGCTGGCATATGCGTCCCCTGCACTGGGGGCTGGCCAGCTAGTGATCACAGTGCTCCGGTCCTCTGGACCAGCTGGTGACGGTGACCCAGGAGATGTGGAACAGCCTGAAGTGGTGGCTTGTCCTAGCTCATCTGCAGAAGGGTATCCCATTTGTCCACCCAAGCCGACGGTCACTCTAACGACCGACGCCTCTCTGATAGGTTGGGGTGCCCATCTGAGGGAGCTCATGGCCCACGGCCTCTGGTCCCCTCAGGATTCTCGATGCCACATCAACCTGCTGGAGCTTCAAGCGGTGCTACTAGCTCTCACTGCCTTCGCTTCGTTTGTACCGGGTCAGGTGGTTCAGGTCCAGACAGACAACACCACAACCATGTACTACCTCAACCATCAGGATGGGATGCACTCCTTGCCTCTGTGCAAGGAGGCTGTCCGCATCCATGTGGCAGGAGCCTCCAACAGTCTGGCCGATGCCCTCAGCCGGATAGGCGCTGCATCTCATGAGTGATCTCTCCTGCCGGAGGTTGTACAAGATCTGTCCTCCCATTGGGGCACCCCTCAGGTGGACCTGTTCATCTCCAGGGAGAATGCAAAGCTGAGGCTGTTTCACGCCCACCCCCCTCAGCAGGGTTCGCTGCAGAGGGATGCCTTCTCAAGGCCATGGGAGCCCATGCCTCTTCTACACCTTCCCTTGCTCCACAAGGTGCTTCTCAAGGCGAAGAGGGCAAGGCACAGTTGATTCAAACAACATGAAGTCTTGATGTATTCTGACAATATGCAGTTAGACTGACTGGTTCAACTGCCCTGGAGAACCAAGAGTTAAACTCTATGCAAATGCGTAGAACGTTGAGCTCGAGCTCGGTTTTCAAACCACTGTCCTCGGTACGTTCTAGTAACTGATCAGATTCTTTGCTCCGCTCACCAGTGAAGACACCTCGGAGATTTCTCCTCGCTGCTTTCGGTCTAGCGTAGTTTTGACGGTTTATTTCAAACCGCTTTGTTGTTTTATTTCAGTAACGTTCTCAAACTACTGTCTTCGGTATAGCTCACGTTTCCTAGGTTGGCTAAGTGTTTAGTTTCTGATCGGTTCTGCGACTGTGAGGGGCCAAACTTCTAAATTTCTCCGTTTATCTAAATTTTCACTGTATTGGGATACCGGTGCAAAGTCCTGACCAGAAACGGGGGCTCTTGGTTCATTTTTTTGCTGGCACTAAACCATTGGCCGGTTCGGACATTGTCTTCTCTGTTACCCGGCCTAACTAAGCCTTCTGGGGTAATTTTCCTCTCTTTCTTCTATTTCTTTATCCTGGCCTAACTAAGCCGCTATGGATAAAGTAGGTATTTGATTTTTGCTTAACTGGCCTAACTAAGCCACTGGGTTACACTCTAAACTTTAGGGTTATGTCACAGAAACCCAAGAGTAAAAACAGTCCCACTGGGTTTCAGTGTTGTACTGAGTGTGGGGAGCAATTTGTAAAAGCTGATCCAAATTTGGTTTGACTGTGTTGTTTGGGTTTTAACCACTTACAAACAGACTGTGATATTTGTAAGAATTTCCCTCAGTCTACTTTAGACAGGCACCTCGGTAAACTGAAGGAAAGAATGGACAAGACTGTTGAGGCCGGTTCCGGTTCTACTGAACCTTCTGATCCTACAACTGACCTTTCAAGTCAGGGTGAACCGTCGATGGCTAAACGACGCTCTGAGTCGGTTTCTGAATCAGCACCGTCGAAGAAAGCCAAACACTCCAGTTCGGAACTGCGTGGCAATCAGTCCTCGGTTCAAGCGTGGATGAGTTGCAAGGCCATCCGAATAAGGCAGTCTTTGCAATCTGGTTTAGCAAACCATCATGAGTGCCGTCTGGGCCCATCAGTTCAGTTCTGGTTCAACTCATGGGACACCTTGATCCTGAGGGGTATTACTTTTCTGAATATGAGGAGGAGGAGGATGAGGAGCAGGATGAAGGGGAGCTCATTGACCCTGAGGTCTCCCCTGACCATCCTCAGTACGAATCCCCTCCTAGGCCTGTGTCTGAGGCTACCTCCCATTTTGCTTTTGTGAGACAGGCGGCTGAGACCCTGCAGCTCTCTGTACGAGAGGCCAGGCAGGAGTATGATGAGGAAGAGGATTACAGGGAGATGATGGATCTTTCTGTATCCCACGGACTTTAGATTCCAATTCACAAGTCCCTAAAGAAGCAGACTTTAAAGATCCTCCAAACCTCTAGTTCTGTCCCTCCTTTAGATAAGAAAATGGACAGGAAGTACCTTCTAGCTGGCAATGGCACTGACTTTTTAGCTAGCCATTGTAGCCATGTAGGTGTAGTTCAAACTGCAGCCTGCGAGAAGGCTGGCATTCCCTTGGCCTCTCACCCCCACTGACAAGGAGTCCAGAAAGGTGGATTCTCTTGCCAAGAAAGGGTACCTGGCATCTTCCTTGGATATCAGGCAAGCCTCCTATATGGCTTATGCCTCCCAAGTATCAAAAGTCCCTTTGGGAGGCTGTTGAACAACTAGCTAAAAAGGCCTCCCCTGAATTTTCTGCTGACCTTCAGGAGTTGGTCAATAAGGGGGTACAAGCAACTAAATCCCAGTTCCACATGGCTGTGGACTCCAGTGATGCAGCTACTAGGGCTATGGCTTCTGCGGTATCCCTCAGGCATTTTTCCTGGCTCAGGTGTACTAACCTGTTCCAGGATACACAGAATGGCATGGATTTTCCCCCTTGTCCAGAACTCTCTGTTTGGGGAACAAACTGAGGCATATATGAAGAAAATGAACGAGTACAGAGTGGCATACAGGAGTGCTTCAGCAAAAGAGAAGGCTGCCACTCCTCAGAGGCAGCAGGGCAGGGGCAGACCTTACCCCAGGCCTTTTCACCAGGCCCAAGATTTTCCTTCTTACCAGCAACCCAGGGGGTTCTTTAGAGGGAGAGGCAGGAGGGTTGCTGGCAGGGCCACCTCCACCCCCCAGTCTGCTACCCCAACCAAACAGACACCCTGAAAGCTCTGTTTGGACCACCTCCCCATATCCTGTTGGGGGCAGGCTGACCCACTATCTCTAGGCTTGGCGTTCCATCATTTCAGACAAACGGGTCCTGGAGATAGTGGGTCAGGGACTTGCTCTCACTTTCAAGGTGCCCCCAAAACTGTCAGCAAGCATTTTCAGACCTTCCAGCACTGCAGAAACAGCCCAACTGGAGGCAGAGTTTTCCACACTTCTTCAGTCAAGAGCAGTGGAACCTGTGCCACATCAGTACTGGGGAAAAGGACTGTACTCAAGGTACTTCCTGGCACCAAAGAAACATGTGGAGTGGTGGCCCATTCTGGATCTCAGAATCCTGAACAGGTATCTTACAAAGCCAAAATTCAAAATGACAACCCTGGCTACCATTCTACCTGCTCTCAAGCAGGGGATTGGCTGGCATCCTTAGACCTAAAGGATGCTTACTTTCACATCCCCATCAGACAGTCTCACAGAAAATATCTCAGGTTTCGACTGCCTTCAGGCCACTACCAATTCGGAGCTATGCCCTTCAGCCTGACATCTGCACCAAGGGTGTTTACACCATGTCTGGCAGTAGTGGTGGCATTCCTCAGAAGACAAGGGGTTTCAGTTTAACCTTATCTAGATGACTGGCTGTTGGGGTCAATCCCCCCAGCAGGTCACAGAAGCCCTAAAACTCACTCAGGATACTCTTCGCTCCCTGCGGTTTTTGGTAAATCATCAGAAGTCTGTCTTAACCCCAGTACAGAGACTAGACTTTATAGGGGCAGAGCTGGATACCATTCAGGCAAGAGCCTTTTGCCTTCTGCAAGGGCACAAGCCCTCATAGAGTTGGCAAAATCCTTTCAGGTTCAAGTTCCTCGTCTGGTGAGGTACTTTTTACAACTTCTAGGACATGTGGCCTTCACCACAGCTGTGGTTCTGGGGGCCAGGTTACAGATGAGGGACATTCAGTTCCACCTCAGATCCTTCTGGTCTCAAAAAAAAGGATTCTCTGTCCAAACTGATTCCAGTGTCTCACACCCTTCTTTTAGCTCTTCAGCGGTGGCAGGAGATGGACAACCTCAGAGTGGGGGTTCCTTTTCTCCCCCTGGTACCCTCTCTGGTGCTGACAATGGATGCTTCTCTCCTGGGCTGGGGTGCCCACCTGGGGGATCACACAGCACGTGGTACATGGCTCCCTCAGGAGTCCCTCTTGCACATCAATCTTCTGGAACTGAGAGCAGTGCTCCTAGCTATTCAGGAGTTTGCCAGTCTCCTACAGGGCAAGGTGGTACAAGTCAGGACAGACACCACCACCATGTACTACATCAGCAAGCAGGGGGGAACAAGATCCTCCCTGCTTTGCACAGAATCCATGAAGATCTGGAAGCTGGCATATTCTCTCAACATGTCACTGTTAGCAGTTCACTTGCCAGGCAAGGACAATGTACTGGCGGATGTTCTCAGCAGAATCAGCCAGGGCCATCACGAATGGACCTTGAACAAGCACTTCCTTCTTTCAGTATTCAGGAGGTGGGGGGGTTCCAGAGATGAATCTCTTTGCAGCCCCAGACAATCACCAGTTACCTCTGTATCGTTGCAGGCCTCCACTCCAGGGCTCAGTGCCACTGGATGCTCTCCTTCTGGACTGGTCAAACAGGTTCCTTTATGCTTTTCCTCCCTTTCCTCTGATAGCCAGAGTCCTGGTCAAGTTGAGGTCCCAGTCTGCCACAGTGATTCTCATAGCCCCAGACTGGGCCAGACAGCCATGGTATCCGATGCTGTTGTCACTGTCAGTGACCAAACCGATTTCTCTACCCAGGAGGTACAATCTGCTGACATCCTCTCAGGGCAGGATAATGTACCCCAATCTTCAGTTCCTTCACCTCAGGGCTTGGTTCTTGAGGACCTAGAATAGAAACATAGAATTTGACATAAAATTTGTCGGCAGATAAGGACCGCTTGACCCACCCAGTCTGTCCATTTCCCTACCTAATGGATAAGCTGCAGATCCTAGTTAACCAGCAGCCTACTTCTTTCTACCCCCACCCCCTAGAATTGCCTTATGATTGTCCCATGCATGCTTGAATTCAGCCTCTGTTTTTGACTCCACAACCTCCTCCGGAAGGTCATTCCATGCATCCACAACCCTCTCTGTAAAAAATACTTCCTACATTACCTCTGAGCCCTCCCCCATCTTCAAATTGTGCCCCTTGTTCGTGCACACCTCTTTTTGAAAGATGCAGCCCTCTTGGACTTTGTTGATTCCTTGAGGTACTTGAAAGTTTCTATCATGTCCCCCCTCTCCTTCCTTTCCTCGAGGCTATATATATTAAGCTCCTTTAGTCTCTCTTCATATGTCTTCTGGTGCAGACCCTGCCCCATTTTAGTTGCCCTCCTCTGGACAGCTTCCATCTTGTCTATGTCCTTGCGGAGATTGGGTCTCCAGAACTGCACACAGTACTCCAGATGGGGTCTCACCAGCTGTCTGTACAGGGGTATAACAACTTCCTGTTTTCTACTGGTGATGCCTCACCCTATGCATCCCAGTATCCCCCCAGCCCTCCTTACCGCCCTCTCACATTGCTTGCCCACCTTTAAGTCATCTGATATGACTACCCCAGGTCCCTTTCCATTTTTGTTGTTGTTAGTATCTCACCCCCCATTGTGTACTCTTCCCCTGGGTTTTTGCTTCCCAGGTGCATTACCTTGCACTTTTTAGCACTGAATCTAAATATGTAGATTTATACCTGTCTCAACCTGTCCTGGATATCCTGCAAGGTGCCAGAAAGCCTGCTACCAGAAAAACCTATTCCTCCAAATGGAAAAGATTTTCCATCTGGTGTACACAGAATTATTTGGATCCTCAGCAAGTTGCAGTTCCGCAGCTTCTGGACTATCTGGTCCACCTTCAGTCTGCATTTAAAGCCATCTACCCTAAAGGTACACCTTTCTGCTCTCTCTGCTTATCTTTCAGCAGGGAAAGCATCTTCGCTGGCTGCAGACCCTATTTTCAAAAATTTTTTCAAGGGGTTGTTGCATCTTCATTCCCCACATAGGGAACCTACCCCTGCATGGGACCTGAACATATGTATAGGTCAGCTTATGCAGCCTCCTTTCGAACCTATGTTTTCTTCAGAACTCAAGTTTCTCACTTGGAAAACTGTTTTTCTAGTGGCTATCACTTCTGCTAGAAGAATCAGTGAGCTTCAAGCCTTATCTGTGGAACCCAACTATATTTCACCTCACAGGGACAAGATTGTGCTCCGAACCAACAGGAAATTTCTCCCTAAGGTGATTTCTGATTTTCATCTGAACCAATCCATTACTTTGCCTGTATTTTTCTCAAATCACTCTACTTCAGGTGAACGCAGGCTGCACAGCCTAGATGTTAAACGAGCTATTAGCTATTATATGGACAGGACAAAAGAGCTAAGGAAAGATTGTTCCCAGCTTTTTCTTACTTATGGGGATGTTGGCCAAGACAAGCCAGCTGCAAAAAGGACTACAGCCAGATGGATTGTGGCCTGTATCCAGTTCTGCTCCAGTAAGCTAGGTAAGGACCCACCAGCAGGTCTTAGGGCCCACTCTACCAGAGGCACTGTGGCCTCCCTGGCGGCTGCTAGAGAAGTCCCCTTGCTTGAGATATGTAAGGCTTCCACCTGGAAGTCTGTCCGTACATTTACTAAGCATTACAGCCTGGATATTCAAGCAAGGAGTGATGCCAGGTTTGATACAGCATTACTGCAGAGCCTATTCCCCAAATAGGTTCTGTGCCCACCTCCTGGGGGCACTGCTTTATAGTCTGCATATTGTCAGAATACAGCAAGACTTCATGTTGTTTGAAGAAAAAATTACTTACCATAGTAATGTTGTTTCTTCTAATGGAGTCTTGCTGTATTCTGACCTCCCACCGTACCTCCCCTTCAGAACCTGGGGAAGGGTGGCTCTTCTGCAGCAACTTTATGAAACCATCAGTGGTAACGGTTTTCTCTGGGCATCTGTGACTTGAGTCTTTTATATGCCCTTTGGTTTTTGTTTCCTGATGTGGCCCCCGTTGGGGTCCTGTTTAGGCTTAGTTTTGGCCATTACACACATATTAAATTAGATCACTTCATAGAATCTGATCAGTTACTAGAATATACCGAGGACAGTGGTTTGAAAACCGAGCTCGAGCTCAACGTTTTATGCATTTGCATAGAGTTTAACTCTTGGTTCTCCGGGGCAGTTGAACCGGTCGGTTTAACTGCATATTGTCAGAATACAGCAAGACTCCATTAGAAGAAATAACATTACTATGGTAAGTAATTTTTTCTTGTGGTAGCCCCAGACTGGACCCGCCAGTTCTGGTACCCAGATCTCCTCAGCCTCCGCTCCAGGCTCCTGAGGTGGCTTCCAGCCTGCCCGGACCTGATCTCGGTCGACAAGGGGAAGGTCCTCCATCCAGACCATCAATCCCTACACCAGACAGCCTGGTTTCTGAGTGGCTAGAGTTCCAGGCCTTGGGTCTTTCCGACGAGGTCCTCAACGTCGTTGAGGTGTCCCGTAAGGAGTCGACCAGAAAATGCTACGCCTTCAAATGGAAGAGATTCTCCATTTTGTGTCCGGACAAGGGGTTGGATGCTTTTTCCTATTCCTTGGCTAGTATTCTGGGCTACCTGTAGTCCCTTTCTCAGCTAGGGCTTCGGACGATGACCCTAAAGGTGCACCTGGCAGCCATCTCTGCTTACCGGGCGCGGGCCAGCAAGCAGTCAGTGGTGCAGGAGAAGGTGGTCAGGCGCTTTTTCAAAGGCCTTGATCACATATTCCCGCCGGGGCGAGAACCTCCACCTCCGTGGGATCTACTGCTGGTATTGGCTAAGCTTATGGACAAGCCATTCGAACCGATGCACAGGTGCGATATCTCCCACCTGTCGTTGAAGACCGCCCTCTTGGTGGCTATAATGTCAACCAGAAGGATGGGAGAGCTCCAGGCGCTTTCCATCAAGTCTCCTTATCTGGTTTTCTACAAGGACAAGGTTGTCCTTCGCCCCCACCTGAAATTTCTTCCGAAGGTGGTGTCAGAGTTTCACCTGAATCAGATGTTGACTCTGCCGGTGTTCTACCCAAGTCACACCTCAGAGGCCGATTATAGGCTCCATACTTTGGACCCTAGAAGAGCTCTCTCTTATTATAAGGAGCGAATGGCTGAAGTTTGGGGAGAGGTTTGCCAGCTGTTTCTCACCTACGCTGAAGCCACACCTGGCAGACCTGCAGCCAAGCGGACGATAAGCAGGTGGGTCACCTCCTGCATAGATCTCTGCTATAGGTTGGCGGGCATGGAGCCTCCCAAAGGGATAAGAGCTCATTCTACCCGCCATACCGCTGTTTCGGTGGCTGCTTCTAGGGATGTCCCTATCCAGGAAATCTGCAGGGCTGCTACCTGGAAGTCAGCACACACCTTTATTTCCCATTACCACATTGACCTTGAGTCACGCCGGGATGCTGGTTTTGGGACCTCAGTTCTCAGACCTTATTCCCTAAGTAGGGGGTGCGTGCCTTGCCTCCTTCCTCCTGGAGAACTGCTAGGAGTCTGCCAGACAGTGTGGATTGAACAACATATCCACGTCCCTAGAAATACAGGTTACTCACCTGTAACAGGAGTTCTAGGAGTGGTATATGTTGTTCATCCACACGACCCACCCGACCTCGACATGCAACCTGGCTTCCAGTGGGTTAGATCTGGCATTATGGGGCGGAGCTGAGGGTTTTACCACATGGGTGGGTGGGAGGAGCCAGCTTGAAGACCTTCCGGCAAGATTTAAAGCGGCAAGGAACCTGCCAGACAGTGTGGATGAACAACATATACCACTCCTAGAACTCCTGTTACAGGTGAGTAACCTGTGTTTCCTGTTCATGGCTTGGTGATTTTGTTCTACTGTCCATTATGTGGTGCAATGTTTGAAAATCTTTTGTGCCTTTTTTTTTTTTTTTTAAGGAGAGTGCATTCTGTGGTTATGCTCCATCCAGGTTGTCTACATTTCTACCAGTTATTTCTGCAGTTTCTCCATTATTTCTTTTGTCAGCCGTTTTTTTAAAAGCTCCGCAGAGAGACTGATGTGGCTGCTGCGGCTGCCATTCAGTGCGAGAGCAAGTGTGTGTATTCATCAGAAAGAGGGGTGAGACTGATGGGGCTGTTGTGGGTACCATTCACTGTGAGAGCAAGGGAGCATGTTCAGCAGAGAGTGCACGTGTGCTGCATACTGCTTCATGCATGCTGCTCTGTTTACTGGCAGCTACAGGGAGCATCAGCGATTGGGGGTTGTGCCGGTACCTGAAGGTTCCAGGAAATTTAAATCAAGTACACAATAAAAACATTAAAAATGATGGGGATAGCTGGGCAAGTGGCCATGTGGTACAGTGAGCTGCCGGTCGGGTAGGTGGCTGGTCGGTTGAGGAGGAACAGAGTGGATAATGGTGGGGGGGGGTGACTGACTTAGTTTGCTGTCGTCTTTGGAGCAGTCTCAAGCAACTTAACACTGAGGACTGGAAGGCCTAGAAAACAAAAGCGACAGAAAAAGGAAAAAAAAGTAAGTAGATTGGTTCAAATTGGTTCAAATGTTGTATTTTAGAACGATGTGTGTGTGTATGTTAGGTTGTGGCTGTTGGGGAATTCTTAAAATGTGTATAATGTATTTTTTTAAATTATAGCGAGTCATGGTTGTTCAGTTTTGAAACATTACAAACATGGCTGTCAGAAATGTATATATTTTTATTTCTGTGAGGCATGGATAGCTAGGTGCGCTACTTCCTGGTGGCTGAAAGGGTTCTCAGGCAGGTGGTTGTCACGCCATAAGCACCTGGGTTACAAACCTCCACGGCCAATCAGGATGCAAGAAATTCCCTACCCATTTTACAAGTAGAGTTCAGAGGGGTGTTACAGGTAGTCCCTACTACGCAGTTGAGATCCGCTAAAGATAGCTATTGAAATGCCTTTCCCAGTTGCATCAGGAATGTACCTACAGCCGGCTTGGTGGCGCTGAGGACTGAGATGCAGCACACCTTACCTCATACCACGCTGGCAACCCGTGTTCAGGAACGAGCGTGGGCCGCCGGGGGTTGTCGGGAAGAGAAGGCTTGAGCGCCCAATGGCTGCCTCCTTCTCTGGGGAAGATCTGCATTCCCCGGCTGGTTATACTGCCACCTGGGGAGCCCAGCTGGAAGGTGCGGTAGATGGTGGGGGGGGGGAAGCAGTGAGGGAACAGGGAAGATGGCAGAGGGGCAGACCAGGAGGCGCCTCTCAGTGTGGCTTCTCGCTCCGTGGCTCTCACTGCACGCCGACGTCTGGGATCAAATACAAGGAAGAACACCTCCTCTAGCCTAGGCGATGACTCCTCAGTGTGTGCGTCTCCTCAAGATCATCAGGGCAGACTGCGCTGTACTGGATCAGACAACATCAGAACGAGTGAATTGGGGAGTAGGGGGTCTCTCCCCACCCTACACCGGGGGTTAACCGGGCATCAAAGGTCAGTGGTACCTGGTACTCTTGGGGCAGATCCCAATGATGAAGGTGGGACACATGCAACTTAGAGGAAGTCTGTAGGAGTGGAGAGAGAGGGGGCAGTAAGGAGCATGGAAAAAGATGTGGAGTAAAAAAAAAAAAAAGAATGCACTTACACAAACTACATTTATAAATGTGTAAATATATATTTTTTTCTTTTAACCTGTGCTTTTACAAGACTCATCAACGTTATTTGGTTATATCATTTTTTAATATTGTAATACGTATTATGCTGTGAGGTACTACTTGTGTTGCTCATTATTTTACTACCATAGCTCCTATTGTTCTGTGATGTGGGCTCATTTAGCAGCACCTGCATTGCAGAAAGCTGAAGCTGTTACTGCCATTTTAAAATGGCAGCATTTGGTTGGCCCGGTAATGCCGAGTGTTGAGGCGCTGGATGCCACACTTCACGCTACGCCAGTGACCTGGGTTTGGGAACAAGCCCAGGTCGCTGGGGGGAGGAGGAGTGAGCATCCCAATGGATGCTTTCCTCCTCCAGGGTGGGGTGGGTTACCGGGTAGCGAATGCACCCGTAGCAGTACCACCGGAGTAAGCATGGGCAGTAGGGCACATGGCTCTTTGGGAAGAGGAGGGCACTGCTGGGCATTTGACTGCAGCATGTGTCTACACGGCGTATGTCTGGACATAAGTCCTTCATGCCAGCGCCCTCAGGGGGCAGGGATACAGTAAGGGGGAAAAAAATACAAGCACCCCCAGGACACCAAGCCCTATGAAGCCAGGACCTGCAGAGAGAGTCGGGAGGGTACAAGGCACTTCAAAGGGGCCTAGAGCCCGGCAAGTTTTAAAAAAAGCATTTAAGTGGCTGTTCTTTATTGTTTGCACAAACTCTGCCCCTTAAGAAAGTGTTAGCTCAACAGGAAATGTCAGGGAGTTCAGTTTACTCTGAAGACAATTTTCAGTTGGTACCTACAGTATAGAGAATATTGGTTGGGCAACCATGCGGTCCTTATCTGCCATCAACTTCTATGTTTCTACACCTTTGAACTAGTTTTTGCGTTATCTGCATGAGCACTTGGTTATGTATTAGGGCACCTATGTCTGCTTGCAGTGCTTTGCCGTTGTTACATAGAAACGTAGAATTTGACGGCAGATAAGGACCGCTAGGCCCATCTAGTCTGCCCATTTCCCTACCTACAGGATAGGCCGCAGATCCTAGTTAACCAACAGCCTATTTCTTCCTACCCCCAACAAGAATTTCCTTATGTCTGTCCCATGCATTCTTGAATTCTCCCACAGTTTTAGACCCCACACCCTCCTCAGGAAGACTGTTCCATGCATCCACTACCCTCTGTGTGAAATAATACTTCCTCACATTGCCCCTGAACTGCCCTCCTTCTATCTTTAAATTGTGTCCCCTTGTTCTTACAAGTCTCTTTTTCTGAAAGATGCTACCCTCTTGGACTTTGTTGATTCCACTGAGGTACTTAAAAGTTTCTATCATGTCCCCCCTCTCCCTTCTTTCCTCAAGGGTATACATATTAAGCTCCTTTAGTCTCTCCTCATACGGCTTCTCTTGCAGACCCTGCACCATTTTAGTTGCCCTCCTCTGGGCTGCCTCTATCCTGTCTATGTCCTTGCAGAGATGGGGTCTCCAGAACTGGACACAGTACTCCAGATGGAGTCTCACCAACTGTCTGTACAGAGGGATAACAACTTCCTGTTTTCTGCTGATGATGCCTCTCCCTATACATCCCAGTATACCCCCAGCCTCCCTACTGCCTTCTCACATTGCTTGCTAACCTTAAGGTCATCTGATATGATTACCCCAGGTCCCTTTCCTTTTTGTTGTTGTTACTACCTCCCCACCCATTGTGTATTTCTTCCCTGGGTTCTTGTTTCCCAGGTGCATTATTTTACACTTCTTTGCATTGAATCCTAGCTGCCATACTCTGACCATTCCTCCAACCTTGCCAAGTCCCTTTTCATCCTTTCCATGCCTCCTTGTGTATCAACCCTGTTGCATATCTTTGTGTCATCTGCAAAAAGGCATACTTTTCCTTCCAGTCCCTCTGCAATGTCACTGATGAAGACATTAAAAAGGACTGGACCCAATACTGAACCCTGCGGTACCCCACTAGTAACCCCCTTTCTTCAGAGTGGACTCCATTTACAATTACCTTCTGTGTCCTGTTGTCCAGCCAATGTTTTACCCAGGCTACCACCCTGGGTCCCACTCCCAGGCTGGTTAATTTGACTATTAATCTTTGTGTGGACTGTGTCAAATGCCTTGCAAAGTCTAGGTAGGCCATGTCTACAGCCCTCCCTGGTCTACTACTTTGGTCACCCAGTCAAAGAAATCTATTAGATTCATATGACATGACCTTCCCACTGTGAACCCATGCTGCCTTGGGTCCTGTGCTCCACTGGCCTCTAGGTACTCTACTGTTCTTTCCTTCAGAAGTGACTCCATCACTTTCCCTACCACAGAGGTCAGACTGACAGGTCTGTAGTTTCCTGCCTCTGTCTTGGACCCACTTTTGTGAAGGAGAATCACATCCGCCTTCCTCCAGTCCTCGGGTACCACACCATCCTCCCATGATTTATTAAAAAGAGTAGCCAGTGGTTTCACTAGTTCCTCCATTAATTCTTTTAGAATTGTGGGGTGAATTCCATCAGGACCAATTGCTTTGTCCACCTTCAGTTTTAGGAGTTCTTGCAGAACCCTTTCTTCTGTGAAAGGACTGGGATCGACCCCCCTATCAAGAGTGCTTCTGTTAATTTGATTAGGCACTTCTCCCTCCTCTTTCATGAATACTGAGCAGAAATATTCGTTCCTCTTATGCTGTGAGGTACCCTAGGTAAACATGACAGGAAAGTCACATGGAGGGTGAGGAGGCAGGGGCTTGAAGATAGGTGAGAGCTGAATGGGGAGGGGCCCATGGGAACTGGAGGGTGAGAGGAGAGGGGGAGGGCCTATACAAGGGGGGACATCAGCATGTATTAAATGAATAGAAAGATACACCAGTATACAACAGTGTGTACATTTCAGTTTACAAGTAACACAATACAAAACATGCACCAGGCTCAGACTATGAGTGAGGGCCTGCCAGGAAGATCAGTATGGAGAGCCCAGGAGTGACATACTTCTATCTGCATTCCACTCAGATTTGTTAGGCTGGCTGTATACATTTCACATTTACTTGCAGTGATCATTAACCTCCATTTAATTAGGAAATAATATATCGCCTCTGGCCCTCTGGGACAGCTCTGTTGGGAGCCTTCATTGAATCCTCCCCCAGCACACATCTCAGCCAATCAGAGGACTGAGTAGGCAAGACTCTGTAGCCCTTTCTTTTCCAGGTTCTGTTTCAGCCTGCAAAAAGACTCTGCCACATCTGTGGACCATGGCACTTTGTCGGACACCACTACGGGGATCACAAGGGGGCTTCTCAGCCTGCAAACTCTCCCCACACACACACCAATTGCCTCTGGATCTCCATGACAACTTCATTGGGAGCCTACATTGAATCCTCCCCCAGCATGCCTCTCAGCCAATCAGACAGCTGACTCACTGTATTTCACTGCCATCTGCCCAGTCAGCCCGTCGACACAAAGGACTGTATGCGAAGGACATCGGGGAGTCTGCCTGCAGTCAGCCGGCCATGCTGTCCAGATTAGACTCCCCCAGTAGTCTTTGCTCGCATTTCTACTATTACATACCCCCTTGTTACCTGCTTGGCTCACGTTTGCCTGCTTTGTATTAGGGCACACCAGTTGTTTCTACACTGTTTTCTGTTGCTTCATTGATACTGCTTTTGCTGCAACTTATATTTTGCCGTTTTCACCTAGACTTGTTTGCTCTGCCTCATTTTAGCTTCAGTCACATCTTGTATTTTACCTGTTTCAGCCAGATCTGTTATGTCTCAAGTTTTCAGCTGTGCTGCAACTTATGCTAGCTGTTTTCAACTACGTTTGGTTACTGTTCAAGCTCAGTAGTTATTTTGTATTGCTGTATTTTTACTAGGTCTGCCATGTAACTACATGCCCCAATTACTGCCTGTATTTCAGATTACCAGACTGCTGTCTGTATCGCTCACCTACCTGTTTCTGCTTGGCTTGCTAACCTCCAACACCTAGGTGCTTCTGCTTTCATCTCAAACTGCTGTAGTTCCCTTACCCTAGCTCTCTACCCTTCTATCCTTGATTTATATTCTGTTCCCAGATATCCCTTCCCCCCATGAGTGCCTATTGCTACCTACCCCTCCTCACCTTTTTCTACCATCCCCCCATCCTCACACCCCAGTCTGCCCTGCCCGCTCTTTCAGTCTCTCCAACTCTAACCAACTCTCCTTCTCCCTGCAGTATGCTCCTCTGGCTACCTATTGTCCTCATCAGTCTCCTTTCTCTCCCCCACCATCATTCATCCCCCAGCATCCCCTTGTCCTTTCCTTCTACCTATCCTCAACCCTCTCCTTCCAACCCCTTCCTTCTCCACCCCAACTTGCCGCCCAATCTCCATACTCCCCACTTCACCCTATCCACCCTACCCCCTCCTCACACCTTGAATTCCTCCGCTACTCCCTCCTTTCCCATAACCGGTACTCTCCTGCCGTCTCTCACGCTGGCTACCAGAAGTGTAAAACACCATCCTTTCTAGCCCTCCTCCTCCTCCTGCTTTTGGCTGGTGATGTGCGACCTAATCCTGCCCCCCACCCTTCACTGTGCCCAAAGATCTTAGTTTTTTCCACTTCAACGCACAAAACCTCCTCCCAAAGTTAGAATTCCTCAAGGTATGGGCCTCACAACACTCCAAAGATATCATTTTTATATCTGAAACCTGGCTGCCCTCTAGAGTCCTGGGTTCACTTCTTGCTCTCCCCAAATTTCACCTTTCCCACCAGGACAGAGGTAAACATGGTGGCGTTGCTTTATATACCTGCCACAACGTTTCCTGCTCTGTCACCCTCAGAGGCCTCCCATGAGCTCTTGCTGCTCAAACTCTCATTATTCTCCACCCTCCCTATCTTTTTCAGTGTCCTTTACACCTCCCCAAAGATTCCTCCCTTCTCCCTCCTGAACTCCGTCTCCTCACTTGTCTCCCTCTCTGCCTCTAGTGAACTTATCCTGCTCTGCGATTTTAACCTAAACTGGCTCTCCCCAGACTCTAAGCCTACCCAGCACTCCATCGAATCCTTTAACCTTACCCAGCTAATCTCTGAACCAGGCTTAACCCCCACTCCTCAAACCACTCACTCCTGAATTGGGTACTGTGCTCTCACCCCATCAAGACTTGTCCTCAGGTGTGCTTTTATTCAGCGATCACTGTCTCACCTGTTGTAGTAGGGAAAACCTGCCCCTCAAAATCCACACCAAAATACAGCTGGCACAGACCCCTTAGGTCTTTCAACACTAATGCTGTATTGAGCGACCTAGCCTTTGCTGACTAGTCTCCGGTCTACTCTGCCCAAGATATCGACACAGCCCTGTCGTACTTCTCTGCCATCCTTTCTTGCTCTTGGAACACTCACGCCCCCTCAAAAGAACCAGAGTTAAGCACTCCCACCACCCCTAGATTACACCTGACCTCCTTGAGCTATGCAAATCTAGGGACTTTGCTGGGGCCTGTTTTAAGGCCTCCCACTCAGACTCTGACCATCAACACTACAGATCTGTTAGAAACTCATGCACCAAGGCCATCTGTGTAGCCAAGGCCCACTGCTTCAACTCCAACCTGCAGTTCAACCTAAACTCCCCCTCCAACTTCTGGAAAGCAGTTTACTCCCTTTTCAACCCGCCACCCCAGCCTGCCCCCTCCCGTGGATGACTCACTGGTCTCAACCACCTTGCTGTTGCTTTCTTGTTCAACAATTTCTTCACAACCTGTGCTGCTCCCCTCAAACGCCCCCCTCCCCAACCCACCTCTTCTGCTGGTTTCCACTTCCTCCCATCTCCCCTCAGGAAGTCTTCCTTGCCCTCAAATCTCTCAACCCCTCAGAATACACCCCTGATGGATTAGACCCCCAAACTCATCCACATATCAGCTCCTGCTATTCTGCTCTCACTCACCCACCTTTAGAATCTCTCTTTCTCTGTCTGCCATCCCCCTTGCCTGGAAGACAGCCAGGGTACTCCCCCTGTACAAAGTGAATCATCCACCATCTTCTGGAACTCACCAACCTATCTCGCTCTCCTTCCTTCTCTTGCTAAACTACAGGAGTCACTAGTCCACTCAAGAGTAGTCAACTTCCTTGACTCCTCCTCCTTCCTATCCCTTTTCCAGTCTGGTCTCAGGAAAAACAACTCCACAATCACCTTGCTTCCCACGTTACTGACTCAGTCCTTACAAGGATGGACCAAGGTCTCATCACTGCAGCTATTTTTATAGATCTTGCAAAGGCATTCAATTTAATATCCCATCCTCTCCTTTTAAACAAGCTGACCACAGCTGCTTACTCTGGTTCTGCAGTTAAGTGGTTCCACTCTTGCCTGACAAACCACCAGCAATCTGTGTAGGTGAGTGGTGCACTGCCCCCACAAATTCTCGCAGGAGTCCTCTAGGGCTCTGTCCTGGGCCCCATACTGTTCTCTGTCTTTCTAAACAACCTCCCTTCCATCTGTGTCTCCTCCCATATTCATATGTATGCTGTCGACACAGTCCTTTATGCATCTGGCCACTCCACGTTCGCGGTTGCATCCTCCAGTGTGATTTCCATAACATACTGTGCTGGTTTCAAGTCAGTCAACTCAAAGTAAATACCAAGAAGACCGTATCCATGACCTTTGACACCAGCCAAAAGCTAGCAAGGCTCTTACCTCTTCCTGTCTTCTCCACCTTTGTTGGTACCCAACTGGAGGTAGTCTACAATTATAAATACCTCTGCATGTGGCTTGATAGTAACATAGACTTCTCAGTAAACATTGATGCTATACACTTAAAGCTTTGCCCCAAATTAGGCATCTTTTACCATGACAAGGACTGTCTTCCCTTTGAAGTACATAAGGACCTGCTTGTCAAAATAATCCTTCCCATTTTTGACTACACGGATGTGGTCTACAGTGCAGCCCCTCCTTCCACCCTCGCTAGACTGGACACCCTCAATACCTTCTGTCACTTTGCTACTAAGTCTCCTCCCTGCACATATAACTGCTTTCTTTATTCCACACTTTCTATCAACCCCCTACCCTCGCGTCACCTTTCCCACTGCTCCTCCCTTATTGGAAAACACTGGTTCACCTCCCTTCCCTCCTATCTATCCTCTCACCCTCTGCTCCCACCTTCTACCCCCTTCGCTCTAGAGACTCTCATGCCTTCTCAATTCCTTACCCTCATTCTAGTGCTGGCATGCAGCCTTTTTTTACTGTCTTTCTCCTCCCTGTGGAACCAGCTCCCTTCTCTTCTTCGCCATGCCTCATCGCCCTCTATCCCTAAAGCAGTTGCTAAAGCTAACCTTCCCCCATCTGTTCTTGTCTCTCCCCCCTCTAACCCTCTCCTCTTCCCCTCTCCCCCCGCTGCCTTACCTTATACCATTTGTGCCCTCACTCTCCCCTCACCCTCTCTACCTCATCTGAGAGCCTTGCCTCACTCCATTTTAAACTTGCTTGATCCCCCTACATACCTTTGTAAATCTTTAAGTGACACCTATGTACAGCAATGCTGCCATTTTGCCTCAGTGTATTCTTTCCACTGTTTTTGCACTTCAGTTGTTTGTAACTGCTGCTTGTTTTGCTTCCCGTTCTTCTCCCCCCCGGGTCACACCTGGAAATGAGCCTTGGCTCAGTGTGCCTTTCCCAGTACCAAACCTTTTTTTTTTATCACGACTGTATTTCTCACCTTGCTGCATCGCTTCACCAGCTTGGGGCATCCAGCTGCCGGCTCTGCCTGCCCAGAGAACTTGGTAGCTCAAACCACACCCAGGAGGATCCGGGACATCTGTCATGCCATCCTGGTAGAGGGCCCCCCTATGCCTCTGCCAGCCAGGACAGCCCCGAACCCTCCCCAACGGGACTCCTCCAAAGTCCTCCGGGCAGCGCAGAGCATGGCCATTAAGCTACATGGTCATGCCCAGCCCTGTTTTCCTCCGTAGTGCTCATTGGCACGTGGACGTTCAATAACATCCAGGCACAATGTGCTGACGTCTGCCGTGCTGCCCCTCTGCTTGCACTGATGCTGGTAGTGCCCCCGGGTGTCCCCAGGGGCCGCTACAGTGTGGTGGAAATTCCCCGACCTACTTCAAGACTAGGAGAGCAGTCTGCGGATGCTCGATCCCAGTCCTCCCCTGCCGACCCGGGCTCGTTCTCGAACCAGGTCACTGGCATGGCGCAAGGTATGGCGTCCAGTGCCTCAACCCTCAGCGCCACTAGGCCAGCTGTACCGAACTTTTAATAAATGAATTACAGGATTTTCAGATTGAAGAAGGTGAGAAGGAGCCCAGTGGTGGCTGGGGGGGAGTACCTGGACATTTGTCAGGTATCTAGGTGGGTCAGTCCTCCACTGATATGCACTATGGGTGGATAGTATGCAAGCAAATAAAAATGACAATATGCAATCAGCAAAAACTTAAAGCAGTTGGGGGGGAAAATGTCCAGAACATGGGGGAGGGACTGTAGATGGAAAACTAAAATGATAGAAAGTATTATCCTGGGAGATGTTACTAGAGATGGAGATGGTATACCCTCCATACAGCGACACTTGTACAGCGACATACATCGATATCGACAATAGCGACATATCGCTGTAGAAGTCCGCCCAGGACCCGGCAACACTTTCCCCCAACCTGCACCCCCTCTCCAAACCAACTCCAACTCTGAGTTGGAATCTAAAAGTAAGGGTAGGTGCTGGGGCAGAGCCCCCCGAGAAAAAACATAGTCCAATGTATGCAGCTCTCTGCCGACTGCAAATTGTCAACATGGAGCCTAGTGCTGTGATGCCAGTCGACAAATTAGTTGTAGAACCAGCATCATAGAGCCGACAGAGACTACCCATGAACTTGACATTTCTGAAACAGGAGAAATGTGTGGGAAGGGAAGTGACCAGAGGAAATTGGTTGTAAACCAGCTCATAGAGGATAAGGCTTGGGCAGCCATACATAACAAGCCTGTGTCTGTATCGAGGGATTTCTATGGCAACTAGTAACTCCAGAGCAAAGCTCAAAAGGTTCCCTAGTTGCCATAGAACACTTGAGATGAAGATACAGGTTTGTCTGGGTATGGATGCCCATACATTATCTTGTATAGTGTATTGGCATCCATGCCCATTTCAGACACTCCACTTATTTTCAGTGAACTGATGGTCTGGGGGAGGGCGGAGACACTCAAGGGTTTGTGGCTGGCTCAAATTACCAATTCAGTGTGTGGCTAGTGACAGCAGCTACTGCTGTTTCTGTAAGTTTATGTTTAAAGCAGCAGTATTTGTTGATCTGCAAAACATTTCATCATATAGTTCTTTTTAGCAAAAATGTATTTCTGACATTCTTATATTCATCTTCAGTGTATTTTTAGTTTTTTCAGATATTGTTAAAACAGCTAATTGTGTAATGATTCATGTCATTAAAAATGTCCACCATTCACAGTTTTTAAAAAACTCTTCCGCCAAGGTTACTTGTTGAATGTAAATGCTAGATTCATACTGTAGATGTATTAGGGTGGTGCTACCACACATTTCTGATGATAAACAGCGCAAGACTGTACCAAGATATTTAATTTTTTCATGACGTGTGGTGTGGGATTGGGAACTTTTATAAACTTCAGAATCCCGTATCTTGGTTCAGTTATTTATTTATTTATTTTATTTATGTCTTTGATAACTGGGTGGGTGCACTGATCCAAAGGACCGTTTTCAGGCACGACCCGAGCCACAGCATGGCACATTAAGCAATACAGGTGTGGAGAACAACAGTAAACACAGGTCTCAACATGAGGTGCAGGAAAATTATAGAACAAGGGGTCATAACATAAAGTGCAATACATAAGAATACAAGGTGTCAAAGAAGGCCAGCATACAGGTGAAAAATACACAGTCACAGGCCAGGCAACAGGCTGAAATATAAGTCACAAAACACAGAGACCAAACAAAAGTCTCAGATATGATACATAAAGTGCAAAGTGCATTCAGGTACACTAAAAGTGCACAGGTCAACAAGCAGATTGGAACTCTGAAAGCAAGTACACTTCCCCTTAGCAAATGGTGATGGGACTTAGAACAGGGAGGCAAAGGCAGAAGCCCCAAAAAGTGGGGGAAGAGAACAGGAGCGGTAGTGGTGAGTGTAGCAAGGATGAGACACTGCTAATAGGTGGAGGGGGCAGAGGGAGGGGATGCCAGAGATTACCCCAGAGAGCAGTGGCAGTGGCATTTGGCTTCAGACAGTAGCCACTCTTTGAAATTGTTTTTGAAGGAGAGATGGGAGGTGGAAGAGTGGAGAGATGTAGGGAGTCTGTTCCATAGGGAAGGGGCAGAGACTCAAAAGGCTTTACTACCCATGGCATAGGAGATTTGTGGAGCTACCAGGGGGGATGGATGATTCGTGGAGGCACCTAGCTGCCACTTTGCCCATGAGGAGGGATGAGTATGGGGACAGGTGTCCGCCTCTCAGAGTATTGGCAACTAAGCAAACAAGGGCATAGTCGAATCATCCTTGCAGTGGGAGCCAACCAAGTGACTGGTACAGTACACAATGATGGGTAGAAAAGGGGGCATGGAGGACAAAGTGACAGATACTGTCAAAAGAAAATGAAAGGAAAACTGCGTCCTGATATTTATGGCAGATGAACATTATTGCTGAAAAAAAGAAACTATGGTTACTAACAAATACTGCTTTAAAAAAAACTGCTTCCAGTTTGATCAGCTAGAGGAAAGCAGCTGTGCGGCAGCATTCTAAGTTGTGCTACAGTAGTGACATCACTACTGCAACACAGAAACATTGATGTCACTACTGCAGGACAACCCTATTCTAGGCATAAATTTCCATGCAGAACAACATTCCACCATACACTGTATACATCTTATGCCATAGTAAAAACAAGGTTATCTGTGAAATTGACTAAGTGTAGAAAGATTTGCAAAGTAGGGGGAGTGGCTTAGCTAGAAGGAGCCAGGTTAAAACCAGATTTAAACACTGCCCTAGATAGCTTCTGCCAGAGAACAGACAGAACACCAGGAGGAAGGAGCTACTGGTATAACTAAAACTTCTCTACTGGGACTAAGAACTAGAACTCTGGTACTGGGACCTTCAATTTAGGGTAAAAAAAAAAGTGTGTTTGTCAGAGGTAGTTGAAATAAATTATCTGTTATCTGTGTACTTATCTAGGTGCTTGTCACAGGTGTCAGAATTGTTTTCTGTCAAATTAACTAAGTGTAGAAAGATTTGCAAAGTAGCTTAGCTAGAAGGAGCCAGGTTAAAACCAGATTTAAACACTGCCCTAGATAGCTTCTGCCAGAGAACAGGCAGAGCAGCAGGAGGAAGGAGCTACTGGTATAACTAAAACTTCTCTACTGGGACTATATTGCCCTCCTTCCCTTGCCCCCACCCTAAACCAGTTCTACTTTTACAGGCACAGGATTTAACTGACAACAGGAACTTCCTGTTTGGGAGCAGGAAGTGAGTGATCACAGAGCCGCCAAAGACTCACCATCCTAGAAGGGCAAGAGTAGCTCTCCGTCTCCCCCAGCTGCTGGAGGTCTGACTCTGAGCAAGTAAGGAGACTACTGAGAAATATAGGAACTTCTTGTCTCAGAACAGGAAGATCAGGAGCTAAAAGGGCACAGAGGCAGTAAGTAAGTAGGGAGAGAAAAAAATAAACAGAAGAAAGAGTAAGTATTCCAAACAACAGTTAGGAGGCCAGAAAAAAGACATGATGGGAATGGTGCAGTGCAGTGGCTGTGGAGCAGCAGTCTTCCAGGAGACGTTCTGGAGGATGCAGTGTTGTCCCATCTGCACACACCTCTCTGGGCTGAGGGAGGAGGTTGCTCATCTCCAGGCTGAGTTGGCCAGGATTTGTGGGACCTCCTCTCCCACACAGGGATCACCAGGGTCACTGCTGTTGCCTCAGAGGTTGCCAAGAAAGAGGAGCGGTTGGACCACAGTGGGCTCAGGGAGGGTGAGGGTGGTGGAACAGAGGCACATCCCTCCAGTTGTACCTCTCCACAATTTCTATGCCATTCTGGAAAAGTGTGGTTCCTCTATGGAGGCACCCACAGTGGAGACCAAGGAGGATGCTGGGAACCTCCACAAAGGAGACCCACAGGAGGGTGGCATGGGACCCCACAGGGGAAGGAAACAACTCCTGGTGGGGGACTCCATTGTTAGGAAGGTAGAACTGGGGGAGGAAGGGGAGAGGGAGGTAAGGTGCCTGCCTGGCACCATGGCTTGGAGGGACAGGGAGCGAATCCTCAGGGTCGCAGGAACAGCTGCACAGGGGAGGGAGCTGGATGTCATTGTCCACCTAGGGACAAATGACCTGGCTAAGAAAGGGATCAGAGCAGTGCAAGAAGCATTTGTGGAGATGGGGAGGGCTCTTAGACAAATAGCACACATGGTAACCTTCTCGGAGGTTCTGCCTGTCTATGGCATGGGTGAGGCTAGGGAGCTCCACACCATGAGATTCAATCAGTGGTTGAAAAACTGGTGCAGAGCTCAGGGATTTGGCTTTATTGGGGACTGGAGGTCCACCTGGAGGGATACAGGCCTATACTGGCATGATGGTCTGCATCTGTCCAGGAGGGGAACCAGGATCCTAGGTGATAGGTTTAAATACTTCATTGGCAAGCATTTAAACTAGCCAGGGGGGAGGCATTGGAAAGGAGCAGGAAATCTTAGCCCCCAAAAATCAGGGTACTAAGTGAGGTAGACACCAACATGGAGATGTCAATAGGGAGAAGCTAGGGTAAATGGAGAAAGTGACAAATGCAGTAAGGACAGGGATGGGGCAAAAAGGGGTAAGGCCATCAAGAAATGGAGGATAATGAGTACCAATGCCGGTAGTCTGGACAATAAGCTCCCTGAACTGGTGACCTTGATGGAAGAGGGATGCCTGGATATCGTAGCAGTCACAGAAACATGGTACATAGAGAACCATGACTGGGATGTTAACATACCAGGGTACACAACCTACAGGAGAGACAGGGAGAGCAGAGGGGGGGAGTAGCTGTCTGTGTAAGGGAAGGGATAAAATCAACTGAACAAAAGAGAAAACAGGGAGGAGAGGAGGCACTGTGGGTCACCTTAGAGACTGGAAATGGCACCACAATCCGCACAGGGGTTGTATACAGACTCCCATGTCAGGGGGGAGGGAATGGACAAGGATATGATAGAAGGCATACTTAGGATGGCAGAGAAAGGGGAGATACTGTTGATGGGGGACCTTAATATGCCAGATGTTAACTGGAGCACCTTTGCTGTAGCCACATCCAAAAGCAGGGCCATTCTTGATGCCCTTCAGGTGGCGTGCCTCAGACAGCTAGTTTTGGAACCTACTTGTGAGGGAGCAGTCTTAGACCTCATACTCTCAAATGGGGACAGTGAGAGGATCTCAGATCTAGAAGTTGGTAGCCATTTGGCAACAAGTGACCACCAGTGTGGTTCACGGTAAACTCCGCTACAGAGTCAAGCCATACCAAAGTGAAGGTTCTGGACTTCAGGAGGGCTGACTTTGGCAAGATGGGAGAGTGCCTTAGAAAAGCACTAGCGAACAGGCTAGAAGGAGGGGTGGAGCAACAATGGGGAAATATCAAAACTGCCATCACAGAGGCAACAAGCCTTTGTGTGAAGCAAATAAATCAAAATGAAAGAAAAAGCCACTATGGTTCTCAAAAGAAGTGGCGGTGAAGGTTAGGGAGAAAAAGATAGCATTTAGGAAGTATAAGGAAACACAGAAGGAGCAGGACCGAGAACTGTACCATTTAAGGCAGAAGGAAGCGGGGAGGGTAGTCAGAATAGCAAAGGCACAAACTGAGGAAGAGATAGCCAACTCAGTTAAGAAGGAGGATAAAACCTTTTATAGGTATATCAGGGAGCGTAGAAAGACAAAGGGAGGGATAGTGAGGCTGAATAGAATGGATGGTGGGTGGGCAGAGATTGACAGTGAAAAAGCAAGGATACTGAATGAATACTTCTGTTCAGTATTCACAAAAGGGGAAATGGGGGAGGTGCCTAATCCAATTAACAGTAGCACTCTGGAGAAGGGGTCGATCTCAGTCCTTTCACAGAAGAAAGGGTTCTGAAAGAACTACTAAAACTGAAGGTGGACAAAGCAATTGTGCCAGATGGAATCCACCCCAGAATTCTAAAAGAATTAAGCAAAGAACTAGTGACACCACTGACTACCATTTTTAACAAATCATGGGAGGATGGTGTAGTACCTGAGGACTGGAAGAAGGCTGATGCGATTCCCCTTCACAAAAGTGGGACCAAGACAGAGGCAGGAAACCACAGACCTGTCAGTTTGACCTCTGTGGTAGGGAAAGTGATGGAATCACTTCTGAAGGAAAGAATTGTCGAGTACCTAGAGGCCAGTGGGGCACAGGACCCAAGGTAGCATGGGTTCATAGTGTGAAGGTCATGTCAGACGAATCTAATTGATTTCTTTGACTGGGTGACCAAAGTAGTAGACCAGGAAGGGGCTGTGGACATGGCCTACCTAGACTTTAGCAAGGCATTTGACAGTCCCACACAAAAGATTAGTAGTCAAATTAACCAGCCTGGGAGTGGGTCCCAGGGTGGTAGCCTGGGTAAAACATTGGCTGAACAACAGGACACAGAAGGTAATTGTAAATGGAGTCCACTCTGAAGAAAGAGGGGTTACTAGTGGGTACCGCAGGGTTCAGTACTGGGTCCAGTCCTTTTTAATATCTTTTTAAGTGACATTGCAGAGGGACTGGAAGGAAAAGTATGCCCCTTTGCAGATGACACAAAGATCTGCAACAGGGCTGATACACAAGGAGGCGTGGAAAGGATGAAAAGGGACTTGGCAAGGTTGGAGGAATGGTCAGAAGTATGGCAGCTTGGATTCAATGCAAAGAAGTGCAAAGTAATGCACCTGGGAAACATCCCAGGGGAAGATTACACAATGTGTGTTGGGGGGTAGTGACAACAATAAAAATGGAAAGGGACCTGGGGGTAATCATATCAGATGACCTTAAGGTTGGCAAGCAATGTGAGAAGGCGGTAGGGAGGGCTGGAGGGATACTGGGATGTATAGGGAGAGGCATCACCAGCAGAAAACAAGAAGTTGTTATCCTCCTGTACAGACAGTTGGTGAGACCCCATCTGGAGTACTGCATCCAGTTCTGGAGACCCCATCTCCGCAAGGACATAGACAGGATGGAGGCAGTTCAGCGGAGGGCAACTAAAATGGTGCAGGGTCTGCAAGAGAAGCCATATGAGGAGAGACTAAAGGAGCTTAGTATGTATACCCTTGAGGAAAGGAGGGAGAGGAGACATGATAGAAACATTTAAGTACCTCACTGGAATCAACAAAGTCCAAGAGGGTAGCATCTTTCAGAAAAAGAGATGTGCAAGAACAAGAGGACACAATTTGAAGATAGAGGGGACGGCCAGGGGCAATGTGAGGAAGTATTTTTTCACAGAGAGGGTGGTGGACGATGGAACAGCCTTCCTGAGGAGGTTGGGTCTAAAACTGTGGGAGAATTCAAGAATGCATGGGACAGACATAAGGCAATTGTTGTGGGGGGTAGGAAGATATAGGCTGTTGGTTAAATAGGATCTGCAGCTTATTCTGTAGGTAGGGAAATGGGCAGACTAGGTGGGCCAAGTGGTCCTTATCTGCTGTCAAAGTCTATGTTTCTATGTAAGGCGCTGCATCAGCACATGGTCTGAAAGCAAAACAAAATGGTAATATTAAATGATACTGAAAATAGTTAAAAATCGACATCTCGACTGTTGGTCTTCTTCAGGAAATATCTAAAAGAGAAAAAAGCAAAGTTGGTGTAGAGGGGAGGTAAAATAAGAGATATACTGTATATGTAGGAAAGAAAAAAGGGAGAGGCTCTGGGAGAAGAAGTGATAAATGGCAAGATAAAGAGAGAATCTGGAAAACAAAAAGGTGATGGCAATGACAAGGTGTAATAGCAGTGAATGAGCTAGAGAAGTCCCCAGGTGGGGACTAATTAACACGGCCTAGTAAGAAGGCTGAAAGGTGACAAATGCCAGCTGAAGGAGTATCTGGCATCCCACAACCTCATCTGTAGTGAGCAGCACAGATTTCATGCTGGTCATAGCACCACTACTGCGCATCTTTAGCTCTCCTCCTTCTTCCACTCAGCACACAATAGTGATCATGTGGCTGGTGCCAGCTTCCTAGACCTCTCTAAGGCCTTTGACACTGTGTGTCACCCCCCCCCCGCCCACTACCCTTGCCCAGCTTGGCCTCTCCCAGTCTGTCACATCCTGGCTTGTCAGCTACCTCTCTTCCTGCTCCCAATGGGTGAAGGTCAGCGACACGATCTCCTCCAGCCTTCCCATGCTCTCAGGTGTTCCCCAAGGATCCATTCTTGGCCTTCTTCTCTTTCTATCTTAACTTCCTCCCGTCATCCTGCTCCACTCATGTCCTTCTCTACACTGATGATGGGGTTCTTTTCTGCTCCCACCCTGACCCCCTCACTCTCCAGTCCTCCCTTCAGACTTCCTTCGCTCAAGCTGAGGCCTGGTTTACATCGTTCCACCTGGTCCTCAATCAAAAGAAAACTAAGACCATGCTCCTACTCCATCCTCAAAGCCGACAGTGTAGCTTCCAGCTGGACATACGCTTCTCCACTCAACTTCCCATTGAACAGGTGACTTCCTTCAAATACCTTGGGGTCACCATTGACTCCTCTCTCTCCTTCCAGGAACATATCATGGTCCTCTATTCTACAGTCAACGTTTGCATCTGCCAGCTCTACCGTCATAGAGACTGTTTCATCCCTGAGGCCCTTCGACTTGCTATCACCTCCTCAGTCCTCTCACTTGTGGACTATGGACTCCCGGTCTATGGTGCAGCCTCAATCACCACCCTCAGCAGGGTCAGGACTATGTTAAAAGTGTGTCGCCTGATGGTGGGTTGTGATCACCGTACCCAGTCTTGTGTCCTCTATGACCTTGCCAACATACTTGACATTGACAGATTACTTCAATACCAGTCCTGTTTACTCACCAAAAAAATCCTGTCCAACCTTGCTTCCGCCTGCTCACCCATCAGTATCTACCCACCAAACTGCTAGGACCACTCTGCTAGTACCCAGGGTCAGAACCTCCCTTGCCCAGCGATCTTTTTGCTATCAAGCTCCTTCCCTCTTCAGTTTGCTCCCTCACCCTGTCTCTAGCATCTCCAGGCTAGGCCCCTTGAAGTCTGCTCTCCTACGGCACCTCCGTGCTCAACATTCCTGCTCGTGCACTCACACTTCCTCCTAACCTTATTGTGCACTGTATGCTGCTCTTTCATTACTCACTTCCATTATCCCCTTATGACATTGAGCCCTCTGACCCTGCTTCCCCTCTTTCCTCCCCCCCACCTCCCACTCACAAGTCTGTTTTGTTCTGGCCTGAACTGCCTGTATGCTAAGTGCTTTTCAATTGTTTATTGGATTTGTGTATATTGCTGTACTGATTTTACTTACCTCTGTTAACCTCTGCATGCCTGTAACCACCATTGTCTTACCTGTACACCTGAACGTCTGTATTGTATCATTTCTTACTTGACGTAGGACCTTTGTAAAGGAGTCTCTGACTCAAAGGTCTTCTGAATCTCTCAATAAATAAACATGTGGGGAAGGAGACATAGATGGAGACATCTGGTGAAAATGGAAATACATGTGTACAGATACAAACAGACTTAAGATAAAACAAGGGGTGGCTGAAATATGTTAGTAGAAAATAAGTCCATCATTTAAACCAAAGGGCTGCTGGGAGCCAAGGCGGATGATCAGCTTGGTTTCCATGTTTTTTTCTATGGTCAGAATCCCAGAACCCCTGCTGAAGGACACAAATGGAAAGATCATTAACACTGTGGTCCCTGAAGATTAAGTGGGATACAATAGATTTATCAGTGTTTCCAATCGTGGCTGCCTTGTAATGTTCCCTGAAATGTTCAGCTAGGCATCTACCAGTCTCTCCGATGTAAATAGCTGCACACTTCTGCAAAGAATACAATTATACCACATTAGTGGAGGTGCATGAGAAAGTGTGTATTTAATATTACCATTTTGTTATGCCATAGTAGCGGCTTGCTTTTACCCCAGTAGCCCAGATGATATGCAGCATCTCATTTCCATTCTGGGTCCTGCCTCTACCATTTCAAAAGCTGGGTGAACTGCAGCACTAAGAGATTACATGGTTTGCCTAAGGTCACAGTGTTCGGAGTATCAGATTCTTTGGGGGGGGGGGTTGAACCTGCACTCTCCTGGTTCCCACACCAGATGCAGACTACACTGGCTCACTGTTTATTGATTTAGTTTTTGATAACCAGGTAAGTACACTAGACTACTGTATGTTTATTTAGATGCATGACGTGGGAGAGTACAAAAGAGGGATTTAACAGGTAGTACCTGGAGCACCAGGTAGATTGATCGGGCAGTGACAAAGAGATACAGATCATAATACATTGAACAGCTATACATAAACACAGCTCTAACTTTGAGGTGGAGCTCTTGCAGCAGGTAATACCATTAGGACTAATGCCGCCAGGCGTTAGGACCCCACGGAAAACTTGGAGCTAGCAGTCTATGGGGGCGACCTCCCCCGATGTCGGCTCCACCTGATGTCAGACGTGGTATAAAGAGGGCGGTCCCCTGGCACCATCTCAGTTCTTTTCCCACCGTCGACCCGCGTAGTTCAGCTCCACGGACGCCTTCTTTGCAGTCGACTGCTCTGAAGAAAAGTTAATCGAAAATATTGTTTTTTCTCCCAAAAAATCTCCAATTACCGTTTATGTCATCGCCTTCTCTGACGAGATGAAAATCTAAGTGCATGTGTGGGAAGCAGATCCCGGCGAAGGATGGCCACGCAGCCTGCCTCATTTGCCAAGGCCCCGACCATCGGCCCAACACCTGCCCGCACTGCCAAAAGTTTAACCAGAAGACCAGGATAAGAAGAGCCAACGCACTCAAAGCACACTTTTTGGAGCAAAAAGTGGCTATGCAGCGCGGTTCTGGGGCCAGCTCATCTTCTCCCGCTAGGGACTCCCCACCCACAGGGAAATCATCGGGAGGGATGCACCATCACCAGGACAAGGATAGGGCCAGGTCAGAGTCGCACCCTAAGTCACCCCCTAAACAGGCCTCTTCTTCCTCGACCTCCGGCTGGAGGTCCGGCTCGGTCCCGGCCCATGCGACCGAGCCTTCCCACAAGGATAAGTCTGCTCCTGCCTCTTCTCAGGGCAAGCACTGGGAGTCTGCCCCTTCTGGGACTTCTTCATCTTCTCTGGCCCACCGACCCCACAAATCCTTCTCAGGGTTGACCCAGAGTGGCCAGTCCAAGGATAGGCATAAGGACAGGCCCAGTCCCACGGAGAAACACAGGGACAAACATAAGGAGCTAGAGGCTGCCCAACATCTGACATCCCCTCCGCCCCCACCGGCTAAGGTCCATCCTCCACCAGACAGCAGACCCAGCTGTTCGCCTTCCCCGGTGTCCCGCACCCTGATGTCTGATAAGGGATGGTCGCCAGCGGGGCATCTAATGTCCGTACCTCCCCCGGGAGGTAGGACACCCGATAAGCTTGCAGCTACTCTGGACATCAGCTCTCCAGGTGAAGATGATAACGGTCACCCGGCTACGGACGTCGACCAAAACCTGACGCTGGTCCCCGAGGACACCCAGACGCCAGGCCCCGCGCACCCAACACCCAGACCAGCGGTCATCCCGGTGGCTGACATAGGGTCACTCTTTACAACATGGTGGAATACGGTCAAACGGGACCTACTTGATAGACCCCCACACCCCACCCCCTCCATCTATGGAACCTCCCCCCACTCCACCAGTTCCAGGTGGGGATGAGGGCACCCATCTGGATCCAAAGGGAAAAAGGAAAACGCAATGCTCTCCTGTTCCATCGTCTTGTGGTTGTCCATCTTCCTCGGACGAGGGAGATGCGGATCCTTCTCCTGACTCCTCTGAGGATGAGTTCTTTCCTCCTTCACCAGACCCAAAGAACTCTCCAAGGTCTTCCCCAGATAATCCCTCATTTTTAGACATCATGAGGCACATCCGAGCCATCTACGAATGGGACACAGTAGACCTGGACCCAGAACATAAACATTTGGCAAATTTTGGGGTGGCAGGGAACCAAAACCGTTGGTCATACCACCACTTGTTGAGCCTTTCCAGGATCTTACTTGCCTGTCTTGGCGTACTCCCGCCTCTATTACGGTGGTTCCTAAAAAGGCTGACAGGCTGTATAAGCCTCCTAGACTAGAGCCTTTTCTGGCAGAGCAACCGAAAGCCAATTCATTGGTGCTCACCGCCACTCATGGCCATGGCACCAAACCATAACATTTGAGTTCTCAGCCTCCGGACCCAGCCTCCAAAAAAAATCGATAGCTGGGGGCGGAAAGTATTCTCTTCTGCTACTGGGGCCATATAGTCTCTTAACTTCTTGCGCTGCTCTTATGATGCAATGGATATGGCCTCTAGAGCTGCAGCCTCAGGGGTATGCTTACTTAGGCATTTATGGCTGAGACTCCCCGGTTTCCAACCTGACCCACAGGACTCCATTTTGGACTCCCCTTTTCAGGGACCGGTGCTGTTTGAGACAGAGGTGGAATCTCTGGTCAGAGGGCTTCAAGAGTCAGGGAAGGCGGTAGCCGATGCGCACCACATGTACCAGTCCCAGCCTCAGGAATCCCATCACCGTCCCTTGAACAAAGGGCAGGGACAGGGAGGGAAGACCCCCCAAGGCAAGGGTTTCAAGAGGCGGGGTCACCCTAACCCCCAAGGCCCTAGGCAGCCCAAAGCTTCCAGGGCTCAGGCCCCCGCTACTCCCACCACCTGACTCACTGCCTCTCCCTCCCCCTGTCAGGAGTCGCAGAACGAGAAGGTAGGAGGGAGATTTGCCCTTTACCCATTTGCCTGGTCCAGCATTACCACAGACCAGTGGGGTGCTGGATACCATTCAAAATGGGTATTCGATAGAATTTCTCTCTATCCCACTGGACATCCCCCCCACCTGTCAGTTGTCCACCGGCCCACGCTCTACTCCTAGCAGCGGAAATCCAACAGCTCCTGGAGAAAAAGGCCATCCAGCCTGTTCCTCTGGCACAACAGGGTGAAGGTTACTACTCCCGCTTCTTTCTGGTTCCTAAGAAAACTGGAGACCTTCGCCCTATTCTGGATTTAAGCCAACTCAATCTCTCGGTCAAATACCAGAGATTTAGGATGGTCACTCTTGCGAGTCTGTTCCCCTTGCTCCCTCAAGGGGACTGGTTATGCTCCCTCGATATGCAAGATGGTTACATGCATATCAGAGTTCTGAAACATCACAGAAGGTTTCTTCAGTTCTAGTTTCAGGACCAGCATTACCAGTTCAGGGTTCTGCCCTTTGACCTTTCTTCTGCCCCAGAGTCTTCACCAAATGCCTGGCGGTGGTAATAGCAGCCCTCTGATGGAGAGGCCTCTTTGTTTACCCCTACCTAGATGACTGGCTTCTCTCAGCTCCAATGGAACAGTCTCTAAGTCGCCCTCAAAGAGACAGAAGACCTCTTCTGCTCCCTGGGGATTACGGCGAACTGGCCAAAGTCACAACCCTGGCCGTCTCAGAAGTTGCAGTTCATAGGGGCAATCCTGGACACTGAGCAGGGAAAAGCCTTCCTGCCCTCGGACAGGGCAACATGTCTGTGGACTCTGGCATGCAAAGTTCTGGCAGCCTCCACCATACCTGCTTGGGTCATTCTACAGCTGCTGGGCCACATGGCAGCTGCCATAGCCACGGTCCCACTTGCCAGGTTGCACATGAGGGTCCTCTAATGGCACCTCAGGGTACAATGGGATCAGGCAGTGGACGACCTCGATCTTCCAATCAGGGTCTCTCGAGCGGTCCAGCGCTCCTTCAATTGGTGGCTCTGCCACACAAATCTGGAGGGAGAAGTCTCTTTGCAGAGACCAACCCCATCCCTCATCCTGACCACGGATGCATCATTGACAGATTGGGGGGCTCACTTAGGGGATCACAGGACTCGAGGGTCCTGGTCTCCCACAGAGCTCTCTCTACATATCACTGTCCTGGAAATGAGAGCTGTTCTGAACACACTCCAGGCTTTTTGAGACCAGCGCTCCCTGGGTCCCCTTCTAATGCAGACAGACAACACACCAGTGGTCTTCTACATCAACAAACAAGGGGGTACCCACTCTTACCCCTTTGCAGGGAGGCTGTGAGAGCATGGGACTGGGCAGTAGAACACCTCTTGGACCTCACGGCGGTTCATCTGCCCAGGGTCGAGAACGTTCTCGCTGACAGTCTGTCACTCTCTCTCCAAGCCACAAGTGGGAACTACTTCAGGAAGTCACAGATGACTTCTTTGGTCACGGGGGATTCCCAGAGTTGGACCTCTTTGCGTCCCCATACAATGCCAAACTGCAAAATTTCTGCTTGCTCATTCCAGGGCCTGGTGTTTTTTGGCGAGATGCGTTGTCCCTCTCTTGGACAGGGAGGTTTCTGTACACCTTCCCTCCCTTCCCACTCATCCAGAGAGTACTGCTCAAATTGCAGTTGGAAGGAGCCAGGATGATCCAACGTAGCTCCTTTATGGCCCTGCCAAATTTGGTATCCGCTGCTCCAGCAGCTGTCACTGGAACCTCCAGTGCAGTTACCTCTCTCCACCCACTTGCTTTTACAGGAGCAGGGGACACTCATCCATCCTACTCTTCACTGTCTTCACCTGCATGCCTGGCACCAGCAGTCTTAGCAGAGGAGAGATTAGGAGTGTCAAGTAGGGTGGCAGAAGTTCTGGTCGCAGCCAGGAAACCTTCCACTAGAGCTAAGTACGCAATGAAATGGAAGTGTTTCTGCCTCTGGGCAACAGCTCATGCCCTGGATCCCCTGGATTGTCTGGTCAGATGTGCTAGAATACCTCCGTCATCTTCTGGACTTGGGGCTGAGCTACTCATCCATCAAGGTGCACATGTGTGCGGTTTCTGCATATCATGTCCCTCTGGGAGAGAGAACTCTGGCACAACTGAATGTCTGCAAAACATTTCTCAGAGGGGTTTTGCACATTAGGCCTCCCAGGAGAGACCCTGTTTCTCCACGGGATTTGCTTTTCATTCTTGAGAAGCTCATGCTCCCTCCTTTTGAGCCAGCCGCATCTTACGAGCTGCACTTCCTTTCTTGGAAAGCTCTTCTGTTAGTTGCCATTACTTCCGCTAGAAGAGTGTCTGAGCTCCAGGCCTTGATGTGAAAAGACCCTTATATAGTTTTCCACAGGGATAGGGTGATCCTACGTACACACCCTAAGTTCTTACTGAAGGTGGTGTCAGAACTGACTCTGAACCAGGACATCAGCTTTCCGGTTTATTACCCTAAGTTTTCTAACCAAGGTGAAGCCCTGTTGCACACCTTGGATGTTCATAGGATCCTGAGATATTACCTCCACAGGACTCAGCCTTTCAGGAAGATGGACCAATTGTTCACCTTCTTTGCAAAAAGGATGACAGGGGCTCCTGTCTCCAGTCACTAGCCCGTTGGCTAGTACATTGTATTTCTTTCAGTTATCAGAACCATAACAGACCCCTTAGAGATCACTCCACGAGGGCTGTGGCTACTTCTTTTGCCTCTTTAAAAAATGTCTCATCAGCAGACATCTGTGCTGCAGCGATATGGAGCACGGTCCACACCTTCATCAGGCATTACAGCCTAGACATTGCTTCTAGGAGGAAGGCTGGCTTTGGACTAGCCGTCCTGCAAGGCCTGCTCTCCTGAAGTTAGTCAGTCGCATTTACTTCATTTAGTTCTAGCCACCTCCCAAATTGACATGGGCCTATTCTGTGGTACTGCTTGGGACTCGGTCCTAATGGTATTACCTGCTGCAAGAGCTCCACCTCGAAGTTAGGTAGTACAGTTACGTAAGAACTTACTGTAACAGTAGATCTTCAAGAGGAGCTCTTGCAGCAGGTGGCTTTCCAACCCACCATCCCCCAGGAATCATGTAAGGATGGGGAGTTCCTGTCTGGTTCTCCAGTAATTTTTCAGTTGGTCTCCAGTGGGAGAACTGAGATGGTGCCAGGGGACCGCCCCCTTTATACCATGTCTGACGGGCAGAGCCAATGTTGGGGGCGGTCCCACGCTATAGACTGCTAGCTACAGGTTTTCCGTGGGATCCTAACACCTGGCAACATTAGTCCTAATGGTATTACCTGCTGCAAGAGCGCCTCTGGAAGATCTACTGTTACAGTAAGTTCTTACATAACTGTACTTTTCAGGGATGGACAGAGCCCTGATTGCACAAAGTAAGTGGAGTTATAAAACGGGTGGAGAATAGAGAAGAACTGTATGAAAGTATCTAGGTGCACAAATTAGCGATGTGGTCTTCATAATACTAGAACTACAAACACAAACTTATTTCAGCATGCAGGTGAAAAGCTTTAATTTTTATTTTAGCTTTTGTTAGGTAAGCACACCAAACAGTTAACAAGAGCAAAGGCAAATAAAATCCAGATGAATAAAGAGAAGAGTCAGTACCACAGCAGTAATGCAAAGCCTAAGGTAATTCACTGGGATGGAGTACTTACCACAATCAGGGAAGACTTACTGGCTCAACAGGATAATACACAGAGACAGGAATGGATGTTGGGGGAGTAGTAACGTAGGGAATTTATTTATTGAAAATTGGTAACCAGGAAGGCACACCAAGCCAAGGCTCATTTACAGGTGCTAACCGGGGGGGGGCGGGGGAGACATACATTCAACGGCAAAGTGCAGTCAATGTAAACAAAACAGTATACGAGCAATATGAACTACGAAGGCAATGCAAATAGATACAGACAGTAGTACAGTGAAACTGAGTCTGGCAGAAATTACAATCCATGGTAATGTGTAGAGTGAACAATATACTGATAAAGAATGTAAAAGAGTTATACTAGAACTACAATAAATATAACCAGCAGCAGTGGCACTAGTAATCCAGTATGTACAGTCAACAAGAACACATAAAAAGTAATGAATATACAATGGGCTACAGGCAGAAATTACAGCAAGTGAGCAGAACAATTTCAAGCATGATAGACTGTTGCAACATGACAGATCCAGTACTTACACCCAAGGAGCTAACATACTGATGGGGAAAAGGGTCCATATTGGGCTGCAGCCATGCAGCAGCTTGTGTGCTTGCTTGGGGGTACAGATGCCCTGTGTCAAGTCATTTGCCTCCTCAGCTGTGGGTACTTCATTCTGGGGCACTTGGGGCATGGCCCTGTATGATGGCAGTGGAAGTCCTGCCCACACGGCAAGCCTTGAGTCCCAGTTGGAGGAGGTTCAGTGAGTGGCAGCAGCTCCAGCTGTTGCCGTAGTGAAGGAACATGATGGCACTGCAGATGAAGGGGGAGCCTTGGGGGCCTTTAGATGCCATGGTAATCATTTTGTTTGCTGTTATTTATTTCTTTACTTAACATTTCATCATTTTATGTTTATTTGATCAATTACTAGTAAAAATGAATCAAATGGAATTATTGTATTATGAAGTCAGAAACTCTTTACTGGCAAGGCTGGCAGTGTATTTCAATAGAAAACTACAAATCTGTTTTCAGATTTTTTACAGAGGAATAAAGCTTTCTACCACTAAAATACATATTTAATGGAAATATCAAATCAAATCATCTTTATTTTTATAGCGCCTTTCAAAACCAAGGCACTGTACATAAAAACCATACGCTAAGATAAAATTTTAAAACAAAAACATTAAAACAAATTTTCCGTAGCTAGGAAAAGCGAAACTAAATAAATAAGTCATAAATATGATTTTTCATAATATTTTGTTACGATTTAGCAGGTGATGTGTTCTTCCTAACCAGATTTTACTAGGGAACAAGGAAAGAGAAGCCAATGACTATTTAAAAAAAATTGTGAAATCATACAGATGGGCTGCAGTAGTGCAAACATATAAATAAGGCAAAATTTGTTGTTGAAAGAAGGATCTATATCTTTCTAGAAAGTTAGAAAAATATCTTCAGTTTCTCATTGAAATACATTAGGCTTGAAGTAGTTGACAGTTTCTGACATCGCAATACCAGCATTCCATTGAATTACATTTACTAGCAGTGTGAGAAGCTAAGGCAAAACGCACTTGTTTCACTGCACAAATATTTAATAATAAAAGTTGAAGTTAGCAACACATTAAAACACAGTAAATAAAATAGTTGTCTATTTATGAGAAGTGAACACGTACTGTTTAAGGACCCCTACCCCAGCTGGAAGATGGGGCTGCAGCCATGTGGAAAGTCCATGGGTGGTAACGGTTTCTAGTTTCTGGAGGATAGGATAGGGGATTTTAACAGAGGAAGTCCCACTCACATAGTAAGTCTTGATTTCTAATTGGAGGAGGCTAAATGAGTGGCAGTTGCCCCAGATGTTACCAGTGGAAAGAAACAGGACAGCGTTGGGGACAGGGGTTGAATCAAAGAAGAAAAAAAAAATTAACATTTATACAGCGCATTTTAATACACAGTTGCCCTGTTAACATGAGAGCTACAGTTGACTGAAAATTATTAAATATGTTCTTTCAATCAGTTATGTAGTCATGTAAACCCAAACGAGTTAAACATAATCAGTTGATTCCATCAAATTTAAAGTTCAGCGAGTGAAGTCGATTGATTACCTTTAAATTGATTCACAGGTGCGTAGGAAACCAAGTAACTTTGTATTGTTTGACAGTGCTTCTGCTACATATTGAGTCAGTTGATACAACCATATCTACTAGACTGTATCCTGAAGCACTTTACAAGCAATGAGAAACTCGTAGTGGAATGACTGCAAGTATATAGTGGTATCCATTTCTTACATCAACAACCACACACTGCCTCGGACAATTGCATAAACCAGCTTAATGGGAAGGGTGAATGTCGGCCAGGTCATCAGAGAATTGCCCTAGTCATGTGAAAGTGGACAATGGCTGCTCCAACCGTATGGAATTTCGGGAGGTGGGGGGGTCTACAGTTGAAGCTTGTTGAAATCTTATTTATTTAGCTTTTGTTGACCGGGTAAGTGCACTAGACAAATCCTGCCTATTTTCAGGCACGACCCGGGGGAGGGGGATACAGATGAATGCCAACTGACCTTGAACCAGATTTAGCTGTTGGTGGTATTTTTAGTGAATGAGGGAAATTTGGCCAGGACACCGGGGAAATTCCCCTACTCTTTTCGATAAGTGCCATGGGATCTTTAACATCCACCTGAACTACCACCAATCCAGGCAGATGGGACCTCGGTTTAACGTCTCATCCGAAAGACGGCACCTCAGAAATGCAGCACCCCTCTCATGCTGCATTACAGTGTCAGTACTGGGATATTAACCCAAGTGCCAGATGTGGGAACTGAACCCACAGCCCTCTGATCTCCCGGCCTCAGAGGCGAGTGTGCTACCTACTGAGCCACTGACACTGCTAAAGTCTGATTGAATAAATATTAACTTATTCCTACAGGTCTTGATTGATTCATTTTTAATTATTTACTGATTTTCTTAAAATATTGAGCTACAAGTGTGCTGAATGGAAAACTTATCACATCAACAATAAGCCACATACAGCAGCTATACCTTAGAATCAAGAAGAGAACAAGTGTTGATTGTGTCACATTCTGCATTGAAACTCCCAGTCCACATTACTTTCCCAGTGTTATAGTCCCTAAATTACATTTAAGAAACTATTTTAATTTTCTTTAAATTGTGTTGTCATTTATTTACATGTAGACAGCCTAAGCAGTATGTTCTACACAGTAAATCATGGAAGGTCTGCTGTAGCATGTTGGGCTCCCTTGCTGTCATTATGCCCAAAATGGAGAATCCTCTTGCTGTTATAAATCAAGGAAGGCCCAGAATGTCTTCTTTAAATGTTTTGTTTATATTTTGTGGTGTTACGGTTTCAGGACAGTCATCATGTTATCTGTAAGGATTGACACATGGCAGAGTGTGGGTTAACTTGCATTATGAACTGCGGATCGAAAATCTAGGAAGCTGATTGGCCGACAGCTCTTTGAAGCTGTGATGATATCTTGCTGCATCATCACAGCTTCAAAAAGCCTCCAGCCACCAGCCTCCTCACTCACAATTTCAGCAAATACAGCTGCGCTCGATAGGAGCAGCTTCTCACTCATTGCTGCTCACATTCCTATACCCTGATTTGCCAACCGTGCGGCGGCTAACAGAAAAAAGAAGGCAGCTTTAAGCTCTGCAAAATCTGGGCGTTCACACAGACTTACACAATAAATACCCCGTGTACCTCACAAGCTTACTTAAACTTCCTGTCAAGTGACTCAGGCTGCATCCCGGAACTCATCACAAAGCAACGGCCACTGATGCTCAAAGACCAGCCCCACTACTTCAACTTCACGTCAGTACTGTAATTGCCAAGTTATAAAGACGCTACAAAAAAAAAGAAAACACAAAAATTATTCCCTCACAAGACAGCACTCGGGGACAGCAAACAGAAACAGACTTCACAGGTCATACCACCACAATACCTCTCCTGCCAGCTCCAACTACAACAGTGCCACCTGCTGTCTCCTAGAACTATTTTTTTAACTGTATTCCTACACTAGCATAAAGTTCTATTTTTAAAAAGAATAACTGTTTTTTTTTTTTTTTAAATATTTCATTTCCAAATCTTTACTGTAGTTCATAATAGCAATAAGGCACTCCAGGGTGTGGTATATCATGGGATATCGTCACTTCTCAGACGATTGGACGCACTTGGCCTGCGGCCTCATGCCCAACCACCGAGGTGTGACGATATCCCATGATATACCACACCCTGTTGTGCCTTATTGCTTAATTATACAATGGCAAGAAAGAATCCTGGTCTCTGATTGGTCAGTCTGGGACTGGACCCATTATGTTATCCCAGCACAACATCACGGGTCTAGTCTCCGCCTCACTGTGAACCTGTAGATGACCTCTTGGAGCTAGATACCTTTTTTTGCATCTTCTCTTAAGAAACAAAAATATTCTTCCACACTAACAAAAACATTCTTTAAAATGCTTTTTTTTATTCTGTATTATAACAAGCCATTGTATAATAGCAATAATGCCCTCCAGGGTGTGTGTTGTGCTGGGATAACGTCATGCCTCAGGTATTGAATGCACTCAGCCTGTGGCCTCGTGTCCAACCACCTGAGGCGTGACGTTATCCCAGCACAACGCACACCCTGTAGGGCATTATTGCTTAACTATAAAATGGTTAAGGGAAATAAACACATTTTATGTGCCGAGTCCTGTCACATGGCCATATTTTGATATAGCTTGATGCACGATCTTGACATTGTGCTATACTTCTTTTTACATACATCATTTTTATATTATCCACCACCTTAAAACCCCTACCCCACAAGTGTCCTGGTTACTGTATAATAGCTATTTTTTTATGTAACCTTTTGTTCAGTGCTGTTCTTTAAAATGTTATTTTTCCCTTATGCAACAAACTATGCCTCCCCTGCCTCCTCCTTAACCAAGCAGTCATCTGTTCTCCCATTGCCTTCAATCTTGGCAAACCAAACCCAAGTAAATATTGCTGGCTGTTTCTGTGCAATTTTTATTGAAAGTGAAAGGCTGATACCCATTAAATGAGACTGAATGCAGGTGCATGTGAGGAGTTTTCTTTGAGACATATGGTATGTTCATTTGTCTTTCTCCATTTAGACCTGAGTGCACATACATCTTTTTCTCTGTAGTTGTCTGTTGTTTAAATGGGTGTTAGCTCTCCCATTTTCAGTGCACAACTCACTGTTATTTGCAGCTCACACTTGACAGTCGGGAGTGTTGCTCAGATGGTCACAATCACCAGCTGTGTAAAAAAAGAAAAAAAAAACCCAAAGAATGCGAATGGATATCAAAAATTAAAGGAATCCGCAAATTGGGACAGTACTTGACTCTCATAAAAAATCAGAAGAGAAGAAAATTGTTGACTAGATTCAGATTTGAAGTCAATGATAGTAACTGGTTCCTGGCCCAATATGATAAGGAGGAGAAAAAAACAGATGAATGTAAATGTAACCGGGGAAAGGACGACTTAACACATCATCTAATATTATGTCCTTTGTATGAGAAGGAAAGAGAAAAATACTTGGGAGAAATCTTTAAAAATGTGGCTATGGAATCTAAAGACATGGCAACTGAATTGCTCAAATCCAACATCAGAGAAGTTTTGGAGTCTGTGGCTTCCCTCCTTTGCCTTACTGGGAAAAAAAACTACATCTACAAGAAAATATAAGAAATGTTCTTTAGAATTGGCTAACAATAATATAAAAAGGAAAAAGGTCTCGGTTAAATCAGAAATCTAACTCCCCACTCCAGATAAGTTAATCAATTGAAGCTATTAAGTTTCAGGAGAATGTATAAAATATTGTAATGCTGAGAATGAAATAAGTCAGTGCAATGTCTCCAATAAACTACAGCATTTCACTATTGCTAAGAAAGTTGAACACTAGTCAGATATAGGTGCATGGCAAGTTTGGTATTCAAACAACATGAAGTCTTGCTGTATTCTGACAATAGCAGTGAGTCCCAACCTTCGAACTGCCCCGGAGATTAAAGAGTTAACTTTCCATGCCCGGCATGGAATGCTGAGCTCGAGCTCGGTTGAGACTCTGTTTTTGGCTGTTTAAACTCAAACCGTCAGATTCTTTACTCCGTCTCACTGAACAGTCGCTCCGGAGATTTCTCCTTCTGCTCGGTTCAATTTGTTGGTTAAAGTACCGCTTTTCTTGGTTTTTGACTGAATTTAAACCGTAACCTGTCGGTTCAGTCTCTGTCTGTGGTATTGTGAGTACTAGATAGGTTATTTTTTTGTCTATTCTGTGTAGAACTTGTAAACGGTTCATCGGTTCGGTTTGAACCGATCGAGTTGTTTAAAAAAATCTTAAATTGTACTTTTAGAGTGTGGTTATCGGTTCTTATCAGTTCCCAAAAAAACGGATTTTATTACGTTTTTTTCCACGACCCGTGGCACGGTCAGGAACCGATAAGAGGGTCTTGCCTGGCGGATTGCCATAAAAGGGTAAGTTTGGTTAGGACTGGCACAATGTCTGAGAAACCCAAAAGAAAAACCGGACCCACTGGGTTTCAACACTGTAGTGTGTGTGGGGAAGTCTTTGCCAAGGCTGACCCCCACACCACCTGTGTTTATTGTCTGGGGTTTGACCACCTCAATGCAGACTGCCAGATTTGTAAAATTTCCTGCAGCTACCCTAGAAAAGAGAGTTGGTAGTCTCAGGGAAAGGGAGGCCAAAAAGTCCGCTGAACCGGATGGCCAGCCCGGTTCGGTTCAAACCGAACCAGAAGGAGTGCCCTCTGACCAGGGCGAGACTTCTTTGGGCAAAAGAAGAGCTGATTCTGAGGAGTCGGTTCCGGCTAAAAGAACTAGAAAAGAAAAATCAGCTGGTGTGGAGCCAAAACTTTCCTCTCCAACTGCTGAAGAAATAGCCAAAGCGATCAAAATTGTTCAGTCGCTTTCCCCGGTTCCGACCAAACCGGCACCATCAGGCAGGCGCTCGGTTCGGCCGGTTCCACCAGTTCAAGAGTATGATTTAGAGGAATTTTATGAACCGGAGGAGTAGGAAGAGGAGTATGAGGAAAGTGAATGTGGTTTTGAAAGTCTGGATGTGCCCATTGACCTGGACATCTCCCCAGACAGACCTTCAGGAGTGTCTCCTCCTAGGCTTTCTGAGTCCCCCTCCCATTTCATGTTTTATAAAAAAGTGGCTGAAACCCTCCAGCTTCCTATGGAAGAAGCTGTGGATGACCAGGAGGAGCCTGACTATGTAGAAATGATGGATATCCCAGAGTCTAGGAGGCTGTCTATTCCCTTGCACAAATCTTTTGGGAAACAGACATTTAAGATTTTAAAGACTCCTAACACTATACCTCCTGTGGATAAAAGAATGGACAAGAGTTACACATTGTCAGGCTCTGATACGGAGTTCCTTACACAACAATGCAGCCATGTTGGGGTAGTGCAGGCTGCAGCCTGTGATAAGGCAAACATTCCCTTGGCTTCACACCCCCCGGACAAGGACTCCAGGAGGATTGATGCCATGGCAAAGAAACAGTACATGGCATCATCCTTGAGACTCAGACAGGCCAATTATATGGCCTATACTGCTAGCTCCCATCGAAAGTACCTCAGGTTCGAGCTGCCCTCAGGCCATTATCAGTTCAGAGCAATGCCCTTTGGCCTCACCTCTGCTCCAAGGGTATTCACAAAATGCCTGGCAGTGGTAGTTGCTTCTCTAAGAAGGCAAAGGATTACCATATTCCCTTACCTGGACGACTGGCTCATAGTAGGCCAGTCCCCAGACCAAGTCAAGTTACACTTACAGATAACTCAGCAACTGCTCACTTCTTTGGGTTTCCTTCTGAATCTTTCAAAGTCAGTTCTAGAGCCTGTTCAGCTCCTCACCTTCATAGGTGCAGAGCTAGACACAGAAAAGGCCAGAGCCTTCCTTCCCCTGGACAGGGCAAGGACCCTTGTCTCTCTGGCCTCCTCATTCACCCTGCAGGTGTCTCGACCAGCAAGGCATTTTCTACAGCTCCTGGGACACATGGCTGCTTCTACAGCAGTAGTGCAGGGAGCAAGATTTCAGATGAGGGACATTCAGTTCCATTTGAGAGCCTTCTGGTCTCAAAGGAAGGATCCTCTGACCAAATTGATCCCAGTAACTCGAACCCTGATCCAGGCCCTACAGTGGTGGCAGGATCAGAACAATCTGAGACAAGGGGTTCCCTTTGTCACTCAGTCTCACTCTTTAATCCTTACTACAGATGCCTCCCTCTTGGGGTGGGGGGCTCACATGGGTGACCTGACCACCCAGGGGTTGTGGTCCCCTCAGGAATCTCTGCTCCACATCAATCTGTTGGGACTCAGAGCAGTATTTCTAGCACTTCAAAGCTTTTTCCAAATCTGTTCAGAACAAAGTTATACAGGTCAGAACAGACAACACCATCACAATGTGGTACATCAACAAGCAAAGAGGCACTCTGTCTACGGCCTTGTGCACCGAACCAATGAAGTTGTGGTCTCTGACTTACTCCCTGAACACCTCCCTCATGGCAGTTCACCTCCCAGGCAAGGACAATGTCCTGGCAGATGCTCTCAGCAGGATTTCCCAGCGCCATCACGAATGGTCACTTGACCCCCTGGTCTTGGAGGTGATATTTTCCAGATGGGGCACCCCGCAGATAGATCTTTTGCAGCCCCAGACAATTACCAACTTCCTTTTTGCTGCAGGCCCCAGTGTTGGTCTCAGTCCCCTGGATGCCTTAGTTCTCAATTGGGAAGGGAAGTTCCTGTATGCCTTTCCCCTTCCCTCTCCTGTTCAAAGTGCTAGTCAAAATCAGATCTCAACCCTGCAAGATGATCCTGATTGCTCCAGACTTGGCCAGACAGTCCTGGTACCCACTCCTACTGTCCTTAGCAGTCCATCTTCCCCTGTGTCTTCCCAGGAATTACAACCTGTTAACCTGTGCTCAGGGGAGGGTTTGGTACCCGAACCTCAAATCTCTCAATCTCAAGGCCTGGCTCTTGAAGAGTTAGAGTTTACTGATTTACACTTCTCCCAAGGTGTAATGGTTATCCTGAAGGCTTCTAGAAAACCTTCCACCAGGGCTACTTATAATTCCAAATGGAAAAGATTTTCCATATGGTGCTCTGGGAAGCATATTTCCCCAGAATCTGCTGATCTGCCCACAGTCCTTGATTATATGGTCCATTTAAATAGCTTGGGGCTGAGACCAGCTACACTGAAGGTGCATCTGGCAGCTGTGTCTGCTTTTATTTCAGCAGGTAAGCCCTCTTCTTTTTCAGCTCACCCTGTATTCTCCAAGTTTTTCAAGGGATTGCTTCACACCGACCCTCCATTCATGGAACCTGCCCTTGCTTGGGACCTTAATGTTTGCATTGCTCAGCTTATGCAACCCCCTTTTGAGCCTTTGTCTTCAGCAGAGCTTAAGTACTTGACTTGGAAAACTGTGTTTCTGGTAGCCATCACTTCTGCTGGACGCATAAGTGAATTACAAGCTTTGTCAGTGGAGCCTGATTTTACCTCCTTTCATAAAGATAAGGTGGTCCTCAGGACTAACAGGAAGTTCTTGCCTAAGGTGGTTTCAGATTTCCACCTTAATCAATCTATGTCTCTTCCTGTGTACTTCACTGACCATTCCTCCTCTGGCGAGAGGAGGCTGCACAGTTTAGTTGTGAAAAGAGCCTTTAGCTACTACATAGAGCGTACCAAGGGTCACAGGTTTGACTCCCTCCAACTGTTCCTCACTTATGGTGAGGTTGGTAAAGGGAAACCTGCCACTAAAAGATCCATTGCCAGGTGGATTGTCTCTTGTATCCAATTTTGTTATGAAAAACTGGGTAAGGTTCCTCCCTCAGGCCTGAGGGCTCACTCTACCAGAGGTACAGCTGCTTCCCTGGCTGCTGCCGGGGACATCCCTATTCTAGAGATATGTCAACCAGCTACCTGTAAAACAGTTCACACTTTTACCAAGCATTACTCCCTGGACATCCAGGCTAGGAATGATGCTCGGTTTGGCACAGCTGTGCTTCAGAGCCTATTTCCTAAGTAGGTTCTGTCCCTCCTCCATGGAGGTACTGCTTTGTAGTCTGCTATTGTCAGAATACAGCAAGACTTCATGTTGTTTGAAGAAAAAATTACCTTAGTAATGTTGTTTCTTCTAATGGAGTCTTGCTGTATTCTGACCTCCCCCCCTGCCTGCCCCTCTCAGAACCTCTGTTCTTGGGATGTGGGTGGGCAGTGCAGTGTTGGCACTCAGTAGGTGCCCACCTTTTTGTTTTCACCCCTTCTTTTCTTGGGGTGAGTTGGTGTTGTGTTTTTCATTTTTTGGGTCTCCTGACTTGAGTCTTTGTTTTGGGACCAAAAAATGTGTTTTATGTTTAGTAGCCAGTTGGCTAGTGTAGGTTTACAGCTTCCACACAGGATCTTAGTGAGTTTAGCACGTAAAGATCTGACGGTTTGAGTTTAAACAGCAACAGACAGAGTCTCAACCGAGCTCGAGCTCAGCGTTCCATGCCTGGCATGGAAAGTTAACTCTTTCATCTCCGGGGCAGTTCGAAGGTTGGGACTCACTGCTATTGTCAGAATACAGCAAGACTCCATTAGAAGAAACAACATTACTAAGGTGAGTAATTTTTTTCTTGTATCACACTACTAGAAGGAGTTTTTAATTTATAAAATATATGTATTGCAAATGGAATATTGAACTGTATGAGAAAAGTTTTTATTTTTGATGTACAAACATTGTAATGACACTAATGAATGTTGAACAGTAAACTTGATTGATTGTGTGCTGTTGGATATGCCAAGGATGACCCAAGGAATTACAGACCGGTCAGTCTGATCTCAATTGTGTGCAGACTTATGCAGACCATACTTAAGGAAGGGTTGGTAGAATATCTAGAGGAGCATAGTCTCCAGGATGCAAGGCAGCATGGGTTCATGGGGGGCGTGTCAAATGAATCTGATTTAAGTTTGAGTGGGTCACATAGACAGGGGCCAAGCAGTGAACATCCTCTATCTGGATTTCAGCAAGGCCTTTAACTCTGTTACTCACAAAAGGTTGATCAGGAAGTTGGCAGATCTCAGGGTTGGAGAGAAGATTACCAGATGGGTAAAAAACTGGCTGAGGGACAACCCAGAGGGTGGTTGCGGGGGGAGAGTTATCTGGCACCAGAGAGGTCACAAGTGGGGTCCCGCAGGGCTTGCTGATGGGGCCGGTGTTGTTCAATGTCTTCATCAATGACATTGAGGATGGCATTAAGGGCAGATGTACCAATTCATGGATGACACCAATCTCTGCGGGAAAGTGGACACAGCTGAAGGGATACAGGACCAACAGGCAATCTGGAAAAGCTGGGGAGGTGTTCTGGATCTTGCAGTTTGGCTTCATTGCCAAGAAATGCAAAGTTATGCACATTGGAACCAAGAATCTCAGGATGGAGTACTACCTGGGTGGAGTCCAGGTATCTGCATCAGAGGAGGAGAAGGACCTGGGAGTGACTGCTTGCTGTCATGAAATGGTGAATAAAAGTAGATAAGTTGATTACATTTGGACTTTGCTTTGGATTTTGATTCCTATGCAGGGGTGAGTGCTCTCTTTTTACTTGAATCCTACTGCAGTGCCATTAAGAGGCACCACCACCCAGTGATTACCTATAATTTTGCATACCTAGATGTCTGTGAGGTGATGCATGGGTTTAAATTTAAAACCTGCATTGAGAAAGATTCCTCCCACTTTGAATCAGCATGGAAAATCCACAAGAAGGTAGCAGTACCCAAGAGGAGACCAAAGGAAAGAGCATCTATTTATCTTTGTTCACGGACGAAAATGCAGAAGCTCCAATCCTGCTGAACACCAGTGAACTGACCGTAAGTGTGACCACAACAGATAATCGGAGTGATCAAGCCTCGCCAGCTAATTCTATCAGGGAGGCATTTTTACTACTTGAGAAATTAGCCACTAAATACTGGAAAAGTCCTAGCGTACCCTCATTGCAGGAATGGTATAATATGATGAGTTACACTGCCAGTAATGAAAGAATATCGTATATACTGTTGGATAGACTAGATAATTTTCTGAGTATTTGGGGTCCCTTCTTGCAACTAACCACTACTTAAAGGTTTAAAATGACCACACACACACACACCCTTTTTTTGTTTTGTGCCAAGTCTAATATAGAGCACTGCTATATGTTTAGTAGTATAATATTCGTTAGTTAACATGTTCTGGTAACTATAGAATTTATAAGTAAGTGTCAAATCTCTTAGAAGTCACAGGAATTAACATGATTTGAACATCCGTATATGAGCTAATGGCTAATATTGTCATTATTGACTAAATGTTCAAGTGATTTTTAACACTGTCATATTTCTGTTAAATTATATGTATTATTGTGAAAATTTGAATATAAAAAATAAAACACTTTATTATGGAAAAAAATAAATTAGCCACTAGAACACGCAGATTGCACTGGCAGAAACTACCTATGCCTGCATATCTACAAGTCAAAAGAACTCCCAGGGTTTTGAGAATTTTGAAAAGACCAACATCGGGACTTAATCGGCCAAACTTTATTAAAAAATGGGAAAACATTATGCATGAGGCATCAGTAAAACTAATGGAGCTCATCGTAGAAGATGGTATTGACATTCTGAATGAAGTAAAACAGGGTCTACAGGCTCAAGAAAAAGTGGTTGCCACTTTTAAAAATCACTCTATGAAAAGTGTCAAGCAAAATTTAAGGACTATCTAAAATATTACGATAAAAAAATGCAAGCCCAGAAGCAGAAAATTTTTTAAGGGACACTAATGATTATTTAAATTATCAAGTGTTCAGTTGGAAAAGGCCCAGAACGCTGAGTGGGCCAGATACATCTGAAACGCCTGTTACTAATTTAACAGCATCTGACACAGGCAAAACCAGCACTCCTCGGTACATTCTGAAATGCACTGAAACAACTGTGGACTGTAGCAGTGGTGACAGCATGTTGGAGGTTGAGAGTGAAAACAAACATGGGCCTTTTTAAAGGCTTACTCCTCCTGGGCACCCCCAGCCCAGAAGAAGTGGATGGTGAACAAGATTCAAATTTCTGGAAAAAACTTCAGGAAGAAAAAATGAGGTGAGGCAAGAGGAAGAGCCAAAGAAAGGGTGATGAGGAGAACAAGCAATCAACCGCTACCGACTATGGTTAATATTTTGGATGGGATGTTAAATATTGAAACACAGGTACTGTGTGAAGGACTTTTGTTTGTACCTACACATATTATTAGTTAATCTGATGCATAGCTTGATATTCAAAAATTTGCTAGAAAAATTCATTTGAAGGTTTTTTTTTATGCTGATAATGAAATGCAAACTGAAAGTGATGACAGTAGCAATTTATCTGATGATTCCACTGAGCAAGTATTTAAACCTCCCTCCACTTTCTGTCCTCCATCACATTCCAGGGTAGAAACATTTTTAGATTGTTGTATTAATGACCTAGCGGCATACCTTCCAAGGGAGCTCTGAAGCTTTGCTGGATAATTACAGTAATTTTGCTGGAGAAAATAGTTACAGTATATAAATGCCAGAGTAGTGGCCCCCATACGTTTTGGGGTTTTAGATGCTCTGTGGTGCATTTTGGAACTTAATTTAAATATACAACACACTTCTGTTAAGTACCCCCACAGCACCTGACCTTCAGCTCAGTATGCTGCAGTTATTTATGCTGGTGGGAGGTCTGAGTGATGCAGTAAGATGCTGTAGATTCCAGCAGAATGCGGGAGACTTGGAGCAAATGTAGAGGGTGTGTATCAGAACAATCCCAGATTACCCTATTGTAACATATCATGTGACGAGAGGGAGACAGTTAGAAAATTAGCCAGCGAAGAAACCATCATTATAAAACCTGCAGATAAAGGGGGCAGTATTGTAATACAGAATACAACACAGTATATCCAGGAAATATACAGACAGCTGTCAAATTCAGAATTTTATCAGCGTTTAACCTTTGACCCTATATCACAAATTAAAAAGGATATCGAGTTGTGTTTATTGGAATTGTACCAGAATGACCTGATTACTACAAATTAATTATATTATTTCTCTGTACAGCACCCCAGGAAGTCAGCAATATATACCCTACCAAAGATTCACAAACACCCCACTCCTCCCCAGGTTGCCCTATCATATCTGGTATAGGGTGGATCACCAAACCATAATCCAGGTTTGTGGATAGTTTTATTTTCCCCAGTGTACCTAAAGTTAAGAGTTACATAAGAGACACCAGCCACATTTTATCTATTTTAGAATAGATGCAAACAGAAGAACAGTGGTGGCTAGTAACATTAGACGTGGAATCGCTTTACACAAATATTCCACAGGAAGGGGGGTTGAGAGCAGTTGAACACTATTGAAATTTAACGATCCACCTCAGGCTAATATTAACATGATTTTGGTTCTCACTGACATAGTATTGAAAAACAATATTTTCATGTTTGAGGGGAAAATTTATGAGCAACTGAAGGGGACAGCAATGGGTGCCACATTAGCACTGAGCCTGGCGAACCTGTACCTAGGGGAATGGGAACAGAAATACATATATGACAAAACTGTAAATCCATTTTTGAATAAAATTGATGTGTATAAGTGTTTCATTGACAATGTGTTTCTGGTGTGGAAGGGATCAAGAGGTATACTCAGTGATTTTGTAGCATACCTAGAGAGCACAAATCTGAATCTTAAATTTAAGGTGACAGCTGATCAATATGTGATTAATTTTCTGGATTTTACAATACTGAAAAAAATGGCCCACTGGTTTACTAAGCTCTATAAAAAAAACACAGAAAGAAACAGTTTGCTGTTGGCAAGTATCTGTCACCCTCCACACACAGTACACAGTCTTCCAAAAGGACAATACATGCATATAAAAATAAATTGTGGTACTGAGGAGCTGTATAAAAAAAGAGCGGGGTAACTAACAGAAAGACTTAGGGAGAGAGAATACCATGAGGCAGATATTGAGAGAGCTATTGCTTTGACAGATAACATGCCAAGGGAGTCTTTACTGTTACCAAAAATGAAAAAAGGAGCAATCACGTTTGTCACAATGTATGGGGGGTACCAGAGAAGTAGTTAGCATTGTTCGTGACAACCTTAAAATCTTTAGAGGTTTGCCACAACTGAAACCACTGTTTGACAAACCCTTGAGAATGTCTTACAGAAGGGGTATAAATTTTCACCAGAAGTTGGTACATAGTTACCAACCAAAACCCACTACCAGTCCCATAGCCCCAAAATGGGGTTCAGATCCTTGTGTATTTTGTAGCACTTTCCATTTAATGGACAAACACATTTTTTCGTGCCCAGTTATGGTCCCCAGGTAGTAAAGGGAAAATAAATGCCTTGGAGAAAATTCAGAGAAAGGCGACCCATAGGGTAAATGAGGTAAAAGGTCTTGACTATAAATCAAGGCTAAATAATTTGGGGCTTTTTTCCCTGGAATACAGACAGCTGAGGGGGCACTTCTGTTTGATTTATTGAGCAACTACTGACCCACAGCTGTGGGAACTATTGGGGTTGAAATATAGAAGTCTATATTATAGCACCAGAGTACATCCTGTACAACTGGAATTAGAGAGGTCCAGATCTAAGAAAAGAAAACAGTGGTTCTCTGTAAGAATCACAAAAATTTGGAATAATCTCCCGTTGGAGGTTGTTGCCAGTTGTAGTATGAACAACTTTAAATCCAATTTGGATGCCTATCTTATTAATAATAATACTATAGAACTTGAAATTTTCACTGTGAAATAATTTTCACTATTTTCACTGAGGCACCTATTTGCATGAAAATAAATTTGTGCTAACTAGCACTTTTAGTATTTTTTCCATTATAAAGAATGTGGTGATTGTGACTTAGCGCTAAAATAAATTTACGCAATTATGGTTGGATTTGTGCTTACGCTAAATTTACTTTGAGTGAAAATAATTAGTGTTACAGTATATACTATTAAAAACTTGCGAGCTAAAATGGACCTTGGTCTACATAAATTACTCAGTCACACCTATGAAACCATGAAAACTAAGAAACTGGAGAAGGTCAAATCAATTGCACAACTAAGGCAGGCGTATATGTGTTGACCTGTTCATGTGGCAGACTTTATGTGGGCCGTACAAGAAGGAAACTGTGCTCGAGACTGAATGAGCATCTACTGGCAATTAAAAATCAGAACACTGAGTATGCCACGGCTCTGCATATTCCAAATTCTGCTTCAAAAAGCGATCATAAATCGGAGACATTGGTATTGAGAGTGTCCCTAAAAGTGTACGAGGTGGGGACATTGAAGTCATTCTGAATCCAAAGGAACAGGAGTGGATTTTTAGGTTGGGTGCGCTCAAGTATCGAGGTCTGAATGATAAATTTGAATTGAGGGCCTTCCTAATCAAGCGTAGATACTCTTCCCCGGCTCCTGCTTTGTACTGTCATTTACCACTCAGTCCTTTAAATATAGGTAATATTGCCTTGAATTTCCACATCTTGAAGTGGTATGAAAGCATCTCTAGAACTATTTTTTGCTTACCTCTTGGTGTTCTTTCAGTGCAGGTGTTCCGGAACAGAGGATAAATAAGGAATAGGATTTTGGCACAGATTATTGAAGACTTTATTTTTGAGTTGTTTATATTCACACATGAATTCATGTGTTTGGGATGTGTCACAAAAGGTGTATTCTAATTAGCTGAGTGAATAAATCGCTGTTATATGTCTGTGTATAAATTCACATTGGTTCACCTGCTCTGTAGTCTCTGAGGAAGCCCCTGATTGGAGGGGTGAAATGTAAGATGGTGGTGAGGAGGCACTGCCCCATCTTGTTTGTACGGCATTGCTTGCTGTTATGAAATGGTGAATAAAAGCAAATAAGTTCATTGCACTTGGACTCCTCTTTTGATTTTGATTCCTATGCAGGGGTGAGTGCTCTCTTTTCATTTGACTCCGACTGCAGTGTCACTGAGAGAGGCACTACTACCCCAGTGATCACCTATAACTTTGCATACCTAGAGGTTATACTGCCATTGTACAGGTCACTGGTGAAGCCACATCTAGAGTATGGAGTTCAGTACTTGTGCCCACACCTCAAAAAGGACATTAACCTGCTGGAGAAAGTCCAGAAGAGGGTTTCAAAGATGATAGTGGGTCAGCAGGGTAAGGCATACGAAGAGAGGTTGAGGGTGCTGAACATGTACTCCCTGAAGGACAGGAGAGAGAGGGGGACATGACTGAGACCCTCTTATACTTGAAAGGGATAAATAAGGTGGATAAGGAGTGTCTCTTTAAGCTAATTGGCAACCATAAAACAAGGGGGCACAGTCTTAAGCTGGAGGGGGGAGGTTTAGGAGGGAGATCAGGAAGCACTTCTTAACAGACAGGGTGGTGGACACTTGGAATGTGCTGCCAGAAGAGGTGATCTTGTTGAAAACAGTGGGCAGCTTCAAGAGAGGCTGGGATAGACATGGGGGAAGGTAAGAATCATGGGTAGGGAGGATAGAAAGGTTGGGAGGAGTGGGAAGGGGCAGGGTCAGCAGCCCAAGCTGTGGATCCTGCAATATGAGCAGACTAGATAGACCAAATGGCTTTCTTCTGCTGGCAACATGCAATAAAAAGTAGACACCTTAGAGTACAGGTTTTGTCACTAGTACTAAGTCTAACAGGCAACCCCAAATTCCACTGAAAAATGATGATGGATGATCAATGCTTACTGAGAGATCTTATCTGTGTCAGTCTTACCATTCATCACTGGTGGGTTCTGGCCAGAGGATCAGGACCCTGTGGGAGCTTTTTTTTTTTTGTAAAGGGGAGGAACCGATGTCGAGATAGCGCCACCCTGAAGGCCGATGCATTGCGTGGCACTCGTGAGTTGGCCAATAACTGACGCCAACTCAGTCCTAGTTGTGCATCTCCTGCCGTCGAGTGAACACTACCTCGTGTAAAGCGAATTTACTGTGTTGGCGGCCTAGTCCGTCGGATCATCCTAGTTCTGTGCAGCTGCATTTCTTGGCGCCGTCAACTGGTAAGACCTTTCCTTTTATTTTTCGATGATGCTGAGTACTGTTTTTGGTTATTATTTTCCGTCTGGTCATGTCTTTTTCGGGGGACAAGAAGAAACTTTCCAAGGCAGGCTGGCTTCCTATGCGGCGGCGTCCCTGCAGCCGGCTTTTCTCCATCTGAAGTATGGCAGCTTGGATTCAGTGCAAAGAAGTGCAAAATAATGCACCTGGGAAACAAAAACCCAGGGGAAGATTACACAATTTGGGGAGAGGTAGTAACAACAATAGAAATGGAAAGGGACCTGGGGGTAATCATATTAGATGACCTTAAGGTTAGCAAGCAATGTGAGAAGGCAGTAGGGAGGGCTGGGGGATGCTGCGATGTATAGGGAGAGGCATCACCAGCAGAAAACAGGAAGTTGTTATCCCTCTGTACAGACAGTTGGTGAGACCCCATCTGGAGTACTGCGTCCAGTTCTGGAGATCCCATCTCTGCAAGGACATAGACAGGATGGGGGCAGTCCAGAGGAGGGCAACTAAAATGGTGCAGGGTCTGCAAGAGAAGCCATAGGAGGAGAGACTAAAAGAGGTTAATATGTATACCCTTGAGGAAAGAAGGGAGAGGGGGGACATGATAGAAACTTTTAAGTACCTCAGTGGAATCAACAAAGTCCAAGAGGGTAGCATCTTTCAGAAGAAGAGAGGTGCAAGAACAAGGGGACACAATTTGAAGATAGAAGGGGGACAACTCAGGGGCAATGTGAGGAAGTATTTTTTCACAGAGAGGGTGGTGGACACATAGAACAGCCTTCCTGAGGAGGTTGTGGGGTCTAAAACTGTGGGAGAATTCAAGAATGCATGGGACAGACATAAGGCAATTCTTTTGGGGGGTAGGAAGAAATAGGCTGTTGGTTAACTAGGATCTGCAGCTTATCCTGTAGATAGGGAAATGGGCAGACTAGGTGGGCCAAGCGGTCCTTATCTGCCATCAAAGTCTTGGACTAGCATGACTGGTGGTTGACCAGCTTGGGCCCAAACCACGATATGGGTTGTTGCGACACCTGTTTTTTCCATGGACCGTTGAGTTTTGGAAGTTTGCGTATTTAAAGTTGGATGTACGCTGATGAATTTCAGTGGACAGGCACGCACCAGGGATACCAAGTGCAGGACTCTCGACCCTTCCTCTGGGTCCCCTCCTGGTTCTGTACAGCCTGTGCAGGAAAGGGTTTCTGCCTCTTCAGAGCTCGCCACGGTGGAAACCCCTATTACGGTGCAGGAGGCCCGGTCTGATTCCGGCAGGAGGCACTGTCCTGGCAGTCACCTTCTCCGAGGTGAAGACTCCCCCAGCATCATGGCCTAGGGCCTCTGGGCCTGACCCGGCATTTTCCTTGGCATCGCCTGTCAGTGCCACCTCGGATCCTGGCACCGTTCGCAGCGCTGGAGATTGAGGCAGTGCCGTGGGTGTTACGGAGCCAGTTCTCAGCGCCATCTCTGATCCCGGTGCTGGGGATTGTGGCAGCACCATGGGCAGTGTGGGGCCACCTCGCAGTACCGCTCATGGTGCCTGAAGTGGAGCATTTTTTGGAATGGTCTGGGTCCGAGCTTCCTCCGGGGAGGATGATGATTCGGAGGCAGACCTGGACTGGCTCCTAGATTCTTCGGAGTCTTCTGACTCCTCTTTGCCCAGCACGACTCCACTTCAACCACCTCCTTTGGATTTGGCAGTTGCTACCAGCACCAGTGTCAGTGGTCCTGACCAGTTTTTCAGTGCTGGGGGTGGTACCAGAGGATCTTCTGAAGCTGGTGGTTCTCCTACTCTTGTAAGTGGTGTACCCCTTGCTATGGGTGCTCAGGCTGGGCCCATTTCTGGGTCAGCTAGGGTGCCTGGAGCAGGGGAGGGTGCTCTCGTGGTGGCCATCTCTCAGGAGTCTGCTACTGTGATTGAGCTGCCTAGGTTGACTCTGAGGAAGAGGTCCCTCTCTGAGTCTAAGTGGTCGAGAGGACAGAATCTGGGGCAGTGTCCCTCCCTTGTAGCTTGCAGGGGTGTGGGTAGGAGTCACAGTGCCGGTCCTGTCTTTTTCCCTGAAGTCCCCCCAGGAGGAATCTCATCTTTAGAGGCTAGGGGCTGCCCTTCTGGGCTCATGCAGCCCCGGTCACCTCACAGGGGGGATTCTCTTTTAGGGCTCAGTCCTGACCATTCCAGTCCAGTTGAAAGGCCTTCAACTGCTTTGACCGATGGATTTTCTCAAGCTTTAAGGTCACCTGTTTGGTCTCCCAGCCCTGGCAGATGTCGCCCTCCTCGGAGGTGTTTAGCCCCTCTACCTCTGCCAACCCCTCCCTCTCTCCCAGGCCACTCTGGTCCTATGGGACCCCTGACCTGGGAACAGTTCAGATCCACAGCTGCACTATGCTTATTATAGGTCCATGCACAAAGAGGTGTTCCACCAGTCTCCTCTGCAGCCAGTGCTTGACTCTCAGGACTCATCAGCTTCCTTGTCTTCCTCACTTGAGGGAGAGGATCCCTCTGTCTACCTGTCCCCAGCTGCTGACCTGTCCAGTTATCAGCGCTTTCTTTTGGGGTTGGTTGATGAGCTCCACATTTTTAGACTAGGAGGTCGCAATCCTGAGTGGTCGGCGCACCTTTTTAAGCGAGTTCAGTGTGGCCAACCTGGTGGTTCCCGCCTAGCCCTCCCCCTTCAGGGAGGCATTGTACCATGCCTGGAGAAGTCCTTCAGCCCTCAGGGACTGCCAGTGCAGGTACTGTGCACCCCTAGGGTCTCCAGGAGCTTTAGCTCACCCTCCTTCGGGCGTGACGCTCCTAAATGCCCCTTCTGGGCATAGACACCTGAGATGTGACCAACCCCTGGAGACAGACTCTACTGAGTTCGACTTTTGGGGGAGGAGAGTGTTTTCTTCGGCACATCTCTCTCTGTCTCTTTCAGCAGATCAGGCCCATCATGCTGCCTATAACAGGCACTTATGGTCCTTACTAGGACAAATCCTAGATTCGGAGGTGACCAGACAAGCCATTGCCCTCTCCGCACGGGGTCTGGAGCTTGCGAGGCACCAAGCAAGGGCATTATATGACACCATTGAGGTGGCATCCAGGCTGGCAGGTACAGCAATCTGCACAAGGTGGACAGCATGGCTTCGTCTATCCCGGTTATCACCCATGGCCCCGCAAAGGGTGACTGCCTCCTCTTTCCAGGGAACCCACCTTTTTTCCCCCCAGGGTGAGGCGGAAACTTTAGGGGTGACATCCTTCTCCCAGCCAGGTGAGAACCCCGCCACATTCAGACCAGTCTCAGGCCTGATTAGGCCTTGGAGAGTTCCCCCCTCCAATGCCTCCCCCACAGGAGGCTGAGGGACTGCCATCCCTCAGGGAGGTTCCAGGTCCCCTTCGGGGGGCTTGGTAATCACCCACCAGTGATGAATGGTGAAGATTAACAGATAAGATATGAAAATTATGTACTTACCGTAATTCTTGATCTTTCTGTGTATCTTCACCATTCATCACTGCTTCCTGCCCTCCTTCCCCTCTTGGGCCTCAGTCTCTGGGTGATTCCTCCTCCTCCTCCCTGTTTGTTTTCTCTAAACTGTGACCCTTGTGGTCCTTTTTCTGATACCTCTTGACTCCAGCCCTCTTCTGAGGGTGTCAGAGGTGTCTTGAGGTAGAAAAGCAGGGTGGCAACCCTCTTTGTTAGAGGTCACCAGGGTCTCTTGCCATCCTGAAGGGATACTCCTCCATTGGTTGGAACCATCCTTGGATCCTCCCTCTATTTAAATCTAAAACCCTAGGGGTTCTCTTTAAGGCAGTGTTGTAGGGCCCTGGTGATCCCTTCCTTCCTTTTCTAACTGCTGCTTTAAGCGGTCTCCCCTTGCAGGGTTCCCCTCTGGGGAATCACATTCATGCCCTTTAAAAATAATCTTCCCCTGTCATGGTCTCTCCTCCAGAGGTGATGCTCTTCTAAAACCTCTTGGGAGGCTTACTTTTATCAGGAGGACCCTGCTTCGGGGTGGGTCTTGTTCTCATTCAGGGATATTCTTAAGACAAGAGGAGGAGGAGGAGACATTAGCCTGCTACTCTTCTTGGACTCCTTGGAATTGGTGCTCTGCCTTACCTCTCCTGGGCTTAAAGCCAGCCATTCCCTCTGGATAATCTTAAGTTGGAGGGTTTCTTCTCCGCTCCCTTCTTGGAGAGAAGAAATATGGCTTAAAAGCAGTGGTGTCATTCTTCAGCCCTCAAGCAGTCCTCTGGACGTCTGCAAGTCAGTCAATCAATCAGTCAATCAAAATCTTTATTTATTCAGGCGGACATCATTGAGCGAAGCTCATTTACAAGATGGACCTGATAGGTCAAGATCAAAATAAGGTACAGTAGCATACATAAACAAATACAGAGAAAGAGACAAAGACTTAAATATAAATAAACAGCTACAGTAATAAAAAAAGTATATACAAGCAAGGTAGCTAATGATTTTGGACCACAAAACAAAATAATTCAGACAGGTTTGACCCAGATGACTGTAAGGTATTGGGATTGTGGAATTGGTCAGGTTGTGTTGTAATTGGGTAGATACTTAAGCAAGTAGAAATGGGGGGATAAAAAAAGAAAGGGAATGGCAATGGATTTTAGGGTATATTGTAGCTAAGTTTAGAAAAAGTATATAAACTGTGATAGAAAGAAAAAAGGGGGTAAAGGGTAAGGGGACTAGGCTTAGTGAAAGCAGTTGCATATCTCAGGAAAGAGACTTATGAAGAGCTTTTAAAGGATGCTATAGGGATGAAGGTGTTCAACTTTAGGGTCTTCTGCAGAGAATTCCAGGTAGATGCTAAGAAGTAGCTGATTGCAGATCTCCATGCCGGTAATGGACTTTAGGTATCTTCAAGGTGATAAGGTTATTGCTTCTTAGGGCATATGATCTAGGTGTAGCCAGGGTAAAGCAATCAGAAATATAAGATGGACGTTTGTTTGACAGAGCTTTGTAAATCCATAGTGCAGCATTTTTATTCCTCCTAAGGTGTAAGGATGTCCAGCCAACAGCATTATAAAGAGAGCAGTGATGAGTGTTGAAAGGAAGATTTGTGATGAATCTTAGAGCTCTGTGGTACAAGGTACCCAATTTACTTAAATAGGACATAGTACAGTGGCCATATAGGAAATCTGCATAATCAATGAGAGATAGAAATGATGCCTGTATTAGTCTCTGTTTAGACTCTTTGGTTAGATAATGTTTGATTCTGAAGAATAGGCCGAGCCTCTGTCTGAGTTTTTCAGGAGCTCCTCAACATGTTGAGTGTAATCAAGTCTATTATCAATCCATACCCCTAGATATTTGAATTTATCCACATAATCAAGTTTTTCCAAGGATGGTGAATAGTTGGGGAAGAATGTTTGTTGAGAGAGTGGTAGAATATATATTGGTGGAAAAGAACATAGCCTTTGTCTTCTTGGCATTAATAGTAGTTTCTTTTCAAGTAGTTGATGTTGCAGCAGGAGAATTCTGATTGTAATAACTCACAGGCCTTTGATGGTGAGGGTTACTGACATACAAGACAGTGTCATCAGCAAAAGGTGGACATTGGCAACAGTGAGGTTGGAATCAATGTTATTGATATAGACAGCAAAGAGGATAGGGCCCAGGATGGATCCTTAGGTACTTCCCTTAGAAGTGGTTTGAGGAGGATAGGACACCTTCATTTTCACCTGCTGTATTCTATCAGTGAGGTAACATCTGAACCACCCAAGAGGTTGAATCCAGGCCTAAGGAGTGCAGTGAGAATTAGCAGCTCATGATCCACTGTATCAAAGGCTTTACTTTAGGTCTAGAAATACAGCACAGATGCTGTTTTTTTTGTCTAACTCAGTTTGCCAATCATTTGTTACTTTTGCTAATGCAGAAATGGTACTGTGTCTGGTCCTAAACCCAGATTGAGCAGGGTTAAGTAGGTTATTAGCATCGTGGTAGTCTCTTAGTTGGATTCTCACCAGTTTTTCTAACATTTTAGACAGCACAGGTAGGATGGATATAGGTCTATAATTGTTGAGATCCATGGGGTCCCCTGATTTGAGGAGGGGAAACACTTGTGCTGTTTTCCACAATGTAGGAACAGAACCAGTGGATAAGGGCAGATTAAAAAGATGAGTTAGGGGAACTGCAATGGCAAGTAGAGCAATTTTTAAGAAGTAGGGGTCCAGAGAGTCTGCACCTGCACTTTTCTTGGTGTCTAGATATAGCAGTAGGTCTTCCACTTGTTTTAATAAAATGGGCTTGAAGGAGAATGAAGAGGCAGCCTTCAGACCATCGATAGACTGGAATTTAAGTTGTGACCGTAGCAGATTTGCTGGGGAGGAATCAAAAGCTAGGCCAGCCGTAGTGAAATGATTATTGAATGTCATCTAAGATTTCACGCTGTCAGTGATAACAGCATTGTTAAGGTGCACTTGGGATGGCAAGGAAGTACTGGAGTCCTGCCCTAGGATCCCCTTGATGGTGCCCCAGAATCTGGCTGGGTTAAGGTAGGAGGCATCAAGCTCGGCTGTATAGAAGGCAGCTTTGGCTTCTCTCACTTTTTTGAACTGAAGCCAGTCAGACGGATCCTTGGTCTTTCTAGCCCTTTTCCAGAGTTTATCTCTAGCAAGCAGTGCAAATTTAAGATCGGCAGAAAACCAGCGGCAGGATTTGCTTTTTATTCTAACGCTAGTGAAAGGTGCATGAGTATTGAGGGCACCTATGATAATGTCATTTAGCACCTTGAGTGCTGTTTCCACAGAAGCTGTGTGATAGAATTCTTGCCAGCGTAAGGAATGATATAGGTCATGGAGATATCCTTGATGTTAAGGTTTTTTAGACCTTCTTGTGAGGAATTTCCATGAGTTGGATGGCTTGACTGATGATTTTATCCCTGCAATAAGACAGTGGTCGCTATATCACTGAAAAGCACTCCAGCATGGAAAACCGGTGCGGTTTGTTTACCAACATAATGTCAAGTAGTGCTGTTACTTTTGTTTTTGAGTTAATTCTTGTCGGTTCATTTATTAATTGAGTGAATCCATATGTGTCACAAAAGATACTAGGGGTGCAGATGCATTGGAGAGCCAGTTAAAGTTTAGATCACTAAAATGAATGCTGTCCTCGGGCCCAGATTAATTATATTTCCCAAGTGGTTTAGGAGTTGAAGGCCGCAGAGGGGGCCTATAGCAGCCAACCAATTGAAAAGCTGTCATATTGGGAGAGCTATTTTAAGGATAAACATTCAATTCTTTGGGCACTGATGTTACACTGAGGCAAGATGCAGAAATATTTGATTTAACATAGATAGCCACTCCACGCCCCTTGTCAAGCGGTCCGATCTGAATAGCTGGTAGTTGGGTAGATTTATTTCCCTGTCATGTGTAGCAGGTTTAAGCCATGTCTCAAGATTACCAGAAAGTCTGGCAAGGTGTGGGCGACCCAGGCCTGGATTACTGAGATCTTTTTTAGGAGGCTGCATGCGTTGATGTGAAGGAAGCTTAAACCTTTAATGGAGGCTAGATCTGATGGGGAGGTAAAGCCTTCTGGGGGTCCTGGATTGATTTCAATATTGCCAGCGCAGATCAACAGGAAGAGTAATAGTTTAATGAGGGCTTCAAGTGATAGCATGAGGGACCAAAAAGAGGGTTTTCTCTTCCTGCTCGGGGTCCAATCTTTAGAGACGGTCCAGGATGGGTTGAGGCTTAATAAATTTTCACAGAGTACCAACTTGATGGACAGGTACAAGGGGGCACTATAGAGCCAAGATATGAGCATGGGGCGTAGGGGATACATGATTGGTTGTGACCCTGTTTGAGGGCTACCCCATGGATTACAATGAAGCAACGGTAGTGCATAGTTGAGGAATTGATAGGCATCCACTGGGGGTGAGACAGGGAGGTCACCCTGGCAAGCCACATTTATCAAAAGGGCATGGACTGGAAAGGTATCATCCTCAAGATATATTATAGGTGAGAGAGAAAGAATCAGTAGGAGAAGCATCAGCATGATTACGGTAACTAAGGGTTAATAATAGTGAAGGCAGTGGGGGACTGTTTCCAGATTATTGGCTAGAATTTGGCTATGGGCGGAGATAGGAAATTGGGCGGGAAGGTGTGTATAAAAGAAACACCCAAGAGGGGGGTGGGCAAAAATTTTGCTGGCTTTCCCGTACCTTGCTGGCTGTCTCTCCCGGCCTCCTGGTTCTCCTTTCGGCCTCGCGGTCGCCGCCCGCCCGCTGGCGGCTCGGAGCCCCTGCGCTTACTGGGTGCTCGAGGGCAGGGTCGGCTAAAGTGAAGGAGACAGAGGAGAGGACAGTCAGGAAAGCACAATTGCAGTAATCAAGCGATTCTGCAATGAGGTGCTAAAAAGTTTTGCACAACAAAAGACTGGGGGGTGCACGGCGCCTTAGCGTCTGGCCCACCAGAAATCCCACCAAAGGACTGTATCACTTAGACATTTACAAGAAAAACAACATAAAACCTAGAATTTTTAAACAATTTGGTAAAAACAGCTCTTTTTGAGAAAATTGAAGGTAAAACCCACTATTCCCGGGCAGTATTTGGAAGTGCAAGCTTGAGCAAAGTCAGTGAAGAAGGAGGACCAATCGGAAGCAAGGCTGAGGTAGCGCTCGCCCTCCGATTGGTCGCGGCTTTCCCGTACCTTGCTGGCTGTCTCTCCCGGCCTCCTGGTTCTCCTTTCGGCCTCGCGGTCGCCGCACGCTCCAAGTGAGGTGTAGTGTCTCTCCTCTCTTCTCTCTGTTCTACTTTCTTTCTCCCTCCCTTACTGTATCCCTTCCTTGCTTGCCCAGAGGTTGGGACCCCCTGTCCCAGACCCCTAGGCTTCTTCTTCTTTCTGTTCTCTTACCTGGCATTATTCCATCCTTGGTCTTTATATCCTTGCCTTTTCCTATCCCTCAGGCTCCCTTGCACTGCCCTCTCTCTTCTTTCCTAACTACTCTCTGGTGTGCAGAACTGGGACTGAGGAGGAGGAGTTGGTGTCAGTTATTGGCCAACCTGCGAGCGCCACGCGATGTAGTGGCCTCGAAGGGTGGCATGGTATCGACGTTGGCTCCTTCCCTTTACAAAAAAAAGGCTCCCACAAGGTCCTGATCCTCTAGCAAGAACCTACCAGTGATGAATGGAGAAGATACACAGAAAGATCAAGAATTACGGTAAGTGCGTAATTTTAATTTTCTCCTGTCTAAAAGGAGTTTAAGATAGTATCATGCCATTCCTTGTTCGAGATCGTTCTATCGTTTTTCCAATTTTGCAAGACCAGTTCCTTAACAGTGCAGGAAAGAAGTGACATATTTATTTTCTGTGGTTATTTCTTTCTCAAATAGACCAAGAAGACATACCTTGGGAAAGAACCATGATCCCAGGCCAACATAGAAACATAGAATTTGACGGCAGATAAGGACAGCTTGGCCCACGTAGTCTGCCCATTTTCCTACCTAACAGATAAGCTGCAGATCCTAGTTAACCAACAGCTTACTTCCTCCTACCCCCCACTAGGACTGCCTTATGTCTGTCCCATGCATTCTTGAATTCCCCCACTGTTCTTGACTCCACAACCTCCTCAGGGAGGCTGTTCCATGCATCCACAACCCTCTCTGTGAAAAAATACTTTTCACATTACCTCTGAGCCGTCCTCCCTCTATCTTCAAATTGTGCCCCCTTGTTCTTGCACATCTCTTTTTCTGAAAGATGCTACCCTCTTGGACTTTGTTGATTCCCTTGAGGTACGTGAAAGTTTCTATCATGTCCCCTCTCTCCCTTCTTTCCTCAAGGGTATACATATTAAGCTCCTTTAGTCTTTCTTCGTATGTCTTCTGGTGCAGACCCTGCACCATTTTGGTTGCCCTCCTCTGGACAGCCTCCACTCTGTCTAAATGTCCCCCCACCATATTCCTAATTGTATCTTATAAACTATAGCTTTCTGAGGGGGGTTAAACTTTTTATTAGATTATTATACAAAGTAAAATACATAGAGAAAATATAAACACATATCACATATACACAAGGGCTTGGAGCAATATGATCATGTAACAAATTTAAAATAATACTTGCATGTCTAGACTTGTATATCAAACATTACCAGTCCTGTACTAAATTATATAAAGAGAATAATGTATATATGCCAGTGCATTACTGGCAAGTAATACCATTGAGAGGTTCTGGACACATAGGAACCTTGAGAGCGAAGCTCGAGAGGTTCCCATGTCCAAAACCTCGAGATAAGTTAATGCACTGGTACATAAACATTTATTTTTTTTAATATATGGATCGGGATCGAGTTTGGAAAGTTTTTAGTAGGAGTATGAGAGCAGAGTAAAAGTTATAGCACTGACCACGATGTTGGCGAGGTGGTTTCAGCTGAAGGTCCTGGGCGATGAGTTAGGAGAAGGCGGTTGCGGCCGAGCGTTTTCAGATAGTCACATCTCTGGTCCTTAAATGTTAAATGTAATGGGTTGGATAGTGCTCCATGATGGAAAATGGGACTGCACTAGGCAGTAAAGAGACAAGAAAAATGTTGCAATGAACGCCGAGAATTTCTCTTGCTAAGTGAGCGAGAGAGCTACCATGTTTTTTGCTTTGTTTTGCCCACCCACACAGGGAAAGCAGCCAATTGGAAGGCACGCTGTCAAGACATCGGGAGGGATGTTCTGCTTTGATGATAATACTATCATTCAGGTCCCAAACTATACTATTACGGGACATGAACGATAGTATTATCACTCTCGAAGTGTGGTATTATCACTTCGGGAGTGATACTATTACCAAAATATTTTTGTATGCTTTACTGTACTAGTAAATTCATTATCCGTATATTAAAATACAATAAGGATTAGACTGTCCCTGGAGAGTCCATATTCTGATGTTCATTGTTATTTTTTTTTTTAAACTTTTTCTAAGATTATTCAAAATGAAATACAGACACCACAAACATACATATGTACATATATACATACGATAAGGGTTCAAATGATGTTCATTGGTTTTAAGAACTTATCAGCATTGAATGCTGGGATTGTTAGTGTTCTAATGATGTGTTAGTCTTCAGGACCAATGCTCTTGGGGCAGCAGCACTTCTGAGGAGCTCCTCATGTACCTGATTAACTTCAAACTTTATTATTTTCTTTATTGTTTTCTTCCCTATTTGAGTAACTCTAGCAGGTAGGGTCTGTTTGGGTTGACAGGCAGCCTCCCAAAATTCAATCATGCCTGTTTTTTCAGGTGGCAGACAACGGCCAGGCTATGGATATAGGAGCTTAGTAAAAAAGTGGGGATCTGGGATTAGGGGAAGGGATTACCAGATGGATAAGGAACTGGCTGTGTGGTAGGATCCAAAGAGTGGTAGTAAATGGGGAGTAATCGAAGGAGAAGCCTGTTACCAGTGGAGTCCCTCAGGGGTGTGTCTTGGAACCAGTCCTTTTCAAATCCTTTATCTGAGACATTGAAGAGGGAATTAAAGGAAGGATCAGTCTATTCACAGATGACACCAAGTGTAGTGGGAGAGTCTATAGTAAAGAGGGTTCCAGGAATATGAAAAGGAACCTAGAAAGGCTAGAGAGGGTTTGGGGGGGTCTGGCAGCTCAAGTTGAATGCAGAAAAATGCAAGGTTATGCATGCTGACTGGAACAACCCAAGATATAACATTAACTAGGGAGTGTAAAGTTCATGACAGTCACTGAGGAACGGGATCTTGGTGCAGCCACTGCGGACAAACTGCAGACAACTTAAAAGTACAGATGTGCTGGCCCAGTGGTGCTGAGGGTTGAGGCACTGGACGCCACACCTTGTGCCCCGCTGGCGACCCGTGTTCGGGAACAGGCATTGGCCACCGGGGGTCGGCAGGGGTGGGTAAGGATCGAGAATCTGGAGGACTGCTCTCCTTCCCCAGGGAGGGGGGATCTGCAGCACCTGAGTGCCCCCTGGTGGAGGCTGGGGAGCAAGGTGATGTGCGCGAGCATAGGGGAAGCTAAGTGCAGATGCTTTGAGGGGCGCGAGCATGGGAGCATGTGAGTTCCACCTCGGCCGGCATCATTGCACACACCCGGCTCCAGAGGGAGCAAAATAGAAAATCTTGCCGCAGCACCTCCATGACGCCACCTCGCTGCTGCTCCTCGCTGTCAGGCTGGCTCTCATAACCTGACCCGTGTCCGTGACACCTTGGCCGGTGCCGCCCTGGGGGGTAAGCTAGGGGGCAAATGGGAGAACAGCTGATTTGGGAGCGAGGGTCGACGTGGGCTGTGACCGGGCTGAAGCTGGTGCTGAGATGGACAAAAAAGGAAAAAAGTACAGATGCAGTGGAACCAGGCAAGATGCAGTGGGACCAGGCATATGGTGGGTGAACAGAATTATGTGCTGTATAGGAAGAGGGTTCTCTAGTAAAAATAATAGGGTGATCCTGCCTCTATACAGATGCCTCATGCAGCCGAACCTGGAATACTGTGCACAGTTCTGCAGCCTTCACCTGAAAAGGGATATAGAGAAATTCAAGACAGTGAAGCAAAGGGCAAGCAAGATAATTCAGGGGCAACAGGGGAAAACGTACTAAGGAGAGACTGCGTAGCCTGAACATGCACTCCATGGAGGACGGGGGGGGGGAGGGGAAGAGACGTGACTGAAACCTTTAAATTTATGAAGGGCATCAACAGAGTCGACAGTCAGCAACTGTTCAAGCGCTGAGAGATCTACCACTAGGGGCATGGTTACAGACTCATGGGGGGAGGTTCAGAAGGGATGTGAGAAAGCATTTCTTCACGGGGGGTTCTAGAAAAGTTTGCCTGGAAAGTAGTTGAGTTGAAAACAGTAGAGGGCTTCAAGAGGGGGTGAGACAAATATAAGGGACTGATTAAAGCGGAAGGTGTTCAAGGGGGAAACGCTACTGCCAGTAGGGGGTGTCATGACACACTGACAGCAGCAGGCTGATTTGCAGTTCAGGTAGGAACAGAGGAGTCTGAATACACCTCTGTGTTTTTCTGCCTGAAAGATTTCTATTTTTCAGGAGTTTAAATTGGTTAACCTAATTTTCCTCATTTACAGCTTCTGTAAAGGTCTGGATGAATGTTGCCACTGCCAGATATTCTGTATAAAGGTATAGGGTGTATCTGGCTATGATTGTAGATCATGTTTATTGATCTGCTGCTTTTTTCTGGTTACCTGGTGCCTCATGTAAGTTTGGGGCTTTGTATGTTTCAAATTCAGTCAGCCTCTTTTGTCCTCTAACTTCCCCTTTGCGTTATCAGTATGTCATTTTATGACCAATTCCAGACAGTTTCTTTCATCTTTCGTGGAGTGGTAGTTTTTCAGTGAGTTTTTTTGGTGCTTTTTAGCGTTGGATTCTCACCTCGGCTGTTGCTCACGCAAACCATGAGTCCATGCTTTCCCCACACATGCATGGTGTTGTTTTACAGTTTTCAAGCATGCATGTCAACACTGTTAGAACATGTCAGTGTCCGTGGCTCAGCAGGTAGCACACTCGCCTCTGAGGCTGGGAGATCAGAAGGCTGCGGGTTCTATCCCCACACCAGGCTCTTGGGTTAATATCCCAATACTGACACTGTAGTGCAGCATGAGGGTGGGGTGCTGTACTCCTGAGGTGCCGTCTTTCGGATGAGACGTTAAACTAAGGTCCCATCTGCCTCGATTGGTGGTAGTTCAGGTGGATGTTAAAGATCCCATGGCAGTTCTTGAAAAGAATAGGGGAATTTCCCCAGTGCCCTGGCCAAATTTCCCTCATTCACTAAAAATACCACCAACAGCTTAATCTGGTTCAAAGTCAGCTGGCATTCATCTGTATCCCCCTCCCCCGGGTCATGCCTGAAAATAGGCAGGATTTGTCTAGTGCACTTACGCAGTCAATAAAATATAAATAAATGCACCTGTCACTTGTGCAGTCACGCCAGTTGAATGATGTTATTTACACAACCATGCATGCACACACGATTTATAGATATTTCAAGTACTGCACCTTGCAGCACATTAAAATCTGCTCATTTTTGTTTCATTTTAGCAGTTTATGGGACAATTAATGATCTTCAGGGATTGCAGGGACCACTCAAGGCATAGTGCTCTTGCCCAACACCTATGTCTTCTCACAAGTTGTTTGTCCTGTAGACAGAGTAGAGGCTACTTATTTTTCATTGCCTCTAAGGTTTGGGGACTTTTTTCTTATGGGCACCATGGCATGCCACAGATCTTTGTTTTACATATAAAAAAAGCAAACCTGCTGCAGGACATTGAGTCATTCCTCCTATTGTTCATTCTGCCTTTTTCTGTGCTAATGAAACAGTTATAGCATTTTTGGCTCCCAGCACCTAGACCCCTGGTGTCACAGGGGGGGTACATTTGGCAAGGGTAATCACAGTCGCAAAAGGTGAGTTACATCAGTCCCTATTAAATCTCCCGAATAACAGTTTCATGTTGAAGAACCATAGTTTGCTTATGTGAAGACACACAAGGTGGGGCCATCAGGCAAAAGGGATCAATACTAGTTGTATGTAGAAGAACCACAGCATGTAGCATGCTCTAACCAATTTGCAGGCAATCCCTGGTTTGTGGCAGTTTTTTTTCAATATGAAAACAGAGAATGAGAAAACATAATATCAAGGTGTTGTGGAAAACTGGTCCCATCTCAGCCATTCCTACTGAGCCCCTGGATGTTCATAAGCTCTGGTCACCTGTAGAGGAAGATTATAGACCTGAGGACACTCGCTGGTCCTCTCCTCCTCTTCTGTTTGTATATCGGTTTATTCTCTCTAAATGCTGAATCCATAGGTTTAAATGTTGTCAATTTACACCAGGAAGCACCACCTTCCATGACACCATTAAATATTATATTTGTTAACATTTCCAAGAGTTTTTATGTTTGCTTGTTTTTTTGTTTCGTTTTTTTTTTGCATTGCTGCCCAATGTTTAGTCAGGTGCGGTTTCATGTTGTTATAAGGATCAAAATCAGTTGGCAGAATTTCAGGCACAATGATAACGAAAAGTACAAAACCATGCACATAGGGGATAAAAACTCTGGAGCTGCATACAGGATGGGGGAAGAGGGAGGCACTGATAGTCACTAAACAGGAAAGGAACTTTGGGGTTATCATGTCTGATGATCTCAAGGGGGCAGGGTGGGCTAGTGGGGTGCTGGGGTGCATAGGGTGGGTTATCTCCAGCAGGAGGAGGGAGGTGGTGTTGCCACTGCATCGCTCACTGCTGAGACCCCACATGGAACACTGTCCAGTTTTGGAGGCCACACCTCAAAAAGACATAGACATGGTGGAGGCAGTGCAGAGAAAGGCAACTAAAACGGTGCAGGGGTTGCATGAAAAGCATGAATGATCTTAAAATGTGCACTGTGGAAGAGAGGAGAGTGAGAGATGACTTGATAGAGACCTACAGGTACCTCACAGGGGTGACCAGGGTGCAGGAGGGGGATCTCTTTCAAATGAGAACCAGAACCAGGTGGCATGTGATTAAGCTGGAGGGAGAGGTTAAAGAGCAAATGCTTAGTAAGGATGTATATCTTAAAGAATGAAGGTTTGGGGCCTCTAGATGTCTCTGTAATCATTTTGTTTGCTTATTAAACAAAGTACAGTAGGCAATAAGATGTTCAGGATAAACATAAATCCAAAATGAATATGCATCACCAGTACATGAAACTAAACAGAATAATATTTACATTGGCAATTGGAAAATATAATGCTTCTCTTACAATACTTCTTAAATGAAAGGGTAGTAGATGCCTGGAACAGACTGCCAGCAGAAATGGTGGAGGCAAAAACTGGTGGTGGGGGGGTCAAGCACGGGTGGAATAGACATACGGATATAATAGAAAATAGGCAGGAAGGAGGGAGAGTCAGCAGAGACCATTTAATGTCTGTGAGGACAGATTAGACAAGGTACAGCTGGGCAGACAGGGTGGGCCAAGCAGTCCTTTTCTGACACAACTTCTGTGTTTCTGTGTCTGTTCAGGAAATTGTGCTAAGGAAATGGACCATCCCGCCAACCTCTCAAGCTTACTTTGGTGTCTGTGGTTCAGCCCACTAGATCCTCTATCGAGGAGACAATTCCTCTTGCTTGAGAGGATAATTAGATTGTTTCTGCCTAGAGGTGAAGTTCCTCATGTGACTGGCATCCAGCTTTTTCTTGGGTGGTTTACCAGATTTCTCCCCGGTGTTCTACCATTTCTGTACACTTTCCATAGCATTCTCCTTTTTTGGAGTTGCGTTTTGTGTGTCAGCTTTCCATTTTATGCCAGATTTTTTTTCTCCATCCAAATAATTCAGGTTGGATTTGATTCTTGACTTGAATCCAAATAGTGTCCTTGGGTCACCCAAATGACCTCAGATGCTCATCAAACTCAAAAAAGATGGGCGATACTCCATTTCTCTTCAACACGTTCTTTATTTTATATTTCAACCTGCACTTCCATAATCACAAGGGTAAAGTTTCATGGCTCCTAGCCACTTTGTCCTGGCCCACTGAATTCTGTGCTTTAAACGGGGACAATTGACCTAAATAAACATGCAATCCCAAGCCTCCCAGTATTCGCGTACCACCAAGGACTCACAAAGTGCAGTTTTCATCATTTATTTCGTCATACTTCTCCTAGGCAAAGGGATTGTAATTCCTCCTATTGAGGAGCTGCCAGCCAGACCGCTTCCCCTTCCCGGTACCTTGTAATGAACCCCGCCCCCACGCACACATCCCTCATACCTTTTGTGACATGAGTGTGTAAAGTACAGGGGCGTGCTCCGGTGATTTCAATTGGGGGGGGATTTCAGGTTTTTTTTTTAGATTGCAGAGGGTCACCCAGTGTAAATCTGTGCTGCCGCTCAAGTAACATGGCTTATGTTAGTTGAGTGGTGGCACTGATTTAAACTGGGTGAACCTATAAAATATAAAAAAAAAATTTGAAATTTACCCCCCATTGAAATCAGTGGAGCACACCCCTACCCTCTACAAATGTATACATCACAAAATGCATGAGCACGAGGGGCGGAGCTTTCATTGCAAGGTACCAGGAAAGGATCTGTTGCCAGCTCCTCAGTACAAGGATTAATGATCCCATCCCCCTGAAAAAGTAGGAAGGAAAATAAACTATGAAAATTGCACTTTGAAAGTCCTTGGCTGGTAAATGAACACTGGGGGGCTTGGAGATTGCACCAAAAATGGGGTTCTTTTTTCCAATGTTGATTTTATGAACACATTTTTTTATTTTGACAATTCATAGTCATTTCCCTTAATTGGTAACTGCCCATATTTAGCCATGGTGCAACATCTATCTGTAACCATGGGGACTACGGTGTCCCTTACTCTTTGGGAATTCACCTTGCAGCACAGTTGTCTCGTATGGTGTTAGGAGATTTTTGCCTTCCTTATAATTAGACTCTGCAAAGAGTCTGCTCACAGCTCTGGTCCATGGACTAGGCCCCCAAGACACTTAGTTGATGTTTCCTTTCAAAAGCAAACCTTTTAAGAGTTATTAAAGACTAACAGGTTTAGTCACAGTTTTCAGAGGGTAGCAGAGATCCAATACCCCCTTGTTGACAGGGAGAGAGGTAATTTCAGTGCAGTTGATTATTATTTTAGCAATCACTGAGGCAGGTATTTCTCTAGTCTCATCCTCTGAATAGAGACAGTATAGACTGATTGTGTAAGAACAGCACATTGAACCACAAAACTTCACAGTGTCTATATAACAGGTTCTAGAGAGGTTAAAAAGATAGACATCAAGGCATGATTTTCAAAGCCTCTGTCCAAATGCAGTTTTCTAATGTACAACTTTGGACAAAACTTAAATTGCCCCACTATCCAATTTTCAAAGATAGGACATAACAAAGTCCCATTTTCCAGACTCTGACTTAGTTATGTCCAGTTTGCAAAGTTCAGATATAAATGTCCCTGAACACAATTTTTTGGTTGAATGTAACCAAGTCTATCATTTAGATCGATATCCAGCATTTATTTGTTGTTGTTCTTTTAATCCAAAACTGGATGTGAAGTACTGTAGAAAGTAGGAAATGAGGCAGATAAATCTGACTTCAGAAAATAGCTCTAACAAGATAGGATATGGTCCAGACATATCAGGGGCCCTCTCTGAAATTAATGAAAGTAGGAGCTGCGTCTGTTTTATGACCTTTGAAAATAGCACCCAGTGTAACTAGGAATTTCTCCCATTTTATAACTTCTGAAAATACCACTTCAGGTGTGCATATTATATTATGTGACGACAGATACATACAGTTTTGCTACAGTTCATATTCTACACCATTGGACAACTCCAATATTTTGTAAATTCAGTTTGTCTATAAACTTTATACCTGATTGCTTAACATTCTAATCTTTTGTGTACTCAGTTACCAGTACAGCATCTCATTGTGTCTTACTGCTTACTTGACGCATGTCCTACCATGCAAATTTACCCAAAAGGGTGTGCTAATGTAGCTTAACCAGCAAACGCTGGAGTATGTCCTCCCTACCTCATGAGACTGTGCTCCAGCTTGGTTGTGGGATTTCCAGACCCGACTTTATAATAAACTTTAGGTCATCAGATTAATATTCTTTTGCACCGATAACTGCAGGGGTTTATGTAAACAATAACCCATGACAAGGAGTGTGGTCACATGGCTGCTACCACACATCCTACGTGTACTGTGATGCTTAAAGGGACACTGTCAACACTTAGGTCTCAGAGTGTCCCTAGTTTAAAAAACACATTTTACGATTGTTCACTTTCTATGGAGAGTGTTTATACAGCTGGTAGTTTGATTCAAATCCTTTTTTTTTTCTTTCACAGAGTGAAAAACTGACTGCCCACCATACTTGTGTTACCTCACCAAAACATGTTTGTTTACATTTCTTGACCAGCTCTCACTGCATCTTTCTTGGACTCAGGAAACACCCTCAACACAATCTAGCCACTTATTATGCAGTGTAGGTAGAGGAGATTATTGTACCATGAGTGACTGTACTGTTTGAGGGTGTTTCTAATGTTCAGGAGGAATGCAGTAAGAGTAGGCTGATGATTTGAAGCAAAACAAAGCTGGGTATAGCTATACATTACCATGTATTTCAATTCTAATAAGCAAGGCAGCAGATAAAACAACCAGCAACATAAATGAATTTTAGAGACGGTAAGCAATCATAAAATTTGGGTTTTACCTAAAAATAATATGATGCAAATAAGGTTGACAGTGTCCCTTTAAAAAAAAAAAAAATGGAAGTGCAGTATTATTATTTTTTTTTTGGCAACTTATTGTGCTTGTCAAATAGCTCATACCACAGGAGACCCGGTTAACAAAGAATATAAAAAAAGGACAAAAATAACACTTTGAAGAAAATATATTTTTACTTCACATTCCTGTGACCTTATTCTGCCAATCCAGCCTCTCCTTTTTTCCATGTAATTTTATAATTATAAGGGTCATAATTGTAGGCGTCAAAGATAGCGGCAGCTGAGACGCAGCATGTGATTTGAGCTCCAGCACCCTTGCTTCAAACAAATATTAAAAAGAACTACAGTATATTTCCATTTTCAGACAGAATGATTCATTCTGTACCTATTTTTTTTTTGTTTGTTTTTTTCCTGTTGTAAAATATGAAGAAAGGCTCGCAGAAGGCACCTCCCAAACAACAGCAGAAGTGAAAACTAAACAGAGTGATTCCTGGAATCTGAGCTGAACGCCCCAAAGTGGGGTCCATTGGCTGCATTTGTTTGCACTACAAACCTATGCCATGGGAGTCATGTTGCCCAAAAATCACCAGAGAAGACGTACTATGAGGAGAACTGTCAGCCATAGCTCCAGTGGCAGTGGTGTCCTCAACCCAAATGGTGAAACTGAAACTTTCTGCATCACTACAGTGGGAGCCTAAAGTTCTGTCCCCCAACCTCCCACAAATGGCTACTGAGATATTAAATGCTATCTTTCTGTTCTGCATGGAGAGGTTAGAGAAGAAATTGATGCCTTACTAAAACATGCTGATGAAAGAGACTGCTTTAAAAAAAATATATATTTATTTATTTATTTAAAGTTTCGGAATTACAACCTTTGAGTCAGTGACTCCTTTACAAAGGCTCTACGTCAGGGAACAGACATGTTAAGCAAGATAAAACAACAATAGTAATACATATTAATATACAGAGGTGATTACAATAAGACAGATACATAATAACATGTAATGTGTAGTTACATTTGGGTTGCTATTTGCATCCCAGGTCATTAGAACATGCAACATTTATGTAAACTTGTGAGTACTTTCCAAATGTGTTTAACAACATTGCAGACAACAGGCATAGTCTCAGGTTGGATAATCAACCCTGCGTCTAGGTGGCATAACATACTTAGGTGCAGCTACATGTCTCTGAATCTAGGAGGTGCCTCTTGAGGCTGGCTTTGAACAGGCTTATACTTGGGGCCTGTGAGATGAGCGGGGGGAGTTCATTGAGCCAGGAGGGTGCCTGATAACCAAATGACCTTTGGCCTAAGCGTGGTCCTTCTAAGGGGACTAAGGTATGTGATTTAGCTGTGTGTCTTGGGGTGATCCTGTGAGTGTTAAGTTTTATTAGAGGAGGAGTCCATTGGGTGCCATCCCCAGTTGGATTTTCTTGGCTTGGAGGCAGGTGTGGTATTTTAGCCTGCCTGAGAAAGTCAACCAGTTAGCTTTTGTAGAGGTCGCAGGTATGAGTTAGTTTGTGGCTATCTCATGACCAGGCGGCTGGCTTTGTTAAGGAGCCCAGATTGATTCGCTTTAGTGCAGTGGGGTCAGCTGCTCCATATATTGTTATTCCATAGTCTACCAGCGATAGAACCGAGCTACTTACTGCCAGACGTAGGGCATGGGGTGGGAGGCATTGTCTATGCCTAAAGAGGGTCCCTAGTCTGGCATTTACTGAGGCAGAGAGTTGGTCAATGTGCTTGTGATAGGTCAGAGATGTGTCTAGCGTGATGCCCAGATATTTGAAATTTGAGATTTGGAAAATTTTGGTGCCCTGGTGATTGGTGATGTTTAGTTGGGAGCTATAGTAGGGGCTTTGTCTGTGTGCAAAGATCATGGATTTTGTTTTGCTATAGTTTAGTACTAACCGTTGCTTCATGAACCAGTGTTCTACTCCTGGAAATTAGTTTGGAGATTGTGCTGAAGGGCATTTGGGGTGGAATCTTTCCAATAGATTACTGCATCATCTGCATAAAGTAGAAGCTTACCGCTGCAGGTGCTTGGGATGGCATTCAGGAAGAGGGTGAATAGAAGCGGGCCTAGGATTGATCCTTGGGGTACGCCCGACTTGACTGTGAGTCTGGAGGATAGAGTGGTGTTTATTTTTACTTCTTGTGTCTGGTTGGTGAGGTAGTTCTTGAACCAGAGTATGGTGTCTGGGGCAAGGTTGAGTGAGGGAAGTAGGTGTAATAGTAAATCATGATTTACAGTGTCGAGATGTGAGTGAAATGAGCAAATGTGATGTGATGCAGTCACATCCTCTGTTCTATCTCTGGTAGACTATGGCCTACCTGTGTATGGTGCAGCAGATCAGACTGCCCTGCACAAGATCCGCCTCACCTTAAACAAGGCCTGCAGGCTCATAACTGTGGCTCCTAGTCTAACCCACACTTGCCGTCTTTACACCATGGCTAATCTACTCAACCCTAGATAGGCGCCTCAAATACCAAACCTGCCTCCTAACAAAAGATTACTCCCTTGGGCTATCCCCACACAGGTCTGTCAACCACTATCCACCGTGCAAACCTACAGTGCATACCCGCATATCCCATAAAACTGCACTGGTTATACCGAGCTTGAGAAACCTCGCAAGGTCAAAAGGCTTACCCCTACAGAGCCCCCTGTTGGTATAACGCCCTCCCCACCGGAGTCACTGATGCCGCCACGTTATCTTATTTTAAAACTAGTTTTAGAAATCATCTGCTCTCAACACGCAGCTGTACCTGCCTCTAAGCCTCCTCCTCCTCCTGTCCTCCCAGACAAGGCTCACTGAGCCGCTCTCTGACCTTCTGTCCAGCTCTACCTTTACTTGCTACTATCGTCCCCACACTCCTCTTCTGATACCTCCCACCCAGCCTTACCTTTATCTGCCCACTGAATTAGTCTCCATGTAACTACTGTATATTGTCTACTCTGTAAGCGCACTATCTTCCCCACACTCCTCTTCTGATACCTCCCACACCCAGCCTTTTATCTGCCTACTGAATCAATCTCCATGTAACTACTGTATATTGTCTACTCTGTAAAGCGCACATGTAAGCCTGTTGTATACTGTGTTTGACATATGCCTGTATTTTTGGCTGATTCCTAAATGTACTCAGATTTTTGTCTGCCTTGATGTTTGTTTCTTGCACTGTTTTGTCCTCACTGTGGCGAGGTACCTTTGTAAATGAGCCTCTGGCTCAAAGGTTGTTAAACTGATGTTCTAATAAATAAATAAATAAAGTTAAACAAAATGAAGAGAGTATACTTGAAATAGAGAAAACCTGTAAAACCATTACTACTGCAGACACTCAGAATAACTTAGAGAAACACTTAGCTCAGGTTTCTTCCAGTTCGTGCTGAACCAGCTGAGCAATCTAATCTAGAAAGTGGCTTACCTGCCAACAGGTACATGGAGGAAAGCGTGTAAGGTTGCACTAAATCTGGGTGGACAAACTCCCAACAGTTTTCGGAGGTGACCTGGAGAATGTGTTTGTGAATTCCATTAAAAATGTTTGCAGGGCTTAATCTTTGTGTGGTCCAGGTTCCCGCACAAGTGGACTTTAAACAGCAGGATGTCTCCATGTATTTTTTTCAGCTTGGGTTGGGTGCACCCTCACACGCTTTCCTCCTGGGTTTACCTGTGGCAGATGTTACTTTCTGGAATCGGAATAACTTACTTTTACTATGGACGATAGAGGTCCTAGGCCACAGAGAATAATGATTGGTACTTGCCAGTCCCAGTTACATAATGCTTAGATAGGATAGAGGGAAAGTCAAAGTCGGGGGGGGGGAGCATAGCTGTATATGTCAGGAAACGCATAGAGATTGTCATGGACAGACAAATCAGGGGAAGCTAAAGGGAAACAGAGTCACTGTAGTTCACCTCATGGTGCCCTCAGGCAAGAAAATGCAGGTGGTGGTGATTTATAGAACACCAGGACAAGAGGGGGAAAAAAGAGAGAGAGAGGGAACTCTGGGAAGAGCTGGCAAGGGGAGTGAAGGGGGAAATTGTGGTGATGGCGATCTGAATCTGCTGGATAGTGACTAGGACATTCCAGCAGCCAGTGCACCAGAAATCTGGTCCTGTTGGATACACTGCAGGACTACCTGTTGGTGCAGCTAGTTAAGGAACCCACTAAACAGGCGGCCATTCCCAATTTGGTGCTCACCAACTGAGAGATGGTGAATAAAGTGAGGGTAGGGGAGCTACTGGGATCCAGCAACCATAACTCAATTTGGTGCAGGCTGGCCCTCGGGACCAGAATGCCCCTATTAAAAACTGAAGTCCTACATTTCAGAAGCGCAGACTTCAGCTGGATGAGGGAGCTGGCTTGAGAAAAATTGACCAGGGTGGACAGGATTGAAGGTGTAGAGGAAGGATGGGGGCAATCAAGAGGACCATTTTCGAGGCAACAAAGTCATGCACAAGAATGGTTACAAAATGAAACAGGTACAAGAGACTGATATGGTTCTCAGAAGGGGTAAGAGAAGCAGTGAGGGACAAAAAAAAAAGGCTTTCACCAGGTACAAGGGAAAAGCAGGGTGAAGAGGACTGGGAAAGAGTACCAAATAAAAACTAGGGAAGCAAAGAGGATGATCAGGGAGGCAAAGGCAGACACCGAGCTGCGTATCTCAGAGGGGTCAAGAACTGGGGAAAAAAACAGTTCAGATATATTAAGAAAAAGAAGCAGGAAGGGGATATTGTTGGGCTATAAGGGAGGAAGGGTACTAGAAGAAGAGGAACAAAACAACAACAACAACAACAACAAAAAACAGCTGTCCTTTCAGTTATTTTGGCTCTGTCAGAAGGGAAGACAGTGGACCCCTGCCTGTAAGTGGTATCAAGGTGGCTTTTAGGAGCTTCCCTAAAAGAAGGCAGGCTGTATTTACCAGAGAAAGGGTCCAGAAGGGGCTGGAAGCCCTAAAGGTAGCTAAAGCCCTAGGGCCAGATGGATGCACCCAAGGGTGCTCAAGGAACTGATTGCAGAACTGGCTGAACCCCTAGTAGGACTATTCAATAGCTCAGTTCAGACAGGGGTAGTTCTGAAAGACTGGAGGGTAGCGGACGTAGTGCCACTACCCGGCGGGGGGGGGGGGACAAGGAGCAATTGGAGAATTACAGACCTGTCAGCCTTACCTCTGTAGTGAGTAAACTGATTGAGTCATTGATCATGGAGGACCTCATGGACTACCTAGAGAGCAGTGGTGTATAGGACAGTAAACAGCATGGGTTCGTGGCAGGGCGGTCTTGTCAGACCAACCTGATAGTTTTATAAAACAAAAAAAATCCACACAACACCATGGAACACTCAGGTTCAATGCAAAATTAATATATTGCATGCTGACATATGGAGGCCCAACACCGCTATGTTGTACCAAGAAGGCTTTATCAGGGGGCAGTGTTGACCACTCACAACATCTGTTATATACATGGTCCAATGAATATTCATTTGTACATATATTCCTGTAAACAATGCTATCCATAGTGTAAATCTGGACATTGTGCAAGAAACATACATATATTTTAAAATAAATTTATGTTTGCAGATATACCTGGGTGCGGCAAGGGATATAGATGGGTAGGAAACTGGTTGATGGAGAAACATTAGAGGGTGGTGGTGGTAAACAGGATTGAATCTGAAAAGAGGGAGGTCATGAGCGGAATGCTGCAGGCATCCATCCTGGGATCTGTCCTCTTCAAGATATTCATCAGCGACACTGGACAGGGTATCAGGGGCTAGTTGTGTCTCTTCACAGATGACACAAAGCTCTGTGGTAGGGTAGATAGCAGTGAAGCAATCACAGAGATGCAGAAGGATCTACAAAGGCCAGAGAGGTGGTCTGAGGTTTGGCAGTTGAAATTCAGTGCCAAAACATGTAAGGTTATGTATCTAGTGGGAAAAGTACCCAGGACAGAGTGCTGGATGTGAGGGGTTCAACTGAGTACTATAGCTGAGGAAAGGGACCAAGGAGTCAGCATTAGTGACTCCCTTAAGCAATCAAGCCAGTGTAACAAGGCCTATAGTAAGGCTAATAGGCTTTAGCGAGGCAGTATAGTGCTGTGGTTTAAAACACTGAGCTGCAAACCTGGAGATCTAGGTTTGAATCCCACAGCCCCCACTTAAATATACTGTGTGACCCTGGGCAAGTTACTTAGAAACATAGAAACATAGAATTTGATGGCAGATAAGGACCGCTTGACCCACCTAGTCTGCCCATTTTCCTACCTAACAGATAAGCTGCAGATCCTAGTTAACCAACAGCTTACTTCCTCCTACCCCCCACTAGGACTGCCTTATGTCTGTCCCATGCATTCTTGAATTTCCTCACTGTTCTTGACTCCACGACCTCCTCAGGGAGGCTATTCCATGCATCCACAACCCTCTCCGTGAAAAAATACTTCCTCACATTACCTCTGAGCTGTCCCCCCTCTATCTTCAAATTGTGCCCCCTTGTTCTTGCACATCTCTTTTTCTGAAAGATGCTACCCTCTTGGACTTTGTTGATTCCCTTGAGGTACTTGAAAGTTTCTATCATGTCCCCTCTCTCCCTTCTTTCCTCAAGGGTATACATATTAAGCTCTTTTAGTCTTTCTTCGTATGTCTTCTGGTGCAGACCCTACACCATTTTGGTGGCCCCCCTCTGGACAGCCTCCACTCTGTCTGTGTCTTTGCAGAGATGGGGTCTCCAGAACTGCACACAGTACTCCAGATGGGGTCTCACCAACTGTCTGTACAGAGGGATAACAACTTCCTGTTTTCTACTATTGATGCCTCTTCCTATGCATCCCAGTATCCCCCCAGCCTTCCTTACTGCCTTCTCACATTGCTTGCCCACCTTTAGGTCGTCCTGATATATACCCCCAGGTCCCTCCATTTTACTGTTGTCAGTATCTCACCCTCCATTGTGTACTCTTCCCCCGGGTTTTTGATTCCCATGTGCATTACCTTGCACTTCTTTGCATTGAGTCTGAGCTGCCATACATTTGACCATTCCTCCAACCTTGCCAAGTCCTTTCTCATCCTTTCCACTCCATCTTGTGTATCAACCCTGTTGCAGATCTTTGTGTCATCTGCAAAGAGACATAGTTTTCCTTCCAGTTCCTCTGCAATGTCCATTTACTACTACCCTTTGCGTCCTGTTGTCTAGCCAATTTTTTATCCAGGCTACCACCTTGCGGCCCACTCCAAGGCTGGCTAACTTGTGTATTAATCTTTTGTGTGGGACTGTATCAAATGCCTTGATTCCAGGTCACACCTGGAAACAAGCTTCAGCTTAGTGTGCCTTTCCCGGTTAAACAATTTCTCTTCCCCCACCCCCCAAAAAAAAATTAGGATGATGGGATGTATCAAAAGGGGTATTGATAGCAGGAAAAAAGAGGTAATACTACCTTTACATGGTTCACTGGCGAGGCTGCACCTGGAGTACTGAGCTCAGTTCTCAAGTCCTTGCCTAAGGAATGACAGGGACTGGCTGGAGACGGCGTAGCATGACAAAGTTGATTCAGAGCCAACAGGGTAGATCTTACAAAGATCGTCTCAAGGCACTGAACGCATACTGACTGGAGACCATGCAAGAGAGGGAGGAGATATGATAGAAACCTTTAAGGTCCTGAAAGGAATAAACAAGGTGAATTGTGGGGAGCTATTTAGCAGGAGGAGTAGTATGTATATTTCTTGGACACCCAGTCCAGCAGCTCGGGGCATCTTATGAAACAGATCAAATGCAGAGGACAGCAGCGCAATAAATAACTTTCAATGCAAATTATACAAAAGGTACAATAATTTAAGAGTCAGTTGGGTGAGCATTATAAAAAGACAATGTTTTGACCCCCCACTTACAACTATCAACTGATCTGATCTGAGCTGAGCTGCTAAAACCAGAGCTGCTGTTGCAAAAGCACGGTCCCCAGACAGTTTTAAATTGAGATCTGGGAACCTGCAGGAGGCCTACCTCAGAAGAGCAGAAAGGGCAGTCAAGAGCATATGGACACAGGAGCTCTTTTAGGTAGCCTGGGCCCAGATCATGTAGGGCTTTGCATGTTAACAAACCTATCTTGAAGGAGATGCGCCACCTCTCAGGCAGCCAGTGCAGTATCCGCAAAGCTGCGGCATTCTACACTATATGTGGGCAATCCAGGAACTTTTCACTTGGAGCCAAGCCAGAACTGAGCCAGGGGTCTGGCTTGAGACTACAAGCCAAGACATGAGCCAAGCCCTGGCTACTGCGGGCTGTTCTTTACATAGGAGTTGCATGTTTCTGACACTACACTAACTGCTCAGGGTGACAAAAATGCTTACTTTGACCATACCTAGCTTGGCTTGACCTTGGGTCTCAGTTGCTTATAGAGGTTGAGCTGAGCTGAGCCAGACGCTAAGCTCAAGCCTGTCTCTGGTTTGCCCATTTCTGTTCTGCACCAGCTGCAAGCAGTGCATCACACCTCCAGATAGCTCAAGTACAGAGTAAGAACCCAAAGTCATGAGTGGAAACTGTTGGGGAGGAGGAGGAAGTTATTTTTTATGGAAAGGTGGTGGAGTCATGGAATAGCCTGCCAGTGGAGATGGTGGATGCCAAGACAGTAAATGGGTTCAAGCGTGGCTGGGGCAGAGTGAAGGGTTTGGTGGTTACTCAGGTCAGTAGGGAGGGAAGCAGGAGGGTGGACCAGGGGGGATAAAACCCCATATGGGCAATAGGTCCTGGGACAAATCGGGAACTCGGGCAGAGTAGATGGACCCTTGATCTTTTACTGCTGTCATTGTCTATGTTTCTACCCGGACATTTCCTGTCTGTCACTTCAAAGACATAAAAATTCCTCATGTACCGTAAAGATCTGCTTGAGCTTGGAGGTACGGTTTCTACACCTTTTCTGGCAGAATGCTTAATTTGCTTTAAAGAACAATAGTTCCGCTTTTACAACCCAGATCAAGTCAAGAAATTTGTTGAAGGACAGACAAGCTGAAACATTATTGGAACGTCATGAGCAAGAGCTTGTAGAAGCCATAAATTTCAACGAGGATACAGATGCCTCGGCCACAGAAGAGAAGGAACACAATATTCTAACAGCTTATGATAAGCCAGTGTTGGGAGTCTTGGATGGAAAAAATATATATTTTTCTAAAGACTTATTTTTCTATGCACACCTTGAAATGATTAATATTTGTTTATTACAGTGCATGATCCACTACTGATACTTGCTCTGCTTGTTCTATAATTTTTATTGATTTTACTTGAGAAAACTGAATATTACTCATGTAACATCTTGAACTTCCCATTTACAATATACAGACTTTAACTACTTTCTTTCGTTTTAGAATAATGTACCTGGTTCACCTCATTACTTTGTTTTGTTTTCTTTTTTTGTACTACATATATTACTAGTGAAAGTAATATAAATATCTATATATCTAGCTATACTATATATAATGGTGACACTTTAAGTTCTCTTAACTACACTGTAGTTGCGGTAACTGCATTGCAGTTGCCATGCAGTTACAGTACATGCAACACATGTTTAACTACAGTGTAATTACCACTCCTGCATATAATTAATGATTACCTACCCTGCAGTTACATTGAAACTGACACTTAAAATTAAGTGTTTATATATATATATATATATATATATATATATAAAATGTCTAAATAATAAGATAAATAATTAAAATTAATATAAAAATATATAAATTGTACTGAATACTAAAGAATATGAAATCAATATAAACAAAAAGTTTAAAACAAATAGTCATAATTAACACACTTTCAAATTATCTTTAGATCGTGTTCTGGTTTTTGATAGCATTCATTCACTTAAATGGCGTTGCCTGCTTGTTGATAATTGGAGGCAGTCTTGATGGGCAAGTACTGTCAAGTGCATAACTGCCCCCATTAGTTCCACGTGGAAGAGGCAAAGGATCTTCATCTTCTGGCTGAAGGATTATTGCAGATGGATGTCCTTGATAGGAGAAAAGTGGGGGATAGCTTTCAAAATAAAACTTGGTCAGATAGCGAACAATGAATGTGGGTCAGCTGAGGGAGTTTTAGAAAGATGGCTACTAAGCACATAGACATAGCCCGGGGGAATTTCCCGGGTGCCCCAAAACCGCTCCCATTTTGCTTCCATTATGTTTTCATAACAAAAAAAAAGGTTTTTTTTTTATACACAGGGACTAGATAATGGAATTTCTTTGGTGGAAGCTCCTCGTACTGAAATCCTTGTTATGCCCCTGAAGTAACAGAAGTTTATTCAACATCCAGACTTCACAAATAATGCACTGACACAAACACACACACACACGTGGAGTTCAGTAAGAAGAATTTCTGATGTACAAGACAGGGTCTCTCAATTAGGACAGTGGCCAACTAACAGTTATTTGATACATATGAAGTCAGTTACAAAGATGACCCTAACACCCTAAACAATTAAAGGGCTGCCAAGCTAAACAGTTACTGGCCATTATGCCAACGGCTGCACAGAAATGCATTACCAGGAAGTGGCTCACACCCCAGACTCCAGACCTTCAACACTGGTGGGACACAGTAAACAGTTCATACACTATGGAGAGTCACATTTGGACTGAATGATAGACCAGAGCAATTTTTGTCCTGGTGGAATGCATGGATACTGTACGTAATATAACATGTTCCCACTTTTGTACCTTAAGAAATTCAGATGGGGGGGAGGCGAGGAAGGTAGGCATTTCAGGGCTGGTAGGTGGAGGACACTAAGTTAGGACTAGATACACACCACCCTCCCTCCATGACCCCCCCATACCGAAACTTTAGGAATGGACAAGGACATGACAGAAAAAGATTTACAGTGGGGGGTGCTGTACCAGGGAGGGCGGGGCTCCAGGAATTTATCATTCTAGCACACGAAGAGTGTCACTTTCTATCAAATATGAGTTGCCACTGTGCAACAAATATTGTAATACTGCAATGATATGCATTGTATTTATTAAAATATTAAACATATATTTATTAAAAAAAAACAAAGGTGACCCTGCAGTGTTTTTAAGGGTATTAATAGAAGAAAATTTGGCTATAATGTGGAAGTGTTTGATGTGTGTTTATTGACAATGAAAACAGATGAAGAATGAAGACTGACTTAGAGCAGTAGGAGTTGTTAGTCACTATGTAGTGTTTTTTTCTGGCAAAATGTCAATGCACCCATTTTCTTTTCCTTTTTATTCCTGAACTAGGATATGGGATTTTGAAATTATTAAAAGTTCCCGCTCCCCATGCCATGCTCACCATGAATAGATTAAATATCTTGGTACAGTGCTGTGCTTTTCACCATCAGAAACGTGTTAACACCATGCTAATACACCCACAGTATGAATCTAGTATTTACATCCAAGAGGTAACCTCAGCAGAAGAGATTTTTTTAATTGCTAGTGACTGCCATCTTTCGTGACCAGCCATTAACTAAACAAGCATTTGTCAATGCCGAACGTTAGTTACTTGTTAAACAATTTGATGTTTTATGGGTTGTGAATGTACCAGTGGTGGACACCAAATAGATGGGACTCATATGCATTCAGTGGTCTTTAAAGCAAACATTAGCCCAAGCCCAGACACGTCAATACCCAAAAGGCCCTAATAACCAGCATGTGTTATTATTCCAACCTAACTGCTGTAAAATGGGCACTGGTGATGCAGCTTTTTAATGTTTACATTCTGAGTCATTTAATAACCAACAGCTGTCATCATCACACACAAGGAAGTCCGCATGCAGGCTCCCAGTTCAAAACACATGCATACCGGAACAGGATTCTTAGCCACTGAAAAGACAAGAAAAGCCTCCTTAGAAATGCTAGGTGCCATACCTTGCTGAGGACCCCACAGAGCTCAACAGGCAGCCCCGACTCTATCAAGTTCATCTTCCGAGCCCCATGAATTCCAGCTCTGATTATTCAACATGAAGACTTTTTATTTTATTTAGTTTTTGTTGACCGGGTAAGTGCACTAGACAAATCCTGCCTATTTTCAGGCACGACCGGGGGGAGGGGGATACAGATGAACGCCAACTGACCTTGAACCAGATTAAGCTGTTGGTATTTTTAGTGAATAAGGGAAATTTGGCCAGGACACCGGGGAAATTCCCCTACTCTTTTCGATAAGTACTATGGGATCTTTAACATCCACCTGAACTACCACCAATCCAGGCAGATGGGACCTCAGTTTAATGTCTCATCCGAAAAATGGATTGCAAGCGGCAGCTAATGATGACATGGAAATTAAGTCAATTTACCCCTGCACAGCACCTACACTGGTGTCCCCTCTGCACAGTCAGCTGCTGGACTGATAACAGAGTTCCCTATGAATCCATCGAGTCCGCACACACCCTCCGACTGAGAGCTCACCTCCCCCATATTTTCTGACTGCCAACTGGCCGTATGGTGGGTGCAAGACTTAATCTTGAACCAGCACCATCTTCCCTCATGTCGCATAGCCCAGCTTGCTCTGCTCAGCCACCCAGTAGTGTAGCCAGAATTTTCAGAGTTATACAACAAGGTGACTCACTGCTTCCCCCCCCCCATGTATGTATAATCCTAACTAATTTCATATTCAGTTGCATATCATATGTCACCCAGCAAAATACACAGAGTATTAACGTTGCCAGAGATGGACAGACTTACTAAACATTTTTACTTTGAAAATCTCTCCAGCAGCAAAACTTCCTCTTTATTGTTTGTGGAAAGTCATTTGGGAGGAAATGTCTGAATATCAGAAATGTTTTGGTCTAGCACCTGCAGTTAATTGCATGATGTCTCAGTACCGTACATCAAATAATCATACAGTATTTCATGCAAAAATTAATAGCAAAAGGGAATTCCTTTTCCTGGAGGCTGAGCTAATTATGCTGTTACCCTTGAGATCCAGAGAACCTACAACACATGGTCCCTGGGACTGTGACCCATTACTTTAAAGTGGTTTCACAATCATGAAATAACCTAAAGCAGCAGTCTATGATAGCAGTGAAAATTTTGACCTATAATTTTTTTATTCTGTTTTGGATTGCCCCATCTCCTGACTTGTATGATATCCTTCTTTTGACAGTTTGAGTCTGCTTTAGTACTTTTTACATTTCAAATAATGAAAGGAGAGCTCCTTTTAGTATGGCTTGTACCAGGTTTTTATCAGTATTCTCTGTTGTTTTTCCAACACCTATTGTCCCATAAGGGGAGTCAGTTGTTTAAAATCACTTCTCTTGTGACAAAAATGAATTGTCATGCAGGAGGCAGTGCTCCTTGGCATTATGGGACAATAGGTGTTGGGAAAACAGAAATACTGATAAAAACTAGTCCACACATTCAAGGAGCGCTCGCACTGATTATTTCAAAGTGAAAAAGTATTAAAGCAGACTCAAAATGGGAAAGAAGGGTATCATACAAGTCAGGAGATTTGGGGCAATCTAAAACATAGTAAAAAGTATAGGTCAACATTTTCACCACTCTGATGCACTGCTGATTTTATGTTTATGGAAATTAATTTTTGGACCTCCCCAATCATTCCTGCCAATTAGATTATGTTTATTGGAGTTTCCTGTTGGAACAGTATTATATTTCTGGTTCTCCTCAGGCATACCTATGTAGGTACCTGAAGTTTGTGCTGGTGTTCAGTTGCCAGTTACAGCTAGTCTACCAGTACTGAGAGTCCACAGTATTTGAAAACATCTGTACTAAAAGTGTTTGAAACCAAGATCACTTCCAAACTTCTCCTGTGCCCCAGCTGAAAGTCATAATGCCAGAATGACATGGTGTGATCGCTATCGTATGATTATATGATTAGCGCATAGCTCTCTATAATGTACCTATGGAAGAGATGGGAGTTGAGCCCAGAGGGAATAAACTGGGCAGATATAAGGATGCTATATAATGGGACAAACCAGTGGATCAAATGGCCCATAGTTATGGCTTGGCTGGTAGGAGCATACACCTCATGGCATAAAGGAGAATAGGTCCATCCAGTTCCAGAAGTAAAGGATCATAGATGGTTGGAGCACAGCCACTAAAAGCAGGGGACTGGAATAAAGGACACGAAATTCCAAGAGGTGCAGCACAGTCACAGCAATGACAACTGGAATAAAGGCATGAAGCTGGGACAGGGGAAGGAGCCCAGGGGACCAAGGCACAGCAGTGCAGTCGAAGTGGGAGCTGGGACAGGGCAAGGAGCCAAGGGGTCCAAGGCCAAGCAGTGCAGTCGAAGTGGGAGCTGGGACAGAACAAGGGGCAATGAGCCCAGGGGACCAAGGCCAAGCAGTGCAGTTGAAGTGGGAGCTGGGACAGGGCAAGGGGCTCAGGGGACCAAGGCACAGCAGTGCAGTCGAAGTGGGAGGTGGGACAGGGCAAGGAGCCCAGGGGTCCAAGGCCAAACAGTGCAGTTGAAGTGGGAGCTGGGACAGAGCAAGGGGCAATGAGCCCAGGGGACCAAGGCCAAGCAGTGCAGTCGAAGTGGGAGCTGGGACAGGGCAAGGGGCCCAGGGGACCAAGGCACAGCAGTACAGTCGAAGTGGGAGCTGGGACAGGGCAAGGAGCCCAGGGGACCAATGCTAAGCAGTGCAGCCAAAGTGGGGGCTGGGACAGGGCAAGGGGCCCAGGGGACCATGGCCAAGCAGTGCAAAGTGAGAGCTGCAACAAGAAGACATAGAGAATCATGAGATCCAGGCAAAACAAACTAGAAGGCTAACACCAGTCACCACAAACTGCGCAGTCAAGGGTCCAAAATTGGGAAATGTAGTTTGAGAAACAGAATCCATCAGCAGCTGCTGAGATGCCAGCAGGCTGAAACAGGGACAGCAAACATACAGATGAGAAGCATCCCTGGAGCATGGGATGCTGGAGTGAGGTAGCAGGACTGTAACAGTGAAACTGCAACATGCACCTGAGTGGAAATGGGGGGGTTGCTGTATCATGGCTGCACCACAGAGGAATAAAGTAGGAACCCAGAACAGGAGTGGATCAAGAAGAGACCCAATTCCAGCCATCAGTGGTGGAGCAGAAGCTGTAGCTATAAGCTAATATCACACTAAATCACAGATAACTAAATCAGCCAGGTGACTGTATTTAACAAACACAAATCAGAATCAGAAGGAGGCAAGGAGCAAACAAAGCAAATAAAAAACTGCAAATACCTGACTCCGTAGAAACTGCTATTCACGACTTGTCTCAATCCCTCACTCAACATACTGGTTCCACAGCACTCCGCGTCCACTCTTGAGTTCCAACTAGTAAAACAGGGCAGGCAGGAGCCAGACAGTCCAGAGAAGCGGTGCTCCCTCCCGGCCCATTGCCACTTGCCACCACACCAACACCAAACTGAGCAGACACCCATCATGGCCGTCGGATGGTCACCACATGGATGGACACACATGGTCAGTCAAAAAGTTCTTCTCCTCAGAGTCTGACCAGGCTCCCTAGACCACAGACACTCAGGCTCGCTGTGACGCCAGCTCTCAGTTCACACTACAAGCAGTCTAAGCAAGCAGCAGCTCTGTAGGCATAGGGTAGTACAAAGGCCATTCCTCTCCTTGGTTCTTCAACAACTAGTTCAAGAAGTTGCTGGCCTGGCAGAGTAGGTGGCATGGCGAACGGCAGTGATCTCCTTCTCAAATCCTCCCCAGTCTGAGCACAAGCAGTCTTCTTTCTGCATTCCGGGTGTTCACATTGTGCTTCTCTCTTCTGATCTATTCTAATCTCTACCACTGCAAGCAAGCTCAGTGAAAATGCAGTGCGGTACTGTAAATTTCTGGGCCATTTAAACACAGCACCCATTACTGGCCACATCTCCTACCTGAGTCTGCAGCCAATCACTGAAGTGCAGTACCACGTGGACCTGATTGAGAAATTCAGGTGCAACTTGTACCTGAATTTCTCAATCAGGTCTGCAAGTTACTGCAACAATGTCAGCAGCTGAGCTCCCCCCCCACCCCTCCCAAACAAAGCTCAAGCTGGGATTAAGCAGTCTGAAAAGAAAGCCTATGGGAAAAAAAACGGAGGACCGCATGGTGGCACGCTGTGTGCACCCTGTTATTTTTGGTAGGGCACGCTGCATGCTTGTATATGGGGTACCTATGTTCTGCTACCTTTCCTGCTTCCACAGGGAAAAGGGGCCAGTCTGTTCACAGTACTTCAGCTGTCTGTTTTGCTGTGTTTATATTTACCATCCTTCATTCACTACCTTTCCAAATTCTCCACTTCCCCATACTTTCACCGGTTATTAGGAGTGCAGAAACTCTGAAGACCCCATCAGAAAGAATAAGACTGAAGGAAAACAAAGGGAACCCTTGAAAATACTGAATTAACATATTTGGTTTCAGCCTTCATTACATAGCAAGCCCATATGTTCTTACTGCTGCCGAAAGGTGTCGCATGTTCAAAGGGGTCAGTGGGTCACTCACGGACAGTTAGATGGATCTCTCCTCTCATCTCTGGACAGTCTGCATACAGGCACTGCAGAGATGAATTGCTGCTGCTTAGCACTCTTTTACTTTACTTTTTCAATAAAGTGAGATACAGTTTATAGCTAGCAGCAGACAGTAGCAGCAACAGTGGCAGCAGCTCCATCTGATTTAGTGACCGGCGATGGGTCAGGAGGGTCTGGCTCGCTGGCTGTGAAAGCGTTCTCTCTCTTCGGCAATCAGCAGTTTGGATTTAAGTAGCTAGCGGCTACTAAGACAAATTTCTGTCCAGTGCTATGGAACTGGAAATCGGCTGTGGTGCAGTGGTGCTTGCCCTCTTGCGCGCGCTCTCTCTCTCCCCCCCCCGGCTGGCTGGCTCACTCTGGAAGCGTTCAAGCAGCTGTCAATTTCTCTCTGACCCAATGCTCTAATTTCAGGTCCATGTGGGCAGAGGTGCTATAAACAACAATGGCCCGATTGGAGCCCTGTGATTGGCTCCAACAGCACCTGTGACATCAGCATGTTCAGCACAATAGGGACACAGAGGAGAAACAGAGCCCAGATGGTGTGGATGACTGCGTGGTTTGGAAAATTGGGGAGATCTCGGAGGACAGTCAAAAATTTGGGGCAACAGCCACCCGGAGCGGAGCAGCTGAGCTGTGCTCAAAATGGAGCCTAAATGCGGAACAGTCTGCCAAAAGTGGAGCAGTGGAGAGGTATGGTCAGCAGCAGTAGTGTGCGGTAACTTTTTTAGCAAGGCATACGATGGGTGCTCAAGGCAATTATAAAAGGCCGGAGTTCTGGGGGCTGCCCAGGCCCCCAGAAGCTATAGGGGTTTTCATGCTTTGCAGTGCATTTTGGGAGTTATTTTTGATACATTTTAGAATGTGTATGCCACCATCACCATTACTTCACTGCAGTGGATGCAAGTATGCCCTTCGGGGCTTTTTTGTGCTTGGCCATGTGCTAAAACCCATAGAAGAGTGCTCTGGATGGATCTTTGATGCCACCAGGTGTTGCAAGCATGCTCTGAATATGGATTTCAGGTTGCAGTGCTACCACTTAACCTGTTTTATCAGTGTGTTTTTAGAAATGTTTGTTTTTACATAAAAACATAGAATTTGTAGACAGGAAAGGCCCTCTTGGCCCACTTAGTCTGCCGTAAAATCCCTACCTACTATACTACCACAGACCCTACTTGATCTCCAGCCTTACCCCCCAGCCCTGGTACTAAGGTCCCCTTCTGTCTGTCCCATGCATGCGTGAATCCTGCTACCATTTTGGTTCCCACCACTTCTGCAGGTAAGCTGTTCCAAGGGTCTATCACCCTTTTACGTGAAGCAGTTCCTCACATCCCCTATAAGTCTCTTACCCCCCAGCCTCATATCATGCCCCCTTGTCCTTTGGCTTCTTTTTCTGTGTAGAATTTCCTTGTACTTCTTCTTTATTAATAACGTTAGGTATTTGAATGTTTCTATCATGTTTCCCGTTCCCTCCTCTCCCCTGAACCTTTCCCTGTATGATTTCTTTTTTTTTTTTTTTTCCATTCTGTTTTTGTTGGACTCCCCTATCCCCGCGAGCTGGCTCACCAGGCTCTGGCAACCTGAACCCTCCTACCCGGAGATACCTCCCCTCAAGTGGGGCTGCTGTGGTGGAACTGTCGTGGTCAGAGGTTCAAGCACTGGAGATGGCTCATGCGTGGGGGCCCAGCATTTTCTCTTCTTTTTCCCCTGGAGCTGAGGGACATGCAGTGACGCTGATGGAGAAGCATCTGTCCCCAGCTCCTCCCTGTTGCAGTGTGGCACCCTGTCCCCAGCTTTGCATGAGGGGGCAACGGCGTGACACTAAGAGGACCCCCTCCTGGAAGGAGGCAGTCCTCTGGATGCTCAATCCTTCACCTCCCCTGCCAACCCCCAGTGGCCTGTGCACCTTCCTGAACATGGGTCGCCAGTGTGGTGCAAGGTGTGGCATCCAGCGCCTCAACCCTCAGCGCCACTGGGCCAGCCTCCCTATAGAATTTCGGATACAGGCCATATACCATTTTGGTTGCCCTCCTCTGTACCTCCTCCACCCGATCTATGCCCTTCCGGAGATGGGGCCTCCAGTACTGGACACAGTATTCCAGGTGGGGCTTCACCAATGATCTATAAAGGGGTAACTCCATCTCCCTTCTCCTGCTGGTGATACCCTCACTATGCACCCCAGCATTCTCCTAGCCTTCCCCAATGCCTTATCACACTGCTTTGTTACCTTCAGGTCATCAGATATAATTACCCCAGGTCCTTTTCCTGTTTAGCAGTTGTCAGCACCTCCCTTGCCATTTGATATGCTGCACTTGGGTTTTTGTGCCCCATGTGCACAATTTTACACTTTTTGGCATTGAAGCTTAGTTGCCAAGCTCTTGTCCAGTCTTCCAGCTTTCTCAGGTCATCCTTCATTTTTTCCACCACCTTTGACTGGCTTTGTATGTGAGCATATAGTTGTGCAGATTATCAAGTAGGGATCTCTGTCACAAACCCCTTCAGAGGCACACTCAAGTTTATAATCTGTAGGGCCATCTGAACTCCTCACACATTTGAACCAAAATCCATTCAGAAAGAAAGCAGGTATACACAGAAAACCTACCCTACCCACTCAAAAGCAAGCATTGTAATTAATAGTTCATTTAGGAAAAAATGCGACAATTTGCACCTTTTCTTACACCTATTGTTTCAGTTTCTATGGCAGCAAAATGTTTCCTGATAGTCTGCTTCAACACAGTTTTTAAGTGCTCAGTCTTGTCAATCATTACCCTTTCTTGTCAGTCGATATCCATATGCAGAAAACAAATCATGTCCCTGCTCAGCCTTTTTGACAGGGTAAACATGTTAAGAGCCTCTAGCCTCGTCTCATAGCTTTAGTCTCCCATCCCCTGATCATTTTGGTGGCCCTACATTGCACCCACGCTACTGATTCAACGTGCTTTTTGTACTGAGCAGCCTAGATGTGCAGGCCCATACTCCAGGTGGGGCCTGACCGGAGCCCTGCACAGTTTCAGGATTACATCCCCTGCACTACTGGTCACCTCCCCCTCTCTTTGATGCATTTCAGCAGTCTGCAGTGCCGAACCTCTTGACAGCAGACACTCACTGCTTTTCATGTACCAGTCCCTCATCTATAAAGAACCCCAGGTCCTTTACCTTCTCCACTGCAGCAAGAGGTGCCCCAGTTGGTTCTAACTGTTTTTTCCTCCCCAGGTACGGCACCTTGCATTTGGTTGCATTGAATCAGACATATTATACACAATAAGCATGTTTCTCTGGCATTTTCCAAATCCTGTATTAACACAAAGTTTCAAATACTGAGAAAGATGTAACTAAAGAATGATGCCTGTGCAGTGTGTGTTATGAGGATTTTTCACACAGCTGAGGTGCCGGAAAATCCATAAACCCCGAAAGCAAAGCTCTCAAGGTTCATGAGACTATCACACAGCGAGGGTGTGTGAAAAATCCTCATAAAACAAACTTTGCACTGACATTATTTTTTTTAATAAAAACTGCTGTAAAGTTCCAAAACCGGGAAAAACTGTAAGCTGTATTTGTGCGAGTGAGTATGTCCCTGAGCAGCCGCTGTACTCGCATAACTATAGAGAAGTGTGAGCACGAGGAGGAAAATGCCATCATAACCCACTACTGAGTTATTACGGTGTTTTAACAGGACTGGAAATCCAGCCATTATAGGGTGTCACTGGTTAGTTTTCCATAATTTACAACATGAATTACATCTTTTCTCAGCTGCAGTAATCAGTGCTGCACCCAAACCAAAATGATGGACAGGAGCACAAGCTGATTTACTCAGTCACAAGGCTGCAGTAAATTTGAGGTCATAGGCGGTTCCAAAAATGGCTAATTAAAAGTAAAAAGTACACAAACAAAAAAAAACCAGTACAAACGCTTTACCATAAAGTTTTCACTTTTGGACACATGTTTACAGTAATACTATATACATTATAGGGAGGCAGTATAGCGCAGTGGTTTAAGGCTCTGAGCTGCTAATCTGGTGATATCCAGCAGGCCAGACCTGGGTTTGAATCCCACAGCTTCCACTTGCATACTGTGTGACCCTGAACAAGTCACTTAACTTCCCTGTGCTCCCAGGTCGCTCCTGTAAAAAAAACTTTCAGCTTAGTGTGCTACTCCTGGTTAAACAACTAAATAAAAAAAATATATAAATATATACATTATAGATCAAAAGAGGCTTCTGACCAATTATAGCACTCCTTTACTCATGAGACACCCTTATTCTGTGAAGAGTGTCTCATGTACAGTTGCCCTGGAAACGGTCATGTTTGGGAAATGCTTTTTGTAAAAATATTTATATATCACTGATGAATCTCGATCAGTAAAATATTAACACCACTGCACACATGCATTGTGAGGGTATGAGAACCACTAACCAAAGGTGACTGGTTTTGATACCCTGAGGATATAAGTGTGACCACTCTTACAATCGTAAGAGTGGTCTCTGCAGTGGTATTAACATACAGTACAAAAAACAGTTGAGATCTCGCTGGTATTCCGCACCTCATTAGTGTTGTGACATTCTTAAGGCACAAGAGCAAAGATGTCACCACACTCTGTGTGGAATACCAGCTTATTCTTCACAGCTGGGGGATGGTTATCCTCTGTATCTTGTATTGATTTTTTGACTCAAGCTCTAAACCTTTCTGTTCACTATAATATTGGATGGCATAGGTAATACACTGTCCAAAATTTACACCATCTAGTCCAAGACTACAGGGATCCCATATCAGTTTGACATTTTGTTCCCTTGGAACTTCTCAGGATGATATTCCATCTGTAAGTATCATTACTGGTCTAATCGGTGTCCATGTACTAATCACTACCACTTTCTTTCTTAAATAAATGAATCCCTGTAAACCTGGAAGGGACTGCTCAGATCTTAGCAATGTGCAGTATTAGCAGACCAGAAGTGTTACAACAGCAAAGGGCAGTAAGGAACTCTCTCTTTCTTTCAAACTCCAAGGCAGCTTTATTTCCAACTATTCTAGTTAGACCAGGACAGTGCTGGTTTGACTGGCTGCGTGCGGGTCCTCAAAAAATAAAAGAAATGGGGATGTCCTGATCTGACACACACAGCTTGAGAAACAGTGTTGCATACTGTAATTTCTGCTGATGAAAACATGGTTTTGCCTTGACATGCTGTCCAGATATAGTTTGTCCTGACCGAATAGTATGGTAACTCTACCTGAAGCTCCGGTCGTTTCACCTTCGGACAGAAGACCTGACCCAGGATTCGACATGCTGACACAGTATATTCACGGCGTCACATCAATTGAGTGAGAAAATGTTAGTGCCCATCAATTTGGCACCGTTAATTCTGTGGGGTACAACTGAGCACTGTGTATCTTTAGCGTGAGCGTCAATTTTGAGTGTGCTGTGCAGATTTTGATCACCCGTTTGTTGTGGTCATCGAGGTATCCTCTCTGTAACCCCCCCATTACAGACCACAAAGAAATGATTCAATGGATATTGCTATGAAATGCAGAGAGTGAATACATTGAGAGGAGCAGGAATCAAAAGTGTAGGAACTGCGATTGTGGCCAAGTAGGTTTTAAAGTTTCACGTATGGTTATTTCAAGCAGTACTCAGGCTTGTACATGACTGGAAACCGTACTTTAAATCAGAAAAACAACACTGCAGAATTGATCAGTAAGTGTAAAATATGAGATGCTTATTACCTTTGTTTACTTGAGCTGCCCTGGTTCTATTGCTGTGGATACACCTGATTGTAACAGCCTGACAGAACGGCACCTAACTTTAAACTCTCGCGCCTCTGGGTGTACCACTGCCGGACAGCAAATGCAAGCCACTGATGGTCAGTCATGAGGTGTTGAGGGTTGTCACAAGTCTTGCTGTCCCGTTCTGTCTCTCTCTGGGGTGGGGTGGGGGGCGGACTGAGAATGCAAATCAAAGGACCAAAGCCCTCTCTGATTGGAGCAGCTTTGGTCCTTTGATGTGCATGACTGTTCAGCCCGGCCAGCAGAGACTTGCGTCAGGACCATACCGAGTGGTCATTGGTGTGGACTGCTGAGCCCATTCCAAGCCCCTACTTTTCTCTACTGCAACGGGCTAGGCAGTGACACATACACCCAAAACCCCTATTGCCACAATAAGTTGGCTTACGCTGGCACGCAACCAATGCAAAAATTAGCTATAAAAGCGGTTTTAAAAATATCTGAGAAAATTTAAAATACACTGACGATGAATCTAAGCACAGTATGTCAAAGATACACACTTTTTTTTTTTCTGCCATGTGGCCCCAGTCGATTCCTCCTCCTTCATCTGGCTGCCATCCGTCCGCACTGATCTTCTCTTGGACCTTGTACTCCCCTACAGCTTACCCCCCATGCTGGGGAGGTGAGGGACCCCGTAATCCACCACCAAGCATGGATCTGGATCAGGTGGTGCCCATGGAGATGGCGCACGCCAGCGGACGGCCATCAAGCCACACGATCTAGCGTCACTATTTCCACTTTTCTCCCCTTGCAGGAGTATGGCGTGCAGTGACGCCTGCAACAGGGTTCATGCACGCTCCCATGCATGCCCATGTCAAGCATCTGCCGCGCCCCCGCCCCATGTTCATGTGGCTTCATGCCATCGAGTCCCAGCCTCGCTAGGGGTCAGGTGTGCACCGGCTGCTGGTCTCCTTCCTCCCTGGAGATGAAGAACAGTCCATCGGATGATCAATCCATCTCCTCCCTGCCAACCCATGGTGACCTGTGCTCGTTCTCGAACACAGGTTGCTGGTGCAAGGTGTGGCATCCAGTGCCTCAACCCTCAGCGCCACCGGGCCGGCTCAAAGATACAAATTTGCTGAAAAAAAATATAATTAATTTTTTGCTGACTTACAAATACTGTTGCTTTAAACAAAGACAGCATAATGTAAATTCAAGGAGCCAGTAAAATACAGGTAAAATATTTGCAAGGACCTTTGACTAGGGCTCAGATGCCTTCATTGCCAAACTTGCAAATAGTGCATTTGCATATGCTTCTCAGTGGATAAATAGAGGCATGCAAGCATTGGTTTTATTTTTTTTACTTTCTATTTATACTCCCTCTACCTGCAGCACTCCACATCCTTCAGGAGATACCTAAGGCCTTCTAGTCCACACCGTCTTACCTGGAGCCCAGAGTGGTCCATCCTCCATTGTAGCCATGGTTTGCCCCCCCCAGGCATGTACAAGGTGGGGCCCTTACACCCCGAAGTCTTCTGGTTTCATTGGGATGCCATCACCAGGACAGGTAGAGGCATTGGGGATCTGGGCCTGGTGCTCCATCTACCCGGGAGTGCTGCGAGTGATTTTTCCAGTGTTTCAGGCATGATGTGTGCCCTGACGTCAAGGGGCTGAGTGCCGACGTCCATCACGCCACCTCCTTGCTAGTGGCATGGGCTTGCTGTACCTTGGGTCTCCACCTGGGGTCAGACAAGCACTGAGCCCTGGTTCCCCCCTCCCCCCCTGGCGAAGACTAGCTGTCCCTGGAACGCTCAAGCCTCCTCCTCCCCCCGGCCGGCTCTTCAGCTCCTGGGCTCAATCTCAAACCCTGGTCACTGGCGTTGCAAGTGGAAATCCAACCGCTGTGCTGATGGGCTGCTGCATTGGTTTTATTTCAAGTGGTCCCAAGGGTGTTCACTCTTAGCTTGTGTACTCTATGAGTACAGGAAATGGGTTCTGGCAGGGAGCATGGTCTGTGGGGAATCATAGTGCAACAAATGTCCTGGAACACCACTGTATCACCGATAAAAAGATTTCTTTAACATATGATTTTGTGCTAACTCTGTATCACCTAGCAGTGAGGTGCCCACTTGTGTCCCGGGTTTGCACTCTGAGCATGGGTGACTCGAGCAGAGGCAGGCAGAGAGGCTGAAGGAGTGTCCATGGAGGGGATGCATAGGTCTCTCCTAGAGTATTTCCTGGTGGTAGCCTAATGAAGTTGCACTTGGTGATGTTGGTGACCAAATGCTGCTATGTAACCCCCCCACCTTGTGCATCCACGTGGGAGTTGGGGAGAAATTGGGAAACACCCACCTGAGTGCACCAGATAAGGACTCATGTTGCTGCTGGTCCTCCAGTGCTACCTGGTCCCTCAGTGCACCAGTTCCCACCAATGTCCATTCCTCCTAAAACTGCTCCCCTCTCTGATGCAGCAGGGATGCCCCCTGGCAGGGTTAGGGTTACACCAGAACAGAGGGAAAAGTATAGAGTCTGGGGAGCCTGGAGGTGGGACTTGGTAGACAGCAGGACACTTGTGGAGTCTGAAGGAGTGGAATGCCAAGGGGCAAGGAACTTGGTTTACGGGCTGGTAGAATAAACTGGTGGAGTATGGAAAGTTTGGAGGCTGTCTAAACAAGCCCTCTAGGTTTTTTTTAATCATTTTTTCACAGTCCTAAATCATTTCTTCCTTCCATTACTGCCAACCTTCTCATATCCAAGAACCCAGTGCCATCGCCACACTTGGCTGGCCCTCTTTCTTTACTTCTGTCTACAGTTTTCCATTGGTGGTTTACTCCCCATGGCAGGGCCCCAGGGTGGAGGATGTAACCCATGAGAGATCACTCAAATTGTGGGGTATGAAAAAGAGCAAAGTAGGTAGGCTTATTTTGAGTCATCAGGCTGTTGGCCCAGTTGGATATGTGAGCAGGGCATGCTTGTTTTTTTGTCTTGATGTCCTCTCACCACCCTCAGTGGGGCATTCCAGAGGTGGGCTTCTGTTGATTAGGAAGTGGCTGCGACACAGCCATCCGGCTACACTCAATCACAATGACCTCAGGCTAGATGTCATGAGGCCTCCACATTATGATGAAATACATTTAAATCACAATGAGAACAGGGGTGCCACTTAGGGTACATAATGCTAACTAAACCACTCCTTTCCTCAAGGGCATGGGGGGGGGCAATCATGCATCAGCAGGAGCCTTCTCCTTCCCAGAGACAGGAGGTACTGGGTCGGAAGCTGTTTTTCAGGCTACTGCCTAATGTGCCAGGATCAGGGCTTGTGACATAACCTTGTGTCTGAAGTAGAGTAAGCAGACCTGCTTATGACTGGGCCATCAGGTGGCAAGGCCCTATATTTGTAATGAGATTTTAAAATTGGTTGCAAATCCTATTAATAAACGAATGTTTTGTCTGTTATATCTCGAAGAGATTTTGGTCAGAAGTGCATGTTATGTATTTTGGGTGTTAAACAAATGTTGCTTGTGTTTGTTTAACTAGTGTGACCTTCTCACTGAATGAGCTGAAACATTTGTAGATTTGAGTTCCAGGGGCTCTGCAGCTAGATAACGAAATTATGGTTGGTCTCACAGTGATATGAAATTTAGCAATGATTTAGTGATGCTGTGTGTGTGTGTGTGTGTGTATGTGTGTGTGTGTGTATATATAATGCAGCATCTCATTTCCAGTTGGTCCTGTGACTACCCATTTCCACAGCTGTGATAGACTGAACCACCGGAAGGTTAAGTGACTTGCCTAAGGTCACGGTCAGTATTTGATACTCTGAGTCTAGCGGGATTTGAACCTGTGAGCTCATGGTTCCCAAGCTGGTGCTCTATTAGATTCCACTGCCTCCAAAACTGAGAGTGCCTTTGACTTGTACAAAGAATAAAATAACATGTGAGAAGAGTCCACACATTTTCTGCCATACACAAATTTCTCCTGCTAGTAGCAAAATCTGCCAAAATGCAAATAATTTTGCTAGCAACTGGAACTAAAAATAAACGAAAATTCAGGCAATTATAAAACAGAGGGTCTTTGCATAAAAATAGACCTTGTGTGTGCTGTAAACCCCTCAATTAGTGTGCACACAGCACATCTGGATAGATGAGGCACTGAACGTCTCACTTGCCAGTGATGAAGCCACCCAGCTAGGAAGCCCCTCCCTCTTCTAACGACCATAGCACTGATTTTTCAAAATAACAAAGAAGTGGCTACATCAGGGGGGATAAGCATTTCAGAAAAACTGGTGGCTGAATGTCTCCACCTTTTTAGTTACGGCAGTCAGCAATTTTGCCCCGCAGCACGCTCACCTCATCAGTTCCTGTTGCTCACCAATGACAGAGTCCTTTTAAGATAAAATGACATTTGCAGCACTAGCTCAGCAATGCCTGTCAAGGCTACAAGGCACCTGCATCTGGCAAGCTTCCAACATCTACCCTCATTCTGAAAAAAAATACAAATGGACTTTGCCATGCCTTGTGCTCTTACGTAAATAAAGATCTGATCGCTGATCTAATTACCCAGTTGAAACCATCCATATTCCCAAAGGACAAACCTTTCATGAGGTCTGATTGAAAGGATAATAAAACTGAATTATCCTCTTTCTCGAGTTGCCTTAAAGAGACCTATCCCAATTTGGGTTAATTATTTTTTTTGGGGGGGGGCACTTTGAACATTACATTTTAAGGCAACATTTTGATATCCTTTTGCATATTTTATAACATAATTGCATAATGGGAGTTCTAACTTGATCCTAACCAGCCCCCTTCTTCTTTGTTCCTGCATGCTCTTCCTATCCTAGCAGTTAGATCAATGAACTGGTCTTTAGAAAGGCTGCTGATGAGGTCTAATCAATGCTCAGTTTCAATCTATTTGGTTGTTGCTATGGAGGGTCATTCCGTCACTTACAAACATGATACACTGGCTCCCTCTAGCCACAGTTGTTAGAAAATGCTTTTGAATTATGTAGCCCCTGAAACCTGTCCTATATTGTCATCGTATGCACTCTGTCTTGTATTGCTGCATGTGTGTCATCGTGTCATCAAGCAGTGTCAGTGGCTCAGTAGGTAGCATGCTCGCCTCTGGGGCCAGAAGATTATAAAGTTATGGGTTCTAACCTCAAACCAGGTATTTGAGGTAATACTCATAACTGTAGTGCAGTAAGAGGGGGATGCTGCCCTGCTGAGGTGCCGTCCTTCAAATAAGATTGAACCAAGGTCCCTTCTGCCCATCTCTGGTGACTATCCAGATGGAAGCAAAAGAGGCTGTGGCACTTATTGAGGAAGAGTAGGGTAGCTTCACCGGTGTCATGGCCAACATTTCTCCATAAGTTAAACAGGTCCATTTAACCCACTCCCAGGATGCCACTGGGAAAAAAACTATTACAGTTTAGTGTGCCTTTCCTGGTCAAACATTATGAATAAATTTATAAAATGGCAAGAAAAAATCTAGAAATGTCATTGACTGAGAGGCATCTGCTGATCATGCATTAAATCTCTATAAATGCACGGTCAGGTGCCAGATCTCATCTTCCTCCCACAAAAAACTACTTGGAGCCATTTTGTAAGTGTAATAGGCCCCTCCAGGGTGTGCATCATAGAATTTTAATGCACTTCCCAGGGTTGTAAGGGAACTCGGTCTTTGGCCTCCTGCCTTACTACACCCCTGGGGTGCATTAAAATCCTATAATGCACACCCTGTCATGTCTTATTACTTACTTGAGTACCATTGTACTTATGTGTATTCATATTGGGCTCTATTCACGAACATGGCACAGGTACGTTCCAAAGGAGTACCGGCAGTGCAGCGCACATTGGGCCATATTCACATATCCATGCTGCACATCATCAGTTCCACATCCTGCCCACATAGCAGTGCAGGGGCATGGGTGGGGGCAGCTTGGCCACCGGCCATGGCCATCCAGTCAGATGGCCTGGCCACCATAGAAGTGGATCCCCACTCCGTGTGGTGTGGGGGGATTGTGGGATACAGCTGGTCCTCCCAGGAAAAGTGTAACCCTTAAAGTGATGGTCTGTTCAGCCTATGTGCATGGTCATACCCCTGGCCCTGCTGGTATGTTTCGAGGGCTGGGGGTAGCAGTGTGGGGGGAATGGCATGATGTCCACTGCCCTATGTGGCTGGTAGGAGGCAGTGGATAAGTGGCTGTGGCAGGGTCCTTGCTGGCATAGCCAGAATCCTCTCCACTGTCACCCCAAATGCTCAACATTTGGCTCTTGTATGGCACCTAGTCATACTGTGCCCCTTAGTCACCCTCCTCACCAGACTGAGGATGTGGATGATACGTGGACCCCCATCGTAACTACATGGGGGTTCCACAGCACCTCAGCTGTATGGCAGAGGGGAGCAAGGAAGCCTACATGTCATTTATATGGGAACATAGTCTTCATGAATAGAGGTCGTTGTTTGCTTAAGGAATAATCCATGACAGGGTGTGGGTTATGTTGGAATTTACACACGCCTGGTGTAATTTGGGTGAATACCAGCATAACCCACATTATGGAGTGGATGATTCCGATTATACAATGGGTAGGAAGTAAAGGATTTGGAAAAAAATTATTAAAAAGCTTTCAAAAACTGCTTTTTTATTGATGTTTTAGTGCAATACCCTTCCTCCATACATTATTTTATTTATTTATTTTTTTTTTATTTACTGTATATTCGGAATTACAATCCTTTGAGTCATAGACTCTTTTGCAAAGGCTCCACGTCATTTACAGGGGGTGGAGAGAGAACAAAGTACAAGGATGACAGACGAAATGAGCAATTATATAAAGGTTTTAGTTCAGATAATATTTATACAATGGCTCCACGGTGGTTACAGGGGGTGGAGAGACACAATACAGTATAAGACAATAAAAAGAAACAATTTTTTATATACACTTAGATTATTTACTGGTTACAGTACTGACATGGTAGTTGAGAAGCTTATTTTTTGAGCATTAAGAGGCATACATGTGAGCCCAAGACAGAGCTTATGGGGAGGGTGGTTCGTAGGGTCAAGGAAGTCCTTGTGTCAGTAGAGGGGGTGAGGGAGGAGTGTGGGCAGGCCTTATTGGCATTCACATTTAGCGTTTTCCAAGAGGTGGGTTCTAAGGCCTGTTTTGTTACATAGTCCCCAGTTGCTAGTTAGGATATAGCTGTCAGAGACTTTACCCAGGACCCTCAGAACCCCCTCCCCCAACACACACACACACACAAACACAGTAACAGTGGAATGTTTGCATTTGCTGTTTGTCTATTTTAATTTTTTTATAGTAAGAAAGACAGCATATGTAACCCTAGACAGAAAGTGATGGCACTGCAAGTATGTTTGCTGCGTGGGTTTGCCATTCCATCTAGAAATAAAACATTAGAAATGCCGAAGGCTTTTGGGCTTGTGGTATGTCTGTAGCATGATTGGCAATGAGAAATCGAGAGCGCTGAAGTGAGAGAGAGAGAGATGTTTTTTTTTTTTTTTTTTTTAAGGTGGTCCCAGATGAGTCAGTGGGAGCAGTTTCGGTATTTGTTCTTTGGTATAGAAATTAGTTTTTGGAATGCAGGTAGTACTGCTGAGTAGTTGTATTTTTGTATGTGTTTCTGTGTTAAGTGGAGAAAGGCAGGGATCGCTTAGTGGGGAAACAAGATGGCGGGTGAAATGTTTACATTTTGAGCGTAGTGATTTGCATTTCAGCTTTCGTTTTGTGAAGTGGCTAACTGGGTCTTTTTGCATGAGTTATACTAGAATTTACCCAAGTTGAAAAGTCCCAATTAGACAATGAAAATACAGGGATTTTAGGTGCCATTGTATAACTGGCTTTACTTTATTGTCATTGTGCTTAGTTACTACTAATGCAAAACATTGGGTTTGGAGGTACCCAGTCACCAATGTCCTGTTATTGCTGCGGTTTTATCATCCAGCTGGGCATCTGCCCTTGCAGTTAGCATGTGCGTGTGTTTGTTGTTTCTCTGAGTGTCTGTTCATACAGTCGGCATGGCATGCTGCAGGGCAGTCATTTTGCAGTTTTTGTGGAAACAGTAGTGTCATTTTACAAGAATCATAGGGATTGCAAAAGCCCATTTCATTAGAATCATAGGGGTTGCAAAGCTCTTCCACCCACTAAATTTTATGTAAGGAAAATGCAAAGAAATCTGTATTTTTGGGACTGCAAGGACATTATAGGTGTCTCAGCTGCAGCCCTGGCTACCCCTAAATGATGTTTCTGTGTGGAATATGAAGAACAAAAAGTCAGGCTAGCACCTGGGAACGCCGTGCACTGCCAAAAAAAAAAACAAACAAGTAGAAGAAGGAAGTAAAATAGATGGCCAGCACTGGCTACTCACAGTCCTCTTGTTATCAAAGCAAGCACGTAATATTGCAGACAGTATATGCACAACTCCTGGAATCCTAGACTGGTGCAAAAAGTGTTATATTTTATTATTGTGCAAAGCAAAACTCAGCAACCACAGTTTCTCCTAGGAACGGATCGTGTCCCCCCCCCAAAAAAAAACACTCCTGATGCATTTCGTGCCCTCTAGCGCTTAATCATAGGAATGACATGGCATGCCAACTATTCCCATAAATAGGGAATCTTTAAAGTGACAGTGTAGAAGTGAGTTTCAAATCAAACAATTTATATAATTATCAATATAATTAACTAATGCCTATATCTATATATAATTAAAACTTATCTCGTACCAATATGTATATGTTATATACTATTCACATATTTTTTCTATCAGAAACATTATTTTTACCATCCTTTTTATAGTCCATTTACTCAATTGTTTTAGGATTTCTGCAAGGTTTTCCACATGAAATCACTGTGGTTCTGTAGAGCAAAATTACCCTAGAAAATGGAACAAGAAAAATATGATAACATATTAACACATACACCTGTGCTCATGAACTATAATAACTTATTGCACATAATGACTATAATAAAATGAATATTTACATATTCTGCTTCTTGAAAATAAAGAATAATAACCACCTATACCCTGTTACATATATAAAATATTTAAAACTTGAAATCTTAATTAAGGATCATAGGAGAAGAAAGGTAGGGAGGGTGGGGAGGAGGGAAAGGGAGGGGAGGGGAAAAGGAGAACAGGAAGCGGAGTAGAGGGTACAGTTTTTATACATACATTTAATTTCTAATCGCTCATGTACATATTTAATTGCAATTGAGGGTAGTGGAAAAAATATTTTTTTTATATTAAATTATTAAATAACATTTGTTCCATTGCTTCAAAAATGGCTTCAGTTCTATTCTCTCATTTAAGCCTTGTTTTTCCGAAGCTCCTGTGGAAAAAATCCAATACTGTTCTCTTTTTAACAATATGTTGTCGTAGTCTCCTCCTTTGGGGCTTTCTATGGGTTTTCCATACCCACAAAAGTGATGTTATGTTCATTTTTATCATGACATTTATTTATATGTGTAGCTAATGCATTCTTAAGATCATTATTCTCAATAGCCCTTAAATGTTCACTTATTCTTATTTCAAACTGTCTTTTGTTTCTCCACATAATAACAACTGCATGTACATGTAGCCATATAAATAACTCCCCGTTGCACATGTAATAAAACCCTTACTTTTGTTTCCAATTTATTCTTGGGATTAATAAAGGTTTTTGTATTTTGTACCTTAATGCAAAATTTACAGTTCCCACATTTGGGGCAGCCATAATTTCTTTTAGGTAGCCACATTCTGTGGTTATCTATTCTGTTCTGGGCTGAACTGAGTGAACAAGTTTATCTCTAAGACTACGGCCCCTTTTATGGACCATTCTTGGCTCTGTATTATTTAAGTCACTCAGGCCCAGATCCAATCTTCCAAGATGCCAGCGTTTTTTAATAATATCACTGACATCTTGTGACTGTGCACTATAAGTACTGACAAAACTAATTCTCAAATCACCCTTTTCTCTCTTTGAACTTTTTTGTTCCATGACCTCTGACATTGGCATCCTATCCACCTCTTCTGTAGCCTTAAGTATAAGGCTATTTGAGTAGCTTCTCTCCTTCAACCTATTTTCCAATTCTGTAGCTCTCCTTTCATAGGTTTCCTGATCACTGCAGTTCCTTTTAATTCTAATAAATTGCCCTTTCGGGATCCCTGCAATGGTGTGGAATGGATGGCTACTTTTAGCTTGCAGCAGGGTATTACGGTCAGTGGGTTTCCTGAACAAATCTGTCCTCACCCCCCCGTCCATCTTTCACAATCACAAGATCTAAAAAATTGATTTGATGCTTGCTAAAGGACAGAAAATCTCAGGTTTGGATTACTGTTTTCTAAATATCTCACAAATTCAAACAGTTCTTCCTCAGTTCCTGTCCATACCATCAATATATCATCAATAAACCTACGCTATATATTTATCTTTTGGTAAAATGGATTAACCTCCTGTGTTCATATAGCCTCCTCTTCCCATTTACCCAAATACATATTGGCAAAATTGGGGGCTAGACTTGCCCCAATAGCCATGCCTTTCTTCTGTATGTATTGGCTATCTAGGTAAAAGATGTATTGTATTTAAGCACAAATTCTGCTAATTTTACCAACATTTCTATGAGTGGGTCCCTATTACTTATTTTATTCAAATAATATCCCATAGATTCCAATCCGTCATCTTGGGGTATATTTGAATATAAGGACTCCACATCCAGGGTAACAAGCAGGCTATCCCTTTTTATTGACAAATCCTCCAGAACCATCAGAATATATCCCCTGTATCTTTAATATATGAGGGGATTTCTTTTGTCAAATTGCAAATATGATGATCCACATATTTAGAGAGTGGTTCCGTTAGTGCATCATTCCCTGAAACTGTAGGGCAGCCTGGTGGATTAACCAGACACTTATGTATCTTTGGGAGGCAGTAAAAACAGGCTTTCACCGGGTTGGCCACTGTTAGAAATAGTTTCCTCTCTGACCCAATTTTGGCTTTTAACAAACATCAGATATTCATCTATTTCCCTTTTAAATCAAACCGTAGGGTCTGATTTAAGTTTTTCATGGAACACATCATTACTCAATTGTCTGCATATTTCTTTATGATACATTTCAGTGTCCAGTATTACTATCGATCCCTCTTTATCAGCAGCTTTGATGGTTATATCAGTATTTGAGCCCAACTTGTCCATTGCCATTTTTCCTTTTTTATTTAAAGTAATGGCTACTGTTGTGGCTCACGTTTATGTCCAACATTTGCAAGTCTCTCTCACAGCTTTTCAAAAAAATCTGTAATGCTGGACTGAGCGCTGGACAGAAAGTCAATTTGGGCCTAAATCTTACCCTAAAATTTTCATCTTCCCTTATTTCAATAATGTCTGGGTTCTGACTTACCCCTCCTGTTGTTATGTCCTGTAGTTCTTCCTCTATTTTGTTAAAAAATAATCATAAACCCAAGTTACGGACAAATTTATTGCAGTCTATGATGGTTTCAAAAACATTAATTTTTTGCGTAGGAACAAATGATAATTCCTTTTTTCAGTAAGGATTCCTCAACATCTGATAATTGGTATTTTGAGATATTAATTATATTTCCTATTGGCATCCTCATTGGTTCCAGTTGTGTCTCCCTCTGTTTCTGCTTCTGCCACCTCCTCCTCTTCCTACCACCCCTCCTCATCTGTTTTTTGGGGCCTTATGAAAATTTAGTAGCTGGCTCCTCCTTGGACCTTCAAATGTAATCTGAGGTTCTGGAGGTGTTCTGGTTGTGGAGTGATCTTCTTCCTCCAAGTATGCTTCCTCTGTGCTTGTTAATTCCAAATTAGACCCTTCCGCTTCTGATCCTGATGGTGTTCTCAAAATAGATTTCAATGATGTATTTTCACTTAAATTGTAATATGGTTTATTCCATCCAAAAATTGTTTCATTTTTGTAATCATTAGTGTCCCTTTCAAACTTCGTTTTTTTAAATTCCTGTATTTTTTTTTATCATATCTTGCAAGGTTCACTTTAAATTTATCTAAACGTTCTTCATACATACAGCAGTAACAAACTCTTTCAATATTTCCACTCTTTTTTTTATTTCTTCCTCACTTTCTTTCTGAATCATTTCATTTTCTTTTAAAATCAATTCATTGTACTCCGTACTGGCATTACGACTAATATGTTGCCATTTGTCCAGAAAGCCTTCTCTCTGTAATCTGAAAGTAGGTTTCTTTAAAACCCGTAACCCCTGAGGCACTCTTTCAACTTCTAAAATATGCCTTTAATGATGCTCGCTCCCAATGGAGCCGTTTTAAATGAAAGGCTACTTTTTCAAATTGGTTGAATGCCTGTTTGATATTTAGTGGTCCAAAATTAACATTTGCTTCCTGATTCAGAAGCTCCGTAAATCTAATGTCTGCTGGGGCTGAATTAAGCAGGACAAAATCTGAGAGGAAGGGGGTCTCATGTGCATGCAAGCTTGTTGTAGGCTCCGTTCTGCTTCCAGCCTGTTTGTTTACTCCACACGCCATTCGGCTTTGTGTCAGGCATTACGACAAAGCACTTCTGAAAACAACTGTTCAGAACAAGAAATACTGTCTGCACTTGCTGTGTCAATGAGGTTCCAGAGCTATATTAAATAACCTGTGCAATAACCCTTCAGAAAACAGGTAATTTGAAGAACAAAAAGTCAGGCTAGCACCTGGGAATGCTGTGCACTGGCAAAAAAAAACAAAACAAGTAGAAGCAGGAAACATAGAAACATAGATTTTGACGGCAGATAAGGACCGCTTGGCCCACCCAGTCTGCCCATTTCCCTACCTAATGGATAAGCTGCAGATCCTAGTTAACCAGCAGCCTACTTCTTCCTACCCCCGCCCCCTAGAATTGCCTTATGACTGTCCCATGCATGCTTGAATTCCACCACTGTTTTTGACTCCACAACCTCCTCCGGAAGGCCGTTCCATGCATCCACAATCCACAAGTAAAATAGATGGCCAGCACTGGCTACTCACAGTCCTCTTGTGATCAAAGCAAGCAAGCAATATTGCAGACAGTATATGCATGACTCCTGGAATCCTAGACTGGTGCAAAAAGTGTTATATTTTATTATTGTGCAAAGCAACACTCAGCAACCACAGTCTCTCCTAGTTACAAATCGTCCCCTCCTCTTCTCTCCAAAACAAACCCTCCTGACGTGTTTCGTGCCCTCTAGTGCTTAATCATAGGAATGACATGGCATGTCAACTATTCCCATAAATAGGGAATCTTTAAAGTGACAGTGTAGAAGTGAGTTTCAAATCAAACAGTTTATATAATTATCAATATAATGAACTAATGCCTATATCTATATATAATTAAAACATATCTCATACCAATATGGATATGTTATATACTATTCACATTTTTTCTATCAGAAACATTATTATTTTTACCATCCTTTTATAGTCCATTTACTCAATTGTTTTAGGATTTCTGCAAGGTTTCCCACATGAAATCACTGTGGTTCTGTAGAGCAAAATTGCCCTAGAAAATGGAAACAAGAAAAATATAACATATTAACACATACACCTATGTTCATGAACTATAATAACTTATTGCACATAATGACTTTAATAATTTAAAATGAACCTTGCAAGATATGATAAAAAAATACGGGAAGTTAAAAAAACAAAGTTTGAAAGGGACACTAATGATTACAAAAATGGAACAATTTTTGGATGGAACAAACCACATTACAATTTAAGTGAAACTATATCATTGAAATCTATTTTGAGAACACCATCAGGATCAGAAGCACAAGGGTCTAATTTGGAATTAACAAGCACAGAGGAAGTACATTTGGGGGAAGAAGATCACTCCACACCTAGAACACCTCCACAACCTCAGATTACATTTGAAGGTCCAAGGAGGAGCCAGCAACTAAATTTTCATCAGGCCCCAAAAAACGGACGAAGAGGGGTGGTAGGAAGAGGAGGAGGATGTGGAAGAAGCAGAAACAGAGGGAGACACAACTGGAACCAATGAGGATGCCAATATGAAATATAATTAATATCTTAAAATACCAATTATCAGATGTTGAGGAATCCTTACTGAAAAAAGGAATTATCATTTGTTCCTACACAAAAGACTAATGTTTTTGAAACCATCATAGACTGCAATAAATTTGTCCGTAACTTGGGTTTACGATCCTTTTTTAACAAAAGAGAGGAAGAACTGCAGGACATAACAACAGGAGGGGTAAGTCAGAACCCAAACATTATTGAAATAAGGGAAGATGAAAATTTTAGGGCAAGATTCAGGCCCAAATTGACTTTCTGTCCACCTCTCAGTCCAGCATTACAGATTTTTTTGAAAAGCTGTGAGAGAGACTTACAAATGTTGGACGTAAACGTGAGCCACAACAGTAGCCATTACTTTAAATGAAAAAGAAAAAATGGCAATGGACAAGTTGGGCTCAAATACTGATATAACCATCAAAGCTGCTGATAAAGGGGGAGCGATAGTAATATTGGATGCTGAAATGTATCATAAAGAAATATGCAGACAATTGAGTAATGATGTGTTCCATGAAAAACTTAAATCAGACCCTACGGTTAGATTTAAAAGGGAAATAGATGAATATCTGATGTTTGTTAAAAGCCAAAATTGGGTCTGAGAGGAAACTATATCTTTTCTAACAGCAGCCAACCCTGTGAAAGCCTGTTTTTATTGCTTCCCAAAGATACATAAGTGTCTGGTTAATCCACCAAGCCGCCCTATAGTTTCAGGGAATGATTCACTAACGGAACCACTCTCTAAATATGTGGATCATCATATTAGCAATTTGGCAAAAGAGATCCACTCATATATTAAAGATTCGGGGGATATTCTGATGGTTCTGGAGGATTTGTCAATAAAAAGGGATAGCCTGCTTGTTACCCTGGATGTGCAGTTCTTATATTTAAATATACCCCAAGATGATGGATTGGAATCTACGGGATATTATTTGAATAAAAGAAATAATAGGGATCCACCCACAGAAATGTTGGTAAAATTAGCAGAATTTGTGCTTAAATACAATACATTATTTTACCTAGATAGCCAATACATACAGAAGAAAGGCATGGCTATGGGAGCAAGTCTAGCCCCCAATTTTGACAATATGTATTTGGGTAAATGGGAAGAGGAGGCTATACGAACACAGGAGGTTAATCCATTTTACCAAAAGATAAATATATACCATAGGTTTACTGATGATATATTGATGGTATGGACAGGAACTGAGGAAGAACTGTTTGAATTTGTGAGATATTTAGAAAACAGTAATCCAAACCTGAGATTTTCTGTCCTTTAGCAAGCATCAAATCAATTTTTTAGATCTTGTGATTGTGAAAGATGGACGGGGGGGTGAGGACAGATTTGTTCAGGAAACCCACTGACCGTAATACCCTGCTGCAAGCTAAAAGTAGCCATCCATTCCACACCATTGCAGGGATCCCGAAAGGGCAATTTATTAGAATTAAAAGGAACTGCAGTGATCAGGAAACCTATGAAGGAGAGCTACAGAATTGGAAAATAGGTTGAAGGAGAAGCTACTCAAATAGCCTTATACTTAAGGCTACAGAAGAGGTGGATAGGATGCCAATGTCAGAGGTCATGGAACAAAAAAGTTCAAAGAGAGAAAAGGGTGATTTGAGAATTAGTTTTGTCAGTACTTATAGTGCACAGTCACAAGATGTCAGTGATATTATTAAAAAACGCTGGCATCTTGGAAGATTGGATCTGGGCCTGAGTGACTTAAATAATACAGAGCCAAGAATGGTCCATAAAAGGGGCCGTAGTCTTAGAGATAAACTTGTTCACTCAGTTCAGCCCAGAACAGAATAGATAACCACAGAATGTGGCTACCTAAAAGAAATTATGGCTGCCCCAAATGTGGGAACTGTAAATTTTGCATTAAGGTACAAAATACAAAAACCTTTATTAATCCCAAGAACAAATTGGAAACAAAAGTAAGGGGTTTTATTACATGTGCAACGGAGGAGTTATTTATATGGCTACATGTACATGCAGTTGTTATTATGTGGAGAAAACAAAAAGACAGTTTGAAATAAGAATAAGTGAACATTTAAGGGCTATTGAGAATAATGATCTTAAGAATGCATTAGCCACACATATAAATAAATGTCATGATAAAAATGAACATAACATCACTTTTGTGGGTATGGAAAACCCATAGAAAGCCCCAGAGGAGGAGACTACGACAACATATTGTTAAAAAGAGAACAGTATTGGATTTTTTCCACAGGAGCTTCGGAAAAACAAGGCTTAAATGAGAGAATAGAACTGAAGCCATTTTTGAAGCAATGGAACAAATGTTATTTAATAATTTAATATAAAAAAAATATTTTTTCCACTACCCTCAATTGCAATTAAATATGTACATGAGGGATTAGAAATTAAATGTATGTATAAAAACTGTCCCCTCTACTCCCCTCCTGTTCTCCTTTCCCTCCTCCCCCACCCTCCTTTTATCCCCTTTCCCTCCCCTCCCTCCCCTTTCCCTCCTCCCCACCCTCCCCTACCTTTCTTCTCCTATGATCCTTAATTAAGATTTCAAGTTTTAAATATTTTATATATGTAACAGGGTATAGGTGGTTATTATTCTTTATTTTCAAGAAGCAGAATATGTAAATATTCATTTTATTATAGTCATTATGTGCAATAAGTTATTATAGTTCATGAGCACAGGTGTATGTGTTAATATGTTATCATATTTTCTTGTTCCATTTTCTAGGTAATTTTGCTCTACAGAACCACAGTGATTTCATGTGGAAAACCTTGCAGAAATCCTAAAACAATTGAGTAAATGGACTATAAAAAGGATGGTAAAAATAATGTTTCTGATAGAAAAAATATGTGAATAGTATATAACATATACATATTGGTACGAGATAAGTTTTAATTATATATAGATATAGGCATTAGTTAATTATATTGATAATTATATAAATTGTTTGATTTGAAACTCACTTCTACACTGTCACTTTAAAGATTCCCTATTTATGGGAATAGTTGGCATGCCATGTCATTCCTATGATTAAGCGCTAGAGGGCACGAAATGCATCAGGAGTGGGTTTTTTTTGGGGGGGGACACGATCCGTTCCTAGGAGAGACTGTGGTTGCTGAGTTTTGCTTTGCACAATAATAAAATATAACACTTTTTGCACCAGTCTAGGATTCCAGGAGTCGTGCATATACTGTCTGCAATATTGCATGCTTGCTTTGATAACAAGAGGACTGTGAGTAGCCAGTGCTGGCCATCTACTTTACGTCCTGCTTCTGTGTGGAATATGCAGTGTTTCATGAAGTCTGCCCTGGAAATAGGTGTTCTAACAAACAAAAGTTTTTTTTTTACAAAACTGGCTTCCAGCTACAGTGAATACATACCTGTAAAATGTGATTTCCTAGTTTTTTCTTATGCTATGCATTATATAGCTTTTATATTTTGATCTGAATTTTAAACCTAACTCTTGTCAGGTCCACAGTGCTATTTCTAAGCCAAAGGAAGCAGACATATTGTTTTATTGGGGACAAGAGCAATTTAAAATATAAAAAATAGATTCTGGTCGAAATGAACTATTTACCAGCAAATGAAGGCAGATGATGTCCAGAATCTTTTACAGTTTCAAAAAAGGGACGGTCAGATAGTGTCTGACTTCAGTGCGCTGCTTCATTAATGATTTGTTGGTGGTTCCACTACCACGATATGGCTTGCCTGAAGTGCTCCCAGACTGATACAGCATTTACTCTGTAAATAACTCCACTGCAATTTTCCTGTCTTTTCCTGCAAATTACATTATTTCCTATGGAAGCCAAATTTCTCTGTTTTCCCGTATAACCAGTGCAAGTCCATGGGAGCAATGTTCCTGTGGATGGCTCCATTTCCCTGTAAAATACAAGAATCCCTGCAGATCTGGGGGCCCTGCATCTCTGGCACTGTTTCCAACATGAAGTTCACTAGAATAGCACAATGGATAAAGGTTAGGTTAGTCTGGGTGCTTAAGTTTATATTGTGCTTTTCTAAAACTTGAAGCATTTTACATAAAACATATTTATTTATTTGAATTTTGGTAATTGGGTAAGCCCACTGAGACAAAAAGTCCCTTTTTCAGGGGTGACCCGGGGGAGGGTACAAGGGGAGGTACAGAGAATATGAAATAAAGCAAGATAAGTGTGCAAAGACACTTGTACAATAAAATGTGGAGCACAATATATGTGCAAAAAGGCACACATATTTATAAATAATACAAGCCATAAGGAATAAAATACAGCTGAGTACACACAGCAAGCCTATGTTTCCATCGAGGGGTTGAAGATACCAGCGTATGGACCTTGAGAACGAAACTTGAGAGGTCCATGCTGGTATCTTCAACCCAGACATAAAGCTAAGCGGATAATAATACTCATCTTTTATTACATAATGGTTCCCCAATGTAGAAAAATAAAAGTTAAATTTGTCACTGTCACAAGGCTTCATACCTTGCGTTTGTGCTCCCGCTTGTTGTTTGCAGCTCACTCAGCTCTGGTTTCCATCAGTGCCGTCTCGTTCTAGTCCTGAGTCTCGCTGTAATATTACTTGATGTTAAAATAAAAAAAAGAAAAGGAAAACTGTGAACATGTGATGGTTTGGGAACAAGGAGCCAGCTACGTCCATCCGTGTCTAAACCGTCTCTATGAACCGCTCACTAACTGTTGGCGCCATGTTTGTTTGAATTTTTTTGAAGTGGTCCATTTCCTCCAACCGTGGCAGGATAGCATGCAGCTCATGAATAATAATTTGGGCTGCTGGATATTTATTGTAGAACGTGCACAATGACTTTTAGAACGTGCACAACAACATTTAGAACGTGCGCAACAACATTAGAGCAGCCACTGATTTCTACATACAATAACCTCAAACCATATACTATATATACATTATATACAAATAGTGAGTACAGATGCTGCAAAACAAGTGATGCAGATAAATACAAGTTGCTTAGGCAAGGTTATACAAATATACATAATTACATAAATGCAGAAAGTAGTTCAAACAGTGCACAATTGTCAGTAAGTGATTCAAGCAGAAAAGGGGACTAGGGCGAGGAAGTAGACAGTTAGAGTAGGACACAGTGCAACCAGAGTAATCCCATGAACAGCTCACGGGAGGGGTTGCAAGGCTGACTGAGGAAGGGAGTGGGGAAGGGAGCAGGACGAGGCAATGGAGGGGGGGAAGTGGGTTGGATGGTAGGGGTGGGAAACTACTAGTTACAGGTGCAGACTAGAAGGGAAGATAAGTGGGATTTAAGAGAATTCTTGAAGGAGTAAAGAGAGGTACAGGTCAGAACAGTAGAGGGTAGTGTGTTCCAGAAGAAGGGCCCAGAAAAGGTGAAGGCACGCCGGCCCACTGCTAGGCAGGGTTTCGAGATGGAGAGTAGCGGTAGGTCAGTTGACTTTAAGAACCCAGTAGAGGTTTTACGTTGGATGATGCGTAAGAGGCAGGGAAAAGTGAAGGTATGGACAAGCTTGCAGGTCAGGCAAAGGGTAGAATATCAAAGCGTGGCCTCAAAGGATGGCCAGCCAAGGGAATCAAGGACAAAACAGTGGTGCATCCTGGCATTAGCACCCAGGGTGAAGCGAGCAACCCTGTGGTAAGATTGCTTACATTTGGCAAGATGGGAGACTTGAGCAGAGTGGAGAATAGGGGCACCATAGATGATGAGTGGGAGCAATGAGGAGGACACTATGGCAAGTCGGGAGGGGAACGTACAGTAGGGTAAGAGGTAATACAGCAGCCCGAGCTTTTAGTGGATGGTCTTGACCACAGTTGAAACATGTGCATCAAAGGATAGGTGGGAGTCCAGTGTGATGCCAAGATATTTAAAGGATTGAACCTGATCTACGGGGGTCCTCATGAGAGGAACTGATTACCAAGGGAGGCGGGGGGGAGTAAATGTAGGGGTCTGGTGGTAGGAGAGCATAATTTTCATTTTCTCAGTGTTGAGCACCAAGAACTTATTGAGGAACCAAGCTTCAAGAAGATGGAAGTCCTGTTGCAAATGTAGATTCAGCAGGGTAGGGTCAGAAGAGGACCCGTACAAGATGGCATCATCTGCGTACAACTGAACTGATGTGCCTTCACAGTGCTGTGGCAGTTCATTGATAAAGAGAATAAGAGAGGGCCAAGGATGGACCCTTGGGGGACACCATCTCTTATGGCACTGAAAGTGAAGGTATGTCCGGCCCACCTCACACATTGGGTACAGCCAGAGAGATAGCTTGAAAACCAGTTTAATGATAGGACATCGAGACCAAAACAGAGGAACGTGTGGAGCAGGAGGTTATGGTTGTCAAGGTCAACAGCCTTGGTAAGGTCAACAAAAATAACTCCAGTTACAAGGCCCTTGTCCATAAATGAAAGGACGTCAGATGTTACCTTAATGAGGGCAGGGTGGGTACTGTGGGATTTATGAAATCCATGCTGGTTAATGGAGAGTGAAGTATTTAGCTCTAGGTGTTGTGGAAGTTGTGCATGTATAAATTTTTCCTGTATTTTAGCAAGGTGGCAGACTATGGAGATTGGCTGGTAGTTCTCAAATGCAGAGTTAGGGCCACTCTTGTGAATAGCGACAACAACAGCGGCCTTCCACTTGGCAGGCACATTGCTGGAGCAGAGGGGTTTGTTGATTAGGTCACATCACACACAGGGGAGGCAATGGCGATGGCTCCAAATTTTAGGAATTGGGGTTCAAGAGTGTCAAACACTGGTGAGGAGGTTTCCTTGATACTCTTGAGGTGACACATCACCTCATTTCGGGTGGCCAGTTTAAGGTGGAAGGTGGAGCTAGTAGAGATAGGGGGAGAGGAGGGAGGAGATGGAACGAGGGCCAGGAGGGTGGTTTTATGCTTAGAGAGGTTGGAAAAGGCCATGTTAAATTCAGAGGCAATGGCAGTGGGGTCAGTAACCTCAGCGCCATCATGCAGCATAGTGCTGCAAAGGGATGAGTACATACAGTACATAAACCCATAGAATAGAACAATAAATAAAGGACCAGCCCCACAATGCAGTGGCAAATTTGCTGCTCGCGACACCGGTGATCCAAATACGGGAATGAGCTCTGGACTTCAGAGGGTCAGCTGGGGGGGGAGAGGGATTAAGCATTCCAGATTATGCTTTTCCTCTCTACGGAGAGTTGCTACCTTGTTTCATGAATGCACTCTCACCTAGTTGATCGCTGGGATAGTGCAGGCAGAGCAGCAGTGGCAGGGAGGATGTTTACAGACTCCGCATGGTGTCATTTGACTGTGTGCTGATTGATGCGCACTCGAACCCTTGTGTGTGATTGTCCTTGGGAGAAACAAATGTGGGAAACAATTCCCTACAAGCCACAGAATGATATCCAGTGCATTTGGGCTTTCAACAGCATGCTGTACCACTCACCATATGGGTCTCCAGAAGGGGTGGAACCACTCCTTGCTGTGGCCCTGCATTGGGGCAAGCTGTGTGTGTGGGGGGTTGGAACCTGGGGGCCGCAGTGGGTTATATGGGGTGGGATGGTCACCAGGGCTGATGAGGTAGTAGCGCAAGAGGAAACAACTGCAGATAAACATAAAACAGTAACCAAAACACACTTCAGATTCATCACTTATCCAGCTGTGGCTGCATGGAGCTTAGAATTAAAAAACACATTTATTACCGCTCATATTTCTCATTTGTTTGCACCATGCCTGTTTGTTTTGCTGTACTCTGCTCCCCTTGTAACCCCCCTCAGAAATCTCGGTTGCACCTTGAATGAGTGGGTCTTTCCCAGTCAGCATCTTAGTGGTACCTTTTTTGCAATAAAGATTTTTATTGGGTTTTAAAGTTTCCATTACCAAACAATTTACCAGGTAAAACATTTAAGAGTTTCATGTTAACAGTAAAATACATCTAAATCCTAAATCAGAAACATAAAATCATAATACGTATCAGAAAGTAAAACAAGATAGCGTTGCAGGAATTTGCAGTGACCTAAAACTGAGTCAAGTTGTACAGAGAGCTTGATTTAAATGAAGCATGCTAAGCTTAACTTGTTCGGGTTTTACATGAAACATGCTCCTAGGGATAAGTAAAGTTATACAGAATAAATTAAAAATTCTAAAAAACCTCTAAATATTTGGACCGAACTTGTCATGTATTCGGCACCGAGCAACACCACTACAATTATTTATCTAAAAAGGGTGACCAAGTGGCATGAAATAGAGGTACGTTATGGGCATTACACTCTTGTTGATAATCTCTCCTAATTTAATATACCATTTCTGGAGACGGGGGATGTGATTTCCAGTTTGATAGCAGTAATCTTTTAAAAGTAAGGGCAGCTGCCCAAACTCCTACTTTGTGATGTTTACTCATAAGTTTATTTTCTGAGTCAATTCCCAGTACCAGAAATTTCGAGGAAAAAGGAATTATTTTTTTGGGGGGGGGGCCTGGCCCAAGGCTCTGGTCCCCCCTGTGCACTGCTCCCTGATCTCCAGGCCCCCCTGACAAGGGGGGGTGACCCCTCCATGGAAATTCAGGTTGCGGGACCCCCGGCGGACTTTTAGTCTGAGTAGGGAGTGGTGGCAGAGGCTGGGTCGTCTTTAGTGGCCGGTGACAGTTTTTCTGAATGTTTCTCCTCCTGGGGGTAGGGACGTACAATCACATTATGTGTGGTGCCAGCTGTGCGGGACCCCCCCGCCTCCGCCACGGGTCTTCATTGCATCGGACACTCTTCCCCCTCCCCCTGGAGAATGAGAGCAGTCCATAGGACACTCAATCCTTCTCCCCCGGCCAGCCCTCTGACTCCTAGGTCCTTACCTGAATCTGGGATGTCGGCACTGCAGACGGACACCTTGCTGCTGCACCGGTGGGCCAGCAGAAAGGAATTTTAATGTTGTAGGCTGCCTCACAAGTCTGATTGATTTTTTTTTCCATAGAGAAGTAATCTGTGGGAAGTCCCAGAGCAGATGCAATAGACTCACATCTTCTATTGCCATTTTCAACGTGGACTTTCCAGTAAGAAACCCATTAATTGTAGTCTCAAAGGTAAGCAGTAATAATAAAAATGCAAACTCACCAGATAGTTCTCCCCAAATGTTCTTAGTGGCACCTAAGAACCCCATTGCACCTCCTGCTGGTCAAGCTGTTGTGATGTTCTGTATAATTAGTTGTCAGCGGTACTGGTACCTAGGTATTTTTGTCTCAAGTGGTACAACAGGTGCTATCTGATGGATTTAGGGCAAGTTGTGTGTCTTACCATGCATTGCCAGTCAGTCACATTACCGTGCATAGCTTAAAAATGTGATGAGGTATGTGCTGCGATAGAGTAGAGTGCAGAAATGGTCAAGGGACTGGCAACTAACATTCTGTGCAACAAAGTGCAAAGTTATGCACATAGGGCTCGGGAGCCTGGAGACTAATACAGGACAGGATACAGAGGGCGGGATTTTCAGCCGGGTGGATGCAGCACTTGCGTCTGTATTTTGGACACACGCTGCATCCACACAGATGTTTCCAGATGTCAGCATCCTAGTCACAGACATCTGGATGCAGTTGCAATGATTTCCACAGCTTACGGCAAATTAGTTTATTCATTTAAATGTTTTACCAGGAAGGCACACTGAACAACAAGTTGCTTGTCTCCCCGTGTGACCTGGGGGGTTGGGGGACAGGGAGTACATATTATACTAAACAGACAACAAAAACAGAATACAATAGCAGTACATGGATGTGACTGTACAACTACATACTGCAATAAAAAATACAAGGAGAACAGCAAGTAGGAATAAAACGAAACAGAAGTGCCATACAATTGTGTAGGTTGCATAGGGTGGATTGCAGATAACGAGAAGACAAAAGAAAGTGCCATTAATTGTGTAAATTTCTCCTGCGACTACAAGTATTGCATATGTTTTTTTGATGCAATGGCAGAATTCCATCCCGGCAGTTATACCAACGTTTCGTGGTTGTCACAGCATGTGGTAATAAACTTCAGACCAGGCAAATTTACAGGTTTTGAACACACCTTGGTGTGACATTTATTTTTCAAAAGTTAGAAAAATAATAAATGAAAACAAATAAATTGCAAAGAAAATCACTACTTAACAACAGTAGTTTCTCATATAATACAGTCCTGGATCTTCGAGCTCCTAAGACCCTCCTCATATGATTCGACAGCTTGTCTACAGTAGCAACTCTCCTTCACTTCCAAGACTGAACTCTGCTAGACTGCACTGAAGTGAACTCGTTGCAAAGGTTTTATATCTTTTGGTGGGGTCACCCGACTGAGCCCTTACATGTCTGGACATGTTTAAAAACCAAGGGGGTTTTGTTTGATGGGGACTTACTGGTTCAGTTAAAGGTACAGTGTATATCTCCACATATATTGACTCTCTGTATCTCTGATCCACAGTGACTAAGCACTTTTATACATAGAACCTTATACAGTAACAGGTTTATAGTGTGAATTTATGAAAATACCTTAAGGGTTTCTTATAACTGTACTGATCATTAAATTATTATTGTTTTATATGGCTTCTAATCATTTTTCTTTAAAAAGGCTTTATTAACTGTATTCATTCCTGCTATCTAAAATAGCCTTCATGCCTTTTGTACACAAAGCGTACTTATGCACTTTACACAACACCTCTCCGGGTGTTTGGCATCATTCCAGAGACTGGATGGATGGAAATGGAAAAAGAATGAAAGGAGAGGACTAGTAGGAAGTTTAGTAGGGACAGCAAAGAGCTACACTAGGTGGCCAACCTAGGGTAGGGGGGAAAAAGAGAAAAGCATTAATTGTTACACAAAAGAAGTTTTGATCGCTGGGAAATAAGGAGATAGAAAAGTGGTCTATCAGTCACAGCCGAGGGTGTAGCCTAACTCCGTCACAATGGTCTAACTTCTGGGATGAATTTCAACACTCCTGTTTGAAAAATGGACTTAAGCCTCTGAAAATCCCCCTTCCCCCCGTAATGTTGCAATAAAAAACAGTAGAGAGTGATCTCAGGGTCTTAATAGCAGTCAGTGCAGTGGGGAAGGCAAATAGAATGCTGTGGTGCACAGGCAGGTGGATCAGCAGCAGGAAGAAGGAAACACTACTGCCCCTGTACTGATCCCTGGTGCTGCGGCTGCATTTGGAGTACTGCATGCAGTTCTGGAGGTGACCCTTAAAAAATTAACAGGGATAGGGTTGAGGTGGTGCAGAGGAAGGCAGCAAAATGATGTAGGGCAGCAAGAAAATTCTACATGTAGCGGCTCAAGGACCTGAACATGTACACACTGGAAACCATGGGGGCAACTGAAACTTTCAAGCTCCTTTACTTGTCAAACAAATAAAGAAAAAATGGTGTGCACACCAAAGCAAGTACAGATGCAAATTAATTATATTGTAACATAATGATGAAATGACAGCCATAGAAGGCAGTGGCTGAAATTTGCAGCAGTTTTGTTTTCATTGGCAGTGCCTTTAGGGACTGGTGTGCATCCTCTTTCCATTGTGTTCACGGATTCAACAAGTTGGACACTGAGCAACTGTTCACAGAGAAATGAAACACAGGAACAGGGGGAATCCAAAGAAGCTGGTGGGAGGGATCTTCAGGGAGGATGGCAAAAAGCATTTCTTTACAGAGAGGGTGGTGGAAAAGGGGAACAAACCACCAACAGGGATGAGCTTTGCCATGTCATTAGAGGGATTCAAGCAAGAATGGTACAGACATATGGGGCTAGTGAGGCTAGTAGGGGAGAAAAACATGAAGGGAAGGGGGAGGGAGTGAGTGATCGCTACTCACTAGCGCATTCACATCATACTATAGGGAGGGTTGGGCAGACTTGATGGGTCGTTGGGTCTTTTTTCCATATAGATTTTTCTGCCTCCTGCCACCATTACTCTTGAAAAAGTGTTCAGTTTGGTGTGAAAACGTTCAGCTGAGGGAGGGAGCTGTCTTTTTAACAGTTCTGCTGTTTCTGCTGAATAAAAACGTTTATCCTGAGCACACCTTTATGAGCTTGCCTTACTTGGTGAAGACCATAGAAGTGGAGCTGCTTTGTGAAACTGAATGACTGTTTTTGCTTGGTGCTGGTCATGCACTGTTTCGAGCTACCTGTGTGCTTCTACCCTTGGACATACATTGTATTCAGGGATATGCTTAAACGTCATGATTCACTAAATTTGTCCGACTCCACGAGCGAGCAAAATAGTTAAATTCCGATACCTGGGTGTCATCCTTGACAACTCCCTTTCATTTGAACCCCATGTGTCATATGTCATGGAAAAACTTCACCAAAGAATGGGAGTACTATACAGACTAAAGAATTGCTTAACAGCTGATTCCAGAAAAATCTTAGCCTATGGCCTCTTATTCCCCTTGATCAGGTATGGACTATTATTATATTCCTCAGCCAATGAGTCTGTGTCATCCAAGGTTAGGGTCCTCTAAACCCTATCTGCAGATTTCAGACCAAGCTCTCGAGGCGCACATATCACTGCATGCTCCTCTGCTCTGCCTCGTGCCTCTCACTGGAAAACCGCATAAAATTCCTGGCACTGGTTTTTCTTCAGACGGTTTGTCTTTGCTTTAGCCCCCTGAGGTATCCAGGAAATCTTTCCAGAGCCAGTAAATAGAAGGTCCACGAGATCATCCATTGGCCGTGCCTTTCACACCCCAACCTGGGTCAGAGAGCAGTAGCCTGCAGAGCCACGACGTGGCACAACGAGTTGAATGTAACTATAACTGCTCATAAATCTCTTCACAGTTTTAAAACAGCCTGTGCTCAACATCTGTCATTACAGTCTATTTGCAACTGTTATTTATAAACTCATCACTGTGCCTAACTTTTGTACTGTAAATATCTGTTCTTAACTGTTGTTTATTCTGTTTCTGGTGCTCAGCACACTGGACACTTATGAAAAAGGGTCCTTATCAATTAAGGTCTTCTAACTATAATAAATAAAAATGAAATTCAATGAAAACTAATTACATTAATACGTCAAATATGCATAACATTTACCATGCACTCAGGACAGTCTAGTCAGAGGACAAAGTATTCATTTACAGCAATTGTATCTCGGTGCTAATTTGCACTTCATTGCAGGGCTAATGGTACTGGGAGACGTACAAGACATAGCTGGCAATTTGAAGATTTTGACCACATACAGTAATTGCAAGTGTTCGATACAGTATAAGCAACTGCCATTTCACCACACAGTGTCTTTATCTTTGGTATTTAAAAATTATCATTCCATTTTTCTGAAGTTTATATTAACAGGTCATTTCTTTTTTTTTTCTACTTATTCTTTTTTATCCACTCCTACTGTCCCTTCCAACCACCACTCTTTCTGTCCTACAAGGAGTGGTGACCTTCCAACCTCTACCGACCAGCTTGGTCTGCCCCTAGAGTGCCATACTGCCATTGGGGCCCTTGATGGCCCGGATTACCCCCGGGTGAGGAGAGAAGACCCCTTTTTACCCCCCTCTTTCCCCTGCGGCGAGCTGCACATTGGGGTGTGCCCCTGGTCGGTGGGTGGTGAGACCGGCTCTGGAGGACTTCATCTAGGTGACTGGAGGGCATTTTTCCTCCAAGTAGTTCCCCTAACCCCGCCCCTGAGACACCGGTGCAGAGGTCTAGTGCTGGCCACGCTCCTCTCAAGCGCGCCTAACGGCGTCCCCCTCCCCAGCTCCTGTAGATGAAGCTGCCGAGCCCCTCGGGAGTCAGTGCATCCACCGACCCTCTCAGGACGTCGGGCGCTCCAAAGCGCCCCTGGCATCCCACCCCGAGGAAGGAAAGCATCCGTTGGGACGCTCCATCCTCTCCTCCCCCAGCTGACCCCCGCTGATCCGAGTTCTATCCCAAACCCGGGTCGGTGGTGTAGCGCGAGGTGTGGCATCCAGCGCCTCAACCCTCAGCGCCACCGGGCCCAGCCAACAGGTAATTTCTAATCAATGTTATTTACCAGGTGTTGTGGAGTATTTTGTTTCAGTAGCCTGTATACCTAATTTGCCCGTACTAGTGTTTACCTTTTTTCTAGAGGAAGCCAGTTCATGTCATTATGCAGACTACATCCGATGTGTTTTATAATCACATAATAGAGCAAATATAGTTATCCCATTGTAAACATCGTCTACACAGTTTAATTTTGTTTTGTTTGCGTAACTATAAATTTGACAACTCTAGTCAGTAACCAGTAAAAGCATTGATTTGCTTTTGTCTTACACATTTCTTTAGAAAGGAATTGAACTTGCAATCTCTGACTCCCAACCCATAAAGATATAGGAGCCACTCCCCTATCTGAGCTAGTGAGAGAACACTATGTACATAATCCGAGTTGTTCATCAACTAACCCACCATCATCATCATCATCCCATGGCCTTCTCAAGGGGGAAAACACTTTTAACCTATGTCCAGGGTTACATTCAGGGACACACTTCGAACACCATAGACTGGCCAGTAAGCTCCGCTTCTTCATCTCTCTTTTCCTGATGTTCTATTGGCCCCAGTAAAGATCAGGTGGTTACATAGAAACATAGACTTTGACGGCAGATAAACACCACTTGGTCCACCCAGTCTGCCCATTTCCCTACCTACTGGATAAGCTGCAGATTCTAGTTAACCAACAGCCTATTTCCTGCAACCCCCCACTATAATTGCCTTATGTCTGTCCCGTGCATGTTTGAATTCCTCCACTGTTTTAGACTCCACAACCTCTCCAGGAAGGCGGTTCCATGCGTCCACCACTCTCTCCGTGATAAAGAATTTCCTCACATTACCCTTGAGCCGTCCCCCCTCTAACTTTAAATTGTGCCCCCTTGTTCTTACACATCTCTTTTTCTGAAAGATGCTACCCTCCTGGGCTTTGTTGATTCCCTTGAGGTACTTAAAAGTTTCTATCATGTCCCCCCGTCCCTCCTTTCATCAAGGGTATACATATTAAGCTCTCTCAGTCTCTCTTCATATGGTTTCTGATGTAGACCCTGCACCATTTTAGTTGCCCTCCTCTGGACTGCTTCCATCCTGTCTATGTCCTTGCGTAGATGAGGTCTCCAAAACTGCACGCAGTACTCCAGATGGGGTCTCACCAACTGTCTGTATAGAGGGATAACCACTTCCCTTTTTCTACTTGTGATACCCCTCCTATGCATCCCAGTATCCCTTGGCTTTCCTACTGACTTCTCACATTGCATACCCACCTTTGGGTCATCTGATATGACTACACCCAGATCCCTTTCCATTATTGTTGTTGTTAGTACCCCCCCTGCTATTGTGTACTCTTCTCCTGGATTTTTATTTCCCAGGTGCATTACTTTGCACTTCTTCGCATTGAATCTAAGTTGCCATATGTCTGACCATTCCTCCAACCTTGCCAAGTCCCTTCTCATCCTTTCTACCCCCCCGCCCGTGTATCAACTCTGTTACAGATCTTTGTGTCATCCGCAAAGAGGCATACCTTTCCTTCCAGACCCTCTGAAATGTCACCTATAAAGACATTAAAGAGGACTGGACCCAGTATTGAGCCCTGAGGTACTCCACTACTAAACCCCCTTTCTTCAGAATGTGTTCCATTCACTGTTACCTTCTGTGTCCTGTTGTGCAGCCAGTTTTCTACTCAGGCTACCACCCTGGGACCCACTCCCAGGCTGGCTAACTTGATTATTAATCTTTTGTGCGAGACTATGTCAAATGCCTTGCTAAAGTCTAGGTAGGCCATATCCACAGCCCCTCCCTGGTCTATTACTTTGGTCACCCAGTCAAAGAAATCGATTAGATTTGTCTGACATGACCTTCCTGCTGTGAATCCATGCTGCTTTGGGTCCAGTCTCCCGCTGGCCTCTAGGTACTCAACAATTCTTTCTTTCAGAGTGATTCCATCATTTTCCCACCACTGAGGTCAAACTAACAGGTCTGTAGTTTCCTGCTTCTGCCTTGCTCCCACTTTTGTGAAGGGAATCACATCTGCCCTCTTCCAGTCCTCAGGTACCACCCCATCTTCCCATGATTTGTTAAAAGTGTGGTTAGTGGTGTCACTAGGTCCTCCTTAGCTCTTTTAGGATTCTAGGGTGAATCCGGCAGGCCCCATTGCTTTGTCTTACCTTGAGTTTTGAAGTTCTTTCAGTACTCTTTCTTCTTTAAATGGACTGGTATCAACTCCACTATCCAGAGTACTTCTACTGTTTGGTTTAGGTAACTCCTCCTCTTCTTCTTTGTGAATACTGAGCAAAAGTATTCATTCATTATCTGCCTTTTCACTGTCTCCTCTGCCCACCTCCCTCTCCTTTATTAATCTTCCCTATCCCTCCCTTAACCTTTCTATGTTCCTAAGTTCCTATAAAGGTTTTATCCCCTTCTAACTGAGTTGGCTATCCTTTCCTCGGTTTGGGCCTTTGCTTTTCTGACTGCCTTCCCCACTTCTTTCTGCTTTAATTGATACAGTTCCCTGTCGTGCTCTGTCTGTGATTCCTTATACTTTTTGAATGCAGCCTTTTTCTCCTTAACTTTCCCTGACACTTCTTTTGAGAGCCATAGTGTTTTTTTATTCTGCTTTGTTTTCTTTATTTGTTTCACACAAAGGCTTGTTGCCTCCATGATGGCAGTTTTGATTTTTCTCCGTTGTTCTTCCACCCCTCCTTTCTGGCCATTTGCTAATGCATTCCTCAGGTATTCACCCATTTTGCCAAAGTCAGCCCTTCTAAAGTCCAGTATCCTTGTATTTGTATGGCTTGTCTCCATGGTTGTGTTTATTGTGAAGCACACTGTGCAGTGGTCGCTTGTTCCCAGGTGTCTACTGACTTCTAAGTTTGTGATCCTCTCTCCATTTGAGAGTACCAGGTCTAATATTGCTCCCTCCCAAGTGGGTTCCACCACTAGCTGTCTAAGGCATGCTCCTATAGGGCATCGAGAATGACCCTGCTCTTGGATGTGGCTGCAGTCCATGTTGCCCAGTTAACATCTGGCATATTCAGGTCCCCCATCAACAGTATCTCCCTCTCAGCCATTTTGAGAATGCCTCTATCATTTTCTTGTCCATTTCCTCCCTTGAGACAGGGGTCTGTATACAACCCCCATGCGGATTGTGATGCCATTTCCTGTCTCCAATGTGACCCAGAGTTCCTTTTGTCCTCCCCCTTTACCTTTTAGTTCTGTTACTTTGATCCCTTCCCTTATGTAGAGAGCTACTCCACCTCCTCTTTTACCTTCCCTGTCCCTTCTGTAGATTGTGTACCCTGGTATGTTGACATCCCAGTCATGGTTCTCTGTGTACCATGTTTCTGTGACTGCCACAATATCCAAGTGTTCCACTTCCATCAGGGCTACTAGCTCTGGAAGCTTGTTTCCCAGACTACGGTCATTTGTACTCATTGCCCTCCATTTAATGTTGGCTTTATCCTTTTTACCCCATCTCTGCTCTTATTGCCCTTGTCCATTTTTCCATTTACTCCTGTCCTGCCCTCTGTCAAGCTCTGTACCTCAGTGTTTACCCTACTACCTGCCATGCTTTGCAGGAGGAGGCTTGAACTTTCCTGTTTCCTATCAGCACCTCCCCCTTGGCTAGTTTAAAAGCTTGCCAAGGAAGCCGTTAAACCTGTCACCTAGGAGCATGTTTCCTTCCTGGACAGATGCAGACCATCATGCCAGTATAGACCTTCATCTCTCAGGTGGACCCCCAGTCCCCAATGAAGCCAAAGCCCTGTGCTCTGCACCAGTTTTGCAACCATTCATTAAACCGCATGGTGTGCAGTACCCTAGCCTCACCCCTGCCATGGACTGGCAGCACCTCTGAGAAGGTTACCGTGCTTGCTGCCTGTCTGAGGCCCTTCCCCAACTCCACAAATTCATCTTGCACTGCACTGATCTCATGCCTAGCTAGGTCATTTGTCCCAAGGTGGACAATGATATCTAGTTTCCTCTCCTGCGATGCTGCTTCTGCAATCCTGAGGATTCGCTTCCTGTCCCTCCAAGCCATGGCACCTTACTTCCCTCTCCTCTCCCTTCCCCAGGTCTACACCCCTCACAATTGAGTCCCCTATGAGAAGCTGTTTCTTTCCCTTGTGTTGTCCCTTGCCACTCTTTTGTGGGTCTCCCTTGTGGATGTCCCCAGCATTCTTCTTGGTCTCCAATGAGGGTGTCATCATAGAGGAACCTTGATTTGCCAGACTGACATATGATTTATGTAGAGGTGCAACTCGGTGGCTACGCCTCTGTTCCACCACCCTCACCCTCCTAGAACCTACTGTGGTCCATCTGTTCTTTCGCACATGGCAACCTCTGAGGCAGTGGTTGTGGAACTGGTGCTCTTTGGGTGGGGGAGTCCTCCTTAGTCCTTGCCAGTTCAGCCTGGAGGTGGGCAACCTCCTCCCTCAGAGCTGACAGTTGCCTGCAAATAGGGCAGCAACGCAGGTTCCAGAATGTTTCCCGGAAAATTGCTGCCCCACAGCCAGTGCATTGCACCACTCCCCACATGTCCCTCTTCCTTATCCTTGCTCTTTAAAAATTGTCTAAAACCTACAGTATTAGAGATCAAGGGAGTGTCATGTGGTTTTGAAACTAAGCACAGTGCTTCCTTCAGTTGTGTGTCAGTTACTCTCATTTCCATAATAGTGCGTCACGTGCTGTGCCGTAGTAACGTGCTTCTTGTTGGCTGCATGGTCCATCAACGCATTGAAGATAGAAAGATCATTTCAAAAACAAAAGCCCTTGGCACAATCTATAATGTATGGGTCTGGTTAGAGGGCCTCTTATGGATATGAGTGTTGCCTGTTGTGTCCATAGTACACCAGAATGGCTCGCATTATCGTGTGCTGTTCTCTTGTTCTAAGAATATGTAAGGCAACACTCCTGTCTATAAGAGGCCTTCCAACTAGACCCATAAACTTATAAGACAAGACAGAGGTGCTGCTTTGCTGTTTTTAAAGTTTTGTCCAGCATGGGGCTTTTGTTTCTTACAGTAAAAGAAATTTTGGTCCAGGATAAGAAACCTGTCCTGGGTCGAGGTCTGCCAACACTGAACTGATATTGCAGGCTTTTCCACTGTGTTCTAGTAAATCCTTTGAATTGCACTTTTTAATAAAAGCTTATAGTTTGCCATGGGACTACTGTTCTATAGTTCTGTAGATAAATGGGCAGACTGGATGGGCCTTGCGGTCTTTATCTGCCATCAACTTCTATGTTTCTATGTATTGGTAAATCTCAACAGAGATGCCACATTACTGGAGCATTAACGGTATATTCATAGGCCACCCATTGGCCTGGTGGTGTGCATATGTGCTTGTCATGCTGGGGACCTGCCATTCCTGCTGGCCTGTAGGGTTTAGTCCCATGCGCAGCCTCCAGAAAGCCACTGGATTCCTTCTACTGGATGTTTTGGATCATAGATACAGGTCATGCTGAGACACAGCAGATGTACTAGAGGATGTGCTCCATCTCTGAGTGGTGAGAACACCCATGCCATTTACTGAGTCCCCCTGGAAGCACTGGCGGAGTTGGTGGCTAACATGAGCAGCGGCAGCATAAGTCCATTCATATCTGCTGCTAAGGGTGATAGAAGGGATATCAGGGTAGAAAGTGCTAGTGGGAGAGATGAAGCCCTGGTAGTTCTTCCCCATGAGTCTGGGGCAATCGTAGCCCCTTGTTGAGGCCATCTTCTCCCAGCTGCAACTTAAGAGTGCTCCGCTATAGGGAGATGCCATTGGAAACCAGGCTTTGATGCAGGCTTGTGGGATGAGTGGGACTCCCTATAAATTAAGTACAGGTTTGCACAGCATACATAGTATTCCCTGCTTGTGAAGCTGGGAGGTGGGGATTATGGACCTAGATGCCCTTCAACGTCAAATTACTATTAATGGCAAGAAAAATTCAAGGGCTCTGATTGGTTAGTACTGACCTTCAGAAGTGATGTGCAGTGTCAGTGACTCAGCAGGTTGCACACTCGCCTCTGAGGCCAGAAGATCAGAAGGCTGTGGGTTCCATTCCCACACCCCGCACGTGGGTTAAATCCCAGTATTGACACTGTGGTGCACCCGGGGGTGCTGCACTTCTGAGGTACTGTCTTTTGGATGAGAGATTAAACCAAGCTCTCGTCTGCCTGTTCTGGTGGTAGTTCAGGTAGATGTTAAAGATCCCATGGCACTTCTCGAAAAGAGTAGGGGAATTATTTTTTTAAATTTGGATTTCATTTCAAACGTACAAAAGTTGTCAAAAAATAAATAAATATTTCAGTCTGAAAAACAATACAGCAAATGAAAATACATTATCATATACATTTTCATACTAAAAAGAGATGGGGAATTCCCTCAGTGTCCTGGCCAAATTTCCCCCATTCACTAAAAATACCACTAACAGGTAAATCTGGTTCAATGTCGGTTGGCATCCATCTGTATCCCTTCCCCCAGGACGAGGCTGAAACTAGGCAGAAATGTCTAGTCCTTCTTTCCCAGTCAAATAAAAACCCTAAATAAATAAATATCCCAGCACATCATGCCTATTTAAAAAGCAACTAAAAATGTATTTTAAAAATGTGGGTTTTTTTCTCTTTAAAGCAAGCCATTTTCTGAGGGAAAGTCCCTCAACCTATTTTCTATAGATACATGTATTAGAGCATGTACAATAATTCGCTTATTAATTCCCCTAATTTCATCCTCATTTAAATATATTTAAATATAAATGAGGTTGCTTCAATCTGTTTTGCCCTGGTGTGAAAATCTGTTTTTCTCTATTGCAAAAGTCAAGATCCCACTCATGCAAGGCATCATGGGAGTTGATGATGCGTACATGCACAAGCCAGTAGAAGTTATACTCTCATTCAGTTCTGTTACATGTCTTGTGAAGTCCCAGTATTCTCTACAGTCACTGTTTTATAACTCAGATGCACAGAAAACAGCAGGGCACTGTTTACTTTGCCTTGAAAAGTTTCATGGCCAGTGTAAGACAAGAATATAGGGACCGCAAAGGACAACAACAGCACTAATACAGAATAACTACTGTAGGCCTTAGCACTAACACATCACAAAATTACAGGATGCCTTACATGAGTCGGGTCATGACCTTTGCAGTGGAATCAAGCAGATTTTCACACTAGGACAGAACAGAGGTAAGCAACCTCATTTATATTTAAATTAGGATGAAATTAGGGGGGTGTAAGAGAGGCAATCATTGTTCATACCTACAAACTACACAAATATACAGAAACTAGTCAAGTATACAGAAATTAGGTTGAGGGGACTTTCCCTTTAATTGCAATAATGCACTCCAGGGCACATGTTGTGGGGATAACGTCACTTCTTGGGTGTTGCAGGCACTCAGCCTGTGGCCTTGTACCCAACTACCCAAGGCAGGATGTTATCCCAGCACAACATATGCCCTGTCATACATTATTGCTTAATTGTACCAGAAGTGGAAGACAACAGAGACCTTGGACTCCTGAGGCAGAAGACAGAGGATCCACATGCCAAGATGGAAGGAGGTCTCCCCTGCAGCCTGCAAAATGGAAGAAAATAAAAAAAAGTACAAGAATTGTGTAACCCCTAGGTGGTGCTATCCCAAGGGCTACTATCCCTGCCTGCTTGGCTAGTAGCAGGTTAAGGGGCCTGAGTTCTGAAACGGGTGCCTCCACCCGGAGGTCAGGATTGGTAGTGGTCAAGCTAACCTGGGCACAGCCCTCCGGGACACTGTAACCCCCCTCTTCCCTTACTAGTGGCCAGAACAATACACAATAACCAATTTCACAATACCCCTGATACACCACACAAGTACCCACACTGTTTGCTCTTACCACCAGGGCTTTCCTCTGGCTCGGCCCTGGGGACCCCCTGTAAAACAAGGTTATACACAGCAAATAACAGCAGTACAGTACTCTTGCACAAACTGGAACCACAGTCCAGTAAATGCAAAAAAAGAGTTAGATCTGATTTATTTAAGGGACTTGAACAAGGGAGGGGCGTAATCAGGTTAATTTGCTTAAAAGCTGTATCAGTCAAACAGTTATGCATGCACTTTAGGGTCCATAAACAGTCACATACCCTGGGTACCCAGATGGAGAATGGTGGTCTAGCCAGGAATGTTGCAGCTGGTTGGGGCCCTGTGTTGGAAGAAAAAAACAACATGCACAACACACACTATTTGTAATCCGGAGCTGGAGGGCTCAGTTCATGAAAAGAAAACAACAAGACAATCAGATGACACACTTTTAGATTAGGCTGTTGTTGCAGGGAGCTACCCTGATGATTACTCACGATACCCAAGACTGGACACAGGCTGGACAAAAATCGAGACAGCAGGTGGTTAATCTGGAGTGCCAGGAGAAGCAGGGCCCACACAAATCACCGAGGCGTCGTTCCTGTTCAAGCATGGAACAAGGCAGGTCTCTCATCGGTGGCTTTCTCTGTGCAGTGGGGTAGTCTGGCAGGGCCAGCATGGCATGGCCCAGACCGAATGGAGATGAATGCGGATTCAATCCGATTTGGCTGGATAAAGCTTCCAGTAAACAGAACACAGTTCACACAGTGGGGAACCAAAATGCGACCCACTTTCAATACCCAGTACATTTACATGTAAGGAAATTCTACTGTGCCAGGCAAACCGCCCTCCGGTCACAATCGCAAAGTCTCTGCACAAACCGAGGATTCAAAAGCAGCTAGAAATCCTGACCGGCCAATCTTATTCAACAAAATCTTCGGTCTTCTTCAGGTATGATGCTGGTAAAAAAATCAGTGGCTTATTTCGTTCTCACAGACTGGGATTTAGTCAGAAATAATTCTCTTCTCTCCCTCTCAGGTGCAACAGGCAGACATGCAGGCCACAAATCAGGCCTTTCCACAGAGACTGTATTGAGCTGTTGCTTCTTCAGCTCCCAGCTTAGATCTGACTCAACTGCCAGCAAGCCAGGGACTTGCCTCTGAATCCAAAAGGTTTGGTTGGCTGATCTGTCTGTCAGTCATAACAAAGGCTCCCCCTTCAGGTGCAAAAAGGCGCCAAAAGCCCAAAACTACAATTCCTACAGATTTTGACTCCAGGCAGCTCCTGTAGTCCGGCTCCATTTTAGTTCCCACCAGAAGTAATTGGTCCAATTCGTAGTCCAGGACCAAGACAGTGGAGATAAACAAAACAGTCCTTGCTACAAAGAAGGCAGGTTAGACAAACTACATTATCATTATCACTCTAAATTATTTTCAGCAAATAGTTACATCTTTCAACAGAGCTCCCTCACATATTACTTATACTAACATACTAAAATACCAGCAGAATAGGCCTAACGTTCTTTTGTGTCTGCTCGTTTGGCCAGCCCCCACCCTGGGAGCTGACCTTGCTGCCCCCCTTGCCCTCTCTGGCTTCTCCCTTCCCAGTCCTGGATATTCTCACTGAACTGGTTTTTGCTTCCAGAACCCTTCCCCTGTACCTGTCCCACCCCTTCTTGAACCCCTCCACCGTTTCTGCCTCCACCATCCCCCTGGGCAGCACATTCCATGGCTCCACCACACTCAGTGAAGTAGCACCTCCTCCTTTCTTCCCTGAATCTCCCCCCCTCCAGCTTCTACCCATGCCCTCTAGTTGCCCCCCCCTCCTTCCTTCGGAGCACCCTGACTGTTCCTCCCCTATTTATCCCCTTCATGTACCTTATGACTGTAATTCAGGCAGCTCTTACAGAGACAGTACACAGAGGCTATATAGGCACTCTCTGGCAATCACATTTAAACTGCTAAAACGCAGGACACCAGCCTGGCAGTGAGCATTTAGGCAAGCTCGAGGAAGACTTTTTGGGAACCCCCATTTGTAGGGGGGTTACAATTGTATTCATTAAAAAAAGAAAACTAAACTAAACTAGACTGTGAAAAAAAACTTTCTTGGTGTACTGGGAGGCCCTAAGGGTGCAACAGTTCTTTAAATTACCTTGCAAAAACTACCATTCACCTTTATGAGACACCGCATGAGATAACTGCTTCAGAGTGTGAAATAGTTGGGCCCCAGCACAGAGCAGAGCTCTCACGAGTAATATATATATATATATATATATATATATACTGACTACAGACTTGCAATACTGCTAAAGGTAATAGTAGGACCTGGCAGCATTGCCTGGAGGAAGGGGAACCTGAGGTAAATTGTGGTGGATAGAAATGGAGTCCACCAGGATGGGAATCTTTTGTAAACTGCTAAAATCAATAGAAGTGAAAATGTAACTAACCTTCTTGTTTTTCAGATTTTCAGAACAAACTGATTTTTTTTTCCTGCACTATATATTCTGGATGTCAGTAGCTGAATATAAGGTGCCCGTAGTACCGTTCTGTTACACTAGCTCCCTACTACCTGAAGTGCTTTTAGAAGTTTGAGCAGCCCATTGCTTAACCTTGATGCAAAATGGCCGCAAAGGCAAAACTGAGTTAAGAACACTGTGACCAGAGACTCATTTTTCTTTTGTTTCCAGTGAAGATTAAGGATTTCTTCAGATCTTCAGCAGCCCTGTGCACCATGTCCTTTAAAGACATTTTTATTTGGGTTGCCTGAAGGCCTTCATGTCCCCCGGAAAGAAACACCAAACTCAAGTAGGCTTCAAGTCTGACCTATTTTGTTCCAGACACATACCTACAGCTCACGGACACTCAGTGTTAGCTTAGTTAGAGCAATGACTATTAAATAGAAACCTGCAATATCTGTTTATGTGTGTAATAAGCCATATCTCTCCCCGGGACCCCACTGCAAATGTAACCTGTCTCTGGGGGTATGTCTGTTAAATTCAGTCAGTAAATAAACATTAATAAAATCTGCTATAATATGCATTGAAGTTATCTCAGAAAAACAGCAGAACTAGTTAGAGCTGCCTGCCTAGACATCTTACTCCCTGATTCAAGCGTTGTCTTCTCCATAATCGTCATCTCAATCAGTGGAACAAAAGGACAGGGTCCTGGGTGAAGCCGAAAATTCCAATTGTTCTAGCACTTTTTTTTTATTTCTCCATTACCGCCTTTTCTCCAGATTGTACTGGATCCTCTTTCTGTCACTTCCAAGCTGCTCCTGCCGTGGACATGCCCAGTACACCAGTTCGTTACTTCAGTTATTACTTCCCTACAACACAGGGATCGACAAATTTCAAAATAAAGTACTTGTCCAGGACAACTGGCTTTACCAAAAATGGTAGTCCCATTGTTGGGAGTGGTAGTCCATGATCGGAAGGCTGTATTTTGAGGGAAATTACAAAGACTTAATGTAGCAATAAAAGACTTGGTGTGGGGATTGTATTATTAATACTAGGCAGATACAGAACATTAGGAAACAGGAAAAATAATTTGAGTGAAATGTTTTAATATATTCTTTTCCCCCATTTCCTTCTCTCACTCACCATACTACACAACCCATCCCACACCCTTTGCCTGAGATAGCAGTGAAGTAAATAGGTTTTTATATTGTATATATATATTTTCAATGATTTTGTTTATCATTTTCAACTTTGCTGTATTCTATATGGTCAAATTGATCCGACAACCCTACAGTCTGACCCCCCCCCCCAAGATCTCCTCATCCCCTCTTAGAGTCACTTTTCTTTCCCTTTTTAAATTAAATCTGTTTGTGCTTGCTTCTTTTAAGTTCTGTTACTAGGTGTCACTGAGGACAGACTAAAATAAAGATAGAGATCTGCTCCCTGAATGTACCTTTTTGGCTTCAAAATTTAGTCACTTCAGTAGTGCAGTGCGAGACAAGACCGCTCTCTACACGACTACCCACTGACAAGCTGTCTTCACGTGTACTACTCCCACAGAGTCCAGTTCCACCCGCGGGCAGCTCACCACCGCGATCACCTGCCATGAAACTGGCGAAATACCTTTGCGTTACAGGCAGTATAGTTTGCAATATGCAGACTGATCTGTCACTCCAAGTAGTGCGGTTGCTGCGATGGCTGGGTGGGAGGTACTGGGAAGGCTGAGACCCTGTCTAAACCACGCTCACTTCCAGTGCTGCTCCAGAATGTCAGCTCCCCGAAAAACATGTGGTGCATGTCTTCTCCAGTTTGTCGCTCATGTGAACTCTGTGGCAGCAAGCAACCCAACTCCCTACCTGACGACACCTAGTGGCAACAACGGAACACTGCAGAACCTGTAGATTGAAACAAAACAAAACAAAACAGCCTAAATTAATTTGGTTGTCCGTGGGACAACCTCTGGCTCAGTTGATGCTTGTCCCTGTCAGTAGACTGGTAGCCCCGGACAAGGGACTACTGGATTTGTCAATCCCTGCTACAACATCAGGCCTGTCTGTGACGCTAGCGCTTACACCCCTGCCCAGGTGGGTTCTTGGAAATCCTCTCATGTTCTGGTCTAAATTGTTCAGGACTTGGAAACTAGCTGGTCACAGGCAATGTGCTTTGAACTGGCTTTAGGAGGTTTGGGAGTGGTAGATAAGCCCTTATTCTCTCAGCATATTGTACATGTATTTTTTTTACATCTCTCTCCACCAAATATGGCAGGCCATGAGGGGTGGTCTCCTGACAGGTCAAAGGGCAGCTAAGCACACTCATCCACCATGTCCCATGCCTGTATGACACCAGCCCTGCACCAAACACCACTGTAGCTTGACATCAGTGCACCGCCGTTGTTTCTGCCTGTTCCTTACTCTCCCATACTCCGCCCCCACCCCACTGGACATAGCCACAGATACCAGGCCTTTCTGGTTTCTTGTCAGTCAAAAGTGGGCTGAGACTGCAAAGCCATCTACCACAATCTGAAACTTGGTTACACAGTATGTGGGGGTATGACGTCATTGTATTATATGTGTTTCTGCCCACATGACTCTCACTCTTCTGACCATCGGGGTAGTTTTGGAAGCGCAGGAACCACCCACCATTCCTGAGTCATTTCATTTATTTTGTACATTTTTTTTACACAGGATAGTCCGGCTGAGATGCAACATCTTGTTTTGGGGAGGGGGGGGGGTCCTGCTTCTACCTATTCCCACAGCTGGAAGGACTTGCCTAAGGCACTGAAGCGTGAAGTTACTTGCCCAAAGTCAAACAGTGTGCATTTTAGCTCTAGTGGGGTTTGAATCTGTGATCTACTAGTTCCCAAGCCGGGGTTCTAACCACTAGACCACCCTGCCTTCATGATTTTGGAGGTGTGTGTAACCCCTAGATGGCGCTATCCCAGGGGCTACTACCCCTGCCTGATTTGCCACTAACAGGTTGAGGGGCCTGGATCCAATGGCGGATGCCTCCACCCAGAGGTCAGGGTTTGCAATAGTTAAACTAACTTGGTCACAGCCCTCTGGGACACTGCAACCCCCCTTTCTTCCCACTAGTGGCCCACACAATATATCAGAATTACCTTCACAGTATACACTTACCCCCAGGTCTGGTTCCGGCACTGGGACCTCCTGTGAAATGAGATACAGTGCAACAATCACAGTACAGTACTTTAACATAGACAAATACCTCAGGCAGTATAACTTTGCTGAAACAAGCAGCTCTGATTTATTTAGGGGATATAACAAGGACAGGGGGAAATCAGGTTAATTAGCTTATCACTCTAATAATCTACCTATGGCTCTGTGCACAGGCCTATCCCTATCAGTTACTGTCCCTGGGTACCCAAGCCCTAGTGGCTAGTCCAAACCGTGGCAGCTGGTAGGGGCCCTTTCACACAGAGAAAGGAGAATTAAACAGTCAGCAGTACAGTAATTCCATTTGGATTTAATGTGGCAATTCAACAGGGGCGACCTGAATTAGTACTCATGACCTCCAAATAAGATAGGGTCCTTCAATGTCAGCAGGGCTCACTTGAGGTACACAAACCTCTTCACACATCCATATAAAAGAACGCACTATACCAGGCAGGCTGCATCTGTATCCCGATCGCAATTACTGCACAATACCCGGAGAACACACAGCAGATTCAGTTCCTGACAGACCGAATGCAATTTCAGCAATTCCTCCAGTCTTCTACAGGGTGAGCCTGGTTTCTACTCTTCAGAGATCCTTTGATTCTTTTCACAGGACAGATTCAGTCCTAACAAGCTGTTACACAAGCTGCAGACTGGAACTCTGGGCCTTACACGTTTTTTGACTAAAACTGCACACTGAAAAAGCACAGGGCTCCTTCCTTCTTCACTGCCAAAGCTCAACTGAAACTCCAACTGACAAAACCGGCACTTCCTTTGAGTTCCTCCCAGTTCTTGACTGGATTGGCTGTCACTCAGCAGACTGCTGCTGTTGGTCCAAAAGGCACTGAAGTCTAAACTACATCTCCCAGAGTCACTGCCCATACAATCCTCTTGTGGCTGGCTCAGATTATGAGTCCAAGTTCTGATTCGTCCAAGGCACCATTTTAGAGCTAGCTTACCCCACACTGATTGGTCCAGTTCAGCAGTTCAAAACTAGAATGGGGAACTAGCAGACACAGTTCTGACTGCAAAGAAAGCAGGTTAGACAAACTGTAATTTCATTATTACTCTAAATAATTTCTGGCAAACAGTTACATCTTTCAGATAGGTTCCTTTGCACTCCTAGTGACTGCAAAATGAAGTGAATTGGCAGCAGCTCGAGTGGTACTCAGAGAAGCACACAGTCCCCATACAAACTAATTATGTCTGCAAGCAGACAGCTCTTAAAGAGACAGTACCAGAGGCTCTAAAAACACTCACTGATAAATGGCTTAAATGCCAAACACCATTCAGGCTTGGAGCATTCAAGCAAGCTCCTGGAAGTCTTTTGGGAACCCCCATTTGCAGGGGGGTCACATGTGTAAAACGTCTTCTCAGCAATGCTTGTGCTGCTGGATGTGTAAAACCTGGGTTTGGGTAATGAGCCCCTCCACTTACTATTAGGCCACTGGATAACCTAAAGTTCCCATTTTAATTGAAATGCAGAATCCCATCATTGTCTCAGAACTGGATGGATTCTGATTTGTAGTTACTTGTCAGAAGTGTTTTCTGTGGAATGTCACCCAAATTAAATCTCTGATTCTGCCAGAAGACCTGCCATCACTAGTACATGCCTTTGTGACCTCCAGGCTGGACTACTGTAATGCCCTGTACTTCGGGGTCAGTGGAGGGACCCTCCACCAGCTGCAGCTAGTGCAGAATGCTGCGGCTGGGCTGCATTACTGTAACGCTATATACTTCAGAGTCAGTGGAGGGGTCCTCCATAGACTGCACCTAGTGCAGAATGCAGCGGCTGGGCTGCATTACTGTTAACACTATATACTTCAGAGTCAGTGGAGGGGTCCTCCATAGACTGCACCTAGTGCAGAACGCAGCGGCCAGGTTGCTGACTGGCCTTCTCAAGTCTTGTCATGTGGCCTTGGCCCTGTGGGATCTGCACTGGCTGCCCGTCAAGTGGAGGATCATCTTCAAGGTGGGCTTGCTCACCTATAAGGCCCTGGTTATCTGTCTGACCTTCTTTCTCCACCCATCCCGGTTTGTGCGCTCTGTTACTCCACGAGGGCCTCCTGGCGGTTCCAAGGGCCAGGCCGAAAACCTCCGGGGATCGCTCTTTTGAGGTAGCGAGCCCAGCCCTCTGGAACTCACTGCCGAAATCTTTGAGGGAGGCCCCATCGGTGGAGGCGTTTAAAAGGGGTCTGAAGACCTACCTTTTTAATGAAGCGTTTCCAGACAGTTTTAATTGATTTTTAATAAGTTACTGTAATATTGTATCATGCATTGTTTTTGTTGTATTGAGATTTAAGCTGTCCACAGCCCTCTTTTACCTGTAATGGTGCCCAGAGCCTCTGGGATTGTGCACCAAATACAAATAAATATTTACTTACTTACTTACTTATTGTGAAAGATTTCATTATGTCCATTTCAAGCCATGATTAAAACCAATGATTTTTGGTTAACTTCTAGCACAGCCAGGTCCCCTGGGATACTAACCTTTGGTTCCAGTAAACAGACATCTTGCTAGTTTGTACCAGTTCTCACTGTGTGGAATGTCACAGAAATCAGTACAATCTCTTAAACTGCCATTTTTTAAAAGGTAGGAAATCTGGATTTACCATTATGGAGTGGACTGCCACAAACTTCTTTGAGTACAAACGCAATCAGGATTAACTGCAGTCTGAAGAGTTTCTTACTGTAGTCTTTCTCACCAGGCCCTTCAGCAAAAGCAGCACCTTCCAGCATGTGTTCCCTAATGAAGGCAAAAACCTGTTAATCCATTACAGAGCTTAAACAGCAAAACTAAGTGGATTAAAACTGTTGCTTTTTCCGGAGAGGGCTGCTTCTGTTGTGATTACAAGTGTTATGTAAGACCTCTCATTATGAATTTAAATTAATACCACTGGTTTTGGAAGTATAATTGAACTCCGTAGAACATGTTCTAGATACCTACAGGGAAAATACATTTTTATCTCCCCATGGGGTTATTTTCCCTGCAGGTATGTTGCAATACAGCCTGCTTCGCTTGTTACTGTTCTTACTGCTACTTTTGCACTGAAGTTTGATTTTTTTTGCTCACCGTTGACTTCCGAAATGAGGTCATGGAACCATGTATATGCTGCTCGTGCTCACCTCTAGGATCACCCACAGTTTCAGTCAACAGTCCATCAAATAATGGGTGAAAAACATAAGTGAGACAGCAGCCTTCTGAACAAGTATATAACTATTCCTCTGAGCCATCAGCCCAGTGGCAGAAATAGGACATTGCACAGGGTGTTGTGTATAAGCTTTTTACTCCCTCTGCATGTAGGCCACAATGCCCCTTTGTACGTATGGGTGCACCACTCACTGCCAGACGGTATTGCTACCAGCATTCCAGAGGAAGTAAAAAGCTTATACACAGGCACCCCATGTGGCATCCCCTATTCACACAGAGTGTGAGAATACAATTTTACAAATAAATGCATTTATTTTTACATTTGACGGGCCTAAAGTGGACATATGTCATTTATTTATATATCAGGTAGGTCATCAGTATTTATTTCTGCTTTAGAGTGGTCAGAAAAAAAGCTATTAACCAATGGGAGTGCAGCTTGCACAATGCCCAGTGACATCATCATGGTCTCTGTTGCACTCAAACCAAAGCAGTGAAATCAAACAGAAACAGTTACAGACACCAATGCCTCAAGAAGAATTTTGAAAAACATGTATTTGGACCCAAAGTAGCCTATGTTTCTCATTAGCTCTGTATTTCTTATCTCCCTTATTTACTCCTGAGGTCGCGTGCATGAAAACAGGATAGTTGTTCCCAGTCTCTCTTTGTAGCCTTTTATCCACCAAATAGTGAGCATTTTGGTGGCCCCATATTACACACTCTAGACTGCCTCAATGTCCAGTTGTACTGGGGAGCCTGGAACTGCACACTGTATTCCAGGTGGGGCCTGACCAAGACCTTGTCAAGTGGTAGGCTTACTTCCCCCGCTCTGCTGGTCATCCCCTCTTTGATGCATCCCAGCATTCTTTTTTTTTCACATTTGTATTTTATCCTCTTTCCTCCAGGGAGACTCCCTCGACCAGAGGCTTCAGTTCTCCTACTGGAGGGACACTTTCTCCAGACCTGCCCGCACCCGTGCCTGCCAACCCCAGAATTTCCCCTACAGATTGCCCCCCACGGCAGGGCCAGGAAGGAGGTGGTGTGCTACACCTCCCCCTGGAGACCCAATCCAGAAACCGGGTCAGTCCTCGGGGCAGCGGCTGATATTGAGTGCCGGCCTGTGATCCCCTCCATTTTCTGCTTTTCTTCCCCCACTGATGCAAGCACATCAGAAATGTCCTCCTGACCTGTACTGCCCTCTGGCCATCACCAGGGGCAGTTAGTCGAAATGAGACGACATGGCACCCTCCCCAAGAGGAGAGCAGTCCTCCGGACACTCTATCCTCTCCCCCATGACCCCCAGTGGCCCAGGCTCGTTCCTTAACCCAGGTCGCTGGTGTGAGTGCGAGGTGTGGCATCCAGTGCCTTAACCCTCAGCACCACCGGGCCGGCCACATCCAAGCCTTCTTGACAGCAGCCCATTGCTTGTTATGCTTTAGCTTCTTGCCTGTTTTAAATCCCCAGGCCCCTTGTCTCCTCCACTGCAGTAAGAGGAGCACCACAATCTATATAGGTCCTACCTCTGTTTCTCCTCTCCAAGTGAACCACCTTGCATTTGGTTACATTGAATGTAAGACTCCAGGGGCCCGACATTCAAAATTTTGCGTGGGGGCTAATGGGTCTTTGCCCACACAAACTTGGCTTTGCCTCAGATCCCCATATTCAGAAGGGGCCTTTGCGTGGGCAAAGAAGGTAAACGCTCGCATAAAATATAATGTATGAAGGTGGACAAGGGGAGGGCCATGGCCATGAGTAGCTGTGTTATCCCATATTCAGTGGCTTTGTACTGTGCAAAAGGGTTTAGCGTGGTCATTTTGCACAGTGCAAATACTGCCAAACACAATCCCGACTTACTCTGGGCAACCCTAGTGGCTACCAGAGGTAACGCTGCCACCTAGCAGGTTGTCCACTGGGGGAGCACACCTGCCCCCTGTGGTCCGTGGCACCCCACCCCCGATCACGAATCCATACTAGAATTAAAACTTTCCTGGTGCTAGTGGTCTCCCTTCCCTCCAGTCCTCCCCCTCCTCCCCCAAATGCTGGCCCATAATAAAGTTAACACATCCCTGGGGCTAGTGGTACCCTACTCCCTCCAATTGCCAGCCCGTAATAAAGTTAACACACCCCTGGTGCTAGTAGTTCCCCTCTCCAATTGCTAGCCTGCATTAAAGTTACAACATCCCTGTTGCTAGTGGTCCCTCCTACCTCCGATCACCAGCCTGTAGGAAAAGTGACAACCCTCCCTGGTGTCTAGCAGCATCCCCCCCATGACAGTGAACACCCACCCCTCCAGTCACCTTACAAGTATCTTTGGTGCCATAGGTGCACATAAGCTGCCCGGTGCAGCTCTCCTCACACCTCCTCGGTCAGCCGATGTATGTCCAGGCAGGGAGCGTGCATCATTATAGGACAGGGTCACACCCCCGTCCTATAAATAAGCTGCACGCTGACTGCTTGGACATGTGGTGATGGACTGAGGAGGTGTAAGGAGGGCTGTGCCGGTTCCCGTATGCACACTCACGGCACCAAGGACACTGGTAGGGTGATGGGGATGGGTGTTCAGTGCTGCAGGAGAGGTTGCTAGATGCCAGGGAGGGTTGTCACTTTTCCTACGGGCTGGCAATTGGAGAGAGGAGGACCACTAGAATCAAGAATATTGTAACTTTATTACGGGCTGGCGATTGGAGTGGGCGGGGGGCAACTAGCACCAAGGATGTTTTACTTTATTAGAGGCTGGCGATCAGAGGGAGGGAAACCACTAGCACCAAGGATGGCTTAGCTTTATTATGGGCTGTCAATTGAAGGGGGGGCACCAGTAGCACCAGGGATGCATTAACTTTATTAAGGGCTGGCGATTGGAGGTGTTAGGGGAACCATTAGCACCAGGGATGTTTTAGCTTTATTACAGGCTGGCAATTGAAGGGGGGCAACCACTAGCACTAGGGATATTTTAGCCTTATTATGGGCTGGCAATTGAAGATGGGGGGGACCACTAGCACCAGGGATATCTACACAGGTCTGGGACTGGGCAGTTGGGGTGGTGGTGCCGCACTAATTCACCTCGACACCCGTGCAAATGGCCTCTTAGTGCCTTGCATGCCCAATGAGCTCATTTGCATGGGGGTCCCTTTGAATATTGCAGATACTGCTCCGGCACTGTCCACTCTGGCGGCATGCTTCGGGATCCATGTGGGGGCAGCATTACTTGACATAGCGCTGCACTAACATGGCCCCGTATTCAATTGAATAGCATCGGTGCGTTATTTGACTGAATATTGCATCCTCGGGCTCCTGGGCAATCGCAAGGTGCAGTGCGAAGTTTTGTGCTCTGCTTTGTGCGATTTTGAATGTCCGACCCCTGGAGTCCAACCAGTTGCCCAACTTCTTCAGGTCTTCCTGAAGTTTTTCACCATCCTCAAGAGAGTCCACATTTGCCAGCTTCATGTCATCAGCAAACTTAAACAGCCTGCCGGACATTCTAGCATGTTTATTTATTTAACATTTTTGATAGAAGAGAGTACACTGAGCTGTGAACTGTTCATTCCCAGATGGGTCTTAGGGGATGTTCCTGTGCGGGTAAGGGGAACATTTTTTACTGCATTTGCACCGTTGCCTAGATTCTACAGCCATCAAGACAGTCATTTATTTATGTTGTTTTTGCTGACTGGGTGGGTGCACTAGACAATGTATTGCCTATTTTCAGGCACGACCCAAGAGAGTTACAGACAGCAGAGATGATACAATTAATGGTGACAATTACAGGTAAACACAGCTCCACACAGCAACACAATAAATGGTGACAATTACAGGTAAACACAGCTCCACACAGCAACACAATAAATGGTGACAGTTACAGGTAAACACAGCTCCACACAGCAACACAATAAATGGTGACAGTTACAGGTAAACACAGCTCCACACAGCAACACAATAAATGGTGACAGTTACAGGTAAACACAGCAACACAATAAATGGTGACAGTTACAGGTAAACACAGCTCCACACAGCAACACAATAAATGGTGACAGTTACAGGTAAACACAGCATGGATGGCAGGTGGCGATTATGGACAGTAAATGAACTTTGCCAGGCCCTTAGAAAGAATAAACAATTTTTGAGGCCACACACAGATGTTCCATTTAGACACCTGTCTTATGTATTGTTAATTTTTAAAAAAGTTACATAAAATGCACTATAAATTAGCACGTGCATACTTTCCTGTGGCAAGCTTTGGCTTTGTAGTTCTACCAATCTCTCCCGGCAGGAGTGGCAGAACAACATCTTGAGGCATTCTGCTTTCTCTGGATCTCCACAGAACCTTTCTATAGTCCCCCAGGTTACAGTTATTACATTGTCATTCTTGTATGGTTTTGGGAGGAGTGTTCCCACTTTTACATCAGTCTCTTCTGCCTGGACAGGCTCATCTCCATCCCATCTCATTTAAAGAGTAACTCTGAACTTTTGTTCCCCAATTAATTTTACTCCCCTTAGCTCTGTGGCTTGCTCCTTTCCTCTGGCAACCCCCAGACCATCACCTGCCTTCCCCAGGATTTACCACCAGCCACCAGTCCCCATGGCTTGCCTCCATGGTGGTGATGTAGGGTGTCCCCCTACCTCCAAATGGTGTTCACATCTGATTGAGGCAGAGGGCCCGTGTTCAGTGGTGTGGGACCAGTCTCATCTTGCTCTGTCAGGGTGTTTTTCCTAATTTTTTCAATCCTCTAACTCCCTCAGGAGGCTGGCAGACTGGTGCAGATGCACACCCGTACATACAGAGCATTCTGTTGTGCCAGCCAATGTCTCCTCCACCCGTAGCGTGCCCGCTGGCAGTTCCTCCTATAGTCTTTCAGGTGGCAGTGTTGCAGCAGCTTCAAACAACCTCCCTCCCTGTAGAAGGACAGGATCCTTTGGGATGCTCACTCCCCTCCCTCCCCCGGCCAGCCCTGATGACTCTGGCTCATTCTAAAATCCGGGGCACTGGCATCTCGAGTGGTTGTACTACCACTGCACTAATAGGTTGGCAGACAGCAGCTCTGAACATCAGCTTGTGCTTTCATGAACACACTTCAATTCATCCTTTTTTCCCCTTCATTTTCAGCCTTCTTTTCCAGGGTTTATAACGCATCTTGGTAGGGTATCCAAAACATAAATAGCACTTAACTGTTCCAAACTGACTTCATAGGGCCTTTTTTATGGTGTTACAGTGCTTTCCATGACAACACACTGTGATGTCACAAACTTTTGTGTCCATTGGGGATACTGAGATGCTTTTTGGAAGCTCATAGTGAAATTAGTACTTCATTAGTTGAAGGGGCCACCATTACATTTACACTTTATACTTTGTATTGTTTATTTATTTATTCAAAAATCGTTTTACAAGACAGACTATTAAGCTTGATGGCTTGGTTACAACAAGGTCCTGCCCAAGATTTCTAACAATTACACAGACAATGATACAGGATTATAGATCATAGTACGTATTGCACAAAAATACATTTACACAAGTTTTTTTTTTAAGATCAAGGGTAGCTCTGCAGAGCCATAATACATAGGACTGGAAGCCGTTGGCATCAGGACCATGGAGATGTTTTTGCCAGATGAGACCAGCCACACTGACCTGCCTATGTGTACGTTGTTGGCGCACAGCATTAGCTATATAATGTGGGCAGACCCCAGCCACTTCAGTTCTTTTTCCTACCACCATCAAAAGAATGAGCATCAGAGCAGTGAAAGTTGCTTTTCCATTATCATATTTCTTTTTTTGCCACAGAGCTTTCTGTCCCTGGCCATGTTCTTCTCTCAGGGATAAGCCCTATTCAGGCCTGTCAACACCTATCCCTCCTCCCCCCCAGGTCCACAGCCAACTCCTTGACTTCCCTTTTGTGGCAAGGGGCTCTGAAGGGAGAGCCATCCACACCTCCCAGGCAGTTCACTGTGTGGTCTAGGATCCAGTGTTGGCAGGCACTAGGGCAAAGGCCAAGCTCATGTGACAGCGACTACAGCCTGTCCTGCCTCTTGATACAGTGATTCAAGTACGTTCCCCAACACTGGTTGTTACATGGCCGCGCAACTTACTGCTGCTGGGGGATTGGCATGGCCTCATCATTGTTCTTTAATTGAGTAAGGTTATTTTTCTCTAGTGACTACTACTCCTGGAATTGTTGACAGCCGTGGTGTATCGTTACCATGTAAGGTGCTTTATTGCCATCTCTGCAGATACCCTATTTATTGTGAGGATACCCATAAGTTGTGTGTGTGTTCTTTGGGCCTCTCCACTGACATGAAAAGCTATGACATTTGCCAGGATTTCAGCTGGGTTGCAAGGAGATGCAGGCAAAGTTCTAGGAGCATTCTCTGGAAAAATGTTCAAGGCCGCTGCAGTGCTGGCCAAAATGCTGAATCTGCCACAGACACTGATAAAGCAGAAACTGTCAGTGATGGGAAAGAGGGGGCCTCAAAGTCACCACGTAAGTCAGATTGTGGTCACCAGCAATGTCTTTAGCCTGGTCTGAGTTTTTGCCATCATCAAAGGAGAGCCACCAGAGTCAATGGGAATTGGACCGCTGTTTGTCACTGAGTTGATGTTACTTCCCCACCTGCCAGTGATCCAGATCCCTGCTCTCGAAAGAGGATTGTAAGTCAAAAGATGTGCTCAGTACACTGGTAAATCAGATAGTTTCAGGCTCTACAAAGTCAGAACTCCAACCTACAGAAGGCTTGGATCTGATGGCCAAAGTAACACAGCCTCCCACCAGCACCTCTGTAACTGCATCATCTAGCACTATCTTGTCAACACCATTGATAGAAGCGGCCCCCCTTGGTGTTGCTAATGGGGGCAGTCCCATTATCATCAACAGCTGCAGCCATTGTCGATGTTACGGGCTCATTATTAGCAGAATCCTGTGACTTGATAAGGAGATTACTGCCCATTCTACTGCAGTCAACAACAGAGGTCGCTCCTCAGCTGCCACCTCCAGCATTGCTGACTGGCCTTGCTGTACCTCTTCAGGCCTCTCCTCCAAGGTCAGTGATTCCTCTGCTTCCTTCCCTAGAGGAGGAGGAGGAGGAGAAGGAATACAGTCCTGACCTACTGGATGAGGAGGAGGAGGAGGAGGATTGAGGAGAGAAGTGCCCTGATCTTTTCACCCACTGGGGCAGGAAGATTCGGCTGGTTCCACTGCATCCTCAGGGGTGAAGATATGGTCCTGTATAGGCATTGTCCTCTTCCCGAGGACCATACTTTCCAAGCACTAATACAGCAGATCCAGGAGACTTTCAGATTCTTATTGGAGGAAGAAGATTTTTAATAAAATTATGTGTGATTTTTGTGGAGGTGGAAAGTGCCTTCCTAGTGGCTGTCCCTTCTATTTATGCTACTCCGGTGGACATCACCCTGACTGCCTAGCACAAGCCCAGTACCTTGCCGGCTATCTCTAGGAAGGCAGACTAGCAGTATCGAGCCATTGGGGATAAACAGTATTATTTTACACAGCCAGATACTGATTCAGTCGCGATCATGGCTGTACATGACAGGTCTCAGGGTCCCTCATAGGATGAGCACCAGACCTCCTGATAATGAGTCCATGAAAGTGGATATTATGGGCAAGCAAACTTTTGCCTTGGCCTCTCTTGATCTGCATATTAGTAATTATCAAGCATGTCTGACAAAGTATTAGAACTACATATGGAGAAAGATAGGCCACATTGTCAGCAGTATCCTTGTCATGTCTGACCAGGCTGAAGCCCTTAAATGTATGTCATGGGGCTCAGAAGCCAGGAAGCATCTCCCTAGACCTGTCTATGATGCCTCAGATGCAACAGCCAGGGTAGCTGCCACTGACATTTGCTTAAGATGCCACTCCTGGCTCTGGGTTGCAGGATTTGCCTAGGACATGCAGCAGTTGGTCCTGAATGCCCCCTTCACGGGTAACAAGTTATTTGGCTCAGAAGTAGAAACCATTTTTAATGAGCTAGAGGCCTCCAAGAAGTCTACAGAGACTATCTGGTTTTTAACGCAAATGACTTGCAGCATGACTGTGGCAGTAGCTCCTTTCACAGGAACATTTGCAGCTACGTGTATCATGGTCAGAGATGTGGTTATGCACCCCAGAAGCACGGATCCCCCACTGGAGACTTGGGTTGGGGGCAGGATCTCTCTGATTCTGTTCAAGTGGCAGTGGCCACAGACCGATGGGTCCTGGACATCATCCAGTATGGATACGCTCTAGAGTTGGTGGCTCAGCCCACAGTGACCCCCTCCCCAAGGCCCTGTCACTAGTCCCTCAAGAATTTAATTGTTCGGAGGCAGCAGGTATAAGTGGTGTCACTGAACAAAAAAGCCATTCAACCTGTTTCCCCAGCAGAAACAAATCAGGGGTTCAACTCCAGGTACTTCCTGGTGCCTAAGGAAACTGGAGGCTTATGGCTGACTTAGGACCCTGGTCTCTGCTGAAAAAAAGACTTCACATAAATGGGCTGGAAATTACAGTGATTCTGTATGGACTCCAGGCTCTAGCCATTCAGATTCAGGGGATGTGTCTTCTGATAAAAGTCAGACAATAAGAGTGTGGTGTATTACCTGAACGGGGGGGGGGGGCACAAATTCTATCCTCTTGACACAGAGAGAAAAAGTGTGTGCCTCTTGAGACATGGGGGGCACACACTTCTATGCTCTGCGTCAAGAGGCAATGAGGCTGTGGAAATGGATAGTTGCCTAGATTGTCCCGCTCATTTTGGTCCATGGCAGCAGCTCGCAAAATGTCTTGGTGGACAGCCTCAGTCAATCTGTGGTCCAGCCCTACAAGTGGGAGCTGAGTCAGTCCATAGCTGAACAGCTGTTCAACATTTGGGGAAGACCAGATTTGGACTATTTTGCATTCACACACAGCACAAAATGACCACATCTCTGCTTTCTCCAGGGCATTGAATGTTTTGGCAAAATGCGTTGTCCCTCTGTTGGTAAAGGAGGTTCTTCCATGCCTTTCCTTCTGTAACTCTAATTCAGGGGGTCCTGACCAAGTAGTGGCAGGAACCAGCCAAATCAATCCTGGTGATGCCCTTGTGGCCCCAACAGATTTGGGCTCCACTACTGTGGGAGCTGGCAGAATAGTCTCCACTTTTGCTGTCCTTCTGGACAAGTCTTCTGTTCCAGAACAATAGTGTACTGCTGCATTCAAACTTCTAGTGCCTGTGGCTCCATGCTTGGATCTTGAGGATGCAGAGGTCTCTCAGTTCAAAGTCTCAGCCATGCTGCTAGGAAACTTTCCACCAGGCTCACCTACTCCATGAAGTGGAAGCATTTTACTGTGTGGCACCAAGTAGCATCCCTGGACCCCTTCACTTGCCCTGTGCAATGGGTTCTGGATGGTTCCACCAAGCTGGTTCAACAGAAAATCTGTCAACCATCTTTACCGTGATGGCACTTTGTCAATTGCGATCACGGTTGGCATTGTGCATCAGACAGAAAGTGTTTTTTTTTGGCAGGGGGCTGTGCCCTCCACACCTCCCGGACATTATTATAATCAACTCCAGGTCAGAGTTGTTTCAGGAAGGGAGTGCAAGACCTAGAGAAGCCATGCTGCGGTCCTGCGTGACCATTACAGTGAACTGTCATTGTTGTTGCTGTAATGGTCTTTGCTGGAAATGTTTCGTTGTAGCAATGGTATACCATTCTGGACTATCACCTGACTCTGAGTTGCAGTACTCATTAGTTAAGGTTCACCTTTTGGCCATTTGGGCTTTCCATACCCATACTGTGGAGAAGATTGTAGCCCAGCTGGAAGGTCTGAAGGGCCTGTTGCATGTGGCCCCTCCTATCCACAAGCCTATTCTGATTTGGGACATGAACTTTATGTTCAAGTTATTGATAAAAGCTCATTCCGAACCCACATTTTCCTGTGACATCAAGTATCCATCCAGAAATAATTTAGTCCTTGGGGCTATTATCTTGGTCAGTCATGTGTCTGAACTGCAGGTCTTGGTTTATGAACCCCCTTTTCAGGTGTTTCACAGGATAGGGTGGTGTTGTATACTCACTCTAAATTCTTGTATAAGATGGTGTCTGATTTCAGTTTAAATCAGTATGTTGATTGCCTGTACTCTTCCCTGCTCCTCAGGACCTAGTGGAAGCACTGTTGCCCTCATTGGATGCCCACAGAATCATTCAGTGGACTGTATCAAGATCTGCGTCCAGTTCTCCTAGTAGTTTGTTTCCATTGGCCTTAGCACCTGAGGTTAGCCTGTTTCCAGACAGTGCCTCTCCCGTAGATCTCCTCCTGTATTTATTTTTATTTATTTATTTATTAGATCATCGGTTTACAGACCTTTGAGGCAAAGACTCATTTACAAAGGCACCTCGTCAAGAGAGCAATACATCACAGCAAACAAAACAGTACAGTACATAACGCTTAGATTAAAGAAGCAAGCAGTGTTACAGTCATTCACTGGTGGTACAAGCTTGGTAATAGGTAGATCACAGTAGTTATAATATAGGTACACGAGTACCACGTCAGGTAGCAACCAGAGATATTTTATTACATTAGTCAGTAGATGTTGCCTGAGACCCCAGGCATATACAGCAAAAGTAAACAGGGAAGACCCAGCCTAGGAGTTAGGGTAAGGGGCAGGTGGGGGATTATGTGCAGTTGCAGCAGCGAGTGCTAGTCAGATGGCTTCTGAGGGGGACCTTGAGAGGACCAAGCTTAGTGGAGTCAGCTATATTGGCTGGGAGGGAATTGAACCAGGAGGGAGCCTGATAGCAAAAGGATCTTTGGACCATAGCAGTCCTTACCCTGGGGACAATAAGGGAGGTTTTGACAGTGCTGCGGGTGGAGACTGAGGGGGAGGCACACTGCAGGGAGGTGGTGACCCCAGGGGGGGGGAGAGCCCTAGCAGAGTCTTTTTTACAAGAAGCCAGGTTTGGAAGCAGAGTCTTTCTTCAAGGTTGAGCAAGTTGGTGGTGGAGTACAGCAGGCACGTATAGGTGCGCCTAGGGGCTCCCAGCATTAGCCTGCAGGCCTTGTTTACAGCAGCTGGATTCTTGCAAGCGCAGTGTTGTCGGCTGCAGCATAGATGGGCAGCCCATAGTCGATTAGCGACAGAACAGAGGAGGTGATTGCCAATCTAAGGGCCTCTTGTGGCAGGCAGTCCTTATGATGGTATAACAGTCCAGTCCTGACATTGGTGGCAGCAGAAAGGGCATTGATATGGGAATGGAAGGAGAGTGCTGAATCAAAGGTAATACTCAGATACTTGTAGGAGGAAACCTGCTTAATGGGATTTAGTGTGCTAGGCAGTTTCACGAGAGGGGCACCACTGGCTTTGCTTTGGCGATGAGAGAAGAGCATAGCTTTAGTCTTTTTTAGGTTCAGGACTAGCCTTCGTGATGTGAACCAATGCTCAGCTCTATCAAAAGCTTGTTGGAGGGTGGCCTGGAGTGTGTTGGGGTTGGGGTCAGAGGCGAAGAGCACAGCGTCATCCGCGTAGAGGAGGATCTTATTTGGGCAGGCCAAGGGGAGGGAGTTGAGGTAGAGACTGAAGAGGAGAGGGCCTAAAATGGAGCCCTGGGGAACCCCAGAGCGGACAGGTCATGTGTTAGATAGGGTGCTATTGATTTTTACACACTGAGTTCTGGCAGAGAGGTAGCTGGTGAACCATGCAAGGGGCCCGGGGGAGAAACCAAGGCATCTGAGGGAGTCAAGCAGGAGGGGATGGCAAACCATGTCAGAGGCCTTGGAGAGGTCAATGAACATGGCACCGGCAGGACTTCCGGCATCAAGAGCACAGTGCAGGAAGTTGGAGAATTCAAGTAGCACGGTTGTGGTGCTGTGACCTGCATGAAAGCCATGCTGTTCAGGGCACAGGATATTGTGCATGGCCAGGTATTTGGAAAGCTGGTTGGCAACTACTTTTTCAAGGGCCTTAGACAGTGGGGGGAGGATGGAGATAGGTCGATAGTTACCCAGGGTCACTTGATTACCACTCTTTAGGATGGGAGTTATGATGGCAGTTTTCCATGTGCTGGGGAACTGCCCCAGGTACAGAGAGCAATTGAGCAGCTTGGTAAGTGGGACCAGGATAGCATCCAATGTCAGACGAAGTAGTCTAGTGTCCAGTAGGTCAGTGCCGGGGTTGTTACTACTAACGGCTTTTTGCAGAAGAGGTCTAGCCTCCAGCGGGGAGATGGTATGTAGATAGAAATGAGGTCTCTGGAGAGTGGGCAGGGGTGCTACTGGGATGGGGTCAAAGAAGTTGCTGGGCAGGACTGAATTAAGGTCTGAGAAAGTGTGGTTTAGGCAGTCTGCAATGCCAAGGGAGTCAGAGCAGATAGTTTCATTAAAGTAGAGTTGAGAGGGGGGGTGGGGAGCAAGATTTCCCATTCATCTCCTTTACATTATCCCAAATGTTTCTAGCCAACCCCCAGGAGGAGACAAGAGTGGATTGGTAGTACTGGGCTTTGGCCTGTTGAATGACTCAAGTACACTTATTGCGCTCGGCGTTGTACGCTTGCCTATCAGCTGGCTTGCCAGATTCCATGGCAGTGTCCCATTCTGCTGCAGGCAGGGCAGAATCTACTTGGTACAATTGGGGGACATGCCATCAGGAGCATGGTAGCCTCTGTATAGTAGCCTGTTTGGGGTCAATTTCAGTTGCTGATATTTGCAGGGCTACTTTAAAACACAGGAGCAATACCTTTACTAAGAATTATAGTTGGATCTAAATTCCTGAAGAAGGGCTGGGTTTGGCCTCACTGTCTTGCAAGACCGGCTATTTTGAGGGATGGGTCTACTGCTTTTACTGGCCCTCTGGTTGGGGTTAGTACTGCTTGGTTATTGTCCAATGTATTATGGCTCTGTGGAGAAACCCTTGAAGAATATAGGTTTATTACTTACCAGTAACAAAAGATCTTCTGGAGTATCTCCACAGAGTTGGTACCTTTCCCCACTCACTGACCACCTGGTGTGGTTGACCTTTGCTTTCAGCTACTTGGCAAAGCACTACTTCAATGTTTGGGGAATAGCAATGGGGTATATAGTGCTTTTGTACCTTGTAGTACTTTTGGTGGCTTAATTCTATTCCCACCCTTGAGTAGTAGGTATGTAGGTAGTAATTTGTAGGGAATAGAAGACCCAGGAGCAAGGGTGAGAAGAGTGCCAGAGAAGGAGGAGGAGGGGATGGTGGTGGATGAAAAAACCTCTCTAAGCAAGGGAGGTGCGGTTGGCCGAGGACTTAAAAAGAGGTTGTGGGAGGAGCTATTCCCCACATTGAACCATGGGCATAGCCCTCCCATTCAATGGTTGGGGAATAGCAATGGGGTATATAGTGCTTGTGTAACTTGTAGTACTTTTTGTGGCTTAACTCTATTCCCACTCTTGCGTAGTAGGTATGTAGGTAGTAATCTGTAGGGAATAGAAGGCCCAAAAAGATACCTCCTCCAGCTCATGAAGAGTATGATCCCCTGGCACGCAGCAGAGGAAAAAACCCCAGGTGGAGGAAATCTCTGAGAACCCATGGCCAGAGGTCTGCCTGTTCTCTGGGCATACTAAATGGAGAAGGATCCAGGTTCTAGTAACCATAGCTAATTTAAGGTTGGTGAGCTGCTTAGAGAGACGATGATCCATCCTTATCTATGGATGTTGCTGATTGTACGATGATCCTGAGGTTGAAGAGCAGGTCTTCTGCATGAGCGATAGAATCCAAAGTATGATGTCAATCCAGGTGAAGGAGGGTGAAGAAAGTTCAGTTTTCCAAGGTGATGAATGATGCTTGTCCCACGAAATTGCAAAGGTGTAATGAGCAGAGGGAGCATGACTGGATCGATGAGGTACTAAATTGGGAATGGTGGAAATGCAATGGTACAAGAAGTCATTGGTGAATGATCTAACTTGTGGAAGGTATGAATATCAAGGTATGGTCTGGAGGCAGGGAATTGAGTAATGAACAAGGAGTCGCTAAGGAAGCATCCATGAAGTAGAAGGAGTAGAAGAGAGTTGATGAGCACCCTAGAGATGTTGATTTGTTCTCAATTTGAAGACAATACAGACTGAATGATGATCTTGGGGATGGAGGGTGCTTCTTTTCCATAAGGATGATGGAATCCTATGTGCGGAGCAGGTCCAGTTAAAGAAGAGCTAATGTAGTCTGTATTTCCAAGGTAATGAAAGATGCATGTCCAAAGAGATTGTAGGGGCATAATGAGTTGGGAGAGCATAATTTGATAGATATAAACCAGACTGTACACTGTGGGATTTGCAATGATTTGTAAAGTTCTGGTGACAGCTCCAGTTTGTGTAAGGTTTGATGTGCAAAGTAGTCTGGCGGTAATGAATCAATTAGTAAGCAATAAGTCGCTAAGTAAACATCCCAGAGTGAAATGAGTGGAGAGATTGGTTGACTGATGAGAGTAATGCCATAAGTTATTAGTAAATAAATAGAAGAAAAGTTTCGGAGCAGTCCAGCTGGTACCCTAATGCATATAGGAATTGATTGGAAATTCGGTATGAGGGATGGCTGGCTTGTTTGGTCACGAGATCCGTGACTTTATAAGTAAATGCTCTGCTGGTACGCTGCCTGAAGTAAGCGTGGTTATTTGTGTAGTGTGATCATCTAAGAGATGCACTGTGGTGGCATAGGTTGGTTCAAGGTACAGGTAATTTGGTTGCTGAAGTACTGAGAGAAGCTTGGAGGCAGATGTAATAAGAGTCTGTAAGCTGGATTGGCAGTGAGATCGATTAGTGCAGGATATTATAGAATCGTAGTGCTACTGCTGAGAATACTGAGTGGGAGGCAAGGCTGAGTTGGTCAAATTTGTCTGGACTGTAGACGAATTGCCAGTTGGAGTTTAAAAGAGCCATTTCTCCGTGAGGGCCTTTATAGCAGAAGTTAACTAAGGTAAATCAAGAAGAAGAGACTGAAGGTTCTGCTGGAAGAGCTGTTACTAAGGTAAATCAAGAAGAAGAGACTGAAGGTTCTGCTGGAAGAGCTGTTAACCTGGCTTCAGGTACTAGGTGAAAAAGTGTGGATGAGTGAAGTGCAGAATAGCGAAGTCCAGGAGCAAAACGATGATTTGGATGGTGTGGAGTTAGCAATTAGCTAGGCGGTGGAAGTCCAATGTCGAATGTTCTGGAAGATATCTGTGAAATTCAAAAACGAGCAATGTCTGTTGAGAAGTAGGAGTCGAGTAACTTGATGAATGAAATGGTGTTGGAAGACTAGGTTGAGCAGGAAAATGGATAATGTCCTTAGTTGAATGGGTTATATTACGATTCCTGGTATCTGTCGAAGCGATGCTGGCTGCTATGTCAGAGCACAGCACAAGGATTTAAGTCCTTTCCATGTATGAGGAAAAGTCAGTGAGACGAGGCAATCCGGGAAGTCACAGTGGTTGAATGGACGGGATTTGGATTGTACATCAAATGGAGACGGAGAAGATCTTCTTAATGTCCAGGCTAATGGGATTTATGGAACGATCATGAGAAGCTGATTGGGCAATGTAAAACTCTATGATGGCGTAAGAGTGTATGTGGTATGTTAGCTAAGGGATGCTATCTGGCAGGAATATATCTCCGGAGTAATGAACGAGTGATCCAATGAGTAGTAGAAGGGTACTGTTAGAATGGCCAGAGTAGGAGTATGAGATGGATCATATGGAGAGCAGATAACTGGGTAGGAGTACTGGTCAGAAACATGGTACAAGGCCCAAAAGAGCCACAGCAAACAGTACGAAGCCCCGAGCCAGCAAGGCAAAGATGAAAGGCAGCCATTCTAAATGGGAAGGCAGTCCAAAGTGGATCCTGAGAGACTGAATGAATAATCCGGGGAAAGCCACAGTCCAGGCAAAGCCAGATGACAGCCAGAGCAGGAAGGTACAGGACCAGCCAACTCCGCAGTGAATGGCGGCAAAATGCAGGAAGGCGGAAGCAAGGCATCAGATGATGATCCACGGAGGGCCAAGGAGCCAGGCATGCTGGTACATGGTGGGGGGGGTCCACTACACCACCAGGGAAGGGTTTCTATTATTGATACTGGGGTGATTGGAGGGGGGAGGTCCACTATACCACCAGGGAAGGGCGTGTATTTTTATTGTTACGGGGTGATTGGGGAAGGGGTCTGTTAGACCACCAGGGACCTGTTGGGTGTCGCTAGACATGAGATCATTATAGGGCTGCTGTGCGAATGTGTAGGAACCCATAATAACCATGGAGATGGCCCCTTAACACCATGCATGCCCAATGAGCGCATTTGCCTGCTCAGCCTGAATGTGGCCCACAGAAACCCTGGACCAGTCCCATTTTGGGTAGTGCTATCTCCTGTGGAAATATGCAGCCTTCGTCCATGTTGGTGCAGTGCATATCTACGTAGCGCTGCACCATGGGTGTAGGCAGGCATACTCCAAGCACTCCATGGTGTGCAATTTTATTTAAGCAGGGTAGCAAATAGGCTCTGAACTGCTTCCTTTTTCCATGAAAACTAACAAAGAAAATACTGAACCTTTCTGTAATTTTATTTATAGGAGTCAAAACTAAAAGGACTTGTCACTAATACTCTCTTTGCATCCCAAGGACAATACAACTTTACAGACTCTGGGCTGGTATGTGGGTGTCTTAGGGAACAATGCATGGCATTTGTATTTCCCCATGCATAGCAACAACCATTGTCATGAGATACAAAAGTTGTATTTACTGTGCCAAATGTGGCTACAAACATGGTCCTGGTGTGCATTTGCATATTGTCTGGCTACACCCGGGGAGGGAGGGGGTAGCTCACCCTAACAATGGGAAGGGTAGCAGTGAGTCCACTTGGTGTGCAGATCTGAAATCCCTGGCAACACCCCTGCACTGCACTGACACGGCCTGATGTTCAGCCAGTTAGCACACTCCACCATTGAACGCTAACTGGCTAAATATAGCTCGGAGCCAGCCATGCACTATCACAAGTGCAACACAGCAGGCTGTGCTGTACTTGTGGACAGCCATGAATATGGGGAGGGCCGTAGTTTCTCTAGGAGTCCCTGGTTTCTACACGGCCCCAAATGAAGTCTACATAATAAAAGACGGTAGAGTTAACGCATTTTAGACCGTATGCTTCCTCTATCTGTATGGGAGGCCCCTTCGGTGGAGGTATTCAAGGCATGCCTCAAGGCCTTCCTGTTTGAATAGGCTTTTCCTGACCCTGTTGTGTGAATATCGCCCTGTTCTGACTTTTTATATTGCCAGTCCCTGATTTCTTTCTTTTTTATTTATTTACTGAATCTTTATTAATTCATTATTGTAGTTTCCATTATTACTGCTGTTTATTGATGTGTTTCCTTTGTTGGTTTGTTTTTATGTACGGCACCCAGATCTTCCTGGATTGGGAGTCTTTTAAATAAAATTTGCTTTGTTTTGCCTTGCCTACGTGCTGTTTTCAGTGAGAGGCAATGTCTAATTCTTCTAAAGAATAACAACAGTGTAGATATACAGGAATGTTTAATAGGTGTGCTTTAATTGGAAAAAATATCAAAGTAAGGACCCAAGTATTTAATTATGCTCACAGATTGACAGTAACATACACAATAAAGGTCTCCGTTCTGGACAGTCCTTGGTTAGATCAAATAATCAAAGTTGTAGTATTTTCAGCATTGTTAAACAGTCATTGGGAAGCATTTGCCATGAATTGACTTAAACTCTTTTCAGTGGGTTTCACATCTTTATCCCCAGTCAGTAGAGCAGTGTCATCTGCATACAGTGGAGGTTGCTAGGATGCAGTGCAATGTCACAGATTCTTCTTTATTGATACCACCAAAAAGCCCATATAAGTACGGTGAGCAGTGCCAAACCCAGTGCTGTCATTTTCATATAAACACATACACTTTCTCAAGGTTAAGCTGACAGTTCAATGTACAGTAATTTGTTTGCAACACATGCCATGATTCACCGTAGCAGATGCTTTCTTTCTTTCTTTCTTTATTTCAATTCTAGGATTACAAGTTACCTTTGAACCTAGGGTTCTTTTACAAAGGTTCCACGTCAAAACATTGATATCACATAATAAACATTTGTTTCACATAATTGGTTACAAGGACACATGTCTTCAAGTACATGACATGCAGATTTAGTTTAGTTGCTGTGCTTGTCGTAGCATAGGCACTTTGTTCTTTTTGCAACATCTATGTTGGTCCCATAAAAGGTATCAAAACATTTGCTTCTGGATCTGTTCTTTAAGTACAGAAATGTAGCACTCTGTAAAGTACATTTATCAACACTGCTGTTGATTTAATTTGCAAATTTTAGCAAAGCTGTATTTGTTGAATGTCCAGGTCAGAAGCCAGATTGCAAGCTTCTTAAAATTTGGTTTTGGCTTAAGTATTGATACAGTTGTTGATGGACAACGTTCTCAAATATTTTTGAGCTAATGGGCCAAACTGATATTGGCCTGTAATTGTTGGGGTTATCAGTTGCCATCTTCGAAGACTGGGGAGACTCTTGCTGTAGAGAGTGAGTCGTTTATAATGTGAGGAAAAAAGACAGCAGATACCAGGATTGTTTCAGTTGTTTGACTTCAGTATTAGCAACCCCCTGTTGTTTCACTTCTCAATAGTGTCTGCAGCTCATTGTGTATAAATTCAAGGGTGTAGGAAGAGAAGTGACGGAACCGTGCTGGGTAGACTCCTCATGTGTGTGTTGAAACATACCTCTCAACCTCCTGCCTTATAGATAAGGGACGACTTTTAAAGAAATCAGGGACAAAGAACCAAACTAAGGGACACATCTTAAAAATTGGTGGTATCCACTCAAGAAGCTTGTATATGCTGGCCTGGTGGCACTGAAGGTTGAGGTGCTAAACGTCACACCTCTTGCCGCACCGGTGACCCGGGTTTAGGAATGGACTTGGGCCGCCCGAGGTCGGCAGGTGAGGGAAGGGAGGACTGCTCTCCCTTCCTTGGGGAGGGATCCAGGCCTCATGCTGCTCCCTAGTGGCCCCTGATGGAAATTGGGTGCAGAGCAGGGATGCAGTGCCGCTACAAGGGGCAGGAGCATGGCGGACGTCGGCACGCAGGTGTCATGACGGCATTGCACATCCGTGCTCCTGAGGGGAAACTAAAGGAAAATCCCCAGAGGACTGGGGAAGCAATGAGGACCCCAGGGATCTGGCCTCACATCCCCAATACCAGACCATTACTCCAATGGTCCCAGGTGCCACCCACACAGGATGTACCCTCTAATTTCAGAAAGAGTCCCCAAGTAGGTGAGGTGGGCCTTCCCCCAGGAGGGTGATCCGAGGGGCTGGGAAGTCCTGGTGGGGGGACAGGAGGAGGAAGGGTCTCGGCAGGGAGTAGAAGGTCCAGATCGAGTGGGCACCTCTGAGAGATTTCCTGGGCCGACGGAGCAAAAATAGAGTTAAAAAAAAAAGCTTGTACGTAGAATAAGAGGCTTAGTATAAATACATTTTCTGAAGAAGAACAAGCCTGTAATGCTAATGTTTAACATTATTTTGTGCTTTCATTCACTACTTGTTCAGTCATGGAAACACAAACTTTAGAGGGACAGAGGTAAAATCAGGAACAGTTGAGTGGTATGGTTTGAAAATTCTGAGGTGTTTTCCCTATAGTGGTGATGAATGTGTTAAAAGCATTTGCGCCTATTGCAGTGGTGGCTGTGGTGACGACAAGGTATGCTACAGCTGAAGTCTGGTTGTTTGATCCATGGTGGGCACCTTTAACACTGGAAATTGGTTAAACTGGGCAGGAACTCACTGGAACTCCATTCCACCTCCTTGGACATCATCCTTCATTGAATAATAGTGTATGGTGGAATGCTATTCTAACTCAAAATTCCATCATACTGAAACGCTGTTCACCCACACACACAAGATGAATGGAATGCTGTACTGACCGTATGTGCAGAACAGCAGTCCATTCATTTAGACCAAAAAGCTTGAGCCTTGCCTGAAAGCCATCGGGGGGGGGGGGCTGCTGCTCATGATACCAGTGTCTTACATGACGCCCAAAGGTCAAATGTGCAGGCAGTTAAAGTTCAAGGGGTATGAGCCGGTGGGTTACAATTTGCATCGGGGAAGTGGAAAAATGTATTTATAAAGTTAAATTCTGAACTATCAAGAAATCTTCAGACCATCCTAGCAAGTAGTTAACTGCAGAAAATGGATCTTTTAATCGCAGTTTTAATATCTGGACTGCTGCATTTACAGTACAAGTTATAAACTGCATTTCTCCTTGTCCACCATTCACTATAAAAAATACTGGCTTTGCAGTCTCGCTGAACCAGTGTGAGTTCAGCCACCTTGGGGTTTATGATTTCCGCTCTTGAGGTCGCATGGAATCATAAACCCCTCTGTGACTGAACACACTGCTTCAGCATGCTTCTCTACTTATTGGAGAGTTGCACCTCCTTGGGATGATAGTTCCACCTCTTACAAATGTAGAGATTACAATTCCACCTCCAAAACATTTCCAGTTTAACCACTGCTGAAAACATACTGTTCTTTCCAATGGCTGCTCCCATGCTCAGTTTTGGTCTGCTGTACAGCTTTTTGCTGCAAGCATTAATCAGCAGGGCTGGACGCAAGGAGCAAGTTTTCTTGCAAATAAGACGGAGTAACGCTGAAAATATTTAAATAAAAAAACTATATTTTGTCTCAAATGATGTTTTTCAAATAAATCTAGATGTTTCAGTTGCTCTTGTCAAATCTTTGGGTTTCGCTGCAAGTGGCAATTGGGTGAGGCGAGTAACATGGGCCCTGCTTGGGGGTAGAGGCAGTGTGGTATACGGATTAGAGCACTGAGTTGGGAATCGGGAGGTCGCAGGTTAAAAATGCCCACTAGAACCAAATATTCACTCTGTGACCTTGGGCAAGTCTCTTAACCTCCCAGTGCTCCTATTTACCCAGCTGCAAAAATGGGGTAGCAGCAGAACCCCACTGGAAATGAGATGCAGGGTCATTTATTTATTTTATTTATTTTATTTATTTATTTAGCTTTTGTTAACCGGTTAAGTGCTCTAGCCAACAGGTGACTATTTTCAGGCACGGCCCGGGAGGCACAGTAACAATACAGAGTACAGTTTAAATACAAAGAGGCACAGCAACAATATAAAAGTACAGTTTCAAAGACAGTGAGGCAGGGTTACAGGTCAAAGTGTGACAACTGATTTACAGTTTACAGGTAGCAAGAGAGAACGGTACTGGTATCAGGACAGACCTAATGTACAGGCAAGTAAGGTGAGGGGAAAAAAAGGGGACATGGTGAAGGAGGGGCTAGGGATCCATGAGAGCTGTAGGGACAGCTCTCTGGTGGCATTAGTGGTAGAGGCAGGGACCTGGAACCCGGACTCGTGGGTCCGTAACCGGTAGATATATAGGCGGGGGAGGGATGAGAGAGAGCAACCTTGCGGCATCGGCGCGAAGTAAGAAAAGTGTCTGGGCCACTGGTACTGTTACCGGGTATGGAGCTGCGATTCAGTCGGGGTGCAAAGGGAGTTTAACGGTTTTGCGGCAGAAGGCTGTTGTAGGGACCGGGCTCATGGAACCGCTGACCAATATGCGTGGCGGCGGGGTGGGGGTGAGATGTGTGAAAGAAGCGGTCGAGAGTGCAGGAAGTGCCTGGACTAAGCGGTTCTGTATCCGGGCATGGGAACGGTGCACAGTCGGGGTGGGGGGGATTACAGCGGTCAAGCAGTAATGGGAGCTGGACAAGGCCCCCCTGTAGCGGGTCTGTAGAGGGGCATGGTAGCAGCGTGGGAGGGTTGTAGGAGGGAAAAGGGGGGGGCAAGAGGGACGCAGAGTCGGGCTGGCCATGCCGGACAAACCTGGGGAGGACAGTAGCAAGGGTAGGGAGGGAGGCTGAAGGTAGGGACTTGTAACCGGACTCATGGGTCCACAGACCGGCGGGAAGTGAAAATGGGCAACCTTGCGGCAATGGCGGCCAGGGAGAAAAAAGTGTCACAGGTTCAGTTACAGGGCAGGGAGTTGAGGTATCAGTCAGGGTGAGAAGGGACTTTGCGGCTTTAGCAGCAGAAGGCTGAGAGAGGAGACTGGGTTCATGGAACCGCTCGCCGGCTGGAGAGAGTTCAGAGGGCGAGATTCGGGGGTGAAATACGGCAGGTGAGCGGCTTCAGCGGCCGAAACTGCGGCAAGTGCCCGGGATCATGGTTCTGTTCCCGGCGAGGGATCGGTGCTCAGTCGGGTAAGGGGTTACGGTGGTCCACCGGCAATGGAAGCTGATTGAAACATCCTGGTGACAGGTCCGTGAGGCGCAGCACAATGGCAGGTTTTAGGAGGAAAAAATGGAAGGAAGGGGAGAAAGGGAGTGGAGCCGGCGGCTGGGCCGGAAAACCAGGGGAGGAAAATAAAAGGGGTAGGGAGGGGAGAGGCTGAGTCCTTAGCTATGCCAGTACCTAGTACACAGAAATCATCAGCTAAATATTTAAGTAACAGTTTAAACAGCAGTTAACAGGCAAAACAGTGTGAAGGGCAAAAGACAAGGTGCAGACGTTGTAACAGTAAGGTCTACTTACATATAACACATACATTGAATAGTGCAATAGGCTTCATAACCAAGAAGTTCTAATCATTAAGAGTGCATAGGGCAACATATATCAAGAAGTTAGAGTAGTCAACCAATAGCTAGATAGGGTAAGTCAGAGATAGGAGGGAGAGTGGGTGTATGGAGGGGGGGCTAGCATGGGGGGAGGATGGGGCAGGAGCAAGGGGGTGGTAGGACAGGCTCAGGTGGGGGTCATAGCAGGCACATTGGTCTGTTGAAACAAACAGGCTCAGGTGGGGTCATAGCAGGCACATTGGTCCGTTGAAACAAGGTGGTCGCGTAGCCTATGCTTAAAGAGGTTGTGTGACGATGTTTGTCTAAGATCGAGCGCCAGCAGGTTCCACATTTGTGGGGCAGTGTACCTGAACGCAGCAGACCCTTTTGAGGTACGGCAGCGGGGTACTTTCAGGAGGGATTTATCTGATGATCTCAGCTCACGCGGAGAGAAGGCGGGCTGAAGCAGTTCAGTTAGGGATGCCGGTCTGTTAAGTCTAAGGATGGAGTCGCAGAGGCAGCCCAGATAGTAAAGTCTGGTGGCGGAGGGAGAGAGCCAGCCAAGGTCTCTATACAATTGGCAGTGATGCTTGAGCCGAGGGGCCTTTGAAGCATAACGGCATACATTGTTGAAGGTGACATCCCATTTTTGTAAGGTAGATTTATGCGCCATGGCCAGGATGGGAGCGCAGTAGGTAAGAGTGTCATACTGTGTTGTGGGAGATTACATGGAAAGTTGGTAATGCCATGGGGGTTCACCTGGAAATTAAAAGTCTTATTAAATATTCATGAGCCTAGGGAGGCTCCTGATTGGCTACTGGATTGGTCATTACCATCTTAAAAATGACCAATCCAGCTGTCAGCTGACGCTATGTGGCATGCATGGCTCACACTGCTCCACTCAAAACCTAAAAATACAAAAAAAAGGTAAAAAAACGACAGTTGTTATTGTAAATTACTATAATTGGGCTTATATTTGAAGTAACAACCTGGAAGCCGGTCATTCCCTTAGCTTAACAACAGACTGGAGGGTGGTGGCCCGAGGTGGCCTCAGCCACCCATTCCCTCCAACCGGTCCTTAATCCCTCAGAAATGACTGGCTTCTTTGTCGTTATTGTTTAATTATACTGAAAAAAAAAGTAATTCTTAGCCAATCAGAATGCAGAGTTACTGTCTGGTTATTTTGTGTTGACTGGACAGTAGGCTGGATAATGGGACAGTAGTTCTGCCTTCTTACTGGCTGCTGCCTTCTTTATCAGGCCAATCAATGGATGGTTCGGACTTCATATGGAGCTTCTGGAGGTAATGGGTGAAAAAAGTGGTTTAACATTTGTGTCGGTATAATAGCCATAACAGCAGTAGTGATTTGGGTTCCCTCAATAATAACCGGGAAAAAAGGCGGGGGGCAGTGGCGTAATAAACACCTCTGTTGTTTATTCCCCCCTGGTCTTGTTATTGTCCCATAAACCCAACCCATTATGATGTTATCTGCAATAAATAACGGAGGTACAATAGGTGACACACTCATACCGGTACTGCATTTCAATTTGGCAGGTACACTGGCTCCATTTTATATTTCTGTGCACTAGCAGTGATACAATAGTTTTTTTAATGAGAAAATAGCTGATATAAATTGATGTTTCAGTGATTAAAATGTGGGTAAGAGTAAGAAGCCCCCTGCCCGGAAATTTGCCGGCATCATCTAGGCGGTCAGTCAGTCGGCACAGACAAGACGTTCCACCTCAGCGGAGCTAACCGGCACAATAAATGGTTAAAAAGGGGTGGAGTCGAAGTGACGTCACGTGGCGGCGTTTGCCCAATCGCAGCAGGTTTGGAATCGGGTGCTGGAGTGGAGCGACGCTGTGCTGCGCGTTCCTTACCCGACCCACTGTAGAGCAGCAGCTATCGGTGCGATCGCGGTTACCAGCACTCGCAGAGCCTCCCCTTCGTCCTTCCGCGCTGCCAGTCACTGCAGAGGGAGCACCATGGCGGGCTGCACCCGACTCCTTGAATGGCTCTTCTTCGTGTACTTTTTTTCTCACATCCCCAATCACGCTGCTTGTAGATTTGCAAGCCCTGTTACCTGGCGATCTGTACCCTGACGGTGTAAGTACTGTGCAACCGAAAGCTCTCTCCTTTTCAGGTTTAGGTTCATGTTCCCGTGGAGAGAGTATCGACTGCAGAAACGGAGCAGGATTGTTTGTGTATCCTTGTGTAAGAATACATGATATGTAGCTAGGGTTACCACCTCTCCTGCTTTTCGCAGCATAGTCCTGATTTGGGCAGCTGTGTCCTGCAAAAACACATGGAAAATGCTACATGTCCTGATTTTATAGTAGAAAATATATTTTCTAACTTTCCACTAAATGTTGGAGAGAACTACAATACCTACTAAAATACCTTACAATGATAAGAAACAATAGAAGCAACTAAGAAACTATACTACTTAGCCTTAATTCAGATTATATAGCGAAAACAAGTCTGTTGCGTTGGTCGAAGTTTTGTACTGTCCTGCGAAAAAATCATGTTTCAGTAAGAAATGTCCCACTTTGGGCTTCTTAAAAGGTGGTAACCCTACATATAGCTTCCCTATACGGATTGCTTATTTTTCGAATATGTGTGTCTGTGATATAACCATACCTCTTGACCTTTTGTCACTGAAATGAGGGACACATTTTTTTCATGTACAGAAAGCGTTATGTTGTAAATATGTTTTACATAGAAACATAGATTTTGACGGCAGATAAGGACCGCTTGGCCCACCCAGTCTGCCCATTTCCCTACCTAATGGATAAGCTGCAGGTCCTAGTTAACCAGCAGCCTACTTCTTCCTACCCCCACCCTGTAGAATTGCCTTATGACTGTCCCATGCATGCTTGAATTCCACCATTGTTTTTGACTCCACAGCCTCCTCCGGAAGGCCATTCCATGCATCCACAACCCTCTCTGTGAAAAAATACTTCCTTAAATTACCTCTGAGCCGCCCCCCTTCTATCTTCAAATTGTGCCCCCTTGTTCTTGCACACCTCTTTTTTTGAAAGATGCTACCCTCTTGGACTTTGTTGATTCCCTCGAGATACTTGAAAGTTTCTATCATGTCCCCCCTCTCCCTCCTTTCCTCGAGGCTATACATATTCAGCTCCTTAAGTCTATCTTCATATGTCTTCCAGTGCAGACCCTGCACCATTTTAGTTGCCCTCCTCTGGACAGCCTCCATCCTGTCTATGTCCTTGTGGAGATTGGGTCTCCAGAACTGCCGCAGTTCTCCAGATGGGGTCTCACCAACTGTCTGTACAGAGGGATAATAACTTCCTGTTTTCTCCTGGTGATGCCTCTCCCTATGCATCCCAGTATCCTCCCAGCCCTCCTTGCTGCCCTCTCACATTGCTTGCCCACCTTTAGGTCATCTGATATGACTACCCCAGGTCCTTTTCCATTTTGTTGTTAGTATCTCACCCCCGTGTACTCTTCCCTGGGTTTTGTTTCCCAGGTGCATTACCTTGCACTTCTTAGCGTTGAATCTAAGCTGCCATACATTTGACCATTCCTCTAACCTTGCCAAGTCCCTTCTCATCCTTTCCACCGGACCTTGTGCATCAACTCTGTTGCAGATCTTTGTGTCATCTGCAAAGAGACATACTTTTCCTTCCAGTCTCTCTGCAATGTCACTTATAAAGACACTGAAGAGGACCGGTCCTAATACTGAACCCTGCGGTACCCCACTAGTAACCCCCCTTTCTTCAGAGTGGACTCCATTTACTATTACTGTCTGTGTCCTATTCTCCAGTTTTAATGTTATTTGCCTCCCCATCCTTGTAATGCCCTCCCCCAGGCGTTTCTGGAAAGCGAACTGTTCACACCTCGTGTTGCCTTTCCTGGTGAAACATTTTGCAAATCAATTTTTGTAATTTATTTTAGTCTTTGGTAACCGGTAAGGCCCACTAGGCAAAAGTGCCTATTTTCAGGGTCGATCTGGGAGCACTGTGCAGTTAAGTGACTTGCTCAGAGTAGTACAGTATGCAAGTGGAGGTTATGAGAATCAAACCCATGTCTAGTCTGCTGGATGTACCAAGCTGGTTCACACATCGTTACTCTAACCTCTAGGCTATAATGCTACCTCATGATCCTAAAGTTGGAGGCAGTGGGGGACACCGCCCGAATAAGGGAGACATCCTCAGATCTGGAGACACAAGCTCAGAATACTATGGAAACCATGGTGTTTACTTGTACAAAGTTTATTTTTGACTAGCCATTTTAGAAAAATATGAATTTCCGCTTTAACTTCTGAACTTACAGCACATTCTCTGTGATGGCATCATGGTCGCACATTTTCCATTAGGGGCAGAGTAGTTTTGAGAGTTAAAATGAGGGATGTCCCTGGTAATTAGGGAGGGGTAAAATTGTGAAATACTGAAGTGTGATTGAAATGTGGTGGCAGAACTCAAGTGCTCACTGGTTTATTCCTATAATTTATGAAGAAAACTGCTGCAGATTTGCAAAAATGCTCCCCGTGCATGTAAACCATGACTATGCATTTTTAAGCTTGACATGAATATATAAAATACGTTTATGGGATATTTTATATACAGTATTTCAAAAGTTTGCTGTCTGTGTATTTATCATGTCCAAATTCCATACAAATACTGTGTGTGTGTGTGTGTGTGTGTGTGTGTGTGTGTGTGTGTGTGTGTGTGTGTGTGGTGGGTCTAAACCCTCTGTACAGATCAGCTGCAGATGGTGGCAACATGTAGTGTTTTTAATTTTTTTTTTTTATTCATTTATTTCCATTTTGTCTGGAAGGTGGACTGGATCAAAACGATCTGTTTTCATTCACACCTGGGGATAAGGGTTACTACAGAAGAAAGATGGTACATTTAAAGCAAAAATAGACAATATTCTTGTGTACATAGTGTATTTTAAAATATCTAAACTTTATTCATACTGTTGTTCTCTCCTTAGTAGGTGATGTTGTTTCCTTCAGCTGGCCTGCAAGTCCTTGATCTCATGCCTGCTGACTAGTTGCCAGATGCTCACCGTCTGTCCCTGTTTACTGTCCCAGACTTATCCGATGGGGGGTAGGTAGGCGGGATCCAGGAGGATTGCTTACACAAATGGGTAGGGAGGAGGTGTGGTGGCATCGTCCACCTGTGCATCACCACTGTTTTCCCCATGTTCCATCTTCCACCCCACTGGTGTGCATCCTGAGACATTAGAACTTTCTAGCCAGTTAGAAGCAGGCTGAGGACCAGGCCGGCCCGGCGAATTCTTTTCTTGCAAATATAGTGCTTGTTGAAGTTTTTAGCGGTCTACAGAAAATCTACAGCATCTTTGAAATGGAGCATTGTTTGTTTATATGTAGAATATAAATTACATTAATGATGTAAGGTCTGCCCTTCTTTACCCAGGAGGTCTAGTGGACGTGGCTTGCCCTCTATAGCACAGAGCGAGGGAGCCATGTATTATAAGTTGGTTGCGGGGGCGAGTCCCACTTACATGCAACAAAGTAGATACTAGTGTAGAGGGGGAGGAGTCTGGCTTTTAACAGGGAGGGCAGGCTAGCGCCCCCCCCCCCCCACCAGCATGAGTTTGAGTTGTCAGATGTGGGAATCTGAGGGTAGGAGAAGCAGTGAAGATGTGTATCATGGGGGGCTCACCAGGGTGGGGGTCCCATCGTGTCAGTAGTTCATGGGAGTAGGGTAGGATCCTTACTCATAGCATATAGGAGGCAGAACTTCCATCTGGAGGTAAATGTGTCTGAGAATATATGTGTGTGTGTGTGTGTGTGTGTGTGTGTGTGTGTGTATATATAAACAAATTGGCACCAGGAAGGAATATCTGAAGGCTGTGCTGTTAAGCATTGCCTGGAAGTCTGTTTCTTTGCCGCAATGAAAAGGATACTAAGTAGATAGCATGAGTTTGGGTCCCGAAGTCCTGTCAAGAACTGGAGAAGTAAGAACATCTCCCTTGTTAAAGTGAGAGGTCTACTATAAAGCTCTGTGAGTTCTGTGTCTTAACTGCAGACCAAAGGATGGAGGATGGGGCAACCCACATTGTGTGTGTGGTTCCCCCACATCTTTGCCAGCAGGAGTCTGTGTTTGCTGGGGATTACCGGCATCTTAAAATACCGCATAAGTTGTTTCCAGCTGTATTCCCTCCACTGGTGAGAGCTGGTTACTTTGGAAGATGCTAGGCACATGTGACACCAATCTTGCTATAGGGGCATTCCTAATTCTTCTCCCATTTTTGTGCAATTTCCAAAGAGTGCTCCCCATGGACTGTAGGAGAGCTTTGCAGATATAAGATATTCAGAAGGAGAGTCTGGTTTAAAAAAAAAAAAAAAAAAAAATATGATAATGACAGGGTGGGAGGATGGGTGCAAGCCCACGGTGCGAGAGATGAGTAATAATGCCGTAGTTGTAGGTATGGAAAAAACGCCTACTGTCTGAGGCCGAAACTAGCCTGCAGATCAGCAAAAGCATGGCATCTGTAAGAGGTACTCTAGAAACAGAATTTGACGGCAGATAAGGACCGCTTGGCCCGCCCAGTCTGCCCATTTCCCTACCTACTGGATAAACTGCAGATTCTAGTTGATCAACAGTTTACTTCCTCCTGCCCCCACTAGAATTGTCTTATGCCTGTCCCATGCATTCTTGAATTCTCCCACTGTTCTTGACTCCACAACCTCCTCAGGAAGGCTGTTCCATGCATCTACAACTCTCTCTGTGGAAAAATACTTTCTAACATTACCTCTGAGCCGTCCCCCTCTATCTTCAAATTGTGCCCCCTTGTTCTTGCACATCTCTTCTTCTGAAAGATACTACCCTCTTGTAACTTGTTAATTCCCTTGAGATACTTTAAAGTTTCTATCATGTCCCCCCTCTCCCTCCTTTCCTCAAAGGTATACATGTTAAGCTGCTTTAGTCTCTCCTCGTATGTCTTCCGGTGCAGACCTTGCACCATTTTGGTTGCACTCCTCTGAACAGCCTCCACTCTGTCTATGTCTTTGCGGAGATGGGGTCTCCAGAATTGCACGCAGTACTCCAGATGGGGTCTTACTAACTCTCTGTAGAGAGGGATGACAGCTTCCTGATTTCTACTGTTGATGCCTCTCCCTATGCATCCCAGTATCCCCCCAGCCCTCCTTACTGCCTTCTCACATTGCTTGCCCACCTTTAGGTCATCTGATAAAATTACTTCTAGGTCTCTTTCGATTTTTGTTGTTGTTGTTATTAACTCACCCCCCATTGTGTACTCTTCCCTTGGGTTTTTGTTTCCCAGATGCATTGACCTTGCACTTCTTTGCATTGAATCTGAGCTGCCACGTATTTGACCATTCCTCCAACCTTGCCAAGTCCCTTTTCATTCTTTCCACCCCACCTTGTGCATCAACCCTGTTGCAGATCTTTGTGTCATCTGCAAAGAGGCATACCTTTCCTTCCAGGTGCTCTCCAATGTCACTTATAAAGATATCCGTCTTTCGGATGAGACGTTAAACCGAGGTCCCATCTGCCTGGATTGGTGGTAGTTCAGGTGGATGTTAAAGATCCCATGGTACTTATCGAAAAAGAGTAGGGAAATTTCCCCAGTGTCCTGGCCAAATTTCCCTCATTCACTAAAAATACCACCAACAGCTTAATCTGGTTCAAGGTCAGTTGGCATTCATCTGTAACCCCTTCCCCCAGGTCGTGCCTGAAAATAGGCAGGACTTGTCTAGTGCACTTACCTGGTCAATAAAAACTAAATAAAAAATAAATATTAAAGAGGACCGGTCCCAGTACCGAACCCTGTGGTACCCTGCTAGTTACCCTCCTTTCTTCACTGTGGACTCTGTTTACTGTTACCCTTTGCGTCCTGTTGTCCAGCCAGTTTTTTATCCAGGCTACCACCTTGGGACCCACTCCAAGGCTGGCTAACTTGTATATTAATCTTTTGTGTGAGACTGTGTCAGATGCCTTGCTAAAATCTAGGTAGGCCATATCCACAGCCCCTCCCTGGTCTACTACTTTGGTCACCCAGTCAAAGAAATCTATTAGGTTCGTCTGACATGACCTTCCTGCTGTGAAACTATGCTGCCTTGGGTCCTGTGCCCCACTGGCCTGTAGGTACTCAACAGTTCTTTCCTTCAGAAGTGATTCCATCATTTTCCCTACCACTGAAGTCAAACTAACTGGTCTGTAGTTTCCTGCCTCTGCCCTGCTCCCACTTTTGTGAAGTGGAATCACATTTGCCCTCCAGTCCTTAGGTAGCACTCCATCCTCCCATGATTTGTTAAAGAGAGTAGTCAGTGGTGTTACTAGTTATACCCTTAGTTCTTTTAGTATTCTTGGGTGAATCCCATCAGGCCCCATTGCTTTGTCCACCCTCAGCATCGAGTTATTTCAAAACAGTTTCTTCTGTGAATGGACTGGTATCGACCCCCCTATTCAGAGTTTCTCCCTTGTTTGGTTTAGGCACCTCCCCCTCCTCATCTGTTGTGAATACTGAGCAGAAATATTTGTTCAGTATCCCTGCTTTTTCACTGTCACCCTCTCCCCACATTCCCTGCCCTTTATTAAGTCTGTGTGTCCCTCCCTTGGTCTTTCTTCACTCCCTAATGTACCTAGGGATGTAGGGAGCATCTCCCCCAGTTGCGATAACCAGGATCTATCTTTACTGAGTGACACTTGCTGGATAGATGTAGGATACCACTGTAACAAACATTAGTGTGCTGCATAATGTCGGTGATAGGATTTCACCCTCATCTGGAACCATGTGCTGCTGTCTACACAACTCCATCCCCCTGAGCCGCTAGTGGGAAGTCGTGTAATGGCAGGAGACACACACCACGACAAGGTTGTTCTCCCCACCCCCCACCCCACCCCCAAATCTCACAGCTGAACCCACTGAGAAATTATGTATTGCACCTAAATGAGGACATCCTGGTATGGAAACAAAGAAGCAACATAAAAATGATTTTGGTAACTGAAATGATGCCTAAAAACAATAGGCAGAGTGTGACTGCCCAGAATGCAGTTCTGTTTTTGTTCGTGGAGCCTTTGCACTGCTGCCAGTGTTTTTAGTAAATTTACCCTTCTCTCTTTGGGGCCCCCATAAATATTAATTTGCAAAAGGCCTACAAAGTGTAAACTGTATTAGAGACCAGCATTTAGGTTTTAGAGAACAACCTTTTATTTATCTAACGTTTTGTCTCAGCAGCTCGCCTGATTGCCTAATGGTAAACTGTGCAGCTTACTGTGATGATGAGTTCCGAGCCTGGGTTTTTACACATTAGGTTGCAGAGGCAGTGCTGCAGTCCAGTACTTGGTCATTTCTGGAATGCCAAGACCTGTGCAGGCGGTGAAATCTGGAATGACCAGAACTGCTGAAATATGTTAAATTTGCATGGGTTCCAGTGGTTCTGGATGTGTCTCTGCGTTGGTTCAGGCATTCTGGCAGTTTTGGAAATTACCAAGCACGATTAGGAAGTTGCAGTTGTTTCAGTGAACCCTGGAATTGCCAGCGTGCCAGAAAAGTGTGCAGGTGGTAAAATACAAAACCACCGGAATGCAGGAACCCGTGCAAAATTTGGGTGTATTCCGGCAGTCCCAAATGTTACTGCTTGCATGGATTCTGGCATTTTTGAGGTTCTGAAAACCACACAACCGTTCTGTAATCTGGCCAGCTGGCTGGCCCAACCAAGAGGTGCAAGTCTGGGCACTGTTTGAGGAGACATGAGGCAGCAGATAGCTGGTGGACAGAACATTTTTTCTTATCAAGACAGCCTCATCAGATATAGCTTTTCATTTACATAAAGGGGACACGGAACAACAGGTGGACACTCAGTTGCTACAACATTCATAGACCAAAACCTCTCTTGACAAGTATTTAACTAAAGAACACAATTTATAGGCTTACAGGAGAAGTGAGATGAGATTAGTACCTGGGTGGTGGGCAAGGTTATGGAAACACTACTTAAAGAAAGGATTGGGGAATACCTTAAAACCAGTGGATTGCAGGATCCGAGGCAGCATAGGTTCACAGGGGAGAGAGCTTGCCAATCAAACTTCATAGAGTTCTTTGACGGGGTTACCAGAGAGGTAGATCGGGGAGGAGTGGTGGATATGGCCTACCTGGATTTCAGTAAGGCCTTTGACACTGTTCCGCACAGAAGACTGTTAACAAGCTGGGCCGCCTGGGAGTGAGTCCAAAGATAGTAAAATGGGAATGAAGTTGGCTAAGTAACAGAACTCTGAGGGTGGTGGTGGTAAATGGAGTTCACTCAGAAGAAGGTATGGTAACCTGCGGGGTGCCTCAAGGCTCAGTACTGGGACCGGTCCTTTTCACTGTCTTTATTCCCAACATAGCAGAGGGACTGGAAGGAAAGGTAAGCCTGTTCATGGATGACACAAAAATTTGCAACAGAGTGGACGACCATGGGGTGGGGGGGAGAATGAGGAAGATCTGAAAAAGCTGGAAGACTGGTCAAGGGTTTGGTAACTGCGCTCAATGCCAAAAGTGCAGAATTATGCACATGGGGCACAGGAACATAAGGGCAGTGTATCGTGTGGGAGGGCACTGGAACCCAAGGGCAGTATATCATTTGGGGGGGGGGGTTAGCAATCACAGAACAGGAAAGGGATCTGGGGATCATCATATCTGATGATATGAAGGTAACAAAGCAGTGGGAAAGGCTAGTAGAACTCTGGGTTGCAGAAGGAGGGAGGTAATGTTACCCCTGTATAGATCAATGGTGAGTCCCCACGTGGAATACTGTGTCGAGTTCTGGAGGCCCCATCTCAGGAAAGACATAGACCCAGGTGGAGGCAGTACTGAGAAGGGCAACCAAAATGGTGCATGGCCTACATCAGAAGCCCTACAAGGAAAGACTCGGGGAGTTAAATATATGTGCTCTCTCTCTAGAGGAAATGAAGGAAAGGGGAGACATGATAGAAATATTCAAATACCTCAAATGTATCAATAAGGTATTGGAGGGTGATATTTTGCACAGAAAAAGATGCTAAAGGACAGGTGGGCATGATAGGAAGCTGGAAGGGGAGATGGGGATGTGAGCTTACGGAAAGGGTGGTGGACATCTGGAACAGCCTTCCAGCAGAGATTGGGGGGTATCGAGCGGTGATAGGTTTCAAAGGTGCATGGGGTAGATATGAGGGACCCTTAGTAACATGGCTTGAACGGGGTCAACTAGAGTCTGTGGTAGCACAGTAAGTAGCAACTTTAGGGCAGACTAGGTGGGCCAGGAGGTCCTTTTCTGCTGACAACTTCTGTGTTTCTATCAGCAGCAGGAAAACCTCAGGTAATAAAATTGTTTTTTTGGTTTTTTTTTTGCTACCCAGCTTAGGCTGAGAAGTACCATCCAGCATCCCTCTCTGGAGGGGATCTATTTGGAGTACTCAGAGTCGCTGTTGTGGTGAGGCGCTAACATGTTGCAGGAGTATCTGACCCTGTGTGGGGGCTCACATCACCACATGGAGTGTCTGCCTAGCTTCAGGTCGAGGGAGTGGGAGGTACTTTTATTTATTTATTTTTTTAAATTTAAATAACTGGTGTCACCAGGACCCAAGGTTGAGGGAGGGAGCAAAAGGAATTGTGTTCCAAAATAAAGCACTGGGACCAGATTTCAGGGAGAAGTCAGCTGAGGTCTGGAATAAGAGGGGATTCTTAAACTTAATTTGAGACACTGACCAGCACTGGGAGATATAGCCAGTAGACGCAAGTAGCTAAAGGGATTTATTAACAATAACTAACTTGAGATGCCGGGACCAGGGTTGGGGCAAGGAATTTCTTTTTTGAATTGACACATCAGATTAGGGTTTGGAGAGTGAGGGAAGCCCAGTGCTGCCCAGGTGTGATATGTGAAAAGTGGCTGAAGTGGTCGCAGTGCTGCACTACACACATGGCAGCTGAAACCACGTCAAAATGCAGTGTGTGTGTGTCAGCATGCCTTTTTTTGGGGGGGTGGGTATTCTAAAGGTCAACAAGGCAGAGGAATGATGAGTAAAGTGCAAGTGGAGTTCGGAAAAAAGAGCGAGGAGGTACACTGGAGCATTGTTGCACAGCACGTTCCAATTATTCAGGTTTTGTGTGTGTGTGTGTCTCTGTCTCTCTCTCTCTCTCTACACAGATCACACGGATACTAGTGCAGAGTTCATAGGACAGAATAATACTGCAACTGTCCTGCATAGATGGGGAAGGGGAAGATGGGGCATGTCCCTGCCCCAACTTTTTTGCCTAAGTCCGTCACTGTTGGAAATGCACCTTTACAAATTCTGAAATTTCCCCTCTGTCCTACTCAACTTTTTTACGTATCTATGGTTACAACTCTGTCTTCTACCATATTGGTAAAACTCATTAAATTATCTGGAGACACCCATACTGTAGTGATATAATTTTTTAGAAACTGGGAAAATCTGTGAAGACAGAAGTCCAGCTTTATTCACACAATAACATGATGGTGGATTCCCAATTTGAGGCAGGAATCTGATTTGTGAACTATAAAGTGGAAGGCTGACTTTATTTCCACAAGATAATCAGTTTTGTTTACCAAGGAATAGAAATAACAGTTTTTACTGGGATTGTAAATTATGACACCATTTTTATCCAGTCAAGATTCTGTATTTTTTAATGTTCCAGAATTTTATAACCATTGTAAATCCAGACCACATCTCTTACGTTTCTCAGCCAGTTAGAATCTGTGTATACTTTGCATGAGACACACCTCTTGTGCAACAGCGGTGCTCTAATGCTTAGTGTATGGTTGTCATAGTCATCACTTCGGTGCAACCATCAGTTATTCTAATGGCAGGACAGCCAGCCAGAGACTGGGGTGAAAGACTTTATTAAAAACAACAAAAAAAACAAAGGTGGGATTTATGACGTATTAATATAGTGGCATCACTCAAAGGTAGTTTCACTTGCAGCCTTAAATGACCGCTTCGCTTCAGTTTGCTGTTTTCATACTCTAAGACCATACATGAGACTACTGTTACAGTATCCGCAGCTGTTGTATTAACACGTACATGAGATGCCAGAACAGTACGTATAAAGAAGATATTGCAAATCTACTGTAATTATTGATATTGTTTCTGTATAGGTTTTTCTCCCTGACCCTGCCATCCCCCATGGATATATGTCCTGTTCAGGTGATGTCGTCATCGTTCAGATGGCAGGGATTTTTCTCCCGCGTTGCTATTCTGGTTGCGTCACTTCGTCCCCTGGCAGGAGTCGTGTCTGTCAGCCATGATGTTGCAGCATGACCCTGCCGTCCCCCGTGGATATATGTCCTGTTCAGGTGGTGTCGTCATCGTTCAGATGGCAGGGATTTTTCTCACGCGTTGCCATTCTGGTTGCATCACCTCGTCCCCTGGCAGGAGTCGTGTCTGTCAGCCATGATGTTGCAGCATGACCCTGCGGATGGAGCAAGCTCCTCGGCCCACTGCAGGGGTCACCACGTGCCGGAAGCCACTGGCAGCCCTCCGCAGCTGAGTCGTGCTGCCCTCTGGTAGCTGCCTGTAGCCTGGTATGCCTCTTGACACGACGTCTGGAGTCTGTGCCTGAACTTCGGTAGTTTGCACTGCAGCATAACCTGCTGCTACTGGGGTCATTGGGTCAGTCCATATTATTGCTATTTATAAAATGGCAGGGATAAATCCAGAGACCCCTTTGGATGTCAACTGTACATGACCCATGCATTAAAAAACTAATGATGCACTGTCAGAAACTGGATCTCATTATAAAGGCTGGAAAACCTCATTATTTTACAATGAATCATTTTACAGTCACTTAAAAAAGCCACTAGGGGTGTACAGTAAAGGGTTAACAATGCACTTCCGAGGGATAAGGACACTCTGCTTTCAGCCTCGTGCCTTACTACACCTCTGTGGCATGCATTGTTAATCCTTTAATGCACACCCCATCATGGTTTATTGCTTTCTTACGGTACATGTTTGAAATATGAAGGTTGAGATCCCCCCCCCCCCAACAATGTTGTTTGTAATCAGCCTTGTTTTCCCCTCGTTGTTGTAGTAGTAGTAGTAGTAGTAGTAGTAGTAGTAGTAGTAGTAGTAGTAGTACTACTAGTACTAGTCTTTATTTGTTTGTGGCAACCTTCCCCAGAGGCCCAGGACATCATTACAATATAACAACGATCTGTAAACCAAAGAACAATTAATCACTTTAAAACCACAAAAATAAATAACAGTAGATACCTATATAGAGTTTATACAACAAAATTAATAAAACCGGTTAATAATTTAGGAAGTGCTAGGATAGGATGTCACTAATATTCCCCAAATGCTTGTTGGAGCAGAACCGTTTTTCAAGCCCCTCTTAAAGGCCTTCACTGAGGGGGTGCCTCCCTCAAGGCTCTGGGTAGAGAATTCCAAAGAGTCGGGCCCGCTACCCCAAAGGCCCGGTCCCCAGAGGTCTTCAGCCTAGCCCTGGGAACCACCAGAAGGCCCTCCCCAACGAATCGGAGTGGGCGAACGGGGATGTGAAGATGCAGGAGCTCAGCCGGGTAGTCCAGGCCCAGCCTGTGTAGGGCTTTGTAGGGTAACAAGTCCACCTTAAATGAGATACGCCACTTCACCGGCAACCAGTGCAGCTCTCACAGTGCTGGTGAAATATGACACAATCTAGAGAGGCCCATAAGTACCTGGGCAGCTACGTTCTCTAGCAGCTGTAGGCGTTGCAACATCCCCCCACTAACCCTTTATAAAATGGATCTAAAAATCCAAGAAATTTAATTGGGTAAAATCGGTCAGGTGACACTGCATTATTACAGCATAATGCGCACTAATCCTGGTCCTAAACCTGGATTTGTTAGTAGCTATATCCCACAATGAGCAAACGAGTCCCCGCTACAACTAGAACTGGCCTTATAGCATGCTACCTTTACATACTAAAGTCCTTCAGCTAGGTCCTAAAAATAAAACAGTGTTGCTTCTCTGATCATCACACAGATATAGATACAGATATAGGTATATAAATACATGGTTAGCTCTCTTCCGCCCCCCCATAGAAACTGTTACCATGTATTTCCCTGTTTACTTCACTGATTACCAGTGCCTCCAATTAAGGCTGTATACCTCCAGAGGGATACAGTCTGTGTACCATGGGGAAAATACCCTCCCCAGTTCTGGAGCACTCAAACCTGCAAATACAAACTGCTGGGAGACAACCCCCAACCTTCCTCCCCACCCACCTGAAGCTCCCAAAACCTGTTGGAGACAACCCTCTCCTCCCTCCCACCCTGACCCAGAGCTTCCAAAACTCAAAATGGAAAACCGTTGTAGTCCATCTGCAAGGACACCAGAGCACCCCAGTTCTTACCAATGGTCTTTTCCCTCAATACTCCCAACTCTCTCCTCAACCACCATGTCCTACATATTTTGCTGCCACCATCTTCACACTGCTCCAGACCAATAACCCACGCCATTTCCAACCACAGTAACCGATGCCACATTCCGCTCCCGACTGCAAGACCTGCCCCTGAGAGCTGCACACCACAACAAACCATGACCCCACCAATGATCTAAAGGATGACTGGCCCTGAAACGCCCCCTTTTATAGGGAGAACCTTACACTATGGAAACAACAAAGGGCAAAAAGTCCCCTACCAAAATGCTACTGCACTACGGAAACACCTGGGGCTGAAAACTACATGGCAAATCCGAAAATGGCCCCAGCTGCTACTTGCCAGAAAACTGATCAGGTAGACACACAAGGTAAAAGGAGCACAATAACCACGTATTATATAAAACAAATGATGGCTGTGTGTGGCATACAAGGCCACATGCCCATCTCGGTGGGCTGATTAGATAATAAAGCCACTCACTGGGCTTGTGGTCTTATCTGATTAGCCACCCTCAATGGGTATATTGCCTTGTTTATACAGTAGGAGTGAGGTGATAACCCATTAGATAAAAACAGGCATTCTCACTGCAGAGTGACAACTCCAGGTTATCACACTCTGATTACTTCACCACAGTGTGATAACTCCATCAAACAAAAAAAAAAACACACAAAACACACTCCTATTGTATAAAATGGATACTATGGATACTGGGCAGCTATGTGATAGCTGAAATATCAGCACTTGTGCAAGTGAGCTCAGGGTTAAATCACTCGTGGCTGCCATGAGTGCTGATATTTCAGCTATCACATAGCTGCCCATCACTTATCCCCTTAATACCACACACACCCTTCATTTATTTTATATATATATATATATATCTTTCTATCTATATCTATCCATGTTTATACTACCTCTGTTGTGAGATAACTGGCCAGACAAAAAGTGATATTTCTCGGATCATGAAAAGATATCAACATGCTTTCTTACTGCACCATGTCATAGTGATATCTTTCCATGTACCACTATGTCATGGTGCATTCTTAACTCATTCCGGTTTAGCATGTCCGGCCTCAGTAGCAATACTAACCATCTTCAAATGCAAATAATTTTAAAATAAAAAATGATAGCATTGTACTGTGAGTATGAAAGTTGTTCAGCACAAACATATCTACAAAATGAGTGGTGGTTCCTTTACAGATACTTGTTTTTAGATTAAATGCTGGTCAGTAATTATAAAGAACAAGACATGAGTGGGGGTGTGTAACTCAGAATTTTAAACACATTCTTGGTGTGGGATGCTTTTATAAATCCCTCACTCCTGGGGTTTATGTAGCATCCCGCACCTCTGATGTGTATAAAATTCTGGTTACCCACCCCTCCTATGTATTATTCTCTATGTACAACATACAAAAGGGTTCGGGGCCAGAATGACGAGATAAGTGATACTTTGGTTAGTGACATCAACAGCACACCATAAATGTGTTCCTGTCACTGTTGTCATAAGAACCAATCCGAGCTGCTTTCACAATGTTAATATCACAGTTGCCTAGTGTTGTGCTGAAGCAAGCAGTTGAAATCAAAGAGAAACCGTTATTTTTTCAAATAAACAGCAGATTTCAAAGCTGTAACTAATGTAATTTCTGGGGGGTGTGTGTGTGTGTGTGTATATACTGATTATGCCATGGCCTGACTCGGAATTGGCTGTTATCATTTGTGAGTTATGAAAAGTCCTACCCCCTCACACGTGATGATAAACTGCATACAATAACTGGGGAGAGGTTTCTTCCATAGGGAAACCCGGTTATAATTCCTTGTTATAACCAGCTGGTTTCTAACAGCTGAAGGCATGCTCACACTATCTCCCTCACCATCACACTGATTGGCGCTCAGTAAATGGACTCACTGTAAGTGTTTTCACAATCTCCTTCATAAATATAGTTGCCATTCAGTACCTATATGTCAAGTTTCTGAACAGTCTCGCAAAAAGTAACCATACAAAAAAGTGAAACTGCTGCAGCCCGACTGTGCTGCTGGCACCACTGTTTTCTTTAATTGCTTGATAGTGTTTTCAAGGTGAGAGAATGCTGCCCAGCAGTTATGTAAAACAAGATATGTGATGTATATAACTTGAATTTTATGTACACCCTCGGTGTTGGATGCTTATATAACCCCCCTTGAGCTTTTAATTCTCGTCATACACACTATCCCATGTATTCTATATACTGTATTTACAATGGCAAGAAAAAAATCCTGGACTCTGGTCAGTTGTGGGCTGGCCCCGTGCTGTTATCCCAGTACAACATCACGGCTCTAGTCTCAGCCTTACTGTGAACCTGCAAATAAGCATTTTATGTAGCCTTTGATTGATTGTTTCATCTTCTCTTAAAAACAGAAGTATTTTTCAACACAAAAACATCTTTAAAATTATTTATTTATTCTGTATAACAACGAGCCATTGTATAATAGCAATAATGCCCGACAGGGTGTGTGTCGTTTTGGGATAACGTCGCGCCTCAGTTGTTGGACGCACTCGCCTGCAGCCTCGTGCCCAACCACCTGAGGCATGACGTTATCCCAGCACTGGCATTATTACTTAAGTATGTCAGACAATTATGTTTGATTTTTACAACATCAGTTTATTAGTATAACCTTTTAAATCTGCTGTTTATTTGAAAATGTAACTGTTTCTCTTTGATTTCAGCCTCTTGCTTCAGTAGAATACTAGGCCATTGTAATATCAACACTACGAAAGCTGCTCTCTGATTGGTTCCGTATGCACTGTGACTCCATACCCTACTTTGCAAGATATATAGAATAGTGGATGGTTGATCATCCACAGCAAGGCTGTGTTTCCATCGAGGGAGACGATGGTGTCACAGAAACCTCGAGAGCGAAGCTCAAGAGGTTTCTATGACGTCATCGACTCCCAAGATGGAAACACGGCTTTTGTTGTGGATGGTTAACCATCCACTATTTTATATAGTATATGGTTCCTCAACATTCCCACATCAAAACTCAGCATTTTGTCATTGTTTGCAGTTCCCTACCTAAAGATTGCAGTCCTCCTCGATGTGGTCCTGCCTCAGAAGTTACCGGTTCTCCTGACTCCTCGCTGAAAATCCCACTCTGCTTTGGCATCGGTAACTGTGCCAATAGATTTAAAAAAAGAAAAACACGGAAAACTGACAGTTTGGGCAGACGGAGCTGACAATATAGTCCGTTTCCAAACTACTTGTGAGCTGCTCCCCTGACCGCTCGCTAAGTGATGCCGCCATTTTCTCCTTCGTTTTTTGAATCCACAGTCTGAATCAGCCAATCAGGTGGTAGGGCAAGTCAGAAAAGTTGTTGTACTATTGTTCTGACGTCACATCGATAGTACAACAATTTTTTTGACCTTTGAACTGTCCTACAACAAGATTTTGAAAGCCATTGCTTTCTATTCATAATAAGCCCTAACCATATACTATATCATCTTCCTGTGGTCGGTCAAGATAACACTTTTTATCTTGCTATTTGTCATCACACACGTGTATAAAATATAGAATAAAGTATGGTTCGGGGTGTGTAACGAGATTTTACACACACCCGAGTTGTGGGGTGCTACATAAACCCCGAGGGCGAAGCCCGAGGGGTTTGTGAAAAGCATCCCACAACGAGGGTATGTAAAATCGAGTTTGATAATTAACCTATTTTTTATTTTATATAATTGCTGGGTTTGCCTTTTGTGCCTCAGCAATTATATAAATAAAGAGGTCTGTATCCTGCCAGTGTATGCCAAGGTGGTCCTTTTACTCCGGTGCGAGATTTTGTATTTTAAATTGTTTGTTTCCCCAACCCCCATTTCTTCAGGTCTTTCTGTGCAGGGTATAGCAGGGGAGAGAAAAGAAGAAGGACTTACCGCCGAGTTGTTCTGGCGGTTCGGTTTCGGTAACAAGGCGGTGTGGCTCTTGGCTGGTAGTGCTGCTGCGTGAGCATGCGCAGAGGAAGGGAAATCGTGCGCGTGTTTGCCGTTATAAACACTCCTTTATAACGGCAAATTATGCCACAGTTTCCCTATGGGAAAAAGGCAGGGCCGGTAATTATCAAGGGATATGCAATGGGGACAAGTGGAATAAATGATTTATCTGCACAAGAGCAGTTTGACCTTTGGTAACCTCACGAGTGGCATAAGCCACGAGTGAAGTGTCCAAGTTCAAACTGCTCAAGTGCAGATAAATCATTTATTCCACAGTGTCCCCATTCCATATTTCATTTATACAACAAGGATGCTTTTTTTGGTTTAGTTATTTATTTTTTCTTTTCTTTGGCTTTTTAAAAATTAAACGGGGAGGATTATGTTGCAGTCTCCTGTGAGTTAATGTGCACTTCCAGCTGGTTGATAGGGATGGATACATGGTTGCTAGGGACTCCATGTCCCAATGTTAACAGCATGTCTTGTCATAGGCTTTGAATTCTGTGTGGGAGGGTCAGAGATTTTGAAAAACATGGCAGCTTCGTTTCTAGCTTGGCAAGAGTCCTAGGTGGTCACTATAGTTTGGGTGTGGCTCTTTGTGTTGTTTAAATGTAATGTATTGTATTATACTTAATTTATCTGGTTGATCCTGCCTTTTATAGTCTGTTTTTTTTCCTTCCTGTAAGTGAGTGAGTGTGTGCGCGTGTGTCTGGTCAGAGTCCAAGAGCATCAGGTTGGCGATGGTCATTAGCGCTAGTAATTCGAGCATGGCTTGGCAGTTAGTTTAAAATACAAAAAAAAAACAAAAAACAGAAATTCTGTTCTGTTTGGTGTCCAGTTTGGCATGAAGAAGGAACTGGAATGGAGAAGAGTAGCTGTTTGGGTGTGGTGGTGTTTTTGGGAGAAAGCGCGATGTGAGTAGGATGAGAAGTTGAAAGGTATTCAGGAGCAGGAACATAGTACAGCGTGCCAGGGCTGCAGCTATGAATTTTGGGGCCCCAGACAAGTCACTTGAAATGGGCCCCTGTTTCTCAAACCAGCTAGTGCCAGGGGTAATGCCAGCTCCTCGGGTGGGACAACATCCCCTCTTCCCCCCCATTACTGCGGCCCTGCAGCCTGCTCCCAGTGAGCAGAGAGAGAGAAAAACTAAACAAAACATTGGCTTGTGGGCACACTGATAGAAAGATGAGGATGCTGCAGACAGTGTTGCAGTGGTTTTTTTCAGCTGAATCTTGCTTCCAGGGTGAGCTGAGCCAAAAGCTGGAAGTAGTGTGGGGGGAGGGGGGTTTGACATGTTGCGTTTATTACTCGTGTGATAAATTTTGACTTCTAAAATGTATCACACGTGGAAATAAATGGATTTATCACATGGCTTTTGGGTCCAAACCTATTGCATAAATATAGTCATGGCAAGAACAGAATCTAGAAATTTCATTGACTGAGAGAAGTCACTTGACGGTGCATTAAATCTATATAATGCACACCCTGTCATTTATTTATTTATTTAGTTAAACATCAGTTTAGAAACCTTTGAGCCAGAGGATCATTTACAAAGGTACCTCGTCACAAAGAGGACATCAGAACAGTAGTACAAGGGACACAGTACTTACAAACAAAAAAGTTACAGTTCAATTACAATTTTGTTTCAATAGAATACAATCTCCATCGAAGCAAAAGATAACAAAAGGTGCAAAACTTATGGTCATGGTTTATTACTTAAGAGTGGGAGTCAAAATGATGAGGTAAAAGTAAAATCTTGTCTAACAGTAACAGCAGTATATCAAAACTGTGCTGCCCTTACTGTTGTCACAATGGTTATCCTTGAAGTTTTGTATCATGAAATGGAATGCTTTATTTTGAGATACCCATTGTGACAACAGTAAGGGCAACATAGTTTGATATATTGCTGTTACTGTTCTCAGCCAAGATTTTACTTTTACCTCGTCATTTTAACTCCCTCTCTTGGTATAATTGTATAAAGGGAAGGCTACCCTCCTCTAAGGAAGTGTCCAGAGCCATGGATGTCTGATCCAAGAGGGCTGAGAACAAGGCCTGGGTCTGCCAGTAGGGGCTGGGCCATGGTAGGGTTGCTGTTCTGTGGATACAGAGTTGACATACTAGTCAGTGCCACTGAATCCGAGTCTAAATAGGGGAGTGTCGACCATCAACACAGACTGTGGACAACGCTCTCTGATGGGGTGATGACCACTGACAAGAAATAGATTCCGGACTCAGGCCCAGAGTCCTTTCTTGCTCGGCTGTAGGGGTGCAGGCTCAACCTGGATAGGTTGCTTCAGCATGGCACAGAGCTGGTGAGGGAACTGCAGAATGCCTGACATAGGTAATTTGACCCCAAATCTGGGCAAACACTCCAGTGTATCACTGTTGCCAGGTTGCTGTCTTTGCCATCTGTGATGAGCTTGAAGTTGAGTGTGGGAGACAGATGAAGATTGTGATGCCAGCTGCCAGTGTTGGTGCCGGTGTCTGTCGGGAAAGAGATTGAGATGAGGACTGCAGTCTCAACCATGGGGTTGACGTGGCAACTGTGCCCTCTGCTCTGTGTACACTGAAGGAGTGGGCAGCAGCTAGACGGGTTAATTAGCCAGAGTTGGGACAACTGGTGTGGACTGTATTAGCAGCGAACCGACTGGGAACACAGATGGCCCTAATCCACCCTTCCTCTGGTGGGCTGCACCCGGCACCATGATCAGCACCAGTATCCAAGTGAGGGAGGAGTCCCCTCCCATGCTTGGAACTGTCGTGGCCAGCATCCGCATGGCCAGCTTTCTGGTGTCAACTTGCAGGATGGCAGGGTTCCACAGGCAATTTGACGACCTGAGAAAGTGACCCATCACCGGAGATCTCTAATTTGGGAGACTGAAAGTGGTCTCTTTACTGACTGTGCTCTCGTGACTGATGTCTGCTGTTCTTCTTGTGTTTACATTGATGAGGTGACTTGCCTTGAAAGGGGTGGAGTGACAGAAAGAAATCCTGAACACCTTAGTCCTCCCAAGGAGTGGGCAGGTCTTTTGTGTACTCTTCCTTCACCGACAGGAGCTCCAGGACCGGCACGTCTCTGCTGGCTGTTGCCTTCACATCCATGGCCCAAAACTGCACAGCCAACCCTGCAGACATGGACGGTTTGCACCCTTTAGACTTGCCTTGAAGTACCCTCGGCTTCTGCTCCTCAGATGCCAAAGCATGCATGGCCTGATACCAACAGCAATGTGCCACATCATGGTTCAGGCCGATGCAGTACATTCAGGCATCGTGGCCATCGGTTGCATACATTTTGTACCTGCACAGATACACCTCTTAAATCCCAGCTTTTTCCCCAGTTCCATGGTGACATGTGACACTGAGCAGGAGCCACGGTTGAGGGTGATGAAATTAGTCAAAGGCTGAAGGAAAATCTTCAAAGAAATCATGAACATCACTTGAAAACCACCAGAACCCTCAGTCACTAGCAGTGGCTGTGAGGGAGGAGACCTGTTCCTTCCAGTGGAAGAAAAGTTCCGAGTGCAGAAGGGGCGGAGTCAGAGGACCACATGGTTGTGTGGTAATTGGAGTGGAGCTTGAAGACTATGCTAGTGAATGAACATGTTCAGAGAAAACTGTTCCAGTTATGCATAATGGACTGAATCTAGGTAATTATAATCAGCAGTTATGTATTAGCAAAGCCATATCCCCATTTTTAACGCTCAGCCATTAAGATGTGTGACCCCCTTCCTTGCAGAAGTGATATTTTCTGCTCTTTTCTAATGCCCTTGAAAATATTGTGTATATTTTTTTTTACTTCGTATGCTTTCTTCTTCCAGGCAGCATATCCCCCTTCAGCAGCCCTACTTCCACCATGTGACAGGGGATCCTCCCTAGGTGTAGTGCCCCCTGGATTATCCCCCAAAGGCAGAACTGTTGGAGCCTCCCCGGTGGAGCTCTGTCATGGGTGCAACAGGGGGACTGCCAACCCACTACGGAGTGGGGGACATCAATTAGGCAAGTCTGAGGCCGTTTTCTCTTTTTCATGGGGGGGTGCAAGGTGGACCCTGCGACACACCCTGCATCATGCATCTGACACCCCCCCCCCCAAGGAGTGATGTTCACAGGTTATCCGGTCACTGTGTGTCCCGTGGTCACCTGGGAGCACCGGATTGAGTCACTCAACCTCCACCGGAGGTGAAGAGCATGCTATGGCTGCTCAGCTCACCCCCGGCTGGCCCTCGGGCATCCAGAGTCCACTCCTGAACCTGGACTGCCTGCATCACAGCAGTAAATCTTTCTGCTGTGCTGGCAGGCAGGCCTAATATTGTGTACTGTTTATCTAATTAGAAATGCTGAAGATAATAAAGTTGCAGTCTCTAGTCAAGTTCAGCTAAGAGGCAGTGGGCAACTACGGGTCTGCACACAGATGAAAAGAGGCAGTGTTTTGTACTGTGTAGTGTACTGATTTACGCAATAAAGGCTAAAAATATTATCAGCGTGCTTACTGTAAGCGAAGGCTAGCCAATTGCCACACTCCGTGGTGTTAATGGCTATGAATCTGCTAGAGAAGGCTAACCAACCAAAAGCTTCGATTAGAAGTGGAGTCAATCTATACTTTATCACAACAAATATTACAGCCAACAAGGTTTGAAAAATGAAGTTTATATTACCCCAAGCCCTGCCCAGCATATTTCTTTGGGGTGGGGAAGTGCACCCTCTACATAGTAGTTTCCCTTATGCATAAAGTCTCAGGATATAGTGAAGTCCCTTACAAATGTCCTGTGCAGGGACCTGTTTATCGGGCACTGCAGCCCACCCACTCCTTATTTAACCAAATCCCAGAAGTTTAAACAGTTATAATAGAAATCAGAAGAGTCTGAACAGCGACCCCCTACTTGAAGCTCCATGTGGTAGGGTGCACAGTGTCTGTGTTTTTTATTAGGTTTTTGTTTTTGAGTACTTGCCGAAAGTTCAGCAGCTAGTTGCAGTATGCCTCCTTGGACTTTAACCTTTCTGTTGGCTAATGCTGGCGATACTTATCTGACATTTTATCATTTTCTGAGGTGAACTAGAAAGTTGTCCCTATTGCTGCTGTTTACCTACCAGAGCAGCAGTCACACCAGCACAGGATTCTACAATCTGACTGGCTAGAAAGGGATCGAAAGGCTTATGTAAGCCAATGAATACGTGAGGTGTATTATAATGGCACCGTAAGGATTTCTTTTTCCGTTTTGGCAGTTAATTATCATGTCAGTATAGATAGCACTGCCGGGGAGCTGGGAGATAAAAGTAGAAAATATTCCAAACATTCAGTATATTCCATCACATTTGATAAACTAAGCATTGTAGGAGTTTGGGACAGTTCCAGCATTCCAGTTTTTGTTTAAAAAAAAAAATCCGCAACAGGTGATTAGAGCAGGAGTTTTACTGTAATCTGGTTTCAACCAAAACTTATGTTTGTTGTCCACAGTTACCCTAGAGTTCCTTTGTTTAAAGCTTGAACAGTTCTACAAGCACCACTTCTCACTCTCCCTGTGGGCCCTGGATGCTCTCCCCACAAAAGCGCAGAGTGGGAGACCCCAGAGGAAGCAGTAACCTCTGGGTGGATTAGGATGGTGGAGGAGGGAGCGGAGTGATCTGGAACTACAGAGCAGGACCAGTAGTGGGAAGAGTTGCAGTGGCTAGGTGTCCAGTGTAAGTAAAATGCTGAATAAAAAATAAATAAATAAAAACACACTAGTCAAGTGAACTACATTTTTGTAGGCTAGCCTCCATCTTTAAAGCTTACAAAAAGAATAAACCAGTTGCATTGTGCCCCTTCCAACTGCATTTTGCTTTTCACCAACACTGGACACCTGACCATTGTAACTTTTCCCATCACTGGTCCTGCCCTGTAGTTCCAGATCACTCTGCCGCCTCCTCCACCATCATAATCCACCCACAGGTTACTGCTTCCTCTGGTGCCTGACAATGCTTTTGTGGAGAGTGTGTCCAGGGCCAGCAGGGAGAGTGAGAAGTGGTACTTGAAAATTGTTCCAACTGAGGAGGGGTGTGGAGTGGACTACAAGCACGCATCTTCAGAGGTCCCGCTTCCTTTCTTCATTCCACCCTTCCCCCCGAGCAGTTACACTATATTTATTTATTGAGCTATCTAAATTATAAACATTTGAGTTAGAGACTCCTTTGCAAAAGCTCCATGTCATGGAAGTACAAAACAAAAGAAATGGACAGTATGATGAAAGGTATTACAAATGAATGTGGAGGGTAAAACAGCCCAGAGTCAAGTATGGTGCAAAGGCAACAAGCAAGGCTTTGAAAGATATTTCATCTGAATGCGAAGGGTAAAACAACCCAGGGTCAAGCATGGTACAAAGGTTTCTAGCAAATTAAGCTATTGCTTACATTCCAAATTTCAAGGATGATACAAGGTTTCCTAAGCCAATAAAACTACCTTATATCTAGTCCACCCAGCCTGTTCCCTGAACAAGGCATTGCTTCTGCTGTTGCTGCTTTGGAGCACTAGTGGAAAGTAAAGCAAAGGAAAACTCCAGCTTTACTTCGTAAGGATAGTGTCAATTTGTGAGGCTCGAGTCCTCTTCTCACTGGCCTGCAGCAGTGTCCTGGGCTTGGATGGCAGTTCTGTGCCATTGAAGGGGAAAGTGGTGGTCCTTCCCGAAGTTGAGGGTTTTCTGGGTGGAAATGGGTAGGGCACCCTGCTGACCATAGCACAGGCCATCTTGGGGATCCTGCCTGTTGGCTTAATAGGGAAGGATACAATATGTTTATAGTGAGTGCTGTTGATGACTGCACAGCACGGTGCTGGCTTTCCTTAGAGCCCTCCATTTTACAGGATTGGATAGCTGTCGTACAGGAAATCTTTAAAATGGAACAACTGATTTTTCAGGTCAGCCAGTGAACAAGGAAAGTTTACATCTAGATGGTTAAGATGGATCATGTTTCTAAGTGGGGGAGACCCAAACCTCCCAGTAGGTTACAAATGGGAGTGACATTAGCTGCCTAAACATCCTAGGGTCACCCTGGGCTGGTTTTGAAACTAACACTGGGAAAGTGTATTTTTAAGAATGCCCCTGTTCTCTTGCACTTTATTTGCTGCACATGTTAACATGGGCTTTTTGTATAACGTAATTCTATACCTGCAGTATATGTTGGATGAAAGTACCAGTTGTAAAGTACCTATTGTTGTTCAATAGATTTGAATTAAAAAAATAAATTGCTGCCACTCAGCATAGCATTATGTGCTCTGCCAAAACACTGAAGTTAACAGAAAGCAAGCAGTGGTGGGTTAGAACTTCAGAACTATTTGGTGGACATACCCTTGCTGAGGATAGAATTATAGAGCATTATGTATTTTAAAGACTTTTCCATGTATTGATATACTCTGTCCAAATCTGAAATGCCTCTAGCTAAACTCTGCACCCTTTTCCCTCCTATCCTATCCACAAATTATCTTGCCCCCGAGGATGTTTCAAAAATATAGGTCTTCTCCTCCACTGTCGGCAGTAGCTAATATGAGCTGTGCTGTGCGGGAACCAGCTCACCCAAGTCGGTAGTTGTCTATCTAAAAGGGTTTTATCGTGTCCTGAGAGCTGGAAGTTGGAGGCTCCAAGCAGCCATCCAGGAGCCGTCCCTTTAAGAAGGGGGGAAAAAATGTTTTTGTGGGGGTCCCAGTGTGACTGAAAAATTGACTTTGGGGGGTTGGTTATCACATTTATCCAGGCATGATCACATCCCAGGTCCAACCTCTGTCCTTACTCCCTCATTGGCTGTTTTTGTTTTTTGATTTGCGGCCCAAGCTTCTGGTGTGCACATGCAAGCCTGCTCCAGTCTAATTGTGCATCCTAACCTTCTGACCACCCGTGACCCATTTCCCCCATATCATGATGCATAGATGCTCGAGGCACGAGGTGTGGTGGAGTCTGTTCCAGCACATTAGTGCCAAAAGGCGTAATATTTTAGCAGCATGCACTTGAGGTCATATCTGATCGTCTGAGTCCTCCAGGCAGTGCTAGCAGGCAGGAACAGCAGCGTACATGGAGCAGCTGCCTAAAAACAGTGTGGTAGAACAGGCAGGCCTGAAATAAGTTAACATGGGTGGCTGGGACTGGGAGGAGGATGCATCTCCGTGTGGTGTGGGCCTGTTGTTTTGCCTAGGCTGCAGCCCTTTAGATGGGCCTGATTTTAAGTAGTTAAAAACGCTGGCCGCATTTACTTAGGATTTGGGCTGGGCGCCTGAGACTGGGGGAGGATGTGCCGTGTGTGTAGGCCTGTTATTGTTGCCAGCAGCTCTGTGGTGAGCACTCCGAGAGAAAAGCAGAGTTGCTCAGTACAGTGATGAGTGAGTGGGATAGTATCTCTTGATGGTGCCTTGTGTGGTCATGTGCAGGATTGGGCGTACTAGTGTTTGCCGTGTACTGTACTGGTCACGTTGCAGTGGGAGAACTCATCCATTCTGTGAGGTCCCATTAAATAGCTCAGCTGCATTTGTCCTGTCCTCTTGCATCGCTATCGCGGTGCCCGACAGTAATCCAGGAGCGAGCCTGTCCGAGCCTAGGTAAAAGAAAGTCTTCTGCTGTGTGTGTGTGTGTGTGTGTGTGTGTGTGTGTGTGTGAGAGACGGAGAGCGAACAGCAGGTAGGATCAAACAAACTATTTTTAGTTACACCAATAGTGCTGCTGATGCGTACTGTGCTGCTTTTGCTGAGCGGGCTGTACCTGTATTCAGAAATGTCACTTGTCAGGGGCGACCGGTATGAGACTGAGCAGGCAGGCCAGAAGAGGAATACTTGCAGTTGCTTGCATTTGATGTGTGTTTTTTTTTTTTTTAATTATTTTTCATTTTAACAGCCAGGCTGGGGGATGGGGAAGGGGTTGCATCTTTATTGCGCTGTAGTGTCAGTTGGATGCAGCCAGTGTGGGTAAGCAGGCCAGAAGGGTATGGCGACTACCTGCATTTGATTTTGGAGCAGACCGGGGGGGGCCCTCATGTTCAGTTGCACTGCTTGCACTGAAAAATATATAAAAAATAAAACGTGTAGTGTTATTTGGGGGCGGCCAGGGACAGACGGTTCAAGCTGACCAGAAGGTGCAGTCAGCTGCATAGTACTGCATTTGATTTTGGAGCAGGAGGGTGGATCGGTTGCACTGCACTGTGTAAAACAAAAAAAAGTGCAGTGTCTGTGTTGCAGTGCGTAAAAGGAGGGATAATGTATAAAACCTGCATTACCTGACCGTATCTTAGCATCATGAACATCTTACTACATCCAAAAATACGGATCTAGTTTGTAGTCAAAAAGTTACATCATCAGTGGAAGAGATTAACATTAAATGGTAGTGGAAGCCATATTTATTGACTTGAGTCATTAATTAGAAACATGAAACCTTTCTTCTTGACTGGATCAGGGCAGGCTGTTTTACTTGTAAGCTAAGGGTCACAGTCTGCCAAATGTTGTGGTGCAGTGACGACTGATGATCTCGGCTCTTGAGTGCCAAAGCAAAAACTGGGAGCTGTCTAAGCTGCCTGGGTAGGGTTTTTGGTTTTCCCCAGTATTCCGGCAGTCTTTACAGCGGTAAATGGTGGTTTACAACTTGCATTTGGTTATGGCTGATATTTATTTCTAGGTGGGCATTTCTCCAGACTAATATTATTATAAAAAGGGGTTTTACAATGCTGCAGTCAAACGGGACAGTGTGTATTTCTGACACGGGATAGCTCCAGTGTCAACCGAGATCAGCCAGAGCTGTCCAGAAATGATTCTTTGTCATACTGGTTTTTGTATTTTTATTTAAGTATGATGCCTCCTACTCTTCAGCTCCTCCATTCTGACAGAGCTCCAGGCACCTCCTGCTCCCCTCCAACCCCCCCCCCGCTGCGGCCACTTACCTCCATGGAGCCTTGGCTTCGCCCCACGGGCGGGGTTGGGGTGGAGGGCTACCCCCAGATATCTAGTTGCGTCAGGCAGTAACTGGCATGCTGGAGAGGCAGGGGAACCTGGGGTTACCGGGGCCAACTTTGTGGAGGCGCTGGGGTCGGTGTATATTTCCCGTTGCTGTCCCCTGGGATGTCGCGTACAGTGATGCCAAGGCATGCACACGCACACTGTGCGTGCATCTTCCTGCCAACATCTGTGGCATCCTCCTCCCATTATTCCATCCCTTTCTGCACTGCCGCCTGCGGTCACCTGTGCCTATTGATTTTTATCACACATGTCTATGCCAACAGTGTGGTGTGTGAGTGGGGGGAGGCATCCTCTATGTTGCATCATAATCCGTATCCTATAGTTTCCACAAATACGGTACTGCTTTTTGTAAGTATCTCTGTAATGAAGGACTCGAGTCATTAATAGTGGTTGCCACTTGCAACAGTTAAACGTCTCTTTGGTTGAGGGTAACTTTTGACTGCAGATACTGGATTTATACTGTTTATGTATTATAGTGCCAGCACATTTCTAATGGTAAATAGCACTTTTATAACTTGTTGTAAATGATGACTGGAGTCATTAAAGATGGCTGCCACTTGCAAGATGTGGAAATCTCTTCTGTGAGGGTAATTTTGGCTAAATACTGGATTTATACAGTGCATTAATTATGATGGTTCTGTTCATTGCTTATGTACATCAACAATGTTAGCATGTTATATGGTATTACAGTATACCTAATCCCTTCTCATTCAGCCACGTGTCTATCCAAACGTGTGTGCAAATATTCTGATTACTAGTGAATCAGAATAATTCTCAAACAGTTCTGGGTACATTGCTGACTTGACTGAGTTGCTGGTGATCCAGAAAGATAATGACTTGGTCAGTATCACTGTTGCACCTTTTTTTGTAACATTCTTTAATTTATTCTCTGGTAATCAGGTACAGCCCACTGGGCACAAGGCCAATTTACAGGGGTGACCAAGGACTCTTGGAGGGGGAGCACAGGGAGGTCAAGTGACTTGCTTAGGGTCAGTCACATTGCACAGTATGAACTGATGATTGTGGGAATGAGACCCAGGTCTGCTGAATGTACAAAAAGCATGTTCATAGCTCTTTGCTCTTCATCTCTAGTATAACCTGCCAGCCCACACATAACCGTGAATATTTTGCACAGTGTGCTCAGAAAAGGATTGATTTCAAAACAGGCTCATTTCTGAACTTTAACCAGTAGCCTCTCTCTGCCTGTCTGTTTATATTTGTGTGGGGAAGGACAGGCTGTTTTTAATGGGACACTAGCATCAAAGGGGATGGGGATAGCGTAGATATCTGCACTAGTCTTTGTAGCATGTGCAGCACCAAGTGCATTAAAAATAACTGGCTATCTGACCGCTACTAACCAAAAAGAAAAGACTGTACAAACAGGGCAGTCTATGAGCTTTCTGTTGTGTCCATACACTCTCCCTATCCCTTTCCTGGTACTTCCTAGTGGATGTAGACACCAGGGAGTACAGTACTTGGAAAGGGACAGGGAGAGGGAGGTCGGCGGTGGTATGAACACCAAGCAGATCTCTGCAAAGGACAGGGCTGAGGGGTCATTACACTGGATAGGCCTGCCACCAGTGAGTACTTGGACAGGTAACTGAGAAAGATGCTTACATTGGGCACCAATAAGGAGAGACTAGAAAGGGGGAGGAGGAGTGACGCTGGATACGAGGGCATGATTGGAGAGGGACAGTGATGCAACAGGACGGGACACCAGAGATTTCAGGAAGGGGCCAGGGAGCTCGGCTACATGAGGGTGAGGGATTGATAAATTTCATTTGCACCAGTCTTTCTTTTGTTGTTGTTGTTACCTTTTTATTTATAACATTTCAGTGTAAGCACATTCACAAGTAATTGCGTGGTTTTGTGTACACAACGTTAATTGATGGAAGTATTAAACGTCGCACACAGAGACTCATCTTGACTTGCACATGGTAGAGGAATTGCAACATTTCTCGGATAGCACTTGCATGAGTAAGAAATAAAGTCCAGTGAGCGTCTGCAGTAAGACCATAGCACAAGTCTTAATTTCTAGGAGGCAGTAGTCCGTAATTCAGTGCACCCAGACGGGTCAACAAAGGGACCAACAAGCCCACGTGTCCAAGAATGGTAACCTGTCTGTTAATTCAGACTTACCTGTGAAGTCCCTCCATCAAGTGTCAAAACACTAAATTGGTTCTAGAAATATATTCCCACGTCTTTTCTAGTCATCGGGTAAAATACAAGCCAGCATCTGACCGATCTAGATCCAGATGAAGACCTTTCTGAACTGTTCACAAGAAGGACTCTCACTGGGTTGGGGTGCTTATGATGAACATAAAACTCAACAAAAGGAATCGGGCACTCGACCACCTCTGTTTGTTTAAAAAGCACCACTTTTAACTGCATTTATTAAAAAAAAAAAAAAATGTATTTTTTTATTTGGTGCCGAAAGATGAAAAACGATGGTGCCTAACAAGCAGTCCTTTATCAAAGGCATAGATTCCAGTGTACAATGATGTCCTGAATACCCCTAATCCTGTGATATCATCTGTCCACATCACTCCCTAATTATAAACACATGTATACAATTAGTAAGTCAAGACTGACCTAAACATTTATCTTCCACATTATTTAAAACAGTATCATACCCTATATGTATATCAGTCAAAAATGTATTTATAAAAAGCACCTTTCTGTATCCAGAGTGCTCGTACATCAAAGGAAGAACAAGAAAACACATTAAAACATCAATAAAATCCAGCCAGAAATAATCGGCAAGTCCAGGGCTGACCTAAAAACCAGGGTAGGCAAGGCTAAACAAATGAGCCTTATTTGTATCTAAATTGTATTGAATATATATAATTTTGAACAAGCGTACAGCATCTCAGTGTATAAAACTTACGTTCGTAAACAATTTGGACATTTATTTGTAGACTCAGCATCAGTAATGCAATAAGGAAAGAGTAGCTAGACACATTGTAACAATAAAAGAATGTGTACAGATATTAAACATATTCCACAGACGCCAGCCCGGTGGCGCTGAGAGTTGAGGCGCTGGATGCCACACTGGTGACCTGAGTTAAAGTGTGAACTCGTGCCACGAACTCGTGCCACTGGGGGTTGGCATTGGGGGGAGGGCTGGAAGATGATGATAGCAGTCGCTGGGCTGCTCTCATCTCCCGGATTAGGGAGGCGAGTTTCCTCGCTCTTGGCTGACACCTGGTGGAGGCTGAGTGTTGGGGGGATTGACGTTCTGTCGGGAGGGTGGAGGGAGTTGTGGTTCCGGGGACGCATGTGTGCCTTCACATGCACACACCTGCCCAGTATGCTACAGCCCTGGGTCGGGAGAAAAACATAGAAAGTCTGTTTCTCTCTGTTGCCATGTGTTGTGGCTTCCGCTGTTCTCAGACCCTGTTGCTTGTGGATCCCCACCGGTAAGACGGGGGAGGCTGACGGGGCCCAATGGGAGGTGTAGGTGACACCAAAGAGTGAACAGTGAAGAAGGAGAAGAAGAATTCTGCAAAGTGATAGTCAGTAATATTAAAAAACATAGTGTCACCTCTATAATAATAATCCTGAATGGAATTAATCATGGACATCCTGTCCATGGCCATGTTTGACGGAGAACATTTGATACAAAAATACAGGCTCTCAGTATAGCAGTATAAATATGTGCACATTTGGTAAAGAAAGCATGACCCCGGAGGCATATACCTTCAGTGCAAAAAATGTAATATCTGTTAGTTTGTGGTGGAGGGTGATACATTTCTGGGTCCTAATAATAAAAAAAAAAAAAGGATTCGAAATTACACAATTTGCCACTTATGACACTGTGGGTGTTATTTATATGGCAGTATATGCCTATGGCTCTTTTTACATTGGGAAATCGAATAGGAGTTTTAAACTGCGGGTAAGTGAACATTATTGGGCAGTTGCGGGGGAAATGTGACATACGCTACAGCTGTGCACATAAGAGATGCCTGGCCCTGAAAATCATGAGTTTAAATTTAGAGTTATTGACAGGGTGAACAGACATCCGAGGGGAGGTGATCATAATAATTTAATTTTGAAGAGGGAGGCATTTTAGATTTTTAATTTGCAAGCTACGAAATCTCCAGGATTGAGTGCTTCCTTTGATTTAATGCTGTTCATAAAAAAAGTACTGAAGAAGCTGCAGTGACAGGTTCAGTGATCTGTGGAACAGTTCTGTGGGTTCTGCAATACAGCACTTATGTAAATGAATAAGAATCTGTGTAAACTGGGGTCCTTCACCTCCTAGGCATTTTATAGCTTTTAATATAAGAGATAAAGTTTATTTATAAGGAAGGTGGACTGCAGCTTTAGGAGGTCAACACGGAGGTCAAGAGTGTTGCAAAAGGTCAACGAATGTGTCTAATACAATGGTAGTAACAGCAAAAAATGGTGACTGCACATGCCTCCAGGGTCATTCTTTATTTACCAAATGTGCTCATATTTATACAGCTGTAATGAGAGCCTGTATTTTCGTATCAAACTCAGTGAAGCGTGGCCATAGATGGGATCTGTCTTCTAAGATTAATTCCTTTCAGGATTATTTAAGCAATAAGGCATGACAGGGGGTATGTTATGGTGGGATAACTGCCCACCCCAGGTGGGTTGAAGCACGAGGCGTAGCAGAGTGCTTCCACCACCTGAGATGGGCCGTTAGCCCACCATAACACCCCTCCCGGAGTGCCTTATTGCGATTATGAAAAGGGTAATTTATAGTAAATTTTATGCCTTTTTTTAAACGTATTACTTTTAGCTGGGCCATTGTGCTGGGATAATGGCCCAGCTGAAAGCTGCTCTTGGCCAATTGGGAGCCAGCATTCTTTCTACCCATTTCATAATAATTATTATAGAGGTTCCATTATTGTCAAAATCGGTGGCTATTGCTTTGCAGAATTTTTTTTTTTTTTTTTTTTAAACCTGGCCACTTATTCCGCCTTCGGAGGTCTGCCCCTGCCCCGTCTGCATCGCCCCCACCACCATGCCCAGGCTTACCCCCCCCGGGGCGGGGTCACTGGGGGGCTTCCCTCCCCAATGGAAATAAGCTATTCCCGGCTTACTCCCTGGGTCGGGACCATGGGAGAGGGACCCTTCTGGCGGACATGTAAGGCAATTGAGGACGGCGGTAGGGCAGGAGTGTCCTGCCAGTGGCCGGCAATTTCTTTGTGTGCTGATACCCTGGGTGCGGGGATGTGCAATGATGACCAGCATCGGCCCTGACCCCCTGCATTCTGGCGCCAGCTGCGTGGCACCCCCAGCCTCCACGGGGGGACAAAGCACTGGACACGCTCTGTTTCTCCCCCGGCTGGCCCTCCGACTCTTGGGTCCATTCCCGAACCTGAGTTGTCAGCGTTGTGAGCAGAATTCCAACCGTTGTGCCAGCAGGCCAAAAATGTTTAATATTTGTACACATTCTTTTATTGGTATTAATGTGTCTAGCTACTCTTTCCTTATCGCAGTACTGCTGCTGAGTCTACAACTAAATGTCCAGATTGTTTACGAATGCAAGTTTCATACACTGAGATGCTGTATGCTTGTTCAAAATGATATGTGTTCAATACGATTTAGATGTAAAAACGTTATACAAATAGGGTATGATACTGTTTAAAATAATGTGGAGGATAAAAGTTTCAGTCTTGACTTAGTAATTGTATATCTGTGATTGTAATTATGAAGTGATGTGGATAGATGATGTCACAGGGTTAGGGGTATTTGACATTATTGTACACTGGGCTCTATGCCTTTGATAAAGGACTGCTTGTCCAAACTGCGTTAGGCAGCATTGTTTTTATATCTGCTGGCACTAAATATTTGCATTTTATTAATAAATGCAGTTAAGAGTAGTACTTTTTAAATGGAGGTGGTGAGCGCCCGATTCCTTCTGTTGTGTTTTACGTTTTTGAGGTGGTCATAAAGAACGTCCTAGTTATATTGAGATATTCTTGAAAAGATGGACACATAAAGGTTGGTCTTACATTTTAGCTGTGAACAATATGTCTCATTGGTTCCTCGATTTATGTAAGAAAATAGCAGCCACTACTGTGGTTAGGCTGCAGAGTTGCTTGTTGAGGAGTCCAGAATCATTGGCGCATTTAGTGCCAACCGAGGTGCCACAGCAATCTTAAGGTAAAGAAACTTCTCCCCCTGAAGACCGCTCTGGCTCCCATTTTGCCAACATATAACGTGACTCCTGAATTTGAGATGTTGTACCCTTCCAGCATCAGAACCCAGCCTGGTTCAGTGAGTAAACCGCTGGAGACATGAATGTTACTGAAGAGCAGCATTTACCTGTTAAATAAACCTCACATCTTCTGTTTTTGTCCCACCAAGAGAGATGAGAGTTCTCCTTGATGTCCACACCACTGTCCTCTCCCTGTCCCTTTCCAAGTACATACTGGTGGATGTAGCTGCTGGGCAGGATGTGGAAAAGGACAGGGAGGTCAGAGGCGATACACTGATGGGGGTCATTGCACTGGGTGTGCCACCAGGTAGTACTTGGAAACAGAGGCAAAGAAGAAAGATGTTTACACCAGACGTTACCAGAGAGAGAGAGAGAGAGAGAGACTGAAAAAGGGAGGAGGGGTGACACTGGACACCAGGACATGACTGGAGATGGAGGATTCAGGGTGCCATCATAGCACACAAGGCTTCTTAGGAAGAGGATGGAGAATTGTAAGGGTGGTGTTTAAAAGTTTTGCTAGTCTCCTTCAGGTTTTAAGCCCCAAAAAAGTAAACAACAACATTTTATGGCCTAACTGGTTGAATGCAGGTTGCACAGTAATAGCTGGTGAGTATCTTGACTTTTTTGTGCAAATTAATGTTTTATGCAATATTTTATTCAGTAATGTAGGACGATACTAGTATAACCCATGTGCAAACGTGATGGGTATGCAGCAGTGTAATGGAATACTGGTTAAAGTGCAGTGAACTTATTCTGATCTGAACCATTGCATTGCTTACAGTAATTAGTACCACCACTGAGTCACGTATGTGCGTGTGTGTGTGTCCTTAAGAAAGTCTCAAGCTTATCAAAGTTGTGGAAATCATTGCAGTAATGCAAGAACTTAATGGAAGTGGTACAGCGGTGAGCGGAGAGGCCATTGTGTGGGAATGATGGGAGGTGTAAGGCATGTGGGAGAGTGTGGAGCTGGAAGGGGGCAGAACTGCCGGGTCAAGGCCCAGGGAGGAGGTTGCTAGTTCGCAATTTGGCAGCACATCACTGAATATGAATTAGTGGTTTGATGTAGACACAATTCAGCTTGCATTTCACATCGTGTTTCTTCCCCATCCAAGTCCTTAACTATTGAGGATATTTGCATTCATTGTCCCTTGGAACTGATCGATAGAATGGTGCAAGAATTATAGGGAAAGTCATGTGAGGACAGGCTGTGCAGCCTAAACATGTACTGACTGGAGGCAAGAAGAGAGAGAGAGAGGGGGAGAGAAGTTTAGAAACTTACAAACATCTCAAAGGGATCAACAGGATGGACTAAATCATATTGTTCTGATGCAGTGAGTGGTTGTGCAGTAGAATCACAAGTACAAACTGGTTGAGGGGAAATTTAGGAGAGACGCAAGGAAATATTTCTTCATAGAGTGGTGGACAACTAGAACCGCCTACCAAGCGAATTGGTAAGGAAAAATACAGTCCATAGGTTTAAAGGGACACTGTCATCCCTTTTGTTATAGTATTTGTAGTTGAAAACCCACATTTTATGATTGCTTACCTTCTCTAAAGTTCATTGATGTTGCTGGCTGTTTTTAATCAGCTGTTATTCTAAGTAGTACTGAAATGCTTGCTAATAGTGTAGTTATAGCTAACCATGTTTTGCTTCAAATCCTTGATGTACTCCTATTGCATACTTCTTGAACATTAAAGATCAATTACATCATACCTGTTCAGCCTGCTGCTTCACCAATTAAATTTGTGATTGACTGAATAAGCTGTTGCGGTTCCTAGTTAGAGCAGTCTGTAGATCTAATTGTTTTCACTCAGAGTTTACTAGGCCCATCTGGCTTGTGTTTAGAGAGACATGCTTAATCTTTCCGTTCTCATAACAAGTTGATCATTTGGGATTCAGTGCTGAATTTTAGTGCTGTGAATGAATGTCTGTGAAAAATTGCCTTGTTTGTATCACAGATGTCAGTTCTCTGTCATCAAAACTCTGCATTCTCCTCTGGCTGTATAACACAGGCTTGTTTAATGGATGTAAAATAAATCTGCATTCCCTTAATTCATAGAAGCTGTGTCTTTGATGTAGCCTCAATAAATAGGTTCATGTAAGAACAATTTTTTATGTCAGATTGACAAACGTGTCTGTCACACTGCTATTTCAGGAACATGTACTGTACGAACTCATAAAATTCAGTTCTTTGTGGGGTTCTGTGTGAAAATACATGATGTATGTGTATAACTAGAAATACTATATGGCATCCAGACTAACATGTCTCCTGCCTCTCAGTTGAGGCTGCTGCACCTTGCTTTCCTCTGTCCCCAACCCACACAATCCGGGCCAATACACACTGTTGCCCGCTTTTCCTGTCTCCACAGACAGGGCTGCTGTGCTCTGCTAAGCCCTAGATTCCCAGGGTCTCTGCCTTCACAGTTTGGGTTGCTGTACCATGGTGCCCCAGGCCACCAAAGGCAGGGCTTTTGCTGCACCCTGCTACCCACTTCCATTGCCCTAAATGGGAAGGGCTGTTGCACCACATGCACCCTGTCACACAGTCAGGGCTGCTGTACTGATTCCCCCACTGTGTTCTGCCCCACAGTCAAGGCTTCTGCACCATGCTGTCCTCTGATACCACTGTGCCCTGCTGTTCCATAGAGTCTCTTGCCCCCACAGTTAGTTGTTGCACCATGCTGCTCCCTACCACTAGAGTCGGATCCTTTGGTGCACTGCCCAAAACTACCCAATAGAAAATAAAAAAATACTTTCATCTTGTGTTTATAGGGTGGGTGCAGAGGGTAGCAGGGTGTGGCAGCCTAAACTGTTTGTGCAGGAGGCAGCAGGGTGCAGCAGCCCTGACTCTGTGGAGAAGACAGTGGGCAGCGGGTTGCAGCAACCTTATATGAGGGCAGGGGAAGGGGGAAGCGGAGAGCTGCTGCCTCATCTGTCGGTCAGGAAACTGGCATCAGGATGCCATATAGTATTTCCGGTTATACACATAATACATGATGTATTTTCACATAGAAACCATCAAAGAACTGAATTTTATGAGTTCATACAGTATATGTTCCTGAAATTGCAGAGTGTGGCATACAGATTTGTCAATCTGACATGTAAACAATATTATCACATGACCATATGTGAGGCTACATCAGACACACTGCTTCTATAAGTTAATGGAATGTAGATTAATTTTATATCCATTAAACAATCCTGTGTTGTATAGCCAGAATAGAATGCATAGTTTTGATGACAGAGACCTGACATGTATGATACAGACAAGGTCATTTCTCACAGACATTCATTCATACCACTTTTGTTCAGCACTGAACCCCAAATGATTAACTGTTTGAGAACAGAATGATTTTAAGCTAATCTCTCTAAACACAAACCAGATGGGTTAGTAATAAACTTTGAGTGAAAACATTTGGCTATACAGACTGCTCTAACTAGGAACTACAACAGCTTATTCAGTCAATCAGGGGCTTAACTGGTGAAGCAGCAAGCTGGACAGGTATGATGTCATTACTCACTGATGGGGACAGAAACATCTTCACTGTTTTCAGTTACTGCTGAGCACATTAACAGATGCTGATTTAAAGAAGATGACAAAACTAAACAGCATGATATTTTCAGGAAACACTAATTATGACATGGGTGTGAATTCAAGGGAATTTAAGTTTTTTATGAAATATGTGCATTTGATCTTTAAGAACCCCCCCCCCCCAAACAGTGCAGCCCAGGGTTTTATTTAACTCTAAAAATTGATTAGCGTTTTGCTCATAAAAGTGCTAAAACATTGTGAAAATGCATAGCACTTGCCTCACTGTGTTTAACAAACATATCACTTCTACAAAACCTATATAAATACTTTCTGTACAATTAGTATTATCCCAAGAAAAAAATGCTAATCAATTATTTAAAACCCTGCAGCCACTTGTGATACAGTAGTCTTCTGTCCTTCTACTACATTGAGTGGCTAGACTGTATGGGGGTGTTCACAAGTCCAGGAATGATGCAGTGGGAGTTGATCAAGGACTGAAAACAACAAACTTGTTTTTGTGTGGTAACACCAGTATGGTGGCAGTCCTTTTTTTTTTTTCATTATCAAAAAGAAAAATCGGAATGTGAGTAAGGCATTTGACACCGTACCACATAGACCAAACACTCGTACAAGCTGAGTAACTTGGGAGTGGGTCAAAAATTGGTAAACTTGATAAATTGGTTAGGGGATAGGAGGCAGAGGGTGGTGGTAAATGGTATACACGCCAAGGAGGGAAGGGTGACAAGTTGGATGCCTCAGGGATCAATGCTGGGTCTGGTCCACTTTAGTGTCTTTATATGTGACATTGCAGAGGAGCTAGAGGAGAAGGTCTGCCTCTTTGCAGATGACACCAGAATCTGCAATAGGGTGGATACTCCAGGATGGGTGGCAAGGATAAGAAGAGACCAGAGAGAACTTGATGAATGGTCAAGAGTATGGCAGCTGGGTTTTAATGCGAAAGAGTGGAAAATAATACACTTGAACACAGAAACACTAGGAGTAATGTTGTTATCGACGACCACCAAGCGGGAGAGAGACCTGGAGGTAATTATCTCTTATGATCTAAAGGTGGCCAGGTAGTATGACAACCCAGTTGGGAAGGCTAGTGGGATGCTGGGGTGCATAGGGATAGGTATCACCAACAGGAAGAGGGAAGGGGTGCTGCCACTATATAAACTGCTGGTAAGGCCTCACTTAGAATACTTTGTACAGTTCTGGAGGCCACATTTGTGTAAGGCTGTAGACCGAGTGGAGGCTATCTGTAAGAGGGCAACTAAAATGGTGTGGAGTCTGCATCAAAAGTCCCATGAGAAGAAAGACTTAAGGAACTCAGTACGTACATGCTTGATTTTTTTTTTTTTTTGGGGAGGATATGGTGGGGACCCTTAAATACCTCAGTAGTGTGAATTAAGGTGCAGGAGTGAAGTATTTTTCAGAAAATAAGATGCACAAGAACAAGAGGACATGCAGTGAAGATGGAGGGGGTAGTTTCAAGAGAGATGTGAGGAAGTACAGTATATGATGGGAGGCAGTATAGCGCAGTGGTTTAAGGCTCTGAGCTGCAAATCTGGAGACCTAGGTTTGAATCCCACACCCCCACTTGCATACTGTGTGACTCTGAGCAAATCACGTAACTTCCTTATGCTCCCAGGTTGCACCTGTAAACAAGCTTTCAGCTTAGTGTGTCTCACCTGGTTAAACACTTGGTTTAAAAAAAAAAAAAAAAAAAGACTTCACAGAAAGTAGATTCATGGAACAGCCTGCCAGCCGAGGTGGTGGGAGCAAAAATGGTGGCGGGGTTCAAGAATGCATGGAATACGCATAAGGGAATCAATAGAAAAGAATGGGGCAGAGGGAGAAAGACGGAGATCAAGTAGGGTCTACAGTAACACTGTAGGTAGGGAAAAATGGGCAGACTGAGTGGACCATGTGATCCTTATCTGCCGACAGATTCTATGTTTTTGTTTGTTTCTGTGAATCAAACTACCAGCAATCCACAGAATGTGACTAATCTTAACGTGTTTTTAAAACTAGAAACACTTCAAGGCCTGTGGAAGTTGACAGTATCCATTTAAGGTGGCAATGGATGGGGTATATGGGGCTAGTAGCTGTAGGAATGGGGGTGGGGTGGGAGGATGAAGCCATAGAATGACCAAGCTTACGGTAGTGGCTCAGTCTAAGACCACGCAACAGTAGGCTGGAGTGGCATTAAGGCAGAACCAGAGCTGACACAATGGACTGGTAGTATTTTTCTGCCTGTAAAGTTTTTCTGTTTCTGTGACTCTGGCTGATAATTCTCCACTCGAGGCAATAATCACCTGCTTGCGACATCACTTATTTCTACAGTAAGACTGTGATGCCACAAGTGCGGGATTATGACTTCAGGTGGGGGAACAAGCAGCATCATTGGATAACTCCAAGGGACAAAGATCTTGTTTTTATATAAATGCCCTCCGTAATAAAGAATGGGGAAACTGCACCATAGTAAATGTATGTAAAATATAATCCAAGTTATGTTTGAATGTTAGTTCCAGCTCACAAGCAGTGTTCTTAACAGCATCACGTGCCTACCACTTCTGCTGGGTACTGTAACTAATATCTAGGAAAACAAGATTTGGGGAGTTTTCAGATTCCCAGAGCACAATATTCAAAGGTGGCCATTTGTGTTAAGCACACAATAGCAGTGCACGTGGCGATCAGGATGCCATATTTATACAGGCAGTGTGCTCTGTCTGCAGGCAGCCTGTATGAATATGGGGCAGTTAGTGTTGCACAATGTACATAATCACAGTGGTAATGCCACCCTTTGCTGACAACAGACTCCGGGGGGGGGGGGGAAGAGACATACTATGTCTCGAGATGGCACCTTTCCTTCTGGGAGCCATGTTCGGTGGCTGGCATGCTCATGACAAAATATGGCACGTAGGGTGCTTAGGGACCATGTGCATGTCATTATGTGGCCAGGATCAGAGGTCATAGTGCCATCACAGACAAATGTGCGGAGGTATTGTGTAAAGCCTTGGCCGTTGCCCCCACCCTCACCTGATCCCTAAGCGTTTCCTGGTAATCTAGTGGCCCCTTCCCAAATTTCAAGGATAATGTCAGCATTTACCTGGTAGTCTAGTGCCCTCCCCCTTCCCAAGATAATGTCAGAATTATCCCTGGTAGTCCAGTTGCTCCGACCACCCAGCTAAACAGAAAACATCCCTAGAAGTCTACTGGTACTCCCTCCTGCCCGATTCCCACTTTAATATTTGTAACCCCCCACCCCACCCCGGCCTACCCAGTCAGCACCCCCCCATCATGATCCCTTCATGGTCCGAAGGCAGATCTGTAGACAGTAATCTGTAGAAAGACCCTTCGCACACCACTGAGTGCACAGGTACTGTACAGACGGCTAAAGCAGACTCAAAATGGGGAACAGAGGGTCTTACAAACCAGAATAAAAAGGGTACATTAATCATTGCTGTGCCATGGACTATCAATCCAGAATCCCAGTACATTCGAATTCTGTCAGCTGTCCAAGGATTACAATACAATAAAAGGTATCGGTAGAAAATGTCCACAGTAACATGAAAATCGCTAGACAGCAGTAACATTCTGATGTATTTGTTTAATCCTAGTGCATGTACAACTATTCTGTAATGTCTGTACCTGTAATTGCTATGTGACATGTACTTGCCCTTTCAGGATTGTTTCTGTAATTTAAGTCCAATACTTGACATGCTGAACGAACATGACTAACTAAAATGTCCCAGGACAGCTATGGTCCCATGAGAAGTCGCTGGATTACCCATGTGCCCACTTTGTTTTCTTGAACACACCCCCCTGGGCTCTAATTGATCCTGGTAATTTTATGGTACACAAACTGTTGCGAAAGATGGTCTTATAATTGTTTTGTTTGTTTTCTCTTCCTTACGCTGAAACAGTTGCTGACTTGGTATGCAGCGGAGTTTAAAGACCCCATGATGCTTGACCCACCTTCGTGGTTCAAGTCCTTTGTATTCTGTGAACTTTTTCTGCAGCTGCCTTTCTTCCCCGTCGCGGCGTATGCTTTTTTCAAAGGTCAGTATCGTTTATCTTGCACAGCTGGAAAGGAATATTAACTCCTTCAAAAAGACGGGTTCTCCATTTACTGTAATAATAATTTTGTTTTCCCCACAGGTTTAAAAGGACTTTACATTTAGTAATTTCACTATTTATGTGTTTGGGACTATGGGATGATTAAAATAAGAGGGGGGTAGGCTTGAGCAACTGACTATGGGATGATTAAAGCAGCAGTATATGATAGTGGTGAAAATGTTGACCTATACTCCTTCTTTTTTTTTTTTTCCCCACTTTATTTTAGATTGCCTCCTGTCTCCTGACTTGTATGACACCCTTTTTTTCCTACACCTGGAGTCTGCTTTACCACTGTTTTTTTCTCAGTTGAAATAATAGGGTGTTCCTTGTAATATGGCTTGGACCAGTTTTTAAGTCTTCTCTGCTGTTTTTTTAAACACCCATTGTTTAAGTTCACATTTGCTGTGACTAACATAAACTAGCATGCAATAGACTGTGCTTCCTGACCTTATGGGAAAAGAGCTGTACAAATACAACAGAGAACACTGATGAAAACCTGGTCCGAGCCATGTTAAAAGGAGCGCTCCTTTTATTATTTCAAATGAGAAAAAAAATACTAAAGTTAGACTCGAAAATGAGAGAGGATATTATACAAGTCAGCAGTTAGAGGGCACTTTAAAATAGGGTAAAAAAAAGTATAGATCAAAATGTTCACCGCTATCCTGCACTGCTGCTTTAAATTGGGAGGGAGAGAGCCTGAGCAACGGGCTAAAGTTGTAGGGATCCCTTAATAGCTCAGCATGGGGTGCTGCTTCTCCAGCAGGCCTGTAGAGAGAGAAATCCATAGTCAAAAATGCGGGGTGCTCTCAGCTGTCTTGGGAGACATGAAAGTACAGAACATTTCGTCACCAGTCCTCCATTTTGTCAGGTAATATGCTATGGCACCAAGAGTTGCGGACACGAAGCACTGCTGTATGTTTATATGTACGGTTGTTGTTTCTCTTGTGGTTATAAGAGTGCATTCTGATGGTTCTTTGGGTGAGAGAACTGTGAAGTAAATCTGAGCAGTTCTGGCACACAAAGGACTTGAGAACGCACCCTTATAACCACAAGAGACATGGGAACTGTACATGTAGACATGTTGTAAATCACGTTGAAGATTTCTGTTAAAAAAATAAATAAATAAATAAAATAAAAATTAAAAAATTGGCATTTGAATTTAAATTCAGAATGTCTTACTGTATAGAAAATGAGAAACCATTTTAGAACTACTTGCATGAGACACTGTTGTCATCATAAGAGTACCTAGAATGTTTAGAAATAAACAATCTTTAAGAGCTAAGAATGATGTCATGATTTATTATACTTAAATGCACATGGCATTGTGATCAAATTATACTCCTTACACTAGTCTCGCCAGGTATATACTGTGAGTTACTGTGGCCACTTTTCATTAAATAGTTTGAAACGGGTCTGTGCCCTGCTGTCTTGCATACTCCCATCATGGCTTTAAGGGACAGATTGTGCCAAACCAACTTGACCACGGTTTTCAAGGGGGTGATCTGGGATATGGGCAGGGGCAGGGCCACGTCACAGGTTCTAATCAGAGTACAGCAGTGCGGTATACGTGAAGCATTAATTATGTTTGCAGCGATAGGAAATACTTCTATTTTTAATCTTGTCCTGGGGAGGAGGGCTCAAAGTACTGATAGATACTGAGACACATTAAGCTACCGGGGATTTTAGTGAATGGGAGTAGTTTTGCCACATCTCTCCACAAATTTCAGGTTTTCTTGTATCATTTTGCAGGCCTGGAAAAAGACTCTAATGGTTTGTTTGGTTGTGTGTATGATAAGTCTCTCTCAATACTATGCTTGCAGGTTCTGTAAGATCCTTTTTCTTAAAAAAAAAAAAAAAAAATATATATATATATTTTTTTTCCTCTAATATTTTCGAGAAGTGCCATGGGATCTTCAACACCAGAACAGCAGACTCGTCTGAAAAATGGCACATCTGACAGCAGTGTGTCCCCTAACACCATGCTTGGGGGCATTGGTATGGTTACTTTTAATTAAGAGGTGAGTGGCCCCTTGCAAAGATACCAACACCACTTCCTACAGCACCTGGTGTACACTGGAGGTCTCCCATCCAAATACAGGCCAGGCTCGACCCTGCTTAGCTTCTGTGATCTGATGGGACCAGGCTCCAAGGTGGTAAGGCTGCAGGCAATACAGAAGGTACTACAACAAAAAAATACTTGTCATAGTAGTAATATTGTTTTTTCAAGGGTCTCCTAGTAGGATTAGACTGGGGGCAGTCAGGGATTCTGAGCTGACTACAGATTGTCTACTACTACTAGGAGACTCCTGGGGCTTGAAAAGACGAGAACCCCAGAACAAATGCCCTGAGGCAAGGGTTACCCTAGAAGGACATTTGGCCATACAGTCAGATTTCAAAGAGAAACACAGTTGCACATACTCCAGTAATGCAAAGCATCATGGGAAGCATATGCAAATCCTCACAAAGTTGAGGTAGGGTTATCACCTGTCCTGATTTGGGCAGCTGTGTCCTGCAAAAAAAATACTACGTGTCCTGACTTTATAGTGAAAAATATATTTTCCATCTTTCCTCTAAATGTTGCAGAAAACCAATGCCATAACTAAAATACCTTAAAATAAGAAACCAGCAAAACAACTAAAAAAACTACAACATTTAATCTTCATTCTGATTATTTAGAGAAAACAAGTCTGTTGTATTTGTTGCCGTTGCATACTGTCCTATGAAAAAAATCATATTTCGGTACGAAATGTTCCACTTTGGGCTTCCTAAAAGGTAGTAGCCCAAAGACAGGGTGGAGGCTGTCCAGAGGAGGGCAACCAAAATGATGCAAGGTCTGCTCCAGAAGACTGATGTCTTTGCTTATTCAAATTGGTGACTAGGTTGTTTCTGGTTTTTTGTTTCATGTATTGCTGCTTGAACTGGAAAAAATACCTTCCAACACTAGGTGGCGCTGTATTTGCCAACTAATGTTACTGCCTGAAAGAAAATGGGAATGTTAAAGGGGCACTGTCAGCTTTTCCCCTATGTTTTTGACCACTTTTAATCTGTAAGCTTATAGACACACACCTATTAAACATTTACAGTAGAATGCCTCCATAGATGTAAAAATATTCAATTGTACCTATTTTTATTAAATTCAAATGGCCAAGCGGTCCTTATCTGCCATCAAATTCTATGTTTCTATGAAAATACTGTGCAAAAAGCAAGTCTGTTACATCTGGGTTGATATTAAGGGGATATATGATGGGCAAGAGTGTGATATGGAAGATATTTCTACTCCTTTAGAGTGACCTCTGGATATTCGCCACGAGTGAGTATCCAGAGGTCACTGTGCAGGAGTGAAAATATTTTCCATATTACATGTGTGCACAGCATGTATCCATTTATTTTATTTTTTTCAAACATACTTTCGCTCTGGTCACGGCTCGTGAGGTCCTCTCTCGGGCATCTGGTCCTTGTCCTGCCCACCAGAGGCTCCCCCGGATTGTACCTCCTCTCTCCTCCCCCCTGCAGTTGGCACCCCTGGTATCACCCGCCCGGGGATGGTAGCCCTTACAACTCTTGGGCTCCTTATCGAGGTAGACTTCGAACTGCAGGGGGACCTTGACAGGAGGACATTGGAAGGCCATCCGGGGAGAAGCCCGGTTGAGGGCATGGGGGATCGGTGCCATTGCCCACCCTACGAGCTGGGTTATTCCTGTATTCCGGTCCTCCCCCGATGCATTGGCGCATGGCAGCCCTGCCAGCATCTGGCATGCTATTTTATGTGCTTGCTTGTACAACTGCGGCGTCCCCCAGTCTCCACTAGGGGCCACCAGTGTGCCGAGCTCCCTGAAACCCTCCCTCTGGGACAGGAGAGCAGCCCAGCAGGCACTCACTCCCGACCCTTCCCTGCCGACCCCTGGCACCTGAGCTCGCTCCCGAACTCAGGTCGCCGGTATGGCGACCAGCGCCTCAACCCTCAGCGCCACCGGGCCAGCCATCATGTATCCATTTTATACAATAGGGGCGTGATGATGTCATCACAGCGTGATAACTGGAGAAAACTCTGATTATCACACTCTGGTGATGTCAGCAGAGTGTGATATCTTATGGTGGTGGTTTTATGCTGAAATAAAGAATGGCATATTATCTCACCCCTATTGTATAAAGCATCTTTAGTAACACTGCATCTCAAATTGGTTTACAATTTAGTGAGTCTGATACTGGTAGTGCTGGAACTGTATGCAAGTACAGTGCTTCCTCGCTGTAATGTATCTTGTTTTACTGAAATATCGGTTGGAACAAATGAACTATGTATTGGCTTCCACCTCTGATCACTCTCGGCTGGCTTTGTTAAATTTTAGTAATTCATGGTAACAGTAAAACTCACTGGCACTTCTTTGTGGTTGCTGTTAAAAAGACTCCCTTTCAGAATTTTCCATACCAAACCACAGGGGTGTGCAAATCCTATTGCCCCCTGCCCGGCGCAAGTAAATTTCCTTGAAGCCAAGTACAGAAAGAGAGGTAATTTCATTGTAATGATTAGGGGCGAGTAAAAAGTCAGTTATGGCTGAGCAAGTCCTAAATGTTTTGATTTGGAACACTCCTGCCCACAATGACGCACTCTGGCTATTCTATCTTGACCAAGCCGGCCGAACTTGACCTTTTAAATGCAGGAAACGGTGTCATCAAGGAGATTAGCTATTCCAAGTTGATGATATGAACCTGGCAGAAGAGCTGTCTCTCAGACTTTCTCCTGGAGTGCTCAGAATTGGAGGGTCACTAACATAGCAACAGAATTTTAAGGCTGATAAGGACCACTTGACCCACCCAGTTTGCCCACTTGTTCCTGCCTGTACTTGCACAGCGGATCCCACTTGATGACCAGCTCCCCCCCCCCCCACTTCCCAACAAAGATTCCTATGTGCCTATCCCATGCTTGCTTGAAACCACCCACTGTTTTTGCCACCACCACCTCCACTGGAAGACTGTTCCAGGCATCCACCACTCTTTCAGTGAATAATTACTTTCTCACATCTCTCCTAGATTTTTTCCCTTTCAGCTTCATTGCATGCCCCCTTGTTCTCATGCATATTTTTCTTTGAACAATACTCCCCTCATATACCTTATTCAACCCCTTGAGGTATTTATAGATCTCTATCATGTCTCTCCTCCTCCTCCTTCCAGGGTGTACATATTGAGGTCCTTCAGCTTCTCCTTGTACGGCTTCTGATGCAGCCCCTGCACCATTTTAGTTGCCCTCCTGTGAACAGCCTTCACCCCATGTCCTACCAGAGATGTCTCCAGAACTGGTACCAGTACTTGAGGTGGGGTCTCACCAGCAAGCTATATAGTAGCAACACCACTCCCTCCTTCTGCAGCGATTTCCCCACCATGTGCACGCCAGCATCCCACTGGCCTTACCTACTGCCTTCTTGCAGTATCTTGCCACCTTGAGGTCATCAGATATGATCACTCCCAGGTCCCTTTCCTGTTTGGTGACCGTCAATCCCTTCTCCTATTTTGTACACTCCCTCTGGGTTTCTCTGCCCTAGGTGCATGATTTTGTGTTTTTTTTTTTTGCGTGGAAATGCAGCTACCATACCCTTGACCAGCCCTTGAGTTTTCTCAGGTCTCTGCACATTCTTTCCACCCCTTCTAGAGTGTCTACCCTCTTGCATATTTTGGTCTCATCTGCAGAGTGGCATATGTTCTCTTCCAGCTCATCTGCAGTGTTGCTTATAAAGATATGAAAGAGGACTGGTCCCAGTACTGAATCTTGAGGCACGCCACTGGTCACCCTCTCGTCCCTGGAGTGAACTCCATTTACCACCACCCTGTGTCATGTATCCATTAACCAGTTTTATTACCCAGTTTACTACCTTAGGATCCACCCCAAGCTGCCCAGTTTCCTTATGAGTTTCCTGTGTGGTACGGTGTTGAATGCCTTACTAAAATCTAAATAGGCAACGTCCACTGTCCCACCCTCATCCATTTCCCTGGTCACCCAGTCAAAGAAATCTATCAGATTTGTCTGACATGACCTCTCCTTCTCGCATGAATCCTTGCTGCCATGGGTCTTGTAACCTGCTGGATTCAAGATGCTTCACAATCATTTCCTCACTTCACACGGACTGTCAGTTGGCTTTATAGTTGCAGATAATGGGTCCAGCATAAGGAAGGCCTTGGAGGAGGGGGGCTTTGTTCACATCCACTGCTTTGCGCATTGCTTAAATTTAATAGTTCATGGTTTTCTCGATGACGACAGGAAGATTAAGGCTCTTGTTAGCACTGCTAAAAGACTATGCACTCATTTCAGTCATTCAAGCAAAGCCTGTCACTTGTTTTCAAAAAATACTGCAGGAGCACAGTTTACCTTTGCACAGACTTTTCATTTCTTTGTTTATTCGGAAAATACCTTTGAGTCAAAGACTCCTTTTCAAAGGTTCCACGTCAGACACAGATACAACCTGGGGAACCATACAAAGTGGTTCAGCAAGGGGACACAAATAACAATGTAACAAAGAATGGTACAAGAAATACAGTAAAGGCTAACATTTGGAGACTAGTAGAGTCAATGTATTAGTTTCAGAACCGTTACACAAGTCGTTACACATATAACCTCCACAAATTAGCAGTTCAGGGAGGTCAGGTGGGGGGGGTAAACAGCCAGAGGCCTTACTTAGACGAGAAAGGGAGTTAGGGCTGGACTAGGATCCAAGGCAATCACAGGGATTGGATGGCTATAGGTGATTCCTCAGGTGTGCTTTGTAGGTGCCTATACTTATCATGTTTGCAATGGCGCTTGGTAGGTTATTTATCCAGGTAGGGGCTCGGAAACCAAAGGATCTTTGGAAAAGTGAGGTGCGGCAGCGAGGAACTACAAGGAGTTGCCTGTTTGTGCTACGGGTGTGCTGGTAAGAAAGGGCCCATTGGATAAGCGGTGAGAGACTGGGGGGGCCAGACCGAGGGTGATCTTTTTGGCCATGAGACATGTGTGATACCTGATTCTGTTATCTAGGTTGAGCCAAACTATGTCCCAGCCAACCCCTGATGGCCTGGGCTCTTTTCCCGAACCGAGGTCACTGGCATGTCACGAGGTGAGGCATCTAGTGCCTCAACCCTCAGTGCCACCGGGCCGGCACAGACATGATTTTTGATATGGCCTTCATAAAGGAGAAGACTACTGTATATTTCTGATTTGGACATGTCTGATGTATTTATTATACATTACATCAGTTACTGTACATATGTCAATAAGAAATCAGTCATTTCTGCTGTTGCAGCACATATGTAGAGTCTGAGGCTGTGACACAAGGTAGTAAAATGTCAAGCAATCCTCCATTTACATGCAAATGGGTCACTTGTAATACAGCCCCTCCCATTCCCTGATATCACTGCAGCAACAGTGCAGAACAACACATAAGGGTATCAGTGCTGTCTATCCTAATTTTAGTTTAAGTTTGCAATGGCTTAAGACAATTCTGTCATGCAACTCACACAGGGAGTAGTACCTGTAGCCTTAATACTGCATGTGTAGAGCAAATACTACATCTAATAGTATTTCATTCACAGGAAACAGAATGTTTCTTTATACTGCTCATTTCTCTCTGTGAGACAGTTGCAACATGTTGTAGAGAGCAGTAGAAAGCATCAGTCAGTCAATCAGAGAATCTAGCAGTCAATCAGTATTGAACCAGGTGAACACTCTTGAGAAGATTCATTTACAAGGTAGGCCTGAGCAGTTTCCCAAAGGATCACACAAGACTGAATTCCTCCTTTGCACACATTATACACCCCCCTTTCAGCAGCCTGAAAGTGGAAAGCTAGATCTTTTAATAAAGTGTATTGTTTTACATTTCAAATGCTCCTTACATCTGGGTTTCTGACTGGAAATACCAAGACACATAATGCATATGACTTGGGAGGAATGAGCTAAGCAAATACAGAGTACTACAAACACTGAGACTGATTAGTTTCTTTACCTACAACAGCTGAAGTGTAGCATCTGATTTGTGAGGGACATCCTACTTCAAATGCTGGCATTACAAAGGGGAGGAGACTGCCACAGCTTGTTTTCAGTACCTTCAAAGTGAAGTGATGTAGCTCTTACATCACTGCTAATGATTTATAATGGGAATGGGGGCACTGTTAAAGTCATGGACCTGAGGGGCCATCACAGTTCCCAAGGAGGTTAGGGGAACTTGTTAAGGGTTAGAGAGTAAGGGACTTTAGTAAGATTTGAACCAGAGTTTCCCAGTTCTTGTGCTTGTGTTTTAACCACTAGATTATCCTTCTTCCATATGGTGCAGCTGATGTTGTCCTGGTAATCTATTACTTGTTATAGCTGAACTCTTTATTGCCTTACATCAGCTATCCAATCACTGCCTGCCTAGTTATAAAGGGAAAGGGGCATTTTTGCAAGATTGTGTCTCACTGCTGGTGTCAATCAAAACAAAGAATGCTAACACACACAGAACATAATACAACAGCTATATAATACCACTTAAGACTCTTGTACCCAGAGTCATTTATTGGGTAAACTGTTTTTGCTAACAGAAACATTAACAGGACACATACAGGTACTTCCTTGTAGGCATACTGTATATACATGTCAAATCAGTGCTGAATCACACTCACATGGTCCTAATTCCTATTAGACTGCACTTCAGGATGTGCACAACACTTAAAGGGTTCCTCCATTACTCAAGTGGGGGACCAAACATTGTGGATTCTGTTTACTGGTGGAACAGCATTTCGTGCAGCACCATTATCTGTTGCTCTGATTACATCATCCTCTAGCAGCACTGATGATAAAATGGAGGACAAACACACTGATAACTTCTGGAAGCTGTATATTTTTATTTATAATCTAGATTTGGACAGCAGTAGGACTGCTGGCAACTGGAAGAGGCACACAAGTTACACATAAGGAGTTGGGAAGCGGTGTGAAATTATGGGAGACTTCCCCTTTTAAGTGATTTTATTTATGGGGACTAGCAACCTCCTTGCAGGTGCCGTCCCCATCATATCTATAAATTCAGCATCCTTCTCATCCTCCTCAGTTTCTTGATGGATTTTGAGTGTATCAAGCATCTGTCTGAGAAATGAGGAAAATGAAGTCGAGTCCTCATAATGGCTTGGAGGTGAGCCAAAGTCTCACTTAAATGCACCTTCTGATTCCATTGTGTCACCTTCCTCCACATAGTACTCTTCTTCCTTCTCCGGTAGATAGGTTGGAGCTTCAGTGGGGTAGGGTGTTGGAAGTCACATTATTGACATTTCCCATTGCCTGGATAACCTGGAAAAATTTACACATTTTTGATACATCCTGAGATAAGGGCATGTTTTCCTGTGTCATCTGTCTGCTCCTTTCTCTGTTCAGATGGAGTAACGATGACTTTTTTCCCCCCTTAAGGTTTTTTTTTTTTTAGTTATTTAACCAGGACTAGCACACTAAGCTGAAAGCTTTTTTACAGGTGTGACCTGGGAGCACAGGGAAGTTAAGTGTCTTGCTCAGGATCACACAGTGTGCAAGTGGAGGCTGTGGGGGGGGGGGAGGTTCAAACCCAGGTCTGGTCTGCTGGATGTCACCAGATTTGCAGCTCAGAGCCTTAAACCACTGCCCTATACTGCTTCCCAAGGTTCTAAGGTTCTTTTTAGCATGTACCGTTTCCAGTGTCTGCTCTGAGGCTCTTATTTTTGCCATCACTGCATTCAGGGTTCCCCCTTTTGGTCACCCTGGTGTGTAATCCATCTGTACCATGCCTTTCAGGAGGCTCAGCAGCTTTATCTTTTTTCTTTTCACCTTTTACAGTTGCTGCTGCTGAACATGGGAGAATGACCCTTCTGATGCATGCTTTCCACCATCATTGGGCACTCTCTCAGAGCCTTTTTTATTTTTTGGTGACAAGGAGGCAGACTGAGAAGTCATAATTGCTTTAATCTTTTTTCCTTTAAGGTTTTAGGGCAAAACACAAGACGGGACTTACAGTTTGCAAAGTCATGGTTTGGACCCAGGCACTTTAAACTGAGCTAGTGGCAGTCTTTGCCAGTAGCTAGAAACAATTTTTACAATTTTTTTTTAACTTGTAGGTCTCGCGAGTCCCTTTGACATACCAAATTGGAGAGATGCTGACAAATAAATTCAAAACGAGTCCCAAAAAACACAGACGAGTAAGATCCCAACAGTAAAAATGCCTCTTGCCTTCAAAAAGCTGCGCCAAAGGTCAAACTGTGGTTTCCTGTAGCAGGAACCGATTGATTAAGGTAAAAGGGCACAAGCAGAAAGTGAAAGTGCTTTATTTCTTGTATTGTAACTTGAAGAAAAACGAAAACTACTATAAAAATAAATAGGTTAGTTGTTAAATGTTTTAATAGTAGCCAAAAAGAAAAACAGTAGCTGGTAGGGTGGTCTCCAGTTCCTGGGAATCAAAATGGGAACCAGAGAGACCACAACGGTAAAAATTAACACCGTGCCAGCCCGTTGGTGCAGCGGTTGGATTTCCGCTTGTGACGCCGGTGACTCGGGTTCAGGAATGGATCCGGATCGTCTGAGAGCCAGCCGGGGGAGAAAGATTGAGCGTCTCCAGGACTGCTCTCCTTCTCCGGGGGGATGGGGGCACTGTGATTGGTGCAGCAGCGACACCTGGCAGAGGACGGGTTGACACCATGCACTGACACACGGAAAACACTTCTGGGGCAGGACAGACGCAGGACGTCATTTCCCCAGCTTAAAGGGGAGAAGAAAAAAAAGAACGCTGCCCCGAACGTCTCCATGATGCCTTGCCCCTGGCGTAAATTAGCCGCCCAGCTGGCTCTCCTGACTATATACTAGGATCGTGGCAATATGGGTGGTGGAGGTACATGGGCGCTGTGACCAAGGCAGAGCCCAGATGTTCGGTGGCAGGCAAAAAGTATAAATATATATATTTTTTTTTTAACACCATAACTAATGCAAAAAACCTGAATAACTAACTAGACACTTATTTAACACCCAGTAAAATAAAGTGGCTAGGGAACTGGAAATACTGGCGCTAACATTGGGGTGAATGCTGTCTCAAGGCGGCGCAACGTGTTTATTTATATATACATTCAGAGTTGCACCTTTGCGCACAAATGTTCATTTACAAAGGTTCCACATCATAGGTAGATTGCAGAGCATAAACAAAGAATTCAAAAAAACAGAGACTGAACATTAAAGACATCATCTTAGGTAGCACACAAAGGAGCATTGTCAAAGATAAAATGTATGGAAGTTAGCAAACACAAAGCAGCAGTGGCAAAGGAGCCTTTTTTAGCTCTGTCTTGAAGAGTGATAATTTGGGGAGGTCCAACAAGGAATCCGGAAGATCATTTAGCCATTTGCAGGGCCCTGACAGGTAGGAGCCCATGGCTAAGCTTGTTCTGTGGTAGGGTACAGAGAGGATTTCTGGTCATATACGTAGTGGTGTATTGATTGTGAACAGGATTGAACAAGTTTTTGACAGCAGAGTGAGACCCAGGAGTACTTTTTCCCCCCAGAAGGCATGTTTGATATTTAATCAGGTCTTGAAGGAGGAGCCAATTAGTTTGGGAGTATAGGGAGCAGATATGGGTGAGTTTATCGGCCCCAAGTACAAAGTAACATGCCTTATCAGGGTTTTAAATAGCCAGTATCGCATCACAGTTTGCGATGCAAACCAGCAGATCACACGAGTCAAACTGAGAATTGGATAGCTAAAAAGTGCGATCCATTTTTCTGGGATTTGGACTGTGGCACTGAATCATTTTTTTACTAAGTCACGGTGGAGTGCCAAGCCCAGAAACTGCAGTGCAGCAAAAAGGAAAAATACATGTTCACATTATGGCATGCTCATTCGGTCCATCTTGCGATCTCTCTGCCAGTCTGCACATGACATTTCCCTATATGTGGGATTCTGTAGGCAAAACACGATGGAACTTTTATTGAGAACTTGCAGCCAGAGGAGGCCCAGGCAACTCCTGATCCCGAGACGAGTTGATTGAGAGCAATCCCGTGTCATGACCATCCCGATCTGACCAGAGTTTAACTTGTTTTGCCCAGTAGTTGCCAGCCTCAACCGCCAGTCATTGTTCTTGTCCCCCCATCTTGAACCGGAGAGTCCCGGACTATCCAGACCCCACCTGTGACCTCAGTCGGTAGCAGCTGTAGCCTCATAAATCTGTCCGGAGGACTGTGTGCAGCAGCAGTCGGTGTGTGCGTTGTAAGCAGTCCACCAGAGGTGAGCGTGTGGTAAAACAGTGCTCTACAGTACTACAAAACAGACGGACTGCCGTGATGCCAGCCCGGTAAGTTGATCCGACCACTGCAGCTAACAGTTGGTGGGGACGGGAAGGGTTCAGCTAGGTTTTGCTACCGCTGCTCACTGCTGTTGTCAGTCTAGCGACTAGTTCTTCGACGGGCTGGTTTTGATTCGGACCCAGTAAATGTAATTAACAGCTGTACCTCGGAGAGTCCGACTCCAGTCTGACCTGATTGAGAGGGTAGAGAGGGAGTGGACTGGGAGGCTGGCTGCCTGCTGTATGGGCTGTGCCTATCACTGTGCTACAGCTGTAAGTGGCTAGAAATCCATCCTGAGCTAAATATGAGCCATCCATCAGGGGCCTGATGCACAATGTATGATTCTGCGGTGTCTGTAATGTATCACTTGATACTGTGAGGGATTGGGCAACAGAGTTGATGATCAGACAGGGGTGGCAATTTAGTACAGACAGCAGACCACCTTGAGGTATCCTGAACTTAAGTTTGGAATAAAACTACACAGATTACAACTGCTCAGCAGCTGCCTACTGTATGAATTTTTGTTGCAGGCAACTACGAAGGCATTGTACAGCAAATCAAAGCAGACAGCAGGGTGGAATGTTTCGAATGATTAAATTCACAACTTAAATGCAGATTCAGTATTAGTCCATTATGATCACGCAGTCCTGATCAAATAAAAATGCTAACAAACAAAACAGTTATTTAAAAAAAAAAAAAAAAAAAAGGAATGCTCTACTGGTCATGCTGATGAGAGTTTCAGATATAGAATAAAACGGAACATGTAAATTAAATGTTTTTCAGCAAGTTTCTTATGGTGGCTTATTTTGCATACCCCACCAATACAGCCTTACAGCTATGACTTTGGTGGTTAGTGTTGGGTCTCTTCCCCAAAATATTTACAGTTAGTGACTACTTCCTCACTTTAAGGACCCATGAGACTATTTGCTTGTGGGGGGAGCTGCACTGATACTATAAAACTGCATTGTTTAATAAATGCAGGTTTTCCATGAATGTAACCCACAGCCTTCCTTTGTCTTGCTATGAAGCCAGATTTTAAAACAGATATTTGTAAAAAAAAAAAAAAATAAATAAATAAATAAATAAAATGCTTGTTTAGTTGTCCTAAACTGCTGGTGTACACGCCTGTCAACTATTTTTGTATTCACCTGAGTAATATGACAGCTTTTTCATTTTGCTAATCAATTCAATCCCCATGCTACACATTAGTTACACTGAGTAGCACTTTTCCATGCAAAAGTGCTAATCAATTTAAAATGCTTATTTAAAACCCTGCTTATTGTGAACCAGCCTGACCCTTTTAAGAACAGGGTCAGTGGCCGCTACATACACCAGTTAACTGCCAGAGTCAAGAGTGGGTGCAGAGTTTGAACCAGTAGTCTAAACTCCACTAGCAAACAGGCTAGAAGGAGGGGTGGAGCAACAATGGGGAATTATCAAAACTGCCATCACAGAGGCAACAAGCCTATGTATGAAGCAAATAAACAAATCAAAATGAAAGAAAAAGCTACTATGGTTCTCAAAAGAGGTGGCTCGGAAAGTCTGGGAGAAAAATATAGCATTCAGGAAGTATAAGGAAACACAGAAGGAGCAGGACAGAGAGCTGTACCAGTTAAGGCAGAAGGAAGCAGGGAGGGAAGTCAGAATAGCAAAGGCCCAAACTGAAGAAAAGATGGCCAACTCGGTTAAGAAGGGGGATAAAACCTTTTATAGGTACATCAGAGAGCGTAGAAAGACAAAGGGAGGGTCAGTGAGGCTGAATAGAATGAATGGTGGGTGGGCAGAGGGGGACAGTGAAAAAGCAGGGATACTGAACGAATATTTCTGCTCAGTATTCACAAAAGAGGAGGGGGAAGTGCCTAATCCAATTAACAGAAGCACTCTTGATAGGGGGGTCGATCCCAGTCCTTTCACTGAAGAAAGGGTTCTGCAAGAACTCCTAAAACTGAAGGTGGACAATGCAATGGGGCCTGATGGAATTCACCCCAGAATTCTAAAAGAATTAAGGGGGAACTAGTGAAACCACTGACTATTTTTAATAAATCGTGGGAGGATGGTGTGGTGCCCAAGGACTGGAGGAAGGCGGATGTGAGTCCCCTTCACAAAAGTGGGACCAAGACAGAGGCAGGAAACTACAGACCTGTCAGTTTGACCTCTGTGGTAGGGAAAGTGATGGAGTCACTTCTGAAGGAAAGAATTGTTGAGTACCTAGAGGCCAGTGGGGCACAGGACCCAAGGCAGCATGGATTCACGATGGGAAGGTCGTGTCAGACGAATCTAATAGATTTCTTTGACTGGGTGACCAAAGTAGTAGACCAGGGAGGGGCTGTGGACATGGCCTACCTAGACTTTAGCAAGGCATTTGACACAGTCCCACACAAAAGATTGAGTCAAATTAACTAGCCTGGGAGTGGGTCCCAGGGTGGTAGCCTGGGTAAAACATTGGCTGGACAACAGGACACAGAAGGTAATGGTAAATGGAGTCCACTCTGAAGAAATAGGGGTTACTAGTGGGGTACCGCAGGGTTCAGTACTGGGTCCAGTCCTTTTTAATGTCTTTATAAGTGACATTGCAGAGGGACTGGAAGGAAAAGTATGCCTCTTTGCAGATGACACAAAGATCTGCAACAGGGTTGATACACAAGGAGGCGTGGAAAGGATGAGAAGGGACTTGGCAAGGTTGGAGGAATGGTCAGAAGTATGGCAGCTAGGATTCAGTGCAAAGAAGTGCAAAATAATGCACCTGGGAAACAAGAACCCAGGGAAGATTACAGTGAGGGGGGAGGTAACAACAACAAAAAGGAAAGGGACCTGGGGGTAATCATATCAGATGACCTTAAGGTTAGCAAGCAATGTGAGAAGGCAGTAGGGAGGGCTGGGAGGATACTGGGATGCATAGGGAGAGGCATCACCAGCAGAAAACAGGAAGTTGTTATCCCTCTGTACAGACAGTTGGTGAGACCCCATCTGGAGTACTGTGTCCAGTTCTGGAGACCCCATCTCCGCAAGGACATAGACAGGATAGAGGCAGTCCAGAGGAGGGCAGCTAAAATGGTGCAGGGCCTGCAAGAGAAGCCATACGAGGAGAGACTAAAGGAGCTTAATATCTATACACTTGAGGAAAGAAGGGAGAGGGGGCACATGATAGAACCTTTTAAGTACCTCAGTGTAATCAACAAAGTCCAAGAGGGTAGCATCTTTCAGAAAAACAGACGTGCAAGAACAAGGGGACACAATTTAAAGATAGAGTGGGGGCGGTTCCGGGGCAATGTGAGGAAGTATTTTTTCACAGAGAGGGTATTGGATGCATGGAACAGCCTACTTGAGGAGGTTGTGGGGTCTAAAACTGTGGGAGAATTCAAGAATGCATGGGACAGACATAAGACAGTTCTTATGGGGGGTAGGAAGAAATAGGCTGTTGGTTAACTAGGATCTGCGGCCTATCCTGTAGGTAGGGAAATGGGCAGACTAGGTGGGCCAAGCGGTCCATATCTGCCGTCAAAGTCTATGCTTCCACAATTAGAATAGGTTCCATCTCTAGGGGGCATCTGTCACTGTGGAGATGGAATGTAAACATAGAGGGATTCCTGGGGTTAGAAAACAGAAAATTAATAAAAAAAAAATGTGTTCTCTACTGAATGTCATAACTGAAATGTCATGTTTATGAAAGTACATGCTAAAGAACAGTTGCTTTTTAAAGAATAATTATGTCTGTAGAGGGGCATCCTTTGAAATCTGCCAAGTTTCTGAAGCATCACGCAGGTGTGGAAATGATGCTAAAAAGTTAGAAGCACCAAGCCAAATTCTCCTTGTTAGAAAGCATGAATAGCTTTGTCTAAATATGAATACTTTTTTTTATTGTACTTTAATTGATTAATTTCCAAACTGCTACTGAATATGAGATGGATAGAATTTAATTTCTTGTTTCATTAAGCATTCCTGATGTTTGAAAGCTAATTTTAAAGTGCGATATAACCTTTAATGATATGCCTTTGTATAAACAGGGGGCTGCAAGTGGATACGAACTCCAGCAATTCTCTACGGGACCCATGTTGCTACAACGCTTGTTGCCATCTTTGCGCATATTCTGTTTCACGATTTCTCCGACTCCAAACATCCAGGCCCAGAGACGTTTGAAGAACGGCTTACCCTTTTGTCAATATACTTCCCGTACTTTCTGATTCCAGTAATTATCGTACTTACCATGCTACGTAGCCCACATTACAATGCTGCAGAAAAAAAGAAAGTGTACTAGTGTGGACCAGTATTGAACCTCAGATAAAAGGATGGATTTTATCTGTCTTGTTCTTTCCAAGACAATCTGAAATGGATAATGCATGAAATGTAGGGAAGGGGAAAGTGAAGGGAATTTTGGTTTTATATAAAGTGCTTCTTGTACGCTATTGATGGCTTTAAAATGCCCATGGTGTGGCACTGCATGCTTGGGGGGGGGAAAGCCAACCTTATCTTTTTCTTATTGACTTTCTCCTGCATATTCCCTATCCATTGGGGTGGCACTAGCTACATCCTTCCTGCTGCAGGGAAGTTGGGAGAGCATCTGCCTTTCCAGCTAGCAGTGATACTCCCTAGTAAGCCAGAAGTGGCCTCTGCCATTCCTCCTGAGATATGTGTGCCTTGCCCACTTCTGTGTGGAGCGCTCAGTCCGCGGTTGCATAAGAATCCCAATCTACAGCATTGGGTGGGACCTTACCAGTTTTGTATTGTAAAAGATTTTGGACATCTTTCGAGTAAAGGGGAACAGTCATGAACTTTGCCTATCATAGTTTGACAGCCCTTTGAAATGCTCTTTAAATGAGGTATTGGGCTCCTCTGCAGCTGGCAGCAGTCCAGAGATATTGATGATTGCGTTTGCCATACACCGATACTACATTGCTACCATTTTTTTAAATCTTGTGATTCCACTATCACGTGGTGGCTAATCACATCACAGTCAAGCACAGCTTGATCGCCTGTGACATCACAGCGTTCTTAAAATGGTTGCATTGTAGAATCAACATGGGGGGACTTTAATCATCGATATCTGTGGACTGCTGCCAGCCACAGAGGAGGCCCAATACTACCTTTAAAAGTGCATATCAGTGGCTTCCAAACTATGATGACACTGTTTATAAATGTTCCCCTTTAATTTACTACTGTAATTCTTATGTGTTTGAATATTTTCTACTTCACTTCCCAGATAGTGATATCAAATTGTTCATCGTTTGCCCAGCCAGAGACAGCACACCCCAACAAGCCATGAAACACCTTAGATGGCCCTAACAAGAGAGCAGATAGAAAACTAAATCTGCTGCATAGGAGAGGGAGCAAATAGGAACACGACTGATTTTTTTTTTTTTCCCCTCCTTAGCTGTGGGGCAGCCCCTGTCTGACACAGTCCGTCATCTACCATCTCCAGGTCCTTACCTTCTTTTGCCATCTCCAGGTAGTTACCCTGACCTCCAAGTTCCTCTGTGGCTTGCTCCCAATGGTATGACCCTCGAGCGCACCCCCTCTGTGGTGGGAGTGTGTGCCTGGCCTGCAAGGGCCTGGTTACCATCCTGACACTGTGATGATTTCTGGGTGGAGATTGCCAGCATACGATGATGCAGCATATTCCTGCATCAAGTCCACAGCAATCCCCAACCCTGAGACACGACCACTGGGTATCAAACAGAGGGCAAAATCCCCCTCCCTAAGGAGGTGAGCTGTCTAGTATGATGCTCCTTGTTCCTTCCCCTGGCTGGCCCACTGCAACCCAAGCCTGGGTTGCCAGAGTAACAAGTGGACATCTTGCTACTACACTACCTGGCCGACTCAGACACAACAGAGTGAATAAAAGTTGCACTGCTGCTTTTAGACAGTGAAGTACTCATTTTCCGCCCAGAAAGCTGTGTTATGGAATGCCTCTGTCTTGATGCATCATTTGCCAGTCTCTAATTGTAAACCGGACAGTGTACTTCAGTGTTGGTGTATATGCTGTGGATGGGGTCAGGTGTGAATGATCTTGTCTGAGTACTTTGACCTGTCTGTCATTTAGGAGCAGTACTGATATGTGGGCATTGAAAACATTTCAAGGTAACACTTGGGGAAGTTGGGGAATAATAAAGGAGATTACTGAAATAAATAGAAATGCAACAAAGACCAGAGAGGCTAAGAGGCCTTTACACATCTGTAGATGCATGTTTCCTACTAAAACTGATTTATTTATTGCATGATCAAGACAGAATAGTCAGTTGGCACCAGCACTAGTGTATGGTACTTAAGTGTGGGACATCCTGATTTGTGTTATCCTGACCCCCAGACTGTGTGCCAGTGGAATCCTGGAAATCCTGTGTACACCTGCTAACTGAGCCCCTCCTAGGACTGGGCTCGAGACAGCACCTGGGTCGTCGGTCACTGGATGGTGTTGGCTGCTTCTGTTGGTGGTCAGGTGCTGTGCAGCAGCCATCTGGTCTGTTACTGGTTTCTGGCACGTAATACTGTAGTGCCATCATTGGTGCCTGGGTTGGAGAGCACCTCTTCCTCCTTCTGCCCCCTCCCACATGAACAATGAACTGCTGTATTGGGCTGTATCCTTTCTAGCTTCAGGGATTTTTCCAGCAGGGGTAGTGGGTGGTGACCTGTGACCTTGGGGTCAGGTGAGTCACTGATGGCACTCCAACTGGGCAGACAGCCAAGGATTGGCCTGATTATGGCAGGAAAGGAGGTACGAATAGTCTGGGAAGGACAGATTAAAGAAACAAATGAGAAGTCATTCCTGAGTCTGTATGACCTGGTATTCCTATGAAACGGGACCACATACGGTTATGACTGGAATTTTTGCTGATTTTATGCAGATCTAAAAACAAAACCTTAATATAAACATGCATTCAAAATTTTGGCAGATGTCTCTAGGCTTTTTCATAAATGTATATTACCCTAATAATACATACTGGCCCGGATATTCAAACTGCGCCATTCTGAGGCGCAAGCCCTGCGCTGCTCAAGAGTTGCGCGAGGGTGGTCAAGCGATATTCAAGGAGTTGGCGCCATTGAGCAACTCCTTGAATATCACCCCAGCCACAGCCACCGTGCATGGCGCAGTGGAACTTGGCGCCACCGCAAGTTGTCAGAGTTGAGCATTAAACTTGTGGTGGCGCAGGTACCATTGCGCCATGCGCAAATTTCCGATATTCAAAAGGTGACATGCAAATGGGGCTATAATTCATACCTGCAAGGCACAGAGGGCCATTGCATCTGATTATGGCCCCATTTACCTTCTCAGCCTCTTTATGTAGAGTGCGCCCGCGTCCCGAGACTTGCGCCTGGCGCCCTGCCAGGCAGCAGCCGTCGAGGACCGACGCACCCTGCAGCCCGATCGTGGGCACAACGGAAAACAACCCCCCACACACTCCCAATGCCCGACGCGGCAGAACGTATCATGACAACACCCTCACACACACACACATTTCCCAATGCCCGATCGCTGGCAGAACGATCATGACAACACCCCCCACACACACACACACACACACACACACACACCTCAATGCCCGATCACGGGCAGAATGTATCATGACAACCTCGACCAAACAGCTCCCAATGCCCGATCACTGGCAGAGCATGAAAAAACAACCCCCAAACAGCTCCCAATGCCCGATCGTGGGCAGAGCGGTAAACAACCCTCCCCAGTGCCCGATCACAGGCAGAATATAAAGACCCCCCCAACCGAATATCTCCCTGGTGGTCCAGTGGACCGTAATGCCCGATCAGCGGGCAGAATGTCCAGTGACAACCCCGGAACATCTCCCTGGTGTCTCAGTGTCCCCCACCCCACCCACTCACGAGCCCCACCACCCTCCTCCCCCCCCGGCGGGCAGCAGCATCCCACCCGCCTGCCGCCCGCCGACTGACTGTCCGGTAGGGCTGCACGCCCATTGGTGCAGAGGTAGAGCCAATGGGCGTGCAGCCCATACCGTACATGACAGTCCAGATTTGTGAATGAACCCATGACACTAGACACCAGGGAGATGTTTGGGGGGGTTGTCACTGGACATTCTGCCCGCGATCGGACATTACGGTCCACTGGACCACCAGGGAGATATTCGGGTTGGGGGGGTCTTTTTACATTCTGCCCGCGATCGGGCACGGAGGGGTTGTTTCACGTTCTGCCTGCGATCGGGCATTGGGAGCTGTTTGGGGGTTGTTTTACGCTCTGCCCGTGATCGGGCATTGGAGATGTTTGGGAGGGTTGTTTTACGCTCTGCCCGCGATCGGGCATTGGGAGCAGTTTGGGGGGTTGTTTTACATTCTGCCCATCGGGCTGGTGGGGGGCACAGGGACTGAGTTGGGTCAGCCATGGTAGCTGCCAAAGGCGCCCTGCAATACAGCAGCTCACCTGTGGGTGGCCCTCAACTTGATCCTTTTTTTTTTTTTGCTCAAAGTTGTGCAGTGCAGGTTGGGGGTTGCGCCTGCACAACCTGACTGAATATCGGGTTGCGCAGTTTATGCATGATTCCTCCCCCTCCTGTTGAGCATGCATTCATTTGCATTGCGCTGTTGCTCAACCTGTTTTCAGTGGCTCAACTGCCTCCTGCTGAATATCGCAGAATGGCGCAATGTAGGACTTGCCGCGCGCAACCCTTTTGAATATCTGGGCCACTATGTTTTTAAACCCTCTGAGTGTGAAGCTAGATAGTTGAGCGATAGCACCCAGCTATCTACTGTGGGGTTAATGTATTCCCATGCTCCTAAATATCCACCTGCAGTTTTTATGCAAGAGGAATACATTCATTCTCAAGTTCACTTGGCTCCTATAGGATAGTGCTAAGTTTGTACAGGCTTGTTTAACATATTTGACTTTATCTAACTCACTTTGCAAGCCTGTTTCCTAGATATGTGCGCCTCTTTTTTTTTTTTTTAATGGTGTTAAAGTACATAACACCCAATTATGGATATCTACATTGTGAATTATTCTTAATGTACTAACTTTTGGTTTTAATAATATTACTCCCTAAAAACTGAATTGCGGATCTGTAGGAGGATTTTTGGAACATACAATGTGGGAATCACTCATCTTTAAAATAAAAAAAAAAGTTGGCATTTCCAGTTTTAATATGCTCTGTTTCTTTTTAAACTATTGCATTATGTACATTAAAACTTTTTTAACTGTCTTGTGTATAGTTTTTTTTATTTGTAATTTTATTTACCAGGAAAGACACTTAAGATGAGACAGCATGTTTTCAGCAGCATCCAGGTGGGGTTATTACATGAACCGGTTTTACTGCTAGGAGGAATGTTAGACAGGACACGGGGGGGGGGGGAATTACTGTAGTAATTATGTTTCTTCTAATAGGTCTAATAGTGCGCCAATGTGAAAAAAAAGTGTATCATCTCCACTGAGACTGTTGCCTCAGAGTTTAGAATGGTGTTGTGGAATCGGAACTCCATGCAAATGTTGCTGTGTGGTGATGCTCACTTTAGTGTTCTAATGTCAGATTTGTGCTGACAAGCAGAATGGAGCAGTACTAACTACCTGAACTGCAATGCTTATTGTAAGCTCAAAAATGTTTACATTTTTAAGTATACCATTAATATTTTAAAAGACATTTAAGATAGTGTGTACAAAACACATTCTTAGGTAGAAAAGAGTATTTAAACCCATCTTATATTCAGGAACCTTTTTCTGGTTAGGTTCTGGAAGGGGAGGTAGGGATGGGACTGTAGTGGTTCACTGCTGGACCCATTAGAAGAAACATCATTACTATGGTAATTATTTTTAATAACAAACATCAGCTCAGTAGTGTCACACAAACAAAACAGCAGTCTACATTGCAGTATCTTCGGGGGCTGGGAAGTCTGTAACCTATTTAGGAAAAAGGTTCTGTAAGACTGATGTCCCGAACCTAGCATCTCTCCTGGAGAGATTGTTCAAACAGTAGTACTTAGTGAAAGCATGTACAGTTTTCCAGGTAGCTGCTTTGCGGATATCTGTCAGAGGGATGCCTCTTGAAGCTTCAGTGCCCCTTGTAGAATGCGCTTTAAGCTCTAATGGGGGGGAAGGCGAGGGCTGTTTACTTGACTTTTTTCATAGAATTATATGCAAGAGACCAGCCACCTTTGTCAGTCTCCCCATAGGTAAGAAACAGATGGCTGTTATCAGATCTGATTGTCTTTTGTTCTGTTAAAACAGCAGCTAAGTGCTCTTTTGACATCCAACCAGTGCAATTTTTGTTCACCTGGACTTGAATGGGATGGAAAAAGCACAGATAGAGTAACCATTCAGTTAAGGTAAAATTCTGACACCACTTTGGGGAGAAATGTTCTGTTTTTTTTTTTTTTATTCCTCAGGACAACCTTGTCTTTGTGCATGATGATGTAGTTAGGCTCTGTGCACACAGGACTTGGAGCTCACTGACTCCCTAGCAGACGTCGTACCTATTGAAGAAGAGTCTCTTCCATGTCACAGACTTGGGTCCACAGAGGCCATGGGCTCAAGGGGGGCATGCACTAGTTGGGCCGAGCATATATTTAGGTTCTCTAACCTGGGGTTGGAGGTGAAGGAGCCTTTTGAAATATATCTTGAACAAAGGGCGTGAGGCTACAGCTTTTGGCTTTCCTGTAGATAGGAAGGCTGATGCCCCTGCCAAGTAGACTTTCAGTGATGAAGTCCTCACTCTGTGTGCAGATGTTCTAAATAATCTAGAACAAAGGAAGAAACACCTTCATGTGAGCACCAAACTGAAAATCTTTTCCATTTTGAGGATTAGGATTTTCTTGTGGACCGTTTCCTTGAAACTTTCAGAATATTTGTTACTCAGTATAACCGGTTCATGCTAGAGAATTTTATGTCTTCAGCCTCAGGGTTCTGAGGTTTGGGAATTTTACTCTGCCCTGAGACAGAATCTGAAAGTTGTGTCTTTCGGGGAGAGAGATGGTAGGTCCCATCCTATTTAGCCTGTTCATTTCTGGTCTAGAAAAAAGTACATCAAACTGGACAGCAAAATTTGATGACGACTCTAAATTGGGAGCAGTGGTCAATAATACAGAGCAGATAGCAAGTTTAAAAAAATCTTAGAACTAAAGACAAACATTTTATGAGTTTTAACCCTGATAAATGTGTAGTGTTACATCTGGGCAGAAAAAACCCTCATTTATCTTATAGCCTACTGGGTAACTCTTTGAAGAATGTAGAAACGGAAAATTATCTGGGAATATTAATAAACAAAGATCTTAATTTTAGTGAACATTACAATAAAGTTATAAAAAAATCCAACTCAAAACGCATTAATTTCAAGGGATAGGAATTGCATGCGCTCACTTTACATCCTATGTAAGACCACATTTGGACTACTGCTCCACGGTCTGGAGCCCTCACTTAGAGATATCAACAATTTGGAGACTGGTTCAGCATAGGGCCACTAAGATGGTAGCTAGGGCTGAGAGATAAGAGGTATGAGGAAAGGTTGCATGACCTGGGTTTGTATATGCTGGAGATGAGACGAAAAAGAGAGGTGATATGTTACAGATATATAAAACTACAAGAGATGACGAACAGTATGGGTTTACGAATACATATAAATAAGAATGACACAACAAATTCTAGTGCAACACTACAAAAAACACGAGAGGCTTTTTTTTTTTCTTTTTACATATAGGGCAATACAAGGTTGGAACTTGCCTCCTAGAGAAGTGGTATCATCAGGACCTACAGAAATATTCAAGAAAGGACTTGAATATTCATTTTCTCAACCAACGGTAAAGATGGCCCCACACAATGTAGGAGACAGGCCTGATGGGCTAAACGCCTACTCCTGTGTTACAAACTCAGAATAGTATAGATGGGATTCATGACTGACAAGAACAATAGGAGAGGGAGAATTTGTAGGGCATTACCAGAATCTATAACCATTGCAAATTATAGTAATGTCCTAATATTACGGACTAACATGTTTCTGCCAAAAGCACTTTAAAATTTGTAAGAACAATCAAACTGCATGTTCAGATATTCTGAACATCTAGGGCCTGTTGAGAAACAAACCCTTCCCACGCATAGAAGTTTGGTGGCCCTGTTAGGCCTGGCCACATGACAGTGCCCTCTCTGGGTTGCAAGGGTGCAAGTGGCAGGTTCGAAGATCTCCTGGGATGAAGATTTCTGGACTGCCAGTAATAATGCTCAGTGGGGAGGAGGACAGATCACTGGACTATCGAGTACAGTAAAACCTGGAGGTGTGGTTAGAGTGGGAACAAATCTGGAGGTATTGCAGGCCTTTCTGACTACAGCCATCAGTACAGTGTAGCATTGGGCACAGTAACAATTGCTTGATCTTCGAGGATCGCTCTTGTAGCAGGTCACACATATAGGAACTTCTAGCCACAGGTGTAGTTTCCAGCTGCAGGATTTTGCCAGCAGTCTACCTGGGACTGCCCGCAACATCACATGTCGTAAGCACGGGTGGACCCAAATGCTTCTCTGTTCTTTTCCACCATGACCTGCGCGCTACATGTCCTGTGCGGAGTTTAGCCTCAGTCCACTAAGAAAAGTACTACTTCTGTGGTGCATCATTCCTAGTTTCATTGCACCTTCCTCATGTCGTCTTCGGACCCTTTATTTCAGAAGTGTGCCTGTGGCCAGAAGCTAGCTATAGAAGACCTTCACAAACTGAGTAAAGGGCTTAGGCCCTACTCATGATACTCATCCCTGTGTTTGTGCCTTAACAAGGCTACCCAGTGACAGATGGCCTGGTGGTGCTGAGGGTTGAGGCATTGGACACCACACCAACAACCTGGGGTCGAGAGCGACCATGGGAGTCAGAGGGTCAGCTGGGGGAGGAGGACTGAGTGTCCCAGGGACTGCTTTTGGGGGAGGGACAACAGCGGTTACACTGGCTCCTGGTGGTTAGTGTGGGCCGACGGCAGACATGCAGTGCGTGGAAGCACGCACTGCAGTGTCATTGATGTCTTTACATGTCCACAGTGGGAAAGAGGGATCCAGAACAAGGAAAACAGCCTAATCCTCTGGTGCTTGTGATGGTTGGCCCCTGGCGCTGCACTGTACGCACCCAGAGTGCTCCCTCTGAAGCCTGACTCCGAAAGCGTCTTACACAATGGGGTAAGTGATGTGGCCAGGAAGGGTGAGAGAGTGAGGTGGTAGCTCGGGCACAGCGCCCGGTGCGCTGCCGCTGAGGTCAACTGGATAACAAAGGGGAACCATAGGACCACACCACCCCTGCCGAGGAGGTAAGGCAGTAGAAATAAAATATTAAAAAAAAAAAAAAAAAAACAAGCAAGCTACTCAGTGACGAAGACTGCCAACAGCTGAGGAAGCACTTGATGGAGCAGAAAGTTGCCATCCTAGAGCAGGAGCATCAATCTAAGACTCACCACCGCACATCTTCAGATTCCCATCGTTCTAGCCAGGAATGTTCGCCAAGAGAGAAGACTGACAAAAAAAGAGAAACCTAAACACTTTAGTAAGAGTAAATGTTATTTTCACATCTCCTTTCCATCAACATCTTCAAAGACTACTAGTGTTCTTCAAGCTATTCTGACACTAAAGCAGTTTTATTTGCTGTCTTAGAGGCTATGGCTCCTTAATCATCTACTCTGATGACGCAAGGCCCTTCTGTTTCCACCCACTCGTGGATGAATCCTCAGCGTGCTATAAAGTTGCAGCTGCCACCTCTGTCAAGAGGGTCTCTGTATAACCCCTGCAGCATTCCACAAGGCCGGCAATGGCAGTAAACCCAGGGGAAAGACATCATGTCCTAGGTTCTAGTGGTAGTTTGTTGACAGTTTTTCCATTGACGACCAGTACCACACATTTTCCCCCCTCAACGGGACGTTTGGCTCCTCCCTAGCGGAGGAGCGTACACCGTATCTTCCCTTCCAGATGATCTGTTTTTCTGATATAATGCAGCATCTCCAAAAGACATCTGGGTTCCAGGAGACTACACACAATGCCTCTAGGTATAAACTTGCCAGCTATTTAGGCTTACCAGAAAGCCCTTCACTGGTTATTCCTCCTTTACTGGAGGCATATGCAGATGCTATTTTAGCAATATGGCAACAGCCATTCACTATACCTTTGACACAGAAAGGCCGATAGAACATACCAAGCACCAGTGGAACTTCTGTATTTTACATCTCCATCACAAGCTGATTCAGTGGTGATGAATGCTGCCCATGATAGGTCGATTAGACCAAAACACCTTAGCACACAACCCCTGGATAAAGAATACTGGAAGCTTGATGCCATGGGGAAACATGTTTTCATCCTCCATAATGACACTCAGGATTCTTAATTATATGGAACATCTCCTCAAGTATTAGGAGGAGTTGTGGAAAGCCACACAAGCTTCAGTCCAAACTTTTCTGGATGCTACTCCCAAGGAAGAGCTTACCAATACTATAAAGACTGCCTCGGCGGTTGGTCGACATCTGTTAAGGGCTGCTTACGATGCAGTCTATACTATGGCTCTGGCTTCTACTGCTGGGATTTGCCTTAGAAAGCATTCTTGGCTTAGTCTCTGGCTTAATTCCTTATGTCCAGCACTCAATTTTGAATGCATACTTCAAGGGTCAGCAGCTGTTTGGACCCCAGACTCAGGACATCTTGATGCCCCTTCAAACTTCGGGCCGTACTCTGTGTACTGCCTTTACCACACCCAGCCTAAACCATACTATAAAAGGAATTTTCGTCATCCTACCAATGGGTAAAGACCAAAAACCACCAGGCAGCCAAAGAAGCGTAAAGCTACCGGGGCCTACTTCAGCCCAAAAAACATCTTGCTCCAACCCATCTGTCCCCCAAAAGGGACATCCTACAGCCTGAAGGTCCCCACTGAGCGTGTGTCAATAGAGCCCCAAACCACAGAGGTAGGAGGGGGATTTTTTTCCTGTATGTACCGGGTTGGAGAGATGCATGGGTACTCCAGTTGGTTCAATCAGGCCATACTCTAGACTTAATGGCAGTACCTCCAGATATGCCTCAGAGACCTTCCTACTACCCTCCTGATCATGAGGCAGTACTGGTAGGAGAGGTTCAGGCACTTTTGTTCAAAAAAGTGATAGAACCAGTCCCCCTTCATCAGCAGGGCTGGGGGTTCTACTCCCATTTCTTCCTGGTCCCAAAATGGACAGGCGATCCAAGATTCATTCTAGATCTCAGAAAGCTGAATATGGTCATAGAATACAAAAAATTTAGAATGGTCACTCTTCAAACGCTCATGCTCCTACTAAACAAGGGAGAATGGCTCTGCTCACTATACATGAAGGATGCGTATCTGCACATAATCTATCCCACACACAGAACATATCTACGCTTCTGTTTCCAAAATTGCCATTACCAGTTCAGGGCTCTACCTTTCAGGTTGGCTTCAGCTCCCAGAGTATTCACAAAGTGCCTTGGTGGCAGCAGCTCACGTCGTCTTTCCTTACCTGGATGATTGACTGCTCAAGGCCTTGTCAAAACTGGCAATCGCCCTTTCTCAAACACTCCAGAAGTTTGCAGCTTTAGTAATAACGGTCAATGTAACAAAATCCAAGATGGATTACACTCTCTCTCCAGTACATTGGGACCCTACTGGACACCTCAGTTGGCCTAGCCTTCCTGATACATGATCGGGCAGAAAAACTAATCAATGTGGCAATTCAGATATGCAAAAACAGGTACACCTCAACAAGAGAATGTTTGAGGTTACTTGGACACATGGCAGTGGCCATCCCAACAGTCCCACACACCCACTCTCACATGCAGATAGTACAGTGGACCCTGAGGGTGCAGTGGGACCAAAGAACAAACGAGTTAGAGGCGGAAGTTATGGTTCCGACTCCTGTTGTCCATGTCCTTCAGTGGTGGAGAAACATGGACAGCCTGTTGAGGAGGTGTCCCATTTCAACCGCCCATCCCTGAACACAGTTACTACTGATGCCTTCTCCCAAGGCTGGAGAGCTCACCCAGACTAACTGCAGACCCATGGGGTATGGAGTCAATAAGCATGTCTTTAGATCAATATTCTGGAGATGAGTGGTTTTTTATGCATTGCAGGTATTCTAGAATCTCCTGCCAGAGGGTTGCCTTTAGATTCAAATGGACAACTCTATGGTAGTCCATTATTTGAACAAGCAAGAGGGGGAACCATTCTTACTCATAGTGCAGGGAGGCAAGGAGAGTGTGATACTGGGTGATCTAACATGGATTACACCTAATCCCGGTGCATGTCCCAGGCAACAAGAATACTCTAGTAGATGCACTCAGCCGATCCAAGGCTCGGATGCATGAATGGGAGATCCTCCAAGAAGTGGCTGAAGACTTCTTCATTCACTGGGGTCGGCCCAAACTGGATCTCTCTGCTCAGCATCAAACTGCCACACTCCTGCTCACTAGAGCCAGGTCCTGTGTTGCGACGTGTTATCTCTTTCCTGGACATGAACATTTCTTCATGCTTTTCCTCCATTCCCTCTCATTCAGAGGATTCTACTCAAACTGATTTGAGACCAGACCACCATATTCTAGTAACACGTCTATGGCTGAGACAGGTCTGGTTTTCACTCTTACAGCAATTGACTGTCCAGGGACCTCTACCTCTTCCCATTTGTGTCTCTTCTTCCCCCCCCCCCACTCAGGCTCAGGGAACCCGTCTCCATCCTAATCTTCATTCCCTGCATCTACATGCTTGGCTTCTGAGGACGTAGTTCTTTCCAGGTTCCAAGTCTCTCACCAAGTGGTGGAGGTGTTAAGGGCAGCTTGTAAGCCTTCCACTAGGGCAAACTACTCCATGAAAGTGGAAGCATTTTGCTGCATGGGCAGCAGACCAAGGGCTGGATCCTTATACCTGTTCACCATAGCATATCCCAGATTACTTACTCTCTCTCTAGAATATGGGACTAAAGTACTCATTGGTGAAAGTGTATCTGTCAGCAATTTCTGCTTTTCACATCCCAGTGGGTGGCTGATCCTTGACTCAGTTGGAGGTTATGAAAACCTTCTTGAGGGGGCATTCTCCACCTCAAACCCATGGTGCAGAACCCCCTACCTCAGTGGGACCTAAACTGTCCTAGAAAAACTCACATTACCTACCCCCTCTTTGAACCAGTGGCTACATGTGAGCTAAGGTATCTTTCCTGGAACGCTCTGTTTTTGGTTGTGATTATGTCTGCTAGAGGTACATCTGAATTACAAGCTCTTATGTGTAAGAAAACGTACTTAAATTTTCATAAAGATAGTGTTGTTGAGAATGAATGAATCCTAATTTCCTTCTGAATGTGGTAGTTGAGTTCACTTTGAACCAGTCTATCCCTCTGTCTACTACGGGGAGCCTGCTAACCCAGGGGAAGCATTGTTCCATACAGTATATTAGATGTACACAGAATTCTGCAATACTGTCTACAACATGCAAAAGAAAAATACAAGACTGTGCAACTTTTTGTTTCCTTTGCCCCAGGTAAAGAGGGCAATTCTGTGTCTAAGCAGTGCTTGTCCACATGATTGGCCAGCTGCATTACATTTTGTTATTATAAAAAAATATGACTGCTGGGTGTAGTAAAGCCTCACTCCACATGAGGGATGGAAGCCTCAGCGGTATGCTTTAGAGGCATTTCAGCAGCGGACATTTGTAAGGTGGCAACCTGATCAGAAGTTCATACCTTCACAGAACATTACAGTTTGGATATTGTGTCCAAAAGAAGGACCAATTTTAGTTCTGCAGTCCAGCAAGGACTACTGTCCTAGGTTATTATTAGTCTCAACTGCCCCCCCTTTTTTTCTCTTCTCCTCCCAACTGCTGGGGATTCATTCCTATATGTGTGACCTGCTGCAAGAGATATCCTCAAAGAACAGGGAACTAGCGGGACAGATCAGGAGGACCTGCGAAAAGGGTAGTGTGGTGATTGTGGGGGACTTCAACATGCCAGGAGTGGACTGGAGCACCCCAACAACCAGGAATAGAAGGGAGCAGGTACTGCTGGATGCCTTCCAGGACAGCTTCCTGCTGCAAATGGTCAGTGAACCAACCAGGTTAAGGAATACCCTTGACCTTGTGCTGGCAAATGGGGACTTTGTGAGAGAACTTATAGTGGAGGAACTGCTGTCAGGGGTGACCACCACTCAGTATAGCTCACATTGGATATGGGCAAGGAAGGAGTGGAATCTGGCACAATAGTGCTGGACTTCAGGAGGGCCGACCTGGGAGGATGGGGGAAGTGGTAAAAGGGTACCTGGCCAGAATTCAATCTAGTATGGACACTAACCAGAGGTGGGAGCTCATAATGCTGGGGATAGTGGAGGCAACCAAAACCTGCTGCAAAGCCCAGAGTAAGAAGGCTAGGGCTAAGAAACTGATCTGGTTGAGCAAGGAGGTCATGAAAAGGTAAGGAGGAAAAGAGCTGCCTTTAGGAATGCGAGAAAACAGGGAGGGGAGGACAGGGAGGAGTACTTGACAGAATCTAAGGAGGTGACAAGGGCAGTAGGGGGCCAAAGCATCTGGAACTCAGGCTGGCACAAGGCATTAGAAGGGGAGAAGGACTTCTTTAAGTACATCAGGGAAAAGGAGCTGTAATGACCACATAGTAAGGATTAGGAAGGAGGGGGGTTGGGTGGAAGCAGGGTGCGATAAGGCGGAAGCACTAAATGAGTACTTCTGCTCAGTATTTACTAAAGAGAAGAGGGGGGGTGACACCCAAGGTGGGAGAAATGGCAGAAGCAGGGTGGGAAGTGGTGACAGATGGACAGCAGAGTTCGAGAGGGTTTGAAGGCACTGAGGGTGGACAAGGCACCAGGCCCAGATGGCATCCACCCCAGGGTACTGAAGGAGTTGGCAGAGGTCCTTGCAGGACCTTTGGCAGACCTATTTAATGCCTCACTACATTGAGTGTGTACCTCAGGACTGGAGGATGGCTCATGTGGTGCTCCTCCACAAGAGTGGCCCCAAGGATGAACTGGGAAACTACAGACCAGTGAGCCTCACATCCATCGTGGGTAAGCTAATGGAGACCATCCTGAAGGAGAGGCTGGTGGCCTCCTAGAGGCCAAAGGACTACAGGACAGCAGACAGCATGGCTTCATACGTGGCAGATCCTGCCAAACCAACCTGGTCAGAGTTCTATGGCTGGGTAACTAGGCAGCTGGCCAGGGGCCATGCAGTGGATGTCCTGTATCTGGACTTTAGTAAGGCATTTGACTCAGTGCCACGTGGAAGGCTGGGAAGGAAGTTAGTAGGCACAGGGGCGGGTGCAAAGCTGGTGAGATGGGTAGGAAACTGGCTGCAGGGAAGGCAACAGAGGGTGGTGGTGGGTGGGGAGCTCTCTCACACCCAAGGGCAGTGACAAGTGGTGTTCCACAGGACTCGGTGTTGGGACCAGTGTTGTTTGGGATATTCATTGCAGACATATCATGGGACATCAAGAGCAAGATCAGTCTGTTTGCCGATGATACCAAGGTAGGCGCAGTGGTGGATGACCTAGGGCGATGGCAGGGGTTGCAGGATGATCTGGCAAAGCTTGAAACCTGGTCAGACACCTGGCAACTGGGCTTTAATGCCAAAAAGTGAAGGTGCTGCATTTGGGATGAAGAACCCAAGGAGGAGTTACCAGCTAGGGGGTGCAGCTAGCCCAGACAGAGGAGGAGAAGGATCTGGGTGTGCTCATTACAGGGGTCCAATGAACAACTCGTTGCAATGTAGGAAGGCAGCTGCAAGGCCAACCAAAATGCTGGGTTGTATTGCAAGGTACATCCTCGAGGGAGGTGATTGTGCCACTGTACAGGTCATTAGTTAGACCACACCTGGAGTACTGCGTGCAGTACTGGGCGTCCGTGTCTGAAGAGGGACATTAAGTTACTGGAGGGTTGCAGGCGCGAAGCGACAAAAGAGGATCAAGGGCTGGGGACTTATCATACGAGAGGAGGTTGAAGGAGTTGAACATGTACTCACTGGAGGAGAGGAGAGACAGGGGTGACATGATTGAAACCTTTAAATACATGAAAGGAATAAACAAGACAAGTACAGAGGGGCTGTTCAAAGTAAGGGAGCGGAGGGACACCAGGGGCCATGATATGAGACTGGAGTGAGGAAGGTTCAGGAGGGAGATGAGGAGACACTTTTTTACAGAGAGGGTGGTGGCTGGGTGGAATGTGTTACCTCCTGAAGTGGTATGCAGTAGAACAGTGGACTGCTTCAAATGAGGATGGGACAGGACAAGGGGGAAGGGGAGGGGCAGCTGCAGAATAAGGGGTGCTAGTTGCACATTCGAGCAGACTTGATAGACCTCTAGGCCTTTATCTGCTGGCAAATTTCGTATGTTCGTAAGAAGATAGTACAGTTGCATATTTACCATAACAGTAGATCTTCAAGAGACTCTCTTGCAGGTGGTTATGCTACCCCTTCCTCTGTCCTCGTTGCTTCCTGGTCTAGGAGGGAGACTCGCTTTTGCTCTCTGAACCACAACAGGGTTCTTCCACTTTCTCCTCTGAGGCATCTTAGGTTATACCAACCCTATACAGTCACTGATGGAGAAAAGAACTGAGGAGCATCAGGGACCACCCATGCTTATATGTCCCATAACACAATGCGTGACATCGTCATGGGTGTTCCCAGGTAGACTGCTGGAAACTACACCTGTGGCTAGAAGTTCCTATATGTGTGACCTGCTGCAAGACATTCTCTTGAAGATATTCTGTTACAGTACATATGCAATTGTACTTTACAGTGCCAGGCTTCATGGCTTGGAGGTAGTGTATGTTTGAAGGGGCTAAGCACTCATTTTGCCCCATTCTCAATGGTGTCTCTGAACATTAGTTCTAATGTTGAGTCTGTAATCTAAAAAAACTGTTGCTTGGGTAATAAATGGAAGAAATAAGGTTTCTTTCTTGAACTGAACATTATTCTACTGCATACAGGTGGTATAAAAAAAAAATGTATTGTCAGCAGGGTACCTTGTTAAACTGCACTGATCCGATCTGAAATCATTAGCAGAGAGCTTTTCATTTATTTCTCCTGAAAAGCTCAACAGGTTTTCAGTGGGGTCTTTCTTCTGTCTAGTTTTGTGGATATGTGGACTGTCACATTAAAGTCAAAAGTGACTAGTAGGCTGTGGCAGGATTTGAACCAGAGACAGCACAGTTGTGTAAGAACTTCTCATAATAGTAAAGCTTTGAGAGAGGTTCCTGCAGTAGGCCATTACTTACAGGACTGCACCCTCTGCCATCAGGACTGTACGGCAAGCTTTTCCAGCAGTGTCTGGTGTGAGAACGCCCACCGGACGTTACATGACTGACGTCAGTTAGACCCTATATAGTGGGCAGTCCCCAAGCCCACCTTCCAGTTCTCATGCCGAAGATCCAAGGAGGGTAAGACAGGAGAAAGGATGAAATCCTGAAGCCCAGTTCAGAATGACTAAGAAATTGCAAAAGAACTGGGGGAAGAAGGGAGGGAAATTGTGACCTACCTCACGAACCTCTCTCAAAGATTTACTGTTACGGTAAGTTCTTACGTGACTGTACTATCTTATTTCGAGAGGGTTCCTGCAGTAGGTCATTACTTATAGGACTGAATCCCAAGCAGTCACTCAGAGAGAGTTACAGGAGGAGGATCAACAGAAAAACAGCACAGGACCAGCCTAAGAGAGTAGGGCCTGCAAGACAGCAAGGCCAAACCTGGCCCTGCGCCTAGAGGCAATGTCCAGACTGTAATGCTTCGTGAAGGTATAGACGGAACTCCAGGTTGCTGCCGCACAGATTTCTGCTGCAGAAACATTATGGAGGAAGGCCGTAGAGGTAGCCCTTCTTCTATTAGAGTGACCTCTGACCTCCCCTGGAAGAGGTTTGTTGTACTGCTGGTAACAGAAGCGACTACAGTTACCAAGCCATTTAGAAAGGCACTGTTTAGAAACTGCTGATCCCAAGGATTTGGGGGTGAAGGAGACAAAAAGCTGATAAGATTTTCTGTACTCTTTAGTATGGTGAACATAGCATCTGAGGACTCTGAACAGCGAGTGTGAAGGAGACCCTCTTCCCCCCCCCCATTCGAAAGGTTAGGGTAATAAACTGGGAGTTCAACAGTTTGATTCAACGTGAACTCAGAAGCCACCTTAGGAATAAACTTGGGATTTGTGCACAGGACCACCGGGTCCTTGTGAAAAATCAAATAATGCTCCTTGTGCATCGGGGCCTGAAGCTCGGAAATTCTATGAGCAGAAGTAATGGTAACTAAAAAATAAAGCCTTCATAGAAAGGTAGCGCATGTCACAGCTCATTGCTGGCTCAAAAGGAGGAAACGTGAGCTTCTCCAAAACAAAATTCAAATCCCAAGGTGGGGTTGGGTTACGAATGGGAGGTTTTAGGTAGATGATCCAATTCAAGAAGGTTTTAGAGACCTCCAGCCGAGCTACGGTTTTCCCCTCCACTGTCACGTAGTAGGCTGAAATGGCCGACAAGTGGACTTTAAGGGAGGAGTATGACAAACCCAAAATCGGACAGATGAAGGAAGTACTCTATGATCTGAGGAGCAGAGCATGTAAAGGGATCTAACTTTTTAGCGGTTGCCCAAATGGAAACATGTTTCCATTTCATGGCGTAGGTGGATCTAGTAGATGGTTTTCTGGCTTCCACTAGGACCCGAGTGATCTTATGAGAGACCCCAAAGCGAGCTCTGATTATGTCTGAAGGAGCCACACATGAAGATGCAGTGCCCTGAGACTTGGATGTACGAACCTACCTTCATCCTGAGTCAGTGGGTTGTGTTTTAGAGGTAAAGGAATTGCTGGTTCCACTGAAAGCTGCTGCAGTAGTGGAAACCAAATTTGCCTTGGCCAGAGAGGAGCCACTAGGATCATTTGAGCACACTCTGCCTGAAGTTTGAGAAGTACCCTCTGAAGAAAGGGAGGGAAGGCGTACAAGAACGTCCCTGTCCAATATAGAGACAATGCATCATGCCAGAAAGCTCCAGGCTCTGGAACGAGCGAGCAAAAGCTGTGATGTTTTGCATTGGATGGGGAGGTGTGCAGATCGATTTCTGGGCGACGCCACCTCTGGAATAGAGTGTCTGCTACCTACTAACTTAATTCTCTTTTGTGAGCAAAGGATGATGTCCGACTGAGGTTGTCCGCCAGGACGTGAATGCCTGGAACATGCACGGCTGCGAGAAACAGGTCATTAGACTTCCCCATTCCACACCACCTCCCTGCATAGGGGGTATGATTGGGTGCCTCCCTATTTGTTGATGTACCAGACTACCGACATATTGTCTATCTGGATTAGCAGTGCTCCCTTTGAAAGGATGGTTTGAAAAGCCTGTAGGGCGTACAGTACCACCCTCATCTCCAGAATGTTGATGTGAAATGACATCTCTGTTTGGGTCCGATGGACCCCCAGGTGCCCTCCCCAACCTAGGTATGAAGCATCCATGGCGAGGATCCATTGGGGGGGACTTCGGAATGGAAGTCTCTTGGACAAATTTAGCAGGTCTAGCCACCATTGTAGATCTTTCTGAACTGCTCTGGAGACCAAGATAGTGTGGTCCAGATTGTTCAAATGCTGATCTCACTAGACCTGAAGAGTCCACTGGGATAGCCGCATATGCAACCTGGCTAAAGGAACTGTGGAGATAGAGGCTGCCATCAGGCCCAGCAAGCATAGCAGTGCTCTGCCTGGAAGCGATTTGGACAAGATCACCAGCGTAACCTGCTCCCAGAGAGTCTCCACTCTGTCTGAAAGGAGAAAGGCTCTGCACTGGACCGTATCCAAAACCACCCCTATGGACTGTAGGCTCCGAGAGGGGGTTAAAGATGACTTGGGGAAACTGACTGTGATCGGGGAGAGGTCCAGGGTAACCAAGCTAGAGTCCAGAAGGCTGTCCCTGGATGGAGCTGAAATTAGCGAATCGTCCAGGTACAGGAACACCACTATACCCTGGTGGCGTAAGCTGCTGCCATCACTGCTGGGCACTTGGTAAAAAAAAAAACCTGGGTACCGAGGGACAGGCCAAGGGAGGGCTGTCAACTGGTGCTTCCTTGAGCGAGGAAATCTCAGGGAAGCAGTGGTGGCCCTGGCAGATCGGGAAATGCAGGGCATCCTGCATATCCAGGGCACACAGCCAGTGATTCTGCTGTAGCAGGGGCAGAAGGCTCTGAACAGTCAATATGCAGAACCTCTTGTACTCGACGAAGAGGTTCAGAGTGCTGAGTCCAGGACTGGTCTGAGGTCAGTCATCTTTGGGACCAGGAAGAAGTGGGAGTAGTACCCCTGACCCCTCTGGGCCACAGGCATGGGTTTGATGGCGGCCTGTTGCATCAGAGACCTGATCACCACCTTGACCGACTGTGCTTGGTTCAGAGAGCAGTGCAAGCGACTGGGATGAGAGTCTGGAGGGAGCTCCAGGAACTCAAGAATGTGTCCTTGCGAGATGAGCTGAAGTACCCACGTGTCTATGATGATGTCCTCTCATTCCTGGATATGATGGGCGAATCTTCCCCCAACTGGCTCCACACTTTGCAGTGGAGGGGAGGGAAGACGGGGTGAGTCAGGAGGCAGAGAGGTGAGGGGGTGCAAAGGCCCTCCTGCCTGTCTCTGGGTTTTGGCGGCCGGTGGCGAGGAAAAGGAAGAGCCCACTGCTCTTCTTCTGTTTTGTTTCTTGGGGGCCACTTGCTTCCCTTGGTGCTTGGGGTTGCGCTGAAAGGGCTGCTTTCTGGGGGTACCAGCTCTGTACATAGAGCGGACTGATCGAAGAGCCTGGCCACTATCTTGGAGGCTTGTGATCACATCCTTTGTATCCCCTCCAAAAAGGACCATACCCTTAAAAGGGGCAACCTAGATGGTTGCCTGGATGTCATTTGAAAGGTCTGAAATCCACAGCCAGGCATGCCTCTTAAGGCTGATGGCTGTAGCCGAGGAGTGGGCCACAACATCTACAGTGTCGTAGGCTGCCCTGAGGGCATGCCTACAAGAGATTTTAGAAAGACTGAGGTATTTCATGATCTCAGTCTTTAGGTCTCTGTCCTCCAACCTGGCCAGAGTGGCTTTTTGATAAGACACCATATGTGCCCGCGTAGTGTGACGTAGGGCACAAGTGGCCGAGAGTAGACCTTCTTGCCCGGTGCTCCATATGTCTGGACTCTTGTCCGTGGGGGGGAGAACGTGCTCATGTGCTTGGGGTTAATGGAGCGATCATGAGTGGCAGTGATGACCACTGAATCTGCCTTTGGGTGAACTCCTTCAGGGGAGCTGTAAATCCGGTCTGCCTTTTTGAGGACAGCAGGAATAGAGTGTGGCAGTTTCCAAATAGTGGTCATAAGGTCCTCATGAGGAGTCATCAAGGGAGGCACTGGAACAGGGGTGGCAGCCTCTAAATCAAGATGCTCTGCCAGGTGCTTACGCATGGGGTCCAGATCCTCCGCATTCCAGATGCCTGCCTGCTGGATAATATGGACAAGTTCTGTAAAGGAAGGGTCCTCCGGAGGGGACTTAGGAGATTCTTTGCTCCGGAGGGAGAGATAGCCCATCAGATGAAGATTCTGATGCATCAATGTCCGAATTAGGGGGCTTGTCATCCTCTGGACATTCGAAGTCTGGGAGAGGAATGTCCTTGGGGGAAGTACTTGAAACATGCATCGTGTATTGAGGTGCAGGAGACTGGGTGGTCAGGGGTACTATCCCTGGACTAGGGAGTCTACTTTCCAGATCTGTAAAGAGCTGGGACCTCTCATCCTTCCACCAAGACTGAATGATAGCTTGGAAGTCTGGTGGAGGAGGAGGGTTAGCAGGGGCAACTAAAAGGAAGCTCTTGCACCCGCAAAATGAGGAGGGGGTACCCTTGATAGTATGGGTATCCCAGGAAATGACACTGGGAATAAATAGGCATTGACTGACCCTGACAGTGGAGGTAGAAAGGCCTGATGCCCAGTAAAGTGACTGGATGGTAGGTCTTGACCTATATACCTGGACAGACCAGGATAAATACCTGACGTCATAACAGTAGACATCGGGATAGCAGTCGGGGGGAGCCGATGAAAAGGGCACAAATGTCGGAGTACCCGATGTAAGAGTATCCAACGTGAGACCTTTCGATAGGCCCTGATGGAGGGGGGCCTACCTAAGGTACCTGACGTTGCTGATATCATGAGGAAACCCGACGTCAGAGTAACTGGCGAAGGGTGGTGATCCCTGGGGGAGGCCTCAGGGACTGCCCTAGGAGCCGGTGAGGTAAGAACCACTTCTAGGTGCCCTTCTTCTTCCTCTGTCCCAAGCATAGGCTGCTCGTCAAGGGAAACCACCGGGGCAGGTGGAGAGGAAATCTCCCAGCTGGGTAGGGCCCAGGGGGAAGGGCTGACTGGAAGATGTCAGGCCACTCTGCCGGATGTTGGGTGGTGCGACGTTAGCCCCTGACGGGAGAGCAATGCCTGGGTGGTCACCAGAGGCGCCTGAATTACCAGGCAAAAGAGCGACCAGACGGTGAAGAGTAGAACCCTTGACCGCCTTATCGGTCATAGACTACTTCTGAGCAGTGTCCAACTTATCGGCGGCCAGGCAGGCCCTGGAGGAGCCAGGGTCAGACTTACCAGCAAGTACCGGGTGTTTGCTGGAGGAGCAGGCGGGTGACTTACCGGTGGTGATCGGCTGGAAGATGGCGGCACTGGAGGTTGTCCCGGAAGCTGCCAGAGTGGTCAACAGCGGGAAAAGGGTCTTTCTGGTTGAAAGCTTGGTGGATGAGTATTGGTCCCGGTCCTCATGACATTCCTTTTCTTTTTTTCTTCTTTTGCTTATCCGAAGGGGAAGAAGCAGAGTCCCAGATCTTTTGCATCTCCTTCTCAAGGGAGGCCATCCTAGATTTAAGGAAATGGGCCTCTAAAGCCTGCTGGCATCTCTTGTGTGTGGCCTGGTTGAAAGGTTGACAGTTGGGACAGGCCGCAATGTCATGGTCTGGGCCTAGACAAAAGAGGCAGAGACTGTGGCCATCTTTGCGTGGTATCTGCGCCCCACACTTGATGCACTTTTTCTTAGCCTGACGGAGAAGACATACTGCGAATTTCGGATTGAAATTAATAGAAAATATAAAAAAGGGTGATCGACAAGATGCTGAAGCTACCATGAGGTACTAGCGCTGGTTGATGGTGAGAAATAACTGAAAGGTGGGTGTGGGGACTGCCCACTATATAGGATCATGCTGATGCCAATCACGTGATGTCCGGTGGGTGGTCCCCTGCCAGACACTGCTGGAAAAGCTTGCCGTGTGGTCCTGACGACAGAGGGTGCAGTCTTATAAGTAATGACCTACGGCAGGAACCCTCTCAAAGTAAGATCTTCAGCTTCCCAGCTCTGTACACTAACCATTGGGCAACATTTGCACTCTACAAGTGAAGCCAGATTACAGTAAATCTGTACTGAAGTGTATTCACATTAGCAAAAATAAAATCAATCGGTACATTTGTTTGAATTATTTTTATAAAGCAATAATTTACAAAACATCCTGACCACTGCTAGCTGCCATCTTCGGCTCCGCCAGTCTTGCGCACTGTTGGGACACATGGATATTATATAATCACTGAATTATTGTTGCTTTCAATTCATCACGTAGTGAACACAACAGCTGGCAAATGGGCTAACATATGCTGCATACATTTACACTTGATACATACTGAGCCACAACATCCCAGCAGCGAATCATTTATTTCTTGATTTCATCAAAAAGCAGCATTAAGTTACAAAGTTGAAAAAAATCCATTGCTTAGTGGACAGTCCCAGCGTGCTTCCACTTGCAGCTTTCTCGGTTTTATTTTATGAAACACTGGCCATTACAAATTTTACACATCTATGAACACACATCCATTCTGAAAACAGAATATGAAATAATGTATTTACATCTGTACCTATTTTCCCTCTTTCTTTTTGCCCTTCTAAAGGCCCTTTGTCAACCCAGTCAGGAAATACAATACAGGAACAAGCAGGCTTCTGCATGAGCCTACACAACACGGCTGTGTTTCCAAATTTGTGTCTATGGGAAAAGAAAATTTGAAGCTAGAGTCCTAAACCAGATAGGGAAGTGTGTATTGACAAAGGCCCTTCAACATAGTTTGGTGTATGCTAACTTTCTTGCAAATGGTTTTCTTGTCATATTAGATTTACCATTGCTTCTTTGTAAACTGTATTTCGAAAATACACATTTTGTAAGAAAACATCATTGGATGGAAGGAATGCATACTGCTGGAATGATCTGCCCTTATCAACTGCTACAAAACACTATATAAACATTTCCAGTCAGAGGTTGTTTGAAATGCACTATTTCTGAAGGATGAACTGGTCAATGAATTCATGTTGCTCTGCTTCTACCTTCGACAATGCTTCATACTCAATGCGATACCTGCAAAACAGAGTTAAACATTTAACTTGTTTATCCTAACCAGGATGGAACTGTTAACAGGTCGAACAATCTAATTTACCTTTCTAGATGACCAACAAATGAAATGCATCTTTCTATAAAGTACAACAATATCCTTTTTTTATTTTAAATTTTATTTTCTGTTGCTGATGTTTCGAACAAAATTAGGCAAAAAGAAAGTGCGTATAGTGATTATAAAATTACTTTTGTCCAAGAAGCAGAATTATTTTCTTTTCCTTGAAGAGCTAGTGTACTACCTGCAATTAATTGTAACTTTCAGATGTAGTAACTTATCACTTATTATATCTCAAGTTTTTTTTCCTTTTCTGTTTGCTAAGTAGAAGATTTTCCACCTGGCAGTACTAGGGTGATGTGTGGAGCTGTACTCTGTCTGGAGAGGGAAAAAAAATCAGTTCTGTTCCTCCCACTACATCAACACTGAGACCACACTGGCTATGACATCACTAGTAACCAATGAGAACCATTTCTCCCTGCCAGGTTTCAGTTTCACATGAAGCAGCAGGGACTGGCTCTCCCTGGTTACCAGTGATTTAGTTTAGTTTATTGTTCTAGGAATTACTACCTTTGAGCCAGAGGCTCTTTTACAAAGGTTCCACGTCAATTAGGTACAGTACAAAAGGTTACATAGATAACACAACAATCTGTGCTGTGTCAAGAGCAAGAAAACATATACAAATACATATCAAATCACTTGTGCAAAAGGACATGAGATATCAATAATCACATTATTATTACATGAAAGAGGTGATGCCAGATCAGGAGAAACAAATAGGGAAAAAGTCCAGAACAGAGGGTAAGTGAAAGGTGTGGGAGCAGACAATAGCAGGAGAAAAGGTTTCCCAAACATGTCTTTGTCAAATAATGGGACAGGGTGGGTAGTGAGAAAATAGGAGGTTTAATCAGGGCAGTCACAGGAGCTGGAGGCGGCAAGGTGAGAGAAAAGCCTTGATTTGAAAATACCTAGAGAGGTGGAGGCAGTAATATGAGTGCTGAGGGCATTTAGCCAGCTGGGGGCACGACAGGCAAATTATCTTTGTCCCTGAGAAGTCCGGCATCAGGGGACTTGGAGAGGCTGGTGTTCTGATCTTCTGGTAAAACGGGTGCTAGCGCTCGGGCATAACAGGTCTTGGATACAGGGTGGAGTGAGGCCCAGAGTGGATTTTTTCGCCATCAGGCAGGTAAGGTACTTTATCCGGTTTGAGAGTTGCAACCAACCTGAGTCAGCATAGAGTTCACATGTGTGGGTGCGTCGGTGTGCACCAGTGAGCAACCGACAGGCCTTATTTAGGGATGATGTAATGCGACTGAGTGCTGTAGTAGTGGCAGATCCGTATATAACTAAGCCATAATCAACGACTGAGATGATAGAGGATTGGATGGCAATCCTCAGTGCAGAATGGGTAAGAAGCTGTCGGTTCCGATACAGAATCCCAATTTGCTGATTAATAGTTTTTGCTGTACTATCAATGTGAGTTGCAAAGGTTAGGCCTTGATCAAAGCTGATTCCAAGATATTTGAAAATTGGCACTTGTTCAAGGGTATTTCCTAGGTATGTATTAATGGTGAGTGGGACTTGCCGTTTCTTGTTTTGCGGGTTAGAGAAGAGCATGGATTTAGTGATGTCACAATTTCCTGCATTTTGATTGGCAGGCTGCAGGATTGTGGTAGCTTGTGAAAGTCACTGCTCAGGCTGCAGGATTGTGGTAGCTTGTGAAAGTCACTACTCAGGCTGCAAAGATTGTGATGCCTCAAGATGTTTGGACTCGTTTCTGACGATGTATTGGGAGGAACAGAACTTTTTTTTCCCCTCCAGACAGTGCTGCTCCACACATCACCCCAGTACTGCCAGGTGGAAAATCTTCTAATTAGCAAACAGAAAATAAAAAAATACTTCAGATATTGGAAGTGATAGCTGACTGCATCTGAAAATTACTATCAATTCCAAGCAGTACACTAGCTCTTTAAGAGAGGTATGTCTGTTGCAATTTTTTTTGCCATACTCTTTTTATCCCCCTTGCAGCCTGGCTGCCCACTCTTTTGGGTGGCCAAGTCTCACCCCATGCCGCTCCCCCATTCTGTCACCCGCTGCCCCCCTTCACGGGGAGGCATCTGGGTGAGAGATCGGGTTCCCTCGTACCCCCTTGCATCTTGTTCGAGCGGTAAGGGTGCAACTCAGCGGCTTCCAGGCTTCACAGTCAGAGGAGTCGGGCCGCCATCATCTGGCCAGCATGGGTGGCCATTTGTTCCTTTTTCTGTTTCCCTGACCCCTCAGGATGCACGCTGCGACATCCTCGTTGCTTGCGCATGTGGTCACCCACACCACAAAGAATCACTGAAACCCTCCCCCCCCAGGAGGACAGTGTCCAAAGGACGCTCTTGTGCCCTCCCTGCCAGCCTCCACTCCTGACAACCCGGGCTCGGGCGCAAACCCGGGTCGCCAGTGTGCCAGCGATTTCCCCCATCGCAGGCCCTGTCGCAATATTTAAAAACTACCTCTTATCCTTCAATTTCCTCTGCCCCTTCCAGTCTGGTTTCTGGAAGTGCCATACTATTGTCTCCTCCTGCTGCATGTCACGGATTCCATCTTCTCTGGGATGGATCAGGGGCACATTACGGCTGTCATTTTCATCAATTTGACCAAAGCCTTCCACTCCTCCTGGACAATCTGAGTTCTGCTGGCCTCTCAGCTCCTGCTGTTTATTGCTTCTGTTCCTACCTCATTGGTCAATACAGGTAAGAGGCATCCTGTCACCTCCACTACCCATCCATGCAGGGGTCTCTCAGGGCTCCACCCTGGGTCCCATCCTCTTCTCCATTTTCCTGGATGCCCCCACCTGTGTTAACTTGCATACTCACATGAATACAGATGACAGTCATCTTCACCTCTGGTCCCTCTATCACAGCAGTGGAGGAGCTGTTCCAGCAGGATTACCACAGAATTCGGTGCTCTTTCCATTCCAATCAACACCAAACAAAGGTGTCCATGACCTTTGGTACCAGTCAGAAGCTGGCCAGACTCCCAACCTTCCCTGTTTTCACCAAAATGGATGGCATACCCCTTGATGCTGTGCAGTCCTTCAACTCCCTCAGTGTGTGGTTTGACAGTAAGCTTAACTTCTCAGCCCACATTGATACTGTCCATGCCAAACTCTGCCCCAAGGTTGTTGTCCCATACCGCAACAAAGACTGCTCATCTCTGCAGGGAGCTTGTTACCAAAATGGTACTCACTGTCTTCAACTAAGCAGATGTGGTCTATGGCACTGCCCCCTCCAACACTGCACACCTTCTGTAATGCCTTTTGCCACCTTACTACAAATTTCCCCCCTCGTGCTCACAACTGCTCCCTAGCCATCCTCCCCTACCCTCAGTCTCACTGTACCCCCTTCCTATCCAATATTGGTTTGGTTCATTTCCCCATTCCCCCCTGCCTCACGCTCCCTCCACGGACCATCGCACCTTCACCCCTCCTCACCTGGGCAATCAGACTACTCCTATCAACCTCTCTCACTCTGGAACCTGTTCCCCCACCTCTACACCTTCCCTGGCTCCCTCAGGCACCACTTGAAACTCCTCCTTCCCCACCTGTTACCCATCCTCTTAATGCCTCCCTGGCTTGAAGTCCCCTACCGTCTATGTCTGGGTCTCCCCTACCTGCTTACTGGTTTCATCTCCTCACTACTGCTGCACTTCTTTCCACTGTGGGGATTGGCATACACCCACCTTATAGGTCTCTCGTCTCAGTCAGACAGAATTGTTTGTTGCATGGCGTGTTTTGATGCAGTTTCATTTTCTGGACTGTGACTGCATTTTGTTTTGGTACCAATTTTTATTTTACCAGATGTGTGTACAAATGAGATATCATTGTGTATTGAACTTCTGCTTCCCCATGCCACATCTGAAAACGAGCCTTGGCTCAGTGTGCCTTTCCTGGATACCAGTTTTCAAACAAATAAATACTGGCATTGTGTAGCACCTACGAAAATGAATACCCTCAATGTAATTAGTTGTACCAAATTTATTTTTTTATATTATCATGAAGACATTTGGGGGTGGGCGGGGTAGAACATTAACAGCTGGTAATTTCTTTTCTCCCAGTGATGGTGCATTTGTCCCATCTAACTAGTGTGTAGCTCTGCCCATTACAGAAACATCGATTTTGCTGGTGGAAAAGGACTGGTTGGCCCCTCTAGTCTGCCCCAATTTTCTTTGCCTATTCTGACACCTCTGACCCTTCTTGGTCACCGACACTGCCCCCAAACTCGCTGTCCTCTAGCTGGTTTTCCCTTGTAATTGTTCATGCATGCTTGAAGCTTCCTACAGATTTAGCCCCGACAACGTCTGGTAGGCCGTTCCCACTGTCCACAACTATCTATTAAGAAGTACTTCCTCACATCCCTTTTAAACTCCCCCCCACTTACTGCATACCAGTGTCCTGTTGCCTTCCTTTCTCTGGAAAAAAAACAAACAAAAAACAGCCACCTTGTTCACTCTTGTAAGGTACTTATAGGTATCAATCATGTCTCCTCTCGCTCTTCTCTTACAGGGATTACATGTTGAGATCCTGCAGACTTTTCTTGTATGACTTCTCATGCAGTCTCTGTACCATTTTGGTTGCCCTCCTCTATACTGCTTCCACCCTGTGTCCTTTCTGAGGTGTAGCCTCCAGAACTGGACACAGTACTCCAGGTGTGGTCTTCACTAGCAAGCGATACAATGGCAACACCTCTCTCCCCTTTTGCTAGAAACTCCCTACCTATGCACTCCAGCATACCACTAGCCTTCCCAACTGCCTTGTCACACTGATCAGCTACCTTGAAGTAATCAGATATGAAGATTCCAAGGTTTCTTTCTTGCTTGGTGATTGTAAGTACCACCCCATTCTATTACACAGGTAATTACCTCTGCGACCCATAATCACAGTCACTCATTGGACCTGGTATTCCTACTGGTGATGGAGATCTCTAATCTGGTGGTGGAGCTGATCGGATGGTTGGATCATCATACCATAAGGTTCAGTTTCGAGGCTCCCCTAATAGACATGCCCCTACGGAAATGGTCCAGGTACCGACCTTTAAGGGGTGTGACTCTGGTTGGCCTTATGGCAGTGCCGCACCTATTGGGTGTGCCGAGTGTAAGCTCAGAGCCAGGGGACCTTTTACTTGCCTATAATAAGGCAGAGACAGTGGCCCTGGACTCTTTAGCTCTCATCTGTGTTCACCCCTTCATTCTTCGCCCAAAGTTCCCATGGTTTGATGGGACTTTGAAGGAACTGAGATGAGGGGGTTGAAGGTTACAGTGGCACTGGCTGATGACAGACTTAGATTGATGGCTCATTATAAGGACTATCAAGGACTATCAATCGGCAGTCTCCCGTAAGAAGGCAGAGTTCCTGTCCAGGGAGGTTGCCGCTGGGCAGAATTGACCAGCTCAGATCTTCTGGTCTGTTGACAGATTGTACAATCCAACCCGTCTTCAGACCCAGGGAGCATTTTCACAGAGTAAGTGTGATGAGTTTGCTCGCTTCCTCACAGATAAGGTTGCCACCATCCGGTCCAGGATCCATCCAACACCCTCTAGTGGGTGTTGTGGAGGTAGACAGGAGGTTGCAAGTGCCCAGTTTTCCTGGTCTGACTTTAACTGGTTGGTGGTCATGGACAACGTGAGGATCATCCAGAGCATGCAACCAACCTACTGTAGTTTGGATCCGGGCCTGACGCGTCTCCTTGTGGGATGTGTTGAGGTGATCAGCCCGGTCCTGGCTGAGATAGTCTGCAGCCGTTGGGAGATGGGTGTTTTCCCGACCCCCTGAAGGAGGCGGTGGTGTTACCTCAACCTCGACTACTTAGCCAACTACAGACCCATCTCTAACCTGCCCTTTGTGGGTAAGGTTATTGAGAAGGTGGTTGAGTTGCAGCTGGAGGGTCATCTTACTATCTAAGATGTCTATGATCTTCTCCAGTCCGGATTTAGAAAGAGGCATAGTACCAAAGTGGCACTGGTTCAGGTACTTAATGGTCCAACAGTGATGGATTGGAGGGACCCATTCGATCTTGGTTCTCCTGGATCGCTCTGCAGTGTTTGACACTGTGGACCATGGAGTGTTATTGGGGCGCCTGTGGTTGATCTGTGGATTGTTGGCACAGTCCTCAGGTGGTTTCTATCTTTCCTCACGGGCAGGACTCAGAGTGGTGTCGGGGATTTATTCATTGGCCCCTCTCCCCCTGTCCTGTGGGGTTCTGCAAGGTTCCATATTATCACCCATGTTGTTTGCGGTGCATATGCTGCCATGGGAGACATTATAAGGTGGTATGGGCCGAGCTTTCACTGCTATGCAGACGACACACTGCTATACATGCCCTTTGTGCCCAAACAGGGTGAGGCTGTCTCAGTCTTTAATAGCTGCCTCTCTGAGATCCAGGACTGGATGAGTACTAACTGGCTGAGGCTGAACCCAGATATAATTGAGCGGTTAGTGGTTGACTCAGGTTGTCAGGGTGTGGGATTGTCGGCTGGGCAGCCCTCTAGGATTTGGCTTGATGGTATCTAGCTGTTGACCTCAGACCAGATGCGGAATCTGGACAATTTCTTTTTTTAAATATTCTTTAATTTTCAAGTCATTACAGCAGCAATACATTTGTACAGTGATAATATTACATGTAAAGTTCATACTCGGTAGAAGTACATATAGAAATGTCCATCTTCATGGTAATCATATTTTAAAAGCAACCCTAAATAAAGGGCATCGACATTCAATACTCAATTACACGAATGAGGAAAAAAAATAAATCCACCCATTCAGTGGATAAATGAGTCATCTAATGGAGAAATGTATAGTACCCATGGCCTCCAGTACAATTCAAACTGGGGGGTCTGATCCATTCTACTTGCAATTAAATGTTCCAGATAATAAATCTCAGACATCACAGAATGCCGATGGGTCAAAGTAGGGACAGTGGTGGCCCGCCAAAGGCGAGTTATCACCTTTTTTGCTACAGCTAAATAGAGATACAACTTATTCTTTTTCAGAGGGACCAAGCCATCTTCCCAAATGTATAAAAGAATCATTTGGTTTGTTAAAACAAAATCTGGGTCAATTAAAAGTTGGAGGCTCCTGGAAATATCCTTCCAGTACTGGGATATTTTTGGGCAAATACAGAATATATGGGAGATATTTGCCCTGGTTTGCCCACAATCTTGCCAACACACACCAAAACTTTCAGGTAAAGATTTTGTCAATTTGTCTGGAGAAATAAAAAAAAAAAAAATGCATGCGACACTTCCAAATATATTAAAGCCAGTATGGGGCCTGAGATGCTTTCACTGAATGAATAATTGGTTCTAACCATTTATCATAAGTAATTTGAGTATTTAGTTCTTTATTCCATCTAGCTAAGATGTCTTTTGTGGTCTCCTTCCAGTATTCACTAAGGGATCTATATAGCAGGCCAATTAAGTGTGTATGAAGCTTACCATCAATTGCCTCAATAATCAGATTCATAAATGCAGGCATCAGACAAGGTAAAGTTGCTCGAGTGGAACCCAAGCCCATTAAAAATGAACGAACCTGCAAATATTTGAAGTGGTGTGTAAAAGGGAGGCCAAACTTCAACTGCAAGGTGGCAAAGGGAGTCACCTCATGTATGTCTAAAAATTGATAAATCATGGATAGACCCATTCTATGCCATTCCTTATAGGCATGGTCCAGTCGAGGTGCAGAAAATTCCCTCTCCTTAACCAAAAGTCTAAAATAGTAAAAAAAAAAAAAAAAACCTCTGCAAGTTCCTGCCCAGTCCTCACCTCATACCAAACTTTTAATGCGTTACGGGTCCCCCAGGTGAAGTCCCTGAAACATGGCATGGAATCCAGCGAGGGAAATAAGACTGAATTACCTTTATGATGTTATCCCAATGTAAATTCTATAAACTTCCACGGAGGCAATATTTGTCTATTAAGCCATATCAGAATTACCTTGCACGTAACGGCCCTATGATATTCTTTTAAATTAGGGAAGATTAAACCCCCTTTAGCGATAGGCAATTGCAATAATGACCACCTTATCCTCGGGTGTTTCCCAGCTCACACAAACCTAGAAAACAGTCTTCCCAGGAAGAAAAATAAAATCTCAAGGGAACTAAGGGTAGAGTTTGAAAGAAATACAAAATCTTTGGGAATACAGTCATTCGTATGGTCTGTATGCACTGATGAAATGATAAAGAAAGGTGTGCCCATTTCTCAAATAACTGTTCTATGCCTAGTGTCAGAGGCTCCAGGTTATGAAGCTCCATAAGTTCCAAATCCCAAGGGATAAAAACTCTCAAATATTTAACTCTATTATTTCTCCACCTAGCTAGGAGTTGTGTTCTCAGACCTTGAGATGGGACAAAATTCAGGGGCAAAATCTGTCTTATTGAATATTAATTTTATATCCAGCAACATCTGAGAACATCTCTATTACCTTTAAAGTGGCAGGAACTATAACCTCTGGATCCAATGGTTAATATGTCGTCTGCATATAATGACAGAACAAACCCTCTTCCCCCTAAAGGTACACCATGGATATCAGTATTCTGTCTAATAGCCTCTGCCAGCACTCAATATATAAAGCAAATAAGAGTGGTGATAATGGGCAGACCTGCCTCGTCCCCCCTCCCTAGAGGGATCCTGGCTGAGAGCTGACCATTCAACTTAATATAAGTCTTTGGAGAAGCATAGACCCTCTGAAGAAGGGAAACAAATTCCCCTGGGAACCCGAACTCAGACAATGTCCTCCAAAGAAAGCACCAACTGACCCGGTCAGTAGCCTTGTCAGCATCAAGACTGACAAAGGCTGCCGGTATTCATCTCTGGTTGACATGGTCGAGTAGGTGTATTGTCCGATGGATGTTGTCCAATGTTTGGCGAGACTGGATGAACCCTGATTGGTCAGAGTCCTCTAAACAAGGGATCATGTCTTCTATCCTATGGGCCCATATGGACATGAACAACGTGTAGTCCATATTTAGTATGGATACTGGCCTATATGATGTAACTGAGTTGGGGGGTTTGCCCTGCTTCAATATAGGGGAGATACTTGTATAGTCCCATGAGGTTGGAGGAGCTCCACCCTCTTGTATCTCATGGAACGCCTTTACCAATGTTAGAGCTAGCTGCTTAAAAAAGTTTTATACCACTTGGCAGGCATCCCATCCGGTCCTGGGGTTTTCAATGTTTTGCTATCTGACACTACTCTTAAGTTCCTCTGATCTGATTGGGGTTTTCAGTCTCACCGCCACTTCCTCAGCCAGGTGGGGAAGGGTGAAATTTAAAAGAGTCAGGAGGCATGGGGGCTGGATATATTTCTTACAGCATTCCATTATTTGCTCGGTGTGGATAGTTCGATGATTAAGTGCAGGATCCACTAAATGTGAGATATATGTGGCTGTACTCTCAGTCATCTAGCCAAGTTTTGAGCCCCCTTTGGATCTCCCTCGTACCTGTAAGATTTCAAATAAAACAATGCCTGTTGTGTTTTTTCATCCAACAGCTTTTTTCTGGTTTATCTGTAACCTAAAATCTTCAGTTACTCTGATGTGGGCCTGCTGTAATTCTCTAAATTCTCCGTGGAGTTTGATATTGCTGTTCCTACTTTTTTTTCCCTTGCAGCTGCATAGGCAATAATCTCCCCACGGATCACCACCTTAACCGTATCCCACAAGATAGATGCAGAGACCTCAACCCCAGAGTTTTCAGAGATCACCAGGGCAATTATGGCACTAAAACTGTCTGTAAAGGCCTTATCTCTTAAAAATGAGGTATTCAGGTGCCATCCTGTGGTTTTCCTAGGTATTTTAAAATCTAGTTTTAGAAATAAAGGGGAATGATCTGAAAGAAATCTGGGGCCAATGGTCAGATTGTGCAAATAATCTAAGTTCCTTCGAAATAAAAAAATAATCCAGTCTGGAATGAGAGTTGTACCTGGGAGAATAAAATGTGTATCCCCTGGAAGTAGGGTAAAATATCTCCAGATGTCTGCCAATCTCAATGCCTCCAGAGTAGAACAAAAATGTTTCTGTACGGATGAGCTTCGATGCTTATGTGGGGGAGGATGAATCCAAATATGGGTTCAGAGTTAGGTTAACATCTCCACCCATTAGTAAAATCCCTGCATGTAATCTGTAAGTTTATCAAAAAATCTTTTCAGAGCAGCAGCAGGCATCATTGGTGGAAAACACACGTTTACCAATGAACATGTTTCCCATACAATATCCCTGTTAGGATAACATACTGTCCCTGGGAATTGGTATACTGTGAGGATAAGTGAAAAGGAGAGGTCCGGGGAATTATTACAACCACCCCACAGCATTTTCCCTTGGGAAATGAAGCATAAATCTGGTATCGACCCCCTACGTTAAGTTAGAATGTTTTTGTCTGTCAAATGGGTTTCCTGTAAATATATAACATTGTTCGGGTGTTTCTTTCAATATTGAAAGAGTCTAGCTCTTTTAATAGGGTTGTTCAGTCCTTTTATGTTGAGGGACAAAGCCCTAATTACTTGAATCGCCATTATAGATTGCTAAAATGTAAAGGACTTCTCCCATGCACCCCACCCCATGGGCCCAACAAACAGGCAAAACACCATCTCACTAGATAATGGCACCAGTGATAGTATTCCTCCTTTAGTGTATAATCTATAATCAACTGAGCCTCTGAAGGACCCCCCTCCCCAAAATTGAATACTTCCATGAACATCTCTATCCTTATCTTTCCTAAAGACTGTACCTTCCTGCTGAAGCTGTGAATAACACTGAAAACAAATCAGCTGTTTTGTTATGGTAACAACACAATATCAACTTTAGAAATAAGTTTCTAGATATCCTAAACTGTATCAACTTTAAAATATCGAGTAAAGACAAACCCTCGATAAACAAACTTTGTACACCAATTGCGATTTCCAAGGCAGGGGAGATTATAGGAGTACTCCCTTTTTGTGCCTCCAGAACATCAGGAGGAACAGGAGGTAATCCGGGTGCATAAAGCTCACGGGCCTCTGGAGGGTGTGAATTCCCTCTAATGCAAAAATAAAAGATGAGCAGGATGCAACATATTAATTCAAGAGAAAAAAAAAAAAACTTTCTGCCCTTTTAAATCGAACATGAGCCTATAAACTTAACAGTGGTGGCAGACTCCCCCCTCGCTTTCATTATAATGCTCAACATAATGATAATTATTAAGCTGTTATGAAAATCGTTTTAATATGTGAGCCCTCCTCCGCTCTCAGCACCGGCTCCCCCCTTAATAACCAGAGTGAAGCAGACTTTAATGCAGGTAGAACCTCACCCTCCCAATACCCTTGTAAGCTTGGACTTAAAGGACTCAAAATTAGACCAATTATACAGAATGTCCACAGCAGAGTCCAGGAAACACAGGTAGTCCCACTAATTAGAGTTCTCGATAACAACATCACCGGAGACCCATCTGAGTCCCAAGCATCACAATGGAATTCTCCAGATTATTCAGCACTCCTGGTTTAGTCAGGTTCTACCACGTGCAGGCCGGCGGAAAGCCGTGAGCTGGCTCATCAGATTTTCTGGCCTCAGGTCTCCTCCCTTCCGGCCACTTCTACGTGTAGTTACTGCCTGCCATCTGGGTAGCGTCGAGGATGATGTAGGCCTTTGCTCAGCCCTCTTCTTAATCTGGATCCCAGTCTTCAGAAGTTCCTCCCTGGCCTCCTCCGCCGAATGAAATTCCCTTCTTCCAGTAGGGAGCTGCACAAGCAAATGAGCCGGGTAAGGGGTAGTAAATTTAATGTTAGCATCTTTCAAAGCAGAAAGTATGTCAGAGTAAGCCCTTCTGTTCCGCATAGTTTGAAGTGCATAGTCATTATCCAGGTAAATATGAATCTGGCCATAAAATATCTTCCCCTTGCGCCAGGCTGTGGACAAAACCTTTTCTTTCACCGCATAGCTGAGAAAGCAGAGTATAATGGACCATGGTCTGACCTTCGGATCAGTGGGACGCAGGCCCAGCACCCTATTTACTCGCTCCAACTCCAATTGAATGTCTGGGGGCAATTCCAGGGCCTCTCTTAAAATGGTTACTATGAATTCTGTGAGATCTTGGCCTTCCAAACCCTCCGGGATGCAATAAACTTATGTTTTTGCGGCGAGCCCTATTTTCCACACATCCTCTTGTCTGGAATGAAGAAAGGCACATTGATCCTGTACCTCTTGGATAGACTCCTCGATATTATCTACCCTATTCTCAACAGTGATCTGCCTCTCCGTGGCATCCGTGCGTTGTTCCAAATTGATCACATTTCTACGTAGCTCTCCATACAGATCCTTTATTTCATCCTGGAAGGAAAGTAATTCTTTATAAATGGTATCAAGCTTAACCTGTTTTTTATTTTGCTGTGGGCCAAAGCAATCTGATCAGGGGGTTCAGTTGTGACGACCGAGAGCTCAGAGTCGGAGGCCTCCGGGGCGGACATTTCTGCAGCACTACTGTAAGTTCAAACTTACTGCGGTTTGCAATTTCACCATATTAGGTTGTCTAAGCTGCAGTCCCTACACGTTTGACTGTTTCTTAACCACAAATCTAGCGAAGCTCTATAGATGCAGGGAGATTAGCGAGGGGGGGATCGCGGAGCTCATAATTAGACCGCCATCTTGGTTACAGGCTCAACCAGAAGTCTCTGGACATTGTTTTTGATGACGGTTTGACACTTAAATATCAGGTGTTGGCCACTGTCACAATCTTTTTTCATTTTTTACCATCTGAGGAACATTGCCTGGATTGAACATGTGGTCCGGCCCGATGACCTTCCACCTTTGGTCCATGCCTTTGTGATCTCCCGCCATGACTACTGCAATGTCCTGTATGTAGGGCTACCGGGGATTGATATCCACTGCTTGCAGCTGGAGAAGAATGCGGTGGCCAGGCTGTTGACTGGTCTATCAAGATCTTATGTCACACCTACATTCTGTGGCCTGCACTGGCTGCCAGTACAGTGGCAGATCACCTTTAAGATTGGGTTACTGACCTACAATGCCCTACACGGATAGGGCTATGGTGCTTGCTAGATCTCCTCTGCCCCTACTGCGGGAATGCTAGAGGTTCCCAGGGTTCAACGTGAGACCCCGGGGGCCCATTCCTTTGATTTTATGGACCTCACCCTGTGGAATTCTTTACCTCGTCAAGTTAGAGAGTGCCTGACCGAGAGCTTTAAATCTGCTCTCAAGACTCATTTGTTTGGGATAGCTTTTCCCGATTCTGATTAATTGGTTGTTTGGTTTTAACAATTGTTGAATTTTAACTGTAACTCGTTTGTATTTATATTATTGTTTTTACATATTGTTTATTCTGTAAAAGTGCTTTGATCATATGGAATTGCGCTTTTTAAAAATAAAAAATTATTGATTTTCACAATTCCTGGGTTTCTCCGCCCTAGGTGCATGACCTTGCACTTTTTGGCACTAAATCTCAGTTGCTATCCCTATGACCACTTCGCCAGCCTCCCCAGATCCTTATGCATTCTCTTCACCTTCTCCTGAATGTCCACTCTGTTACTGATTTTTGTATCATCCACAAAGAGACACAACCAGTTCCTCTGTAATGTCACTTATGAAGACATTGAAAAGGACCGGCCCCAGCACAGATTCCTGCAGCACCCTGCTAGTCACTCCTCTGTCCCCAGAGTGTCTGCCATTCACCACCACCCCCCTGCTTCATCCAGTTTGCTACCTAACTTACCAATTTCTCTCCTACCCCCAGGCTGCTCAATTTCTTCATTAGCCTCCTGTGCGGCACAGTATCAAAGGCCCTAATGAAGTCCAGATAGGCCTCATTCACTGCCCTTCCCTGGTCCACCTCTCTAGTCACCCAGTCAAATCTATGAGATTTGTTTGACATGACCTCCCCTTCTGTGAAGCCATGCTGCCAGTGGTCCTGCAGCCGTTTTGACTCCAGGTACTGCATCAGCCTCTCCTTCAGTAGGGTCTCCCATCAGTTCCTCACCACTGAAGTGAGACTGACTGGCCTGTAGTTGCTAGCCTCCTCCTTGCTGCTATTCTTGTGTAGAGGGACCACATCGGCCCTCCTCCAGTCCACTGGTACTATTCCTGTCTCTAAAGAGATACCGAATAAGGTTGCCAGAGGGGCAGCTAGCACCTCACTTGGCTCTTTAAGGATCCTTGGGCGAGCTGCTTGAGACAGGCAGCAGATCAAAACTGTGATATCTCAAGGGAGCTACAGTACTGCTCTAGTAGGAAACCTTCCCTAGTTGAATCAGATAACAAATAGATAATCCAGAAATGGGATAGAAAATACCCCTCATTGCTCAAGACATAAAAAGGATACAACTGAGTGACAGATGTGCCACTGAGAGAAAATGAATTACTGGAAGATAAGACGTTTCCCTTTCTCCAGAAAGAAAGAAAGACACGAGAAAGGGTCCTGAAGGAACTGGAAGTAATAAGAGTTGATAAAGCAATGGGGCCAGATGGGGTGCACCCCAGGGTCCTTAAAGAACTAAGAGAGGTGGTGGCTGAACCTCTTGCTATCCTGTTTAGCCGATCACTAGAAACAGGGGAGGTACCCAAAGACTGGAGGATAGCAGATGTAGTCCCTTATACAAAAGTGGGAACAAAGAGGAGCGGGGAACTACAGACCAGTCAGCCTCACCTCGGTAGTGGGAAGATCATGGAAGCACTACTGAAGGAGAGATTGGTGGAACATCTGGTTGTCAATGGACTACAGGACCCAAGGCAGCATGGTTTCACCAGGGGAAGGTCATGTCAGACCAACCTCATTGAATTTTTGACTGGGTGGCTAGGGAGGTGGATCAGGGAGGGCAGTGGACATGGCCTATCTGGACTTCAGCAAGGCCTTTGACACTGTGCCACATAGAAGACTATTGCACAAACTGGGAATATGGGTGTGGGCAGGACAGTAAAGGGTGGGTAGGTAACTGGCTGGGCAGCAGGACAGAGGGTGGTGGTAAATGGCTGTCACTCCACAGAGGAAGAGTGACCAGTGGGTCACCACAGGGATCAGTGCTGGGACCGTACTATTCAATATCTTCATCAGTGACATTGCGTAGGACCTAGAAGGCAGAATTTCACTGTTCGCTGATGACACAAAGCTCTGTAACAGAGTAGACACACCAGAGGGTGTAGACAGAATGAGAAGGACCTGCAGAAACTTGAAGAATGGTCAGGGGTTTGGCAGTTGAAATTCAATGCAAAGAAGTGCAAGATAATGCATATAGGGCACAAAACCCTGGCACAATATATCAGTTAGGGGTGAGGATATAGTATGCACCAAGCAGGAAAGGGATCTTGAGTTATAATCTCCATGACCTCAAGGCAGGGAAACAGTGTGACAAGGCAGCAGGTAAAGCAAATAGGATGCTGGGATGCATAGGCAGGGCATCACCAGCAGGAAAAGGAGGTCATAATTCCACTATACAAGACACTAGTGAGGCCGCATCTGGAGTACACTGTGCAGTTCTGGAGACCTTACCTACGTAAGGACATAGACAGGGTAGAGAAGGTTCAGAGGAGGGCAACAAAGATGGTGCATGGATTGCATCACAAGTCCTATAAGGACAGGTTGAAGGCACTGAACATGTACTCCCTGGAGGAGAGGAGGAGAGAGGGTATGATAGAGACATACAAGTATCTTACAGGAGGAACAGGGTGCAGGAATGCACTATTTTAGCGAAAAAGATGTTCCAGGACTAGAGGGCATGGGATGAAGTTGGAGGGAGGGCGATTCAGAGGAAGCGTGAGGAAGAATTTCTTCACAGAACGGGTGGTGGACAAGTGGAACACCCTGCCAGAGGAAGTGGTGGGGCTGAAACAATCACGGGATTTAAGAATGCATGGGATAGACATAAAGGAATTCTGGAGGTCAGGGGTAAGGGGCAAAAGACTTCCTGGAAAACATAAACTGAACTTACAAACTTAAATGGGCAGACTGGGTGGGCCATAGGCCCTTATCTGCCGACACTGTCTATGTATCTATGTATCTATGAGTCACTCCTAACTACTGGAATAAGAACATAAGAAAAACAGCCAGCAGAAGACCTATTTGTCTATCGTGTCTGCTTGAGATAATAAGGTTTGATCTGACTGTGGCTTTATCAACTGTGCCCCTGTGAATGTATGTAGCAGTAGTCCAAATATGAGTGGGAATAGACAAGATCCCAGAAAAGTAAACAAAAAAGGACATTGTAGAACACAGCACTGCAGGATACCAGTCATGTGATAATACACTTCTCAGAAGCAACACGCAGAATAAGCCCTCCAAACAGCACAAGATACTGGGAGTCTGTGGGATCCACTGAAAAGCAGGTGTACACAAGGAGTAAAACCCAGCTCACTGACTGAAACCACGTATCCAGTCCATAGGGAGAGGGTGGTCAGTGACCTTAAAAAAGAAGAAAAACCTCCTCTCTGAATCAGTTGAGTGGTGAAGAAAGAATATGAGCAAGTACCAGCTCCCAGACAGTGAGAATGGCAAGGTAACACAACTGGTGAACTCAAATGTTGCCATAACCCTACACAAGAGGAAAACATGGCCCCAGCAAATAAAACAAAAGGCAAATTTTTTTTTTTTTTAAACCCTTGGGACCCACTATTAACCCCACATATTTTTCCAGCATCTTCTCCGGGAGTATATCTTTTGTATGACAAGGCAGTAGTGCTCCAGAAAGAAACTAGTACTGAACGAGCCACAATAAAAAAAGTGTCCTGCACTGTCTGAAAATTGAGATAAAAAAATAACAAATAAGGAGCCGATTCCAGTCTTGCAGTAATTCGAGAATGACAACAGAGTTAAGGTGCTTGTGACACAGCTTATTCTACCACTGCACCAGGTGTCCTGCTCGTTAGAGCTTTGTCAGGGGGTGGGTATCTGGACAGACAGCCCTTATATATGCATTACCTTGAATACAACCGTCATAATACAAACAGTCTAGATCTGCTTCAGTAATTGAAAGGGGAATATACTTATAAAACCCCTAGTGAATGTGTGTGTACATTAAATACATTTTTTTTCCAATTATAGAAAAACTTTGGTAATGAGAGAAACCCAGAAAAAGGGCAACTTGACCAGAATATATGACAATGCATTCTCAAAATCTGAAACCGTTAATGCGGTCTATCTAGGTACCCATCCCCTGATGAAGCGCTAGGGCACGTGGTGCACTGGTGGAATAAGCTGTGTCAAAAGCACCTTAACTTTGCTGTCAATCTTGAATTTTGGGAATAAATCTATTTGACAACTGCAACACTGGAATGGGCTCCTTGTTGTTATTTTTATATCTCAATTTTCAGAGAGTGCAGGACACTTTTGTTGCATTTTGTCTCGTTAACCTGGTGGCAACATTCACCTTGTCCTGCAGAGAGCCTCATAGCGGACAGTGTGGACCCCCTACACTTGTTTAGAAGCTAGTACTAGGCCCACAACAAACCATCAGTTTAGTGCTGTTAAATCAAGCAGCAACAAAGGAAACTTTTAGGGCAGAAGCCTTCCTGCTAGGAGAAGGCAGGCAAAGAACTAGGAATATCCATCCTGGAGGCTGCTTGGGGAGATGGTGGCCTTTCTTAAGCTTGGTGACTTTCTGTAGCTCCTGAAAAGTTGTTCACAAAAAAGGCAGGAATGTGAGATGGCTGTCCAGGTGTAAATCAGGATCTCCCACAGCTGCCAAGTGAAGGGTCGCCGCCACTGAAAAACCTGCATTGGCAGGCATTTCCCCAAGAACACCAACCTAGGATGCAGCCCAGCAAGACCCTAGTTCACGTACACCATCTTTTCTGAAAAATATTCCCAAAGGTACAGGACTAGGGACATGCAATGAAGCGGGGGTAGAAGTTAGGAAGGATGTGAGGAAGTATTTCTTCACTGAGAGGGTGGTGGGTGTGTGGAACAACCTTCCAGCGTGGATGGTGGGCATGAAAACAGTGGTGCGCTGCAAGCATGCATGGGATAGGTGTAAAAGAAAACTGGTATCAAAGTACGGGGATATGACTGGAGACCAGGCATGGTTTGCAGTAGCAGAATAAACAGAGAAAAGAGGGGTGGGGCAGACTAATTGGGCCAAGCAGTCCTTTTCTGCTGCCAAATTCTGTGTTTCTAGGTTTCTGCTGAACTGCTGCTAAACAAACTGAAAAAAAAAAAACAATGGTCATTCACGGCTGTGGGCAGCTCCACAATGCAGAGCTTCAACAGAGAAGAAGGAGCTGTGCCCAGAAACAGCTTAGGGAAGGTGGGACAAGGAGGTTTTCTTGGGTACCTACAAAGTGCCAAAATCACCAATCCCAGTCATTCTGAAAATAAAAAGAATCCACTGTAAACAAGGGGAACCTCACCATTGCCAACATACTGTGCACAGGGGCTGCCATAGCATCTAATCGACATCAAATTATACACTAAGGAATACCTCGCCGGCACTGACTGTGAACGGGATTGCCTAAGGATAGGAAGGCCATCGTCAGATCCTCTACTGTCGGGTAATCCAACCACAGTTACCTCAGAATTTGTCATGCTGTGACCACTACATGGGACAAAGTAAACCCATGAAATCCCAACATCCAGAGAATCCTTCCAGCTTACAGCAGAAAGAGCAGTTTTTCTCAACACTACTAATAGCTCAGACTAAGAGAACTTTCCTGCAGCCAGACAGAGCTGCAGGAAAGTTGGTGCAGAAAAAGAGGAGCACTTGTGGCTGGCAGTGAATGTGTCTCATGAAGAATTGCTCTAAGTCGCGATTCTGTACAATGTTCTTTCCTGCCACCACCAAGTAGCCAAAGCAACATAAGCATCTAGTTGACCCACATTAAGTCACAAAGGATTGAAGACACATGCCAATTGCTCTCCAGCACTGGAAGTCAGGGCACAACACAAAAAACATGGAGATGGTATGAACGGGGACTCTCGAACATAGCTGGTTGGCGTCTGTTCTGCCTTATTGTTTCCCAACCAGAGTCAAAGGAAGGAACATCCAAATGAACAACATGATAGCTCCATAATTAGCCCAGAGTGGCACTACCATGCTGTCTAATTCTGTTCCAGTTTTCCTTTGTTTGCCTGTGTTTGAATTTACTGCACATGAAAAGTGCCTCACTGACAGCACTGGAAGCTGAAGCCATGTGCTAATCTACATGACCGATAAAGCATGGGTGATTACAGTGCCAGCTTCACCACAACTGCCAATGTGCCCCAATCCTGTCTCGGAGGAACCATCACTTGGGTGAGAAGTTAGTTCAGACTCCTTGACTGTTCGGTCCTGGGCCTCTCGTATGAGACTGCCAACAAGGATGCCGGTTGTGTTAGTGGTTTTGTGATGTGGATATCTGCCCAGTGGGAACTAAACTGAGACCAACTCAACTCATTTCACATAGGCCATTGAGCAGCCCTCAGATTAAATAACTTTTAGACACTGCTGACCTGGGCTGGATTCGAATCAGTGATCTAGAGGTAAAGACTCCTTGACCGGCTACCAATCCACTGAGCTATCCAGTTCCTCCATTCTGTTCCAATATGAACAAAGCGTGAGGGACCTACAGAAAAACAACAACTTGTACCCCCATAAAAAAAGTCTCATCAATAACCACTGAGGCTGCCCATTGGAGCGGCTGTTAAGCACGCAGGCACCTGCAGTACAGTACTATGTAGCACAGTGGCTGCAGTACAAGTGCTCTCTAGTGCAAAGTCACAGAGAACTATCAATGATGACTATTCTGGAAGCTGCTCATACAAAAAAATCCTCCTGCTGCAAACTGCTGGCACTTCCCACCCAACCAAGAGCAGGCAAAGTGTGTCAGTCAAGTGTTTTTGCATTTCCCGCCCTAAAAACAGTGAAATGAGTGGAGAAACTCAGAGGCCTTACCAGTGATGGGACCCTACACTGAACATGGTTCCAGTGAGGCAACAGAAGAAAAGGCAACGGGTGCCGTAGAAACACTTGCAACACTAATCGTAACCAAAGACCTATTGGGTTGAACAGACCCTGTCCTCTCACAGTTACTGCAGCACCTGCTGTTCTCCCGTACTGACCACCTCAAACCTTATGGCAAGCATGATGATTGTTTAATGCTGTCGCCATGCTGGTATCTCAACCAGGCCCACATTGCTGGAGCAAAAGGGAGCTGAAAAGGCACACTGAACCAAAAATGCAGAGGCCTGCTCTATGATACATAGTCCAAAGCACTGTGGTTCTAAAGATGCTAAAGGGAAACTCTGAGCTAAACCAGCCCTCCCCAGGCTACCTACAAAATGAAATACAGACCACAGGCAAAACCACCACTGCCCAGCAGCGAGGTTGCCAGAAGACTGAAGGATCAATCCAAACAAAAACAGAAGAAAATAATTCAAAAAAAAAAAATAATTCTAAGAGGGACACCTCCCTTGCCCGGTCACCCTGCAAAGGCAAGAGAGCAACTGCAACTGTACATGGCTCCCTTGGAATGCCACAGCTTTGATCTCCCGCTAGTCACAAGCAATGACTGGAGCTGACCACTAATTAGGAGTGACATAATTACCCTATGCACCGAAGAAAGGGCACTTCAACATGTAGCAGCATCGATGTGTTATCATATAACCCCTGCGCTGTGATTCGAAGCTGCGTCTCTTAGATGCATGAGGTAAATAAAACTGCAAGCCTGTCTAAACCAGTGTTGCCTTAGGAAATCCAGTCCTTACCTCTCGAGCTGCATTTTCTTCTCGGCTATCAGTGCCTGGAGCTCCTGCTGCTGTGCCTCCCTTTGCTTGGCCACTGACTTGAGTAGATTCCTTGCACCTATTGCCTGTGGGGGAAAACAGTTTACAAGTCCTTCAGTACCTGCACAACATTCTCATCTAGGAATACTGAATATAAAATGTTTCAGGGTTACTTGGGAAGTCAAACTGGCTACTAGATTACAGGCAATTTATTTAGGTTATACTCCTCATTTTGCATCAAGACTTTTATTTTATTTGACTTTCACAATTTGGGATAAAACCATGCAGAGTTGGAAACCATCCCGATTTCAGGTGACACGACTAGAGTGAAACATGGCTGCATCTTAGTTCCTTTGTTCTTCAGCTTGGTGCTGGAGTCTGGACTACATTTTATGAAAGATCAATATCAAAATGAGATGTTGGGATTAAAATCAATGACAGGCACTTGATTGACATGGAACATGTTGATGAAGTAGCACTCATCGTGACTACCCAGCTTGTAATGTTTAGTGCTGAGGCAGAAAAACTAGAAGTAACAGGGAAGTGAGATTAAGGTGAAAACTGGTAGCAAACTGAGAGCCAACAGCTTTGTCTGTATACCCGGGAATTGAACTGAATGAAAAACAAAAAGAAGTCGACTTGTTGGATTAGCCTTCAACAACTTCCAGATTTTTGAGTATAGCCTTTTTTTTTTAATTGAGCATAGCTTTGACAGAAGGTGTTTGAAAGGATAATGGGAGTGAGATGGCTCAGAAGAAAGAACAGAATGAGTTGGCTGAAGCTAGAGTCGTCAGAGATGCAGGTCAAGCCTGGATAACAGACGGAGGCAGAAAAACATACACAGGGTGATGCAGTGAAACTGGCAACCAGGGATAGAGGAACTTCAGGACCCGGTACACTATGAAGAGTAAAAAAGGGACAAGGACCCAACACAGAAATGGCAGAGGCATACAGTATAAATAACTTACTTTATAGCTATTAACCAAGTAAAAGTGCTTTGCTCCTTTTTTTTTTTTTTTTTTTTTAAAGTTTATTTAATTTTTCAGACAATAACAACAAGCTGTACAAGACATATTTTATTTTTATTTTTGTCTTTGGTAACCGGGTAAGGCCCACTAGGCACAAGTGCCTGTTTTCAGGGGCGACCTGGGAGCACTGGGTGGTTAAGTGACTTGCTCAGAGTCACACAGTATGCAAGTGGAGGTTGTGGGAATCAAACCTGGATGTACCAAGCTCATTCACAGCTCATTACTCTAACCTCTAGGCTATACTGCCTGCCATAACATCATAGGTGGTTCATAGGTGTAAGTACGAGTAATGCAGCTCAGAAGGCCACATATCAGTGGAAGAAACTATTTCTTTTCTGACCCATGTGTTCATCTAGTTTTTGGTTTTTTTGAATGACTTCATATTTGGAACTATTACTGCATTTTCTGGCAAAGCATTCCAGACCTCAACACTTCACCGATTAAACCATTTACAGTGCAGAAGTTACAAGTAACAGTTCTGCAGGGAGCATAACAAGCCCAAGAAATAAGAGTAGCAATACTGTAACGGTAGAAGTGCCATATCTGACAGCTCAGGCACCTCAAGTGTACTAAGCAGGCTGAGTCCTGCTCCTGAGTAGGCACAATATATAGAATAGTGGATGGATGAACATCCACAACAAGGCTGTGTTTCCTTCGAGGGAGTTGATGACATCATAGAGACCTCGAGAGCGAAGCTCGAGAGGTCTCCTTGATGTCATCAACTGCCCAAGAAGGAAACGCAGCCTTAGTTGTGGATGTTCAGTCATCCACTGTTTTGTATAGTATATGACTACTTTCGATTTGGTTTTTATTATTTTATTTCTGAAGTTACTTGCTGTGGGTGCTGCTCCGTTTGTACTGGTGCTCCTGCTCACTCCCGTTCCCGCTGCTGGCACTTCCGCTCAATCTATCCCGCTGCGCACTTTCACTTTTACGCACCGCTTAGTTTTACAAGTAAAAAAAAAAATAGATTTTTCGGAAAGGGAGCCACGTATGGCTCTCTGTGTCCCGATTCTAAATTCAAAATCAGTGGCTCCACTGCCCCGGCACTTTCGCTAAATTGCGCCGCCATGTTTGTTTTAATTTTTACATCGACGCCGGCTGAGCTAATCAGGTGGCAGTTAAAGGTAAAAAAGTGTTGTACTATCAATGTGATGTCACATCGATAGTACAACAACATATTTGACCTTTGAACTGTACTACAACAAGTTTTCAGCAGTTGCTGAAATCCATGTAGAATCAAGGTTAACCATATACTATATAGCAATATCAGCATGAAAAACACAAACTTTGAAGAACCTAATTAGAATTCCTAAGAGTATGGCAGCAATATTTGTAAAAGGCTGTAGTTTGTGTAGGGGGAGTAAACAATACTTAACTCTCATTAGGAGATAAAAGGAACAGGACCCAGCATCTCGGCACCCACTCAGTAAGGCCCAGCCGAAAACTAGAAATTAGCTTTTATAACCACTATTTCCCTTTTATTCTGGGTCACCCACCATAGACGATAGGATGGCGTATTCACTCCCACCTATCTCCAGCGTCAGTCAGTGCGACTAATATGTGGATGCCCTCTGCCCACCCCAGCAGTGTTCCCCTCCGAACACCATGGACAACCCCCGTGATTTTCCTTTAAATCAAACTACCTTAAATAAATGGTATCAAAACAATGCTGTGATGCAGTCTCTTATCAAAGGAGACATTTCTCTTAGAGCCTAGGACTTTTAGGGGAGAAAGGTGTTGCCTAAGTCCATGACACAGAAAATTCATTGCTAAGCCAGCCCATCACCATGGTGGTAGCGCTGCTACCCATGATGATGGCATTCCGGGTTTCAGGAACAAGCCTCAGTCATCAGGGCTGGCCAGGGGGGGGGAGGAGGGTCGAGCGTCCTATACGATGCTTTCTCCTCTGGGGTTGGGCTGTCACACCACCCCTGCTACTGTTGCCTGTGGATGCACGGGCAGTGGCGCAGGGACTCATGGTGGTGTGTGGGTGGGGGGAGGATGCTATTGGCGCTTGACTAAGACATGCGCCAGCATGTCTCCAGCCTGACTTTCATCTTTCATGCTGGTATCCTCAGGATGGGTTTCAGGACAAAACAAAACAAACAAAAAAACCCGCAACCGGACAAACAAAAAAAAATCCAGCCCCCACTGCCATGCCACATAGATGGTCAGTACTACTGCCACCGAGCCTTGCCAGCAGTGGGAGATTAAAAAAAAAAAAAAAAAAAAATGAAGGAAAATTAATTTCTGCCATCAAAGCTGAAACTGGGGCAGCTGTCCCTTAAGTATACAGGTAATTTTTTTCCATATTCTATATATATGGTTGTTACCTATCTTCTGCACTGGCCTATTGCTGGCGCTGCATCCATAATCTCATTATGGCCTTTTCTTGCTGCAGCAACAAGATCGGAGCTAAGCATTGGGAGCTCAGTCTCACCCCCCCCCAATGGTACGAAGAGAAGCACCATCAACTTTGACCAAGTTCACGTCTATTAAAAGCTTCTGAAAGTGCTCTCTAAGGTCTCCCCCTGAGAAAAGGAAGAGAACGGTGCACCCCCCCCCCAACAAAAATGTGTGTGTAGTCAGCAGGGGTTCTGCCCACAACCTCACCAAACTAGATGCCATGAACTTAACTAAGATTGAGGGCATACAGAGGAAATGGTGCCTACATTTCATTGCAAATTCCCACCAGGTTTTTGGAGAGGTAACTTTTAGGTCTATGACGGAGATCCTGCCACTCTTGAGGGCTGACCTTTTCTTAAATCTGTTGCAACAGTTCTTCTGTTTCTTAGCATATTCTATGCTTTACAATTTCTAGTACATAAGGTTGGCCACCTGTGGGCATCCGCTCCCCTTTCTTATATATGCTATAGTGTCCTCTTTAATTTTCCTTTTCCCTCTCTGATCCTCGTACAGGGAGGTTATTGTGGTGACCTCCGAGCTGATGTAAAACAGGCTGTATTCCTCGTTGTTGGATTTAGTATGCACTAGCATTATGTCATAAAATACCTTGATGTACATGCCTTATGTGTATGAAACCTGTAAATGTCGAAGATACCACTGCACTAGGTGTTTCTCATAAAGGTTAAAAGTTACTTAGGTTACTGTATTATAGAATTAAGTTACCGGGGTGGAGATATCAGAAAATTATTTAAATGCATGTAAATTACAGATTGTTTGAGAGGCCCTTTGGCACCATGCTTTCATGGTAAAAACAAAAGCTGAACCAGCCTAAAATGTCATGATGATTTGCATATACATCCCATAATGCTTTGCAATATGGGGTTATGTATGATGTGTTTCTTTAAAACTGGGCTTTATTGTCAGTGACATTTGGGGGATAACCATTGCTTCAGTGCTTCTGCACTAAGGTTCTTTGTGTTTAGCTTATTTTTTATTTTTCATTTTTTAGCTCCCAAACACACAAGACCAACATAGGGAATACAATAATTTTCACTAAAGAGGTAGATCAGTGGGTGCCGACTAAGGCCCTGGACACACTACAGAACTGTTTTCAAAACCAGTCTAGCTAAACCATTTCAGTGCAGCCACAATTCTCAGTAACCATTTTTGATAACTGTTTAGTATGGCCACACTGCTAGTGTTAAACCTGTTCTCCTTGTAACTATTTTGTGTTAAGTCCAACACACAGAACTGTGCTTGCCTGGACACACTGCATCTAGAACTGTTTTAGTAAAACCATTACAGCTTAAAACACTTTTACTCCTGGACAGACCTTTGAGTAAAACCATGCTAGCTCCAAAATGGTTTTAAGACTAGGTATCTAGCAGGGTTTAAAAACACTTTTGTTAAAACATTTTAAGGGGCTTGTAGTCCGTCTGCAAACAGTGCTAGGGTGATTTAAACCATTTTAAGGCACTTAAACTGTTTTAAGTTCCCCAGTGTGTCCAGGGCCTAACTGCTGAGGAAGGACTTGAATAGTCTATTGCTGCAAACTGATGTATTGAAGAAGGGATATGACACTGCTGAAGGTTATCCTGTGTTTTAAATAAACATCACAAAGAGATTGTGTGTTAAACCTGAAATTGTGTGTCTGGTCCATCTGTTATCCCACAACCCCTTTACAAGGTCCTGAATAGAGGGTTTATTCCAGGTTTCCTAGGAATAGGCGGAGTTCAGCTCTGCATTCCATCGGGCTAAAACTGGTCTTACGGATGTTTCATCGAAGTCCTGCAGGCCCCTATATATGCCTCCTACAATGCGATGCCACTGTTCACTGCAGAGTGCCCCCAGGAATATCCAAAGTAACAACAGGAGCAGGTCCAGTAAATGGGATTTGCTCTGCCTTTATTCAAAATTTATGTACGTACTTGTAGACTATAGAAGTGCTCCCTATTAATCAACGTGTCTTTTGTTTGGAGCTCTGTAAAGAGGAGAACCCCTTGATTCTCTGTAAACAAACAAGTATGTAAACCCCAGTTGCTGTTACTTAACAAAGGTGTGGTCACTCTAGATGGGGCCGGGGGTCTTGGTCATGTGCTAAGGTGTTGCAATAATAAAACATCTGGCATATCTTTGGACTAAAACGTAATCTGTTCCATTGATGGGGAGTGGCCACAGTGCATATTGTGAATCAATGTACGGACAGACTTCCTAATGGGTGGGCAAACAGGAAACTTCTGGTGGCATAAAAATCATTTAAAATAAATGCTACAGTTTTCCATGCAGCCACATAGTGTGGAAGAAGCCAAAGACAGAGTATACGGAGATGGGTTGCTACAGTATATAGCGCCTGATTTTAAACAGGATGACATCACTCCAGCAGTACACAACCTGCACCAGTGCTGCTCAATTCTGTCTGTTTTATATGCATTTCAAGGATAATTCATTACAATTTATTCTAGTCAAAAATGATTTTATTCGAGAGATTTTTTTCCTGAATGCCTTTTGCAAGTTAAATGCCAAAATTGTTACCTTCATTTTCTCATTTTCAGCTTCTTTTGCTAGTTGATCAACAATCTCAATTAAGCCTCCAACTATTTTTTGAAACTGTTCAATTTCTGGAAAAGAAAAAAGGAAAATAGTTACACACAGAGTAAACCTAGTAATGCAATACTAATTGTATATTATTTTATTCTTTCTTATTGACATATATATTGCTAGGACCTCTAATACAGTGTACTTTTGCTTTTCACATACAAGTCTGCATAAAGAGTTGCTGGAACAGGGTAATTACCCATGTAATTACATGTCTGTTGCACTGCAATTTCAGTGCAATTATATTTGTATTAAAGTATTTTTGAGAGGTTATTTGAATAATTTTAGTTAGACCGCATGTCATGTTATTTCAACTACACTCAACAGTTTAATGCCACCATGAGATGCAGCATCCTACAGACAAAGGGGGAATAAGGGCAGCAACAGAGAAGAACTGACATATTCCAGACAATTCAAACAATGTATTAAATGGCAAACAATATAAACAGAATTTGCTCATGGGTTTGTGGCTTGAGAGCTTACATACCACCCAGTAGACTCGGGTTAGTGTAATGAACCAAGAATCACAACAGGCCAGAGGCCAAGAAGAGCGAAGAACTACACAGCACAGGTGATTTATTTTATTTCATTTTAAACTTAAAGGGTTTGCGTGCATGAATAAGTGGAAATTCTCTGGATCAGTGTTTTTTGTTTTGTAAAAGTTCTGTAATTCTTAGTAGCCAGGAAAGGGAACTGCTGTAGTTAGCAGGATATTTTGCAGTCTATTGTTGCTTTGTGCCGATTTCTCTTGCAGGTCGCAGCGTCTCTCCAGAGAACCAAGGGGCACTAGGAGCAGAGGACACAGCGAGGGTGAAATGGAGAATGGGAGCGGAGTGACAGACTGTTTTCTTTCCACAACAGGAAAACACCACAGAAACCTTCCCCATCCCACCCACCCCAGGGTCATTCTCCTTTTATAGGGGAACAGGACCAGGTAGCATTCTGCGACTTCCTGCATAGAGACAGGAAGGAAGTGAAAAGAGAGAGAGAAGGAAACAAAAGGGCATTGCAGTAAAGACTGCAAGGGAAGAACAAATTTACATAGCAGCTACAGGTCAAGAGACACTTAATGGCTAGGCTAACAGAGTCCGTAAACAAGGGCACAGACACTCAGAAAAACAGACAGAAGGGCAAAAGGGTCAAGACAAGGCACAGCTACTACAGGGGCAGTAAGGTCAAGACAAGGTACTGCTACTCAGAGGATGATGGGAGTGGTGCAGTGCAGTGGATGCGGGGCAGCAGTTTTCAGTAGGACATTCTGGATGCTGCAATACTGCCCCATCTGCCGACACCTCTCTGGGCTGTGGATGGAGGTTGCCAGGCTCTGTGCCAAGCTAGTCAGGAGCACTGGAAACCTTCGCCCCCACCCAGAGGCCACCATGTCCCCAGCCACTGCCGTTACGGTTGCCTAGGCAGTGGGCTGGATGGACTACAGTGGGCCAGAGGCACGTCCCCCATCCAGTCCAACTTAGACACTCCTGTGCTGTCCTGGAGGAGTGGGAGAGTCCCATAAGGGAACCCGGAGTTGTGACCAGGGAGGATGAGTGGGTCCTCCAGGAGGGAGACCTAGGGGTGGGAGTAAGAGGACCCTAGAAGAAGAGAAAGCCACTATTGTCGGGGGACTCAATTGTCCAAGGAGTGCATTTGAGCACAGGTAGCGGGGTGGACAGGGAGGTTAAGTGCCTTCCAGGAGGCACAGTTCGGAGGGAGGGGGGGAACGGATCCATAGGATCGCTAAAGCGGTAGCAAGGAAAGGAGGCTGGAGGTCATTGTCCATCTGTGGACAAATGACCTAGCCTGGGAGGAGACGGGCATAAAGCAAGTACAGGAGGACTTAAGGGAGTTATGAAGGTGCCTTGGAGAGGTAGGGAGCTCCGCAACATTCTCAAAGATGATGCCAGTCCACAGCAAGGGGGAGGCTAGGAATCTCCACATTAGAAGCTTCAATACTTGGTTGAAGGGCTGGTGTGGGGAAAAGGGTTTTGGCTTTATTGGGGACAGGGACCCACCTGGACCGTTGAGGGCCTATACAAGGGTGATGGCCTTCATCCATCCAGGAAAGGTACGGCTGTCCTCACTGAATGGTTTAAATGCTTCCTTAGTAAGCATTTAAGCTAACCGGGTTGGGGGTGGATGGGAGCAAGAAGACTCAAGCAGCCCACCCCACATATTAGAGCAGCCAGTAAGGAAGATCAGGAAGTTAAGTTGTTGACAGGTACACCTGAACCAGTTACAAGGGGTACGGAGGAGAAAGGGAGGCAACAAAAGAAGGAACCCAGTGTTGGAGGGAAGATACAAGAAGGCAAAAGCAGGAATAGAAGGTGGACAGGCAATAAGGTGTAGAAGGCCATGTGCACAAATGTCCACTGCCTGGGAAATAAAATCCCAGACCTGGGGCCCTTGATGGCAGAAGCTGAACTGGACATAGTGGCAATAACCGAGAAATGGTACACTATAAACCACGACTGGGAGGTGAGTGTACCAGGTTATGCTCTATTCAGGAAGAATAGGGAGGGTAAAAAAGGGGGATGGCCCTGTATGTCAGGGAAGGTATAAAGGCAACTGCAGTATAGGGCAGACAGGGGGAGGCAGAGGCACTGTGGGTCGCCCTTGAGCCTCGAAATGGCACAGCACTTCGCACAGGTGTGATTTACAGGCCTCCAGATCAGGAGGAAGAGGTGGACAGACTGCTGGTGGATGAAATACAGGAGACTGCAACAAAAGGGGAGGTACTGCTGCTAGGTGATTTTAATATGCCTGATGAGGACTGAACCATCCTGTTGGCAACCTCAGCCAGGAGCCAAGACATCTTAGACTCCCTGCCGGGGGCAGGTCTCAGGCAGCTAGTGCTAGAACCCACCAGGAACAGGGCAATTCTGGACCTAGTACTGGCCAATGGAGACAATCACAGATGTCCAGGTGGAAGGGCACCTGCGGTCCAGTAACCATCACACAGTGTGGTTTAACGTGGGTACAGGGTCACAGTCAAGCCACACAAAGGCAAGGGTCTTGGATTTCAGGAGGGTGGACTTTGCTAAGATGGGTTAGCTACTGGGAAGTAGAGATGCAAATTGGGGGTTTGAGGAGCAGTGGGCACACCTAAAAGGAGCCATAGTGGAGGTGACAAACCAGTGCATTAGTCTGAGAAACAAAGGCAAGAGAAATAACAAACTACTATGATTCTCTAAAGTTGTAGCACAGAAAGTAAGAGCCAAAAGGAGGGCTCTCAGAAAATACAAGTAGACACAGAAGGAAGAGGACAGAGTGGTGTACGTAAATTGTCTGAGGGAAGCAGGGAAAGCTGTTAGAAGCGCAAGGGTGCAAACAAAGGAAAGATTAGCACAAATGGTGAAGAAAGTGAACAAGACATTCTATAGGTACATCAGTGAGAGAAGGAAGGCCAAGCGTGGGATTGTAAGGCTCAGAGGGGAGGAATTGTGGAACACCGGGAATCCAGCAGAGCACAGGATCCAAGGCAGCATGGATTCACAGTAGGAAGGTCATATCAAGCAAATCTGATAGATTTTTTTTTTTGACTGGGTGACAAAGGCGGTGGATCAGGGGAGAGCGGTAGATGTCACCTACCTCGATTTCAGCAAGCCCTTCAACACCGTTCTACATAAAAGACTGGTAAATAAGTTGGGAAGCCTGGGCATGGGCCACAAGGTGGTGAACTGGGTTAGAAACTGGTTGGGGGACAGAAAGCAGAGAGTGGTGGCAAATGGAATCCAATCTGAGGAAAGAGTGGTGTCCAGTGGGGTACCTCAAGGATCAGTCTCGGGGCCAGTCCTTTTTAATGTCTTTATTAGTGACACGGAGGAACGGCTGGAAGGGAAGGTTTGCCTATTTGCAGATGACACCAAGATCTGCAACAGGGTAGACACTCCACATGGGGTAGAAAAAAAAATGAGGAAGGACCTAGGAAAGCTGGAAAAATGGTCCGAAGTGTGGCAACTAAATTTCAATGTGAAGAAGTGCACAATCATGCACCTGGGGTGCAGAAACCCTGCAGAGAGCTACAGGATGGGGGTGGGGGAGTTACTGACAGTCACCAGGAAGATGACCTAAAGATGATCAAGCAGATTACAACGGCTGTAGGGAGGGCCAGTGGCATGTTGGGGTGCATAGGAATGGGTATCACCAGCGGAAGGAGGATGGTGTTGATATCACTATACAAAACACTGGTGAGGCCTCATCTGGGAGTACTGTGTGCAGTCCTGGAGACCGCATCTTTGTAAGGACGTAGACAGGGTGGAGGCGGTTTAGAGAAGGGTGACGAAGATGGTGCAGGGCTTGCAACAGAAGACTTATGAGGAGAGGAGAGATTAAAATACCTCAATATGTATACACTGGAATAGAAGAGGGAGCGGGAATATATGATAGAAATCTTCAAGTACCATAAGGGCATAAACAAGGTGCAAGTGGAAGACATCTTTTGGTACAGGAGAGGCACAAGAACAAGGGGGCATGATATGAGAGTGGGGGGTGCAGGATAAGGGGTAATGTGAGGAAATTATTTTTCACAGAAAGGGGGGTGGATGCATGGAATAGCCTGCCCCAGGAGGTGGTAGAAGCGAGCACAGTGGTGAGAGTCAAACATGCATGGGATAGGCATAAGGGGAACCCTAGAGGTGGGAAGGAGAAGCTAAAGCTGATGACCAAGCAGGGTCAGTGGCTGCTGATACAGGTAGGCTATACGGGCAGACTGGATGAACCTAGCAGTCCTTATCTGCCGTCAACTTCTCTGTTTCTGTGTTTCCAGCAGGAGACCAAGTACAGCCCGAGAGGAAGTGTGGCATCTACCACTGTGTGCCTAAGCCCCTCCTCTCCCCCACCAGATGTACAGTGAGGCACTGGCACATCACACAAATGTAGCAGGTGACTAGTCTGGAACAGATGTTCCCAGGAGTTTGCCCTTTCTGCCAGACATGCTGAATCTAATCTCCTAAGAAAAGTATATTTCATCCATTGCAAAAAACTGATCTTCAGAATCAGCTTTCTGTTGCAACTAGAAATATGACAAGGTGCATAAAATTATGAAGTTCTTGGATATTTATTTTTTAGAGATCATCGGAAAACATATTCATGCTTTTCAGAGAGGACTGAGGAAATGCATGGTAGGAAGAATTGGGGTTGAGGTGGAAAGTAACAGAATAAAAAAAAAAAAGCGCAATTTTTTAGCCTCTAGAAAAACCAGCACTCTATTTTGGATATTGAATTCCAATAGTTCACCTTTTATGAGCGGGGGATCAATTTGAATTTTTTCAAGCTCTAAAAATGAAACCATTTTACTGCTTTTTCATCAGTAAAAGCTGGGTTCAGGCTGGTACAATAATTGAAAGAGAGTGTGTTTTGTATGTGGAAACAAGTGGGTTTTCACCTTTGCTTTTCAATAGAATTCCAGTACTGTGATATTAGAAACTGCCAACTACTTAGGCGCCCAATGTATTTCAATGAGAAACAAAATATATTTTTCTGTGTGTTTAAAAAGAAATAGATACTTCTTTCAGCAAAAAGTTTTGCATTTTGTCTGTTTACTATTGTGGTCCATCTGTATAATATTACAATTTTTTTAAAACAGCAACTGTCTTCTCTTCTTCCCAAGTAAAATCTGGTTAGGAAGAAAACATCACCTGCTAAATCATAACAAAGTATCACAAGTTATGAACAAAACATGTATTTCTATTAAATCTGTAACATTTTAGTGGAATTAAGTTTTATTTCACTATAAAAAAAAATCTGAAAATAGATTTGCAGTTTCCCATTGAAATATACAGCCAGCCTTGCCAGCAGAGAGTTTCTGACTTCATAGCACAAGGGTTCCGTTGGAATCTTTTTTACTAGTAGTTGGCAAAATAAGCATAAAATGAAGAAAACGTAAGTAAATTAACAAATTAAACAAAATGGTTATCGAGGCATCTCAAGGCCCCAACCCCCCAAACCTTCATTCTTTAAGATATACATCCTAACTTAGCACACGCACTTCAATATACTATACTAGCTAGTGACAAGCACATTTTGACAGTTCACTGAAATCCGATGGCATAGTGGATCAAAAAGTGCAGAATGCTGTGGCCAGGCTGTTGACAGGGCTGTCAAGAAATAGCCATGTCACTCCAGTGCTGCGCGAACTGCAATGGCTGCTGGTGCAATGGAGGATCACCTTCAAGGTCGCATTGCTGACCTATAAGACCCTACACGGACAGGAACTGGGTTACTTGCAAGACCTTCTTCGGCTTTACTCCTCCTCCTGCCCACTTCGCTCCGCCAACGAGGGATTGCTAGAGGTTTCCAGGGTCCGTCTTCAAACATCTGGTGCTAGGGCTTTTTCTTCTGTAGCCCCGACCCTATGGAACTCTCTACCTCGTCGGATTACAGAGTGCCTGTCCATCGAGACCTTTAAGTCTTCACTGAAAACATATTTATTTAATTTGGCTTTTGGGCACAATATTTAGTTTTATTGCTTGCTGCCCTTTTATTGTATGTTTTCAGATTGTATATTTGAATTCATATTATTGTGTTTGTCTGATTTGAGATTGTATTATGTATGTGCTTTGGTTTTGGAAAAGTGCATTATAAATAAAATTTGATTTGATTTATTTAGGACATCCACTGTTTGGTACCACCAAACACGAGAATTGGCATTTCATGGCCTCATTCCTCGACTTTTTCATAATTAGTCAGTGTTCATCAATCTTAAAATTTTCACTTGCTCTTCTTCACGTAAATGAGGCAAGGCCTGATGTGTTTTTACAGCTAGGCCTGGTCTGTTCCTTTCCTATTTTTCTTAAGCCACCTAAAATGCTTTCTGTGAGTTACGCAAGGACACAACTAACATTTCCTGCTGTCCGTGAAAGATCACATCACGAATGGTATCCTTGTCTGTAGTCATATAGGAGGCCAAGCATTTGAGAACTTGTGACATTTCAGAGTAAATTTAAACAAACACACAAAATGTTGCCTTTAGGTCTGGCCCAGTAGTGCACTATCACTCACTACACTGACAAGGCGGGTTTGGGAATGGACTGGTTGTTCTGGGGTCAAGTTGGGGGAGGGAAGATTAGGTGTCCAGAGGACTGCTCTCCTCCAGTGGGGAGGAAGAGCTGTGTTCCGTGCAGTGCACCTGACATCCAATTGTGGCCACATGTCAGCTCAGTCGGGAGGGCTCCCGCTAGGGTGGGATGCCAACAGATGCTAGCACATCCACAGTTGTGTGTGCACAAGCTCTTGCACATCAGACGTCAGAAGGAGAGGAAAGGACTGGAAGAAAATCCCTGGCCAAAGCCAGGTGACAGGCCTCCTCTCTACAGGTCTTGTGCCAGCTTCTGGGCACTGTGCACTCTGGAGCCTGCTTCCTCAGGGTCTGGCCAGCCCTGAGTGCCCAGCACTAAGGATATGTCATGGAGGATGAGTGGAGGTAAGCCCCAGAGATGGTTGGTGTTGAAGCTGGGAGGGCCCAATCAGACGGGGGCCAGACAGGCATTAAGGACAAAACCCTTGACTGAAAACAAAACTTTTCAGTATTTATCTCCCCCTCTTTCTTTATTACCAAGCATAGCAGCTTGAAAAAAAGGACCTGTGTCCCTCAGACTTCATCTGCTCCTTCTGCCCATCTACCCATGATGTCTTAATCCTGTTTATGAATAAACAGTTGGCTGCTGTTGATGATTATGATGTCACAAGCAGGAGGCGATGCAACATCTGGGATAGACAAGCATTAGAAGCACATAAATTCCAAAGGGCAAGGATTCTGTTTCCATAAAAATGTCCTTAGTAATGGGTTTTCACAGGCACATCATCCGGACACATGAGGTGAGAAGTCATAGCCTCTGGCTGAAAAACGAATGGCAAACTTACCGTTAGATTGACAGTTTGGCGCCAAATGTTACCATTCAGTTTAACTTCACTTTGCACGAGTGTGAAGGAGCCTATAGAGAATAAGGGGAAGAGAAACTGTCCCAGAGGCTTTTCCGGCTGTTTAAATGGGTATGGCGTATAAACTGCCTTCTCAGCCAATACAGCTGATACCTTCGGGGCCACGTTGAAACACAATGGCTATATTTTTTTATGTGGAAAACTGGAAGACAGTCTCAAGTGCTGTATATTAGACACACATCATGGACACTTTAAAACGTATAAAATAAAATTATAATAGGGTTCACCAGTAGGATTGTCTCCTGGTCAGGTAATATTTTTTAAAGTTGTGGCCACTAGTTACAAACTATAAGAAAACATACAATCTTGGTAGAGCCCACACAAATAACCACGTTAGTATTTTATCAGAAAATCTCAACCTACTCTCTACGAACTCTTTGCATTCCTCTTTGAGTTCTGTGGTCTTCTGTGCAACTTCGGGGTCCAAGACCCGTAATTTGTTCAGTTCATCATAGTGAAGTCCTGCATCACCCAAGGGATCTTTAGCCATGGCTGTAAAATGTCAAAACAAAGAGATACTGGGTGTCAATAACTAACAGATGTTCAACCAGCAATGTATAACAGAAGGCAGAAACCATGTTTCTCAAATGAGTAGTACAGTATTATGGACTGAGAAAAAGAAAATCTGAAAACAAAATGCCCACCCCCAGCTTCAGTTTTTTTTGTTTCACTACCGAGTCACAGATAAACCAAATGTTATCTAAACTGCATGCCTCTCACAGCTAATGGAACCTGGTTCTGGGTGCAAAAAAAAAGTTAAATAATGTACATTTATTTTCGCCATTTAAGATTGCAGTCTCTTATAATAAATTATATTTTTAGTGCTAAACATAAACAACAGAATTCCTGTTTTTAATTAAACAGGTTTAACAGGTCTGCTTTATGGTAGGGGGTGTCATTTACCATGCTGCGACCCAACTCAGTTGGTGTCCCAAATATGGGTTGTCACAATTGTAGTGCCCATGTCTGTGACACCCCCTGGTGAAGAGGAGACTTGCTCCTCGAAGCAGTGGGGCTCGACTTCTTCCAACTGTTACCACACACAAGTGGATTTCTGTAATAGCAAGCTTAGTCACAATGCCACATTAAAACCTTTTCATGAGAAGAGCTGCGAAAGTGCTTGCCTCGTTTGTCCTGGACCTGTGTCTGTGATGCCTCCTACCTCAAGGAGAGTGAATCACTCCTACCACTATGCAGATGTCCCCTTGTGGCCCAGGGTGAGAAGATCACGTGGAAAGCAATATATGGTTTCAGACTGGGTGAAATCCTACAGCTGACATGATGAAGGCACACTGGACATATGATGTGGTGTCATGCATATGTTCACTAGTGTGCGAATGTCAGCTGCGGTATGCTGAAGGGTGGGCCTGGTCACAACCAGCTTCTGAATGGCGAGGAAAGTCTCCACTCTCAGGCTGTACTCCAGCAGGGTGGAAAAAGGGCTAACTGTATAGTCTCAAGGTTATAGTAATGAGCTGTGAAATGAGCTTGGCACATCCAGCAAACCGGAGTTTGATTCCCACAACCTCCACTTGCATACTGTATAACCCTGAGCAAGTCATTTAACTTCCCCAGTGCTCCCAAGTCACCTCTAAAAAACAGGGCTTGGGCCTGGTGGGCCTTACCCAGTTATCACCTTTTTTTTTGTTGTTAAAAGCCAGGTGGCAACAACAGTGGTGTCGATTGGTAAAGCCTTGACAGTCTCACTTGCACAAGGATTTGCACAGCCATGGTGATGTCTTGCACTACATGTGTATGGTTTGGAGAGAGGCACAAAAGCCATAGAATTTAGATATTCCTTTTCAACTAGAGTTATTTTATGGATCCCATTTACTACTCTTCCTGCAAACTGCCTCTTTGGTATTCTCACTCTGAGTGTTCTAAACGTCCATTTCCTGTAACAGTTACATCATCTATTCTAATTTTATTTTGATTCATCGTCACATCCACAAACTGTATTGTTTCCAAATGTGAGGTCTCTGGAAAGATGTTTTTGCATAGCACATGATATCAGTTACCACTATCAGCCTAGTACTGCAGTATTTTATTTCTTCTCTGTGTTCTGATACAACAGCCTCGCAAACAAGTTGTCAGCCATGCTAATCCTGTTTGCACAGCTCTAACTGTTGAAATATCTGTCCCTAATACAGTATGCTTTGAAAAAAGTGCCAACAGCATGAACATGGATACTTGCTTGACGACTCTCAAAGATTTTAATGAACATATTTAACTTCTGTTGTAATAGACTACAAACACTCAGGTAGCATTCTCTCTCTCTGAATAATTTTAACCCTATCCCTACCACATGCACAGACAGTGAGATTTTACAACTGACTGATTTTTGGGAGAGGGGATCAAGGGGAGTAATAATTCCTTTTTTCAATATATGAGGAACAAAATGAGAGTAAGGGATAAGGTGGGGCTACTGATTACTGTAAGTGGGGGTCAAGGTGTAGGAGAGGCACTGAATAACTACATTGTCAATATTCAGTCAGCACATGGGAATTGGGGTGGCAGTTATTGGGGAGGTGCAGAACATACATGAAGGCAGTGCTTGCCTTTACACAACAAAATAAGGGAAAAGGTGGGTGAGAGAGTCACCCTGGGGTTGTGCTATAGGCCTCCCCCACAGCTCAGCAGACCATGGTGCCCAGCTGGTTGGGGAAATTCAGACAGCAGTCAAATCAGATGCAGTGGTGATCCATGTGCACTGCAAACTCCTAGGTATTGACTGACGATATTCCAGCCCCAAGGTGAACACTGAGGCATAGAAGGTGGGCATTCAGGTGCAGAGGGTGGGCATTATTGCCTAGAGGAGCAGCATTCTGACCAATTGGTGGGCATTCCAAACCTATAGCGGACATTCTGGCCATAAGGTGGGCATTCCAGCCCCAGCACAAGCATTGAGGTAATGAGTGTGGTCATTCTTGCCACTTGGGTGGGCATTCAGGTACTTGAGTGGGCATTCCAGCATAGAGGGTGGTCATTCTGACCCCCTGGGTGGGCATTCCAGCACACAGGTGGTCATTCTTGCCGTAAGGTGGACTTTGAGGCTCAGAGGTGGGCATTCTTTCCCAGGGTGGGCACTGATGCACTGGTGGGCATTTTGGCCCAGGGTGGGCATGCCAGCTACAAAGTAGGCAATGAGGCAGGACATCAGTTCATTAGTTTGTGGGAATTCCAGACCCAGGGTAGGTATTCTGGCATAGAAGATAATCATTCCTGCCCAAAGTGGGCATTCTGACCTCCACAGTGGACATTCAAGTAGAGAGTGTGGCCATTCTGGCTCTAGGGTGGGCAGTTACATCCACAGGATGGGCATTCTTGCCCTCGAGGTGTGCATTCCAGTCCCCAGGGTGGGCATTCGGGCCACCAGGGTGGGCACTGAGGAACACAGGGTGGACATTGTGGGCACTGGGGCTATGTGCCATATCATGGGCACTCGGATACAGAAGATGAGCATTCTGTCAATCAGAGAGGGCTCTGAGGCACAGAGGGTGAGTATTCTGGCCAGCATGGGCATTTCAGCCCTATGGTGGGCACTCGGGATGGTCATTCCAGCACAGAAGGTTGTCATTCCGGTGCAAAGGGTGGACTTGCAGGCACAAAGGGTGAGCACTGAGCAGTCAGGCTGGGCATACCTGCACAGTTTGTAAATGGAATGGGTACTGTGCCCCTTCTGGTGTATGCTGCGGTTCCCAGTGTGGGCACTGTGGCATGCAGGTTTGGCTTTATGGCTCTAGTACATAGGGTGGAATTTCTGGCCCTAAAAGTGGCCATTATGCCCTTCATGGTGTGCACTGGGCACTAGGGTGGGCATTATGGCTCGGGCACACAAGGTGGGAATCACGGTCCTAGTGTGGGCTCTGCACCCCTCATGGTGTGTGTTGTGGTCCTAGGGTTGACATTCTGGCATATGCCTACATGGTAGAATCTGGACCCCAGGGTGGGCATTCTGGCACATATGGTGGGCATTATGGCCCTGACACCCAGTGTAGGATTTCCAGCCCTAGAGTGGGCACTGTGCCCCTCATGGTGTGTGTTGTGGTCCCCAGGTAGGCACTGTGACCCTAGGGTGAACATCACTGGCACAGAAGGAAAAGTCAGACGAATTGGGACATGAGATAGAACAGGATGGCAGAACTTGAGGAGATATTGATACTGGGAGATTTCAATCTGTCGAATGTAGATTGGAGCAGCCCAACAGCAGTGAGTGCAAGAAGCCAAGCCCTGGTGAAAGGGATGCAGGAGACATTACTGAGCCAGAGGCATCCCACTGAAGAAGGGGCCATATTAGAACCAGTGCTGACAAACAAGGGCAGCACAGGAGAAGTGACTGTGAAGGAACTCCTGGGTTTAAGTGATCACAGGACCATGTGGGCTGACATCAAGCTAAAAGGGTTCACACTCCAGGACTAAGCCCCTAGATTTTAGAAAGGCAAATTTTAGGGGGATACGGGAGGTGTTGGAGGATAAATTATGGAATGTGGAGGAGGCAGTAGCAATAGCCAGAAAACAGGACGTGATTAAAAAAGGAATACTGGAAGAGACATATGTCTGTGTAAAAATAGTGTGGAAGGGTAGCGGGGAAAAGAAAAAAGTGCTGCAGGGGTAGTAAGTGGGGGAGGGAGGAAGGAATTCTTTAGGTTCAAAGACAGTCAGTCAAACAGAGGAAGATAGGGGCATACCAAGAAAAAATTAGAGAGGCAAACATGGGAGTGAAACAAGCTAAGGAAGAGGCAGAACTACGACTAGCTGAAGGGGTTAGGGAGGGTGACGTGGCATTTTGTTTTTTGTTATATACAAGAGACACAACAATAAGGAAGAAGTGACTGGGTTAAAGAAAGGGGAGGAATGGGTAGAGGATGAGAAAGTTAAGGTGAATCTATTGCACAACTACTTCTGTTCGGTATTTACGGTGGAGGACAGGGGCCCCTGCCACACTGCAGCACGGCAGCCAGCAGGGAATCACTGGATAGTGTCAACACAGAGCCCACAGCGAAGCAGAGAGTGCTGAAGAGAGTACAAGGACTGAATGGGAATAAATCAGTGGGCCCAGATGAGCTGCACCCAAAGAGTGTTAAGGGAGATGGGGCAGGTCCGCCAACGGATCTCTTCAACTGCTCTTTGGAGACAAGAGAAATGCCAGTGGATGTGAAGCAGGGCTCTCAGGGACGCAGGCGTTGGGGGGGGACAACAGGTTGTGTTCCACGAGGAGAGAAAGATTCATCCCCTGAAGCAGCAATTGGTTCGACCTGACCAGACACTGTGTCTGGGATGGAGCAGCCATTTCAGAGGTGCCAGAGACCACAGCAGAGTCGCGCATTAAAAAAACGTCCGATATTACAATAATAAAAAAAAAAAAAATTTTTTTTTAAAAGGTTGTTTGCTGTCCTCTTGACCCAAGATGAGTCAGAGTGTCAACTACATGGCCGGTCTGCACTGAAAAGGAACAGACTTGCATCAACAGTAAGCAGGTAAGTGTTAATTTAAGTACTATTTAGGCAGTTAGGGCATTGCACAACTATTTTGGATGACAGTTTATTAAGGTTAGCGTTTTTTTTTTGTTTTTTTTTCAGGGCTCCTCTTTAGTTAGTACAAATTTGCAGAGTTAGTGAGAGGAAGAGAAAGTCGAGACTGCCTCGTGGTCAGCGCATGCCAGCACCAGACAGAAATGTCACAATGAAGCCTTAATGATTATTATGGTGGAGGAAATTCAGCAGCAAAACCCAAAGAAACAACTCCATCTTCTGAGTGCGAGGTCAACACATCTCAAGAGATCGTGAATGCTGAAACTGATAATGATAAGCAGTCTGATGGGACAGCATCTGCAGGTTCAGCTAAAAAGCAACAAGAAAAGATTTTGGAGGGAGAGCTGAAGAACGATATTTCCACGGCTTGTGAAGGAGGAAGTAGAGGGGAAACATTGTTGGGAAGTGTAGTTGGTGGGAAAGGCAATCTAGTTGCCATACCTGGCACAACCAACTTGTAAGTGTCTGCTTTTTACAGACATGAAAGAAACACAGAACATTTGCTGGTACAAGCAGGAAGGAGAATAGAAGAAAAACTGTCACTTCCAGTGCCATTTGAGAAACAAACATCAGGTCCCAAGCCCAAGGATGACAGGAAGATTGGCCTCTTACTGACAGTGTATGACCTTACTAAACAAGGGCAATCAATGTACCAGTTTGAAACACTGATTTCAAACCACATGAAGTCTTGCTATATTCTGACTATTGCAGTTAGCCCCAGCACTCAAACTGCCCTGGAGAGAAGAGGATAAATTTTCTATGCAGAGCACAGAACGTTGAGCTCGAGCTCGATTCAAACCTCTGTCTGCTGCACTTGGAAGCACAACCGCCAGATTCTTTACTCTGCCTAACTGAACAGTCGCTCCAGAGATTTCTCCTTTGCTCGCAGTTCGAAAGTCGGTTAAAGTCTTCGCTTTTAACTGATTATTTTTTCGCAAGTTTCGATTCAGATCTCTGTCTGTGGTACAGTAAGTACTAGGTAGTGAACTAGACATAGAAAACTTGTGGAAATTGTAAAACTGATTTTTCGACCAGTTCAGCTGAACAGTCCGTTTAGTGAATTACATATTCTGTCTGTTTCTAAACTTAGAGTGTGGTTACCAGTCCTTATTGGTTTAAAAAAAAAAAAAAAAAAAAGACGCATTTTCTTGTGTTTTTTTTTTTCCAATACTCGTGACACGGTTAGAAACCGATAAGGGTGTCTTGCCTGGTTGTTTGCCATAAAAAGGGTAAGTCTGTGGTTAGTAGGGTTACCACCTATCCCGATTTTCGCAGGACAGTCCTGATTTGGGCAGCTGTGTCTAGCGAAAAAACATGAAAAATACTACTTGTCCTGACATTACAGTAGAAAAAATATTTTCTGACTTTCCTCTAAATGTTGCAAAAAACAATAATACCTTTATTAAAATACCTTAAAATGATAAGAATCACTAGAAACAACTGAAAAACTACAACACTTAGTCTTAATTCTGATGGTTTAGTGAAAACAAGTCTGTTGCATTGGTCAAGGTTACATATTGTCCTGTGAAAAATCATGTTTCAGTAAGAAATGTCCCACTTTGGGCTTCTTAAAAGGTGGTAACCCTAGTGGTTAGGATGACTATGTCTGAGAAACCCAAAAGAAAAACCGGGCCCACTGGGTTTCAACACTGCAGTGTGTGTGGGGAGGTCTTTGCTAAGGCTGATCCCCACACCACCTGTGTTTATTGTCTGGGGTTTGACCACTTCGATTCAGACTGCCAAATCGGTAAAAATTTCCCTAAGTCTACCCTGGAAAAAAATTAGGTAGGCTTTAGGGATAAGGAGGCTGTGAAGTCCACTGACCCAGATGGCCAGCCCGGTTCGGCTCCGACCGAACCCGAGGGAGTGCCCTCTGACCAGGGCGATACTTCTTTAGGCAAGAGGAGAGCCGATCCTGAGGGATCGGTTCCAGAAAAAGACAAAGAAAAGAAAAATCAGCCGGTTCGGATCCAGAGACCCATTTTCCGACCACCGAAGAGATTGCCAAAGCAACAAGGATTGTAGAATTGCTTCGCCCAGTTCCATCTGATCCGGCGCCTTCTGGCAGGCGCTCGGTTTGGTCGGTTCCTCTGGTTCAAGGTTATGCCTCTGAAGATTTTTATGAACTGGATTTGGAGGGGGATGAAGATGATGACGATGACGACGACGATGGTGGGGAAGGTCTGGATGAGCACATTGAACCGGACATCTCCCCAGACAGGCCTTCTGGTGTTTCCCCTCCTAGGCTTTCTGAGTCCCCTTCCCACTGCATGTTTTACAGGAAAGTGGCAGAAACCCTCCAGCTCCCTGTGGAGGAAGCCATGGAGGAACAAGAGGAACCCGATTATGTGGAGATGATGGACATCCCAAAGTCCAAGAGACTGTCTATTCCCCTTCATAAGTCTTTTGGGAAACAGACACAAAAGATTTTAAAACTCCAAATTCTGTACCTCCTGTTGACAGAAGGATGGACAAAATGTACACCTTATCAAGTTCAGGTACAGAGTACTTGTATCAACAATGCAGCCATGTTGGGGTTGTGCAGGCTGCAGCCTGTGTTAAGGCTAATATACCCTTGGCTTCACACTCTCCAGATAAAGACTCTAGGAAGCTGGATGCCATGGCAGAGAAACAGTACATGGCATCCGCCTTGGGACTCGGGCAGGCTAATTATATGGCCTATGCAGCCAGGTACCAGAAGTCCAGGTGGGACACTGTACTGGCACTGGCTAAGCAGGCCTCCCCCCAGCTAGCCTCGGAGCACAGACGTAGGTGAGGAACAACTGAGAGGAAGAGCCTCTGGATTGTCTAGTATGCTCTAGGTAGTAGGCAATGGCTCTTGACATCCAAGCTGTGGAGCTTTTGCTCGCCAGGAGTGGATTTCTCAGTAAAGAAGACAGGCAGAGTAATGGACTGGTCCAAGGGAACTCTGAAACCACCTTTGCAGAAATTCCTATTTGTCCTGAGCCCAACTTTATCGTTGTCAGGGAAGATGAAAAGTGGCTCAGTGAACTGGGCCTGTAGCTCTGAAACCTCCAGGCAGAAGAAATGGTTACCAAGAAGACTGTCTTCCAAGTTACAAACTTGAAGTGGTCCGTGGACAAAGGCTCGAAGAGTGGCTTCATGAGCCTGTCTGTGCAAAGGTTAGGGCTCAGAGGAGTAACAGGCTCCTGGATTGCAGACTGGGGGTGGAAGAGGCCTTTGAAAAACTTTAAATATGACATGGGAAAAAACAGTTTTTTTTTTTTTCCCACCGAAAGGTAGGCTGAAATTGCCGCCACTTGAGGGGAGACGGTTTCAAGCCTGACGCCTGTAAGAGTACCAGGCGATCTAGCAGCTGAGGGTCTGAGACTGAATGAGATTCGACCTTTTTGCTCTTGCACCAGAGGGGAAAACCTTTACATTTGGCTGCATAAGTTTTCTTAGCGTTTGATTTATTTATTTTATTATTTTTTTTTTTTTTTTTTTAAACCACCCTCAGTATCCTAAGGACCTGCCAAGAGTACTGTGAGGATGCAAATTCTAACTGTTCCAGAACCAGGCCTTGAAGTGGAAGGAGTGTATGCCTGGATACTGCACTCCTGTCTGAGGAAGGGTCAGCAGGGAGTGAACTGGAAGCAGTCGAATGGACTGCTGCAGGGCACTGAGAGAAGGAGAGAGTACCAGGCTTGCTTGGGCCAATCTGGAGTCACCAGAATCCTAGATGCAGGCTGTTGTAAGAGTTTCAGAAATACCCTGAGAATCAGGGGAAAAGAGGGAATGCATATAAGAACTTTCCTGACCAGACCAGGATCAAAGCATCCAGAGGAGGTGATCCAGGACTGAAGCCTGCAACAGAAATGAGGAAACTGGAAGCTGAGGGGGAGGCAAACAGATTCACTTCTGGGTGCCCAACAGCCTGAATAACGTGGCTAGTACTTGTTTGTTCAGAGTCCAATAACTCTGGTCCCGACTGATGCGACTAGACCCTCTGCCAGAGTATTGTGTTTGCCTGGGAGGTGAATCACTGAAAGGCTGACTCCCAGGTAGAAGGCGAAAGACCAATTTTTATAGCGCCTGCAAACAGAGTACCGGTAATCCTGATCTGGCCATTGCAGTAGTGTCTGTTTGACTCTGTAAGTCTGTCCTTTTATGACAGGAGCAAATGCTTTGAGCTAGAGAGATTTCTCTGAGTTCCAAAAAGAAATAAGATTAACCGTGACTCTTGGAGAGTCTAGATGCCACTTACTGAGGCACTGTCCAGATGTGCTTTCCACCACAGGGAGAAGGCATCTTTGGAACTGCTCTGTCTTGAGTTTTCAGCTTTGAAAATTGTTGCTTTCTGAGACCAGCAAGCTACAAGGAGACTTGCGGGTGACGCATCCTATATCTGAACCTTGGAACCACTGCAGGTACTGAAGCCATGCATCCCCAACAGTCTGAGGAAATGTCAAAGTTACATTATTTGCTCAGGACCACATCATATACTGAACCAGTGGGGGTTAAAGATTCAAATCCAGTCAAGCGCTTGCTGGCTGGTCTCACTGTCCCTAGATGAAGAAAACTGCCAATGAGGGACATCTTGAATTCTTGTCTGCTGAAGGAAGGCATATCCTTCCTGGACGCTGGGAGGGTTCCAGGTAAGATTTTGTTTAGATTTACCTCGGAACCATACCTCCCAACTGTCCCTGGTTTTCAGGGACATCCCTGATTTTACCTCAAAATTTGACTCTGTCCCTCCTAAAAATTTTGTTTCTATGACCAAACAGTAGGGGTTGTAAGCATAAAATAATGTCAAACATTAAAGTTATAGATTTGTTCTTCCTTAGAAAATGCATTTTACACAAAGACCATTTTTCTACCAGGTTCCTGAGTAGATATCACCAATTTTGAAGATATGTCCCTGATTTTGGTCCTTTACCCCCGATTTTGTTTAAGCCTCGTCCCTAATTTGTGAGGCAGGAGGTTGAGAGGTATGCCGGGAACCCAGAGACTACAGATAGAGCCCTGTAAGGAGAAAAAGGGGGGCACTCCTTGACCTGACAAGGAGACTTAGGCAGGCTAACTGGCAATTAGGTGTAGCTAGAGACGCCCAGATTCCTGAGGCGTGCTGCTACAACTGCCCAGCACTTTGTACAACTCTTGGGGCTGAGGAAGGCCGAAGGGCTGCAGTGAGCCTGCCCTTGTGTGTGACCTCATTAAAGGTATGTGGAAAAAAAGGGAGCCCTTTTTGGCCAGAGAGGCTAGCCCATCTCCCTACTGTAAGGGCTGTATGAATAGTAACAGAGTGACCATCTTGAATTTGGGTTTTAACAGCCAGATGGGAGCCACTCCCCAGTTGTCTTTTATGTCAGGAATTACGTGGAGAAGAGGCCCTTTCTTCTTTTGATGGCCAGGGGCCCTCGCCACCATTCGCAAAGCTAGAATGGTTTTTGCCTCCCACTCCAACAGAAACGTCTGTGTTGGGGAATAAAGGCTTATATACCTGAGTACACATGAGGTCTGCCCACACTAACTTCAGGCTTTAGACTGACAAAACACCTCTGTACTGAGAGAAGGCTGGGAAATAAAACTCTGCCCCTAATGCCCTCGGGAGGAAATTCCGTGGGGCAGGGGGCCTTGTTTGAGGTGTTCTGGAAGCGAACAGTATGTTTTGATTGCCAGGAAAGTCCAAGGCTTTAAACTGGGAGTCTGAGGGTAGACCAGTAGTTCTAGGCCAGACAAACGCCTCAGAGAGATGGCATAGGCTGTGACTCTGGAGGCGGCATCCTTGTTGTCATCCTGTGGAAATGGTATTACATAGCTTCTGGAGCAGGTTAGCTGTATCCATTGGCTTCTGCACCGAAAACCAGGACAGAGTTCTGCTGTGTTTATTTATTTATTTATTTCTCTCCATTATATTAAAGTTCAATACAGTACATAGCATTTCTTCAGGTTCAATATACATAATCATTGGCAAAATACGTAGTATCTTTCATATTCCTGCATTAAAGACAATATTGCATTATTTTTCAGTTCCCTCTCCCACCAGTCTAATATTTAATTTATCTTATGTTCTTAGATCGAGTAGCTGCTCATTATTCAGGTCAGAAATAAGTCATCCACTTGATAAATATATATAACCCACTTCCTCCATTGAATCTCAAATTGCTTATATCGATCCATAAAAGTAGCTATTGTCTTCTCCAAGTAATACACCTCCTTCAAAATATCAAGCCATTGTTTCATTGTAAGTGATACTTGCCTATACCAATTTCTCGTAATTGTTTTCTTGGCAGCTGCTATATATAAATACAAATGATTCTTCTTAGTTGGTATTACATTATCTTCCATGATATATAGTAAGACCAGCTATGGAGTGAGCCTAATATTTTCCAGTAATGCTGCTATACTCAAGCCCACCTCTCTCCAAAATTACTGTAGAACTGGGCATCCCCAAAATATGTGTACTACATTGGCCTAAGTTTCCCCACACTCCCTCCAGCATTTGGCCGAGGAATCCGGGGTATACTTTACTAATTTATCTGGTGTATTAAGAAATCGTGTACAACATTTCCATGTAAACGCCTTCCAGTATGGGGCTTGTGAAATTGTCATTGCGTGCCGGATTGGAGCAATCCAGTACGCGAAGGAAAAATCTGACCCTAGTTCCTCATTCCAGGCCCTCAATATATTTGCAGTAGATTTGGTCCACAATTCCTGTAATGCTTTATATGAATATCCTACAATGTGCGGGGGGACAAATCCCCTCAATGCACCCCTAATTAACTGCATATACAGAGAGACGGGATCTGGGAGTGTTTTCTTTTCCTGAACTTTCTCTGTCAAGTATGCCTTCACTTGAAGGTATCTGTAATGGTCTTGGTAAGGTAGTTGATATTCTGATTGTAGTTTAGAGAAGGGTACCACTCCATTTACATCGAAAATTGGTAGATATAAGTTAACCCCTTACGATGCCATCTGCGAAATGCTAAATCAAAATGACCTGGAATGAAGTCCTCGAGTAACATCAGAACTTTAAAATAATAAAAACAATGTTCCAAGTTTGATCGGGCTCTCAACCCATCCCATGAGACTAAAGTATTTTTGTTACAAAAGAGAAGTCTCTAAATTTAGGCGGAGTAATAAGTGGGGCAAATAGAATAGCAGCAATATCAAATAAGTCATTAATTATAAATTCTATAGATTTCCACGGTGTATGGTAATTTTTATTAACCCAGGCCAGTACTGTACTACTAGTAACTGCTCTATGATATTCCATGAGATTAGGGACATTAAGACCCCCCAAATCTACAGGAAAGTTGTAAAATTGACCACCTAATTCTAGGGCGCTTTCCGGCCCATATAAACCGCAAGAATATCCTGTTCCAAGTTGTAAAATAATATCGGTCTGGTGCAATGGATAAAGTCTGAAAAAAATATAATATTTTTGGAAATTATGTCATTCTAATAGTATCTATCAGAAGGTAAAAGGATGTGTGCATATGGGCCCATATTCCTAGTTTGTCTTCCAATTCCTGGGGTAATGGCTCATAATTTAAAAGTTCCAGGTGGTTCAAATTTTGTGTCAAATTTACTCCCAGATACCGTACCCTATTAGAGCGCCATCTAGAGGGGAAAATCTCTTTCAATGTTCTCAAGGAGGAAAGTTAAGCGTTCGTATTTCTGTTTTCTGGGCATTTGTAATGTATCCAGACACAGATGCAAATTGTTGTAAAACTTTCAGTGTTTCTTGGGTGGAGGTTTCTGGTTCCAATAATGTAAGTAAAATATCATCTGCATGTAGCGAGATGGAATAAGCCTGCCCCCAATAGGATCTCTTGAATACCCTGGTGGGCATGAATTGCTATTGCAAGGGGTTCTATATAAATGGCAAATGAAAGGGGGGGGGAAAGGACAGCCCTGCCTGGAACCTCTAGACAGGGATAGTGGTGAGGAAAGGTGGCCACTGACTCTAATATAGGCTCGGGAATTTTTGTAAATTTGCTGGACCATGGTAATAAATTTGTCTGGGAATCCAAATATTTGTAAAGTTTTCCATAAAAATTTTCATCCCACCCGGTCGAATGCCTTATCGGCATCTAGGCTGATTAAGGTGGCAGGAAATTTTCTCTGGTTTATATAATCTATTAAGCGAATTGCTCTCCTAATATTGTCCGCTGTTTGTCTCTGACAAATAAAGCCTCATTGATCTGGGTTTCTAATATGGGGAAGTATTTCCTCTACTCTACTAGCCAATATCGACATAAATAATTTATAATCCACACTCAGGACTGAAATCGGTCTATATGATGCCACATGTAACTTGGTAATTGTAGACAAAGTAAGCCGAGGCCCATTTAATTGTCTCCCACTCATAGCGGGCTTATCTGTTAATATATTTTCTAATATTCGTAAACAAAAATTTATCTAATTCAATTTTGAACGAGTCAAATGAAGTTTTTTCAACTATATTTTTTGTCAAGTTGTTCCAAATTAAGGGTGTTTGTATATTATAAAAAATTAAATGCCTATTAGTTCTTGCTCTGTTTATAAAGTGATCTTGAATTTGAATGTAAATCTTGATTGTCTAGGGTCTTTTCCAGGTTTTAAAATAGGACAGATCACTGCATAATCCCAGGTTGGTGGAGAAGTGCCACCCTCCTGGATCTCTTTAAATGCTGCCAGCAATGGGGGGGGGGGTAAGTTCTTTGGTATATGTTTTGTACCATCCGGTCCTGGGCACTTTGCTGTCTTACTCTTTGTAATGGCAATTTTAAGTTCTTCTGTAGAAATGGGTAAAAGCAGTTGCTTCATCTGGTTCTGGGAGATTTCTGGGAGGGCATGTTCTCTGGGAAAACTTTCAATTTCTAGTGGGTCTGGATTTCCCAAAAGGTGAATAAAGCCGAGTATAAAATTCTTGAAATAATGCTAACATGTCTCCAGTAGTGGTTACTCTCTGGTTTTGCCTAGGAGAGCTTAGCTCTGTTATTGTGGAGGCTGCCCTATGCCCTCTTTGGCGTCTAGCCAAATTTCTGGCTCCCTTTGGTCCTCCTCATACTTATAAATCTTAAGATAAAACAGGGCCTGGACTTTTTCATCTGTTATTTTTTGTAATGCAGCCTTCACTTGTCTTATTCTAGTTCTAATCTCTAAGTTCTGTGGGTCTAGAGCTTGTTGTAAAGAGTGTAATTCCTGTTGGAGTTTCAAACTGGCTATTTGTCTTCATTTATGTATACATGAAGCATGGGCTATAATCTCTCCTCGAATTACTGCCTTCATTGTATCCCAAATGATACTGGCTGTGGAATCCCCAGCATCATTTTCCCTTAAGGTCTGAATAATTTTGTCTCCCAGTTTCTTTTTAAAGGCGCTGTCTCTCAGCAAGGCTGTATTCAAACGCAATCCAGAATTTTTTCTTGGGACCTTCAAATTCAACTTTAATAACAAGGGGGAATGGTCCAATAAGAAACGGGGGTACAGATCTATATCCTGGATCATATCCATATGCTCCCTGGAGACAAAGAAATAATCCAGTCTAGAACGTGAGTTAAACCGTGAGGACTAATAGGTGTAGGCCCTTGATGTAGGGAATGTCACAAACCCACTCAGCAGGTCAGCTGTCTACTCCCAAAGCGCCAACCTCTGAGTGCAGTCTTGTGAACAGTTAACAGAACAAGGTAACCCTCTTGTCTGTTTTTGTGGATTCAAATCAACCTTTGGTCTCAAGTTCTGGAGGGATTCAAACTGTGAACCTCTTGTTAGCGTATCCAATGTACAGGCTCAGATAATTCTGTCTTCGGGGGGCCAGATATCTTTGCCTACCGGCACCTAACCAGGTGTACAGAAATGAACCCTTAAAAACTGTAATAAAAGATCTCAGATTTAAAATGCTTACCTTTTTCCAGTTTGGTATCACCATTCAAGCTTATGTAAAGTGTCTGCTTTAACCATATATACTCTACTTGTAAAGGAAAGAAATCAAAGACAGACCAAGTAAGCTCTAACACATAAAATACAGAACTATTATATCACAAGACATACAAATCTTTTAAACAAAACAGGTTTTAACACTGCAATTCCTACTACAGTACTTAGATGTGTCTCACTCTCTAAATACCTGCCTAAAGTGCTCACAGATGTTTCTTTGTCAGAATCTAGATACAAGTGTCTCTGAAGAAAAACAGAATAATGTTTAAAAGCTGGTTTTCCCCACCTATTTTGCATGAGGTCACCTAGCTCCTCCCTGTCAGAATATATAAAACAAAATCTATATAAAAACAGGATGTCTTTTCCAAGTATTAAATTCTGCAACCTCAGCATAACTCAAGTTCTTCAAATGACTCTATCTGATCTTATGATAAGCTTCCCCCTTCCAGGACATGAAAGCATCTTTTATGACTTTGCACTAAAACGTCACAACCTGCTCTTCTTCCTCTAAGCGTTATCAAAGTTTATGATCTATCTTGGCAGTTAGGCATCTTCTAGCCTGTAATTAGCTTCCTGACTTCCAGGTAACACCTTGTATCTAAAATGTGTGTGTGTGTGTGTGTGATCTCACATGCTGTTTCAGCATTTTCTCATGGGAGACAGTCCACACACATTTTTATATTACAAAAATGATACAGCACTCAGAACTGGCTGTCCACGTCACAGGGAACATACGGCGCCAGACACCCAGTAATCCTAACAAAGTTTGTTGTGTTTTAAAATATTTCTGAGCAGGAGTTGTCCGATGCTTCCTCATTACTGAGGAATCTAGCTGTGGAGCCAAAGTCAAATTAAGATCCCCACCTATAATTATGCATCCCTGTTGTAGTTCCATTAATTTATTAAAGAATGTTTTAAAATGTCTGGGAAGAAGGCTTTGGGGGGGGGGGGACATAAATTTTTACCAAAGTAAATTTTTTTCCATATAAAGTACCAATCAAAATTATAAAGCAGCCCGTTGAATCAGAATAATGTGTTTCTACTTGGAATGCCGTTGTGGTGGGCAGCAAAACTGCTGCACCTCTGCGCTTTCCCTTGGGGTAAAAGAACGAAAAAATTCAAAACCTACCTCCCCATGTTAACTTTTGATGTTCGGCCTCCATCAAATGAGTTTCCTGGAGGAAAATGAAATCCCCATTCTGCTTTTTAAGATATTGCAACAATCGTGATCTCTTTATGGGGCTATTTAAACCATTTATATTTAATGATAATTTTATTGGTGTTGTAGCCATGATTAATTTCCCTTATTAGCCAATAACCTGTCTTTAATAAAACATCCCCCTTCTTAGGTATTCTCTCATTAGAATTATATCCCCAGGTCCCACCTTAAGCCATTTTTTGCCCATCCCAGAAAAGACCCGTCTCCACAGGTACTGCCATCTACTACTTGCATTCAGAAACCTGTTGCTATATTAACTGTAAATTTAACCTTTGACCTCTAGGACAGAAGATTTTCCCAAAATAAACAAAAATAGTCAACATGAACTGGAAGGCAATTAAACTGTGATCACCTCTAAAACTACAACTATTTACAACATAATATCCCCTCATCAAGTTATACAGTGATCGATTCACAATCTGAGCTTTAACTTTTCTGAGGGGGTGAACCATAACTTCCATGGAAGGGGAGAACCACATTTGTCTCCCTAATTGTGTCCTGCTAGGATGTAAAGCCCGTTAAAAGCAAAAGAAAGAATAGCTCCAGTTGGATAGCAAGGGAAAAGAAACATACCCTGCAATGTGCAAATGAGATTCAAAAGCTCTCCGCATGGAGCTAAAATTAAACTAAACTAAACAAGAGCACCATGCACCCATCGTAGCCCAATACCTTATAGCAGCGTGAACTCACCCCTACAAAAATTTTAATTTAAAGGTTTGTAATTTTAGCAGGGGAAGGGATCGTAACTGGTGCCGAACCCTCGGCCAGCCGATCCCTTCCAGCTTCCTGGTGCCACCGCTCCGCCCCAATTCTGCCCCCACGCTCTCAAACTGTGACGGTGGCCAGGAGAGGCAGGGCCAGCCCCATACAAGTCTATGGGGCTATTTTTAAACTTTTTTTTTTTTTTTTTTTTTTTTTGCAATTTTTACCAGTCCCAGAATAAAATTGAAGCAGTCGCTTAACTAGTAGGGTCCCTACTAGTAGAATTGTAGCCCCAAAGAAATTCTTAAGTCTTGACTCTTGAAATCTTTGAGAAGAGAAGTAGCTCTGTCCCCTTCGAATGGCACAGCACAACTGGGGATCTGCTCATAGTGCAAGAAATCCTCAGGTGCCCAACATTCTAAAGCTTGGGCTGTGCCATTCCCCTGGTAGGGGTGCACTATACCCAGCTGTAATGATTACCCATTGACAATGTGGAGTGCTACAGAAAGGGGCAACATGATTAAGACGTTCAACCTCTGTGGACTAAACATGGTAGACCACAGCAAGCTGTTCACAATGAGTGATAACATGGGTACTTGACCTGGCTGGGGAGAGGTTCAAGAAGGAATTTTTTTTTGTTTGTTTCTTTACTGAAGGAGTTGTGATGGACTTGAACATTCTTCCAGAAGCGATCATCTGGGTTGAAACAGTGGGAGGGTTCGAAAGGGAATGGGACAGGATACTGTAATTTAAAAGTCAGGTTGTCACTTTCATCAGTGACACCCTCAAAGCACTGTTACATTTGTACATACATACATACATACATATGAATATACAAAGAAGCCAACAGAAGAAGGCCATTTGGTCTATCAAGTCTGCTCATATTGCAGGGACCACGGCTTGAGCTAATGTCCCTGCTCTCCCTCCCCACTTCTCCCATCTTTCCTACCTATGATACTTACCTTCCCATTATACCTATCTCAGCCTTTCTTAAAGCTGCCCACTGTCTTCAATGAGATGACCTCTTCCGGCAGCGCATTCCAAGTGTCCATGACTCTCTCCATGAAGAAGTGCTTCCTGACCTCCCTCCTAAACCTCCCACCCTCGTGTTATGGTTGCCACTCAGCTTAAAGAGACTCTCCTTATCAACCTTATTTATCTCTTTCAAGTACTTGAAGGTCCCAATCTTGTCTCCTCTCTCTCTCTCTCTCCTGTCTTCCATGGAGTGCATGTTCTGTGCCCTCAATCTCTCCTTGTATGCCTTACCCTGCTGACCCACTATCATCTTTGTAGCCCTCCTCTGGACCTTCTCTAGCAGGTTAATGTCCTTTTTGAGGTGTGGGCACCAGTACTGAACTCCATACTGTAGATGCGGCCTTACCAGTGACCTGTACAAGGGCAGTATAACCACCCTCCTACTACCGATACCCCTAGATATGCATCCCAGCATCTTGTTTGCCTTTGCCGCTGCTTTCCTGCACTGTGTGGAGTGCTTCAGTTCACTAGTGATTATCACTTCCAAGGTCCTTCTCCTCCTCCTCCTCCTCTGATGCAGATACTTGGACTCTACTCAGGTAGTACTCTGTCCTAGGATTCTTGACTCCAATATGCATAACTCTGCATTTCTTGGCATTGAAGCAGAAATACTATGGTATCCCTAAACTCAGTTTCCTGAGTCTTGGGATACTGACCCCATTGGCCCGAACTGAAACTCCCCGAGTCAAATCAATCAGATGCCCGAATATACGATTTTGGGCATCTGACTGAAATATAACAGTGCAAGTAGGGGGGCTTTGCCCCCGAACCCCCCCCCGTAACTAATATATCTAACTCTGAGGGTAAGCAGACCTCTGAGTTATGGAAAAATAGTTACGGGGTACGAACAGCCAACAAAAATTAGAGCACGCAGCAACGGGACTGAAATGCATTTTCCAGAGAATACTGGCCGAGCTGCTAGTGGTTTAGCCCACACCACCACTAGGGCAGCTCAGCCAGCCTCCTGAAACCTCCGCAACTTCAGTTCCATCCACAGGGGTAAGGCAGGATGCTGTCGCATCTGCTACCATACCCCTGTAACATCCATCAGGTTTTCGCATGCTAGGCTGTTCACTGTCAGGATAGTGAGCCTAGACATAACATAAGGGTACCATCGAAGCCAAACTGCCAGATCCTGGACCACTTCCCCCAGCTTTTCCAGATCTTTCTGTAGGTCCTGTATCCCTTCAGCTGTGTCCACTCTCCCACAGAGCTTGGTGTCATCTGCAAATAGGCACATTTTGCCCTTAATGCCATCTCCAATGTCACTGATGAAGACATTGAACACCAGCTCCAGCACCGAGCCCTGCGGGACCCCACTGGTTACCTCTCTAGTGCCGGATAACTCTCCCCCCATACCCACCCTCTGGGTTCTGTCTTTCAGTCAGTTTTCCACCCATCTGGCCATCCTTTTCCCAACCCAGAGATCCACCATCTTCCTGATCAACCTTTTGTGAGGTACCGAGGCAAAGGCCTTGCTGGAATCAAGATGGAGGATGTCTACCGCCTGGCCCGTCTACTGTCTTAGTGACACAGTCAAAGAAGTCAATCAGATTTGCTTGTTTGAGATTTGTGTTATTGATCCAGAGAATCAAAACCATCCCCTCAGTGCTTGTCTACACCATCCTTTGGAAGTAAACCATGCCACAAGATGGATGTAAAATCTCTGACAATCATCCAAGGAGCCAGTTATCCACTGCTTGCATGATGAAACGCCATGTCTGCTGCTACCCAAATGGTTACTCCCTGGATTATGAGGCAGGGAACAGCCACAAACATCTTGAGGATCACTCCTTTATTATACACACATGCTCCAACGTTGCCACCCCCATCCCGAGCCATGCTTTGAACTAAAACACTGGAACTCTACACGTGTGGCGAATATTTTAAACAGGACACTTTAAAATCTAGTACTAGAAGCCAGTGCTCCAGTTGAGGAAGACTTCAGTCTGAACTCTGTCCCGACATTGCACTGAACAGCAATCGTCCTGTGTCGTCTAGGGTTACCACCTTTTAAGAAGCCCAAAGTGGGACATTTCTTACTGAAACATGATTTTTTGCAGGACAATATGTAACCTCAACCAACACAACAGATTTTTTCTCTAAATAATCAGAATTAAGACAAAGTGTTGCCGTTTTTTAGGTGTTCCCTAGTGTTTCTTATCATTTTAAGGTATTTTAGTTAAGGTACTATAGCTTTGCAACATTTAGAGGAAAGTCTGAAAATATTTTTTGCTTGTATAGTGTCAGGACAATTAGTATTTTTCGTGTTTTATCGCAGGACACAGCTGCCCAAATCAGGACTGTCCTGCGAAAATAGGGACAGGTGGTAACCCTAGTGTCGTCAGATTTGTACCTATCCAGCTTTCAACACCGCAATTATCAACTCTAGAAAGCAATGCCACTGATGCAGGAACGGCAGTTTATTCTCACGCAACACTACCATTAAGCATCTAAAGCAAAGAAGTAACAAGCTAAAAGAAAACACATTTTCATCTTCTAATAACCACACCAAGCGTAGAGATCCCTGTTTTGGTTCCGGCAAGCCTGTAGTTCTGGAAACGTGGCACAAATGAATGGCTATATGAAACACATGCACCAAACTGTACAGCTAGCAAGTACATCAACTGAAAGTGAAAAAAAGTAATATGTGCACACACGCACACACCTGGAGACGAATGAAGTATTTACCTTTGACAGCTTTCGTCTTTCTGAGTCGTTCCCCGGCAATTTGGCAAGTGAGTGGAAAGTTTACCTCTCCCTAACGGAAAGATAAATAATGAGTGTTGGGCATACGCGTTCCCTAGCTCCTGCCCAGGGTGAACACGTCCACGTTACCCCCGCCAGGCTTTTTTTTTTTTTACCCGGCCCCGCCGTGCTTCGACGAGCCAAGCGCCTGCCGGTGAACAGTTATCTCTCCTCAAGTGCCGCTGCCACGGCTACAGAGTGTTTACAAGCCTCACTTCCGGTGCCAACGGGACCTGCCATTTGGTGTGTGTTGGGGGGGGAGCAAACCACACTATGGAATTGGCTACATTTTGATTGGTGGCGTATTATGTTAGCAGATGTGCACACCAAGTAGTTGAATACGTTATTTACAACATGGACACGGATATAGTGCTAAATTTCAACACATAAAAAGAATGAAGGGGAGATTAACGCGATACCCCCTTTATGTGTTTGGTATAGCCTTCTTGCCAGCAGTCTGACTGAACAGTGAGGCGACTACACATGAGGTAATAATAACCAAGCGAGTGTGCAAAGATCAGAGACTACCGCACTTCCAGGGTAGCCTCTGGGCGTGCGGTAATACCGACTCAGTGCACACCCCGCCGTGTCTTATTGCTTACGTAATAAGTTGAGTGCACACCATACTTCTAAACCTTTTGGCCCTGAAATGAGGGACATGGACATTTTTGGACACTCAAAATGAGAGACACAGACCCTCAGAATGAGGGACACATCCTCAAACATGGAGATACAAGCTCAGAACACTGTGAAAAGCATAGTGTTTACTTGCACAAAGTTTATTTTGGATTTACTATTTCAGAATATTAAGAGTTTCTGCTTTAAAGTCTGAATTTACAGCACATTCGCTGTGTGGGTAGCACCTTCTCCATCAAGGGCGGATGAGGGACAGAGCAATTTTAAGGGGCAAAATGAGGGCTGTCCCTCGTAATGAGGGACACTTGAGAGGTAGGGTGCACACGGTGACACAGCTGCCTACCTGTATGACTGCCAGTGTGGCATACCTGTGTATGGGCTTTACCTTTATTTGCTAAGTGCATACCTGAAAGGCAACTGTTCACTGGCACGCTTAACCTCTCAGCTTTAACATTCATAGTACTGGCCTTCAAAATTCTTAGCAAATGGCCCGAATGTGTAGCACTTTCTTATTTTAAAGAATAATATGCCTAACCATAGTTGGCCATATATATTTAGTGTCAAGGAATATTTCTGTAAAGTTAGTTTAGTGATTTTAATAGTTTGTTCAGAAACAGCTCTAACATTATTAAGAACATCAGCAAACTTTTGTGGCGGCAGAGTAAAACTGAGTTTAAAAAATCATAGGGCTCTGCGAAATTCATAGTAGTTGAGAGATATGCTGGGCACATATTTTCAAAACTGCGCTGAGAGCAGGAAGGTGAAGCACATACACAGAGCCGGCTATGTAGGAGCTCTGTGACGAATAGATGGTCTGAAGAGGCGGCCCTAACACGAACTGCATTCTGGGATTGTAGTTTCTCCGAGTTGAAACTCAGAAAACGGGGCTCAGGATTGGACTTCAAGTCCCAGACAAGCATGGCGTCCGTCAGCACGCCGAGGGTGTGCGCCTGCGGCAGAAGGGAAGTGAGGTCATTTTTATTGTAAAAAAAAAAAAAAAGAAACTTTGTTGGAGCGACAGCAACGACGTGTTTTAGTTTGTATTTTATGGCTTGAATTGTAAAGCTTCGGGACTTCGGATTTACCGGAAGAGCCAACAAGGTTTAGTATTAATCTGTGTATGAATTATCGATGTTACAATTCCGTTTGGAGTTCCGCTGTTGGGGTCTTGTGACAAAATCAAATAGTCGTATGTGTGTGGGTCTGGTAACTGTAGGTGGATCCCCAGCTGTGATACTGTGATATTTTTAGTCATGAAGTGTCACAGACTGTGTATATTGTTGGGGCGCTTTAGCAATGTGTGTTCCTGTAACGAAATAACTCCAGGCAGCCATCATGTTATTAGCGTGGAACCCGGAATGTATTCCGTGGATTTGCTCGTTCTTCTTGTCTCTGAACATGTTCCGCAGTACAAAACCAGCATGATGTTTAAAGGTAGTCTGCATTTAACCCGTCAGCATGATTTGCTGTAGAAGCTGGATTTCAAATCGTACTGTTTTCCCACTCAGCTTGTTCCACACACTTACTGGTCTGTGAGTATTCATTGGGTGTAGCTCCTTTACACCCTGATGGCATGGGCCATTTTAGAACTATGTGATGACCTTGCTTATCTTCTCTTCGATTGTTGTCAGAATGCATGCATGTTTTATTATAGAATGCTGGTTAAAAGGGACATAAGCTACATCACACAGTTTTAAAAAAAGGGACACTTTGTCTCAGCAGGCCTATCCGGTCAACAGATTTCAGTAACTAAATAAATGGCCCTTGCCACCAGTGTGTGAATGACAAAACGCCCATTATGTTTTACTGAAAAGTCAGTAAAGATTGGTAACAGAATGGGAACCACTAATACAGAAAAAAGTGATCTACAGGTTTAACACAGTGTTCCTTTAAGGGCTTCTTTCTTTGAACATGACAAAATGATTGGGGTATCCTATCTGCCTAACACATTTTTTTTTCCAGGGTTTCTCTGAACGTTTTAATTGCCCGTATCTCTGGTAAGGTAAGGCTAAGATCAATCTGTGTAAAAGGCTTTCATGACAGAAATTTGCGGACTGGAAGACTCACTGTCCATCCAGTCAGCCAGGTTCCCACTGGTGTTATGCAGAGCTGTTGTAGTTCTGCTTGGTTTGCTGCATTGTCCCTATTTTCCCCTCCCACTGTCACTAACCACGTGTGCCTATCCGTCCCTCTCCCTCTTGAAACTTGTAGCCATCCTGACGTTGACAAGCTCCCCTGATAGACGGTTCCATTTCTCCACCACCCTTTACTTCCTCACATCCCTTCTAAATTCCCCTCCTTCCACCACAGGTTTATAGTTATGGCTCCTTGTAACAGATCCCTCATTGTGTCTAAAAGTTGCAGTCAGTCAACCCTGTTTATCCCCCTTAGATACTTGAAAGTTGTATTCATGTCTCCCCCCCCCCCAGTCTCCTGGCTCAATGGAGTCTATTTTGCTGATCTCATTGTGGGATTTTAATGAGGTTACTGTGCTATCCATGACAACCAAACCTTTATGTATACAAGTACCTTCAGAGCAGTTGCAGTTTACCTCCACCCAGAAGTAACTTCTCATGCTGAAGTGTCCTTAGTGATGGAGTGTTGCTTGGTATTAGGCTGTAGCATATTTGGGGGTTCAGGACCCTGTATTCCTCATTTCAGTAGGTTTATGTATCTTATTTGGGGGGCTGTGCCCTCTGCATCCCCCATTTTCCAAGCAGTCAAGTTAGTATCGTTACTGCTACTCTGAAAGTGCAATACAGTTAAAGTCCAAAATTGTTCGATTGTCCGAATCTTCGTTTTCCACATGCGTGTGGTAATAGGTCAGAGCGCAAAATACGTCAAATGTCGTGACACTTCTGGGCAGTGATGAAAGTGAGCAGGAACGCACATGAATTCTGTTCTGGTACCTTTTTCGCAGCAGGAATGGAGTTCCTGTACTTTTCCCACTGACACTGGAACTGAAATTCTTAAACCAGCAATATAATGACAGCTTCTGGATTTGTGACCTGAAATCAGTGGTATCCAGCACAGACTTTGATTTGCACAATGGTGTCATTTTCATAGAAATAGTTCAGTATCTTTAACTGAATCTTCTAGTATCCAGACACATAGATGTGTCTTGACACAATTATCCTCTCGAGCGAGGATTTTCTTTCTGCATTTCGTATTTGCCAATGCTGGGGTTCCTGTACTTCTTGTCTACCACTTGCACCACTGCTGGTGGGGACCCACTGCAACTGATCCATACCTTCTCTTTAAGGAAAGCTGTTTTTACTTAAGCCTACTCAAACCTGCAGAAAATTAATATATAGAGTACTGAGTGCATGGTTGTGAGTTTTTTTTTCAATGGCATTCATAAAATCCGGTTTGTAGTAGTAGATTTTATTTGTTTTGGGCGCCTTTCTCCAAAGGCTCAGGGCCCCCTTACAGTATAAAATAGACAAACCGTGACAATAATACATACATACATTGTGCACGTCAAAGCAGATTAATAATCCTATGTACTAACAACACTATATGCAAATGTAAAGTATATTGAAGCCAAGAAGAATGCATACTGTTTCTGCTTACAAATCCAAAAAATCAGGATAACTGAAAATATTTTAAAAGGAGCATAACCATGTTGTTTACATTGCTTTTATGTCATTGTAAACTTGAGCACGTTTTAAAATCTGTGCCCTAGTTTATTGTTCTGTGTGTTTGTTTTGAAATAGTCCTGTTTTCTCCTTATTTTGGGGCAGCCTTTTCCTCACCCAGTACCAGTATGTGTTTTCTAATTATTGCTCCTGGGGGGTGTGGCCTGACTGCCTGTCTCTCCTGAAACCCATAACAAAATCTGTATACATCCATCGTAGAAACTCTGCTGCCGTTCTCAAATCCTGTTTAGTTAATCGTGGGACATCCCTATGATAAGCTACATACAGTATCTGTCTTGTCCATTCCTCAGCTCTGGTGCAGAGATCATGTGTTGCAAACTCCTGTCAGGACGGGCAATTCTCTCGGGTGACAACATGGCAATGACGGTTCCCAGGGACAGCACTAACATGCACCAAAAGGACAAAAGTTGCATCCTTTCCAGAATTGACCCCCTCTTTCCTTTGCCAGTGGGTTCAAATTGATACATGTACTCTATAACAATATATAAAGGAAGGGAAAGTGAACTGTTCAAAATCTGCCACTGATTTATGTTTTGACCCAGTATGTTCCTCTTTAGACCCACATTTTTTTTTACACTAGTGGGTCCAGTTCAACCCATGTTTTAAACCCCCAGCGCGCTGTGCAGCTCATACCTCTCAACCTCCTGCCTCATAAATCAGGGACAAGGCATAAAAAATCAGGGACAAAGGACCAAAATCAGGGACACTTCTTTAGAATTAAAGATATCCACCCAGAAAGCTAGTAGAATATGGGGCTTAGTGCAAAATGCATTTTCTAAAGAAGAACATGTCTGTAACTTTAATGTTTGACATTATTTTGTGCTTACAATCCCCAATGTTTAGCCACGGAAACACAAATTTTAGGAGGGACAGAGTACAATTTTGAGTCAAAATCAGGGACAGTTGAGAGGCATGGTGCTGCTCCTTGTCCCACCCGACTCTGCATTGGGGGAAATAAAGACAATGTCTGAGCACCAAATCCACAAGATAAGCAACCTTGAGCTGGCTACATGAAGAACTAACGCTCATACGATGGTGATTGGGGACCAGGTTAATGTAGCCAAGCAGAGAATAGCCACTATGGAAGACTCTACTGATGGACTTCTGGTCCACATGCAAGAACAAGACAGTCATCAGGCTTTTGTGGGAGAAAGTGGGGGACCTAGAAAACAGAGGCCGAGGAAACAACCTCTGCTTTGTGGGGATACCCGGAGGGTTGCGAGGGGGAAACACCAACAATTTCTTCAAGAAGGCTCTTGCAGATGTGTTTGGTCCCAGCTGCCCTCCCAGCATAGAGATTGATCGCTCCCACAGATTGTTGCCCCTCCCCCACCCAAGTGAGGGGGAAGAGCCAGACTGTGCTTGCTCATTTTATAAGGTTCACATACAAGGAACAAACAATGCAGTGGATGAGGCAGAAGGGGTCACTTACTTGGCAAGGGTACCCCATCAAGATCTTTCCAGGCTTCTCGCTTGAACAGTCTTAATCATTGGGAGGGCCTGCACTCCAGCCCACAAGGCCTTGACACAGTTGGGAGTCCCCTATAGTCTACAATACCCAGCGGTCCTCCAGATCACCTGAAACAGCATCTCTTAGGAATTTGATGCCCCAGAAGCTGTGGAGAACTACTTTCTTAGTAACTGGCTTTGTGTGGACAGACAGAAGCTCGGCTTCCATCCCCTAAGCCAAAGGGACCATCATTTGGTACAGGACATCGACACAACCCCGGATGCTCAGGCAACAGCCCAGCCCTCCTGACATTACGGCCCCCCGCCACCACCACTACCACCGCAGGACACTGAGCCGGCGTGGTCACCAGTTCCCAAATACAGGAGGTGCAACAAAAAGGCTAAGCAGAAGAAAGATCTGCGCCTGAGACTCCGCAGCTGGAGTGATGATTCCGTGGCCTCCTCCATCACCTGCTCTGTCATGGTGGACAGCAACAAGTTTGCCCCTCTGCTTACCCCGAAGATGGCACTCAGCAACTGTCTTTGCAGTAGCGACATCCCCAGCAGCTCTCCTATCCAGTTTCGAGGCCCAAATCAGGGGTGAAAGGTTTCAGCCTGATCATGGCGGTGACCAGTCTTCCCACTGGTGAAACTTTGGGCCCAGGGGAAGTGCGCAACAGAATCCTGGACTCCTTCACAACATTCTGGAACTAGCGAAGACTTGAAATGCACTGTGCAAGATGTGACTGAGCAGGTTTTTATTTTATTTTTTTTTAAAATATTTCCTGGGGCCCTGTTATACTGTCATGACTGTAAAGCTGTCAGGATCCTTGAACAATTAAAGACAAGCAGCTGTTAAAGGGACATTTGTTTGCCTTTTATTTTTAATTTTTTTAATGATTGAAAGAGTGTTCCTGCTATATATTATCTGTGACCCTTTCTGCAAATACTGTGCCCCAAAAATTAAAGCAAGTCCATAGATAGATGCCAGTTATTTTGGCTAAAAATACATTCTGGTCGAACTGACCTTAAGTCTCACCAACTGATACTCCCACGTGTCCATGCCGGTACATGGTGCCAAGCTAAGGGCTACACTCGTTCAGGAACGAGTCGGGGGAAAAAAGTATTGCTGATGAGTTAACTGAACTCCCCATTTCTAAATCATTTCCAGAAGTGTATAGAGTGATGCTCCTTTCAAAATGAGTGCTCTAACCATGGTAATTTAGTGTTTGAAGATGCAAGCCATGCCTCTGGGCATGCACAGTACTGTCGGCATTACTGTGCATGCCCAGAGTCATGGCTTGCATTTTCAGACTTTAAATTCCTACAGTTTGAGGGCTCATTTTGAATTAGGAAGCACTGTGTACACTTTGGGAAACTATTTAAAAATGGGTATTAGATGGTGGTATGTTTATCCAACAGAAGAAATGTATGACACCCTTTTTTGCATTTACTACTGTTAATCTGTGTGCATGTATTCGCTCCCATTATGCCTCCCAGCTCCACCAAGAGGAAACCAGCTCTTTGTATGTCCCACCAGTCTACCTCATCATTCCAAATCCGTTGCCATGGGTGACATACAGACGATTTCATAGAACGTCAGGGGCATCAACTCCCCCATGAAAAGGAAAAAGATCCTGGGGCACCTGAGACAGTTGTGAACCCAGGTGGCTTTCCTCCAGGAGTCCAAGCTGTCCAAGGAGGAACCTGAGAAGCTTAAAAGGGAGCTGGTATGGGCAAATGTCCAGAGCACCTCCAGTATTAAAAAAAAAGATGTGTCTGTCCTTATCCATAAGAGCCTCCCTTGGAAACTGAGCCAATCAGTACGAGACAAGGAGGGTTGCTGGGTGTTAATCAAGGATACCACACCTCAAGGACGTCTGTTACTAGTAAATATCTATACTTCGAATGTGGATGATCCTCAGTTCTTTCATAAACTCAGCTGGGCCCGGTCCCAATTCTCGCCAGCTGATGTCCCACTGCTCCTGGTCAGCGACTTCAGCCTCACTCTGGAGGCATGTCTGGACCGAAGTATGGGTGCTGCAGAGCCCTACACCAGGACAGTGTTGAGCACTCTTCTCCAAAAACATAATCTCTCAGATATCTGGCATCTCCACCGCCCTTGAGAGAGGGATTATAAATGCTATTCAGCGGTACGACACACATCCAGCTGGATAGACACAGTGGCTCTCATCACCCTAATTACCCAGAACATCGTGTCCACCAGTATCCACCCACTGGTCCTGTCAGATCATGCCCCCTTGGCAATGACAGTGATGTGGGGGTCTGCCCCATCACATACCAATTCCTGGAGCTCGATCTACTTTTAATTAGAGATCCCAGGTTTATTGCATGGGAACAAGAAGAAACTAAACTGTTCCTGAAGGAAAATGACATGGGGCACTGCCAAAGGAATAGTATTGGAGACATACGAGGCAAGTAAGGGGGGGGGGCAAAATTAGATGCTTTGCAGTCTGGAGGTGCTAGGACAGAGAACTGGAACTCGGATCCCTAGAATCTGAGCTTTCCTCTCTGGAAACCACATACAGGCAACAGGATCCCCTTGTGTAAGAGACCTTGGCTAAACTCATGAGTATCCGGATGTGCCTGAACGAGCTTTTGACAAGAAAGGCTGAGCTATCCTTATTCCATCTAATGCACGCATACTAGGAGGGAAGAGACAAGGCAGGCAGACTCGTGGCATACCACATGATGAAGTGGCAAGCTGAAAGACATATTTATGCCTCTGGGATGAGCAGAAGAAGGTTTGCTCAGACACAGAATCAATCAGTAACATCATGCGTGGCTTTTATGAATGCCTGTATTCCTCTCCTAACTCCTCAACCAAGGACAGCATAACGACTTTCCTGGAAACGATCCTGATACCCAGAGTCCCTCTGGTGGACTCTGATGTGCTGGACCAGCTGTTCACTTTAACAGAGGTGAAAGATGCCCACACTCCCTAAATAGAGGGAAGAAACTTGGCACTGGTTGCTTCCCCATAGACATTCTGCAATCCCTGAGTGAGGAAGTAAGCCTGTTTTGCTCGAGGTCTGCCAGTCCTTATTGGGCTCACACATGCTACCCCCAACTATGGAAGAAGCAGTCATCCCTGTCTTACCAAAAAGAGGAAAGATGACAACTCCCTTCCTGGGAACACAGACCCATCTCCCTCATCCATGCAGACATCACAGTGCTGGCCAGGATCCTTGCTTCCAGCTTAGAGCCAATCCTACAGGGGTTGAGTCACCCAACCAAGGTATGGTTTGTCAGGGGCAGACACAGCACAGACCATCTACATGTGCTTCTCCACCTTGTGCTAATGTACAGCAGAACAGTTCCCCTGCAGTGGCCTTCGCAGTCGACTTTGCTAAGGCATTTGACTCTGTGGAATGTGCATTCCCAGGGTTTTAAATAGCTAGTATAGCATAGCAAAATGCTACACAAAACGGGGTAATGATAACCATTTCCAGAAATGCCTAGCAGTAGACTGATAACCATTTTTTTTTCCATTGAGTGTATGGCACAGTAGACAAAATTAAGAACATTTTTATATATAAATTTTTATTTAATTTTGCTAGCCATTCTGTGCCAAGTGCTATGCATTTTTACAGCTGATTTATTTTATTTATTTATTTGTAAAATCAGTTTACAACCTTTGAGCCAGAGGCTCGTTTCCAAAGGTACTTCGTCACATAAAGACATACATTGTGTTTTTGGTTGCATAGCGTAGGTTTGCAAAACAATAGGCGTTCAACAGAGGCGCCACGTCACATTGTGGTCAGACAAATACATTTGGGTTACAGGGTACATGTAAGTTGAGAACAGGTGTTACACAAGTTGGTATCAATAGTGAGCAATCTAGTAGGTAAACACTGAAACAGCTGGTACTGGCCAGGTTAAACATAAGCATGGTGTACAGGGAAGTGATGGTGGGGATGGCTAGGTGGAGAGCCTCCCGGAGGGCGTTGTCAAGAGAAGTAGAGGTGGAGGCAACTTTCAGAGACAGGAGCAGTTACAGTGTTGATGATGTGGTTTCAAGGGTGGTTTTGAACCTAGAGATGGTGGTGGCATTGGAGATGGGGGCAGGAGAGAGTTAAACCAGGTTGGGGCTCTATAGCAGAAGGACCTCTGGCCATGGCTGGTTCTTGATCTGGGGACCATTAGAGTGGTCTTGTTGGAAGATCGTGTCAATAGTGGGAGGGCTCTGGTGGATGGATGCCACGCATTCCGGGGAGAGCCTGAGTAGGGTTTTTTTGTGAGGAGACAGGTTTGGTATTGGAGCCGCTCATCCAGGGTAAGCAATTTGGCCTCAACATACAGCTGACAGGTGTGGAGTGAGCCTGGGGCACCAGTAATCAATCTGCAGGCTTTGTTCAGGTTAAGTGAATTTTTTGAGTGCAGTGGTGTCGGCAGCACCATACACTGGCAGGCCATAGTCTACAAGGGACAGAACGGATGATGTAACAGCGAGCCGGAGAGCATTTGGGGAAGGCAGGTTCTGTGGATGGAAGAGAATGCCCAGCCGTATGTTAGTGGCGGATGTTAGGCACTGGGTAGTTGTGAAATGTGAGGGCTGAGTCGAAGGTAACCCAAGGTATTTGTAGGAGCAGACTTGTTCCAGTGGCTGATTGGTACTTGGGAGGATATAGAGTGGGTGGTTGCTAGCTTTGTTTTGGGGTGGGAAAGAGCATAGCTTTGGTCTTTTTAAGATTGATGATGAGTCTGCGCCCTTAAACCAGGCTTCGCACTGTTGAAAGACTGCTGTAGGGTGTCCTGGAGGGAGATGGGATTGCGGTGGGTGGCAAAAGGACAGCGCCATCTACATACAGTAGAATTTGCCAGGCAAGCACTGGGCAGGGTGTTCAGATAGAGTGAGAAGGAAGAAGGGGCCCAGGATGGAGCCTTGGGGACCCCAGAGTGAATGGGACGGTATCGGAGAGTGTGCTATTGATTTTTACACACTTCGCATCGAAGGCCAAGATAGCTTGTGCACCATGCTAAGGGGCCAGCCGAGAGACCAGTGTGGCAGAGTGCATTCAGCAGAAGTGGATGGGAGACGGTGTCGAAGGCCTTTGAGAGGTCTATGAATGCTGCACCAGCTAGGGAGCTGGTATCCAAGGAGGAGTGTAGGAAGTTGGAGAATTCAATTAGGGCAGTGCTGCTACTGTGACCAGCACGGAATCCATGTTGCTCTGGGCATAGAATGTTATGCTTAGCCAGATAATCAGTGATTTGAATGGCCACCACTTTCTCCAGGGCTTTAGAGATGGGGGGAGGATGGAGATTGGCCAGTAGTTGTTGGCCGATGACCTGTCGCCCTTTGTGAATTGGTGTGATTATGGCTGTTTTCCACGCTATGGGAAATTGTCCCAGGCAGAGTGACTGGTTAATTAGGCTGGTGAGTGGGGCAAGGACTTCATCTAGCACCAGCCTGAGGATACTGGGGTCCAGTGAGTCATTGCCGGGACTGTTGCCATTCAAAGCTTTGACTAGGATGGGTCTGGCTTCCCGGGTGGAAATCTTGCCCAGGTGGAAGCTGGGGCACTGGAGGATAGGGGGAGGTTGGTTGGGGGGAGGATCAAAGAAATTACTAGGGAGGACTGAGCTAAGGTCAGTGAAAGCGGTGTTGAACCAGTTAGCTATGGTGGCAGGCTCGGTGGTGGTAGTGCCATTTCTAGTGGGCTGGGATGGGGCAGGGGAGCGAGCTTTTCCGTTAAGTTGCTTAATATTATCCCAGAAAGTCCGGGCCGAGCCCAGGAGGAGGTAAGGAGGCCTGGTAATGGTCGGCCTTGCTTTGATGGCCCATGAGCACTTATTCCAGGTTGCATTGTAAGCCTGCCTATCAGACAGGCTACCCGCTTCAGTGGCAAGGTGCCAGAGGTTATCCCGATTCCTTAGTAATTGCAGAAGGGCCAGCTAACCCAGGGTGCATTCTGTTTTTTGGACCGGATTTTGGTGAGGGGCGCAAAGAGATCACAGGCCATGTTGAAGGTGTGAGTGAAGAAGGCGAGGGCAGTGTCAATGTCAGTAGCATGATGAATGGGGGACCAGTTTATCTGGGTGAGGAATACTTAAGTTTTTTCAGCCCACCAGGGCGGAGGCGCCCATGGAGGGTGGTCTGAGCTTTGGGTTTGGGATTGGAGACAGCCCAATGAAATAGGATAGAGAGTGGTCACTTAGGAGTCTGGGAGGACCTGGATGTTTTGGATTTTATGGGTCGGTTAATTATAATAACATCCAGAAGGGTGCTGGTACCTCTTAGGGTTTATTCTTGTGGGCTGAGTGACGAGTTGCGCCAGGTCTTGGGCGCAAATGAGTCTCTGATCGCAGATGAGGAGGTACTGAGCCAATTTACATTAAGGTCCCTAACTAGGATTTGTTCCGCCTTATGGTGGAGGGTTGCCAGGTAGTCCGTTAAAGATACCAGGCCGGGTGCTGGTTCTTGGAGGAACGTAAGCTGTGGTGAGATAGAGAGGGCTCCTAGAGGGTCCGGGGTGAGTTTGAGGGTAAGAGCCTGGGCCCCATTTACAAGGGCAGGGGTGGGGAGGCGTGTCCAAGCATTGTGTCCCTAGTGTAGATTGCACAGCCACCCGCTGCCTACCTGGGTCCTCCTGGTATAAGGTATAGCCTGGGAGGGAAACAAATGAGTCAGGGGTGGATTTGGACAGCCATGTTTCAACCAGGGCTATGATGTCTGGTTGATGAGCCAAGGCCCAGCACTGTAGGGTGTCAAATTTCTTCAGCAGGCTGCATATGTTCATGGAGGCTACTTGACCAATGGGTGGGTGGGTGGGTGGGTGGGAGGGGCAGTGCCTGTTGGGATGTATGTTCCTGTTGGGAGTAGAAGGAGGAGAAGTGCTCTGGTCAGATGGTGCAGATGGAGAGTTTACGCCGGGAGCTATAGGATGAGGAAGGGGCTTAGTAGAACAGGGTGGGTAGCACAGGCAGAGAAGGCTTGTGTGATCAGAGGCGCAAGGGAGCTGGGGGAGGTAATGTCTGGATGGGGGGTGAGGTGGAGAGAGCATATGGGATGTGTGGAGGAGGAGGGAGGGGAGGAGCAGTGGTAAAGGAGGAAGGGAGGACAGGAGGGTAGGTAGGAACACTGGAATAGAGAGGCTGAGGGTTAATAGGGACAATAGGGTTGGTGGAAGGCAAAGGAAGGAGGAGGAGGAGAAGAGAGAGAGAGGCTGCCGAGCAGGGGGTGCACATGCATAGTTGGTAAGGGTGGGGGAGCTGAAGTGAAGAATGAATGGGGTACTAGGATGATAGAGGGGAGAATAGTGGTGAAAGGTCACTTCTAAGCCTAGTTGCTGATATGCTGTTGTGGCAGGGTTGGTGCCTGAAATGCACAGGGTAGTAGGTTCAAGTCTTGACCAGAGTAGCAGGAAGGAGCCCAGCCAGTGGCTGTAGCAGCAAGGAGTTGGGTTCAAGGTCCGCTGAAGCACTCAGATAACACTTTAGCAGTGTCTGAGGGTTAGAGTGTTTTTAGAGTTTTGAAATCCTGCAGTAATAATAGACAGGTGTGCTAGATGAGTGGTGGGACTGCTGACTTTGGAAGTGAGGGTGCAGGGTTCAAAGCCTGCAAAGGCAGCAAGAGAGTAGTAGTAAACTTATATTTTGGCAGGTGGGGAGGGGGGTAAGAGATTAAAAGGCTTAGAAAGTAGGAATAAAATAGGTAGGCAATGTGGTCCAGAGGCAGAGCTGCTGACTCTGACTACAAGGGTACTGGGTTTGAGCACAGCTCAGGGACAGAGTGTAGAAAGTTTTTTTTAATTCAGAGAAGGAGGGAGGAAGGGTTAAGAGTTTGAAAGTAGAGGTGGATGTTGGCCTGGTTCATCGGCTTAGTGGTTAGTCAGTAGACTTTGGACAAAAGGGTACCAGGATTGATGCTGGCAGGTGCTTAGTGGTAGGCTGATGAGAGGAGTGGGGAGAGTAGGTGGCAGAATGATTCAAAGGGAACTGCAGTGACCTCTAGTGGGTCAGCTTTCAAGCAGTGGCTAGGAGGGGTAGAGAGTTGAAAGAGGAGCTAGAGTGGAGAGTGCAGCGACCCCTAGTGGTAGGTGTCTATAAGCTGCAAATGGGAAAGTGGACACTTAGTAAAAAGGAAGGTAGGTCACGTGATGTAACATGTGACCTGCCAGCAGCAATAAATGAAGCGCCGACCCTGGGTGGGAGGGTGGTTGGGGCGGGCAGGCGGGAAGTGCCTCACAACAGTCAGGCTGTAGTGCAGGACACTTTACCTCTTACAGGCTCTGGCAATCCCCGAATTCAGTCTCCGCTGCTGGGCTGAGTTCTGAAGGGAGTGGGCTGCTTCAGGGCCTCTTACAGGCTCTAGCAATCCCCGAATTCAGTCTCCGCTGCTGGGCTGAGTTCTGATTAGCACTTTAACCTGTAAAACTGCTAATGAATTTTTTCAACCTGTTTAATACCCTGCATTCCTAAGATGCTTTATGGAATGGATGGGCATAGGACCCACATTCTTCAGGTGGGTCCAACTACTCTGTGGGGGTCCAGCTACTCTATGGGGTACTAATAGAAGCCAGCCACAAAATGACAGTGCTGCAGGTGGGGGACTTCAGTTTGCCTTATGTGGATTAGAGCACCCAGGCTACATCCACAACCAGGAGCAGAGGCATTCTGGATGCCCTGCAGGGGGCATGCCTCAAGCAGCTTGTGGCGGAACCCACCAGAGAAAGAGCAGTATTGGAACTGGTACTCAACAATTGGGACAGAGTCACCGATGTAATGGTGGGTAGCCACCTGGCGTCCAATGATCATCATATGGTGTAGTTCAAGTGTGAAAACAGTGGAGGGGTCAAACCACACGAAAGCAAGGGTCCTGGATTTCAGACGGGTCGACTTTGCAAAATATGGGGGAATGTCTCAAGGAAGCCCTGGTGGGGGAAGAAGGGGGGTGCAGAGAAACAATGGGCTAACCTTAAGGGAGCCATAGCAGAGGGAACAAGCCTTTGCGTTAGGCAAGTAAGCAAAACAAAGAGAAAGAAAAAAACACTATGGTTCTCCAAGGGCATGGCCAGGAAGGTGAGAGAGAAAAGGCTATCTTTCATATGGTACAAGAAACACAGAGGAGGGAGACAGGGAACTGTATCTGGAAAAGCAGAGGGAGGTGGGGAAAGCAGTCAGGAGTGCAAAGGAGCAAATGGAGGAAAAAATAGCCCAGACAATTAAGAAGGGAGACAAGACCTTTTTCAGGTACGTTAGTGAAAGAAAGACCAGGGGTTGGATTGTGAGGTTAAAAAGGAGAGGGGGGGGGGGCTAGAAAGAATCCTGAACAAATGTTTTTGTTCAGTATTTACAGAAGAAGAAGGACCACTAGTGGGCGATAGGCGCACCAATGGGAGCAAGGTGGACACCAGCCTGTTTACAGAGGAAAGGTTCCTAAAGGAACTCGAGAATCTGAAAGAGGACAAGGCTATGGGTCCGGATGGGGTACATCCCAAAATATTAAAAGAACTTAGGCAGGTGCTGGCAGCACCACTAACAGCCCTGTTCAACAGATCGATAGAGACAGGCGTGGTTCCAGGAGACTGGAGGAGGGAGAATGTAGTCCCCTCCACAAAAGTGGAAACAGGGAGGAGGCTGCCAACTACAGGCCAGTCAGCCTGACTGGTGGTGGTGGGGAAATTAATGGAGTCACTGCTAAAGGAAATGATTGTGATCTTTCTTGAATCCAGCGAAGCACAGGATCCGAGGCAGCATGGATTCACAGCAAAAAGGTCTTGTCCTCCGCTGTGGGCAAGCTCATGGAGACCATATTAAAAGAAAGGTTGGTGGAATATCTAGAGGAGCATGGTTTCCAGGATGCGAGGCAGCATGGGTTCATGGGGGGGAGATCGTGTCACACAAATCTGATGGACTTCTTTGACTGTGTCATTAAGACAGTAGACAGGGGCCAAGCAGTGGACATCCTCTATCTTGATTTTCAGCAAGTCCTTTGCTCTATGCCACAAAAAAGGTTGATCGGGGAGTTAGTTGGTGGATCTTGGGGTTGGGGAAGAGATGGCCAGATGGGTGGAAAACTGGCTGAAGAACAGAATCTAGAGGGTGGTTGTGGGGGAGAGTTATCTGGCACAAGACAGGTAACCAGTGGGGCCCCGCAGCGTTCTATGCTGGGGCTGGTGTTCAGTGTCACTGGGGATGGCATTAAGGGCAAAATGTGCCTATTCACGGATGACACCAAGCTCTGTGGGAGAGAGGACACAGCTGAAGGCATACAGGACCTACAAGAAGATCTGGAAAAGCTGGGGAGGTGGTCCAGGATCTGGCAGCTTGGCTTCAATGCCAAGAAATGCAAAGTTATGTATATTGGGGCCAAGAATCCCAGGACAGAGTACTACCTGGGTGGAGTCCGAGTATCTGCATCAGAGGAGGAGAAGGACCTGAGAGTGATGATCACTAGTGACCTGAAGCACTCCACGCAGTGCAAGAAAGCTGCAGCAAAGGCAAACAGGATGCTGGGATGTATATCTAGGGGGATCATATGAGGAGAAGTTGAGGGCACTGAACATGTACTTCCTGGAAGACAGGAGAGAGATGAGAGAGAAACAGAGATTAGGACCTTCAAGTGCTTCAAAGGGATAAATAAGGTTGATAAGGAGAGTCTCTTTAAGCTGAGTGACAACCATAACACAAGGGGGCACAGTCTTAAGCTGGAGAGTGGGAGGTTTAGGAGGGAGGTCAGGAAGCACTTCTTCACAGAGAGGGTGGTGGACACTTAGAATGCGCTGCCACAAGAGATAATCTTGTTGAAGACAGTGGGCAGCTTTAAGAGAAGCTGGGACAGGTATGGGGGAGGGTAAGTGTCATGGGTAGGGAGGATGGGAGGAGTGGGGACAGGGACAGTAGCTCAAACTGTGAACCCTGCAACACGAGCAGACTTGGTAGACCAAATGTCTGTCTTCTGCTGGCTTCTTTGTATGTTTGTATGTAAATCTGATCGATTTCTTGGAGTGAGCGACCAGGGAGGTAGATCAGGGAGGAGCGGTGGATGTGGCCTACTTAGATTTTAGCAAGGCCTTCAACACCGTCCCACATAGGAGATTGGTAAATAAGTTGGGCAGTCTGGGAGTGGGCCCCAAGGTGGTAAACTGGGTCAAAACTGGTTGATTGACAGGACACAGTGGGTGGTGGTAAATGCCGTTCAGTCCGAGGAGAAGGGGGTGACCAGCGGGGTGCTGCAGGGATCCATGCTGGGGCCAGTCCTCTTTAATGTCTTCATAAGCAACATTGCAGAGGGGCTGAAAGAGGAAGGTATGGCTCTTTGCAGACGACACTAAGATCTGCAACAGGGTCAACACTCTGGGGGGGGGAGTGAAAAAAATGAGACAGGACCTAAGCATGCTTGAGGAGTGGTCGAGAGTGTGGCAGCTAAGATTCAATGCAAAAAAGTGCAAAATCATGCATTTGGGGCACAAAATTGTAAGGGAGGCGTACAAGATGGGGGAGAGGTACTGATAGCCACCAATCAAGAAAGGGACATGGGGGTAATCATATCTGATGACCTAAAGGTAACCAAACAATGTGAGGAGAGCCAGTGGGATGCTAGGGTGCATAGGGAGAGGTATCACCAGCAGAAAAAAGGAGGTGGTTATGCCACTGTACAGATCACTGGTGAGACCTCATCTGGAGTACTGTGTCCAGTTCTGGAGGCAGCATCTCCGGAAGGGAAGCACCAAGTTTTCCTATCAGCGAAAATGCCGACCTCCCCCACAGCGACGGCACAGTACCGACGCAGGTATTGTTCCGCCTCTTGACTCGTTGTTTTCTATAGGGGGCTGTGCTCCCCGCACCCCCAGACTCTAAGATTCCAACTCCATGTCGGAGTTGGTCCGGGAAGGGGGTGGAACACTGGGGAAGGCGAAACAAGGAAAATGGACCATTACTGCAAATGTCGCCGTAATGATCCTTTTCTCGCCGAAAAGGGGTGATACGCTCCGGAAGGACATAGACAAAATAGAGGCAGTCCAGAGAAAGGCAACAAAACTGGTGTAAGCACTGCACCAAAAGTCATATGAGGAAAGACTCAAGGACCTCAATATGCATTCCCTGGAGTGGGGGATATGATAGACATTCAGGTACCTCTGGTGTATAAACAAGGTACAGAAGGGTAGCATCTTTCAGATAAGAAGGTGTACAAGAACAAAGGGGCATGATATGAGTCGGGGGGGGTAGGCTCATGGGCAGTGTGAGGAAGTACTTTTTCACAGAAGGAGTAGTGGATGCTTGGAACAACCTCCCTGTGGAGGTGATGAGGGCAAAACTGGTAGGGGAATCAACAATGCATGGGATAGACATAAGAGTACTCTTGCAGTAGGGAAGAGAGGGTAAGCTACAGATCAGCTAGGGTCTGCGATATTACATTAGGTAGGGAAAAGAGACAGGCTAGGTGGGCCACACAGTCCTATCTGCTGTGACCTTCTATCTTTCTACAGTACAACTCACCTCGAGACTGCATTCTCACTAATGGCTAGAGTCCCATGAAATTCTTTTTAGTTTTTGGAATTTTGTGGGTTTTTTTTGTTTTTTTTTTATCCATTGAAATGTAGTTTTTATTTTTTGTCACATTTACATTCATAAAATACCTCAAAATGACCTTATACCCACTAGAAATCACATTCCTAGTATACTGTACATTGTATTAAAGAAGTGTAGGCATGTGATAATGGCCACATAATTACACTGCTGTACCAGAACAATTAATCTTTTTTATACATAATCTAAGTTATGATACAGGCTTTCTTTTCCCATGTTTGAAATGATCATTACCCTTTCGTTGTTTGCAGTAATTTCCCAGCCATCTATTTTTTATGTACTTTTAAATGACATCATACTTTTTTTTTTTTTTTTTTTTAACAGTAACAGATCTATGACTTTGAAAACTGACATCACTCTCAGAAGGTGATTTGCAACTTCGTCTGGAACCCTACCACCACGGCGGCACATATCAAGCCAACCATCTGCAAAGTCATTATCTACTTACAGAAAGATATGTCCGGTGATACCTGCTTGACCTCACTGTGTTCGGCATCGGGAGCGAAGCCCAAAACCTGTAACTACAAGGGGGGCAGCTTTGGGAATAAATACGTCCGTCTGAACGTTGGGGGCTCCTTGTACTACACTACTGTCCAGGTTTTGACAAGACATGACACTATGCTGAAGGCCATGTTTAGCGGGAGGATGGAGGTCCTTACAGACAAAGAAGGTACAGAATGTTATTACTTGCCTAGTTTTGTGTGTGTGTATGTATATGTGTGTGTGTGTGTGTGTGTGTATGTATATGTGTGTGTGTGTGTGTGTGTATATATGTGTATATATATATATATATGTATATATATATATATATATATACATATACATACACACACAATAGGGGTGAGTGGTAAATGAGTGAGATAAAACAGTGTATCATCCAAAGCAGTGTGATATTTTTACCCTCTGCTCTACTGTGATGATATGAGACCTTTATACACACAGGTCACAAAAGGTCACTGATATCATCACCCTAGGCAGCTTTCCCCTCAGCATGAATGAAACACCTGTGCTGTTACCATAGACACAAATGCAGAACTACCTGAGAGGTCTCACTGCTGCCTACAGCTAACTCAGTGAGCATTACAAAACACACCTATCCCCCCCCACAACAACTTCCAGCTCATTACTGTGATGCTCTCAACTTGATGCAGCCAGAATTCCAAACAGCACAGCTTCACAGAACAGTCTAAACTACTGCCTGCAGCTAACTCAACTACCACTGAAACACAATCTCACTTGTTCCTCAAACTCTGATTCTCACCCATTAAAATTACTGTGACAATTTCAACTTCACTGCAGCCAGAATCCTAAAGAGCACAATTTCACAGAACACTCTGCCTGCAGCTAACTTAATTACCACTGAAAACAGTATGAGCTGTTCTGACGCTCTGCCTCTCAGCTCATTACAATCACTGTGATGCTTTTAACTTCACTGCAGCCAGACTGCTAAACAATACAGCTTCACAAAAGTATGTTTCTCATTCCTATCTAAAACTAACTCATTTAGCATTGCAAAACACACTCATGTGTCTCTCAGAGTTTATAACACTGCCAGCCCCTTCAGAAAAGCTCACACACAGAATGAGCAAACACATTAACAGGAACAGAACACAAGACAGCATAACAAAACTTCTGAAACTCTTGGCCCTATTGTATATATCGAATACATGATGGGCATATCGTGTGCTATGGCAAATATTGTCACTCCTGCATCGTGAGCTTGGATATCTCACACTGCAGGAGTGACGGAGTGACAGTGTTTGCCATATCACACTCATGCCCATCATGTATCCCATATATATATATATATACACACACACACACACACACAGACATATATGTGTATGTATATATATATATATATATATATATATATATATATATATATATAGATAATGTGTGTGTGTGTGTGTGTGTGTATATATGTATATATATATATATATATATATATATATATATATATATATATATATATATTTATTTATTTTTTTGTATTTATTCAATCTTGATTACAATACCTTTGAGCGGGAGACCGCTCTTTTACAAAGGTTCCACGTCAGAAAGGGTGGGTATACATACATTGTGGGTTTAGGAGTATCTAGCTAGGTGAGTAAACATAGACAAAAGTACATTGTAAATAGGAAACAGAAATGGTTTTAACACTAGGATAATTCAGGTAACAGTAGCAGCCTAGGAGGCATTGTCAGGCAAAAGACAGTAAGCAGCTATCCAGAAAGGAGATTATGGGGCACTGAGTGGGGGGGCATGATGACTATTTAGGGGGAGGTAGGAGAGGAGCGTGCAGGAGATTGCAGGGCAAAAATGGGGACAATTCAGGGTAGAAGGACAAAGTAGGAGTAGCGAGGAGATGGTAATAACCTGAAAGGTGAAGAAGACTGGGGTCAGAAGTGGGTGTGTGTGTGGAGTAATTAGAAAGTACAGTCACAGGAGCTTTTCTTCAGTAGGTGTTGTCTTAGCTTGGTCTTGAAAAGCCCCAATCTCTGCATGGCGTTATGTTCAGTGCCGAGGTTATTGAGCCAGAGTGGTGCCCGGTAGGCATATGATCTCTGCCCTTGGGAGGTTCTCCAGCGAGGGATGGTGAGAACCTGATGGTCAGGGTTCCTGGTGCGGTGCGGCCTTCAGATGAACCTTTCCTGCATTTTCTGTCTGCTAAAAAGCAGAAACATGGCACTCCCTTACCTCAATGGGAACTATACCATGATGTTAAAAAGTTTTATTATCCCAGAAAGGAAGAGAAGGGATCGTAATTTGCCCCCGAGGGGCTGGCAGCATGATCCCTTTTTACTTCCTGACTCTGTGTTTCACCCCCATGCTTCAGCATTTTGTGATGTCTCTATAGGGAGAGTACGGGGGTGTTCTCCATTAACTTGAATGGAGTGTCTTTTTCTAAGCTGATTTCCTGAGTTCAGATTGGGTTTTGGTACCGACTGATGCCGGAATCAATGGATACCAAAGCACGATTTGAAATTGGGAAATCAGCATTGAAAAAGCAGCTTCATTCAAGTGGATGGAGTGTGCCCCCATGCTCCCTTCTAGAGATATCATGAAATGTGGGATTGTGGGGGAGGATCACTGAACGTCGTGGTGAAGCTTCCATTGAGGTGAGGGAGCTCCACGTTTCTACTTTTTTAGCACCAAAAAAGGTGCTCTTTAAGTTGATGCAAATTAACTTCACTTGCTTCTTTAAGAGCAGTTGACAAGATTTGAGGTCCTGGGCAGACAGCTCATAAAGGAGTTGCTGCCCGAGGAGCTTGTTAAGCCTAGTTTTGAATTTTTTGGTTAAGTGATAGAAGAGCTACTTAGTTTTATGCCTGGCTAGTAACTTCCAAGTATGAGCTGAGTGGCCACTGAGTACTGCCTCTAAAAATAACATTCTGATGACGTGAAGTAGGGACGGTGCTGCAGGCACGTTTTATATATTTATTTATATATATATATATATATATATATATATATAGTGGAATTGGGAGATGGGGGGTTCTCTAAATATGCATATAGTTTTTTCATACATATATGACACCTGCAGCCCCGTCCCCTACTTCATGTCATCAAAATGCTATTTTTTGGGGGGGAGGGGGCTGCAGCTCTTGGCAGCCGCTTGGCCCATACTCAGAAGTTACAAGCTGGGCATAAAATTCTAAGCACCTCTTATTACTTAACAAAAAAAATCAAAACTAGGCTTAATTAGCTCCTCATGCAGGCAGCTCCTGAGTATGAATTTCCTGCCCGAAACATGTCAGTTGCTCTTTAAAAAAGCCAAATTAAAGCTGCTGGAAACCTCCCCTGGCCTCACACAGTCCACTTGTCTGACTGTTGTACTTCATGAAATGTAACATCTTGCAGTACTATCAGCCAGGCAGGTTGTTGTCACTGCGGGTGTAGAATATGGACTGTCTGTTGTAATGGCAGTGAGTGTTGTGTACTGGAGACCCATGCTGAATGAAACATAAAAACACATAATTTGTTGGCAGAAAAGGACCACTTGCCCCCTCCCAAAGTCTGCCCAGATGTTCTGTACCTCCTGTCTATTGTTTCTCATAAACCCCTATGTCTGTCCCCCACCACTGTTTTCGCCCCCACCACTTCTGTTGGCAGTTTGTGCCAGGTCTCTACCCCCTTTCCATGAAGAAATATTTCCTCACATCTCTCTTAAACTCCCTCCCCCAGCTTCATCACATGCCCCTGATCCTGGTGCTTTTTCTCATTTGAAAGAGAACCCCCTCCTGCACACTGACTCCCCCCGGGCACACTGTTTACCCCTGTGGGGTACTTGTAGGTGTTTATCATGTCACCTTTCACCCTCCTGTCTTCTGGAGTGTGCATTTTAAGATCCCTCAATCTCTCCTTAGAGGGCTTCTCATCATACCTCTCAACTGCTATGAATTTTGCATAGCGCTATGATTTTCACACTCAAATTTAACCTTGCTCTGCATAGATTTACTGATGTTCTTAATAATGTTAGAGCTATTTCTGGATACACAAACTATTAAATCATTAAACTGTTAGAAACATTTATCACTGACTCTGTGGGGCCCACTATTTGTAGACATATTCTTTAAAACAAGAAAGTGCTCCACATTCTGACCATCTGCTGTGATTTTTGAAGGCCTGTGCTATGATGTTTAATGCTGAGAGGTTGAGAGGTATGCTTGTTGTGCAACCCCTGCACCATTTTAGTTGCCCTCCTCTGGGCTAGCTCCACCCTATGTCCTTTCCGAGGTGCAACCTCCGAAACTGGACACAGTACTCTGGTGGAGTCTCCTCAACGAGCAGTACAGTAGCAATAGCTCTTCCCTCCTCCTTAATGGATTAAAGGAAAACCTCACTGGCCTGATGCAGAATCTGTCAGCATTTGTCCAAAGGGCTGTGGTCAGTTTTAGTCCCTGAAGGGGGGCGTTTATGCAACACCAGTAGTGATAAATGTTCCCTAGAAGCAACATAGACAATGATGGCAGAAAAAGACCCAACAGTCCATTCAGTCTGTCTGAGTTCCCTGTTTAGCCATGGGACCTTCTGTCCATTAAGGGTCTTAGCCCTCCTCATATCCCCCCCTCCCATTCCTTCCCAGCTTCTGCCGCCCAGAGCAGCCACTATACTCTTCATTCTGGCCCAGCTGTGCTTGAACCCACCACTTCAGCAGGCAGACTGTTCTATGGCTCTACCACCCATTCTGTAAAATAATACTTCCTCGTGCTCTTCTGAGCCTCCGCACATGACCATGCACTAGTATTCAAGATAAATATTTTCCTGTAGTTCACTTTATTAATTTCTATTAGGAACTTGATGGTCTCTATCATATCTCCCCTCTCTCCCTTCTGGTCTCCAGCAAGTGCATGCTTTGTGCCTTGAGGCGCTCCTCATAGGACCGGCCCCGTTAGCCCTGAATCATAGTTATTACCCTGTGCTAGACTGTCTCCAGCCTGTCACTACCCTTCCTGAGGTGAGGACTCCAGAACTGTGCGCAGTACTCCAGGTGTGGCCTCACTAATGCTCTATATCTCGGGGAAATATTACCTCTCCCTTCTGCTATTAGTATATCTCCTGATACATCCCAGCATCCTGCTCGTTTTGCTATATGCCTTGTTGCCCTGATTCAGTTGTTTGAGTGGGTCACTGATGATCACTCCAAGGTCCTGTTCCTCAGCCGTAGTGCTAAGTCTCACTCCACCCATGCAGTACTCTAGGTTCTTGTTCCCTAGGTGCATTACCTTGCACTTTTTGGGGTTGGATTTCAACTAGAAAACCGTAGACCACCCCTGTAGCTTTCATACATCACTTGCATTTCCCCGATTCTCTCGTCACTATCCACCCTCCCACAGAACTTAGTGTCATCTGCGAAGAGACCCAGCCTGCCTTAGATACCCTCAGCAGTGTCTCTGAACATGTTAAAGAGGACCAGTCCCAGAACAGATCCCTGTGATACCTCGCTCGTGACCTCCCTGTCTGCTGACATGACCCCGCTGACTACAGCCCTCTGCTGCCTCCCCTTTAGCCAGTTACCTACCCAATTTACTATGCCCTTAGCCGATACCAGATCCTCTGTCTTCTTCAGGGTGTGTCTGTGAGGCACCAAGTTGAAAGCCTTGCTGAAGTCGAAGAAGAGCAAATCCACAGCATGGTCCCTATCCAATTCCCTCATCACCCAGCCAACAAAAACTGTCAGGTTAGTCTAACAGGACCTTCCTGTCATGAATCCATGCTGTTTGCTATCCTGGAGCCCATTGCTGTCCAAGTAGTCCATGAGGTCCTCCTTAACCAGTGATTGCCATCACCTTCCCTACAGTAGAGGTGAGACTGCTAGGTCTGTAGTTTCCTGCATGTTCCTTGCGCCCCAATGGAGCAGAACTACATCTGCCGCACTCCAGTCCTTCACGACTACCCCCAACCTTAGAGAGCTGTAGAATAGACCTACCAGGGGTTCAGCCAGTTTTGCTGTTAGCTCCCTGAGTAACCACGGATGCAACCCATCTGGTCACAGGGCCTTATCTATTTTTAGTGCTGCTGGGCCTTTCTGGATCCTTTCACTTTAAATATCGGCTGCCTTATGTCTGGGACCCCCTTAGTAGTTGCTTTTAATGCCACTTTCTGGCAAGGGTGCAAAGTTCTCCTTAGTGAAAACTGAGCCAAAGTAATCATTGTGGACAGGAGCCTTTTGCCTGCTCTCCTCTGTCTGCTAACCTTACGATTCCTCTTCCTTTCTTTCTCCCTTTTTTCCCTAATGTATTTCAAGAGTAGTTTTTTTTTTCTGCTGTTGATCCGCTCTGCAGTATGCAGCTCTGTGTCTGCCTTTGCCTCCCTAACTGCCCTCTTTGCCTCCCTGTTTTCCAGTATGTATTCTCCCCATATTCTCCTTCCACTGCTTTTCTTTATACTTGTAGAACGTCTTTTACTTTCCCCGACTCTTGCCAAGAACCATAACTGTCTCTTGAACCTGTTCTGTCTGGTTCCCGTTCTCATACATAACTTAGATGCCTCGAGTATGGCTCCCTTATTTGCCCATCTCTCTTGCACCCCCCCATGTACTCCACTGCGACTATTCCCTGAGCAGGTCCCTCAGCCTATGGAAGTTCTCCCTTCTGAAATCCAGGACTTCAGCCCTCGATTGGGGTTTTCCAGACCTGAGGGCAAAGTTTTAACCATAATGGAGTTATGGTCGCCGTTCACCAGAGGCTGCCCTATTGCCACAACTCCAGTCACCTCCAAGTTGGTGAGCAGCACATTGACAACTGCAGTCTGCCTGGGGGGGGGTTCCTTCGCTAACTGTATGAGCAGACAATCCTGGAAGTTGTCCTGCAAAGCATGACTTCCACCACTTCTGGCCACTGGAATATCCCAGTCGATGTCTGGCAGGTTCATATCACCCACTACCAGTACTTTCAGATTTTTCTCTGAGCTCTGTCTCTTCCCTTTGCCCCGGTGGTCTGTAGATCACCCCCAAGTGCAGTTTCTTGCCTGAGGCTGCCTTAAGTTGCACCCACAGCGACTGTCTCTCTGTTGCTACCATGATGCACTCCTCTTCCGCCGCCTCAATGTCTTCCTTGACAAAAAGGGCAACTCCTTCCCCTCTACCTGTTCCTCTGTCCTTCCTAAACTATGAGTACCCAGGGACCTTTAGGTCCTTTTCCGAAGCCCACGTTTCCATGATGGCTGCAAGGTCCACCTTAGTGTCTGCCATCAACACCTGGAGCTTGCTGATTTTGTTACCCAGGCTCCTGGCATTAAGGCATACCCCTTTCCATCTGACCCGTGGTCCTCCATTGCTGCTACCCCTGTGTTTGCCCGGTCCTCTTATCCTTTTGTTTTGTCTGGTGTTTGCTCACTTTGCATTACCCACCTCTAATGTCTCCTCATCTAGTCCAGTTGGAGCCATAATCCCCTTTGCACCAGCTGTGCTGCGCCAGGCCCCAAGATGTGGGGGAGTACTAGCTAGGATCCCCTTACTCTTACCTGCCACCATTTTTCTCCTAGTTCCAGTCTCCCACGCAGTCAGTTTAAATGTCTGATATAGACATCAAACTTCTCCCATAGCACGCATTCCCCCTCTCTTTTCAGGTGAAGTCCGTCAATGTTGAAGAGCCTCCTATCCCAGAAGATCCCCCACAAAGTGGTACCCCTTCTTCTGACGCCATTTCTTAAGTCACCTGGTAAACTCCTCAGTTATATCACTTCCTATCCTATCCTGCTTCCCCTCTCTGCCCCACACAGGGAAGACTTCGGAAAAGGCTAGGGAGGCAGAGTGTGCCACCAGTCTGTCCCCCAATCTACAGAAGTTCCGCTTCACCATCTCTGTCAACTGGTTCATCAGATCAGTGGCACCCAGGTGTACAAACTCCCCTGCTCCCTCTCCGCCACCTTCCCGATCATATTTAAATCAGATGACTGATCTCATGTATTATTTAACTTTATCTGTTTATACCTTGTAAATTTATCATACAGTCTAATCTCCAGATAAACATTTATCGAACGGTTAGATATGTCACAATCACTTTCCTTGACATTTGCACAGAACAGAGCCAATCGGAGAGCAGCTGTCACAATGCTGGTGACATCATAATAGGCCTATGCGGCACTGAATCTGGCAGTTCAAATCATTGAAAAAAGAACCATGAAATCTTCACAGAAAAAGCTGTTTAAAAAAAAAAAAAAAAAAGTTTATAACCATTAAACTAAGATTGTGTAACTCAAATACATTATGTCTTGACTCAGAGTACACAGTATATCTCTACTTGTGAGGGGACAAGACTTCATAACTCACTCATGGCTTCGCTTCTCGTGAGTTCTGGCCTTACCCCCTCATACTGGATATAAATTGCATATTTTGTGTCTGGCCTTTGAGTATCCCCTATTTACTGTATTTCCCTAGTGATACAATTCATTATCTTGTACAGTTTTTAGACTAGTTTTTGAACCCATTTTTTAATGAACAGTAGAATCAGTATTGTTTACCTACTGTAATCCTAAATGCACTTGGTCTGACTCATGTTTTATTTATTTATTTGAATTTTGGTAACCGGGTAAGCCCACTGAGACCATGCAGTCCTTTTCCAGCGGCAACCTGGGGAAGGGTACATAGGGCAAAATAATGTACACCATACGTGGATGCACAGAGCTATACAAGGTTACAGTTAACAGAAAAAAATAGTATAAAACATACATAGATGCATAGGTTAAAGAAAGTCACAGTTAACAAAGAAGATTGTATCAAAGTAGTGCAGTGTAACAGGGCTAAGGGTACAAATCGAGATTCACAGTATACTACATTATTAACATCAGTGTTCCCCAAGACAATTCAGATTACTGTAAATGGTTACGGAGGCTAGGAGAATTGAGCTACAGAGTTGTAGGGTTTTGTGGTATTACATATAAATGGGGCACTGGCTTTTATCATTGGATATTTGTTAAGCAGAAGTTGTTTTATGCTTGTCTGCTATGTTTACATTGTCAAAAGGTTAAAAAGCATTAAAAAAAAAAAAAAAAATCTGCAGAGTATTTATGTGACCAAAGCGTGGGGTACTGTGAAACAACTCTTTAAAGAGCACCAGTTTCTATGCTTTAATCAAGCCCCACTGGTGCAGCTTAGCACTTCAGGACTTCATAAGTTCACTTTCCTGAATTTATTGATGATTCTGTTTCTAAAGGGAAGGGATTGTTATTCCTTAGTCGGAGGAGCCAACCACACAGTCCCTTCCCCTTCCTGGTCCCAATTCTAGCAGGCTCTGCCCTCGTGCCTCTACTGCACGCTGATGTTTTGTGATATATTGGTTTGGAGAGTGTGTGGGCTTGCTGTATTATTTGCAGTGGGGGTCTGTTTTGAAATTGCATTTTTTATATTTTAGAGGGCCACAGGGTCAAATTAAAGTTGCTTCTCAGTTAACAAGGGCATACATTTTAGAGGGCCACAGGAGTCAAATCAGAGACACCGCTCAACTAGCAGGGGCCTTGTTAGTTGAGTGGTGGCTTTGATTTGACTTCAGTGGCCTTCTAAAATATAAAAAATACGATTTCAAACCAGGCCCCCTTTGAGAGCATGCCCCGTGCTCTCCAAACTAATATCACAAAACGTGAGCGTGTGGGTGCTGCATGGGCAGCAGAGTCGTTAGAATCGGAACCAGGAAGGGGAAGGGATCAGGTAGCCAGCTCATGCAGCTGAGGAGTTGGGATCCCTTCCCCTCAGAACCAGTTATAAATTCAAAAGAGTGGACTTTTGAAGTCCTTAAAGAGCACCTTTCATGGTGCTTCATTTAGTTTCATTTTAATTTTAAATTTTTGTACTTGTAAACTGATGAGTATATAATGCCCAGTTTCACAAGCGACAGACACAATTGAAGTAGATTTGACTACAAATAAACAGTTATTTAAAAAAATATAACAAACTACAGTTAAACATTGAATTAACAAATGCACAAAGACAATTTAGTAGCAAGAGCAAGCATTTCTGTTAAATAACCATTTTTTTTAAGTCTAACCTTGAAAGTTTTCAACCTTAGACAATTTGTAATTCCACTGGGGAGTGAGTTATAAAAGGTAGGAGCTTTAAACAGAATGGATTTCTGTCCAAAAGATTTCCTAAACAATGGAGTTTTAAAGACTATTCTACTTTAAGGTCTGGTACCTTGATTAACTGCTCTGTGAAATAGGGAAGAGACTGGTTGCAGGAGTTGTTCAAATTATTATGAAGCAAGCACCCAAATTGCACCTGTCATACAGGGAAAGCCTTCCAACAACCTTGCACAATGTTCAGTGATGAGCTAATCTTAGAAGATTAGTAATGAAGGGGCATATGCTATTGTATATGACCTTTAATTTAGATAAGATTAGTTCATTAGTTGCCATGTAGACTGGTAGTCCATAGTCCGTTACCGAAAATAGAAGACCATAATATATGCAAGCAGCTTATGTGACTCGTGAACCAAAAAATTGCAGATTCTGAATAAAAGTCCTAATCTTTGATGCGTCACTCAAGTTGTATATTTATAATGGGGCTTAAAGGAAAAGATACTACCTAAGATTACCCTTAAATATTTAAAGTTGTTCACAATCTCTAATGGTTTTCCCCTCAGATCAGTTACTACCAAGTTAGCTTCTTGTTCTTTCCTGGGCCCTGTGAATATCATTACCTTTGTTTTTTAGTATTTAGTATAATTTTTATTGACACAAATCACTTCTGAAAAGACCATTGAAATCTCCCAGTTTACTTGCAGTTTTTGTTGACCAGAAAAGGAGGACTTGGCAGTTCTGCCTATTTTCAGCCTTGTCTCATGGAGGGGAGATATAGATGGAAACCAGCTGACACTGAACCATATTAAGCTTTCAACAAAGAACAGAGAGCTTCATTACCTGAATGAGAGCTCTTCTGTATTGTTAAAGGAAAAACTACACACTTTTATCGTTAAAACTGTATTTGTTTCCATATCAACACACAACTCCTTTCCTGTAGCTGTTAGGGCTATATGTGTTACCTTTAGTTTGTTTTCACTGCTCATGGTAGCACCCTGTGACTGCCCTGAGGGTCTCCATTTCATGGTTGTTGAAATTTCATTGTCCATGAGAACTGCATTAGCATATGAGAACATGATGTCAGCTCAACCATTTATATCATGTATCTCTATGCTGAAAGAACAAATACCCTGCAAAAACTCTCTGTAAACACATAAACTGAATGGAGTTTAAAGGGGAAAAACCCTGCATTTCAATTCAGATAGTTTGCAAAGCTTACTGAAGGTAAAAGTGGTATTTCATACCTTCTTGCAGCTCATTTCTTTGAAGACTAATTAAGCAGATAGGCATACAGGGGGAGTTTAAAGGTTGATTATGCATCATGTTCTCATGTGCTAATGCAGCTCTCAGGGAGAATGAGATTTCAACAACCACCAAATGGAGCCTCCCAGGAGAGTGACAGTGCCTAGTGTGAAAACAGACTAAGGCAGTTGCATGCATCTGTAACAGCTACATGAAAAGACTTGTATGTTGACATGGAAACAAAAACAATTTAGAAGATATGAGGGTATAGTTTCCCTTTTAAATAATTTTCCTATTTAGCCCCCAGAGGAAGGGAAGGTATCGTAATTTGCCCATGAGTGGCTGGCAGCATGATCCCATTCCACTTCTTACGTAACCCACTCTGCCCCCATGCTCTGACGTTTTGTGATATCTGTATAGGGAGAGGGTGAGGCACACTCCATTCACTTCTATAGAGTGTCCTTTCTAAAGCAGATGTACTTAGTTTAATAATAATAATAATAAACTTTATTTATATTGCGCATTCCAAAAAGATTAAAATACAAACGGAACAGACAGACAGTAATATAAAAACTGTTAAAAAACAAGTACGAAACATTAATCAAGGCCATATGCCTTATTCCAGAAGAAGGATTTAAGAGCCTGTTTAAAGCTCCCCACGGTTAAAGGCTACCTAAACACAGTTCTAAGGAGTACACTATTCCAGAAATCCTCCCTTGGAAGCGGAGCAGACAGGGAGAAATTTTGAATAATAATTGACACATTATCTTAAATTCTGTGGTTTAATATATTTTTGGCAACTTTTTTTCTAAAAGCGAAAACCAGGAAACATTTTTCCAAAACAGTGACAACTGCAGGCTAAGGCAGCTGGGAACGTGCAGTGCAACGATGTCATCTTAGTGAGTCCGGTAGTACTCAGTATTTAGTCCCATGGAGCCTTATGCACTATGTGTAAATTATTGTATATGTAGCTTTGTCATCTTTACTGTTATTTAACATGTGCAGTACACTCTACTGTACATGCTAAATAACGGTAAAGATGACGAATTACACATATTGTTGGGGAATGAATTTGGCAATGACGCAGTTGTCGCCACAGCTAATTGTCTGCAGTAACTTGTCGAGCAGGGAATTGACTGGAGCGAATGGATGTGTCCCTTTTCAACTAATAAGCCTCTTATTAGTCGAACCTTGGCATCCGTCTTTACCAAAACCCAATTTAAAATCGGTAAATCTGCTTTAGAAATGAGTCTCTGTAGAAGTGACTGCGTTCTCCCTATACAGACGTCATAAAACGTTAGAGTGCGGGGGCCGAGTAGGATAGTAGGAAGTGGAAAGGGATCGTGCTTCCAGCCCCCTGGGGCAAATTATAGTCCCTTCCCTTCCCTTCCTTTGGGAGCTGAACAGAAAAATTATTTAACACCACAGAGGAGTTCACATTCAAGTAAGGGAGCCACCCTGTTCTTTGCTCAAAGCACCAAGAAATGTTAGAAAAGGTGCCCTTTAAGCTGCTGCTGGGAGGCTTGAGGAAATATTTAAAAAGAACACAGTTGGTGCTCTTTAATCTCGCATCATATCTGGGATAATGATACTGCAGATGCCCTCAGAAGCCAATTAAATTCTAAATCTGCTTCTTACAGGGGTCCTGGGTGCTGCCACCCTCTCCATCAGGAAAACTTTAAGGTCACTGAAAACCAAAGGGCATATCTTGGCTCATTTATAAAGACTAGAGCTTGTGTAACAGTAGTGTTCTTGAATGAAACATTGCTAGTAAGTCCACGTCCCAATTAATTAGTGAGAGAAATGGGTACAATTTGCTTTCTTGTACTGAAGCAGATTCTTTATAACCACCTTTCCTAAGTTTATGTTTCATGATATTTTGTTCTGACTAGAAAATGTGGTGTTTCCTGTTGGTATGGACAACATGCCCCTCTTTCACACACACTATTGTACACAAAGTCTGCCATCCATTTGTACATGCTGTGGCACCCCACCATCACCTCCTGTTGCTTAACCATCATATGGTGGTCAAAAAATATTAAAATGCTTCTCTCTCCAAATCCAGCACATCTTTTAACACCCCATTTGTTTTAAAAGATATTGATCTGTTTCCTTTTATGATTCAAGGACGTCGGTGAAAATGGGCAAGTATGCGGAGAGGCCATTTGTTATAAAATAAAAATTAAATGAAAATTAAATATATTTTCTATATATTGATACATTTGTTGGGAGGGGGCTCCTACCTGGCTTTCTCCACATCATTACCATATCTTGGACTAGCCTCCAGTGGGTCTCCGAGAGGTCTGCATTATCTGCTGGTTCCATTTCTAACCCTCCAGGCTAAACTAGGGCACTGTCAGAGGGGATAATCAAAGTGAGCTGTCTGTCAGGGGGCTATCTGGGAAATGAGTGAGGGGATGCTGATAAGCACAGACCCCCAAAAATCATGGAGGAGGCAGCCATCATCCAGTGTTTGGGGGGGTGCACCTCCTTATTTTCAGCCCTTCCCCATGACACAGAGGGATGCCATCAGTTTGCTCCTCTGAGTGATGGCTGACACTCTGGGTCGTGCACTCACTCTGCAGCTGAAACGTCTCCACTTACTGTCTGGCATTGGCAGGTGGCCAGGTAGGACAAACGATCCCCTGCCCTGGAGAATGTCCAGTTGTTAATTTTCTTTTCTGGAGTGGAACTGTGAAACTAACAAGGAGTGACTAAATGTACTCTTCAGCTGTGAAAAGCAGAAAGTTTCCCCCAGTTCTTGAACTGGAACCAGTAACAGGTGCTTTATTTGGAGGCGGGGGTTGCCTAGTGCTTAGAGCACAGTGCTTTGAACCTTGACGCTCTGGAGACTGCAGTGTCACAAGAATAGCAGTCATTTGTCAATAACAGAGTTTTTGAAACCTAGTGGGAACAAGTATTAGTGTACATGAAATATTTAAAAGCACAACCGCACCCTGAAATCGGATACATCTATAAATGAAACTTCAGTGCAATTGCTGTAAACATAATAGATGCAACTCATTTGGGCAGAAAACAGTTCTTTACAGAGCAGCTGATTCTTCCAGGTTGACTTTGAAAACAACATATTTTGACATATATTTCATATCTACTCTGTAGTTTTTCTCCTTATTTTTTTATTGAGCTCATTTGCATGAAAACATGATCTTTGCTTCTTGATCATACTAACATACTAAGATGCCAGCAGAGTAGGCCCAAAGGTCTATCAGGTCTGCTCGAGAATCATCATCTGGTCAGGACACTGTTGCTGCCCCCCCACCTCCCCGTAAATCAGGCCTATTGTTTATTCCCCATCTGACGTCATAATACTCTGCTTCTGATATCAGTTATTCCCACGTCAGCAGTATGATGTCACTACAGAGGGATACAACTTCAAGTTAAGAGGACAAGGAATGATTTCCAGTTGGCAGCAGTTCATAACGTTCCCACTTCAAGAAATGATAGCCATAAGTCTGAATGATCCATATGTAACTGTACCGGAATAAAAAGTGATGTGAAAAACTATGTTTTGCATTGTTTTGTTTTTTATGTAGTGCATTCTGTTACAGTTCTCTTCATGGAACCAGTGATCTTTCTGTACACAAACCGTGGCATCATAAAAACTCCAAACTGCTGGTTCCATGCAGAGAACCATGCTGAGTGTTGTCCATAAAAAGAAAGCAGTTGAAAACTGTTTTTCAGATCAGTGTTTATTCCAGTACCGTTAAATGTGGCTCAGCTGGAGGCAAGTCTTTCATTTCTGTTACCAGGCACATGACTAGCTGCTGCCAGTTAGCACAAACTTCCTGTCCCATTTCAAGCTGGTGAAAGTGATAGAGGCAGCCAAGCTCTTAAGGGATACAAAATTGTGTTTTTGTGCATATATCCTCAGTAATAAATAAGGGGGAGGACAAATCTATGAAAAATGTATTAAAAGCAAGCTGAATTGTTCTAAATATTATATTTTCCAAAACATTTCCCAGAGGTGTCAGCAGCTCTTTAAGATACATCATTACAGTTTTGTTTTAGTTAGAGCTCTAAAGATCTCATAGCCACATAAGCCGATAAGGGTGGAACATTTAAGAAGCGCTGAGAGGTAGTGCTATTCATTTTAAAGCAATTAAACTAGTTTCCAGGCCTCTGGTAACAGAAAGCAAAACCAGTTGCATCCACTGGAATCTGAATTGTAAAATTGTTTTGTTTGTAAGCGAGTGTATTCCTCTTTGTAACTTTCTTAGGCTGGATCCTCATAGACCGCTGTGGGAAACATTTTGGAAGCATTTTAAATTACCTTCGTGACGACACCATAGTGCTTCCAAAGAGCGCTCAGGAGATCAAAGAACTGATGGCAGAAGCAAAATATTACCTCATCCAGGGACTGGTTGACATTTGCCAGGCAGCTTTACAGGTAAGGGTGCAAAACAAGGTGCTGTTATTTGAGTGTTTCTTTATTTCAGAAGATGAATATAGATAGATCATGCTAAGCTTTATGATTAGTAGTATTTTAATTACTGGTCATTTTTTATATACAGATAACCATGGTTTTATCCTACGTTACAACTGCCTGGTTGATATTTGTGTGACAACCGGGCAGTTGTGAACAGTGGCTGTCAATCTAGCTTGTGCTACAGTCGTCGCGAACTAACCAAACTGTTCCCAATACCGCCAGCTCAATCAGCCCAGTGTTACAAAAAATGATGACCAGTGATTAAATAAAATAAAACATGGGTGGATGTGTGTAAAACCAGAATTTTACACACACCCTTGGTGTGGGATGCTTTTTTAAACCCCCGAGCTTCGCTCTCGGGGTTTATGTAGCATTCCATACATCAGGGGTGTGGGTGTGTGTGTAAAATAAATAAATAAATAATTTCCGGTTACACACACACACCCACCCATGTATTATTCTATGTTGTATTACTGGTTACAGCCAAAAACCTATATGTGTAAATTGCCATTACACACACCATGTTACACATGTACATGTGTAACAGAGACAACCACATGCTCCACAGCTGTTTGGAGGTACACGTTTAACCATTCACACTTCACTGCATGAGGCACTAAACCAGTAATTATATAAAACAAAAAATGGGCAATAGTCAAACTCTGTCTTTTTTACACACACATATATACACACACACATAAAAAAACACCCTCCGTGTGTGATACTTAAATAAATCACTCCAATTTCAGTTTCATGGTTTATGTGGTATCACACCTCAGTTGTATAAAATAAAAAAAAAAAAAAAAACTCATTATACACAGTTGTCCATACATTATTCTCTATGTTCCTGGGTCCTCTTGTCCACATTCGATGTCTGTGACTGTGTATCCATGGCACAGACTTTGCCAAATTGTGCTTGTAGCTAGACTTTGGCTACTGGAGAGCAGTTGAGTTTAACCCTCCCTCTCTCGAGAGCCAGCACATCACCTCTGCATGTGCTACAGCTGAGCAACTAGGGCACCTCTGTTTAGCTCCTTTGTGCGGCACTGCACAAGGTGGTATCCAGACAGACAGACCCACTCCACTATAAACAGTGCTCCATCGCAGTTTTAGTCATTGTTATTAAGAATGAGACAATATCAGGGTGCAGGTTTCTTCTGGAGACATATCTCCATAACAGAAGCAAGGGAGCGACACTTGGGATAGATGCAGGTCCCGCCACCACCCAAACATTTATGGACAGATAACAAAAAGTGTGTTACTTAAACTGCTGCATAAAGATAAATGTATTGTGCAAAAAACAAAAAAAACAAAGTGCAATAGAGCCCCCAAAGTTCCCTACGATCAGGACTCACTGTCTCTCCGTCAGGAGTTATTACTCTATGTTAAAAGTTGGAAAAAGGCAAAGCCCATCATGACCACCTTCCCTGCATTAACGGGGATTTAAAACCTGGAGTTATTTAACAAGAATGTGTCAAGAGACTCCTTGAATTTACTTTTTGATTTTATGTTAACTAAATACTCGGGTAATAAGTTCCAGAGTTTACTTGCTCTAATTGTGAAATAATTCTTCTTTTTGTTTGTGTTTGCTTTTGGAATAAAAAGTTGCCTATTACGACATCCTAGTGCTTCAGGTTTAGTAGCCCACATGAGGTTAAGGTCAGACATTTGGTTAGGATCATTCAAGATGTTAAATAGCATAAGTAGATCCCCTCTGGTTCTTCGAAGTTTTAGATCATATTGATTTAAAATTTTTAGCCTTTCCTGGTATTCAGAATTACGCATGGGTGTGATTAATTTAGTTGCTTTCCTTTGGGTTGACTCAATTAACCTTGAATCTTTCTCCAAATATGGTGCCCAAAAGGACGCAGCTAAATCCATAATGGGTCTTACATAGGTTGTGTATATTGGCAATAAACAATCGCTATTTCTAATAATGAATGATTTGGTCGGTGGGGGGGGGGTTCTAGAGACAGGCTATACATGAAAATTAGTCCTTAAAGTAGAAATGACAGTGAACTAAAAGTTTATTCACAAGCCCAGCGCTACTAAGCTATCTCCAGGTAGGCTGGCAGGGAAAGCAGCAATGTTGATCATTAGTAAGGAATACTACTGATTACGTTGAGACAGCAGTAGAGCAAGGCCTACTGCCGATCAGGCTGAGACAGCGGTAGAGCAAGGCCTACTGCCGATCAGGCTGAGACAGCGGTAGAGCAAGGCCTACTGCCGATCAGGCTGAGACAGCGGTAGAGCAAGGCCTACTGCCGATCAGGCTGAGACAGCGGTAGAGCAAGGCCTACTGCCGATCGGGCCAAGACAGGTGTAGAGCAAGGCCTACTGCCGATCGGGCCGAGACAGCGGTAGAGCAAGGCCTACTGCCGATCGGGCTGAGACAGCGGTAGAGCAAGGCCTACTGCCGATTAGGCTGAGACAGTGGTAAAGCAAGGAATACTCTGAATGAGGTTCAGATAGTTGTAGAGCAAGGAATACTACTGTTTGGGTTGCGACAAACGTAGAACAAGGAATACTGCTGATTATGATGAGAAAGTGGTAGAGCAAGGAAAACTGTTTAGTGTGGGACTGATAGAACAAGACATTCTAACTGAAGATCATTGTGTACTTTAATGTACAGTGCTTGTGATGAACAGTAGATTTCTGTATGAGGAGGCTGTTCCTTTTTTTTTTTTTTTTTTTGTAAATTGAACGTTTATTAGAGTTTTCACACAGTACAAAGCTTAAAACAAAGCATCAGAATTCATCTCTCAGCCTTGCCAGATCGAAACCAAGGTCTAGATTATTGGATTACAGACTAATGCATAACACATTACACAGTAAAACACGGAAGTCATACATACAATTATTTGTACCGTAGCTGTTCCTACCTCCTCCACCACCTGACTGTACATGACACATCAAGTTGACTCCCAGTGGACCCAGCGTATTCTGATGCTACTGCTGTGCAAATGCAGACTTGCAGGGAAGGAAATGAAAATCAGTTTGAAGTACAACGGCAGACCAATAAATTGAACAATAAAAAAGAATAGTTTAATAACTGGTGTTCAGCATGGAGCTGGGACCCTGATAGGGTCTACAGAGACTCAGTAGTATAAAGCTTGCCAAAGGTGGGACCAGATGCATAGCAGCTCTTAAGTCTATCAAATGCTTCTCCAGTTAGCTGGAGCAGTGGTGGCACCAGGAGTCCCCCAGATTTGGGTTGCAAACTGAGAATTAGATAAGTAGGGACCCCATATTGAATCAAACAGTGACTTCCTGCTAATAGCTATGTACGAGAGTCTCTCATACTCTGCTAGCGTATGCACGTTGTCCTCCCATTCATTGATGGTGGGAATCTGTTTCATGGTGTTAGGGCGTATTAATCTATGGAAAATGAATGTTCTACCTAGACTGTAGTATACAGTGCAAGTGCTCCCTATGGGGCTCACCTTCTGGGATTGGAAAAGGGCTTTGCATCATTTTTATGACAAAGAAAATGCCCTAGAATGAGTTTCAAGTGATTACAAGCTGACCCGTCCAAGAGGGGCTGAATTTTGTGGATCTTAAAGGTTATTAAGTAGCAGTCCAACATTGTTATGATCAAGATTGGGTGAATCAAAGTCCAGCAGCTAGCTGGTTAGATCTAGAGGAAGAGGACTGTCCCAGACGACTCTCGGCATACCTTACTAAAGGGGGATGTAAGACACATGAATGTTTAGGTAATGCAAACCCATTAGTGGTTTGGGTACTGGAGGCGTGGGAACAAATTAAACAATGTAGAGATGCGATAGAGGATAGTATGCTACTGGTGCCTGTGCCTTGCAATCCCTACTTCTTACCCAGGTTGGAAGATGGCAGTTTAAAGAATGGGAAAAAAGAGGGTGCGTTGTTTAGGTAACCTCTTTACAAGGGAAGGGATATGCTCTTTTTTGGACCTGCAGGGGAAAACAAGGCTCCTGAACTCCCATCATTTCTGATACCTGCAAATAATGGCCTTTAGCAGAGGTCTGGGTAGAGCCCCTGTGGAAGCGTCACCATTAGCACAAGTAGAACAGATAGTGTATTCCTTCAGAAATTAGAGCAAAGGGTAGCATGACAGAACAGACTTTATTTTCCTGACCTGTCAGGCAAAGTTAGCACTTTGGGAGGGGGATCTGGTAAGTTCAACTCATCAATTTCCCCCATGTGTGGGAGGTGTGTGGAGGCCTTGGGTACATCCATTCATTATTTTTGGGACTGTCCTATGCTGAGACAGTTTTAGACAAGGGTGGCATGAGGCATCTCGGGACATCAGGTGGAGGTGACACCAGTATCTCCCCTTTTTGGCATGGAAGATATGGGCTGGGAAGGATGGAAGCTATTTCCGGACTGGATCAGGGTTCTTTTAACCCTAGCCAGACAGTCTTTCCATAATACACAGGTTTCCTGTGTGAAGCCCACACTACAGCAATGGAAACAGTCATTCAAACCATGCCTTAGAAAGATTATGTTATTTACTGAAGGGAAGAGAGGAGAAATTTCTAGAGTCCTTGGAACCTTTTTTGAACTCCTTGTCCCTGATGGAAACCCAGCTTTTAAAAATGGCGCATGTTAGGAGTCGAGCCGATGAGGAGAGGGAGTGAGTTGGCTGGTACCCTAAGATCTCGTACATAGCACAGGCACTTTGATACGTAATTGGCTCTTGACTTAAAACTCACATTTAATATAATTTATTGGAATTAATTGGTTGTCTTGTATTGTGTCAGTTTTTTTGCTGGTTTTTATATGTCTCTCCGTAACTGCACCAAGAGATGGTTTTAATGTAAGGCAATGTGTAGATATAATGTTCTGTATTTTTTTTTTTTTTTCACATTTTAAAAAAATCAATAAAGGAATTATACAAAAAATGAATAGTACCCTTTGACCTGGGGATTCAGAAACCCCTTTTGACAGCAGTGCAAGCATTCTAAATAATGCTAGTTGTGCCCGCTCCCCCTTCCCCATAAGTCCTTTACTAAGTCCATCAATTGTTTCCATAGGGAGTCACCAGTGCGCAAGGGCAAGTACCTTGGGGAACGCCATCATCTGCAAAGTTTGGGCCGTCCCCCACAGTGATAGGCAAAGATGCTTCTGCTGGGCTATGTCCTCCCTCAGGGCATGGATTAAAGGGGCCAGATTGATCTGTGGCCATTCCTTGCAGTTGGGGGAATAGAGATCCCCATGTAAATGAAGGTTTTGTGGCCAAGGATAGCCCTGTTCCTTGTCAATTAAGGTGTGTACAGGTGGGGTTCAGGGCCATTACTTCCGTTTTCCTCCTATTGTTCCAGAATCCGAGACCAGCACAAATCAGTCAAGCAACAAGATCAGCGCAGGTGTGGATGCAGATGAGTTCCAAACAGTAACAAGAATGTCAGTGAAAATCATGGGTTTGTATGACATTCCACCCACCTCCACATCATACACCTCATCTGAGTTCCGCAATTTCTGGGCAAGGGGTTCTATAGTTAATACAAAGAGTGTCAGTGATAGGGGGCAGCCCTGCTGGGTTCCATGTCCCATTTGGAATTTCTGTGACATCCTCCCATTCATCAGCATGGCACCTTGCAGAGCTGCATAGATGGTCTGGACTTATCTGATGAAGTCCCCTATGCCAGATTTCTTTAGGACCTCAAGTAGGTAAGGCCATTCGTCAGAGGCAAAGGACTTTTCCGTGTCCAGTGCTATAGCTGCAGCAGAATCTGATGAGGATTCTGAGGCCCATATAAGGTTGACCAGCCTCCTGATGTGGTTCTCTTCTCCCCCACATCTCTCCTGGCATAAACCCAACCTGGTCGTGATGGACTGGTGGTGGTAGAACCATGTTAAAGGATAATTCTCCCATAGTTTCACACCAATATTTTCCCAACTCCTTATGTGTAACTGTTGTGTGCCTCCTACAGTTGCCAGCAGTCCTATTGCTGTCCAAATCTAGATTATAAATAAAAATATACAGCACCCAGAAGTTATCAGTGTTTTTGTCCTCCATTTTACCATCAGTGTTGCTGGAGGATGATGTCATCAGAGCAACAGATAATGGTGCTGCACTAAATGCACTTCCACCAGTAAACCAAGCCCACAATGTTTGATTCCCCATTTGAGTAATGGAGGAACCCTTTAAGTGTTGTGCACATCCTGAAGTGCAGTTCTAATAGGGTCTAGGACCATGTGAGTGTGATGCAGCACTGATTTGACACGTACAGTATTCATATAAGGAAGTGCCTGTATGTGTTGTGTTACTGTTTCTGTTAGCAAATACAGTTTACCCAATAAATGACCCTGGGTACAACAAGAGTTTTAATGGTATTATACAGCTGTTGTATTATGTTCTGTTTGTGTTAGCATTCTTTGTTTTGATTGTCTCTCACTGCTGGTGTCAATCTTGCAAATATGCCCATTTCCCTTTGTAACTAGGCAGTCAGTGATTGGATGGCTGCTGCAAGGCAATAAAGAGTTCAGCTATAACAAGGAATAGGTTACCAGGGAAGCAGCAGCAGCAGCAGCAGCATATGGAAGAAGGGTAATCTAGTGGTTAGAGCACAGGTACAAGAACTAAGAGACTCTGGTTCAAATCCTACTGGAGTCCCTTACTCTGTAACCCTTAACAAGTTCCCCTAACTCCTTGGGAACTGTGATGGCCCCCCTGGTCCATTACTTTAAAAGTGCCCCCATTCCTGTTATAAATCATTATATAATAGGGGTTTGCTGATAAGGTATCTGATAAAACCACATATCACCACTAGGGAGGAACAATCAAGAAATGATGCGTACACAGTGGCGAATAGAAAAGTTATCAGTACTCTCTTCTACGTAACACCCAATATCACCACTGTGTACACGTCACGACTCAGAAACCTGAACTGCCGAACTACAGTCTGATAGACTTCTCCCGTGCATCCCAATTAAATTAAATTAAAAAAAAGTGCACCATGAACAGAAACTTGAGTTTTGATTGTTGAAAAAATAGCAGACCAATTTACAAATTAGCATAAAAGAACGCCCCATTCCCGCCTAATATGGAACATAAAAAGAAATGCACAGCTGACAGAAATAAAACAGATAAATGAACTAAAACTCTTTGTGGAGAAACAACATAAAATGTAACAAACTAATAATGGTAGAACAAAAGCCGACACCCAGAATCTCATATCCCCACCTACTTTACCGAACAACCAGTCAGAACACGAAATCGAAACATTAAGCAATCAGGAACACCAACACTTCACACCAGGAACAATGAAGTAAAAACACACCAATAGTAGACAACATGAACTCAAACAACGAATCCCACACTACTACATCACTGACTGCAAACCACCTGCGAACAACAACAATCACAAAAAAGAAAACTTCATCAACCGGTAAATAACACAAAACCTAGCAATACAAATAAAGAATAAGTAATGAGACGCAAACCCCTATTATATAAAACGCATACGTGATAGTAAGGTATGCAATAAGTGAAGTATCAGCACTTGTACCAAGTGAGCTCGGGGACTAAAAACTGTTGGCTCATAACCCCTGAGCTCATTTGGCACTTATGCTGATATTTCACCTATCGCATACCTTACTAACACATATCCCCTTATTAGCAGTGATATGAGAGCTACAGCACTTCACTTTGAAGGTACTGAGGACAAGCTATGGCAGCTCCCCCCCCCCGCTTTGTAATGCCAGCATTTGAAGTAGGAGCTCCCTCACAAATGAGATGCTATACCTCAGCAGTTGTAGGTAAAGAAACTAATCAGTCTCAGTGTTGTAGTGCTCTGTATTTGCTTAGCTCATTCCTCCCATGTCATATGCATTCTCTGTCTTGGTATTTCCAGTCAGAAACTCAGAGTTAAGGCACATTTGAAATGTAAAACGATACATTAAAGTAAGTGATCTAGCTCTCCACTTTCAGGCTACTGAAAGGGGGCATATGTATCATTTGTGCAAAGGAGGAATTCAGTCTTGTGTGATCCTTCGGGGAACTACCCAGGCCTACCTTGTAAATTAATCTTCTCAAGGGTGTTCACCTGGTTAAATTAAGATTGACTGACTGCTCGATTTCTTGCTTGCTTCAGTCTACTCCTCTCCACAACATGTTACAACTGTCTCACAGAGAGAAATGAGAAGTACAAAGAAACAGATTTTGTTTCCTGTGAATGAAATACTATTAGATGTATTATTTGCTCTACACGTACAGTATTAAGGCTACAAGTACTACTTCCTGTGTGAGTTGCATGACAGAACTGTCTTAAGCCATTGCAAACTTAAACTAAACTCAGGATAGACAGCATTGCTACCCTTATGTTTTCTTTTGCACTGCTGCTGCTGCAGTGACATCAAGGAATGGGAGGGGCTGTATTACAGGTGACTCATTTGCATGTAAATGGAGGCCTGCTTGCCACTTTACTACCTTGTGTTAGAGTTTCAGACCCTAGATATGTGTTGTAACAGAAGACATGACTGATCTCTTATTGACGTATGTACAGTACTTGATGTAATGTATAATAAATACATCAGACATATCCAAATCATAAATATACAGGAGTCTTCTCCTTTAAGCTGAATTGCTGAAACCCTTGACCAAAAGTTTATAGTCCACATTTTTAAGTGAGATAAGGTGGCAGCCAGCGCATTGGAGAGTGGCTTTACCACCACTGTGATGGTCACCTCACTCATTGTCTCAGGCAGTGACCCCTTCTCCCAGTCTGACTGTAGTGTAGCTGCAAGCAGAGGGGCCACTATGTCCCCTATTACCTTATAAACCTCCACCATGAACCCATCCAACCCAGGCACCTTACCTCCCTGCATTTTGCAAATAGCCTGCTGACACTCTTGCTACACGATAGAGTCCTCCAGCCCTTTTTTGTGGTCCTCCCCCAGCTTGGGTAGTGTGACAGATGCAGGAACTCAGCGATGGTCCTGTACTGTGCTGCACCTTCCTGGACCTTTGAGGAATAAAGATCCTGGTAAAAGGCCTTAAAGGCACCATTCATCCCCATGGGGTCCATTGTGACCCCAGAACTCATCCAGATGCCTGTAATTTTCCCTCCCACTGATAACTTTTTTTGAACCTGTAGGCTTGCAAGTGATCCACCTTCTCTCTCTCTCTCTCTCTAAACATGCTTGCTTGATGCAGGAAGACCAAATTCTGCTTGCTGGTTATTAATCTTGTATCTCACTGCTTGTGTGAGGGTAGGGGAAGAATATCCCTCTTTATGCCGCTTCTCTAGCTTGCTATACTGAGCAGTTAGGTTATCCATTTCTTCGCCCCTTTCTTCCTGCCCGTTGCATATGCAATAATTCTTCCGCTAAGGTGGGCTTTGAGGCCCTCCCAGACCCACTTGTTTGCCACCTCCCCACTGGTTTTATGGTCTAAATATTCTTTAGTTTCCTGCCAAAGCCACAGTTTAAATGCTGGATCTGCTAACAGGCCTGTGTGGCATCTCCTCCTCTTTTCCTTGGAGCCTGGACCTGACTGCTGAAAAGCAAAGGTAACTGGTGAATGGTCCGATATGAACAAAGGCTCAGGCAAGGTGCTTAGGGCATCCATCACCATAGAACCTGAGGCCAGTAGCATGGGTCTGCGAAAAATAAGAGTAGCCCTTGTCAATGGGTGGCCAAACCTGCACACATCCTGCAGCCCATGTTCCTGCGTCAGGGTAAGAAGTGCCTTAGTGCATTGAGACTTCTGCTTAGACCGTCCACCACTCCAGTCATGTAAGGAATCAAGTACCACATTCATGTCTCTTCCCCCCAAAGGAGCTTGCTTCCCCCATTTCTAGAAGGGTCTGAGAAAGGGTGTGGGAAAAATGCAGCATCATCCTCGCTTTGGTCCTATACCGACCCCATAGGAAGGGGGGGAGCTGTCCAGCTGCCCTTTGACTAATACTCACCGCCCCTCTTTGTCTGCTCAGGAACCCAGTTAACTCCTTTGCCACAGAGAATAACCACCCCCTACCTTTTAGAGGAAAATTAAGCCTCAAAACCCTGCCCCCCAACCCCAAGATGCCCTTGGTTTTTGGCTTCCTTCTTTATGAGGTGGGTTTCCAGCAGAAAAATAATTTGCCCTCCCAACTTCCTTAAGTGTGCAAGGATCCACTTTCTTTTCGTGGGGGTATTCAGACCCAGAACATTCCGTGGCACTGCTTCATTATACCATTCATCCAGTTCTTTACCACCACGCCAGTCGCCAAGCATCCACAATACCCTACTCTGAGACAACCAAACGAGAGTGAATGGTAGCACACAATAATAGCAGAACCAGGAAACATGGATAGCATAGTATCACAACGTTTCAGAACAGAGATTGTCCAAATTGTAACACCTGGATGGCTCGATGGTGGCGACATCAGAGGCCACTGGACTCCCCCAAGTCAGTGAGCCCTATGTCCAACTGCCCCTCTAAACACCCCCCGTTACAGGGTTCCTGAGTAGGGAGAGCCAGCCTGTATTTTGATAGGCATGGAAGAGGCAGAGCCCTGTTGAATCCATTAGGCCCCCCACCGCTGGGGTGAATAACCACCACCACCGGCAGTTACCAAACATGTCAAAATAATAGTTTAATGTAGCGCGGCTACAGAGGGACTAATATCGGTGAACGCGGAAAGACATTCTGCAGCTCTAACCAGCATACCCCTAGAGTTTATAGGCACTTTCCATAGTCTCCGAGACTCGCAAGAAAGAGTTGGACAACCACATGAAGAGTGACCAGTAGGCAGAGGGGCATAGCAAGAAGAAAGGGTCCTGAAAGAACTCCTAAAACTGAAGGCAGACAAAGCAGTGGAGCCTGACAAGATTCACCCCAGAATTCTAAAAGAACCAAGGGGAGAACTAGTGACAGCACTGACTACCCTTTTTAACAAATGGGAGAATGGTGTGGTACCTGAGGAGGGGAGATGCGATTCCCCTTCACAAAAGTGGGAGCAAGGCAGAGGCAGGAAACTACAGACCTGTTAGTGTGACCTCAGTGGTAGGGAAAATGATGGAATCACTTCTGAAAGAAAGAATTTTTGAGTACCTAGAAGCCAGCGGGGCACAGGACCCAAAGCAGCATGGATTCACAGTGGGAAGGTCATGTCAGATGAATCTAATAGATTTCTTTGACTGACTGACCAAAGTAGTAGACCAGGGAGGGGCTGTGGACATGGCCTACCTAGACTTTAGCAAGGCATTTGACACAGTCCCACACAAAAGATTAATAAACAAGTTGGCGAACCTGGGAAGTGGGTCCCAAGGTGGTAGCCTGGGTAAAAAAATTGGCTGGACAACAGGATGCAGAGGGTAATAGTAAACAGAGTCCACCCTGAAGAAAGTGGGGTTACTAGCTGGGTACTGCGGGGTTCAGTACTGTGACCGGTCCTCTTTAATGTCTTTATAGGTGACATTGCGGAGGGAGTGAAAGGAAAAGTATGCCACTTTGCAGATGACACAAAGATCTGCAACAGGGTTGATACACAAGGGGAGGGGTGGTGGAAAGGATGAGAAGGGACTTGGCAAATTTGGAGGAATGGTCAAAAATATGGCAACTTAGATTCAGTGCAAAAAAGTGCAAAGTAATGCACCTGGGAAACAAAAAAACCAGGGGAAGAGTACACAATTTTTGGGGGGGGGGCGTTGAGGTACTAACAATAACAAAAATGGAAAGGTACCTGGGGGTAGTCATTTCAGATGACATAAAGGTAGGCAAGCAAAGTGAGAAGGCAGTAAAGAGGGCTGGGGGGGATACTGAGATGCATAGTGTGAGAGGCATCACCAGTAGAAAACAGGAAGTTATCCCTCTGTACAGACAGTTGGTGAGACTCCATCTGGAGTACTGTGTGCAGTTCTGGAGACCCCATCTCCGCAAGGACATAGGGCAACTAAAATGATGTAGGGTCTGCACCAGAAACCATATGAAGAGAGCCTAAAGGAGCTTAATATGTATACCCTTGAGGAGAAGGGGGATATGATAGAAACTTTCAAGTACCTCAAGGAATCCATAAAGTCCAAGAGGTAGCATCTTTCAGAAAAAGAGATGCAAAAACAAGGGGCACAATTTGAAGATGGGGGATGGCTGAGGGGCAGCGTGGGAAGTATGTTTTTCATAGAGGGGTGGTGGACTCATAGAGCGACCTACATGAGGAGGTGGTGGGGTCAAAAACAGTGGGGGTAGCTGGCCGGTGGCTGCGAGGTTGAGGCTCTAGATGCCACACAGTTACCCGAGTTCGGGGAGCAACTCGGGGTCGTAGGGAGGGAGAGGATTGAGCATCCACTGGGATGATCTCCTCTCCTGGAGGGAGGGCGATGGGTTGTCCGGCATCCCAGCGAACCCCGGTGGAGAGCGGGGGCGCTGCAAGATGCGGACCACACGTATGGGTGAGCGTGCTGATACTGGCAGGGTTGTTGTGCGCCATGAGGTCAGGGTACGCCACGCTCGGGGGGGGGGGTTCTCGTGGACAATCGCGAAAAACACCCTCCAGCCCGGATAGGCGATGGCCCTCCCAGTGCCACACACCATATGCCCAGTGCTGGTTCCCTGCCTCTGTCCCTTCGGTCTGCTTGGGCCCATATCGCTGCCTGGGGCTCTGGGAGAAAGTAACGACTTTGAAGAAGGCATGGTCCATAGCGGGCAGTAGAGCGGATCTTGTGAGCGGAGTGGCCCGAGAGAGTTCCGGTGCTGGGGGAGAAGAAACATAATTGGGGGGGGGGAACCTGTAGGAATTCAGAATGCATGGGACAGACATAAGGCAAAGTGGGGGGTAGGAGGAAGTAGGCTATTTGTTAACTAGGATCTGCAGCTTATCCAATGGGTAGAGAAATGGGTAGACTGGGTGGGCCAAGCGGTCCTTATCTGCCGTCAGTCTGTTTTTATAGCTTCTGTATTCCCTTTGAAGGACACTTCATAAATGCCATATTAAAGTGCTTAGAGCCCCATGATGGCTGAACTGAGCTACCTTCGCACTGATGCACGGTGCTTCAGTCCATCCTTCTGGGGCTGGAATGGCCCCCACCCTGTAGCGCAGAAACAAAAGTGAACAGCCACAATTTTAAAACGGCATAAGGGAAGCCCGAGCCATGGTCTCCTGTAATCGGAAATGGAAAGTGGCACTAGTATTAGGCAGCAGCTTGGAGAGCAGGCATTGGTAAGTGAGGCACCATTTCTCCCCACTACTTTTCACGCCGTTGTGCTCCCATGCTGGTAGTCGAGCAGCTGCCATGCTGCCACTAAGAACTGTTGAGACACCCCCCCCCCCCGGCTACCACAGACTTTCCCCTCTAGAAGCCAAAAACACATTCACCTTAAAAACTGTGGATTTGAGCCCCCCAGCAACAGTTATTTGATAACCCCCACAGTACCTGAATTGGTCTCAAGGTGCACACACAGAAGTCCGTATACAGTTGCCATAGGGGACTATTAAGAGGCAACAGTTTAAGTGTTCGCTGCATGCAAAGCACTGATAAATAAAAGTTCATTTTGCTTGTAGATCAGGCATTCACAGTGCTGTCCTCATCTCTGCCCAGCTTCATCTTGTCTTCGGTCCCTGGTGGCAGATTAGATACATGGCCGCTTTTTCCCTCGGGTCACCCCACTGTCGGCTCCTTCCCTGACCAGTTGCTCTCTGCAGCTTGGGAACCTGCTTGAGCTATTTGCCTTGAGTCATAGTGGTTCCCTTCTGGGTACGGGGAGAGTTAAACAGAAACTCCCTGGCTTCTTTGGGGCAAGTGAAAGATTCTGCAACATTCCCGATTGTCAGTCTTAAAGTAGCAGTGGGACCCAGGGAAAACTTGATCCCTTTTTCTCTGGCTAAATCTCGTACTCTATCAAAAGACGTCCTCTTCTCGATTAACTGTCTTGGGGAAGTCTGGTTGGAGAGAAAGTTTAGCTCCTTGCCTTTGCAAGTCCTTCATAGCTCTGTCTTTGGCTAAGATTGTTTCTTGATCTTGGTAGCGGTGCATCCTAAAGATAACCGGTCGAGGTCGGGCATTTTTGTTTGAGAGCAGTGGGCCATTCCATTGTTAAGGAGTCAGTGGTAACATATAGCCTATTAAGTTCAGTAGCAGAGCCAGCTTCGCAGCAGTGTGATAGGGATTCCAGGCAACCTTCAGTCTGGGATGGTGGAAGGCTGAAGTGTTGCAGAGATCATGCAGTGACTCTTGTTAGGGGTGGGGTGGGGGCAGCAAGACTTGCAAAACTTCATTCCTATGAACAATCCTCAGAGAGGACTTGGTTTCAGGTTCATTGTGGAATTAAATGTTGCCCCTGGAATTAAAATGGAATTTGAAATGCCGCTCTCTGAAGTGGCAGAATTATGAGCCCCCCCCCAGGATTTTTGACTCGTTAGAACTGGGGCGCATCACGAAGGTAAAACATTCAGTCTGTTGCCGAATTCTGGGTGTTGTGCACCATTTAGTGGCTGTGAAGAGATGAGTGCTATCTCCTGAAGAAATGGTCAGAGCTGCTCTCCTGGCTAAAAGATTGAGTTGGAGAGGATCGCTTGCGCGTGGGTGGATTTTAGGTGGCTAGGTTTAGGGTTTATGCAACCATCTTGTGAAAAAGGGATATGTCTGTTTGTCGACAGGGTGGGGTCTAAGTCCACCTCTTGGACTGGCTAAGTGCTGGAGTGACAACATTTTCTCACAGCGGGTCACCCACCCTGATGCTGGTGCTAATATTGTCTTGAGGATGGGGTATTCCCTGGAAGGGTTGGTGAGAACTCGAGGAGGACAATGAAAGTTGAAAAAAATTGGGGAGGCTGAGTACTACCATCACCCTTAAATGAATGACTGGCAGTTGCACCTGCATGTGTACTGTTAGTTTAGGAGCAAAAAGAAGAATACTTAAGGCTGCAGGCAGTGTTACATAGAAATCGCCACCCGCAGTTGTCAACTGCACCCTATATAAAGAAATGCTGCAGGCTTATTTTTTTGTGTGTAATTAAATAAAAGACGGTGAGGTATTAAAACATTAGTTCATGCAATAAGTTAATGCTGTTGCCAATTTTTTTAAAATGCATTTTTTAGCAGAATAACGTGCCCAGAATTTTTAACTGTTGTAAATTATGGTGATGATATCCTTTAGAATTTCTGAGCAGACTCTTTTCTGACAAAAATGGTTTTAAAATGAGTAGGAGGAAACAAACTGAATTTTCTGATTTATTTCATGCAACATCTTGTTTACCCAGGATAGCCTATTATAGAGCGAGGGAGTGCTCCTGACCAATCTGAGCACTCCTTTCCTCTGCGCACGATACACTCTTATTCTGTGGAAAGTACCTCATGTGTAGCTGTCCTGGAAATGAGCATGTTCCAGTAATGTTTTAAAAAAAAAAGTATTATTGATCTAGCTCAATCAATACTATATTAATACCGCCACCGAAACCACTCTGATGGTTGTAAAAGTGGTCTCACTCACATTCTTAGGGTATCTGAATGGCTATCTTTCCGTTTGCAATTCTCATGCCCTAAGAATGGCATGAGACCACTCTCACAACTGTGAGAGTGGTCTCGGCGGCAGTATTAACCTTCAGCTGAGAGGCAGTATTTTGTTTTAAGTGGGGTCCTGCTTCTACCGATTTCCACACCTGGGTGACCTGGAGCACTATTGAGGGGTTTAGTGAGTTATACAGGGTCACATGGGGACCATTTGTCCTTGATGGGATTTGAACCTGTGATTTCCCAGTTCCCAAGCCATTTCTCTAAACACTAGACCATGCTGCCTCACCAAGACATGAAGACAACTGTTTTTATTTCATATATTTTCTGTGTTTCTGTGTCTTTCTAAGGATATCTGCTTGTCAACAGGAATTTTGTTCCTTAAACTTAATCTGTTCTTACTGCTTAGGCAAGTGTTCTAAATTGGTGGGCCACCATCTCCGAGTTTTTTAGAAAACAAGCCGTAGAGATATCACTTGATGAAAGAGCTAAAGGCAGTCTCTGTTTTAGAAGGAAAAAAGGTATCCATTTCATACTGCCCTTGAAAAGACAAAATGTTGAATGTATAATGGTAGCAGACAGTACTGTTATCTGGTGTAGCTACAGCATACCTAGCAGACTTTCACAGCTGTTGGTGCGAACCATGAAAGTGTCACTGGAACATAAACCTTTTTTATTTATGTATTTTGTTTTGTAGGAGAAGAACGACAGCTATCAACCTGTTTGTACTGTCCCAGTCATAACCTCTCCAAAAGAAGAAGAAAAACTAATAGCAAGCTCCACAAAGGTGTTTCTTTCATTTTACTGTTAACAGTAGTATTCATCTAGCTGGGGTTACCTCCAGAAATGAAACTGGCTGATCTGCACCCCGAACACGCCTAGATATCTCTGCTTGAGCTAGTGTTGCAGAAACTCCATCTAACATAAAATCTCTTGAAATAGAAATCAACAAAATATACAGGTGTCTTTTGAAAGTCCAGCAATCAGTACCAGTAGAACTCTTAAGAAGAGACTTGGGTCAGTTACCATTAAGCACTCTGACTTTAGAGAAAATAATTGTATTCATGCTTCGTTTATTTCTTATAGACGAAAAAAGACTTCTGCGGATATGTTTGGAAGAGCAAATAATATATCATAGTATGGGTTTCACACCCCCTCATACTCGAAGATAAGTTGCATATTTGAGTCAGTCCATTGTATATCCCCTATATATATTTATAATTTCCAGAGTTTTCTTTGAGGCTTCACTGGCTCTTTTAATTATCAGTTTTTAACAAAATTGACTAGCTTTTTTTTTTTTCCCCCCCCTCTCAACAGCCCGTCGTCAAGCTGCTGTATAACCGAAGCAACAATAAATATTCTTATACCAGGTATGTCACAATATATTTAAAGGAAGAAAATGAAGGCCGGCATTTACTCAGTAGGGTACAGATCTATTAGTGAGCCAAACTAAGCCAAGGTGATGGGAAGCAGTTTTTATACATTAAGGTGCTTTCCCATTTTCATTTTAGTAGCCATTCTATATTTTGACTTGGTTTGACTTTGTTTTGGTAAAATAAATTATTAACCTGATTTTTATTTTCTTTGGAACTACCTAAAAATTCTTCTTTCCTGATCAGCTGCTACTCTCTCTTGTCCCACTACTTACACATTCCATGGTATCATTTACACCATTCTTGGCCATTCAGATGAATAGTATGGAACGGTGTGACTGACGCCCTGTAATGTTTTGGAAATATAAAAAGAAAGAGCAGGAGATGATGAGGAGAGGGGAACACAGTGAAGATTTGAGAGCACTACAAAACTAGATTATGAATTTATCGAAACTTGATCAAAGCATATAAGAATACTTGTCGGAGATGGTAAGTTAAATACATAGTAGCACAGCACTGTAAGATCAGAAGGGACACTAGGTCTGTCAACTCCCCCACCCCCCACCCCGCTCTTTTCATAAGCAGTGACCAACAAGTATGCTGTGGAAACCAGCACTAAACTATTGTAATTGGTCACCAGCTCGACTACTGGTGTATCCAGTTGTTCCTTTGGTAAACAGAGCTTTGTCCAGGCTTATCTTCAAGACCTGTACTTTTTCATGTCCACTGTCTCTGTCAGTGGGCTGTTCCCTAAGTTCACCAGCCTCATGTAGAAGAACCTCCTAACATTAATTTTAAAATGGGAAAAAAATTTAACAATATAAAAATGATTTCCTATCACCTTAAATAAAATGTGTAGACTGTGGACTAAAATGTTGTTTCTCATTTGTTTCATAATAATATAGTAAGACTGAAAAGTACTGCAGGCCCATCGGATGCAACTCCCCAGGCAGGTATCAACCAGTGTATATACTAGTAATATGAAGACATGGAGGTAATGAAAAAAATGAAATTTGGGGGCTCACAGGCCTAATTTGGGGGGGGGTTGATTTGGGTGGTGGGAGGACAGTGGTTCTCAGTGCAATGAAAGTCGCCTACTGGGATCATATGATCTACACACACGCGCGCACACCACACACCAGTTGGAATTGTGTTGCGATCTGGTCCCCTTCTTTGCCGCCTCCTCCTTGGCTACAGTATTTTATTTTGTGTATGCTTTAAATATTTTTTACAATTCATTATGTGACTCGCATTCTTCCTGCCTTTGTACTTTCTGGTGCATCATCGGACCTGGTGCCCCACCACCTCCATACCTGATCTCCTCAGTTGCATTGAGACTCCCCGACTTGCAGCCATGCGGCAGGGCCAAAGTGGTTGAGTTTGATTAGTCATATGTTAAAAATTTGAGAAACACCCCCCAAATTAGCCCATTTCTGGGCACCTGCACTTGAGATGCTCCTTGCTGACTAAGAGTGTCTCACACACTGAGGGAAGGAGTGCCTGTCAGTCAGATGTGCTCCCTCGATCTGTAATATTGATTAAGGGGATACCTTGGGATTCAAAAAAGTATTTTTTTTTTCCCCCCCCTGAACTAAGCATGTAGGAAACTGAAATGACACATACTGCTCAAATGAACTTGAGTGAATGAAACAATCAAAGGGCCAAGGTCACAGAGTGTTGCACAAAATTCATAGGGGTCATAGCTGCAGCCTTTGCAAATCCTTAATGATGCCCCCAACTGTAGCTTTGTTTCATAATACTTGTTTTCATTTCATTTTATTGATTATTCTGATGAGCCTAGTGAGCAACAAAAATGCCCGTTTTCACAAGCGAACAAAGTGAAAGTACAAACATAAAATCACGTGAACTGTAAATGACAATTCAAAAACAATACATTAGAGAGCGCCTTTCCTGGTATGAGTGGTCACAGCCATGCAAGACCCCTTATAGGCTCAGGAGTTTGAGGCTGCAAACAAAAACAAATATTTTTATATGGTGGCATTTTCAGGAGGAAAGGGATTGTATTTTGACTCCAAGGAGCCGAGCCGCCAATCCCTTCCACTTCCTAGTTTGGAGATATACCCAACGCTCTCCCATACTCTTACATCACAAAGAGCTAGCACAGGGCGCCCATAGACATGTTTAGAGCCCGTCCCCTGTGCAAGCACGTTGTGATGTAAAAGTGTAGGAGAGCTTGGGGGTGAATCTCCAAACCCGGAAGTGGAAGGGATCAGCGGCTCAGCTGCTTGGAGCCAAAATACAATCTCTTCCCTCCGGAAAATGCCACCATATAAAAATGTGTTTTCTTTTGTTTTGTTTTTTATAGCATCGAACTTACAGCCTGGTAAGGGTCCTTTGTGGCCTTCGGGTGGGGGGGGGTATTTTGTAACAGAACACAAAAGGTGCTCTTTAAGTTTTGCAGCCACTAGCCAGCAGATCTAGTGACTGGGGAAATCCACTAGACCCACAGACTTTTCCACTGGCCCAACTGGTGTACTTTTTGAAATGTTACCTTCTCCAGTACAAGCCCACAGGGCAGTTTTTTTTTTTTTATAGAGATTTTTATTCTCCAGCTAGTAGCTCATCTCCGTGATATACCCTGTTCACAGGGATATACCCTGGTCAGGCTGAATCCAGTCATCATTCAGACGGCTACTGGGTTTTCCTCCCCTTGGTTTATCCTTAGTCTTCCCCTAGTGGGAACAGGTGTCTGTCAGCCACATACAGTTGCACTATTCCCTGTGTGGTAGGAGCAAGCTGCCTAGCCCAGCCGCATAGGTTGCCGTGGTGGCACAGTCTGCTGCCAACCTTACTCGACCGAGCAGCAGCTGTCTCTGCCATAGCCTGCCTTCCAATGCAACTTCCAAGGTTCGCTTCCGAACCTTGGTCGTTGGCACACAGCACAGTGCGCTGTCACTGGGCCATCGGACGACTCCAGCCCACAGTCCTAATTAAAGGAAAATCTTTGTAGCCCGATCCAAAATCTACCAGCATTTGGCTAGTGGGCCGGTGCCAGTTGTGACCCTGCAATCACAGAACAACATTGATTTATACAGACTGTTTAAATTATGCTTGAAAGAAGATCTGGAACTACACTGTATAATGACTCCTCCGACTGTAGCTTTTTATTTGATGCATCCCTTTATAAGTCCTGGCATTAGGTTAACAGCCCATTACTGACAACAAATGAAAGTCCCATCAGGAAGTTCAGATATAAACAATAAATCATTTCATCAGTTTGTTTTTTTTTCTAAGAGAGGGATGTGCTTTCGAAACAGAGGCAGACGAAAGTGTTTTCTCCCACCCTTCTAGTAATTGGCATTTGATCATTTTATTTCTTTAGCCTTGGTTCCCAGACAAAGGATGAGAAATAATTAAATCTACAGGAAAGCTCAACCCATGACCTAGATTCTAGGCTGTTCATTACAGACTTGCTCTAATTTGACATTTAATTTGGGCGACTCTTGGGGACTGGGTAAGCTGCATGGGTAAATGTGCTGTCTTGACACCTTTTTTTCCCCTGATTAAATTTTATTCACTACTGTGTAGTGCAAAGGTCATAGCCGAAATGAGTCCCTGGATCTGACCCGAGCTTTTGTTATGCAAATTAAAATGACATCCTATAGCTGTACATGTACGGTGACACCAGCCAGGATGCAACTCCGGAATGCAGCAGTGTGTCACAAAATACTGCAGGACACACTGTAATTCAGTGGTAATTAAGCCCTTTTGTCATACAGTATTTTGTGACCTGTCCATTACTGCATTGTACCAGGGCTGGCGGCACTGAGCTGTAGGCCTGAGAACTGATGGAACTGACACAGAGGTTGGCATTTAGGGTGGAGTTGCTGTTACTAGGTAAAGGCGGGCAGACAAGCGGAAACTCAGACCATCATGTTTAAAGGGGCACTGTCAAACCCATGTAGATATAAAACGGCCTTTGTAAAAGAGCTAGTGTACTAGCATCATTGTTTCTGAAGCAATAAAAAAAAAAAAAAAAAAAAGGCAGTGTGACCAATCGGTTTGAGGCATTGTGGTCTAGAGGTTAGAGCACTAGCTTGGGAACCGTGAGATCACAGGTTCAATAGAGGCAAATACTCATAGTGTCACCCTGAACAAGTCACTTAACCTTCCAGCGCCCCCTGCCTATCCAGCTGCAGAAATGGGTAGAAGCAGGACCCCACAGAAAATGAGATGTTACATACCAGCTGGGCTATCCTGGGGAAATAAAATAATGTGCTGTTCAGGCTGCTGGTTTTTTTTGTTGTTGTTGTTGTTTTGTGTTTTAAACTATGGAATGGAGTGGACAAATGAAACCTCATACAGTAATAGCAGCCCCCATGCTGGACCAGTGTGCTGCTCCCTTCCTGAAGTGTCATTAGAAGGCAGAGCTAGGCCCTCTGCCTCCATTTTGTGTTTGCTATACTGCCAGCAACAGCAGTGGGGTTTACAGGGAGGGTACAGCTGTTACAGCCATGATTGTGTGATATTGGGGGGGGGCTTGTCTCTTGTGACCCCAGAGGGTTGAAAAAGTTCCTTTAGTGATTTTTCTGGTTTTCAACAACATCAAGAAAACAGAGCTGGCATTAGCAGAACTCCTTCACACGGAATACATGCAAGCATTTGAATTTCAGGACTTTTCATTTTTTTTCCTTTTTGAAAACATTTTCTTTAAAACAGAATCTTTTTCCTAGGCTGGCCAGTGGCATGGACGGCTGAGGCACTGATGACTTAACTCATGCCATGCCTGCGACCCGGGTTCAGGAACAATTCTGGGTCGTGGGGAGATGGCTGGGGGGGGAGGAGGAGGATAGGGTGTCCCAACAGATGCTCTCCTTCTCCGGGGGGGGGGCACTGCGGGCTGCACTACCCCCTCGTTGTCCTACCACCGGTGGAAGCACGGACAGCAGGGCGAACAAGGTTCTCACGAGTCGGTTGGGGAGGGCGCTGTTAGGCACTTGACTACGCACGTCGTCAGTCTGGACGAATGTCCTTCATGCCGGCATCCTCTAGGGGTTGGGGCCACACAGAAAAAGGGAAGAAAAACCAAGGGGAAAAAACTCCCAGACGTCGAGCACCAGACACCAGGACCCAGCCAAACACTGGTAAAGTTGGAGGTACCCCCGGGGCTGAGGCAAGGGACAAGGATCTTTTTTCCTTAACATTTAATTCTATTCGTATTGATGATACCTCTCAAGAAGTCATAATTTTCTGCTTGGCACATCCTAGCTAGGAAATTAGGGGACTAAGAAAGTAAATCAGGGAGGGGCAGTATACGTCGCTTACCTAGATTTCAGCAAAGCCTTCCACACCGTACCACATAGAAGGCTGGTTAACAAGATGGGTAGTCTGGGCATGGGAGACAAGGTGGCGAACTGGGTTAGGAACTGGTTAACAGACAGGAGACAGAGGGTGGTGGTAAATGGGGTACAATCTGGGAAGGGGGGGGTTGCCAGCGGGGTACCGCAGGGATCAGTATTGGGACCAGTCCTGTTCAGTGTCTTCATCAGTGACATTGCGGAGGGGCTGGAAGGAAAGGTCTGCTTGTTTGCAGATCACACCAAGATCTGCAGCAGAGTGGATACTCCAGAAGGGGTGCAGAAAATGAAGAGGGACTTGGAGAAGCTTGAAAGATGGTCGGAGATGTGGCAACTGAGATTCAGTGCAAAAAGTGCAGTATAATGCACCTGAGTAGAGGGAATCCTGGGGAGAGCTACAGGTTGGGGGGGGGGCTGACTCACCAAGGAGGAAAGGGACCTAGGGGTTATCATCTCTGATGACCTTAAGGTATCAAAGCAGTGCGCATAGGCGGCATGGAGGGCCAGTGGCATGCTGGGGTGCATAGGCAAGGGTATCACTAGCAGGAGGTGGGATTTGGTGATGCCATTGAGTAAAACATTGATAAGGCCTCACCTGGAGTACTGCATGCAGTTCTGGAGACCACACCTGCGCAAGGACATAAACAAGGCGGAGACTATCCAGAGAAGGGCAACAAAAATGGTGCAGGGCTTGCACCACAGAACATATGAGGAGAGACTAAGGGACCTCAATATGTACTCACTGGAGGGAAGGGGAGAAAGGGGGGACATGATTGAAACTTTCAAGTACCTCAAGGCATAAACAAGGTGCCGTTGGGGGACCTTTTCTAGTGTAGAAAAAGTACTAGAACAGGGGGGCACAATATGAAATTGGGGGGGGTAGATTAAGAGGTAATGTGAGGAAGTTTTTCTACACAGAAAGGGTAGTTGACGCTTGGAATACTCTGCCACAGGAGGTAGTGGGGGCAAGCACAGTGAAGGGGTTTAAGCATTCCTGGGACAGACGCAAGGGAACCTTGAGCGGGGAGGGAGTGATAAAAAGCCTTTAATCACGTAGGGTCAGTGGCCACATACAAAGTATAGGGCCTACGGGCAGACTGGATGGGCCTGGCGGTCCTTATCTGCCGACAATTTCTATCCTGTCCGTGCCAACTGTAATTTTGTTTAAAGAAACTAGAAAATAACACACTGGGACTGTATAGTGGATTGGCAGTGGCTTTGACCTTTGGTCACTGATCAAATCAATCCCAGCTCAGTGGTGACCAAATTCCCCCTCCCCAGACACAAAACTGCATGAGCCAAACGGGATTGCAGTTCCCTGTTGGAGGTGGGATTACTGATCAGTAACCCACCCCTGGCATCATGTTAGTGCTGTTCTGAAATGCTGGAAAGCAGCTAGGCTCTTTTAAGTTTAAAATTCCTTAAAAAAAAAAAAACTACAGGCAGCTCCTCTGCTTGTACTCCTTCCACACGCAACAGCAGGGTGCATGCCACTTATGTGAACTGAGATACAGAAATAACTGCAGGTAGAGGTCTAGTGGTCTATCCAGTATGCCTGAACCTCTCTGATTTTGGAATGGTGCCCATGTCAGTTCAGTATGCCTGAACCTCCCTGATTTTGGAATGGTGCCCATGTCAGTTCAGTATACCTGAACCTCCCTGATTTTGGAATGGTGCCCATGTCAGTTCAGTATGCCTGAACCTCCTGATTTTGAATGGTGCCCATGTCAGTTCAGTATGCCTGAACCTCCCTGATTTTGAATGGTGCCCATGTCAGTTCAGTATGCCTGAACCTCCCTGATTTTGAATGGTGCCCATGTCAGTTCAGTATGCCTGAACCTCCCTGATTTTGAATGGTGCCCATGTCAGTTCAGTATGCCTGAACCTCCCTGATTTTGGAATGGTGCTCATGTCAGTTCAGTATGCCTGAACCTCTCTGATTTTGGAATGGTGCCCATGTCAGTCCAGTATGCCTGAACCTCCTGATTTTGAATGGTGCCCATGTCAGTCCAGTATGCCTGAACCTCTCTGATTTTGGAATGGTGCCCATGTCAGTCCAGTATGCCTGAACCTCCTGATTTTGGAATGGTGCCATGTCAGTTCAGTATGCCTGAACCTCCTGATTTTGAATGGTGCCCATGTCAGTCCAGTATGCCTGAACCTCTCTGATTTTGGAATGGTGCCCATGTCAGTTCAGTATGCCTGAACCTCCTGATTTTGGAATGGTGCCATGTCAGTCGGTATGCCTGAACCTCCCTGATTTTGAATGGTGCCCATGTCAGTCCAGTATGCCTGAACCTCCTGATTTTGGAATGGTGCCCATGTCAGTTCGGTATGCCTGAACCTCCTGATTTTGGAATGGTGCCCATGTCAGTTCGGTATGCCTGAACTCCCTGATTTTGGAATGGTGCCCATGTCAGTTCGGTATGCCTGAACCTCCCTGATTTTGGAATGGTGCCCATGTCAGTTCGGTATGCCTGAACCTCCCTGATTTTGGAATGGTGCCCATGTCAGTTCGGTATGCCTGAACCTCCCTGATTTTGGAATGGTGCCCATGTCAGTTCGGTATGCCTGAACCTCCCTGATTTTGGAATGGTGCCCATGTCAGTTCAGTATGCCTGAACCTCCCTGATTTTGGAATGGTGCCATGTCAGTTCAGTATGCCTGAACCTCCTGATTTTGGAATGGTGCCCATGTCAGTTCAGTATGCCTGAACCTCCCTGATTTTGAATGGTGCCATGTCAGTTCAGTATGCCTGAACCTCCTGATTTTGGAATGGTGCCCATGCAGTTCAGTATGCCTGAACCTCCTGATTTTGAATGGTGCCCATGTCAGTTCAGTATGCCTGAACCTCCCTGATTTTGAATGGTGCCCATGTCAGTTCAGTATGCCTGAACCTCCTGATTTTGAATGGTGCCATGTCAGTTCAGTATGCCTGAACCTCCTGATTTTGGAATGGTGCCCATGTCAGTTCAGTATGCCTGAACCTCCCTGATTTTGGAATGGTGCCCATGTCAGTTCAGTATACCTGAACCTCTCTGATTTTGAATGGTGCCCATGTCAGTTCAGTATACCTGAACCTCCTGATTTTGAATGGTGCCCATGTCAGTTCAGTATACCTGAACCTCCTGATTTTGGAATGGTGCCCATGTCAGTTCAGTATGCCTGAACCTCCCTGATTTTGAATGGTGCCATGTCAGTTCAGTATGCCTGAACCTCCTGATTTTGGAATGGTGCCCATGTCAGTTCAGTATGCCTGAACCTCCTGATTTTGAATGGTGCCCATGTCAGTTCAGTATGCCTGAACCTCCCTGATTTTGGAATGGTGCCCATGTCAGTTCAGTATGCCTGAACCTCCCTGATTTTGGAATGGTGCCCATGTCAGTTCAGTATGCCTGAACCTCCCTGATTTTGGAATGGTGCCATGTCAGTTCAGTATGCCTGAACCTCCTGATTTTGGAATGGTGCCCATGTCAGTTCAGTATGCCTGAACCTCCCTGATTTTGAATGGTGCCCATGTCAGTTCAGTATGCCTGAACCTCCCTGATTTTGAATGGTGCCCATGTCAGTTCAGTATGCCTGAACCTCCTGATTTTGGAATGGTGCCCATGTCAGTTCAGTATGCCTGAACCTCCCTGATTTTGGAATGGTGCCCATGTCAGTTCAGTATGCCTGAACCTCCCTGATTTTGGAATGGTGCCCATGTCAGTTCAGTATGCCTGAACCTCTCTGATTTTGGAATGGTGCCCATGTCAGTTCAGTATGCCTGAACCTCCCTGATTTTGGAATGGTGCCCATGTCAGTTCAGTATGCCTGAACCTCCCTGATTTTGGAATGGTGCCCATGTCAGTTCAGTATGCCTGAACCTCCCTGATTTTGGAATGGTGCCCATGTCAGTTCAGTATACCTGAACCTCTCTGATTTTGGAATGGTGCCCATGTCAGTTCAGTATGCCTGAACCTCCCTGATTTTGGAATGGTGCCCATGTCAGTTCAGTATGCCTGAACCTCCCTGATTTTGGAATGGTGCCCATGTCAGTTCAGTATACCTGAACCTCCTGATTTTGGAATGGTGCCCATGTCAGTTCAGTATGCCTGAACCTCCTGATTTTGAATGGTGCTCATGTCAGTTCAGTATGCCTGAACCTCCTGATTTTGAATGGTGCCCATGTCAGTTCAGTATGCCTGAACCTCCTGATTTTGAATGGTGCCCATGTCAGTTCAGTATACCTGAACCTTCTGATTTTGGAATGGTGCCCATGTCAGTTCAGTATACCTGAACCTCTCTCTGATTTTGGAATGGTGCCCATGTCAGTTCAGTATGCCTGAACCTCCTGATTTTGGAATGGTGCCCATGTCAGTTCAGTATGCCTGAACCTCCTGATTTTGAATGGTGCCATGTCAGTTCAGTATACCTGAACCTCCTGATTTTGAATGGTGCCCATGTCAGTTCAGTATACCTGAACCTCTCTGATTTTGGAATGGTGCCCATGTCAGTTCAGTATACCTGAACCTCTCTGATTTTGGAATGGTGCCCATGTCAGTTCAGTATGCCTGAACCTCTCTGATTTTGAATGGTGCCCATGTCAGTTCAGTATGCCTGAACCTCCCTGATTTTGGAATGGTGCCCATGTCAGTTCAGTATGCCTGAACCTCCTGATTTTGGAATGGTGCCCATGTCAGTTCAGTATGCCTGAACCTCCTGATTTTGAATGGTGCCCATGTCAGTTCAGTATGCCTGAACCTCCTGATTTTGAATGGTGCCCATGTCAGTTCAGTATGCCTGAACCTCCCTGATTTTGAATGGTGCCCATGTCAGTTCAGTATACCTGAACCTCTCTGATTTTGAATGGTGCCCATGTCAGTTCAGTATGCCTGAACCTCCCTGATTTTGAATGGTGCCCATGTCAGTTCAGTATGCCTGAACCTCCTGATTTTGGAATGGTGCCCATGTCAGTTCAGTATGCCTGAACCTCCCTGATTTTGGAATGGTGCCCATGTCAGTTCAGTATACCTGAACCTCTCTGATTTTGGAATGGTGCCCATGTCAGTTCAGTATACCTGAACCTCTCTGATTTTGGAATGGTGCCCATGTCAGTTCAGTATGCCTGAACCTCTCTGATTTTGGAATGGTGCCCATGTCAGTTCAGTATGCCTGAACCTCTCTGATTTTGGAATGGTGCCCATGTCAGTTCAGTATGCCTGAACCTCTCTGATTTTGGATGGTGCCCATGTCAGTTCAGTATGCCTGAACCTCCCTGATTTTGGAATGGTGCCCATGTCAGTTCAGTATGCCTGAACCTCCTGATTTTGGAATGGTGCCCATGTCAGTTCAGTATGCCTGAACCTCCCTGATTTTGAATGGTGCCCATGTCAGTTCAGTATGCCTGAACCTCCTGATTTTGAATGGTGCCCATGTCAGTTCAGTATACCTGAACCTCCCTGATTTTGGAATGGTGCCCATGTCAGTTCAGTATGCCTGAACCTCCCTGATTTTGGAATGGTGCCCATGTCAGTTCAGTATGCCTGAACCTCCCTGATTTTGAATGGTGCCCATGTCAGTTCAGTATACCTGAACCTCCCTGATTTTGGAATGGTGCCCATGTCAGTTCAGTATGCCTGAACCTCCTGATTTTGGAATGGTGCCCATGTCAGTTCAGTATGCCTGAACCTCCTGATTTTGGAATGGTGCCCATGTCAGTTCAGTATGCCTGAACCTCCTGATTTTGGAATGGTGCCCATGTCAGTTCAGTATGCCTGAACCTCCCTGATTTTGGAATGGTGCCCATGTCAGTTCAGTATGCCTGAACCTCCCTGATTTTGAATGGTGCCCATGTCAGTTCAGTATGCCTGAACCTCCCTGATTTTGGAATGGTGCCCATGTCAGTTCAGTATGCCTGAACCTCCCTGATTTTGGAATGGTGCCCATGTCAGTTCAGTATGCCTGAACCTCCCTGATTTTGGAATGGTGCCCATGTCAGTTCAGTATGCCTGAACCTCCCTGATTTTGAATGGTGCCCATGTCAGTTCAGTATGCCTGAACCTCCCTGATTTTGAATGGTGCCCATGTCAGTTCAGTATACCTGAACCTCTCTGATTTTGAATGGTGCCCATGTCAGTTCAGTATACCTGAACCTCCCTGATTTTGGAATGGTGCCCATGTCAGTTCAGTATGCCTGAACCTCCTGATTTTGAATGGTGCCCATGTCAGTTCAGTATGCCTGAACCTCCCTGATTTTGGAATGGTGCCCATGTCAGTTCAGTATGCCTGAACCTCCCTGATTTTGGAATGGTGCCCATGTCAGTTCAGTATGCCTGAACCTCCCTGATTTTGGAATGGTGCCCATGTCAGTTCAGTATGCCTGAACCTCCCTGATTTTGGAATGGTGCCCATGTCAGTTCAAGTATGCCTGAACCTCCTGATTTTGGAATGGTGCCCATGTCAGTTCAGTATGCCTGAACCTCCCTGATTTTGGAATGGTGCCCATGTCAGTTCAGTATGCCTGAACCTCCTGATTTTGAATGGTGCCCATGTCAGTTCAGTATGCCTGAACCTCCCTGATTTTGGAATGGTGCCCATGTCAGTTCAGTATGCCTGAACCTCCTGATTTTGGAATGGTGCCCATGTCAGTTCAGTATGCCTGAACCTCCTGATTTTGGAATGGTGCCCATGTCAGTTCAGTATGCCTGAACCTCCCTGATTTTGGAATGGTGCCCATGTCAGTTCAGTATGCCTGAACCTCCCTGATTTTGGAATGGTGCCCATGTCAGTTCAGTATGCCTGAACCTCCCTGATTTTGGAATGGTGCCCATGTCAGTTCAGTATGCCTGAACCTCCCTGATTTTGGAATGGTGCCCATGTCAGTTCAGTATGCCTGAACCTCCCTGATTTTGGAATGGTGCCCATGTCAGTCCAGTATGCCTGAACCTCTCTGATTTTGGAATGGTGCCCATGTCAGTTCAGTATGCCTGAACCTCCCTGATTTTGGAATGGTGCCCATGTCAGTTCAGTTCTCCCTGCTCTCCCTCCTCCCCCTTGCACACTATTCCCAGGTGCCTGCCCCATCCCCTCTGGAACCCTCTTACGGTTTCAGCCCCGATGACGTCCTCTGGAAGCTTGTTCCAGTCTGTCATCACTCTCTTGTTTTTGTTTTTTGTTGCCGAAAAAGTGCTTCCTGACACCCCCGCACCACCACCACCACCAGTTTTAGGCAGTTATCCCTGGCACCAGTGTTCCCACTCACTGGTGCTTGCTCACCATTGCGGGCCGGGTATGTGCAATAGGCACGTACTCGGACTAGGCATGTCCACATCTGCGGACAAGCATGCAGGGCATGACGTACAGTGCCACCAGCCACCGCAAGCTGCCTGTTTATGCCCCCCCCCCACACATGCATTGGTGTGTGTGTTTGTGTGTGGCGAATCGATGGACACAGGCAGGCATCCAATTGGATGCCCATCCTGGTCCTATAGTGGATCCCTTTCTTCATGCGGAGTAGGGTATTGTGGGGTACTGCGCATCCCAGATTTTCAGTAAAACCAAGCGAGTGCTCCACTGGTGGCCGCAACCCCTCTCTGCTTGACTGGAGGGCTGGGGTGGCATGGCAGGGAGAGTCGGCTGTCTCGCTGCAGCCAGTGGGTGTGGTTCATGGGGGATGCACGCAGCAGCTATGGCAGGGTCCCTGCTTGTGTTGCCTCTGCCTCATCTCCCAACACTCCACCCCCTAGTGAATGAGGCAGAGTGTAGGTATGCCACGTGGCCACTCCCTTTGGTCCGTCCACACACACACAACTGCGCAAACAGGCAGGAGATCTGGTGTGAAAAGGTCGCACACCCCTTCCATGAATGCCACGGGGGTTCACAAGACCCCTGATGTGCAGGTAAACAACGTAGGACTGCTTACTTGCCTCAGAAACCTGGCATGTAGACTTTGCACACGTATATGCATAAAACCCATTGTGACAAGTTCGCTGCTGTCAAGCTTGTTTATTCCATGGAGGTACTTCACTCTTGTTGCCCCTCTTTCTCCCATCCTCAGGCATTCACGTGTCAAGATCCTCCAACAGTATGTGGTGGTATTAGCCAACCAGAAGGCTGGGTTTCCGGACTCCATTTTATAATGGCTGTTTGGTGGTCTTAACCAAAGGAGTTGCAGTGATCTCAAGTTCCTGATGGTCATTTGTCCACATCAGGAAACTACCATTTTAATTGTCTGCATCCTGTAAAGCAGTCAAAGATTGCATAGGAATGGAACCTGCATACGTTTTCACCTACTAGAATAGGTCGCTCTGTGACAGAGTTGAAGCACTTTGGTGAGGTAATGTAAAGATTTCCTGCAGTTGGCCGTGCTGAGTGGAGAAGACATTTTTCTCCATTGTAGTCAGTCTTGTAGGTTTCACTAGCACTAAAAAAACAATCACTACAAAAATACATTAAAAAGTGCAAACTAGAAGTTCCACACACTTCATTTAAACATTTTTAGGAAATTACTGAGCTGCCATATTTATACTCTCCAATATAAAGTAAACATTCCTATTTCTTTTCAGCTTTCTGAACTGACAAGAAATTGAAGTCCCTTGTTTTGGCTACAGTAATATTATTTGTGTTCTCTGCTGTGTTTTAGCAACTCGGATGATAACTTGTTGAAGAATATTGAACTGTTTGATAAGCTGTCCTTGAGATTTAATGGCCGAGTGCTCTTTATCAAGGATGTCATCGGAGATGAAATCTGCTGCTGGTCTTATTATGGACAAGGACGCAAACATGCCGAAGTCTGCTGTACCTCAATAGTCTATGCAACTGAGAAAAAACAAACCAAGGTACGGTTTCTCATTTTAGTGTTGAAAATTAGTGCTGGCATATTTTAGTGCTGAAAAATTCCACATTATTTTTTTTTTTCTTCTAAATGGGAGCCTTAAAATGATCCCTTCAGAAGCAGTGGGCATCACTGCTGCTTTATACGGAAGGACTGGGCATCACTATTGCTTTATAGGGAAGGATTGGGCAGGGCTGCCGCTTTATTGGGAAGTACTGGGTGCACTGCCACTTTATTGGGAAGTACTGGGTTTGCTGCTTTATTAGGAAGTACTGGGTGCACTGCCGCTTTACTGGAAAGGACTGGGCATCACTGCTGCTTTATACGGAGAGATTGGGCATCACTTCCACTTTATAGAGAAGGATGGGGCATCACTGCTGCTTTGTAGTGAAGGATTAAGTGATTTCCGAAATTTCCTAAAAATGTTTAAAATGAAGGTGATTGTTAACCTAACTCCTGGGAGTGCCTTATTGCTATTATAAAAAAAAATTATTCAAAATGAAAGTGTTAAAAGTATACTTTGTGAATGTTTTCCTTATTTAGCGGGAGATTTTTAATAAAAAAGTTCTTCCACCAACAGTTTAAGAATGCTGGTTCAAAATCAGAATGTAGCATTCCAGTCATTCAGCAGTGCTAGAGGATGGAATGCTAACAGGAAGAATCTATGTGCCATTGTGATCAGGCTGTACATGACAGTGTAATGGGGATTAATGTAAGGCTGTCAGAATCCTTACAGCCAATCAGACTGCAGCATTTCTGAGATCTTTTTTATAATTGGGCATCACTGCTACTTCTTAGGGAAGGACTGGGCATCACTGCTACTTTATAGGGAAGGACTGGGCATCACGGCTGCTTTATAGGGAAGGACTGGACATCACTGCTACTTTATAGGGAAGGACTGGACATCACTGCTGTTTTATAGGGAAGGATTGGGCATCACTGCTGTTTTATAGGGAAGGATTGGGCATTACAGCTGCTTTGTAGGGAAGGACTGTGCATCACGGCTACTTTATAGGGAGGGATTGGGCATCACTGCTACTTTATAGGGAGGGATTGGGTATCACTGCTGTTTTATAGGGAAGGATTGGGCATCACTGCTACTTTATAGGGAGGGATTGGGCATCACGGCTGCTTTGTAGGGAAGGACTGTGCATCACGGCTACTTTATAGGGAGGGATTGGGCATCGCGTCTACTTTATAGGGAGGGATTGGGCATCACTGGTATATAGGGAAGGACTGTGCATCACTGCTACTTTACAGGGAGGGATTGGGCATCACTGGTACTTTATAGGAAGGGGTTGGGCATCACTGGTACTTTATAGGGAAGGATTGGGCATCACTGCTACTTTATAGGGAGGGATTGGGCATCACTAGTATATAGGGAAGGACTGTGCATCTCTGCTACTTTATAGGGAGGGATTGGGCATCACGGCTACTTTATAGGGAGGGATTGGGCATCACTGCTACTTTATAGGGAGGGATTGGGCATCACTGCTGTTTTATAGGGAAGGATTGGGCATCACTGCTACTTTATAGGGAGGGATTGGGCATCACGGCTGCTTTGTAGGGAAGGACTGTGCATCACGGCTACTTTATAGGGAGGGATTGGGCATCACCGCTACTTTATAGGGAGGGATTGGGCATCACGGCTACTTTATAGGGAGGGATTGGGCATCACGGCTACTTTATAAGGAGGAATTGGGCATCGCTGCTACTTTATAGGGAGGAATTGGGCATCGCTGCTACTTTATAGGAAGGGATTGGGCATCGCGTCTATAGGGAGGGATTGGGCATCACTGGTATATAGGGAAGGACTGTGCATCACTGCTACTTTACAGGGAGGGATTGGGCATCACTGGTACTTTATAGGAAGGGGTTGGGCATCACTGGTACTTTATAGGGAAGGATTGGGCATCACTGCTACTTTATAGGGAGGGATTGGGCATCACTAGTATATAGGGAAGGACTGTGCATCACTGCTACTTTATAAGGAGGGATTGGGCATCACGGCTACTTTATAGGGAGGGATTGGGCATCATTGCTACTTTATAGGGAGGGATCGGGCATCAGTGCTACTTTATAGGGAGGGATTGGGTATCACTGCTGTTTTATAGGGAAGGATTGGGCATCACTGCTACTTTATAGGGAGGGATTGGGCATCACGGCTGCTTTGTAGGGAAGGACTGTGCATCACGGCTACTTTATAGGGAGGATTGGGCATCTAGCGTCTACTTTATAAGGAGGATTGGGCATCACTGGTATATAGGGAAGGACTGTGCATCACTGCTACTTTACAGGGAGGGATTGGGCATCACTGGTACTTTATAGGAAGGGGTTGGGCATCACTGGTACTTTATAGGGAAGGATTGGGCATCACTGCTACTTTATAGGGAGGGATTGGGCATCACTAGTATATAGGGAAGGACTGTGCATCTCTGCTACTTTATAGGGAGGGATTGGGCATCACGGCTACTTTATAGGGAGGGATTGGGCATCACTGCTACTTTATAGGGAGGGATTGGGCATCACTGCTACTTTATAGGGAGGGATTGGGTATCACTGCTGTTTTATAGGGAAGGATTGGGCATCACTGCTACTTTATAGGGAGGGATTGGGCATCACGGCTGCTTTGTAGGGAAGGACTGTGCATCACGGCTACTTTATAGGGAGGGATTGGGCATCATGGCTACTTTATAAGGAGGGATTGGGCATCGCTGCTACTTTATAGGGAGGAATTGGGCATCGCTGCTACTTTATAGGGAGGAATTGGGCATCACTGCTACTTTATAGAGAGAGAGATTGGGCATCACGTCTACTTTATAGGGAGGGATTGGGCATCGCGTCTACTTTATAGGGAGGGATAGGGCATCACTGGTATATAGGGAAGGACTGTGCATCACTGCTACTTTACAGGGAGGGATTGGGCATCACTGGTACTTTATAGGAAGGGGTTGGGCATCACTGGTACTTTATAGGGAAGGATTGGGCATCACTGCTACTTTATAGGGAGGGATTGGGCATCACTAGTATATAGGGAAGGACTGTGCATCACTGCTACTTTATAAGGAGAGATTGGGCATCACGGCTACTTTATAGGGAGGGATTGGGCATCATTGCTACTTTATAGGGAGGGATCGGGCATCAGTGCTACTTTATAGGGAGGGACTGGGCATCACTGCTGCTTTATAGGGAAGGACGGCATCACTGCTACTTTATTGGGAAGGACTGGGCATCACGGCTACTTTATAGAAAAGGATTGGGCATCACGGCTACTTTATAGGGAAAGATTGGGCATCCCTGCTGTTTTATAGGGAAGGACTGGGCATCACTGCTACTGTATAGGGAAGGACTGTGCATCACGGCTACTGTATAGGGAAGGACTGTACATCACGGCTACTTTATAGGGAAGGACTGGGCATCACTGCTACTTTATAGGGAGGGACTGGGCATTGCGTCTACTTTATAGGGAGGGATTGGGCATCACTGCTACTTTATAGGGAGGGATTGGGTATCACTGCTGTTTTATAGGGAAGGATTGGGCATCACTGCTACTTTATAGGGAGGGACTGTGCATCACGGCTGCTTTGTAGGGAAGGACTGTGCATCACGGCTACTTTATAGGGAGGGATTGGGCATCACTGCTACTTTATAGGGAGGGATTGGGCATCGCTGCTACTTTATAGGGAGGGATTGGGCATCACTGGTATATAGGGAAGGACTGTGCATCACTGCTACTTTACAGGGAGGGATTGGGCATCACTGGTACTTTATAGGAAGGGGTTGGGCATCACTGGTACTTTATAGGGAAGGATTGGGCATCACTGCTACTTTATAGGGAGGGATTGGGCATCACTAGTATATAGGGAAGGACTGTGCATCACTGCTACTTTATAGGGAGGGATTGGGCATCACGGCTACTTTATAGGGAGGGATTGGGCATCACTGCTACTTTATAGGAAGGGATCGGACATCAGTGCTACTTTATAGGGAGGGATTGGGCATCACAGCTGCTTTATAGGGAGGGATTGAGCATCACGGCTACTTTATAGGGAGGGACTGGGCATCACTGCTGCTTTATAGGGAAGGACGGCATCACTGCTACTTTATTGGGAAGGACTGGGCATCACGGCTACTTTATAGGAAAGGATTGGGCATCACGGCTACTTTATAGGGAAAGATTGGGCATCCCTGCTGTTTTATAGGGAAGGACTGGGCATCACTGCTACTGTATAGGGAAGGGCTGTGCATCACGGCTACTGTATAGGGAAGGACTGTACATCACGGCTACTTTATAGGGAAGGACTGGGCATCACTGCTACTTTATAGGGAGGGACTGGGCATTGCATCTACTTTATAGGGAGGGATTGGGCATCACTGCTGTTTTATAGGGAAGGATTGGGCATCACGGCTACTTTATAGGGAAGGATTGGGCATCACTGCTGTTTTATGGGGGATTGGGCATCACTGCTGCTTTATAGGGAAGGATTGGGCATCACTGCTGTTTTATAGGGGGATTGGGCATCACGGCTGCTTTATAGGGAGGGATTGGGCATCACTGCTGTTTTATAGGGAAGGACTGGACATCACTGCTACTTTGTAGGGAAGGACTGGGCATCGCTGCTACTTTATAGGGAGGGACTGGGCATCGCTGCTACTTTATAGGGAGGGACTGGGCATCGCTGCTACTTTATAGGGAGGGACTGGGCATCGCGGCTACTTTATAGGGAGGGATTGGGCATCGCTGCTACTTTATAGGGAGGGAATGAGCATCGCGGCTACTTTATAGGAGGGACTGGGCATCGCGGCTACTTTATAGGAGGGACTGGGCATCGCGGCTACTTTATAGAGAGGGATTGGGCATCGCGGCTACTTTATAGGAAAGGAATGGGCATCATGGCTGCTTTATAGAGGGATTGGGCATCACAGCTGCTTTATAGGGAAGGACTGGGCATCACTGCTACTTTATAGGGAGGGACTGGGCATTGCATCTACTTTATAGGGAGGGACTGGGCATTGCATCTACTTTATAGGGAAGGAATGGGCATCAGTTACATTTTATACCGAAGGAATGGCATCAGTGATGCTTTGTAGGCAAGAATGGCATCACGCTTTATACAGAAGAAATGGGCATCTCTTTGTTTTTATACAGAAGGCATGGGCATCACACATTTTATGTGGCAAGAATGGGCATCACTTATGCTTTATACGGAAGGAATGGGCAGCACTGACGCTTCTTAGGGAAGGAATGGTATCACCCATGCTTTATACAGAAGGCTTGAGTATCAGTTACACTTTATACAGAAGAAATGGGTGTCGCTTACATCTTATATGGAAGGAATTGACACCTCTCAGTTTTTATACAGAAGGAATGGCCATCACTCAGGCTTTATACTGAAGGCTTGGACATTACTGCCACTTTATATGGAAGGAACGAGCTTCAGTGCCACTTTATTGGGAAGGCATGGGCATCACTCATGCTATGTACGGAAGCAGTGGGCATCACTTTGGTTTTGTACAGAAGGAATGGGCATCCCTTACGTTTTATACGCAAGGCTTGGCCATCCCTTATGTTTTATACGCAAGGCTTGGCCATCCCTTACATTTTGTACAGAAGGAATGGGCATCGCTTACATTTTATACGGAAGAAATGAGCATAACTTTGGCTTTGTACGGAAAGACTGGGCATCACTTTGGTTTTATATGGAAGGACTGGGCATCACTTTGGTTTTATACGGAAGGACGGGGCATCACTTTGGAGTTATACGAATATACGAATGTGCCAGCAGAAATAGACCACCTGGTCTATCTAAGTCTGCTTGGGTGTGCAGCTAGCACCCCTAATTTGCAGCTGCCCCCCCCCTTTGTCATCCCACTGCCCCCCCTCCCCACTCTCCCCTGTTCCCTGTCCCATGCCCTTTTAAAACTGTTCACAGATTTACATACCACCACCCATTCTGGTAGTGCTCCATTTGCTACCACCCTGTCCGTGAAATAGTGTCTCCCTCGTTTCCCTCCAAATCTTCCCACCTCTATTCTTAGCCCATGCCCCTGGTGTCCCGCCCCCTTCTTAACTTAAAGACCCCGTCTGCCCCATCCTTATTGATTCCCCTCAGATACTTGAATGTCTCTATCATGTCCCCCCTGTCCCTTCTATCCTCCAGGGTGTACATATTCAGGTCTTCCAGCCTGCTCTCATAGTCTCTCCCCCACAATTCCAGATATCATTTTCATTGCCCTCCCCTGCACCCCCTCCAGTAGCCTGATAGCACACTTCAGGTATGGCCTCCAAAACTGCATACAATACTCCAAGTGCGGCCTTATCAGCAACCTGTAGAGGGGCAAGATCACCTTTCTTTGCCTGGACGAAAACTCCCTCGCTGTGCACCCTAGCATTTTGTTCGCTTTTGCAGCCACTGTCCTGCACCGGGCAATGTTGTTCATGGTCCCTGTTACCATTACCCCTAGGTCCTTGTCCTCGTCAGTGATCCCCAGCTTACCCCCCCCCCCGCCAGTTTTCTCTCCTTGGGTTCTTTGCCCTAAAGTGCATAACGTTACATTTCTTTGCATTGAACCCCAGCTGCCACCTCTCTGACCACTCCTCTAGCTTGCTTAGGTCCCCCTGCAGCTGCTTCCATCCCTCCCCTCCATCCACCACTGCTCCCATTTTGGTGTCGTCTGCGAACAGACTTACCTTGCTCATTACCCTGTGCGCAGTGTCTAATAAGAAGAACCCAAATAATGCTGGTCCCACCACAGAGCCCTGTGGCACCCTGCTCATCACCAGCTCCGGAGCTGAGAGCTCCCCTCCCACCACCACCCATTGCAGCCTCCTACTCAGCCAGCTTGTAATCCAGTTTCATTTTTGCCCCTACCCCTACACCAGTTAGCTTCCCCCCCCCCAAAGCCACCCATGAGGCACTGAATTGAAGGCTTTGCTGAAGTCCAAGTAAAGAACATCCACCACATGACCCTTATCAGCTCACTGATCACCCGCTCATAATATTGTATCAGGTTGGTTTGACAAGACTTCCCTGAAACAAACCCATGCTGCCTCACATCTTGGAGGCCATTGCCCTCCACGTGCGAGACCAGTCTTTCCTTTTAGTATTGTTTCCATGAGTTTGCACACTGTAGATGTAAGACTTAGAGGACTATAATTACCCGGTTTGTCCCTTGGTCTGCTCTTGTGTAATGGCACTACACGTGCCATCCTCCAGTCCAGTGGCACACATCCTGATTTCAGAGAAGTGCTGTACAGATCCACCAGCGGCTCCGCCATCTCCCTCAGTACCCTGGGGTGGACACCATCTGGCCCTAGTGCCTTGTCTACCCTTAGTGCCCTCAGTCCCTCTAGGACTCTGCATCCCTCAATTCTTCAATCTGTCGCCTCCTCTCTTCTCGTCCCCATCCTCCCAGCCTGTGGTGGTAGCGGTCCCCCCTTTTCCTCCGTGAACACTGAGCAGAAGTATTCATTCAGTTCTTCTGCCTGTTCCTCCCCTTTTATCACTCCCCACCCTTTTTTTATCCTCACTATTGTCTCCTTGCACTTCCTTTTCTCCCTGATGTATCTGAAAAAGTCCCCCCCCCCCCAATTAATTCCCTGCGCTAATCTCAGCTCCTTCTGGGCCTTGGCTTTTCTCACTTTTCTGGTCACCTCCTGGGACCATCTTGCATACTCCTCCCTGTCCCCTTCCTTCCCCATCATACTATACCTCTGGTGCGCCTCTTGTTTTGCCCTCACCACCTCCACTACCTCTCTGTCCAACCAGCATGGTTTCCTTGCATCCTATACGGAAGGAATGAGCATTACTTTGGTTTTATACGGAAGGAATGGGCTTCACTTATGTTTTATATGGAAGGTTTTGGCATCCCTTGTGTTTTACACGGAAGGCTTGGACATCCCTTACACTTCATACAGAAGGAATGAGCATCACTCTGGTTTTATACGGAAGGAATGAGCATCACTCTGGTTTTATACAGAAGGAATGAGCATCACTCTGGTTTTATATGGAAGGAATGAGCATCGCTCTGGTTTTATATGGAAGGAATGGGCTTCACTTATATTTTATATGGAAAGCTTGGACATCCCTTGTGTTTTACACGGAAGGCTTGGACATCCCTTGTGCTTTATACGGAAGGCTTGGACATCACTTACACTTTATACAGAAGGAATGAGCCTCACTCTGGTTTTATATGGAAGGACTGGGCATCACTCTGGTTTTATACGGAAGGAATGAGCATCACTCTGGTTTTATATGGAAGGAATGAGCATCGCTCTGGTTTTATATGAAAGGAATGGGCTTCACTTATATTTTATATGGAAAGCTTGGACATCCCTTGTGTTTTACACGGAAGGCTTGGACATCCCTTGTGCTTTACACGGAAGGCTTGGACATCCCTTGTGCTTTATACGGAAGGCTTGGACATCACTTACAGTTTATACAGAAGGAATGAGCATCACTCTGGTTTTATATGGAAGGAATGAGCATCACTCTGGTTTTATACGGAAGGAATGAGCATCACTCTGGTTTTATACAGAAGGAATGAGCATCACTCTGGTTTTATACAGAAGGAATGAGCATCACTCTGGTTTTATATGGAAGGAATGAGCATCGCTCTGGTTTATATGGAAGGAATGGGCTTCACTTATATTTTATATGGAAAGCTTGGACATCCCTTGTGTTTTACACGGAAGGCTTGGACATCCCTTACACTTCATACAGAAGGAATGAGCATCACTCTGGTTTTATACAGAAGGAATGAGCATCACTCTGGTTTTATACAGAAGGAATGAGCATCACTCTGGTTTTATACGGAAGGAATGAGCATCACTCTGGTTTTATACGGAAGGAATGAGCATCACTCTGGTTTTATACGGAAGGAATGAGCATCGCTCTGGTTTTATATGGAAGGAATGGGCTTCACATATTTTATATGGAAAGCTTGGACATCCCTTGTGTTTTACACGGAAGGCTTGGACATCCCTTACACTTCATACAGAAGGAATGAGCATCACTCTGGTTTTATACAGAAGGAATGAGCATCACTCTGGTTGTATATGGAAGGAATGAGCATCGCTCTGGTTTTATATGGAAGGAATGGGCTTCACTTATATTTTATATGGAAAGCTTGGACATCCCTTGTGTTTTACACGGAAGGCTTGGACATCACTTACACTTTATACAGAAGGAATGAGCATCACTCTGGTTTTATATGGAAGGAATGAGCATCACTCTGGTTTTATACGGAAGGAATGAGCATCACTCTGGTTTTATACGGAAGGAATGAGCATCACTCTGGTTTTATACGGAAGGAATGAGCATCACTCTGGTTTTATACGGAAGGACTGGGCATCACTGACACCTTATTGCAGTGCCATAAAGCGCAGAGTCATGCACCTAGGGAGGGGAAACCTGAGGGCTGAGTATAAGATTGGTGAGGTACTTAGTTAGAAAGCAGGAGAGGGACCCGGGGTAATCTTATCTGATGATCTCACGGTGGCAGAGCTGTGCAACAGGGTAGTAGGCAAGACTAACTGGATGCTGGGGTGCATAGGGAGGGGAATCTGAAGCAGTAGAAGGGAGATGGTGTTGCCTCTGTATCAGTCACTTGTGAGACCCCACATAGAGTACTGTGCCCATTTCTGGAGGCCCTATCTCTGCAAGGACATAGGGAGGGTGGAAGCTGTCTAGAGGAGGGTGCCAGAATGGTGTGGGGGTTGCACGAGAAGCCATACGAGGCGAGGCTGCGGGAACCCAACATTTACTCTCTGGAGGAGAGGAGGTCGTGAAGAGAAATGATTGTTCACCCGGCCCTAAGAGGTACTTATAGATCTTAAAATGTAGGAAAGGAGCTTCTTTCACATGAGGAAGAGTACCAGAGCATGGGGACATGGTATGAAGCTTGAGGGGGGCAGGTTTAAGAGGGATTTGGGGAAATATGTCTTCACAGAAGGGTGGTGGATGCCTGAAACAGCCTATCAGAAGAGGTGGTAGGGGCAAAGACAGTGGAAAGCTTCAAACATGCGTGAGATAGACACATGGGTGTAATAAACACAGATAAGGAAGAAGGGAGGGACACCAGTGACCAGAGTCCACAGCGTAGTGTTAGGCAGGGAAAATTGGGCAGACTAGATGGGCCAGGCAGTCCTTTTCTGCTGACACATTCTTTGTTTCTGTGATTGGGAAGGAATGAGCTTTACTGCCACTTCATTGAGAAGGAATGGGCATCGTTGACTCCTTATAGGGAAGAATTGGGCCTCACTGTCACTTTATTGGGAAGGAATGGGCATCAGTGCCACTTTATTGGGAAGGATTGGGCATCAGTGCCACTTTATTGGGAAGGAATGGGCATCAGTGCCACTTTATTGGGAAGGATTGGGCATCAGTGCCACTTTATTGGGAAGGATTGGGCATCAGTGCCACTTTATTGGGAAGGAATGGGCATCAGTGCCACTTTATTGGGAAGGAATATGTGGCACTGGTGCATTCTCAGGAAGGAATGGAAATCCCTGCTGTTGTATAGGGAGGAAAGGGAATCACTGTTGCTTTATTGGAAAAGAATGGGCATCATTCATGCTTTTTTTTTTTTTTTTTTTGAAGGAGTGGGCATCATTGATGCTTTATTGGGAAGGAGTGGGCAGCGCTGAAGCTTTATAGGGATGGAACAGGTATTGCATCCAGCCACATGTTGGATTCCAAGGTTCGCATGGGAACCCTGGTGTCCCAGGTGAACATAAGAATATTAGTCAAAAGCTGGCACGTGAGACTGCCCCCTACTTCTCAGTAGTAAAACCTGTTTAGATCAAGCCCCCTCAAGTGCCCAGCTAAACCAGGCTTAAACTCAACATTTCTTGCATACACCATAGCTTTTGGTAGTCCATTTCACACCCGCATGTGCCAGTATGATGTGCTCTTGCCATGCCCTGACCAGCCCTACTATTGTTACTTTGTGGCCTTGTCTGTTTCAGGACAAAATCCCACTCCCAGATAGAGCAGGCCCCCAGCTATGGGTGTGTTGCGCTAGTGTTTGTGTACATGTTATATACAGTTCTTCACATCTTGCGCCATGCCGGCGACCCGGGTTCAGGAACCGATTCAGGCCCTCGGGGGTTGGCAGGGGAGGGGAAAGGATCGAGCATCCAGAGGACTGCTCTCCCTTCCCGGGGAGAGATCTGGGGATAGTGCCACTCCCGGGAGGCTCCTGGTGATGGCCAAGGGCAGTGCCAGAACACGCAGCACATGCGGATGCTGGGGGCAGAGTGGTGGCAGGCATCTGTGCGTTAGCACCATGGATGCCATTGCACATCCGCGCTTTGCGGGGGTGAAACAGCATGAAGAAATGCCCTGGAGGACCAGGGAGGCAACGAGGACCCCAGGGGTCTAGGCTCCACATCCGCAATACCTGACCCTCCTCCAACAGTCCTGGAGCCACCCACAGGATGGACCCTCTAATTTCCAGAAAGAGCCGCCAGGTGGGTGAGGCGGGCCCTTCCCCGGGGGATGATCCAGGGGATGTGTCCTGTTGGGGGACTGGGGCCACAATGGGGAGAAGAGGGCAAGACCGAGAGGGTACCTCTAAGAGATGCCCTGGGCCAAAGGTGAAGAAATAAACTTAACCAAAAAATATACACACTTCTTACAGTAATAGCACATGTAATTGTCTGGTGTAGAAACAAAAATAAAGAGCTCATTCCTGGGATACAGTTTATTTTCCCCAGCATATTTCAATAGGGGTTTCACTGCATGTTGGTTTTTAGGAAGGCAGATATAGCACATCTTTCATTTGACTTTGTATTCTTATTACATAGAGAATAATGGATAGGCAACAGTGAACAGCGTTATGACCACCTCGAGAAGAAAAACTCATCATTTACATATGTGGTTAGAATCAATTGCAGAAGGCCCGTCCATCGGCGCAGCAGTAGCACTACCGCTCGCAACGACGCTGACCCGGGTTTGGGAATGTGCCTGGGGAGAAGGAGTGCTGGCCAGGGGAGGAGGCTTAAGTGTCTGTGGACTGCTCACCTTCTCCGGGGAGGGAGGGGGGGGGACAAGGCTCGGTGCTTGACAAGCTTGTGGTGGAGGCCGGAGGTACAGCAAGCACCAAGCCACATGAAGGGGAGGAGGTGTAACGGACATCGGCGATTGCGCCTTGGATGTCTGGGCGCACGTCACGCCCCAGAACAGAACACCAGAAAATGGCTCCCTGCATGCCGGGAAGATGGAACGCCTGGCACAGATCCCCATAACTCTCCCTGCCTGTCCCATTCAGGGTGTCCCGATGAAAACCAGAGTGTTCGGGGTGTACAGGCCCTACCTTGTCCCCGCCTGGGGGGAATAACCACGGCTCCATGGGGGACCACCTGCCGGCTCCAGGTAAGAGGAATAGGGGACAAATGCCTTGGTGTCTCCCAATGAGGCGATTTGCAGGGGGCTGGGGGAGCATAAATAGAAATAAAAAAAAAAAAAAAAAAAAATTTGATTGCAGAGCAGTCAGTTGCTTTGTAACCGATCCTAACCATGCATGTAAATGGCTCTATTGACGACATCTGGATTGATCATGGAATCGATCCAAGTGCACCGATTACTAGGGCATCAGTTGTGTCTTGACATGTAGACGGGATCTGAGCTGGAACTGATCTAATGTGCATGCTCAGTTAACATGTACCCTGTTTACATGCAGGGTAAAATAGATTACACAGTAATCAGATTTTCTTTGGGGGTATCTTAGTCATCAGGTCGCACCATAGGAACTTCACCACCAGAGAGACAGGATCCACATGGAAGATTTTCAGCAGTACAACTGGGACCGCCCACATCAACGTCACCAACCCTATATAGGCGTGAGCGGCCCTGCTCCCTCCTCAGTTCTTTCTCGCTGTTTTTGCATGGGTCTCAGCAGAAGCTCTGATGCAGTTTTGTGCCTTTTTCTCTACAGTTTCATTTAACTTTGTTTATAGAATCTCTTTTCTTTAGAGAATCTCGTATTTAGTTTTTATCTCCTTCCCTCGTCCATCGCAGCTGCGGCGGAAGGAGGGTCCTCTCCACAGACTAATCTTGTTTCTCTGTGTCTGTCATCTTGGGCCATTGCCAGCAGGTCCTTTGAGCTTGCAGGTCCCTTAGGGCCCGGGTCCAGCCCTCGGGGATTAGTCATCTGAAGTGATCGGGACCGCTTCATCCGGTGTTCCCACTCCCTGGTGGCTCCTTCTTTTTAAGGGGGTGCCTTGTCAGTGGCTCCAGCCTCGTCAGTGGTCACTGTCCAGGTCTTTGCCCTACCAAATCCATACCAACAGCGCTATCAGCCGCTTCACCGGTCATCAGGTCTGATACAAGTGCTAGGGCTGCTGCCTCAGGCCTTTACCTTTGTAGGCACCTCCGGTTGCAGTCTCCAGTATCCTGGCTGTTGTCCAATAGAAGGTGCTTAATGCCCCTTTTATCAGTTCCAACTTGTTGGTCGAGATGTTCGGGACATTATTAACCGGCTGCAGGCATCTGGCAGAGCTATCAAGTCTGTCCATGTGCACTATCATAATCAACCTCGGAGCAAACAGTGCCCTCTCTTTCGTAAGGTATCCCAACATCCAGGGCAACCTCCCGGCACCAGGGTAGTCTAAGAGCCTCCTCCGCCTTGCCTGCTACCTCCTCTCCAGGTTCAGCAGTCGTGTGCCCTAGGAGTGTTGGACCATCCCCTGCAGCCTGTGCCGCCTCAGGTCCTTGAGTGAGAGGAGGTGATAAAAGGTCGGTTCTCCCTTCATCCCCATTACTGGAGAACCATTTCTTCAGATGGCTGGATACTTTGGATTATATACAGGGCTGACTCTCTGGAGTTCGTAGAGGCACCCCCAGAGACCTCCCCCCCCACCATCCCAAAAGAACTCTCCACTTCCCCCTGCACAGAATTCTGCGGCCCATACAGGATCTTACCAGTACATCCAGTCAAGCTGTATATGTTCACCCTGCTGGGCTTGCTGCCCTGTCTCGAGCAGGGCGACTGGCTGTGCTCCCTGGATATGCAGGTAGCTTACCTGCATTTCTCTGACTTTCCACACAGAAGGTTTGTGCGGTTCCTCTTTCAGTGGGAGCTCTATCAGCTCTTCATAATCAACGTCCTGGAGTTGCGCCCCTTCTCCAGGATTAGCTGTTGATCCAGACAGACAACCATAGCGTGGCCGATTACACCAGCCAGCACTATGGGACCCACTTGTATTCCCTATGCAGGGAGGTCATGAGAATATGGTACTAGGCCATAGACCACAGTCTCATCCTCCTGGCGGACCACGTGCCCTGCATGCAACATGCTCTGGCTGTCTGCTTCTGCAGGACTAAGTCCAGAATGCATGAGTGGGAGCACCTCTCATTCATCGCTGACATCTCTTCACCAGATGGGCGTCCCCACTCACTGCATAACTGCTCAGTCTTGACTCGATAGATCCAGGGCCTGGAGTTTTCTGGCGAGACATGCTGTCCCTCTCCGGAACAGGAGGGTTCTTAATGCCTTTCCTTCATTTCAGAGGGTGATAACCACGCTTCTCTCGGAGGGGGCTAGCATGGTCCTAGTGCCCCTATTCTGGCCACAGCAGTTATGGTTTCCGCTGCTGTAACAGCTGGCATGGGATTCCCTGGTCCCTTCGCTTCTGTGCAGGGACCTGTTGACTCAGGATCTGTGGACCTCTGTCTATCCCAGTTTCAAATCCTGCATCTGCATGCTTGGCTCCTGAGGACATGGCGATCGCCCGACTGGGTGTGTCACAGAGGGCAGCGGGTGTCCTCATTGCAGCTCAGAATCCCTCCACTAGGTCCACTTATACAATTAAGTGGTAAAGGTTTGCTCTCTGGGTGGGCAAGCATCCACTGGACACCTTTTTCTGGACTACCTAGTGTCCCTTTCGGGCTCTGGTCTCCAGTACTCTCCCATCAAGGTGTACCTCTCGGCAATATCATCCTTTCATGAGCCAGTGGTGAATGCGCTCTGGCTGAGTTGAAGGTGTCCCATACACTCTTCAGGGACATCCTGCTGTTGTAGCCCCAGTTCAGTCTCTTGTTCTGGCTTGAGATCGGAATTTTGCTTTGGGCAAAACTGACCATGTCTCTGTCCAAGCCAGCCGTGACTTGCGGACTGCATTTTTCTCTCATCGAAAAGAATCCATTTTAGTGGCTTTTACCTACTGCTCAGAGGTTTTCTGAGCAGGGCTTGACAAATTTTAAAATTAGGTACTTGTCCACGGACAAGTGGCTTGTCCAAAAGTAGTTGTCCCAGTGCTTGAGTTGGTAGTCCCGGTATAAGATGGCATATTTTTAATGGAAAGTATCAAACTACAGAAAACTCAATGGATTTATTGTAGTAGTTATTTAGTGTTGAAATAGACAATAAGGAGAATAAATAATATGATTTTATTTTTGTCAGCAGCATGGCGAGGCTGCGAGCATAGACAGAATTAGCATTAGCAGCGAGGAACTGACAGCAAGTGTGGTTGCAGCAGCAGCACAGAGTGCCAGCCTGCAGCACAGTGAGAACATCATTACAGTAGAGTAGCAGACAGTACAGCATCAGCATCGGGAAAAGTTACAGGAAGCCTGAGCTTGCTCCAGCCGGAGCATCATATTCAGTCATGTCGTCATCAAGACTAGTGACAGCCTCAGGGACATTTTCGCGTGAATCAGCAGAACTAGTAGTTGAACTAGCATGACCATGAATGTGGCGTGTGCCAGGACCAGATAGTAGCCAGTGGTTGATAGCTTGATCCGGATCAAAGCTGTCTAATGCAGGGCCTTCAACTGCTATACGCAGAAGTGACTAGAGCGTGTCATCAGCCAAACTTGTTCTTATTTGTGTTTTTATAAGATTCTGAATGGAGAATACTGTCTCACATTTAGCAGTAGACACACTCATAGCCAGTAACATTTCTATTAGGTTAAGGATGTGAGCAAGCTGGGCAGGTTTCTCTCGTAGTAGTCGGAATACACTTGCAGATATGGCTTGTCAACTGCAGACTTAAGCATTGCTTTTAATGCACAATACTCCTTTTATACTGGTTACATGATCTTCAGAAAAAAGTTGTGAAAGTAGTCTAATAAATTACTTAAATCAGTTGTGCCAAATTGTGCAAGTTCTTCTCGTGACAGATCAAAGTTTTTGAAATCCAAGCAACTGAACCATTTCAGTGGTTCTTCCGAGAAATTCAAACGCTGATCAATGTAAGATACTGCTGCATCTATTAAACTGTGCAGCTGTGTATCAGTCGTAAATTTACTTCTGGGCAGTTCCTTTGAAAGTAAAAGGAACAATCTTGTCCTCACTGCCACGCTTTTGAAATGAGGTAGTTCATGCATTTCTCTGCAGGATTAAATTGGTTCAGAAATGATGTCATAAACTTTCCAGGTCTTGTTTTTAGCTCAGTCAACTGAAGTAAGCATGTCTCAACGAGTTGGGGGACTTCTAATATTAGTAGGTCATCCTTCTGAAATTCAAGTGATAAATTATTCAATATTGGCAGAAAATCTTGAAGAATAAACAGTGATTTTACAAACTATACTGCGTGCACATCTCTTAGAAGTGCCTTTGCTTCGGGCCCCATCCTCACCAGCAGAGTTTGACACGTTAAAGATGCTGAATTACTGTAGGCAGGTTGACTTGAACAGCATGAACTGAACGTGTCTTACTTGCAAGCCAACGCACTTGCTTTATTGCACTGAAATGAGCCAACTTGGTGTGTATGACATCTGCAATTTCCTGCAGTTCCCGAAGTTTCTTGGGGCTGTAGTGGTAAAATTTAAAAATTCCTTTCAAGGTGTTTTCTACTTTTTGAACAAAGGGATTTTTTTTCATGACGTCGAGAACTGCTAACTCCAGTTTGTGGGCTACGCAATGCATGGGTATTACAGTGGGGACATGTTCTCGGGATTTTTGCTATGGTGCCACCTGTATGGCCCATCATCACACTGGCACCATCAAAGTTGGCACATACGAGAACTGGTCCAGGTCTGCTCACATCGTTAAGGTCCGCAAAAGAAAGATCAACAGACTCAAGTGCAGAGGTTATTGCTTTAAAAACTCCATCTGCGTGAGAATGTTCAAGAGGTACAGCTTTAATTAACACAGTTGTAACTTTTTTTTCTGCGCCATCAACAAAACGAAGGAAGACATTTTTCCACTCTACAATGCTTGCATCTGTACTGCCATCTGCAAGAACGGTAACGAATTTTGTATTTTTGATAGTCTGGATCTGTGTTGTAGACATGACAGCTGATATTGTGTTATAGAAATCTCTGGCCCGTTTACCATTTTGCGAATTGCTGCGTAGTTTAACCCCATTTTTTCTTGCAATGTGCAAAGCCACCCATATCTGAGCAAGGACGAAATTTTAGCCAAGGAATATGCGATGTTAAATAAATGCCTCATTTTATTTTGGGTGACTTCTCCATCTGAGAAAATGCATGATATATTGCAGTTTCAGATATGTTAAAATTGACTGCATGTTGACCAGTTTCGTGACTGTGCTGGTTTGCACAAATTATATGTGGATTCGATTTCTCATGGGCTCTAACGGACTCAATTCTGAAATTATTTGAACCAGTGGCAAACACGTTAGGTTTTTTTGAATAAGCAGGAGTCGCAAGAGTGGGCTATTTCTCACAGGCAGAGCAGTACATGACGTATTTTTGGTCATCATACCTTAACCAGGTAAACTGATTTAGCCAGTGATGCTGAAATGTTCGAGCCCTTTTTTCAACATCATATTTTTTATCTTTACAGCCCACTGCCACACACACCTCCACCAAGTACTTGGTAGGACAAACAAAGTACTAGCTAATAAGTTTATTTAAGGTAGCTATCTTTTTTTTTTTTTTTTTGTATCAATCTCTTTTTATACTGCGACTGTTTACTTTATTAAGTATTCAGTTCTTTCCCTTCCACAATTTCCTCTACTCTACCCTTAGGCTCTCAGGGCAGGTTCAGTGGTCTTGCAGGAGGCACACATTATCAGTCAGGTCCAAGTCCCTGATCTCTGCTCTCTCAGGGAAGGCAGGCTTGTCTCACACACACACACACACACACCCACCCCAACCCTTATCACACGATTATTATTGAAATGTTTAGTAATTCCACAACTTAAATTCAACACACAATCACTTCCCCCACTTAGAGTCTCATGTTTTTTTGCCTTTTTTATTTAAGAGCTGTGTATCCTTTTATTTTTCTTCACTTCACATGAGTCCACACGAGTCCAAACAACACACACAGCTCCCTGAATTCAGTGTGCAGTGTTTTGCTTAGTTCTCCTTCTTATATATATATATATATGTGTGTGTGTGTGTGTGTGTGTGTGTGTTATATGTATGTATATATATATATAAAATCAGCAGATTGTTTTATCAGACTTTCCACTCTAAGCAAACTCTCTCTCCTCACATCCCCTCCCTAAACTACAGATCCTCCTACTCTCCTGCTCCAAAATTCCCAATATATATTTGTATTATATTCTAACTCTCTCTCCTATTACTGATTTGCTAGTGACTCGTGCAATCAGCCCCAAATACACAGTTTGACTGTGCTCCAAACAGAAACGATGTGTTCTGCCTCTCCGAGCAGCGTAAATGCTGCTGCTTGCCAACGCACGGAGCTAGTGCTACTGCCACTCTGAGAGCTCCAGTCCAACTCTAATGCGGTCACCAATAGCCAGGACTGACAGGACTGTACCATCAGCTATAGGCTGCTTAGCCTGTCGGTCTGGCTATTTTGACCAGTTACGAGCGCGTTTCTTCTTGGCGCCGCCCTCGCGCCTCCCCAAGTGTCTGCTGGTGCCCGATTGCACAGTTAATTCGGGAGTCGGGACATGGGGCACAGTGGTGCGCGGCTGTGGTGTGGCGGGTGCGCGCATTCAACAATGCGCACAAAGACTCCATCTAGTGGCCAGCGAGAGAAAAGCAGGTAAAAACCTGCAAATTTTGAACTGCAGCATGGTAGTCCGTAGGGCCGGCCCATCGGCGCAGCGGTTGGATTTCCGCTGGCAACGCCGGCGACCCGCGTTCGGAAACAGACTCGGGTCGCCGGAGGGCCGGCCGGGGAGTAGGATTGAGCCGTCCGATGGGCAGCCTCCTACTCTGGGGGAGGTGTGGTAGGCTCGTGCGTTGGGGACCCCTGGTGGAGACCAGGGTTCCACGCAGCCGACACCAGCGTGAATGGAGGCGGGCGGACGCTACGCCATTGCATCGACCCCGCCTCCTAGGGGAGAAAAACCGAAAAGCGAGGAGGAGCTGCCTGCCGCCACGATGAAGCTCGCCGCCGGCCCAATGTGCTTCCAGGCCGGGCCCCGACTCTACTACAGTGCCAGCGCATATATGAGGAGTGTGTCGCGGCCCCACCGTGGGGGTAAGCCACGGGTATCGGGCAGCGCCGATTTGAAGCAGAAGCGTGCCCGTGACCGGCAGAAGGATAAGGCTGCGGGCGGCTCCAGGAAGGAGGGAAAAAGTTAAATATATTAAAAAAAAAAATGGTAGTCTGCTTGTCCCTACATAAAAAATGGTAGTCCGGGACGTCGGGCTATAGGATTTGTCAAGCCCTGTTTCTGAGCCTCAGGTTCTTTGGTGCAAAGAGCCTTTTTGATTCTCTACAAAGACAGGGTGTTTTCTCGCACCAACTCTATGTTCAGCTGGCCTTCCTCACAGACTGTTTCCTTGAACTTGTAACTGCTTTGGATTCATTCCTATGGTGTGACCAGAACTGAGATAGCTCTGAGGAAGATAGAACAGTTACGTAAGAACTTACTGTAACAGTAGCTCTTCGAGGGGATCTCAGTCTTCAGGTCTGCTTTCCCTCCCCTCATCCCCTTTTAAGGTTTTTTTTTTTTTTTCTCAAAAAAACAAACTGGTTTTCTGGTGTACCCAGCCTTTTATTTTTGCCTGGTCACCTCTCTCTCTCTCCTCTCACCCCCCCCCCCATTCCCTTTGGCTTGGGTGTGCTCCCTTAATCTCCGGGGGAAAGGACTTAGGAGTGGGCCAGGCCAGTCACACCTATATAGGGTTGGCGACATTGATGAGTGATGTCAGCGTGGGTGGCCCCAGTTGTACTGCTGAAAATCTTCCATGTGGCTCCTGCTTCATTAGCGGTGAAGTTCCTACGGTGTGACCTGATGACTGAGATTCCCTCGAAGATCTACTGTTATGGTAAGTTCTTAACTAACTGTTCTTTATCTTGTAATCGAATATTACCCTGCTTGTAAATCCATTCTCTTGGTGCATTGAATGCTGCACTTCATGTAAACGCGAACGGAGTTGGTGATTAATTACCTAGAATCGAAGACAAGGTAATCGATCACCAACTCGTGTGAACCTCTTAATTGTTGTTCACTGTTGCCCATCCATTGTCATATAGTATATGGGCACCTTTGCACAACGATCAAGAGTGATTTTAACTTGCTTGGTTTTCACTCTGCCCTGTTCACATGCCATGCCCTTGAGCCCCATCAGTCTGTAGTGCATATAAAGAGCACAGAGAACACCACTCATGATTTCAGTCAAAGTAAATTTGTATTACAGTTGGAGCAGGTGGCCACTACTTGCTGGTTTAGAAAACACCGCCAACGCTGTAGCCAATCGCTCACTCTTGTCATTACTGCTGAATACAGAAACTGACAAGAAAAAAAACAAGCGATCAGTGATGCTGAAAGGGAAAGTGCAGCGCACGGGTGTGTGTTGTTGTACCGTAGTAGTGACATACTCAAGATGGTACAACAACAGTTTGATGTCACTACTAGGGCACAACAACTCTGGGAATTAAGTTCCCTTCATAATGGCCCTTACCCATATACTATAATTTTCATTATTGTAAAAAGATCACACACACCAGTAAAAATGGTTATACAGCTGTCCGATGGCCATTGTTTAGTATTTAAATTTTTACTAAATGCAAGTGAATACAGCAGTCCCTGACCAGCAGCCTAAGGGAACCTAGTGAAAAAGAATGCAGGTATTTTATAAGTATTTGACTGTCTAATTAAGGGGCAGTCTGACTATTATTTATTTATTAAGGTCTTGGATTACATCTATGAGCCGAGGCTCTTTTACATAGGTTCCACGTCAAATGAGAATACACACAGCAAAGAATATACAAACAGTTGTGGGGAACCGAGAGAACTATTACAGAAACCATTATTGGCATTGTACAGTGTATGTCAGGTGAAATACATACGAGGAGCGATAAGCAAGGATACAAGGTCAGTGAATCGGCCAGGGGCCTTGTCGTGGTGAAGAGAGGAATCAGCCAAGGGCCTTGTCGTGTGGTAGAAGGAGGAAGGGGACGGGAAAAGAAGCAAGGGATGAGGTCAGGCAGGACATATGGTCAGGGAATGTATACAAAGGTAGCATGCAGCCAGAAGGCCTTGTCAGGATGAAGACGGGGAGGATGGGGAAGGAAGATAGGGCAGAGGGGGAGGAGAAGGTAGGTATGAGAGAGAAGGGGAGTGGAAGTAGGAGTATGTGGAGAGGAGGAGGCACCAGGTGGGCAGATGGGGTAAGAAGTGCTAATAGAAGTTGGTAGTGATAAGTGCAGAAAGTGAGTGGTAGGTGCGGGTTTATGGACATTGCAGCAACTCTGCAGAAGTAGTCACATCGACAGATGGACAAGGTACGTCAAGTTCCTGCTAGCGGGTCCAAGCTTGGGAATTGAGGTGATGTCGCCAGGGAGGGAGTTTAGCCAGTAGGTGCCCGTAGGCAAAGGATCTTTGTCCCTGGATAGTACGGCAGCGGGTACTTGAAAGATTTAGTTTACTGAGCCCTGGTATGGCTGGGTTTACAGGAGCAGTTAAGGATGTTTTGTAACCGGGGCACCCCAGGCTGATTTTCTTGGCCTTTAGACAGGTTTGAGGTTGATTCTGCCATTTAGCTTCACACAGAGGATGCAGGTATGTGTGAGTCTATCATCTCCTGTTAGGAGCCTGCAGACCTTGTTCAGGGCTGTGGAGATTCTTTGTAGGGATGTTTCAGTGGCAGAGCAATATACTGCAAGCCCGTAATCAATTATAGATATAATGGAGCTATGGATTGCAGTTTAAGTGTCAGTAGTCAGACTCTGTTTGTGCCTGTGCAGAAGCCCAATGCAGATGTTGACAGCCTTGGCAACATGATCAGTATGATGGGTGAAGGAGAGGGTGCTGTCCAGGGTAATACCGGGATATTTGAAATGTTGAACTTGTTCCAGAGGTATACAAGCAGAGTTGCAGATGGTTAGGAGGTGTAATCTGAATTTGCTATGATGGGCACTGAAGAGCATAGCCTTGCTCTTTTTGTGGTTAAGTATTAGTTTGTGTCTGCAGAACCAATTTTCTGATCGTGCAAAGCTTAGCTGAAGTTGTCGCTCAAGGAGCTTGGGATTGTGGTTGCATGTGAAAATTACTGCATCATCTGTGTATAGTAATAAATGGTCATGACATGAGCTGGGCAGTCTGTTCATGAAGATACTGAACAGAAGGGGTCCCAGAATGGACCCTTGTGGCACTCCCGAGAGGACCGCATGCCTCTCCGAGAGGTGGTTGTTGATCCTTACGTGTTGAGAGTGGTCAGTGAGGTAACCTTTGAACTAGGATATGGTGTTGCTGGACAGACCTATGTTCGATAACTGGGCAAGTAGAAGAGCATGGTTCACCGTATCAGAGGCCTTGGTGAGATTCAAGAACGCTGCGCCAACTAGATAGCCTTGATCAAGAGACTCGTGAATGGAGGCCATGAATTCGGTGAGTGCTGTGGTGTTGCTATGCCCATTTCTGCATCCGTGTTGTTGGGGACACTGCAGCTGGTATTTTTCGAGGTAGTCAACAAGTTGGTCTGCAACAACATGTTCTAGGGCTTTTGAAAGGGGGAAGGAGAACAGAGATTGGCCTGTTGTTCCCATGTTACGCCCTATCACCACTTTTGTGAATAGGTGTCACTAGGGCAGATTTCCACTTGTCGGGGAATTGGGATAGCCTTAGAGAAAGGTTAATAATTTTGGACAGTGGAGACAGAATTTCCTCCAGGGTTAGGGCGACAAGTTTCAGGTCCAGAGAATCCCTGCTGAACCTGGATTTTCCTAGTACATTTGGAAAGTATTTCATTGCTTCATTGACAGTAATTGTTTTAAAATAGAAGGAAGGGTGTGAGTATGGTTGGTTGCCATCAGCTAGCTTCACCGAGGAAGAGGAGTCATTGAAGAAATCAGGGGGTAGGACACTGCTGAGATCGGTGAAAGCCGCATTAAATGTGTTGGCGATGGTGATAGGGTCGAGGGTGGGTGTACCATCAATATTGAGCATGGTTGGGGGTCCTTACCTGTTACTAATTTGACATTGAGCCATAATTTTCTACCTAATCACGGGGGCCGTAGTCCTGATCTTGGCTGGAGGTGACGTTTTCCTATATGATAGCTATTTTCCTCTGGTAAATTTTCATACCGGACTTTCATTTCTGCAGGCCTGAAAAGGCTATCACATTGAATTGGCCATAAGTTAATGATACTCTTTAAGAGTTCTGGTGAGAGCAGAATCTTAAAATGGGATGTGGCTGGGGAAGTGAGAGTTCCTTTAGCCCATAATAATAAGACACTTAAAATGGTTATCTTTAAACAATGCTGTCTGCTGTTGTGATTTGTTTGAAATAATCCAGATAAAAAGGGACTGGTCTTTTTACAGGACTTCTGGGACTTAATCAGATTATTAGTATAAGTAATTTGTTGTTTATTTTTGTGGTAATAACTGTTTGTTAACTTAAGTTAATTTATTGTAATGAGTAAGGTTTGATAGATAGGATTCTGTGTAGTTGTGCTGATCTGTGCATTGGATATTGTTGTAGTGAGATAGTTAATTTGATTAATTTTTAACTGTCTGGTTATTTATTGACTTTTTTTTTTAAGATGTGCTGGGAGGGCTCTAAGACGGTCAGTCGCGATTCTCCCACTCTGCTTCGGGACCTCCGCCCTTTTCATTGTCCCCGTTTATTAGCCGATGTGTGTAATAAATGTCATACATTGGGGATAGTGAGAAGGCTTTTGAGGGGTGGATGGACTGGGCAGAGTGGGAGAATGGAAAGGGGTGGACAGATAGAGATAGTAGGGACTAGGAGACACCCTGGAGCAAAATGGGATCAGGAGAGGGGTCCTCCCTGCCTGATCTCCATATCCAGGGGCTCCGCAAATTGTGAGCAGGTACTGCGATCCTCCTTGAAAACCCATCCAGCTCGGGCGGTGTTGTGTAATGCCAGGTCAGTTAGGAACAAGACCACCATTATAGCGGATCTTGTTGCAACATCTGACCTGATATGCATCACCGAGACCTTGCTAAACGAGAATGCAGGCCCTATATTGGCTTCTGCTGCTCTGACTGGGTTTTCTGTGATACACCGTGCGAGGTTGGATCCTAGGGGCGGGGGAGTAGCCATCTTTTTTTAGAAAGGAGCTGGGTCTTGTGGATGTACCAGTGGGTTGCACTCGATCCTTTGAGTGTATCCTGGGAGCAGGTGTAGGGTTCAGGATTCTCTTCATCTACCGTCCACCTGGTGATGGTGGAGAATTCCTGAAGGAGTTTGCGGACTTCGTGGTCGACGTGGCATTGGAGTCGCCCAGGTGGTTAATACTGGGTGACTTCAGTGCCTGGGTCGACAATGAACTCTTGCATTTTGGGAATAATCTCCTCCAACTTATGACTATGATGGGCTTTACACAGGTGGTTATCTCTGCTACCCATATAGGGGTCACCCATTGGATCTAGTGTTTCTACTGAACTTGGAAGTCACACATTTGGGGGTGGAACCGAATGTGTGGATGGACCATCATACCATAAGATTCAGCTTCGAGGCACCCCCAGATAGACCTGCCCCTATGGAGATGGTCCAGTATCGCCCTTTAAGGGGAGTTACCCCAGAGGGTCTACTGGCCGTACTGGACCTATCTTGTGTTTCAAGTAAGTGCATGGGTTCAGGGGATCTCGTTCTTGCCTATAATAAGGCGGTGGGTGAGGCCCTGGACTTAATTGCTCCTGTCCGTTTTCGCCCACTCACTCAGCGCCTGAGGACCCCATGATTTGATGGGTCCTTGAAGGAGCTGAGGAGAGTGGGGCGAAGGCTAGAGAGGGCTTTGCAGAAATCCGGCCTGGATGCTGACAGGCTTAGATGGATGGACCATTATGTTTTCTATCAATCAGCAATCGCCCGTAAGAACGCAGAATTTCTGTCCAGGGAGATTGCTGCTGTGCGGAACCGACCAGCTCAGCTCTTTCAGACTGTTGACAGATTGTGCAGTCCACTCTGCCTGCAGTCTGGAAGAGATTTTTCACAAATAAAGTGTGATGAGCTTGCTCAGTTCTTCGCAGATAAGATTGCCAGCATTAGGTCGTGCATCGGCCCAGGTTCCTCTTTAAGGGATTGCAGTGATTGGCGGGAGGAAGCGAACACCCGTGCTACCTGGCTTGACTTTAGTAGGCCAGAGTTAATGGATATTGTAAGGATTGTTCAAACTGTACGACCAACCAGCTGTAGTTTGGATCCGGGCCCTACACCACTATTAATAGGTTGCATAGATGTTATCTGCCTGATCCTTGCTGAAATTGTCTGGAAGTCTTTGGAGCAGGGGTTTTTCCTGATCCCCTAAAGGAGGCGGTCGTTCGACCACTCCTTAAAAAACCTTCATTGAACCCAGACTGTTTAGCTAACTTCAGACCTGTCTCTGACCTTTGTGGATAAGGTTATTGAAAAGGCGGTTGCGCTACAGCTGGATGACCATCTGACAAACCACAATATCTATGATACTCTCCAGTCAGGGTTTAGGAAAAGACATAGCACTGAGACCGCTCTTGTCCGGGTTTTAAATGACCTCCTAATTGCAAGAGCTCGAAAGGCTCGTACTATTCTAGTCCTTCTCTCTGCAGTATTTGATACTGTGGACCATGGTGTGCTTTTGGACCGCCTGCGGCTCTTTTGTGGACTGTCTGGTACAGTTCTACATTCGTTTCGATCTTTCCTCAGAGGCTGATTTACAGAGGGTTGTCACTGGAATTTATTCCTCTGACACCATCTCTCTGTCTTGTGGGGTGCCGCAGGGCTCCATTTTGGCGCCCATGTTGTTTGCAGTTTACATGCTGCCATTAGGAGACATCATTAGGCGATACAGTCTGGGTTTTCACTGCTATGCAGATGACATCCAGCTGTATTTGTCCTTTACTCCCGGACAGGATGATGCAATCTCTATGCTTAACAGCTGTCTATCCGAAATCAAAGACTGGATGAGTGCCAGCTGGCTGAGGTTAAACCCGGATAAGACTGAGGTGTTGGTCGTGGACCGGGCCCTTGAAGGCGGGTCGTAGGGCTGGGGTTCCATCGGGCCTATGGCTTGATGGTGTCCAGCTCTAGACCACAGACCAGGTACGTAATCTGGGCGTTATCATTGACGACGGTCTGACCCTGAAATTTCAGGTGTCGGCCGTTGTCAAGTCCCCTTTTTACCATCTTAGGAATATCGCCTGGGTGAAACACCTGGTTCCTCTGGCTGACCTTCCTATCCTTCGTGACCACCCGCCTTGATTACTGCAATGTCCTGTACCTGGGGCTATCGGGGGTTGATATCCACCACTTGCAGCTAGTGCAGAACGCAGCAGCCAGGCTTTTGACTGGGACATCTAGAAGTAGTCATATTACGCCTGTGCTGCGTGGGGTGCACTGGCTGCCAGTTCAGTGGCGGATCACCTTCAAGGTCGGATTACTGACCTATAAAGACCTACATGAACAGGGGCAGCGGTATCTGCAAGATCTCCTTATTCCCTACTGTGTGTCTCGTTCACTCTGATCCGCCGACAGAGGATTGCTAGAGATCCCCAAGGTTCGTTTGAAGACATCTGAGGCATGTGCATTCTCCTACGCTACCCCTGCCCTGTGGAATTCTCTACCTTGTCGGATACGAGGCTGCTTGACCGTCAAGAGCTTTAAATCGGAGCTCAAAACTTTTCTGTTTTTAAAAGCATATGGAGAATGATTTTATTACTGTTTTAATGTTTGTTGTTTTTCAAATGTTTTATTTGTACAGCACTTTGATATTTGAAAAGTGCTTAAAAAATAAAAATTTACTTACTTCTTTCCATGAGTTGGTGAGCTCATCCTTGTAGAACTTGTTCTTAAGGTCACAGGTCATACGTGTACAGTCGTTCCTGGCTGTCTTATATTTCTGTATGTTCCCTTGCCTTCCCGTTGCCCGTGCCCACTGCCATAGGTGATGTCTAAGGTTCATGAGTTCCAGCAAGTCCGGTGTGATCCAGGGGTTGCGTGTACCTTTAGCTTTATGTGTTTTGAGTGGGGCATGGAGGTCATAGGTGGCATTGAATTGGTGGATGAAATATGCAAGTGCAGTGTTTACGTCATCAGTGTCGTCGATCAGGGACCAATAGATGTTATGTAGCTGTTGCTTGAGAGGTTCGAGGTGCCCACAGAGAAGGGTTCTGCTTGAGATTGTACAAGCGGGAGGCTTAGTGAACTTGTTGGACCAACAGCATATGATTGTGGAATGGTCGCTGGTTGCGTCTGGGAGAACAGTCACATTGGTTATTCGATTAGGTTGGTTGGAGAGAACCCAGTCCAGTAAGGTGCTGGTCCCTGTTCTGTAGTTTGTACAGGTGGGAGAATTAATAAGTTGCGTGAAGTGTTCAGCTGAGATAGCATCCCTGTAGCTGGCTGCATCAGGTAACAACCAGTTAGCATTGAAGTCACTCATCAGTATGGTCTCAGAGTTGCAGTGCAGCTGTCGGATACTGTCCAGGACCAATGCTATTCCAGAGGCATTGTGCTTCGGTGGGATGTATATTGATGCCACGGTGAGAGACTTTTATTGTGTGTGCCAAGTAGGATCTTGATAGGTAGCACCTGTATGTTGCTTTCAAGGTTTGGAATGGGTAGCGCATGCACCATAATGGTGTCCTTTACGTAAATCTCACAGCCGCCCCCTTGCTTAGTAAGCCTGTTGTGCCTGAAGACTGTGTAACCTGGGAGGGTAATGTAGGCATCTATAATTTTTGGAGAAAGCCACGTCTCATTGACCGATGGGATGTCTGGATTGTGCTGTGTAACCCAGACACGAAGGTTGTCCAGTTTAGCCAACAAGCTGCATATGTTAATGGCAGCCAAAGTGAGCACACCTTGCTTTGTTCCTGTGCCGGGTGCTTGTGGTGGAGGACCAGGGCTGGGGTAAATATTGCCAGAAATCAATAGTAGGAGTCTTATGAGATGTTCCTTCAGTCACCTGCAGGCAGTGGCATGCTTGCGTTTATTCATGGAGCATTTGATGGGTTTCTGTTGGGCAGTTGAATAGTAGGAGAAGGACAGGAGGTGGGGGTGCCATGCAGGAGCCACTGGGTACACCCAGCTGAGAGTTGGATAAGGGATTTTGTCAGTGAGCTTTGGTGCTTTCAGGTCTGTGTGGAGACAGCTGGCACTAGTTCCTGTGCCATAAGCCACGTTGGTGTAGTTTAAAGAGAGGAGTGGTGAAGGCAGAGACTGCTGTCCAACTGGCTGCAGATTAAGCACCATCAATCCAGCCAGGATGAGTAGACTGGTAGGGAGGCAGAAGGCTACCATTGCCAGACTGAATTGGTCCAAGGTTCATGCAGGAGGGTATCAGGGAAAAACAGGGTGCAGGTTGATATGACAGAATTGATGCACAGCGTGGTACTCCTAGGGGGGTGATTGGAGTGAGGAGCAAGAGCAGTTAAGGCAGTGAGAAATGACCTGGAGAGGCTGCTGATGGAGAAAGAAGCTAGGTGTAGGGAGGGGAGTGTGGAGCAAGTGTAAGCTAGAGCACTTATGTACGCCCTCTGGTAGCTGAGCAGAAAGAGCTAGTGGAAAGGTAGGGTGATAGGTTTATTTTGGTGTCTAATCACGTGATAACACATAGCTATACGAGTAAATGCCTGAGTAGGGCGGGTAGGAGAGGGGAGGGTGGGGAGCTGGTGCAAAGTGCCGGCAGGGAACACCATGGTGTAGAACCACGCCGACGGCAGTTGGATGGGCCATCAGGGAGATTCCTTAGGCGGGCAGCAGCTGGGGGAGGAGCCGCAGGTCCTTAGCGGCAGCACCCAATCAAGGCTGGTTAGGTTGCAGGCTTCTGGAGAGAGAGAGAGAGGAGGGGAGAGGGGTAAGGTTAGAATAAATAAAGGGTAGGGGCAGTGCCTGAGTGCTGGCGGCAGTCCGTCAGCAGGGGGCCGGGGGAAAAGACAATAGTGGTAATTAAAGGATTAGGAGTCTGAGGAGCAAGCGCTTGGGGGTGTGGGGTTGCAGCACACCAGTCTGTGGAGATGAGGGAAAGAAGGACAACATGGAGGGCTCCTGTTTTTTGAGGTAGATGTGAGGAGGAAGATGTGTGCAAGCGAGCTTAGAGGGTCAGGGCAAGAGTGAGTAGGAGTGGGAGACGATAGTGGAGGAGAGCCGAGTGGGGGGATTTAGCAGGCAGCTAGAGCAGTGCAGTTCTGCTTAACAACTTAGACAGATTAACAGCAATAAATTCAGTAATTCTGAGCAAAACAGTACAATAAATATTTTGCAAAAACAATCCTAGGGTAGAGCAGCTAGAAAAGTAGAAGGGAGCGGTTCAGAATTGGCCGCCCAGAGCCAGGGAGTGAAACCGTCCAATCAGACTGACTGTTTACAGAGAGTGGTTTTCATAGGTTTGTCTTGTTGCCTGCCTCCTTTTTATTTTTTTTTTTTTGTGTGTGTGTGTGTGTGTGTTACAAACCATGTTAAACACTGCAATGATGTTGCTTCACAGGTGGAATTCCCAGAAGCAAGAATATATGAAGAAACATTGAATATCTTACTTTACGAAACTCCTCGGGTCCCTGACAACTCGCTGCTTGAGGCCACTAGTCGGAGTCGAAGTCAAGCATCGCACAGTGAAGATGAGGAGGTTTCTGAGCTTCGGGACCGTTTGCGCAGAATACATGTGAAAAGATATAGCACATACGATGACCGACAGCTCAGCCACCAGTCAGCCTACAGAGACTAATGTGAAAAATATATCTCATATTTATATTTTTATACCTTTTTATAATTAGGTATGCCTGAACTGAGAACCAAGCAGTTTGCACTTGGCATTTCATATAAAGTTTGCCTTTTTGCTCAGAGAAAGCTTCAAAACAAAAAAAAGTGACATTTTGAAGGTGAAGTTTTGTTGTTTCTTATTGTATAGGCAGCATCTGTGCTAAATGGTTGGCTACAGAAGTCGCTGTTAAAAAGGTGAAGCATGCTATAGTCTAAAAGGCTTGGTTCACAGGGTAAACTTTTCTTTTCTAAGAATTTAATGGGTCAAACTTTCTGCTCCGAAATGAAGGAGACTGACTTGAACAGAAACCTGTGTGCACTCTAGAGAATGCATTCCTTTTATTGACTAGTCAGATTCTGTGACATGAAACGAAAAACTGAAACACCAGGGGGTGCTGAGGGCTGCATGTATGGCATCATTTTCCATTAATGTGCTCCTCCTTTAAGTTTCACATAAAATGTGGGCCACAACTGATTGAAGTTGTGACTCGCCAGTATTCGGACTGAAAGCACCCACTAGCTGTGCTGCTGTGGATACAGTTCAGTTCACTGTATCTGAAACATTATACATGACCTCTGATTTAATACTGATAAATGCACAAGTAGGAGGGTGTGTTTGTCTCAAAACTTTATCCGCCTCAATAAAAATAAAAAATAAATTGTATCAAGTACATAATAACTGATGATGCTTACATTTTTTTTAGCAGTTAAAAAAAAAATCTCTCCTACCCACCCCTGTTTTTGAGGAACTGAATCTTTTTATGTATATATTTTTTAATTGACCTGTTTCTACATCCCTGCTGGTCCTCCCAGTTCTCTCCGCCTTCTCATTCAGCCGGAAAGTTCCCAGCCCTGTCCTCCACACTCTTGGCAAGCTGTACCTTTGTAGGGTTAACATGGCAGAGGGGCCCACTAGTGCCAGAAATCGTCACCGAGATGGAAGGGAGGTTTTACCACCTGTATTCTCTCAAAACCTTCCACCTCTCCCTTGGCACCTTGCTACAGCCTGTGTCAGCCTTGTGAGTAGCAGTCTCCCCTGCGGCTGGAGTGCGAATCCTCCAGAGTTCAACAGCAGGAGTTGCAGGTGCCGCAGAAGAATGTGCTTCCCCTTCCTGATCGAGGGCACGCTACCACAGCAGCACTCTGCAATCTTGGCTACCTTCTTGTCAGTGTCTGTAGCTCGCGTTTGAATCCAGGTCGCTAGCATGGTTACAAAGGGGCTATCAGGCATCCAGCACTGATCTTTGAAAAGAGGAGAATTGGAATAACTTGTTTTTATTTTAATTATGTTTTTACCATTATTTTGTGACTTTTGTGCCAAGTTTTAGGTACTGTGTTGCTTAACGAAGTCATGTAACAGCAAGGGTTTTGCATAAAGATATGCTGAGAACCGCCGAGGGCAGGTGCCAGTAGTGCATTCCTTTTCAAATTATGTCACTGAAAGTCCCATATTAACACCAATCTTACATTACAATATTCTTGGGACCTTTTGATTCCATTTGAACAGAACACTCCATGGCGTAAGTTCCCTCCACACACATGCAGAATGTGGAGCCCTTCTAGATGAGGCAGGACTGCTGAAGATGACAGATTCAGTGATTGGATGGCAAGGGGTCACCTAGCACCTGATTTATACCCCCCCTGTAATCATGGATCCTCTGCCTGCCACTGCTTAGCGCCATGAGTACCAACATGCCTGTACCTACAGATGGGGCATCTAGGATCTCAATCTCCCTGCGGCAGTGTGATGTGCTGTCACAATGCCATTAAGCAGACCGACGTCCAGTTTATTTTAATTTTTTTAAATATAAATGGTTTTGATTACAAAATGACACCAAAAGATGGTGATTACTTTGTTTTTTAAAGCTGGTCTTCCATTTCAATGACCTTATTAGCATAAAAGCCAGAAAGCATCTAATTTGTTAAACATTAACACTTTTTTTTTGCAATAAAATTTTATCCATTTTCTCATTTGATAATACCATAACAAAATAAATGCACATTTACCTAAATAAAATAAATTACAGACACAAAAACAGCAGCCTACGATCCTAAAATCTTTGACATTCAGGAGCATTGATTCTGTAGCTTATATGAGCGTTTTGTTTTGTTTTAATTCTATTGCTGTTGCTGAAAGAGGAAACACTGTCAGCCAGAGGTTATTGTAGAAAACTAATTATACTAGGCATAAATTACTACTGTTCAATTTTGAGGGGGTGAGGGTTTGTGTAGGTTTGGAATGAAGTAGATAGCAGATATTTTAAAGTTGTTTTTCTCCCCACAGAGAACGATTTGCCCAATGAAAAATTTCTCTTGGCTGCCCAGTCTTAAATGAGTGGAACTTAAAACAGTTTTAAATTTAGTAACAGAGTTGTTTCTATCCAGAAGTGACTTTTAAAAATTGAACAAGCCAGTAAACAAGAGATTGTTGTCAGAATATTAATACAGTGGTAATGTTTGATGATGCAAGCATCATACTGAATTAATCAGTGGGATGTAACTTATTTTTCACGTTTGACTTTGGATGTATCAGTAATACTTGTAACTCTTATCTACAGCCTGTTTTGCTCTGTTCATCTCCAGAACATCATAAATACGTACATACATACATGAGGTGTCCGAAGAAGGTGAAGGCTATGTACTTGAAACATGTCTTTACAGAATAGATTGAAAACCAGTGGCACATTAGATACAGAATGTATTACTGACATAGCTCTGAGTTCTTGGAATTGCTGTAATAGATGTAATGTTTCTGTAGTCTGTGAAACTGGAAAATTACTAATGTAGACAAAGACTAGTACCTTGTCCCCATGAAGTGATATTCCAGTTGCATTGCATTTCTTCCCATTACCATGTAGTATGCACACATTTGTGTAATTTTAGAAGTGCTGTTTTCAGAGCTGCAGTAGACGCTTAACTTAGTGGGCATCCGTAATATTGTTGGACTGATTATAACAGGGTTCTGCACAACAGTACCAAGAAACATTATTGGTGGGATTATCCAGTGTAAACAGTGAACTAGGTGACATTGGTTTCCACTCCTGCACTTAATTGTTGAAGTGCATTTATCCTATAATTGTTATTATGTTACGCATAGATAATGTTAGGAGGCAGTTCTTCTCCCAGAGGGCGATAAACCTGTGGAACAGCCTGCCAGTGAAAACAGTGCACAGAAAGAGAGTACAGGCTTTCAGGGTAAACCTTGACACATTTCTGCTTTCCAAGGTAGTCACGGTACCCTGGGTAGTAGAGTTGGTAGGAAATCTATAAATTAGTACATGTATGTATAGCATACTTGTTGGTCCCTGTTTATAAAGGGGGCAGACTTGTTAGCCCTAGAGCTCCTTCCGGTCTTCAAGACAATCTAGCCTAGAGGTTAGAATGCCAAGCTGTGAACCTGGGGATCCAGCAGACCTTGGTTTGAATCTAACAAACTCAACTTGCATACTGTGTGACCCTGAGCAAGTCACTTTTTTCCTTTTCCATATGGCTGTTTCTCACCTTGGTGCTGGCCCCCTTCACCCCACCCTGCTCTTGGCCAGCACCCACCTCCTCAAGAGTTACCAGTCATTGTACCCTGATGGATGCCCCCCTTCCAGGGCCAGGAGGGGAGGGGCCATCCTCTCCTCTCCCCTCCCAGTATCCAGATCCGGTCTGTGACCTTGCCTGGGCAGTGGTGCATGTCCGGAGCAGGGCAGTCATCATCCTGCTGCACCTCGGTTTTTTACCCCCCTGTGGCCAGTGGCTTGCAATGACACAGACACACGCTCATAAAGAGGCTCGCACATGCTACATGGCGGCTGCCAGCGGCTCCGTAGTCTGACTGCAACCACTACCCCACTGTCACACTTCCACATGGTGGCAGTATTGGAGCAGTGTGGCACAATGTTCCTCCAGCCTCAGCCAACCTCCAGCAGCCCAAGTTCCGAACCCAGGGCACCAGAGTGATGGGAGGGGTGGTGTCCAGCATCTGAACCCTCTGCCCCACTGGGATGGCTACCTGAGCAAGTCACTTAACCTTGCTGTGCTCACAAGACACACATGGAAACAAGCTTAGGCCCAGTATGCCTTTCCTGACCAAAACTTCTGAAACATATGTTACTATGTATTGACCCAAATTTTGGTTTGGAGCAAGGTACTTGAAGTTTTTTTCCTTGTCATTTCTGCCATCCAACTACTACCACTGCTCATCCGCGGCCCCCGCCATCTCTTCTGTGACACACACACACTTGCATCATGGGATGTCGAGCATTGGTTAACATGAGGTCTACTGTCCAGGACAAGAATGTAGGGACGAGTTTAAGCTGCATGGCCAGGATTTCCTTTTAAAGTGAGTTTGTGACTTTTGAGAAAACTTTGAAAACCATATTGTATTTCAACTCATTTTAGTATTTATTACGTGGTTCATTGACCTGGAAATAGGATCTTGGTGGTATGGTTGATCTGCCCCATATGTTTAATACATCGCTGGAGTCGCAGTCCTGTTTGTGAAAGAGTAATCATTTGCACAGCAACAAGCTGTGATTTCACAAACCAGAGGACTACGTCTTCAGCAACGTATTAAATTGCAAAAGCACGCAAACTAGTGGACAAGGATCCCATTTCCATACAAACTAACCTAGTAATAAAAAACAAAGGAAAGAGATGTGCAGACAGTTTATAAATGTACACAGAATTGTGTCTAAACATTGTTTTTCTAAGCTTAATAAAAAAGTAACAAGCTTACTGTAAGATCCCATGTTGGCACCACTTCTCCCCAAGGGACGCTATATGTCGCCAGACCCTGGCTTCCCTTTACTGTGACTGAGTGAAGACACCTGCTGCACCCCAGGGCCACCATGGATCAGCCTTGCACTGACCTCCAGTTCCCCACTCTCACCCTAAGGACTTGAGAGCATTTGAAGAGACTCTAGGAGCACGAGATGAACCTGGATCTTCCAGTGCAGTACTGCTGCCAACACCATAGTCCAGCAGCTCGCCCCCACCCTCACCCCTGGAAAGTACTTGATCAGATAATTTTAAACTGAATCCATGACTCTCAGTCACTTTAGAAATAGTATTACAGACTAATATGGAAGGGAAAACAGCAGCGTTGTATTCAGTGCAAACACTAATAAGTATCCTTTCGTTTATGGACTTTCTGGGATCCTGAAAAAAAAAAAAAAAAAAAACTGCTGCAAATCTGTTTCATGTTTGTTAATTAATTACTGGGAAAATTCAGCCTGAATAATCGGTAGTTCTGGCCAGATGAGAGTAAAATCAGGAGGCTCTCACTTCTTATAAGGTATGCGTAGCTTCTACCCAGCTTGGAAGATTATGTAGCAGTAAAGCATACTAGGTTTAGTTCCTTTATCAGCACACCTTTAAGCAATCCAGTATGGCCAGTCTAGGTTTGTTTGTACATGTGACCTGGAAATAAACTGGCTGATGAGCCGCTCGATTGAGCTGTTGGTTGTGCCACTTCAGCCCTAGAGGGCATTAATCCTTGTATCTCTTAGACTTCTGGTTGTATTCTCAGGCTGCTCCGCCCAGTTATTCATATGCATGAGCAGTGGATTCTGTACTTTCACAATCAACTGCTGTTCTGCAGAGGAATGTATGTAGGAACATCTAAGCAAATGAATGGTAGTAAATAAATGCAAATGTTAACCCAGAAAGTATGTGAAACTGACAAGCCCTTTGAAAGGGTACTGCATAGTTTTTATATCATGACAGCTGTGGAAACTGTAATGAATCAATTAAAGGTTATGGATTTAATTAGCCGTGTTGGAAAACAAAATAGCATTACTTCTGTTTTTATTCCTTACTTGCAACTTTTAAGAAATCAAGAACTGTGTAATCTACTGCTGTTTTAGCCACTGTAATCTCATAAAAGGCTTATTTTTTAATTTAATTTATTAACCACCTGAGTACATTCTTTGCACTTTCCAGTATATTGTGTGAAGACCAGACAGACACTAATTTGTTTCTTTTATTAATAAAGATTGATATTTAATAACATTTTGTGGTTGCTTTATTTGAAATTCCGAGTAGTTTGGTGGCAAAAGGCTACCAGATTGCCAGTTGGCACACTGTCATACTGAAGGTTTCATAAGGCAGGCGGAAGAAAATCTACCATAAAATTTAAGACTTTTGTGATAGCATATATTCACGGGGTGGGGGGCAGTGGACACTGCAATTTATTTCTATAGATCTGCATTTGATACAGATTGTTACAGAGTGCTTTCTCTGTTACCCCAGAAATAGAACTTTAAAATGTTGAACTTCGAACTCTGTAGTGTGGCCACACTGACTTTTAGATTTATCTTTTGCAGAAGAGATCAGATTCCCCAGAGTTCTGTTCCAGTCCCTGTGGCTAAGTGTTTTTAGTTTTGACTGCCATTTTATTAATTTGTACAGGTACTAAGTTTATTTGGTGTTCTGCTTTAGTTTATCATAGTTTTACTCTTTTTTTTTTTTTAGCTTATTGTTACTGGTTCCATATGGGTTCTTGAAACCGGGAGAACCACGTTTTTTTACCAGTTGTTAGTTCAATGTTCCCGGTTCCACATCAAGCAAAAATAAATGCATTTTGTTTAAATTGGACTTTAGTTAGATGTTCTTTTTTTCTACAGTCCAACCCCTAAAACAAATTTTTCTTTTGCCTACTGTCAAATTGGCATGACAGGGACACACACAAAGAAAACCAGGTGTACAGGATTTCAGTAGTGTGATTCCTGCAAGCATGGTCCTCCTCCTAATTCCTCCTTACTGTCCCAAGAACTGCAACAGCTGCAAGTAAAAGGTCCTTTGATTCTGTGGCTTCTGTGCTGTGGGACGTCATCCCAGCTGATTTCCAGGTTTGCACCAATCACATGTCCTTCAAATCCTTCTTCAGGGGCGTACTCTTTGTGTGCAGCCAGTGTACTTGCCTAGCTGAGTGTCTCCCCCCCCCCAATTACCTGTGTGAGGTTATTGGCCTAACCTATTGTCTTGCACGGGCTACTGGTTGTTGCTGTTAACTTGCTGCTGTACTTTCTTAATTTTCTCATATTAAAGTCTATATACAGTAGATATGCCTTGTCTTTGTAACAACTGCAAATTGTTTGCTAATACTGTCAGTACTCTATCATTCCTCATTGCTGGCTGTATCTTGTCATGGACTGTTACCTGTATTTACAAATGGCTGTTGAATGTAATTAATTCCGGGTCACTCCTGAAAAAGGGACTTTTAGGCTCAGTGAGCCTACCTGGTTAACAAAATCCAAATAAATTGATTGGCAAAAGTGGACGACCATAACATAGACACCACTCACTGGGAAAATGCTGAAATACTATGGATAAAAATCTCCCCTCCACATACCGCCAAAATTAATGTAGGGTTGGTGTACAGTCCACCATCCTTGTCAGACCAGGATGACTCCCTATTATTAGATTTCATTAACAAACGTACCTCAGCAGATAATGTTATATTAGGCGATTTTTATCTCCCTGGGATAAATTGGGAAACACTGAATGCTGATACCTCATCAGAGTCGTGCTATTTAGAAACATTTATCCTGGCAGACATGGACCAGTTTGTGTTCAATAACACCAGGGGCACTCACTCACTGGATCTGGTCCTGAGCAGTTTGGTCAACAAAATCCAAGACTGTACAGTTTTGGCCCCCTGAGCTCTAGCGATCACTCTAGCGTGGGTTTCAGGTATATTGGTTCATTAGGCAAAGATACAGGCAGCACAACAATATATAATTACAATAAGGCCAACTTTCACAGCATGAGAAGGGATTTGGCCGATTTGAATTGGGAAATGGATTTTGAAAATCTACCGCTCCAACATGTGTGGGACTTGTTGAATAGAAAGATCAACAACTTGGTAAAAAAATATACACTCACCACCAACAAATATCATGGGGCAAAAAAAAAAAAAAAACTCCCTCCATGGTTGTCGACTCCTGTTAGGAAAGCCATAATAAAAGAAAAAGAACAAAGCTTATAAGACGACCAAAATGAGTGGCGATAAAGCATGCCGGGACTGGTACAAAAAAATGCCTAAAGTCAACCAAAAAGAACATAGAGCAGGTCAAAAAGAAGTATGAGTACGGTCTAGCCTGCAATGTCCAGGATAACTATAAATCCTTCTATGCATACATCAACAATAAGAAGGGAGGCAGCAAAACAATAGGCCCTCTAAAAGGTCGAGACAGGAGTCTAATCACAGACAACCAGAAAATGGCTGAGCAGTATAACTATTTTTCCTCTGTTTTCAACCAGGGGTCGCTAGCAACTAAAAACCATCTAAACCACCCATCAGTATCTGGCCTTATATTAGAGATCACGGATGTAAAAGTAAGACTCCAGAAGTTGGATCAGAATAAAGTGCAGGACCCTGATGGTATGCACCCAAGAGTGATAAAGGAGTTGGCAGAGGTCTTAGCAGGACCAGTTACTGTGCATCTCTATTCCAGAAATCAATAAATGAGGGTGAGGTCCTGGAGGTATGGAGACAGGCAGTGGTGGTGCCCATCCACAAAAAGGGAACAAAACAGGAAGTTGGGAATTCTAGACCAATTAGTCTGACATCAGTTTTGGGGAAAATCCTAGGAGGCATAGTAAAGGATTATATCACTGAATTCCTACTCCTGGCTGAGGATGTAGACACTACACAACATGGGTTCACTAAGGGTAGGTCCTGCCAAACTAATCTCTTGGAATTCTATGGAAAAGCCAGTAAAGCACTTGACAATAGAAATTCAATGGATGTCATCTTTCTGGACTTTTCGAAGGCATTCGACAAGGTCCCGCATGGGGAACTTGTCGATGCTTTGATTGAACACAGGGTACATGGGAAAATATCCCACTGGATCGATGCGTGGCTGTCTGGAAGGAAGCAGAGGGTATGCATTAAAGGGACATACTCCAGGTGGGCAGAGGTAACCAGTGGGGTGACACAGGGATCCGTACTGGGTACCTGTCTTTTTAACATCTATATCTCTTCAGTGAACACTAAGACAGGAGTTTGGCTCTCTAAATTTGCCGACAACACATGCATCGGGCATATAGTAAACAATCAGACTGATGCTGATACTCTGCAAACAGCTGTGGGGGAGTTAGAAGCTTGGGCTTCAGTTAAAAAGTTAACATTTAACATGGAGAAATGCACCGTGATGCATCTAGGGAAAAACAACATGCAGCTGAAGTACACATTGGGGGGAATGCACTAAGGGAAGTATAGGACAAGAGAGACCTGGGCATTAGAATCAGCAATGACCTCAGCTTTAAGATGCACAGTAATCAGGTCATTAAAAAAGCCAGCAGTATTCAGTATTGCATAAATAAGCACATCAAGAGCAGAAACAAGGAGGTCTTACTCCCACTCTACACCTCACAGGTGCGCCCCCATGGAGAGTATTGTGCCCAGGTTTGGGCACCCGGGGGCAAAAGAGAAATGTCCTTGAAAGGGTACAGAAGAGGGCCACGCACAAAATAAAGGACAACCAGGGACTAGACTATGAAAACAGATTACAAAACTTAGGAATGTACTCACTAGAATTCCGCAGACTATGGGGAGATGTGCCTGATCTATAGGGCCCTTACTGATGTTCAATTGTGGAAACAACTGGGCTTGGTATTAAGGGATCAGGTATACGGTACCAGAGCCCACCCATTACAGTTAGGTGGGTAAAGATTCAACACACACAAAAGAAAGCTGTGGTTTACTGTGAGAGTAGTTAAGGTCTGGAACGAACTTCCAATTGAAGTGGTGGCCAGTAAGACTATGAACGATTTCAAGATGATCGACTCCAAGATGGGAGCAGTAGTTGAGGGAGAAGAGGGGAAGTTGGTCCTGCAAGGGGACCTGGACACCCTGGAATGCTGGGCTCACACATGGAAATTAAATTTCAATACCACAAAGTGCAAGGTGTTGCATCTTGGACGGGGAAACCCTAAACACAGGTACACCCTGGGAGGGGAGGCACTGGAGGCCTCAATAGGGGAAAAAGACCTAGGGGTCATGGTGGATGCATGTATGAATAACTCTGAGCAGTGCAGGAGAGCGGCTAGCAAGGCAAACAGGATGTTGGGATGCATCGTAAGGGGGATCACCTCTAGGAGTAAGGAAGTGATTTTGCCGCTGTACAATGGACTGATTAGACCACACCTTGAGTACTGTGTGCAGTACTGGAGACCACACTTGAAGAGGGACATACAGCTCCTGGAGAGGGTACAGAGGAGGGCAACTAAGATGATACGAGGGCTAGGGGATTTGACGTATGAGGACAGACTTGAGAGCTCTGCCTGTTTTCATTGGAGAGGAGGCAGGGGGACATGATTGAGGTCTTCAAGTACCTCAAGGGAATAAATAGGGTAAACATGGAGGATCTTTAGACTAAAGCAGGAGGTATTACCAGAGGGCATGGTTTGAAGTTGGAAGGAGGAAGGGTGAGGGGAAAAGAGGAGGTTTTTCACTGAGAGGGTGGTGGACCTTAGGAATGCACTGCCTGGTGAGCTGGTTCAGAGATCCACAGTGGAGGGCTTCAAGAGAGGGTGGGACAGACACAGAAAGTGGATGTATCAGATGATGGCCTGTCCCAGGGGGGTGGGGATGGATGATAGGGGTTTCTGGAACACGAGGGAGGGGAGGGCCTCGGCACCCAACTAGGGATCTGAGGTTCAAGCAGACTCGATAGACTGTAAGGCCTAATCTGCTGGCAAATAGTATGTTAGTATGACATTTATCTCATTGATAAAAATATTTTGGGGTATTCTTAAATTCAATAGCGAGCTACAATGGACTTCGGTCTTTAAAAATCTCTGTTAAAACCTGTGAAACATTTGCTTTGATTAGGCCCAAAAAAGTGTTGTACCCTAAGACCAAGTAAGCAAAGGGCATCTATACAGTCTCTGCTTGCACCGGCTTCCACAACAGCTTCACAGGAGTGCTCACCTGTAAAGCAGGCTGTGTCACTAAATGTGGAAAATAGCGCTGATGGGAGTGAGTATGCATAATAGTTCTTCCTCTCCACAGTGGTCTTTGGCACATGAGACTAAAAGCTGCAATGCACACCACAAATAAAGGGCAGCTGTCTCTTGCACCAGCGGAGACAGAAAAAGCTGCAAAGCCATCTTCCAGTAAAGAGTACATGGTTCCCAGCTGGGACTGTTCTGACAGCAATTGGAGAATGCAAAACAAGCTTTCTGAACACCAGCCAAGCACAACAGTTCGTAAAAGAAAGCATAAAGAAAAGCACCTTGAGGGTCCCTCTGCCAGAAAAGCAAAAAGAGGAACCAGTGTCAGGCAAAAATATGCACTCTCTGGAAGACAAATGTGGCAGTTTTTCAAAACAGTGCAGAGATGAAAAAAACTTTCAGATGTACCTCTCGGTCTCCCTCAAGAGGAGTTGCTGAGAAGGAAGAGGAGATTGAACCAATTTCCCCAGAGGGCACTTCTGAACAGGAATTTGGTTCCCCTCCAAGGGTGAATGAAGACTATTCATTCCAATACAGCATTTTGAGACAAATGGCTGACGTGCTGAATCTACATATGTGTACCACTAAAACAGAAGTTGGTGTAGGGCAGGCAAAATATGAGTATGCTGGGTTTGACCCCAACAAAAAATGTCTGTACCCATCCATAAGGCTTTTAAAAATGCTACTTAAGAGTCACGGTATGCCTTCAGCCTCAGGGTTCTGAATCAGAGAATTGAAAAAAAAGATATGTGGTTCCCAGGGATGACTCTGAGTTCATTTATAGCCATCCTGGCTATAAGGGAGTTATTTAGGCCACTGCCTGTGAGAAAGCTGAATTCTCTGCAGCACCTCCTGATAGAGATTACATGAAAAATAGATTGAATTCATTTATTTAGAAATTGTTAACTGGGAGAGACACTCTGAGCCAAGGCTTCTTTCCAGGTTCAACCCAGGAGAGTGGGTGCAAATTGGATGAGAAAGTATAAAACAACGCAGAGAATGAACAATGGTTTATTAGATACCTCCCTATTCTAGTGGCAAAAAAGGCTTAAGCTACCTTTGCCTCTACTGCTGAGGCAGAAAATTTACTTGAGCTACTCTGCAAATTATCAGTAGACACGGTGTAATACAGTTTTCCCTCTGTGATGGTTTAGTATCTTGAGAGAAACCCCATCTAGCACATTCGGTAAAAGCCAAGCACCATTGTCAGATGGCTGTCGGTGTGAATTATACTGCATCCTGGTCAGTAGCAAATTCAGTGTCTGCCAGAAGATTTGCATGGCTTTTAAGAACATGTTTTCCACAGGACATGCAAAATAATGCAGCTGATTTTCCCTTTGAAGATACCTCCATACTTGGTGGCAGGACAGAGGTATACATAAAAAAAGTTGATCAGTAAAAAGTAATTTGTATGATACATGCTGAAGTTGGAGTGTTAATCTATTGGAATAGATTAATGGATATACAATCAAGAAATTTACCAAAATGTGTTGGAAGAATTAAGTAACTAGAGGAGAAGAAGAGGGTTTGACATTTTATTGGTTCCCTGTAGTTAGAGACATCTTGTTTTATAAGGGTTTGGGTTATTTCTGGATGGTGCCCAATGTAAAACCTAACAGGGTTAGAGAATTGGAAATAAAAGAGACTGATCGCTCGGGGAGGGGGACAAAATGATCTAAGAGTGGTTCGAAACATTAGAATATCTTCAACTTATACAGATTATAAAAAATCACATGGTATTGAAACATTGTAAGTCTCTGGAAGAAGGTGTTACAAGAAATGGTTTAGCTCATCTAAGAATGCAGATAAATGATACAGCAATTATCAGAGGGGGATACTGTCGAGAAAGAAAATGGCAAATGCAGATTAAACGAGGTGGAAGATACAATACATTATGTTATAAACTGCACTTGGTATGCTGACCTAAGAGAAAGATGGGCAACTCCTTACATTAGGAATTTTAGAGGCACAAAAAAGAGGCATCATTATACTTACTGGAAACAAAAAAAATAGGAAATCCTTGAAGCACTGAGACCCATTGCTTATAAAACAAAAATAAGGAAAATATTTTGAGAGTAGGAAATGACTCTCCCTAAAACGTGTCCCATCTTTCCAAAGGGTCCAAATACCTAAGAGGATTCCTGCACCACCACTCTTGTTTTTGTTCAGTTAGTATTTACGAATTCTGCAAACTAAATCACCACTGCTGTCTTCTGGGTAAGTACAAAACAAGCATTTGTCAATGGCGAATGTTTGCTTGTATGTTGTGTCAGGTAGGTTTTGGTGGTGGTGAATGATGAAGGCAGAGTAGTATTATAGTAAGGAGTTTGCAATGGAGTCAGTGAGTAGTAATGTTTTGTCTTCTGAAGCAAAGTACAGGATTTTGAAGGTTTTAAAAGTTCCCAGTCTCATGCCATTGGGTTTGTGTAAAAATGAAATATATTGGCACAGTGCTGTGGTATTTACCATTATAAATATGTGACAAGATTATCCTACAACATCCAGAGTACGACTGTGACATGTACATTGAACAGGTAAGCTCAAGGGAGGAGATTTTTTTAGAAATTGTGAGTGGTGGTCCTGTTTAATTACATTAATAATTAATTACAAAAGAAGGTATAGAAGTTGTCTTAACAGTATTTGATAAAAGTAGAAATTCACTGAAGAGAAATGTAAGGATCTCAGAGACATCCTACCTTGTTTGGTGGCCTGACCTTGGGAGCTAGGTGTACTTGTAGCCTTTGCGATGCACATTAAAGAACTGGGCTCCTGTAGCCAGGATGGGAGACTAGGTGAATCAAATTTCATTACTGCTCCATCCTACATATTCTTCCCTCTGCCATCTGAATGTGTATGTGTGTGTGTGTACTTTGCCATAGGTACTACCAGGATATTATGGCCAAAAGAAAACACAAAAAGGTCATTTATACTAGTTCGGTCTTTCTCCCCCTCTGTTTCATTTCATGCTTTCTGACTTTTGCTCTTTGGTGACAGGAATGCAAAAATCTAAAACACCCCCAACCCAGAGTCACAAGTAAAATAAGCAAATCTCAAATGTCATTTACGGGGGGGGGGGCATAATTGACAAAATAAAAGTGATTGGCACTGGGGGCTTCATGTTGATACAGAAAAATGATAAATATCCAAGATCTTCATTAAGGATATCTCCTCCATTAGGCCACACCTTTGGAACTGTAAGCCATCAGCGTCGGAACCACATGGAAACTTTTTGCTAGCCGGGGCCACCCACTGTGACTTGAAGTGTTGACACATATATTATGTGGCAGCCCCATCACTCCTCAGTTCTTTCTCCTACTGTTGATCATCCTCGGACCTGTTGAAGGAAACAATGTTGAAAAAGCCATTGCATTTTTTTATTTTCTCAGTTTAACATCAGCGCCTGTATGCTGCAGAAATCTAAAGAACCTTTAAACATAGAAACATAGACTTTGATGGCAAATAAGGACCGCTTGGCCCACCTAGTCTGCCCATTTCCGTACCTATTGGATAACCTGCAGATACCAGTTAACCAACAGCTTACTTCTTCCTACCCCCCGCCAGAATTGCCTTATGTCTGTCCCATGCATTCTTGAATTTCCTCACTGTTTTTGACCCCATGACCTCCTCAGGAGGGCCGTTCCATGCATCCACCACCCTCTCTGTGAAAAAAATACTTCCCCACATTGCCCCTGAGATGTCCCTTCTCTGTCGTCAAATTGTGTCCCCTTGTTCAATATGCAATTTTTTCTTTTGTGGTTATGAAAATCTACAAGGATTTACACATTCTATTTATGTGTGTTGTTTGGGCCTTTCTTACAGTGTGAGGGACTGTGAGATTTGCCAAGGTTTTACCCAGGCTACAAGGCAATGCCATAAGAAGGTGCTAGAAAACTTCCTTGCTCTAAAAGCCATGGAGAAGCAGAGGGGCTCAATGACTGTATCTCCCTCGTTGCCGTCAAAGAAACTATCATTGAAGCCAAATGGTATGGACAAGGAAAGGTCATTGTCTCAGGCCTCATGATAATGCAGCCATAATGACAAACATGAGGACAAAGACTAGTCTGCTTTGCCAGCAAGGTCCTAGTTGCTGTTTTGTTTTTGTAATTCATATTTTATTAAATTTTCCAAACATACAGTCAGATACAAATATGATAATAGAAACCAAATAACAGGTAAAGGAAATAAAATAACACATCCTTCTAAATGCATACTGCAACATTTCTGAATGTGCCATAATAAGGAAAAAGAAGCAGGAGCATTAACAATCGCTTTGTAGTCTCTGCATCCAAAAAAGGAATTACATGAAGCGGATATTGTTGAAGATGAATTAACTGCCAAAATAACTTGGAATTTAGATATGGTTCCCAAATATTAAAGAATTTGTCAAATCTGTTCATATTAGCCTATGACACTCTTTCATAGGTAGCTCTAAGAGTAAGGTCTAGTATCCAGTCTTTCACTGTAGGAGGGAGGGTATGTGTTCTTCCAATGCCTAAGTAGCACATTTTTGGCAGTAATGAAGCCACCTTTTCTGAACGTCTGTGCGTTCTGACAGTTCAGAAAAAAATCCTAGAACTACAGATTTTGCTGAGCAAATAATCTTATGTTTTAATTACTTTTTTGCAGGCCAAGGTAATATCCTTCCTAAAGGATGTTAAAGCTGAACAAGACCATCGTAAATGAGAAAGTGTTCCTTTCTCTACAAAATGTCTCCAGCATAACTCATCTGTGGACAGACCTAGTTTAACCAATTTACATGGAGTATAATGCCATCTATGTATAATTTTATATTGGACAAGTCTACCTTTAGTTTCTTTGCAGGCCTTCAATGTCGTGTTCCATATTTGGCTCCGTTCTTCAGGAGAAATTGTGATTTTTCAACTCTACTTGCCATTTAGATATCAATGAATCTATAGGGCTAGTTTTGGATTTAAAAAGCATTTTGCAAATACTTTTATGGCCATTATTGGTTGTACATATTTTATCTAGGATATGTATAGCTGGGAAACTCACATCCTTGTTTATATTGACTCTGGGAATATCTCTGAGCTGAAGGTATTTGTAGAACTCTGTTCTAGGTAACTGACATTTTTGAGATAGCTGTGAAAATGACATCAGAGATGTTGAAGAGGGGTCAGTGATATCATCTGAAAAGTAAATACCCTTAGATTTCCATGTGGGCCAATCTAAACATCTGTTATTGATTAGGAAAAACTTGCTGCCCCATATGGGACAGTGTGGAGAATAATTTGGGTCCCATTCACATGCCTCAGCTACTTCCTGCCAAGATTTACCTTCTTGACTTAGAACTGGATTTGAGCTTAAACATCTTGGGGTACCGGAATACAAAATTAGTTTAGGATCATGTCCTTTAAGTAAAGCTTTCTCTAGGTGAACCCAGCCTGGTGTGTTTTATTCTTTACTCAATCATAATGACTTAATAAATTGTGCTTTAATAAAGGAATTATGTCTAAGTCTGAAATTCGGTAAATTAAAACCTCCTTTAACTCTTGGTTGTTGTAACTTCCCAAGGGAAATCCATGGTGGTTTATTTTCCCATAGGAACTTTCTGATTAACATGTAAATCTTATTAAAAAGGTACGGAGGAATGTGTACCGGTAGACGTTGAAGCAAATAATACACCTTCAGAGCCAGCATCATATTGAATGCTTGTATCTTTCCCCAGAATAAAATGAGCATTTTGCTCTATCTGATCATATCCAAGTCCATATCTTCTAAAAGGACATTAAAATTCTGGACAACAATTTGTGATATACAGTATTTGAAGTTAAAGTTATTCCTAAAAATCTAATCCCATTTGAAACAATTTTGATATTGTTGTGATGGAAAACAGTTTTATCAATGTTACTTGTTAAAAGAAGGGCCTCAGATTTATTCAATTTAATTTTAAATCCTGAGAAATTCAAAAGTGTCCATATAATTTGTAGCAATGAGGTTATAGAGGTTTTTGGGTGAGTAATTGAGAGTAACACATCATCTGCATAAAATGATATTTTCTGAGATTTCCCTATAACTATGCCCGAGATAGAGGCAGACTCCTTATCTTAACAAGAAGTGGCTCCAAAGTCAAAATGAAAAGGAGAGGAGATTGGTGGCAAGCTTGCCTGGTACCACAGTAGATGGGAAATCTGTCTGAAGAGAATCCATTAATTCTAATCTTAGCATAAATGTCAGAGTACATGACTTAAATCCATTTGCAAAAATAATCCCCCAAATTATAACTCTTGAGAATTTCAAGTAAGTAATCCCATTCTAACCTATCAAAAGCCTTATTGGCATCTAGAGAGAGTAGCACAGGTTGGGATTTAATTGTTGTAGAGTCATAAATTATGTGTAAAATTTTACGTAATAGATCTGAACTACGATGGCCAGTCACAAAGCCGACCTGATCGGGGTGTATTAAATGTTGAATAACCCTGCTTAGTCAATTATTTATTTTTTTTAACTTTCTTTCTGCACTGGACCACCCATGCATCCTTTGGGAGTGCCCACACGGATGTGCCTCTCACTCCCGGCCTGAACCCCCGCTTTCCCCAGGCTCTCCCACATATGACTTCGGCAAGTCCGACCCCCGGATCACCTCCGGGCTGGGCCCATCCTCCCTTGGTGGCTTAAGTGTGAAGGACTTACCTCATTGCCAGATCAGGCATAGAGATGCCTGGGTGCGCTGGGCCAACGTAGGGAAGTGGGTGCTCCACCGGCGCCTCCGTTATCTCACTGGGTGGCCAGAGGATTTTATTGTGTATGTGTGTTCCCTGCTTCCCCCCCTCCCTGCAGATCACAGCTAGCAAGTCAACGTTATGCAGCAGCTCTGCTCCCAGGCATATACCGCACCGCCGTGTTGAAGCTCCCCCGGCTGCCACCAGAGGTCGCTGCATGAACGGATGCTTCCTGAACCCACCCCAGGAAGAGAGAGCCACCCTCCAGATGTTTGATCTCTTCCTTCCCTTGCCGACGCCTGGTGGTCCGGGCTCGCTCCTGGACCCAGGTCGCCGGCGTGGCACAAGATGTGGCGTCCAGCGCCTCAACCTTCAGTGCCACCAGGCCGGTCTGCTCAGTCTATTTGCCATAATTTTGGCAAGAATTTTACAATCCATGTTAATTAATGAGATTGGTCTATAATTTTCACACAGCATAGGGTCCTTGTCTGGTTTAGACAAAACAGCTATAGTGGTTTCTCTCATAGAAGGTGAGAGTGTACCCACATCAGAAGCATGAATTAAATTTTTGTGGAGTGTGGGTATAAGATATTGTGTAGTAGCCTTGTAAAATTTCCCCTTTAAGCCATCAGGGTCTGGTGCCTTACCCACAGAAAGCGAGAAAATGACCTTAGGGATTTCATCTTGGGAGAGAGGTTATTTAGGGATTGTTTATCTTGTTTGGTAACTGACGGTAGTTTAAGGCTAAGTAAAAATGACTCAAAGTTGTCCTGACAGAAATGAACCTCAGTTTAATATAACTTAGCATAATAGTCCCTGAACATATCTAAAAATCTGTCTAGTTGTGAAAACTGGCTTACCAGTTTTATTCTTGATAGATGCTATCTTAGTTGCCTCAGACATCTTCCTCAGTTTATGAGCAAGTAACTTACCTGTGCCGCCCAAGTTGCTCAAGAGCTTTATTTCAAACAGAATAATGCATATTCAGTTTTTCGGTCATAAGTAACATTGATGGTGAATTTAAAATTGGTGATTTCCCTGTGGAGACCTAAGGTTTTGGCCCCAGTGGACAAAAAAAGTTGTTCCAAGGTTTTCAGATTCTTCTCATGGTTAGAGAGTTCAGCCTCTCTGAGCTTCTTCCTGTAAGAGGAAAAATAAATTATTTAGCCCCTTATAAAGGCTTTTAAAGAATCCCAGACAGCGGACATGACTACTTCACGTCTTCACCATTATCGTTGAATCCAAAGAATGCTTTTATTTCGTCTCCAAGCTAAGCAAGGAATTCACAATGATTAAGTAAGTTATAGTTATGTACAAACATACGAAGAAGCCAGCAGAAGAAGGCTATTTGGTCTATCAAGTCTGCTCGTATTACAGTTTCCACAGCTTGAGCTAATGTCCCTGCCCTCCCATCCCACTCCTCCCATCCTCCCTACCCATGATCCTTACCTTCCCCCATGCCTATCCCAGCCTGTCTTAAAGCTGTCAACTGTCTTCAATGAGATGACCTCTTCCGGCAGCGCATTCCAAGTGTCCACCACCCTCTCCGTGAATTTCCAGCTTCTCTCTGCTGACAATACCTGTCTTAAACTGATACCCGTGGACACAGGGGCATGATCTGAAATAATTACATTACCTGTGTTACTTGTGCTAAGACCTGGGAGGAGAGATTTGGTAATAAATATATAATCTAATCTACTGTGGAACCATGCCTAGCAGAGTGAAAAGTGTAATCCTTATCCTTTGGATGGATAATTCTCCATGCATCTACAAGGCCAGACTCATTATAAAGTGAATTAAAGGCATTGGAGGAAGTAGAATGGTCTGCAGGACTCATATACCTACCATCTGTATGAACATCAGTCACAGTATTCATATCACCAGCTGTAATCAAATCCCCCCACGTTCTTTGTAACTGTATCTGCTATGGTTGCAAAAAAGTCATTTTTACTAAGAGCATATACATTTACTAGAGATAACTCCCTGTCCTCTACCTTGATGTGAGTACAGTAATGATAAATCTGCCTTGGGGATCCATGACTATTGCAATCACAGTAACATTTAGGTTCTTATGGAATAGTATACACACACCTTTGCTTTTTCAGATAAAAGAGGTCCCATAGACCAAGCCCACTCATGATCTTTTCAGTTTAGCTGTTTCTTCAGCGGTTAGGAGTGTCTCCTGAAGAAAAGCAATGTCAGTTTTCAGAGATTTAAGAAAAGCTAAGACTTTTGTCCTTTTGATTGGATTGTTACACCCTTTGGTGTTCCATGACATTACCCTGAGAATTTTTGAAGCAGTAGACATTTATAAAACGACTGATGCAGCAAAACGTAATAAGTAATAAAAGCTATATATTTGAAGGAAATTAGGAACTACATTTATTAACTTCTATTACATATGCTATAATCAACATTAGTACATGAATTCAAAAAACTGTAACTTAAATACCCCCTTACCCAATTATGAGCCTGAGAAAGAGTATTAGTTATAGGGAGAAGGGATTATAATAACCAAATAGCGTAAAAGTATTAAAAGTACTTAACTGTAGGCTACTCAGGGATTCCTTGAGTATGTTATGTGAATTCAGAGAGCGGCAAAACCTGTCTGCTACACCTATTGCCATTTTTAAAACATTTGCACTGTTGATTTGACTGCAAAGACTAAGTCCATTCCTGAACAGAAATGAGCCCGCTTGTGCAAGAGTAGAGGCAACACCATAAACTAACAGTCTTAAAGTGAAATAACTATCTGGAAAATGTTACCAACATAAGGTTCACTCAGATGTGGTATGCAGGCACTTCAATTTACCCAGAAAAAACATGAGAATAATTAAACATATTAGAGAACTTTGTCTCTCTAACATATGGGGGTGCATATTCAGAGCTGGCCAGATGCGTGTACATAATAGGGTGTCCCGCAAATATGATGCACCAGCCAGCTCTGATATGATATTCATAAAGAATGTGCAATCTGACCAGACTTCACATTCTGTTTGACTATTGGACCCTGGATGCACAGAACATATCAGGCAGCCGCCATGTATGGCGCGATGCATCCAGGGTGCCGGGCAGAAGACCGCCCGTAGAGGAATGCGTGAGGCATACCTGGATGCACGGCATCCCCCATGCGAGATATTCAGCCCAAGCATGCAAATTAACTTATTGAGCAAGTATGGTGCAAAGGGGCCTCATGTATGCCCATTATGGGCTCATTTGCATAGCTGCACTAGGCTGAGTGCGTCGGTGCAGCCCCCAAGCCCCGTTCGCCATAGTGCACAGACACATGTTCCAGAGTGTAGTGTCCCCCCTCCTGCTGCCCAATCCCTGTAAAATAAGGAAACCCCCATCACTTTTCCATAGTGTATTGTCCCCCTTCCCACTGCCTAATCCCTGTACAATAAATAAAATCCCATCACTCTGCCATAGTGTAGTGTCCCCTCTCCCACTACCCGATCCCGGAAAAAGTAAATAAAACCCCAGCACCTTCCATAGTGTAGCAGCCCCCCACCATCACACAACCCCGAGCACTGACAAATCACCTGAGCCTCGAGCCCCAGAAACAGTACCCCCCAGCACCGACCCCGATCCCCTGTCCCTGGAGGCTAGTGGCCCCCCCCACCCCAGTAGGCGGTACCAATTCCCCACACCCCAACCAGACCAGTACTGGTGACTGGCACAGCCCTCACCTCCCTACTATGGCCAGCCGCCGACTGATCTGGACCATACTGCATACAGTAAGGACATGCCCATTGGCAGTCGTGTCAGCCAATAATCATGTACTACAGTATGTACGGCAGATTGGGCAGTGGGAGGGGGGCACTACACTATGGAAAAGGGCATGGCAAAAACTCACTCTGTAAACTGTGACCACATCATAACTACCTTTACTCTGTGCACCTCTACATATAAGTCATTAGTGCCTTGTTTAGCTTTTTAATGTGCTTACTGCTATTAATGCGCTCTACTCCTGCACATAGTTCTTTACTACCTTGTAATTACTTAGCCCGACTCTACTCATACTTAGCGCTCACTTCCTTATTTGCCTTGCCATTACTGCTTAGATTGCCTATATACCTTTTACCTGTTTGCTTTATCAAAATCCCGCTAATCAACTTAGTCCCTGTATACACTGTGTTAACTGCATTATATTGCCTAGATATCATTACTGCCTCTCGTACAGAGTTATTCCTGCTAATTAGGTTGTCATTTTCTTGCTGTATTTTGCAACCCTACTATTCTACTCTCCCTGTTCTGGCTTCCCCTCCCCATCCCCCTAGCTTGCCTTTGCTCTCCTTCTTCCCCTACATGTCCTAAATTGCAGTACTCCCTTCTTTTTGGAGTCCTCTCTCCCTCTACCTCTGCTCCTCTCACTGTACTGCTAACTTACATGGCTCACAGCTATTCTTCCTTTCCCTTCTTCTTGGCCATTGCTCTAATTCCTCATAAAGGGTCCCCCTATCTTTCTATTAACTGAACTGCTCCACTCCATTCTACTCTAGCCCTACTTGCCTAGTCACCTGTTTTTCGTCTGCCTAGCCTTCCTTCCCTTCTCCCTCTCCATGGTCTATCCTCATCCCTCTCGCTATCCCCTCCATGCAATTCAGTCTCCTCTCTACTACTCCTATAACTGATCAGCTTAATTTCTGCTCTCATCTGGTAACCTGTCCTTCCCCTCTTAAACTCTTCTGTCTTCTAATTTGTCCCTTGTCATCCTTTTTCTTCTTCCCCTTATATATACCATAGCCTACCTCCCTCCCTCCTATTTTACTTTCTCCTTCACCTTTCTTCTCGCTCTCTCCCTCTCCCTCCCCATCTCCTGTCTTCCCTCTCTCTCCCATTCTCCAACTTTCTGGCTGCTCCCTCCTCACTTCCTCTTACCTCCACCTTGAAATGCTCAGATCCTTTCTTCCCTCCAGTTCCTCTCCTCCCCATCTCCCCCATACCCCAGCCCTCTTGGCACGTAAACGCTTCCCTATCTATGTTAAGTTCCTTATCTCACTGCTGCTGTTAGTGGGTGCAGATAATGAACCCAGTCCCAGCCCTGTCCACTCACCTCCCACTTGTCTCTCCAAAGGGTTGACAGTGGCTCACATAAATGTCCGTAGCCTCCTCCCAAAGATTGACCAGCTGTAACCTCTCATAGTCTCCAGCCTGATGTGTTAATTATTTCTGAATCTTGGCTATCCCCCAAGATTCCAGATACTGCTGTCGCCATTCCTGGGTACACTCTTACCTGGCAGGATTGTGCTAGGAGGGGTGGTGGCATTGCAGTCTACCTCTCCTCTACTATCCAGTTCACTTCTGTTCTCTCAGTCACTTCTCCCTCCACTTATGAACTACTCCTCAAACTCTCTTTCCCTTTCTCACTCCCTATTTTCATGGCTGGTGTTTATTGCTGCCCTGGTCTCTCCTCCACATCCATCACGGAACTCCTAACCAATATCTCCACTCATGCCTCGTCTGTGGAATTGTTCATTCTTGGGGACTTTAATATAAATTGGCTCTACCCCCCTCTCAAACTAAATTCTGTCAGAACATTAAGTCCTTTCAATGTGCCCAAATGATTTCTGACCCAACCCGACACAATTATATATGCTCCAATCACTCCCGACTGGACTGGGTACTTACCTTCCAACCCCACCATATCTCTGCTGCTGGTACCCTCCCTGATGCCTCAGTGACTATCATATGGTCTACTGTGTGTGCAAAATTCACCATTCCAAGGCCCCCCCCAAAAAAAATCCTTCCAGTCCTTCCAGTCATTGGACCTGTCCTCCCTACATGCTGATTTGGTGGCTACCGACAGGTCACCTATTTCATCTGCCAACAATATCAATTCTGCCCTCCAGTATTTCACTACTAAATTCATGTCTGTTTGGAATCGGCATGCCCCCTCAGGCAAACCAGAGTCCATGGTTCCCACCTCCCTTGGATCTTGGCTGAAGTACTGGCCTGCTTACGGGAGCAAGACCTTGCCTAGAAGACTCACAAGTCCTCTGGCTCCCCTGCTGACTTTGGTACTGAGCCCTCTGTAATGCCCGTACCAGAGCTACTAGGCTTGCTAAGGCTGAGTATTCTGCCTTCATCTTCCAGAACAACTTTAACCACCCCTCCAAATTCTGGAAGGTTCATCCATGTTCTCTTCTCCTTCCCTACCCAGTCCTCCCCCTTGGTCCTCAAGGAGGGCAACATCCCAATTTCTGACCCCCTCTCTGTTGCTTCTGAGGTCAACTCATTCTTTACCTCCTGTGCCTCCTCCCTTCTCTCCTCCCTTCCTCCCCCCTACCCTTCCTCCTGTCATCTCTCACCACCCTACAACCCCTACCCTCCCATCCCCTTCTCCTCTCCTATCACTCCCGCTGCTTCTCTCAAGGCTCTCTTGGCCCTTAGCCCCCTTAAAGGCAGGAAGTCTGATGGGCTTGACCCCAAACTCCTCCATCTCTCCGCTCCTGTCATTGCTGTACCTCTTACCTCCCTTCTCAGTCTCTCTTTCTCCCTTGCTTCCATTCTAGACTCCTGGAAACATGCCACTGTCATACCCCTTTCTGAAGAGGTGACGCCTCCACACCTGGCAACTACCACCCTATCTCCCAGCTCCCCACTCTAGCCAAAATGCAAGAGCACCTTGTACTGTCCCAACTCTCCTTCTTCTTTGAATCTTTCTCTTTCTTTACCCCATTCCAGTCTGGCTTCCATAAAGTCCATGCCACCTCCTCCTCCCTCCTCTGGCGTACTGACTTCATACTCTTGTGCATGAATCAGGGCCAAATCATCTCTGCCATCTTTGTCGACTTGGCCAAAGCCTTCGACACTGTATCTCATCCCCTTCTCCTTGCCAAGCTCAAGGCAACGGGACTTTCTGACTCCTCTGCCCAATTGGTTCTGTTCCTATCTTCTATTAGGAGGTAGCATAGCATAGTGGTTAAGGGCACTGATCTGCAAAGCTAGAGACCTGGGTTTGAATCCCATCATCTCCCACTTGCATACTGCATGACCCTGAGCAAGTCACTTAACTTCCTTGTGCTCCCAGGTCGCACCTGGAAGCAGGCTCCAGCTTAGTGTGCCTTTCCTGGTTAAACAATTTCCCCTTCCCCCCATCTCATGGGTAGGTCTCAATCTGTGCAAACTGGTGATTCCATATATTCTCCACTTCCTGTCAACATTGGTATCCCACAAGACTTCATTCATGGCCCTACACCCTTTTCAGTCTTCCTGAATTACCTCCCTGCTGCCTGTTCCTCTGCGTCCATCCACATGTATGCAGATTACACTGTTCTGTTTGACTCTGGGTCCTCCCCATCTGATCTCATGACCAGGCTTCAGCTGCACTAAAACAGCATTCAGCACTGGTTCCATTCAAATCAGCTATCCCTCAGTGCCAACAAAACAGCTTCTATGACTTTGGCGCTAGACAGAAGCTCACTAGGCTTATTGTCCTTCCCTCCTTCCACACCTTAGATGGGACCACCATTGATGATGTTACTTCACAGAAGTACCTCAACGTCTGGCTTGCCTGGCACCTTGACTTTCCTGGGCGTGTGGACACCATACACAACAAACTTCATCCCAAACTAGGAGCATTATACAGGAATAGAGGTTGCATTCCTTTTCCTGCTTGCCGCGCAGTTGTCCAGAAGATGATCCTTTACATCTTCGACTTCAGCGACATTGCCTACAGTGCTGCTCCTAAGACCACCCTAGCCAGACTGGATACCCTCTTTCATGCCTTCTGCCACTTTGCCCTGGACTATCCAATCTGAACGTGCCATTGCTCCCTCTATTCCTCCCACTCTCTCCCCTCACTTGAAGCAAGACGCCTCACTCATTGTGCCTCCTTCATCACCAAACACTGGCTTGGCTCACTCCCTCCATACCTTACCTCTCTCCTGTCCACTCCCCCCACTTCCACTTACTCTCTTTGCAAATCCAGCTAGTTCTCCCTTGCTCTCCCTTCCATGAAATCTTCAGCTGGCCAGGCTGCTTTCTCCTACCATTTCCCCAAACTTTGGAATTCTCTTCCCCTTTCTATCTGCTCTGCCACCTCTCAATGTTCTCTATCCTGTCTTCTCCACAACTTCAACCTACACTCGTGTGCAATTGTACATGATACCATACCTTACTCTGCCCTCCCACACTTTCTACCACCCTATACTCTCCCTCTCCTCCAATTCCTGCCTCCAGCCTTATCTTACACCTTCTTCCCCTCCACCCTTCCTCTTCAATCTATATTCCCTTGACTCTCACTAATTAGCGCTCCCTACCTTTCTTCCTGTATAATTGCACCTTGTATCACAAACAGTGCTTCTTGTTATCTGATGGAGTACATGTTTTGGCCTTATGTTGTATAAATTATTACTTTTGTTTTTCTGTATGTTGCTTGTGTACGTTACCTGTTTTGAATATAGAATTGTTGTCTTGTATCCTCTCATTGCCCTCCTTTACCTGCTCCACCGAGGACACATCTGGAAATGAGCTGTTGTCAGCTCAGTATGTCTCTCTTGGTGAAACTTTTGTAATAAATAAATTACTTGCAAGGTTTGGGTGTGTTGAACAGTTACAACAATTAAGGGGAACATATTCAGTAATAGGCTGTAACAGGCGGAGGGTGACTATTCTTCAACCCCAAGTCGGGTCAATCTTGCTCCACAGAGGCAAACTTCATCTGGGAAGTTGTAAAAATAGTACTTCAGGTCAGGCTTAGTGCAAGGGGCACCCCGACAGTCCACAGCTTTGACCCTGGAGCGAACCACAGTATCCTCCAGGGTTTTCACCAATGTATGAGTCTTGAAAAGGGCAGGCCTAGATAAGCCCCACTAATGACTGACTCTGCTACCCTGCTGGCTTCTTGAAGGCTGGTGGCATCACTTGAATAGGTTATGCCATTCTTTTTCTATATTTTTTTCCAAAATGGCTCTATGAACCCAAGCTTTCCTATTCATCTTAATCTTGTCCCAGATGACTTCCAAGACATACAGATATTTGTGATCAGGGTAGTTGGTCTTCATTCATCTGTGCACTGTTCTTTCAGTCTGGCTCTATTCAGGCAGAGTACATACCTGGGCGTGGGGAGCTTGACCCAGGGGTAACCACACATCCTCATAATACTTCTGCAAAACTTCTGACTTCATAGCAGAGCCTGGGATGGTGGGGGGGGGGGACTCAGCATAACCTTCCACATAGTTTTCAGGTTTTAAAGTGGCCCCAAGGAGGAGTTTCTGCCACTTGGAAGAAGTGAGGCCTCTTCCCCTGCTAGGGGTGGATGGAGTGATCTCTCTATTGAGTAACACAGATTCTTCTTCTTTTGGGCTCCCACGGCCTCTCCCGACAGGGTTCTTCATGGCGGTAGTGGCTCCACTGGTTCCCTCCATTGGCTGAGGCTGAACTGGCAGGGGTGGTGAAGGGGTCTTCCTATCAGAAAGGATAGTACAAAGTGTAGTAACAGTGCTGGCTGCACTGGACTGAGGGCTCTGAGACTAATGGGTAAGGTCCACACCTCAATGGTTTCTGTGGGCTTTTCAACTCCTGACTGGGAACACTCCCCGGGCTCCTCCACCTCCTCAAAGATGGTGCATGGATTGCATCACAAGTCCTATGAAGACAGGTTGAAGGAACTGAACATGTACTCCCTGGAGGAGAGGAGGGAGAGAGGGGATATGATAGAGACATACAAGTATCTTACAGGGAGGAACAGGGTGCAGGAAAACACTATTTTTAAGCGAAAAAGATGTTCCAGGACTAGAGGGCATGGGATGAAGTTGGAGGTGGACGATTCAGAGGAAACATGAGAAAGAATTTCTTCACAGAACTGGTGGTGGACAAGTGGAACACCCTGCCAGAGGAAGTGGTGGGGGCTGAAACAATCACGGGATTTAAGAATGCATGGGATAGACATAAAGGAATTCTAGAGGTCAGGGGTAAGGGGAAATAGACTTCTAGGAAAACAAACTGAACTTACAAGCTGAAATGGGCAGACTGGGTGGGCCATAGGCCCTTATCTGCCGACACTGTCTATGTATCTATGTATCTATGTATCTCACTTTCACTGGTAGGCTTCTCCCAGGATTCATATTGGGATTCTTCACACTTATCAGGTTGATCAGATTTCAAATTTAATGCAAGCCATTTAGCTCCTAGCACCGTGGACATGCCACGCCACCATCTTTACATGTGCCACAAAGGGGTATATATGCCACATTTCCCCCTGTACACTACAGCGAAAGCAAGCCAGCTCTTTCATTTCCTGCTGCTCTGCTGCCACTGCTTTCCTGCTTAAAAAGTCCCAAAGGGACCATGGAATGGTCACTTCGAGCCCCATGCTATCTCCACCCTCTGCCATCTTGATCTGTCCTTTGACTGAGCCCTACTGAGCTACGGACAACAGTCGTACCCTACAACAGTAAGGGAATAATTCAGTCATTTGTCAGTATTTCAACTTTCCCTCATTAGTTCAAAAAGTCTATGCAAGCCCCCCTCCACAAATAGTTTTTCACTTTTTTTTCTTTCTTTCACAGTCACCATCTTGCTCATCAAACACTCTTCATTGAATGCCTTCTTGCAACCCAGGCATTGGTTTTGTCGCCACAGTACCTCACTGGGTACTACATAAAAACACTTGTGCTTTTCCTGTCATACTGATATTGCACTCATTCTCCCCTTTTTTTCACTCTTAATTTATTATTTCAGTACTTACAGGGAGTTTGTCATCTTTTCCTCTTTACTCAGCTCCCACTTGGGAAAATCAGCTCCCACAGGAGGGACGCAACCCACTGGGAAACTCTACAAGGGACGCTGAAACTTTTCCTTTTGCCCAAAAGGGGTTTACTAAAGTTTAAAACAGGTGGTTTTCTCACTACTTCATGACGCTCCTCACACTCGTGCCACTTCAGAAGGGGATGGGACAGGATAAGGGGGAGGGTCACTGGAGGGGGGAAGGGGAGGGAGGGGCAGCAGCAGTATAAGGGCTGCTAGCTGCATAATTGAGCAGACTTGATAGACCATAAGGCCTTTATCCGCTGGCAGTTTTGTATGTTTGTATGTTCTCCTCGCACACTGCTGCACGTTGTCCCTCCAGCTGCCTCAGCTACTTTGCCAGCCGTGATGCTCCATCAATCACTTGACACCCTTTCTATCCACATGTGCATAGTCATGGGAAGCTCACATGTAGCTGCATGAGACTTGAAACTGCCATGTCCTCGTCTTTTGAACACTTGGCTTGCGCTTCCAGCTCTCACTAATGTTCTATCCAGTTAAACTCTTTCAGCACCATTGTTTCTACTCCAACAGCACACTTATCTCCATTATAACAAATTCAAAACCACACTTGCCACCCTCCAAAACAAAATGCCAGGGACCCCAAAAAGTACCCCAAAATCCTGGACCCAGCGTGTCTAGGTGTCTCCAGGTGTTAAAGTCACCGGGGAGAGGTCCCACATCCAAGAAACAATTAAAGTCCACTTACTTAACCTTCTGAGCACTGGGGTGACATCCGGGCATCCACTGACACATGGCAGGGCTGGCAAGGCTGCGGATTTGGGGGGGAGGCGTCAACACAACTTGGAAACCAAACAAATGGAATGTCCAAACAGAAATTATTTTAAAATACAAACAGGATCCTTTATTTCTCATACTAATAAGGTGTTACTGAATTTCCAGCTGGCACATTTCATTTGTCCAATGCTGTAAGGTACCATTTCCAGGACACTTCTGGGTTGGGAACAACCCTAGTGGGGTACTTTAAGCACATGTATCTGGCCTTGAGAGGAAGCACATTCATCCAGGGTGTCTCCATTCAGAAACCCAAGTGGAAACTTGCATGGACTTTTGGTAGCCCATTTTCTTAATCATTAGCCGCATGGCTAATTTCACAGTCTCTTGGCTGGCAGCATTTTGGTGCCACATAATCCTGTGAGGATTTCTTAGGGATCCACTCTGTCCTCCACAGAGCACATCCCCTCTCTATTTTCTCACACTGTTCACTGTAACTTCTAGTCACAGACTCTGAGACCATCTGGGCATAGCTGAGGTGCCTACTAAGCACAACACATTTTCATTACGGGCAGAATGGCCCACTCTACACATTTTCTGAGGCAAACTCCAGTGTCTGACTGGAATTGGCATCCTGTCAGAATCTACACCTCGTCTTCATGGGGGAGGGCACAACTGAGTGCCACCCAAACACAGTACATTCAATAAAGATTAAATGTCACCTCAGAACTTTGGCCCACAGCACTCATTGGCACACTTTTCCTCAAATACAAACCTCTGACTTTTCTTCACAATGGGTCTTTCTCCTTCCGGAGAAGGGCACCCCCCCCCCCTTACGAGGTACTTGTTCGATGCGCACCAAGAACCCAGCACTCACACAACCCAAGCCTCTAAAGAGAAACTTTCAGGCAGTGGGAGCTGGCAGTGTGTGCCAGGCATTAGCCTCCCACCACTCTGATTCAGAAGAATCTCTGCCCTCCAGCAGAGAACACTGACTCCTCCCCTTTGGAATTCCAAGGCAGACCAGCTGACCCAGTCCTCCAAGGGCTTGGAAACTGGCATCACCCTAGAGATCAAGAGAGACTCTTAAAGGGATATTCATGTAACTCCTAGTGGTGAGTAACAGATAGTTATACCCAGCATTGTTTTGTTTCAAATCCTTGATCCACTCGTATTGCATACTTCCCAAACATTGGAAACATCCCTAAACGGTACAGCCACTCCGGATGTAACAGTATCTTCTACTCCCACTCTACTGTCTAGACTGTGTTAAGGGTGTTCTTATGTCCAGGAAAGATGCATTGGGAGTTGATCAAGGAATGCAAACAGACATCTTTTTGAGTGGTAACACCAGTATGATGGGCAGCCTGTTCTTCACTTTTTAAAATAAAAAAAGAATCAGAATCAAACTATAAGCTACATCAGCAGTCTCTACAGAACGTGAACAGACATAAAATGTGTGTGTGTTTTTTTTTAACTAGGGACACTTTGAAGTCTAAGAGGGTTTACAGTGTAAGAGCTGATGTTTACATCTAATAGACTGCCAACTGACTGTTTTATTTATTGTATTTTGAAGTGTTAATAATTACTGTCTACTTTTGTTATAAAATATTGGTTAGCACAGTGAAACATGCAAGTTTTCACCTTTACTTTTCATACTGTTATTAAACAGAATTCAGTAGAATTCTGGTGTTGTGATGTCAGAAACTGTCACCTACTTAGCCCTGGCCCCCATATTCAAGCAGGAGGGGATGCGCAGCACATCGAGATGCGCTGCCCAAAAAGTTGCACCAGCACAACCAAACTGGATAATCAAACAAGATGTGCAATCCCAACAGATCACGCAACCTGTTTGAATATGGCAGTTTGGACGGGCGCTGCAAAGGGGGGGGGTGGCCGTCAATGCATCCACGCATCCAGGGGATGGGCTGAATACTGCCAACAAATGTGCCGGTGCAACTCAGTTGTGCCAAGCCCCCAAGGGCAATATACAGCCAGTAAATGCAAATGAGTTCATTGTGCATGCACGGAGCAAACGGGCCTCATGCATGCACATTATGGGCTCATTTGCATGGCTGGGCCCGGCAGGATGCACCGAGCCAGCCTGCCCCCCCCCAGCCCCATGTGTATAATAAAATATGTACTGCCCCTTTCTGTAGTGTAGGGTACCCCCCTCCCACCTGATCCCCATCTGTGTATATGAAATATGTACAGCCTCTTTCCATTGTGCAGGGTCCCCCACCCCGTACCCCATTCCCCATTTCAATAAAAATCCCATCCCATACCATTTCTGTAGTGTAGGGTCCCCCCACCCATCCCTGAACCCTGTTCGAATGATAGCCCACCTTCAAATATTTTCCATAGTGTATAGTTGACCCCACTCCCATTCCCGATGCCCTTCCAGTAAAATAAACCTTTTCCACAGTGGTGGACCCCCCACCACATCCCGATCACAAAAACCAGACACACGCCCGGTCCAAAATCCCCAATCGAATCATAATCCACGTTGCAAAATTTCCATAGTGTAGAACCCCGGTGAGGCGAGGATCCCTCCTGCCCCACCTGTGTCGGCGGCGCACAGCCCTCCACCCTGCCATGGCCACACTGTTTGAAGACAGAGCTGTACTGTACATAGTGTGAGCAGCTCATACTATTTACAGTACAGCTTTGTGTGCTTCAGTTGGTGGCTGGCCATGGCAGGCTGTGGAGGGCTGTGCTAGTCGTTGGCACGGGTGGTGCAGGGGGGGTCCTGCCTACCAGGGTGAGGGGGCGCTGCACTATGGAAAATTTGTGATGTGAGATTATAATCTGATCAGGGATTTTGGACTGGGGTGGGCATCGGTTTCTGTGATCAGGGTTGGGGTGGGGAGTTCACTACACTGTGGAAAAAGGTTTATTTTACACAATGGACGTTGGGGAACAGGACTGGTTGGGAGGACCCTACACCATGGAAACACGGGGGTTTATTTTATTTCCATGGGCATCGGGATACGGGGCTTGGGGGGTGCCACTGGGCTACAGGAGCTGGTGAGCTGCTGTGCTCCTGTATGCACTACCATAGTCTGCCTGTGGGTGGCCAGAAATTAGGCATTCTTTTTCCATGCCTAACTTTGCGCCGCTCTTCTCCTGCACTTGGGCAGCCCATCTGTTCTGAATATCCTATTTCGTGGGATATTCAAGGGCATGCCCCCTCTACTTGGGCTACATACATTATCTTTGGGCCGTGGCCCATCTCAACTCCCTTCTTTGAATATGGGAGTTTGGAGCAACTTTTGAGATGGGCAGCTCATATCCGTTTTTTTCAGAGATGCGCTGCCCATCTCTTTTGAAAATGTGGGCCCCAATGTATTTCAGTGAGAAACTAAATATATTTTCTTCAAAAGAAATAAATACTTCTTTTAACAGCAAACTTTGTTTTTCATATATTTGCACTATTGTGGTACATCTGTATGTTTTTTTGTAGTTGTTTAACCAGGAGTAGCACACTAAGCTGAAAGCTTTTGTACGGGAGCGACCTGGGAGCAGAGGAAAGTTAAATGACTTGCTCAGGGTCACACAGTATGCAAGTGGAAGCTGTGGGATTCAAACCCAGGTCTGGTCTGGCGGATGTTACCAGATTTGCAGCTCAGGACCTTAAACCACTGCGCTATACTGCCTCCCCATTTGTGTTTCCCTCCACAGTTTTGCAATTTTCCTAACAGTAATTGGCTTCTCTTCTCTTTTTCCCCCAAGTAAAATCTGGTTACAAAGAAAATGTTACCTGCTAAATTATAACAACATATTACAGGGTTATGAAAACTCACATATTTCTATTAAATATATACTATTTTGTTAGTAGAAAGTGTTATCTTGCTATACAAATCTGAAAATAGGTTTGCTGTTTCCCACTGAAATATACTGTCTGCCAGCCTTGCCAGTAGGGTTACCACTTTTTAAGAAGCCCAAAGTGGGACATTTCTTACTGAAACATGATTTTTCGCAGGACAATCTGTAACCTCAACCAATGCAACAGACTTTGTTTTCTCTAAATAATCAGAATTAATATTAAGTATTGTAGTAATTTAGTTGTTCCTAGTGTTTCTTATCACTTTTAGGTATTTTAGTTAAGGTATTGTAGCTTTTTGCAACATTTACAGGAAAGTCAGAAAATATTTTTTTCTGCTAAAAGATCAGGACATGTAGTATTTGTCATGTTTTTTTTTTGCAGGACACAGCTTCCCAAATCAGGACTGTCCTGCAAAAATCAGGACAGGTGGTAACCCTACTTGCCAGTAAAACTTAACATCAAATAATACATTTGTTTTAATAGTCGTTGTCAAAATACAAATAAAATGATCAAAAGTTAATTCAAGAAATAAATGACAGCAAACAAAAGGATTACAGAGGTTTCTAAAGACCCCAAACTTTCATTTGTTAAAGCTATACGTCTTTACTAAGTACTTGCTCTATAAAAGACGCCTTTACAGGTCAGTGGTCTGACATCTGGTTTGCTGACCGTCTCCCTAAATCTGTGCTCACTAGGCAGAATGACCTACTAGTTATGGTCCAGTCTCCCCGCAGAGAATGTTTTTCTATTGTGCTCTGTTTTGCTTTCCTTGACTCTGGCAAGCTTACAAAGAAATCTGCATCCAAGTTCAAGCACTATGGGTAGATAAAGCAGCCACCTGTGCAGCAGGGCAGGAGGGAGCAGACTCAAACGCTAAAGAAATTGGTCTAGATCAAAAACCCACCAATCTAACTGACATGGTGGGGCTGTCACCATGGAGGGGAGGCAAAACTACTGGGCAGTGATTGGTGTGTAGGCTGTATTTATAGGGAACACTCTCGGTGCCATATTTTTGGGTCTGCCTCTAGGAGTGTAGTAATCTGTTGGGTTGGCAGATAAGGGCATAATGGAGAATGATCACTGATACTGTGAACATACTTAACAACTTACATATTTTTCACCTTAAAATATATAAAAAGCAGCACTGTAAAAACAGTCTAGAAAATCACATAGGCATGGACCTCAGTTCCCTTGTAAGCCAAGACTTCTGATTCCTTATAGTTTTTTTTTCTGAATCTGATGTAAAAGTGACTCCATGTATGGTAAAAGAAGCATCATGGGTAGAAGCACAAAATTTAAAGCAACCAGGCAGCATATACGTTGTCAGACTAATCACAAATTGTACAATAAACGTGTTCAGAAATAACAATTTTGTGCAGCAATATTGTAGGGTTTCAACCTAGAGTGACTAAAATCACTCTACTAATCAATGGCTAGTCAGCTTCCAGTTATTCACCTGGTTTATTGGATTTATGCAGGGATGATTCAGTCACTGGGAGCTCATTTAGGGCACAAGTCCTAGAATTACAAAAAGCACTTTATAATTCATCTTTGATTTTTAAGAACTCATTGAATCACTCAGATTTGTCAAACTACAAAAACTGGATTTCCTTTTTACCAGGAGAGACACACTAAGCTGAAAGCTTGTTTACAGGTGCGACCTCAGGGTCACACAATATGCGAGCGGGGGCTGTGGGATTCAAACCCAAGTCTCCAGCTCAGAGCCTTAAACCACTGCGCTATACTGCCTCCTTCTTAGGGTGGTGTAAGCTGCATGACACTGTTACCCCTGCTGCTCACAAGATGCGCCTGCTTTGTATCATATTTTTTAATCCCACCTTGAAAATAACTTACAGAAAATGAGTTTTAAAATCTAAAGTGTAATGTTCAAGCAGAAAGACAGTCAAAGAGCCTCTGACACAACAGAAACAATTTGGAACAAATATAAGAAGTGTACTCAGTTTATATTTTGTATACAGCTCTACAGCTCCTACTATAATTACGTAAATGTTTCCTGAAAATAAGGGGCTGGATATTCAAAGCTTATGGTGCCATAAGTGCAATTTCTGATTCTGGGCGCTGCTTGTGTCATGGCAAACGTGTCCAAATAGCTGTCTTTACAGTAGGGATGTGCTTTGTCCCTATCAGCCAGAGAGTGGCCAGCCGAGATGATGAGTGGGGGAACTGTGCCAATCATTATCATCAGAGTCTCCAGAGTTATTGGGGTGAGTGGGGGCCACTGCGGTGTGTGGAGGGTCCTGAGTGGGTGGGAAGGGGGGGTTAAACAGTCAATTGGGGTGTGTGAGGGTATTGGATTGGTGGTCCAGGGGGGGGGGCCATTAGACACCAAAATGATTTGTACGATACTGTGTGGGTGATCATGGAGGGTCCCACTAGATGCCAGGGATATTTGATAAGCACATATAGGGCATAGTTACAGTAATTGGGGGTGGCAGGAACTGACAACTCCTGCTGTCATTCTGCTTCCTGGCACTTGGCTAGGGGGGTGGTTGTTTGAGCACCACTATATGCAGTGATAAGAGTAGGGTTTTGAAAGCATTAAACAATGCTAGGACGGAGGCTGTGCAGCACTTTCAAAACCATTGAATAAACTGCTGCACCTATTATGCAAGAAGGATCCCTCATTTGCATGGGCGCAGTGGTATAGTCTGTGCATCTCTGCTTTCAGGTTAGCACCACGCTAACCTTTTGAAAATGGGGATCAGGATTACTAATGCATATGTTTTTATTGACAGTCAACATCGTTATTTGTTTGTTTGTTCTGCTGATGTGGTCTGGTGGGTAGAGCACAGATTCTAGTGTCAGGGGACCAAGAAAGTCACTTACTCTGTGACTTTCAATTAGTCACTTAATGACTCAGTATTTTAGTCCACTCAGCAATAGAAAGGGGTGGAAGCAGGACCCTGCTGAAAATGAGATGTTGCATCTCATCTGGAGTAATCTGGGTAAATAAATTGTAACGTAAAAAACAAACCTTAACCAAAAGCCTCCCTCAGTAAATAACCAGCTTTTTATTAACAAAAGATTGAAACAGTACAAAAAGCACAGTAATCTTTTCATACAGCTTGTGTTTTTTTCCCCCAACATTTATGTATGCCCCCTTTCACCAACACCCGCCCCCCTGCCCCACCCAGCCCTGTCACCCACCATCCATAGGTCTTACCCTGGCTCCAGAGGTCCCCCACAGATTGCCACCCATGGTGGGGCAAGGAGGGTCATCCTCTCCACTCCCACTGACCCAATACAGATGTGGAGCCAGGGCCGGGTCAGCAGTGTGGGGCCTGCATCATCCAGCTGGTGTTTCTTTCTGTTTTTCTCTTCCTTGCCCCGTCCACCTCCCTAACCTCCAGACATGCTTTGATGTAGCCTCGCATTCTGCTGGAATATGTCTGCGGGAGATGCATGCTTCCCGGCCCACCGCTGGGGTCACTAGAGAGGCAGAACCAGACACTCTCCTTCCCTGGCTGGAAGCACCACTGCATGGCAGGGCCTCCCCAGCCCATGGGACCGCCCAACTGGCTTTCCAGGCTCACTTCTGCACCTGGATCACCAGCATGGGGGCATGCAGTGCCACCCCACTGAGCCATTGTGAGGGCACAGCTTGTCGTTTTTGTTTTATAGCTATTTGGTTCCCCATCACCTCCTCCAAACCAGTGAGGGGGGCACACAGGTATATATTTTTTTTACAGGTTTTCTCCCCTTGCCGCCCCCCAGGCCCTGGCACACAGCCATGCGAGCATGTGGAGGCATGCGCACACCCCGTGGCACCAGCTCAGCCCCTTCCGCCTACCGCAACTGTTTGCTGCCCCCTCTCTGCCTTCGCTATCCACTGGACCGCCAGCCAGTGAGAGTGGGAGTGGAACTACAGGGGGGGCGCCAACCAACCCTCACCACCCTCGGGAGAGGAGAGCTGCCTATCTGCATGCTCGATTATGCTCCGCCCTCCCTCCCCACGCTGGTACCCCGATAACCTGAGGTCATTCCCAAAACCCTGATAGCCAGCGTAGAGCGAGATAAGGTGTCCAGCGCCTCAACCCTCTGCGCCACTGGGCCAGCGAGTATGTCTTTTTTTATGTAAATCATGACATTCTTTATAGTCAATCAGGATTGTTTATGTCTAAACATTCCAGATGCTTTTATAACCATGAGAGGGAGCCTTATGGTTCTCTCTCAAGATTTATGATGCCACTTGAATCCCTCAGTGGAATTACACAGACAATAAAGTGTAGGTAGGATGTGTAACGGTATTTTATACACACTCAAGGTGTATGATGCCTCATAAACTCTAAGCAAAGCTCGAGGGGTGTCTCAAAGCATCACACATGGTGGGGGGGGGGTTTAAAAAAATACACAACTCCTATCCATACTTTCTTTTCAAAATGGCTGACTTTACTGACCTCCATTGTTTAACCACCTTGCTCCTTTATGGTGCTGTGCTGGCATGAGTGCTGACTCGAGTTCCGATTTCTTCTGATTTTACAGCCCTGCTGCCTGCCTGTGATAGGGCTGGGAAAGATATGTGAGTTCTGAAAGTCCAGTCCCAGCAATACTGCCTTCCCTGGAGTCCAGGACCTAATAACACAGTGAGCAGCTTTTTTTTTTTTTGGCATTACTGGTTTGGCGGTCGGCTGTGGTTTTGGCAGTTTTATACAGAGTACACTGATGCTGCCGTACATTATTTGACAGCTTTCAGCTGTCTTGTGCTCACCATTATAGCTGGTCAGTTACAATGGTGGACTTCATCACAGATATTTGGGTGTAATCATGCCTTGTCAGTAATTATATATATATAGAATAATACATGGGGTGGTGTGTATAATGAGAATTTTACACACACACACACACACAAGGTGTTGGATGCTACATAAACCCTGAGAGTGAAGTTCAAGGGGTTTATTTAAGCATCCAACACCAAGTGGTGTGTAAAATTCGAGTTTTAGACACCATTCCATGTTTTATTTTATATGCTTACCGGGGAATGTTATTTTGCCTGCATTATCTCATTACAAATGTAACAGTTTGGTCAGTAGATGGAGCTGCCTTTTATAGCATTAAAGCTGTTTGCTGTTTAACCCCTTCCCCCCCAAGTTTGAGAGGTTGTGTTTTTAGGAGCTACTCCCCCCCCCCAACAGATACAAATACAGCAGATTGCAGTCCATAGGTAAAGTATCCCTAAGGTAGATACCTGAGCAGCAGCGAGGATCAGAGGGCACAGTCCATGCTGCAACGGTGATTGCCACCTCTCCTGGTCCATGGCGATTTTATCATCACTTGGGGAAGAACGGCAACTGCAAAACAGTAAACACTGGGTGTCAATGGAAAAGACTGAATATTGAGATAAAAATGCTCTGTCGCTGCTGTGTGTCGGGTAGGTGGCATTGAGTATGTCTGGTGGCAGTTACTTCCGAGAAGGTTTAGTGGGGAAAGCAGTGTGAGCATGCACACAACAAAGGAAACCCAGCACGTGTTTGTTGTTATAACCAGCTGGTTATAACGGCAAATTACAACTGAGTTTCCCTATAGGAAAAAAACGCTCCCCAGTTATTGTATGCCTATAAAAGAGGGTTTTATGTCTGTCAGTCTATTTAACGTAAGGGGACCATACATAAAAACAGGAGATTTGCTCCTTACACTCTTCTACAACTGAGGTATAATGTCATACTTGAGACAATGTAGTCATTTCCACAGCAACAGACTGTGATGTCACAAGTGGGGCATTATGACATCAACAACACAATAAGTCTCACCTGTAAGGAACAAAGATCTTGCTTTCAGGGCTGTCTGATGGCCCGTTGCATAGCATGTTACACTGCCACACTGGTGACCTGTGTTCAGCAGCAGACTCGGGAGCCAGCCGGGTGGTCCAGGGGCGTGGAGGAGGTGGGGAAGCGCTGCCATGTGGCGCTACTCCAAGCCAGAGAAGGGAGGGCACCAGGTTCTGTTGCACTAGCAACCCTTGGGTTGGGCTAGGGAGCTTGCCACCTCTGCTGGGGTGTGTTACATGCCGACATGGCCTGCAGGGGCATTGCCTGGCTCTGGGTGGCAGGTCAGGTATGGGGTGGAACACCAAGAAAACAAATCTATGTACACCAGCCACCACAGATGATGGCACTGCTGCTCTTGAGGATTGCCGCTGGCATGACAGTGGAGGAGTTTGGTAGTCGGGATTGGGGTACCGGAAGAAGCCTAATGCAGGCAAGTGGCGATGGTCAGGGAAGAGAAGGCTTAATGAAATAAAAGACTTGGTTTTTATGTAGCTGTACTCATTAATATTGAATGAAATGGCTGGAAATTATTTTATTTTTTTTGGGGGGGGAGGGGTTGTATAACCAAGCCAGCTGTGATTTTTTTTTTTGCTGGTGACCAAAACATTTACAAGTTCAGTTGTTTCTAGTTCCCCTTTAGCCTCCATATGTTTTAAAGCAGTTGTGACCTTAGTAATTTAAACCCATGAAATAATTCATGTTTTGTGTATGGATTTCCCCCCAAGACTACTAGCAGGGATCGAAGTGATGTTTAATGCCAATCTCCCTTTTCCAATTTCAGATTTTAGCAGGTATACCTTCTTTCCATGTTTCTGGAGATAGTTCACTCCACTGACTTGACAATTAATCAATACAATTAGCATTTTAATTCAGTCAGGAGCAACAAGTGCCTATATCCCATTGATCTTTACTACTGCTGTCTGTCTTCTGTGCAGCTCCGTCAATGTTCTTGCTACTCGTGGGTGTGCAGCAAGCATTTCGTGCTGGCGAAAGGGCTTGTGCATGCATGCTTTATGTGTACGTGTGTGTGTATGTACTTATAAAATGGGAAGATAAAATAGAGAGCTATAATTGTCTGACACTCATCTCAGAACCATGTAATATGTTTTAATGCATGGTCAGATGTTTTTGTTTTTCTTTACAAAGTTTCAGAAGCTGAAATTATATAGGTATCCTTGGGTTTCATTAGTGTTATATGAGCACTGTTTCTAAATGGTGCTCTACAGTCACTGTAAAGGGCAGTTTTACATTGGTTACGGGGGCTTACTTCAGTTAAAGGCCAAGATCTTGTCCCTCCCCACCTTGAACAGCATACCATTCTGATCATAGAGATCAAAACAGATGTTAATGCATCTATAGAAGTTGAACAAAAAGCATAAAAAGTCGGTAAATGATACCTTAGGGTTACAAGTCCCTGGAACCTTGGTAAATCTGAGGGATGGTGTTCCTTGGGGGTTTGAATGAGTTGGTATTACTACCCTAATATCGGCACCTTCTATGCAAGCATTGCTGTGTCACTGTTTTATGTTTGTCTAACAAGACAGTGCTGATAACAGGGTCATGCCAGCACTGCATTGCATGTGGGCCACTCATGAAGCAGCTGCATCATTACACGCATGGCGCTGGACTTGTATCAGGCTTGGCAAGTGGACCTGCAGGCTACTAGCAAAGCAGCTGCAGCATCAAACGCATTGCACTGGACCTGTAACATGTGATACACATGGCCCTGCACAGCCATCTATGTTGTTCTTGGTTTGAGACTGAAGCACTGAACACAACACTTGCATCGCTATTTCAGACATGTAATCCATGCAAATGCGTTGGGATGCGTGCATTCTATTCTCATACATCCTGACACATCTGTAACAGTTTCTGCAGTCTGTGGCATTTGTGGCCACAACTTTGGTACTTGCATCCATTATCTGGATTACACATGCAGTATTTGCATCCATTATCCAGCTGCACATGTGATACTTGCATCCATCATCCCGTGAAGCACACATTAAGTATGGGGCTTAATGTTAAGCTGCTGCCCCTTTAAGAGCACTTAGAACCTGCATGTAACAAAGTGTTGCACTGCCTGGCAGTGCCATGTAATGCCTGTTAGTCAGAGGAATTGCCAGTCTGGGACTTGTCCCCAGGAAGAGAACATCTGCAGTACAGAATAAACCTGCATTATTATATTTTATGTGTCTGTCTAGTTATTCACACGGTCCAGATGGGGTCCTCGCGAGCAGCACCCGAAGGGTCTGCCAGATGACAGAGAAGGTAATGGGTCCTTTAGTGGCAGACCAAATAACCAAAACACGACAATCCGGATGCATATGCGGTACTTGCATCCATTATCTGGATGCACATGTGATACTTGCATCCATTATCCAGATGTACGTGTGGTACTTGCATCCATTATCTGGATGCACATGCGATACTTGCATCCATTATCCAGATGTACATGTGGTACTTGCATCCATTATCCAGATGTACATGTGGTACTTGCATCCATTATCTGGATGCACATGCGATACTTGCATCCATTATCCAGATGTACATGTGGTACTTGCATCCATTATCCAGATGTATATGTGGTACTTGCATCCATTATCTGGATGCACATGCGATACTTGCATCCATTATCCAGATGTACATGTGGTACTTGCATCCATTATCCAGATGCACATGTGGTACTTGCATCCATTATCCAGATGTATATGTGGTACTTGCATCCATTATCTGGATGCATATGTGGTACTTGCATTATAAAATTAGACCACCTTTTTGCGGTCTAATTTTATGGACAGACATGTGCAAATGTATCTGAGAAACAGATGCAAGTCTTTTAAAATCCTACTCGTGTCATGAAAGCAGAAGTTGTATCTCATGGATGTGGGGTTTTGAGTCAAGAAAACTGGCCTTGTTTCATGACACTAAACCACCTGATTTCATTAATTTGAAGACTCAGCCTTACACCACCACTCTGTTGACCACACAGGTTTTAGACCACAGTTCCAAGCGTTTGTTTGTTTTTAATTGCCAAGTTTTCTCTTATTTTACCTACTTTTTTGACTGCTAGCACTCACAAAAATGGGTTTATCAGTTGTGAAAACAGCTTTTGTGGCTCAAAAACACAAGAATCAATGCTACACCTCACAACGTTGACCACTCAAGTTTCAGACTACAGCGCCATGCCTTTGTATTGTTTCTGGTCTGCAAGTTTCCCTTTCTTTTACCCACTTTTGTGACAGCAAAGATGGAAAGTACCATTGGTGTGAAAAACACCTTATGAAAAATTCATGAAAAAACTAAACTGTGCATGTACAAAATTGGGGGAAAATATTATTTATAGTAACTGGTCATCAATTTTTTCTATGGGCTAGACCAGTTACTATTTGACATAATAACCAGCTGATTATTATGGCAAACAGGCGCATAATTTACTTACATTCAGCGTGAGCCACTATCTCACTGAAACAATAGTTTTTAGTAGAGCGTTAGCGGCTTGTGCTGCCTCCGAGTTAAACTACCTTCTTAATAAGAAAACCTGCATACTTGAAAAAACTAACTCACATAAAAAAAAAAAATTAAAAAAACTTTCAGTCCCTTTTCAGTTCCCACACTGCCTGATGACGGAGAACTGTTAAGCAGGTCAAAGCAGGCTACTTTCCTTGAATGTGAAAGTGTTATCAGCAGTCCTGTACCGCCCTTTTTATACTCACTTCCTTTAGTTGGCAGGCTGCAAGCACCACAGAAAAATATTTTAGGCACTGGAATAAATAAATAAATAAATAATAAACAAGAGGGGTTAATGACAACAAGGAGAGCACACCATTAGCTACAGAAACTTGGGTAATCTCAAAAGTCTAAAGAACTTCAATCTAGTAGGAAAAAACTGATGCCCAGAAATTATAAAAAATAAAAGATGGAGTGGTGTGCAAACTTGAGTTTAATACACACCATCAGTGTGTGATGTAAGCAATAAGACACGATGGGGTGTGCATTAAACAGTTCTAATGCATGGCTGGGGGGATGTAGTGAGGCACGAGACCACAGGCCGAGTACGTCCAGTCCCCTAGCCGTGCATTAGAACTGTCTAATGCACATCCCTTGGGTGGCTTATTGTGCTTATAAAATGGGCCTGTGTATTCTAAATGGGGGTTCTAGTTTTAGCTGTGCATTAGACATATCTAATGCATGGCTGACAACCAATCAGACTGCTTGAAATCCTTTGCCCATTTTATAAGCTGTTATAAACCCCTCGAGCTTCACTTTTGTGGTTTATGCAGCATCACGCACCTCGGGTGTGTATTAAATTCTTGTAATGCACACCACCCCATCTATTATTCTGTATGTAATATGACATTTACAAAGTTGTCATGGTTGACCACTTGCGGAGGCCAGGGGAATCGGTGACTGAACCTGAGTAGTTAGGGAGGCATGCCGGATGTCATGTTCTGTGCACTTCACCTTTGCACGCCATGCCTCCCTCTGAAACACAGATACTATAAAAACTGCTGGTCCCACAAATGATGCCTCGTTCCATGGTTCCATTGCACCCACCATGACCCCCAGCCATGACCTACATCAGTAGTCCATCGACATGACCCAACCCCCTCGGCTCCACCCTGGGGGGCAGGCCAGGGAGTACTACCAGTAGTTGTAGGACTGCTGGTACCTAGACGAGTCTCCACTGGGGGTTGTGCTTGTTTGGTGGCCCCACTCTGGGGAGAAACCTGGGAGGATTGTTGGCTGAGGTAAGTCCTGAGGGGTGAGCAGGACCAAGGTAAAGTCAGGGGCTAAGCCTAGGGGGTAACAGCACAAAAAAAATTTACAAAGTTGTCAGTTAAGTTACATAGCAAAGAATCATCCTTGGACCAAACTGTTACTCCCTGATGATGTGGTGGCACACGAAATTGGTCGGAGTGATATTGGTATTCTCTGCTAGCATTCCTATGAGAGGCTAACATGGCTTGCACCAGGCATAGTTTTGTAAGTAGATAAATGTTTCTCAGCTTGCAAACTAATTGCATTTTCAGTGCTTTATTGGATTGTAGTGGTTGGTGGTGCTGAACCTTCTCTTGCTGCTACGACCAAATTGCAGCTAACCTGAAAATTTCAGGTTTGGACTCACCAGTGTATTTGCATGATCAATGAGAAAAAAAAGTCACGTGTTCAACCTTCCAGAACTTTTAAACTGCTGACCTGATCGTTATAACATTTTCAGGATCCAGAGATCATGGACCTGAAAATGTGCCTGCTAAATCTCAAGTTATTCTGTCCAGGGATGGACACGGTATTAAGATACAAACATTGGGTTTTAACATAGAAGTTTTTTCAATCACAAGCATGCAGTGTGCATATTCATAGAACTCATACAAAGAGAAGAGAGAAAGAAATAAGCACCTTAGCTGGCACTTGAACTCAGGCTGCCCAAAATACCATTCCAGTTGTGCTACCAGCTGCTCCACCAAGGCAACTGGAACCTGGGATGTCCCGAGGTACCGTACTCTACCTCTAATACACAGCCTAGTGCTGCACAGGTAATTACATTTTCAACTACAAGAGTGCGGTGTACGTATTTATTTTATGGAACTCATACAAATAGAAAAGGGAAAGAAATTTGCATGACTTCCATAAGTATGCACACTGCACTCTTGTGACTGAAAATGTAATTATCTGTGCCACACTAGGTTGTGCATTAGAGAAAGAGTAAGGTGCCCTGAGACATCTCAGTTTCCAGTTGTCATGGTGGCACAGCTGGTAGTGCAAGCAGAACGGTATTCTGGGCAGCCTTGATTCAAATCCCAGCTAAGGTACTTATTTCTTGCTCTCTTCTGTTTGTACAAGTTTAACATAGAAGTGCCTAATTAACCCTAATATTAGGGGCACTACCACACCCCTATAATATAGAATAAATAATAGATAAGTGTGGCGTATGGGGAAATATATAAATTTAGGGGGTACTAATAAGGTAACAATGCCATGATCCTGGAGGGCGAGTGGCAGTATAACCTCATTAGGTCCACGAGGTAGTATGTTTCCCCATAGCATACTTGTCTTTTTTTACATAAAACAACAGGATAGTTGTTTTTACATGTGATCACATTTTAAATCACTTATGGTGTCTGTTTTTGCATTTTGTTTGCCCGACTGTCTTTCAGAAGTGTAGTGAATTTTTTTTGTGTGTCGAGTTTTCATAGTGAAACATTTAAATCCTCACACAAGCACCAGATTTAAAAGTTATGTCATGTAAACTGATGTATGGACCAAGTGTGCAATGGACTGTCTCAAAATATGTCTGTTATGATCATGTGTGAGGGGGCAGGACTTTCATATTTCAATAGTGGCTCTGCCACATTTGTGTTATGATCTTGCCCCGTCACTTTGAAGATGAATTATATTATCAAACACACATGCACATGCACACTTTTCAGTAAGTTTGTTTTCTCTCTGATCTCTGTGATTCTGTTATCTACTTGTAAGATTTCAAGGGCAGATTTCCAGGAGTGATGAAAAAAACCTTATCAGTCAGTGTCCTCTACACCTGACTTATACCCACTGGGCAACTTTTATTCAGATCTAACCTCCCAGTTACGGGGTGCAGTTGAAGGTCCACATAACTCTTTTTTAAACTAAATGTACTTTATTAACATTTTGCAGGAAAGATGCAAACACAGACAAAGGCAACCAATATACCTGCAGCTATAAAGAAAAAAGAGAACAACCCCCCCCCCAGCACAATGAATGAATGAAGCAGTATAAGCTAAACAAGGGAAGTGTGGAGTACACAGCAAATAATAAAGCAGAACAGTCAAATGTGCCAGCCTGGTGGCACTGAGGGTTGAGGCGCTGGATGCCACACCTCCCGCTATGCCAGCAACCTGGATTTGGGAGCAAGTCCAGATCATTGGGGTTCGGCGGGGGTGGGGGGTTGGAGGATTGAGTGGCCCTCAGCAAGCTCTCCGCTCCTGGGGAGAGATTATGTGGATCCGGCACCACAGTGGTGCCCAGTGGTGACTGGGTGCTCCTACAGCCGGAACCACTATGGAAGGGGATGAAGGAGGAGACGGATGCTTATGGGGGGCATGGGAGTGCTCACACTGACGTGTTGGCATCATTGCACATCCTCCTCCTTCAGAGGGTAACTCAACCAAAAAACTCCTCTGGAGTGCACATTAGGATGCCTCCAATGGACCCACACTCTCCCTGGCCCAAACAAAGCCCAGCAGTCGGGGCGGGGGCTTAGGGTGATCTCAGTCTCCTCCCCCATCTCCCCCAGGAGGACCCCTCCATGAGGGGTAAGTCATGGTCCTTCCTGTCTCATGGCCATGGCGGGGCCAGGTCAGGTGGAAGCTTGAGGGGTCCGCGAAACAGGGCCAATAGGGGGTCAAATGTTCCCCCGCCGCACAGAGGTTAAGAACAGTCAAATACAGCATTTGGGAAGTGTGTGTGTGTGTGTGTGTGTGTGTGTGTGTGTGTGCGTGTGTCTTTGATAATATAATTCATCTTCCAAAAGTGATGGGGCAAGATCATAACACAAACGTGGCAGAGCCACTAGTGAATTATGAAAATCCTGCCCCCTCACAGGTGATCATAATAGACATAAAGGCATGATCAAGAGCCATAAATTTTGCATTTCTCTTCCTTATATTTCTTTCTAAAAGAAAGGGGAAAACACATTGTTAGTTGTGTGATCTAAAATGTATCTCAAGCGAAAGATAAAGGTATTAACTCTAAGGTCTTGATACCGTTTGGTTATTTAGGATACAGTTTTTATGACAAATAGGATTAAGGATTGTTGTTTGGTTTTTCCTTTTTTTATTCTACCGTATTTAGATCTCAAAATTTGATAATTGTATTTACTGTATCAGACGTTATTTATAAGAAATTAATTTGTCTGTTCTGCTATGTGAGAAATATTTAAAAATCTTATTGACACAAAACATGAAGACCAGCTCCCAATGCAGTATGGTATATAGGAAGGCGAAGGGGATGCTGGGGTGTATTAGGTGAGATTTATCAGTCACAGAAGGGAGGGGATTATACCATTGCGCAGGTAGCTGGTAAAGCCACGCCTTGAATACTGTATACAGTTCCGGAGTCCACATTTAAAAAAGGGATAGGGACAGCTGGGAGATGATACTGCAAGGGCAACCAGGATGATAGAGAGGCAGTAGGATAAGACTTATGAGGACAGGTTAAAGAGCCTCAACATGTGCTTCCTGGAGAACAGGAGGAAAACAGGGGACATGATGATGACATACAAATACCTGCAGGGGTACAACAGGGTAGGCCACCTAAAGCTGTTCGAGCTGAATGAAAGTTCATCTACCGGGGGAACAGTTTAAAGCCAGTGGTGGTGGGGGTGGGGTGTGTGTGAGAAAAGATGTTAGGAAGTACTTTTTCATGGAGAGAGTAGTGGATGAGTGGAATAGTCTACCCAGTGCAGTAGTCAATGCAAAAACAGTTGCTGGGTTTAAAAATGGCTGGGATGGCTACAAAGGGATTATTAACCAGGGGAGGGTGATGAGGACTGGTGGAGTTATAGAAACATAGAAACATAGAATTTGACAGCAGATAAGGACCACTTGGCCCACCCAGTCTGCCCATTTTTCCTGACCTACATTGTCACCACAGACCCTACTTGATCTACAGCTCTTTCTCCCTTCACCCTTCCTTACTATTGCGTTCCCTTGTGCCTATCGCACGCATTCTTGAACCCACCACTGTTTCCACCCCCACTGGAAGGCTTTTCCAGAAATCCACCACTCTTTGTGTGAAGAAGTGCTTCCTCATATCTCGCGGACTATATGGCAGATGAGCCAATCCCACAATGCAGAAAACCTGTCAATTATTGTCCCACAAACTGTATCTAAAAATACACAGTCATTTATTCAACTAAACCCCTCCCACAGTCAGTTAATCCTCTAATTATGCCTACAATTGGTTATTCACTCCTTGAAGATCAAAAGAAACAAGAAGAAAAATGGCGTTGTAGGCACCACTTAATTCATGTCTCCTCCTACTCACATTCCAGACTACATGCCACTCTACGAAACTTCGCTCACTCATTATTTTTTAGCATTTTTAACTTTGCTTTGATTTTACCTTAATTTTCTAAGTTATGCTGACTGTTATACTGAGCTGAGCTGTGGATGCTACCGGCGGTACTCGAGTGGAGCAGTGCGGTGATCAGCGACCGTGAGTGCAAGTAGATGCTTCTGGCAGAGTGAGCGAGTTTTTTTTTTCTGTACCAAACAAAATCGAATTTGTGAGAAGGTTGTGTGACTCCAACTTGTATAATAGCAATAACATTAATTTAGTTGGAGTACACTTGCAGTAACTGCCTGGTGTGGGTCTAATGCCTCGGCCTTCGGCCTCAGCATTTAATCACCCACACCAGCTGGTTATTGCTCCATATACTCCAACCAACTGAATGTTATCATTTAATTACACACTAGGTATCTACTTCAAGCCAATCAGAACAGAGGAAAACTCTCATTTAATACTCCACAAAGTACAATATTTTCCTTAGTCTATTGTCTACACTTGAGATATGCCCATGATAATTTAATCTCATTTAAGACACACCCACAATAGTCTATCCACAGTTCTGACATGCCCACAATAGTTTATCCACATTTAAGATATGCCCATGATAGTTTATCCACATCCAGTCCACAGAAAACAAGGAAAAAAGATACTTTCCACCTAAAAACAACACTTTTAAAATCCCTGTTTCAAAACTCCTAGTGTTTTTTTTTTTTTGGGGGGGGGGTTGTGTCCGTTTTCCCATTAGCAAGTTATACTGTACTGCCACTAGAGGGACACAATCTTTATCTAAAGCAACAGTTCTCAAACTTTGTCATAGTGAGCCTCCCCTAAGCCATGAAAAAGATCTTGAGCCTTCCCCAAAATACTGAAATATTTTTGAGCCTCCCCATAGAAAAATAGCATACTTTTCACAGTATATCAGGAATAAATTGAAACCTCTTTGCATAGCTGGCTCTCATGTTATTAAGTTTATTGTAACTCCCCCCCCAAACAGGACAACCTACTTGCTCCAATATTTTGACTCTTGAACCACTGTTACCCCTTACTGCCATACCTTCATGGGTCAGACTGCTTTTTCTGTTGCCCATCTATCTGGAATAACCTTCCTGCCGACCTCTGCCTCTCTCCCTCTCACCCTGCTCTTAAGCACTTCTCAGGGATCATTTGCTCCCTCTCGCTCTTATTCCTAGTACCTGTATGGTTAACTCTTGTATTTGGACAGTTCTGCTGCCAGTCTAATTGATCAACTGTTCCTCGCATTGTTGGTTTATTGTTCTTAATTTGTTTGCACTTTTATTCATTTTGTATTGCTTAAGTATTTTGCAGTTACCTTTTGAATTGTATTCTCTCACTATTCTTCCCTGGGTACATCTGAAATAAGCCATGGCTCAGTGTACAGTACCTTCCCTGGTCACCGACTTGTGAATAAACACATACATTCACCTACTATTATCCTCTTTCAGTTTGTCTTAACCCTTCAGTCAAACTCTATAAAGTTCAAAATGTAAATATAGTACTTTTTCAAGACTTGCTTGAGCCTCCCCTAGAACAGGTTGGGGCCTCCCCAGGGAGGCTGGCCTCACCATTTGAGAACCCCTGATCTAAAGTGATCCCCGCCTGTTGTACATATAGATACCTTCCTAAACTACAGCTCCCCCCTCCATCTGACCAGCCCCCCCCTCCGTGCTCCCTGCTCACAAATTCTTCCTGTTCCTAAATCAATTGTTCACTAATTTCGTTGACTTTATGAACAATGCATCCCCTACTCTCCTCGTTCCCCCTTGCTCTGCTCATTTCCCTTTCTTTACCATCTCCACTTGCTCACTACTCAGCTATTCCTAATAACTATCCCACCCCCATCTGTTATTATCTCCAGTCCCCTACCCACATCCAGTGTATCACTCCTTCCCCCCCGTTTGAAATATGGTCTCATTCTACCACTATTCCTCATGCAGCTTTGATAACGGTGTCCACTTTCACTGCGTTCTCCACCTTTTTCTTCCTCACTCATCCACTCCCTTCTCCTCAAAACTCCCAACCTCCTTGCCAGCCCCTTCAAATTCCCTTAGAATTTGATGGCCAATAAGGACTGCTTGGCCTACCCGGTCTTCCCATTTCCCTACCTGATGGAGAAGCTGCAGATTCTAGTTAACCAACGGCTTACTTCATCCTATCCCCCACTAAAATTACTTTATGTCTATCCCATGCATTCTTGAATTCTTCCACTGTTCTTGATTCCACAACCTCCTCAGAAAGGCTGTTCCATGCATCCACAACCCTCTCCATGAAAAAATACTTTCTAACATTCTCTTCCCATCAAAGGTTCAATTCTCACTCCCTCCCTCTCCTATCACTCTCTTAATCCCTATCTACTGATTTTCCCCAACCCCCTTGCAGGGTACCCTGCATCCTGAAGGATCCTCTCTTGGGTTAGGTCCTATTTCCCCTTCCTAACATTAGGTCACACCTCCTCCTTCTCTCTCCTCCCTCTTTAAATCCCTACAGCCTTGTCCCCCTTTCTGTCTAGCCCCACAGCCCCTTTGCAGGGTTGCCCACATCCCAAAGTGGTCTCTCTGGGACACTGCCTTTTCCCCTTCTCTCTGGTCCCCCCCAGTCCCCTTGCAGGGTTCTTGCATCCTGAAGGGGTCTCCAGGGACACGACTCTTCCCCCCCACCTGGCATGGGGTCATTATGTCACAAGACATAAAGCCGCATGGCACTATTGTGCTGCGTGATTAATGCCATGAGGCATCATGTCTTTGTTCTGTGGTGGCTCTGCCCCCCACATCCCCTGTTACGGGGGGCTGCACCCTCTGAACCCCCCCATAAAGATTCTCAACTCCAGGGGTCCAACTCGGGGAGTGCATAGGTCCGGGTTTCACCATAATGCTGTACACTATTAAGCATGTGACATTATGACCCGGTATGCCCCCACCTCACCCCTCCCTCTCCTTTCCCCCCTTTCTTTCATGTAAGCACTTGTTTACTTATCAACCCGGCACTTATTATGGTCCACTTTTTCTACCTATTATGTGCAACCCTGTTGAAACACTGTTTGTAACACCTGCCTTCAACTGTATGTTAATGTTGATCTTGTAACCTGAATGTTTAATGTCTCGTCCTGTTGTACCCCTTCCCCTCAGGTCGTACCCGGAGATGAGTGACTTGTCACTCAGTGTGCCTTCCTGGTAAAACATTTCAATAAATAAATAAGTTAGCCAGTGAATACTCAGAATAACTGGCTTCTGTGTTGGTTAAATGCCTCAGCCTTCAGCCTCAGGTGACTAATTACTAAGCATGTGTGAAGTTTCAACTTTGCAGATGAAGTTACCATGAAGTGGCCCACGATGCACTTTGTGGAGTTCCTATAAAGTGGCCTCTTCACATTTTCCTGCACTTGTGTAAAGTTTACTTCGCTGCTTTGCCACTTCACAGCAAAACCCAGACGAAAAGTGGTAAATCGCTGCACATCACAGTTTTTTTTTCTGATCAAAGTGCAAACTTCACATAGTGCAATGCTACACAAAGTTGTGTACTCCTCAGCAAACTATGCGACGTGCGTAGTTTTTTAACTCACCTGGACCTATTAATCCCCACTTCAGCTGTTTATTCCTTTGTATATTCCAGCTATCTGAATGTTAGCACTTAACTAGTCTCACGTAGGGTTCCAAGGCAGACTGGATGGCCTCCAAATCCTTTTCTACTTTTACCTTTTTACACATAGAGAACTGTATTAAATACCTTGGCCTGCAGAACTGCATTAACTATGTGGTATATGAATTTTTTTTTTCTGATGAAGCTGTTATTTTTAAATAACAACTCCAATTCTGTTATTGTTCCGTCTTTTGTGCACTTTTGGTTAACTCAGTAGATATTCCTGGTTTATGTACTAGTGGCAAGTACTGTTTTAGAACTATGATGAAGATTATGTATATTTCAGCCTCAGAGTTCTATAGTAGAACACTGATGCATTATGACAATAATATAGGAGCTTAAGGATATAAACTACATCATACAGTTATAAAATGGTCTTTACCTCCAGTTTTAACATTAGAAACATGCCCTGAATATACTAAGAGGTCAGTCAAAATGCAACTATAAAAAAAGTATCTACAGAAAATAAAAGTCTACAAGCTCATTAGCCAGTGTGCTGCCTAAAATTAATAACATTCAGAAATAGTGAACTTTAACTTCTTATATCAGAACTATTTTTTCCCATGTTGCTAATTAAAAGATTTTCTACTGGACAGTACTAGGTGGGATGTGTGGAATAGTATGCTGCCTCTAGGCTGACATAGTTAATTCTGTTTCTCATCACACGTCATCAGCATTATGACCTCACTGATATCACAACTGAACAAGAAGAGCCAATCACCTGCTGTCAGATCAGTCACTTGGGATGTCACAATGACGATGATTTATGAAAAGGAATGAAGCCAGATATCTTGGTCGCCGGGTAAAGTACTGCTCTTCACATCACAACTTTCTATTTTTTTTCTTATTCCTTTTTCTCTCTTGGTGTCCCCTGGTCCTGGTGGCATTCCAAGCCCCATCACCCACCCATCTCATGGACTTATATGTTACCCACCACTTTCACAGAGCCATGTTAGGTGGGTGGCCTGCCATGTTGGGTTGTGAGGAGTCTGCAAGGGATGCTGAGTGAACCGGGGCAGTTTCCTCCAAGTTTTACCCACTGGGAACTGCGTATGATGCAACCACATGCGTGCGTCTAGACCCACATGTGAGCTGCGTCATCACGTGTCCCACCCACATCTGCTGCTCCCTCTTTGCTGCCGTCCAGCCTCCTCTGGGTGGCAGACAAGTCATGAGACCTAGGTCCCCCCTCCCCCCAGGGAGGAGAGCAGTCTTTGGGACTCTCAATCCTTCTGCCCCCTCTAGCCTCCAAGCAACTCTGGTCCGTTGTCAAACGCCAGCGAAGGTGGAGATAAGATGTAGAGCACCTCAGCCCTCCACACCACTGTACTAGCTTCATATCACTCTTTTCTATCAGGTAAAAGGCTTTCTAATGAACACAGGGAAAAAGAATAATACTCCAGAAATAAAAAGTAGTAATTAGTAATATTTAAAACTATAAAACGGGTTTGAAAAACCATGAAACCTAATTGACTGTGGGCTGTCTTCACCCATGCCATTATCTCTGCACAGCAGCACTGGATAAAGATCTAGCGACCACATCACAATAAAATCAATGCTAACCGCACAGCCCTGGCTGCCATCATGAACCTGGCTGCCACCTTTACTCACTTAAAACCTTCAACTATGCCCTAAACATAAAACTGCTTTAAATTAAAAAACATAATAGTTAAATGTTATTTGCCCTCATAATCCTCTTCTTACACTCACATATGTGTGTTTAAAAATGGAGTACCACAGTACTTACACTTCAATCAATCAATCAATCAGTCAATCAAAATCTTTATTTATCCAGGCAATCACCATTGAGCAAATTCATTTACAAGGTGGACCTGCCGTTTGCAAGGACAAGTGTACAGATACAAATAAAATATACATAAAACAACAGGAACAAGATGTTTACAATAACAATAGGAGCAGGATGTATATATTCCAACGGCACATATACAAGTAAAATATACATAAAGCAACAGTAGCATGGTATATACAATAACAGCAGGAGCAAGATGTGTACGGTTAGCATATACAATAAAAAGCCTTTATAATCCCGTCCATCAAGAACATGTTCATAACCTGTGTAGAAGTCCCTGAGATATGGAGGTGCACACAAATAGAAGACAGTGGCGCTGGTGAGGAAATGCTGGGATGCTAAGCAGACAGTATCAGAGGCATAGGATTATGCGATAGGTGGGGGGGCGGTATGTGAGGGTGGTGCGAAGAGTACTAAGTACAGGTGGGACTGAGGGAAGGGGAGTAATTGTGGCATAGGAAGACTTAGTTGAGCAGCAGGGACTAAAGTGGTTATATAGAAAATGATAGCTGGACTGCTAAGAGCGATGGAAACAGTTACAGAGCTCTACAAACGTTTTGGCATACACTTAAAGTTTTACCTTCTGGTGTTTCTTTGCTAATCATGAAAATCCCTTCTTGTCCTACCTGCCTACCTTCAGGGAAATCTCTGCTGTTTAGCCAACTACAGATACAACAGAAACCCTGGTTCCATCTGAAGCCTTCTGTTGTCTGAGTGTGTGGGTGAACATTCTGCTGGTAGAACTGAGCAGAGATTTGAGTTCTTGTATTCTGTCCATAATAAACATTCCATCTGTTAAGTGTAGGAAACCTAGAACAGTAGCAAGATGGCGAAAAAGAAGGATATAAGGTGCTGGTGGAGCACATCGGACCACCACAATCTCCATAGCAATATGCTACGGCAAATGTGTACCATTATGTGAACATTATGTGAAAGTTATGACATGACGCCGTAAAGGAGATTGGTGCTCTGTGAACAGAGTGCTCTGCTAATTGGACCACTGCACTCTCCGTAGTGAGATGCAACAGCAAATGTGTACAATTAGGTTTGCTGATATTGTTCTTAGTTTGAGTTCGGGGCTTCACACCCCCACGCCCATGCAAAAAAAAATACGACGGGGCAGAGCCCCAACTCTAATAGAATGACAAAGGCCGATCATGTATTGTAACAAACTTTATATGTTAGTTTCATTGTGTTGGGGATTTGCCCCCCGCACCCCCATGCTAAAGAATGACACAGGGGTGGGGGCAGTGCCCAAAACTCAATTAGATTGAGAGACTATTGTCAATATACAGCGTGTTTTACATTAAAAAACATTTCTACCTGTTATTTTGTAAGTTGTAAATTACACAGTATTCAGTTGGCAAGTGGTAACTCTGCAAGAGATGGTCACAGTGCATAGTGGTGCATCTAAACGTGATAGTGTCACGTAACTATGATCACATCACGTAACTTTATGCAAAACTTGCTGTTTATGGACCAGCTACGAATGTGGTCTGATGTTCTCCACCTACGCCAGAAATAACACAGAAAACAGGAGGAAAGATGAGAAAACAGGTAAATGGGGGTGAGTTTGGGGAAAATTGAGGGTTTAATGGCTATGTTGAAAAATATATGCTTAGCTGTGCATTATATATAGAATAAAGTATGGGGTGGTGTGTTTAACAAGAGTTTACATACACCCGAGAGGTTAGATGCTACATAAACTGAGTGCGAGCTTCGAGGGTTTGTGCAAACATCTAATAGGTAATGTGTAAACCGAGTTTAAACACACTACCTCATTATTTTATTTTATATAATTGTTGGTCTCCCTTTTGGCCACAGCAATTATATAAAATATTAACAGTTTCGTGTGGTTGCTGTGCACGCTTTCACTTTATTTTCCACCGTCGGATTTTCATTTTCATGTAACTTGTATTTTAAAAAAATGGTTCATAGTCCCCATCTGCAACACTAGTTCTGATTTTGTTTTTTTTATAAATTTACTCACCGCCGTGTTTCTTTGGTGGTCTGCAGAGTTAGAAGGCAGCACGAGCCAGGAAGGGAGATATGCTGTAGGCGCATGCTCAAAGGGAGGAGAACCGAGTGCGTGTTTGCTATTATAAATGCTCCTTTATAATGGCAAATTATGCCACGGTCTCTCAATGGCAAAAGGGGAGAACCATTAATTATATATCACTACCAGGCTAGCATTGCTTGTAAAGTGTGTTGGGATACATTGTGTATGAAAAGCACTATATAAATTCTGATTCTTCTTCATATTTGAAACTGAGATGGCAAATGTTGGAATGTGTTGTGGCTCTTTTGTTGGGGGTGGATGAACATTTTAAAAAAATCATTAAAATGCTCAACATTACCTTCTTTTTGTGTATCCCCCCCCACACACACACAAAAAAAATCATGGACACATCTTATACTGTAATGGCAATGAGACATTCCAGGGTGTGCTTTGTGGTGGGATAAAGGCACTTCTGGGGTGATTGAAGGCACTCAGCGATGCCTGGTGCCTCACAGCACACCACATGTTGCTGTTCCTGACTGGAGCTGCTGATAAGATCTTAATTAAAAAAAGTATTAAAATGTCCTATTGTAGAGATAACTCTTATTTGGCTCTTTGATTCAAATGCATGGGGGGGGGGGGTTATTTGTAGTCATTTCCATTTGATCTGTAATTGTTATCTTTTGATCCATATCTGTTTTATATTAATTTTTAGAGAGATTGCCATTCTGACACACAGCCCTCAGACAAAGCGCCTTCTCCTACAGAGCCCCTCTCTGGCTTAATGAGGTACCCGAGTCCATTTGGAACTCCACTAGCCTATCTGGCTTCAAATCAGACCTTAAGCACTACCTGACCTCCAATTCTGTATGCACCTGCTTCTACAACAGCTGATAGACTCTGGATGACGAGACCTGGCTCTGCTAACAGCAACTATTCTCAGCACAAGGCAGAAGCCATCCTCCCACATGCTCCTTGGCAGTGCCTCTGAATCACTCTAAGGGGGCTGCTCCTGTACACCCCTCACCCCCCCCCCCGTCTCCACGCTAGGGTGGGTCCATGCCTCCCTGGCCTCAGCCCTGCCTCCTTGAGCACTTTTACTAGAGGCCCCCCTCCTCCCCTACCAAAATCCTGTCCTTACTGACCCTCTGCCTAACCTAACCTCTAGTGCCTTGGCACCTTACCTGCACCTGTACTCAACTAAAGTTGATGTCCATATGCTGTATAGTGTTTTAAATGACGAAGAAACTCTGTAACCTTTTCCTGATTGTTGTGCTGTTCGGTGTCTCAAATGTCCTAAAACTCTGTAACCTTCTTGATTGAATGTCTGTTCTCTGTTCACATGGCGTGGAACCTTTGTAAAAGAGCCTTGGCTCAAAGGTTATTTTCCGAATACCAAATAAATAAAAATAATGCTGAGTCAGTATGTAAGAATGTTTTAGGGAGAGACTACCCCTTTATTATTGGGGTAGTGGATACATTACGTATACCTCGTGCCACATTATGCCCCTAGGGGGTGATTAACAGACCATTAACATAACCCCTGGTCATACCTTATTGCTTAACTAAACTGGTCATCTGGTCCTTTCCAGCAGATAAAGGGGATCCCCCATACCGAAGATTATTCTGAGTTTTTTGGGGGTTTGTATTTGTCAGTTGTTTTTTTTTTTTGTTTTTCTGCTGGTTGACAGCCGGGTGTTCGCCATACATTACAGTATATCTTCGCCCAAGATCGGGTGCTGTCTATCAGTGCCGTCCTTATGCAAACACAGAGCCGTGCTGTGCTGCAGAGGGATCACCTGAACAATTGGCACTGGGTCCTGTGGAGTACTGGGGTCCAGGGTTTGCTCACTTATAAGAGTTTTCCCTTTGATTTTTTCAGTAAGCTGGTTCTGGGTGCCTTTTTAGGCAAGAGATAAGAACACTGCTAGATGATTTACACTATTGCAAGGAGGGAAGTTAGTTGCCTACCTGGACGTTTCCAGGTAGCCAGGTGAACCAGTTCGAGACTGGCAAACTGTGTAAGAATCACGACTCATAATTCTGACACATTGCCCTCCGTTTATTTTTTTAGGTCTGTACAATGCATTGTGTACTGTCAAAAAATACAAACCCAAAACCCAAACACAAAAAGATCATTCTCATATCCTTAGCGGGGGAAATACAAGTCCACTGATCATGCTTGTGCAATGCTCGTCTGTTTCAAAGAAACACAAATGACAATAATAAAACCATATTATATATAATATTACTAGAAAGCCCCCTCTCGGTAAATCCCACAAGAGGTGGTTAATGCTGCCTGGTATGCTGCCGCCCATGTTGATCGCTGTTTATCCGATGACTAGTACATGGGTGGATTCACATTTTTGCGCGTTGGTTAATGCTCGGGATTGTTACCCAAGCAGCAGCGGGGTTGCTATGGTGTCACTGCCAGCGCTGTGTCGATGTCGGCGCGCGGCACGCCCACCTACCTCTCTATGGCGAGCATGCTAAGTATCTTATTACACACGCTGCGCGACGGGGGCGGGGTTTCGGCGCCCGTGACGTCAGTATTCGCCTTGGAACATGGCTCCCACTCAGCGCAGCCCAGGAAGCGAGCGGCTGGCGGAGGTGGTGGCAGTAGCGACGGCAGCGGCAGCGGCACTAGCAAGCTCCTAGCAGCGCGGCACTTCTGCAAAGGAAAAGCAGGCGGCTTCGGGAAAGTTGGTCGGTTGCACATCAGTCTCGGCACAATCATGTCGACCATGGGCTCTGATGACGAAGTTAAACAGAAACTGTTGTGGAACGTGAAAAAGGAGGTATTCCCCAGCGCAAATTGTGGGCTACAGTGTGAATTGATTGACAGTTGACATTTAAGATATGATTGTTATTTGTGAAGCTGCGGTTGTGGGTGTTTTGCTTATTAGCTCCCCTTCTTTATTTTATTTTTCATTTGTTGTTTTTTTGCCCAGATTTAGCAGACCACAGCTAGAGTGTGAACACAGAGGGCTGGCTGGCAGCGGTTCGTTTTCACCTATCGGCAGATCCAAGGAACTGTCAGACAACCAAACCATATTTTCAATTTTCTGTTATGGATATGGATTTCAAGGTTGTTTGGGGCTCAGTTTTTTTTTTTTTGTATGTGTGGAGGGGGTGGGAAATGAAGCGCTTGTCGGTGAATATGCAGTACACTATTCAGCGTATCAGGGGTTAAACCTGTGTTGTACTTTGCTGAGAGCATATAGGAACGGGGATGGAGGCGGCCGTATGTTTTGTACTTGCACAGCAGGCTTCGTACAGGAGGAGTGCGAATAAACTCAATTTCAGAATTAATGGGAGTTGGGGAGGTTAGAATCAAGAGCAACAGATTATTAAATCTTCGCATCTGTCTTTAGGGTGCAAGAGTTTCTGCAGTTCCCAAGTGTTGGTCATTACTCACGCATTGTCGCTGTCATTCATTCATTTCTTCATTCATGCATGTTTTCATTCAGCTGTTCGCCTGTATGGGGGGGGGGGGGATGCATTTGTCAGAGGAGTCTTCCACCATAGCTGGATTCACACAGCTGGTAAACGGGATGGCAGAGTGGCAGAGATACTGCACAGCGGTGTTAAAACTGTGACTTCATTGGCACTCTTTCTTGATATTGTATACAGATATTGCAGTTGTATGTTTTCAGGTTCTGTAATACCGCAAGTAACAGGTCCTGTAAAATGATCCTTGTTCCAGTTAGCCTTCAGGTGGGGGTCCCATTTCAGAAAACTTTTAAAATGTACTGGAAGAATGTATTTTAGGGAGGCAGGTAGTGATAAAACGGTCTTTTTTGTCCCCCACACACACACACACGCACGCACGCACGCCAGCTTTATCTGGTCACCAAATAAATCAAATCTATATGACTCAATAAATAAAAAGATTTACTAATGGAAACTGAACATGAGGTAAATATAGACAGACATTAACCATGGCGGTTACAAAAGGAAAGCTGAAATCGGTACATCATTGGCTTTTCTCGTTTCAACGTCAGTCTCTCGCATGGCAACATGTTGAAGAATTTCTGTAATTGCTTCTTATTTAACTGTTTTGATATTTGCAAGAACTGCTGCTGTGTGTACACACACACACACACACACACACACACACACACACACACACTGCTGTACATTAAAGTGCTATTGAACAAGTGAAATAAAAATGCAAAAAAAAAAAAAAAGTCTCCTGGCAAATTGAGAAATGTACTTTGGCAACATGCTCCTTTTTTATGCTATGTCTATCCTTGTACTCACTGGGCTTGCCCCTTTCTGGCCGGATCCACCAGCCATGCCACCCACCGTCCACAGGTGTTTACCACAGTCTCCATCCCTCATGGCTTCCCACATGATGGGTCATTTGGAGTTGCCTTTACCACTTTCGAGGTCAGAGGTTGGTGTCTGGCAGTGCCAGACATGTGAGGGGCTGTCTTTCATCCTACACAGCTGGTGGGTTATCCTCTTGTCTTTCTTCCCCAACCCCAAGCAGCATGCAATAACGTGTGTGTGTGTGTGTGTGTGTGTGGTGGTGGTGGTGGGGGGGCATGCCTCAGCTGCATGCAGTGTGCCTCTGTCGAAAGATCAAGCTCCCTTGGCTACCAACATGGGCTGCTGCGGCACCAAACCCCCAATCTGAGACATGCCGTCATTAGCTGTACTAGCTGTCAACCTGGCCACCCATGTACTCGCCCTGAGTTCAAACCTAAACCTGGGATGCCAGTGATGGCCCTGTAACTCACAACCTTCAAGGGAATATTGTCTCTGGGGAGTGGTCCCGGGGCATGTCTCCCTATCGCATGTTCCAGTTTGACACTTGACTTGGTGCGCAATTAAACATGGGGGTGGTACATTTTGCACAGTAGTAATCCAGTAGCTCTTCCCTGACCTTTCATTTCACTTCTGGAACTCATTTGCTGTTGTTCTAACCCATTTCTTTTACTGCTTGACAGCCCAGTTGGAGTTGGCACAGATTGCACCCCCCCCCACAGACTGTTGGAACTAGATTTATGCCAGTTTATGTACTTGTTTTACATGAAATGCATCCTATTTTACTGTCTACCATCATAATGTGATAAGTTTATTTTTATGTCGTTCCATTTATAATCCGATATCTCAACAGTCTTTACAAGGAAGTCAAGGTATACTAAAAAGCTGACCTGTCTGCTGCTCTTTCAGTCCAATTACTTTACTGGAGTTGGAGTTTATTTTTGTAACCACCACACCCTGCTGGTAACTCTCTTCGTACTTTGGTGAACACTCTTTGTACTTTCAGCAGCTCCCTGAACATGGCTTCGGTACTCGGACAGTTCATTTGTAAATATTTTACCTCCAGGCAAGCTGCACACACCCAGTCTATTTGTTGACACATTGAACTCCTCTCCTCCCCTCCCATGTCTAGGGGTTTGGATGTTACAGTTGTGGAGAAGGTGGGGAGGGCACCAGATCAGGACTCAACATGATAACATTTTTTCAGCAGTAATAAATAAACAGTACCTCATGCAACTTTGAGATTCTTCTATTGACAGCATGAACTCTGCCTTGGGTGTTGGATGACTGGCTCACAGGCTGGAGGGGCAGCCAGGCTTTTCTGTAGGGGCTCTCAAAGTGTTTCAGTTTTGCTCTTACCCCTTGTTACTGTTATATGTAGCATTTACCATGGATTATGTGTTAAAACTCTACTGCACTATGATTGTGTGCTTATTATGTTTTGTACTATTGTGTATTTTTCTGCCATTGTCTCTGTCATATTAGCAATACTGTTTACGTCACAGAACATCGTGTAGATTTTTCCTTGTATGGTTGATTACCTGTGAACTATACTGGTTATTTGTTTTGTCTGCCAATTTTGTATTGTAACCTCCTGGGTCGTGTCTGAAAATAGTCATATTTTGTGGCTATGACACCTTACCTGGTAAACAAAAACGAAATAAATTAAATAAATAAATAAAGTCATTAGGAACACAACAACAACAACATAGCAGTTCATCAGCAGAAACAAAGATGTGGTCCAAAATCAAATACTGATGTAATGAAGCATAGGCTCAACCACAACCCATTTAGCTCCTTGGAGCGGTAGGGGCATATTTTCTAAACTGGCACATTACAATGGCAGTCGGCCGTGGCACTTTACTTTTGGGGACCAGAGTCCTGAACCAGCATCCTGTCACATTCTACTTGTGAGCTGAATGGACTGTCAACTCGGTAGTGGCAAGCAGGCACTAAACTTTCCATTTTCTTCACAGCATTTCATTTGGAACCTCAAACTGTCCCTGCCTTTGGGTTACAGAGACCTGCTGATCATTCTCACTTTCTGACTGGGAACACTTTTTTGGGGCTTGCTGGACACGGTCCTTCCTCCTATGGCGTTCCCGCCCTTGCAGACTCTGTAGGGGGGGTCACAATGTGGGGACCAACTGTTCCCAGGGTGAACTCAGGCAGACTCTCCACACCAACAAGGTCAACATGGACTTATGGCTGCAGGGTCCAGTCTGTCACACTGGACCCTCCAGAGTCTGATCACTGCCACTTACCTGGTCCCGCCATGGCAGCTACCAAGTCACTTTAGCCATTTCTCCATGGAGCAGTATGGGCTCCACTTCTCACAGTGCTTCCTCCAATCTGCAGTTCTTGAAGCCACCCTCCCCACCGATGGTTGTAGGGATCCATCTCCTTACATTTGGGTAGCAGGGAGCAGTCAGCCCACTCCAGTCCCAGTCGGTGGTGCTACAAGGCCCCGACGCTCCTCACTCCAATGGCTCCCTCACCAGTGGACTCTCTCTCTCGATGAGCTCTCCCTCAGGCACATCTCCCTCTGCCTGCTCTAGCGTGTGATGCCAGGCTCCGCCTGCTTTTCCGCTGGCGTTATTCTGGGGTCCGGCGTCTGGGCATCCTTGTAACCCTCAGCGGGGTACATTTTGAAACTCTGTTCTTAAATTTATTTGAGACTGTTAGAGGAAAAAAATATGTTGCAGGTGATACCTTTTATTGGACTAACAAAATTTATTTGTAAGAGTAGCTTTTAAGAGATAAAACCCTCTCCCTATGGCCTTCCTGCCCTTGCAGACTCTGTGGGGGGGGGGAGGGTGTCACAATGTGGGGGACCAACTCTTCCCAGGGTGAACTCATCTTCCGAAAGCTAGTCTCAGAAATAATTTTGTTAGTCCAATAAAAGGAATCTTCCGCAACATATTTGTTGTTTTTTTTTCTCTACATTGTTGACTGGATTAACACGGCTACCACATTTCTTTTTTTGAGCCTGTTACAAATTCACTTTCTAGGTAGGTAGCAGATAGGTAGGTGATACGTTCAGTTTTATACAGGTGTATGACATCTAGGTCCGGGGACCTATTTACTGACATCATCCTGTTCAAATTACTTTATTATAGTGGCAGGTTTATACATATTACAGTTATTACAAATGCAAAATATTAAAAATTACAGTATAAAAAAGAGGGAGAAATAGAGTTTTTTTTTATAAATAGTGAAATTAACAGGCCTGTGAATTCTATAAGTTAATAAACAACAGACGTGCACACATGAGGTATTCACTTCAAAGTAAACTTCAGAAACATACAATTCTCATTCAGTGCATTAAGGTCATGGGACAGGTCATGGCTGAACACATTACAGTAGAGAAGGGGGCTTAGTTCTTTTGAAATGGGGTGGAGGCACTCAGAATATATGGTACTTGTGCTCATCTGCACATTTTGAAAATATGCACCCCTATTCCTTATTACTCCTTATTCCTAATTATTTTGACTTGTCAGAATTGTCATTGCTGTGAATTCACACTCCAAAATGTGCTGTATATTGTACTCCCCAGGTCGTGCCTGAAAATAGACATTTGTTTGCATAGCACACCCACCCGATCAACAAAACTAAATAAATATTGCTAACTGAAACAACATTTCCTTGAGTTGACAGACCAGGAGGAGTGCTTTTACAAGTGCCATCATTTTGGGGGCAGGGGGGTAATATGACATCCCCCTCTTGGTCGGCCTCAGATCTGCATTCAGCTGCAAAGATACAGGCTCCGTCACTCTCCAGGCTGGAGAAAGGTATGACCAATGCAAAATGGGTGGGTGTGGTGGGGAGAGGTAACATATGGGCATTGTAGCCCTGGAAAACAAAGCAAGTGGGTTTTGAAAAGGGTGAATTAATGTCTAAATAATGGTGGCCTGAGGCCAGTAAATTTTGACTTAGGTTAGTGCAATTTACATCTTCATTGCTGATAAATTAGACTTCATGCCGTGGATGTTGCCTTTTACATAACCCCGTTATTACCAATTGACCATAGTAGCATGTAAAATTCCACATAAAATTAAAAAGGTCACAGACAGATGGACGTCTCTGTCATTCCATCCTGCTGGCATCTGGTTTATAATCCCCAGACCATTGTCCATAGTGGTATATGGAATGAGTCCTGGTTTTGGCAAATCTTCCTAATCTGCAACTTCCCACAGGATGGATGGTGGACCCCTACTCACCTTTTTCTGCGATACCCATTCATAGGCTACTCCACGCATGCTGACCTGCTATGCCAACAGCGTGGAGAAAGACCTGGGATTCCACTCCAGAACCAGAAAGACTTCATCTGCACCTTCCAAGGCCCCGATACCAGTGCAGGGAAAGAAGCAGACACAGCGATAGTGAACAGGCCCCAGCAATGCGCTAAAAGTTAATGCTGCTCTTCTCAGAGGCAATTACGTTAGGCCTGAGTGAGCCCAGAGAATGAAACGAAGATGAGACTCTTCACTCCACTAATTCCACCAGTTATGTACTGGCTTCTCTTAACAAAGCAGGATGCACTGAAAAACTTAGTTACTTTTAGAATGAAAATGTATTTTATTATTATACCCAGGCCCAGAAGTGGTGGGCTTTAAAGAGCCATTGTCGTACATAGGATCATAGTTTGTTCTGTTATTGCTGCTGATATATAAGTAGTAGTAAGTTAGTTTATTGGTTATTGTTTGGTCAAAGACCATGACAATTAAAATACAATCCATTGTACTTTATATGAATTCACATTGTAGTAGATAAATGAATTACATAAAAACAATTTTAACCGCTATCCCCCAAGTTATAAAAAACTCAGTATAGAAAACATATAAAACATGTTATGGCTCAATTCCATCATATCTAAAACTTCCTAGTAACTACCAAACTCTATAAAGTGCTATTGATGTTATATTGCACATAGCATTACTTATTGAATGAGGTTTATTAGTCACCCTCTTAACATTTTTCTCTTTTAAAGCCCATAAATTTCTTTATAGGTGTTCAGTCATAGACCAGTACAAAATAGCAAACAACCAATTCCATTAAAATGCATATATAAATATTTAGAAACTCATTTTAAATACATAACGTGCCTTTGTTCTACAGTACTTGTTACTGCCTCTTTGTTTTTAAATCTTAAATGTATTTTTGTTATGCTTACTAAATACCTGGCAGTTGCTTTAATAATCAATTCATTGCTCATAGTGAATAACAATTTTGATAAAAGATCTGTATCGACAGATAATATTGTATTACAAATTGGTCGAATCCATTTGGCTCTAGGCTTATTATACCATTGGCATTCAAATATAACATGTTTGAGATCCTCTACACAGCTTCTAGTGCATGAGCAGAATTTGGTATCTCTAAGGTACTCCTTCCTATACATAGCATGCAGAACATTACTGGGAAACAATTCTAGCTTGTATTCGGTATACAAGATCCTTTGTTTTGGATCAGTAAGAATGTTATAATTTCTATAAAAATGCTCACCATCATTTATTCTGTACCATGGAAAGATTTTCAACTGGGAAATGTACTCCAGATCTTTAGCTTTATAAAATTCCAGAATTCTGGATGCAATGTAGGATTGGTACCTGAGATATCGTAATACCCTTTTCCCAAATTTTCCTCGAGTATCCAAGTCCAGTTTCTTGTAAAACTTGGTATACTGAGGCCAACCAGCTGGATTTTAGGTGCCCCAGGTTTAGCCATTTGTATTTTTCCTTAAGACAACAGTAGGTTAATCTGTGAACTTTATGATGCTGTATTTTAATCCTGTAATTAACTTTTCTTACTGCAGAATATGCACCCAAGGAAGTTAATCCTAATTCTGCTCTCAAAATAGAAGAAGGAACATATTTCTCTAGTCCTAAACTTGACTGTAAAACTTTATTTATTGTTATTTCTATTTTGTTTACCTCTCTTGGTTGCCACACTTCTCATTATATATATATATATATATATATATATATATATATATATATATATATATATATATGTATATATATATATATATATATATATATATATATATATGTATATGTATATGTATATGTATATGTATATATATTTATTTATTTATTTAGCTTTTGTTTACCGGTAAGTACACTAGACAAGTATTATGCCTATTTTCAGGAATGACCCGGGAGAATACAACATAATGGTACAGAGACAAAATGCAAGTACATCATGACAGCATAAACAATATAGTGCCTGTGCATTATACATAGTCTTGATGGCTAATATGAGAGGTTTAATTGAGTTTCCCCCATATTTTCTGTTAAACCTGTATAATGAATTGGCTGTTTTTTTCAAGTTGGGTATTCATGTTTGTGTGTTTAAACCATTTCCCCTCACTTGTAAGCTGGAGACCTAGATATGTGTTTTTATTTATTGCAATTGTTTCACCAGGAAAGGCACACTGAGCAACAAGATGCTCGTCTCCTGGCGCGACCTGGGGCGGGGGGATACAAAGGGATATGATAACATGCAGATTATCAAATGTACAATTAACAGACGCAAATAAAAGCAGCATAAGGATACATGAATGCATGTATATACAAGCAGCGCACATTGAAAGCATCGGATATTATAGTAGCAATTAACAAATATGTGATAAGAAGCAGCAGACAGGGTAAGTTAGCACAGTAGAAACAGCTGAAAACAACAGAATATGTATATCACAGTTATACTGTTATACACAGTACACAGGGCAATAGGCCCAGGACATAAGTGCAGTGTTGGGGTTATATGCCAGCTTCTGTAGCAAGACTAAGGCCGCTGGTCGGGCATTGGGGGGGATAGTGGGGCATGGCGGTTCAAGGACAGGAGCAATTTGTAGTAAGGAAGTTGGGTAGGGCGGCAGACAGAGAGTGGGAAGAGGAGGAGTGCTGAATTTGTAGAGGGAGGGCATTCCAGAGCTTGGGTAGCCGTTGTGAGAAGGCAGCTTGACCGGCAGAGGTCTTCCGCCTAGGGATTGATAGTTGGCGGGAGTCACTGGATCTAAGATGATGGGGGGGGGGCATCTGAAGGCACAGTAGAAAGGTAGGATGGGATGGTCCCGAGCCATAGGTTGGAGACAAATTTAGCACAGTGAAAAATGCAGTGGTTTTTGAGGGACGGTAGTGCCTAGGCTCGGTAGAGGTCGCAGTGGTGGGTGAGGGGAGTGACATCGAGAGCAAAGTGGCAGAAGGCATTATAAAGTGTGTCCAGTTTAGATAGAGTGGACTTAGGGGCTGCACTGTATACAGTGTTGCAGTAGTTGATGGAGGGGAGTATCATCTTCAGGACCAGTTCATGTCGGACTCGTGGAGAGAGGCTGCTGCAGTTCCTGTATAGTGCACTGAGCATGGGGCATAGTTTTTTTAGATAGCATCGGTGTGGTCAGGGAAGGAGAGATGGCTGTCGAGCCAGACCCCCAAGTAATGGAATGAGGAGACATCTTCAAGTTTATGGCCATCTAGGGTGGTGAAATAGGGAAGGAAGGGGAGTCTGGACAGGCGTTGTTGTGTGCCAAAGGTCATCGTGACAGTTTTTTTGCATTTAGGGAGAGCTGGTGTGAGCTGAACCATTGCTGTACCTTGCTGAAGTTAGGTTGGAGGTTAGATTGTACCATGTCAGCAGCGGAGCCCGAGTAGTAGAGTTCAGTATCATCTGCATACATGTGGATTGAGGAAATAGAGCAGATGAGTTTTAATTGGAGTTTGATTGAAGGAATTTTTCCTAATAACTGGAAGAATGCAAAGATTGTTCCTATATATAAAGGTGCAGGGGATATATTTCAACCTACAAATTATAGACCTATAACCCTATTACCAGGGATATCAAAAATTTTAGAGAGATTGGTACAGGTACAATTTACTGACTATTTGGAAAAATACTCTTTGTTAACAAAATATCAATCTGGTTTTCGTAAAGGCTTTTCCACGGGCACCACGCTCACTGACATGATAGATAACATAACTTCAAAGATGGAAAATGACCTGTCTGTGGGTGCGGTGTTCGTGGATTTATCAAAAGCCTTTGGTACTGTGTCTCATAAGCTTTTGGGAGAATGGCTTGCAGAGATTGGTCTAATTGAGGAGTCGTATAATTGGTTTATATCCTATCTAAGAAATAGAACACAGCAAGTAAGTATAAATGGGGTGGTATCTGGTAAAGCAACTGTGCAGAGAGGAGTCCCACAAGGCTCCATTTTGGGACCAACACTGTTCCTGATATATATAAATAAATTGCTACATGTAATTAAATGTTTGAATATAAGTCTTTATGCAGATGATACCCTTTTGATTGCAAGTGGAAGTACAACTGGAGAATTGGAAATTAATTTGCAGGCATATTTTACCAGGTTATGTACATGGTTGACCGAATCGGGATTAATAGTTAACAGTAAAAAAACAAAACTTATGGTCTTCTGTAAAAAAACATTGAATGTTGAATAAAAATAAACAGTAACTATAAAAACATTAAGAAATGAAGTATTAATACAGGTATCGGAATACAGATACCTGGGGGTATGGATCGATGATGCTTTAAAATTTGATAAACATATACTAGATACAGTATCAAAGGTAAATAAAAGGTTGGGAGCACTTAGATGGATACATTTTTGCATGAATAAAACAATAAGGGAAACTGTAATAAATCAACTTCTTTTTCCAGTACTAGAATATGGCAACCATGTATATGGCCTGGCAATAAAAGGTCTTTTACAAAAAATTGATATAATGTACAATAGAATGGCTAGATTTATATAACAAGAAAGGACTATAAAGTTTATCATTGCGATTTATTTGAGGAACTAGGATGGCTCCCGCAGGAAACTAAAAGGCGGATTGCATGGGCAACACAGATTTATAGAGTGCTAAATCAGAAACAGCCAAAGTATCTAAGTGATAAATTGGACGTGAAAATGCATGTTCATAACCTACGAAACATAAATTTAAGAAATGTTGTTTTCCCAAAACTTAAAAACTCATATAGTAATTTGCGTTTTCCAGTAATTGTAGACAGGATATGGAATGCACTCAAATCAGCAATAAATAAACAATTCAGAGATGTGAAATCATTTTCAACAAGTTTGAAGTTAGAATTGAGAGTGAGATGTGAATGTTATGGCTAGGAATTAGGGAAATTTTAAACTACACTTAGAAAAATGAAGTGCAATATATGTATAACTATTGTTGGTAGATTAAGTGTATTGTAATATGATTTTTTTTGTATTAACTTATTTGTATCATCATAATTGAATGGATTGTCTAGTTTAGTTTGATGTCTTGATGTTGCAACTGTATTTGTTTTAAATGTTTAAATTTTGTATAACAGGAGCATCTTGTAAATAGGACTATGTCCTAATGATGTAAAATGCCAACACATTTCCTGTATAAAAATAAATGTTTTTACTACTACATGAGTGGCAGGTCATTTAGGAATATAGAGAACAGTATGGGACCAAGAACCGACCCCTGTGGGACACTGGTAGTTAAGGGAAGGGGGGTGGAGATTGCATTAGAGACTCTAACAGACTGAGTTCTATCAGAGAGGTATGATCTGAACCAGTTTGTGGCTGCGATAGAGAGGCCTGATTCAGCGAGACTCAAGAGCAATATGGGGTGGGAGACGGTGGCGAAGCCTTTAACCAGGTTGACAAAAATGGCTGAGGTGATCAGTCTACTGTCCATGCCTGTCAGGATAGTGTCTGTAAGCCTTATCAGGGAGGAGGTGGTGGAGTGTCCCTTCCTGAAGCCTGACTGGAATGGCATGAAGAATTTAGAGTCAGTGAGGAAGGAGGTAAGTTGGGTGAGCACAAGGTGCTCTTGTAGTTTTGCTAGAGCTGGGAGGAGGGAGATAGGGCGGTAGTTAGAGGGGGAGGTAGGGGTACCTCCTTTTGGTAGAGGTATAATGATGGCGTGCTTCCATGTTTGGGGGACGGCAGCGGCAGCAAAGGATTGGTTTAGGAGTTTGGCAAGCGGAGTTGCTATAGCGGGGAAGGGGAGGTATAGAAGTTTCAGGTCTAGACCATCCGGGGATTTGCCTTTTGAAGGGTTGAGAGAAAGTAGTGCATCTAGGGCTTCAGTTGCAGAGATGTCATTGAAGGTAAAGGAGCGTGACCTAGTCTGGGTCTTTGTCTGTAGGCGGTGCGAGAGGTGTAGTGTTGGGCAGGGAAGAGGAGGGTGGCAGCACAAGTGGAGAAGTACACATTGACCTCAGTAGTGACTGCTGTGGGCTCTGCTAGAAGGGAGTTATTAACATTTAGCATTGGAGTGGGGTTGGCAGCCGGTCGGGTGAAAAGGGAGTGAATGACCTTCCAGAATTTTGAGGGTTTATTTAGGTTGGACTGGGGGGAGCTGGTGAAGTACTCTGCTTTTGCAAGACAAGTGGCTTTGGTGCACTTGTTACGGAGCGTGCGGTATGTGGGGAGGTGTTGTGGGAGGCATGGGGATTTATGTGTTTTCCAGGCTTTGTCCCGAGCGATTTGGCATGCAATCGGTTCTTGGGTGATCCACGGCAGGTTGTTTCCTCGTACTCTTGTACGACGCAGTTGGGTGTGTGTGTTCCAGACGCTGAGGAATATGTTTTTAAAGTGTAGGAACATGTATATTCTTTAACTGTATCCAGTTTTATATTACTAATCTTCCACCTAGATGAACTACCTTTAGCTCCAAAGATTAGAATTTGACTTTTTTGTTCATTAACTTTTAAGTCATATTCCTTTGTGAAATTGTCCAGTATATTTAATTTGGCTTGTAAGCTTGAACTTGTGAGAGAAAATAGAACCAAGTCATCTGCATAGGCGGCAGCTGCACACTCCCTCCCTAAAATTTTCGGAGAGTCAGTTTCTGCCTTCTACAGCTCTCTCAAAAGTTCATCAATGTAAATACAAAACAAGGTCTGTGCAAGGACACAACCTTGTTTAATGCCCCTGTTTGTTGGAAAAGGGAGTGACAGCTGCCCTGTAGTGCCTAGCTTTACTTGAGCCCAAGTGTGGGAATAAAGCTCATTGATGATTGCTATTAGCCCATGTGGAGATCCTTTACTCTTCATTATCTCCCATAATTTACTGTAAGATATAGTATCGAACGCCGTGCTGAAATCTATAAAAGCAGCAAAGAGTTTTTGCTTTCGTAGTGTTACATATTTTTCAAACAAGTGCCAAATCACAAAACAGTTATCTGTGGTAGAGTAACCTGGGTGAAAACCTGCTTGGGATTCTGATAAGTCACCTAAACTGATCATTTGCTCTCTAAGTCGATTTAAAATTAGTCTGGCAAAAACTTTCCCCATGTGGTGTAAAAGATATCTCGGTCTATATATGGCTGAGTCGGCCCTATTTCCTTTTCTATATAATGAAATAATTGTAGCACCTTTCCATGATAGTGGCAAATCCAAGTCCTTACAACAGGCATTAAAGAATATAGTAAGAAGCTTAGCCCAGGTTGCAGGTGAACTTAGGTAGACCTCCGAGGGGATCTGATCTGGTCCTGGGGCTTTTTGCAACTTTAACGAGGCAATTGCCTGATAAACTTCTGTGTGCAGAAATGGAACAAACTGGCTCCTATCAAAATTCAAAAATACCTGTGTATCCTCAAATTCTTTACTATAAAACTTATTTGCATGATATGAGATCCAGGTATCCAGTGTAATATATGTGTCATTTTCGAACCTGGTCTTATTCGTGCCTTTTGCCACTAAATGCCAATATGTGCTGTAGTCTTATTTGTTTTTGACTCTCAACATATCCTGACATTATTTCTGTTGAAAGCCGCTCTTTATCTTCATTAAAAAGACCTTGTATTTCTCTCTGTGTTTAAGTCTTTAAAAGTAAGACCATCTCTTTGTACCTTAACCAGTCTTAAAATACTGTTAAGTTTATTTTTTCTCTGTGACAATCTGCATCAAACCATGATATTGCCAGAGTATCTAACATTTGTCTTTTTACACATGGCTTGGTTAATAAAGATTACATTTTTTCCAGACATAAGATCACATCCTGTTTTAAAACTGCACTATCGTATATATTATTCAGTCCATCTTCAATAATATCAATTACTAAATTTTTGATCTGGCCAGCAGCCACGTTGTTCCATTTAATTTTATTATAACAAATTTTAACAACAGGGGTAAAAGAAAAATACTAGCAGTACTGTATTCTAGCTGTCTGGTTTTTAATATCAGTGGAAAATGATTGCTATCCACTTTTACAGGGACTACTAAAGTTTCCCATATTGAAAGATCCCCATTCCAAAACAGATAATCTATTAAGGCAGGACCTCTGGGTGAAAAATGGGTGAAATTTCCCAGTTTATCACCCTGGAGTTAACCCATTTAATGGTACTAGATTAAATGTATTTAGTGTCTCAATTAACTTTCTTCCCGTGCTGTTTCTCCTTGTTTCCTTTGATATCCTCGGGTAATTAGCGGCCTCCCTATATACCCAATTATGATACTCACTATCAGCATAACCATCATAGCTGACAATTCTTGCATTAAAGTCCCCAGAAAGCAAAACTTCATCACAAGCAGAAACTATCCAGCTTTTGTGAAGCATATCATCTAATTGATCCCAAATGGTTTAATCATAACATTTAGAATTTGTCGGAGGGACATAAACATTTGCTAAACAGAATGTCAGTCCTCTCTGCTGAACTTGTACTATTAATATATGCTTATTATTAGAGCATAAAAGATCTACTTTGGATTCTTCCTCTATTTTAATCCACGTTATTAAGCCTCCAGCCATTCTACGTTTTCTAGCTTCTTTTACCCCATATGACTGAAACATACTAGAACCATTTAGGGAAAGATCCAGTTCTTGACAGTGCCAAGTTTCTTGTAGGCATGTTATGCCAAACTTAGTAATGAAATCCTTCCATTCTTTATCTACTGATTTATTTGCTAAACCTGAGATGTTCCAGGAGACCAACAATAACCTTTTATAATCTTCCATTCCAAAAATTTGATTAGAATCACTCAGTCAGTCTTCACATGTTGCTAACTCTTGAAATTTATTTGGTGTCGATATATGTTACGATTGAATCCTTTTTTTCTATGTTTGAAACTTTTTTCATGGTCTTACAAATATCCTGTGATTCTGACCTTACTACCTTAAAAGAAGTTTCGGCTTTGACTGGAACTATATACAAATCTAAAGCATCCAATAATGCTAAATTTCCAACTATCTTGTTATATAAGCTCAGGTATTTGACTGTTATAAAACCGGTGTCATAATCTGGATCACCTCTCTGTCTGTCTACCACCAGTGCCTCGGGATTCTCTATTGAGACATTCAATAGTTGCTTCAACAGGTCCAACACTGTGATTTTCAATTTAGCATTATTCTCATCTTTGGTTCTGCTTAAACCATAAAGATGTAGTAAGTTAGTAGTCTTTTCTATCTGATTCTCTTTTTTATTTTGAATAGCAGTAGTCTTAGGTTCATTCAAGAGCTCCCCATTTACTGTATGTACTCCTGCTTCATCTAATAGTGAGGCTTTGCCCAAGATCAAATCTGCCATTTCTTGTGATTGTAATAGTACATCTGCTTGACCCATTCTGGAATCATTTTGCCATTTTATCACTTTTAAAATTCTTATTTCCCTTTCCGGGATCCTTAACACATGAGGAAAAAAGATTGACTAAGAATTTTTTTCAGCTTAAAAACTGAATCATTTAGAGAAGTTTTTAATCCATAAATACAAATTAGAGCTGATTGAATCCTAGTGGTAAGACTCCTTTTATTTAACTATTCCCTATTGATATAAACTGAGGTGTGACCCAATTTTTCCAGAGATTTCCTATTAATCCAAATTTGATTTGCTATCCTAGGAACTGTACAACAAATAAATAAACACTCCACTCCCTCGAAATCCCTGTCCTTCCACATTTGAGCAGTGTCTGAATTAACAGTATCCACTCCTGTGGCTGCCCTAAGCAGGTTCACAATCTTTTCTCTTAACATCACATATGTCCACTTTGGATCAGTTCTGAAACCATACAAATTTAAAACTGCGCAGTCAGCGATATCGATGGCTGCATTATTTACTGTATTTGTTGTAAACATTTGTGACAAATTACTTCTATCTTTATCACTTCTCTCTGTAATTACAGCAACACCATCTTCCTTATAACCATTTTTCCACTTGTTCCAATCCTCCCTAAACTGGTTAAAATTAAGTTCAAACTCCTTCATTTGTGACCTTAGGCTCTCTAAATAGGAACCCTCAGTATGTGTGGTGGTCCCAAAACTAACCTGCTTAGTTTTTGAATTCTCATGCTCCTTTTGTATTTTGTTCTTCTTGGATGCAATGACTTGGGAAATTTCCACCTGTAGCAAGGTGTTATCAGAAATACTGTCAATAGTTATTAATGCCTCATCTAATTTTTTAACATTTTTCTTCCGCATCTTTCTTTTAATTTTACCCTGTCATTTCTTCCCCTTTTTCCTACACTGTTTTTGTAATGGGGACTCAGGAAAAATGATGGAAGGAAAATCGGGCCTTAATTGCTCAATATCGTCCTCAGGGTTATTCATAACTATGGATGGGGAACCTTCCTGAGGAATAATTTTATTTAACTTTAGCAGCACTTCATCCAGTCTGCCTCCATTAATGTTAAAATTTTCTTTAATTGTGTCAAGCTCAAATTTGAGATTAATTAAATGATCTATAATCATCAGATGTGTTGTATGTGGATTTTGCACAAATATCTTTAGCTCCTCGCCATGAGTGAATGGATAAGTAGCATCAGGTTTATTTAATAATTCTGTCCGAAGCTGGTAAGGATGTAATGGATGATTAGGGACAGTGAGTTGTTTGAGGCCATTTATGGTCTCCTGCAGTTCACTAGCAATGTTTCTCAGGTCACTATGCCACGGTGGTTTAGGGTTTGAATCACAGAAATAATCTGGTGAGAATTCTAATGAGTTAGTTGTGCTTGAAAGGTCATTCTGATTCATGCTCTTTGATGCCTCAATTGTTATATGCTAGTCTGTACCTTCATTACCTATAACAACCTCTTCTTCTTCTGCAGCATCTCCTACCGCTAATATACAACAGTTGGAGTCTTTCCTCCAGTTCCCTTAAATTACCGGGACTTTAGAAGGGCTAACTATGTGAATACACTGCTTGTGACTTTCCTTATTACTAAGCAGCTCAGTACTTGGCTAGTTAATAGGAGTAGATTAGGCAGATTGATGAAACTCCCTTCAAGTAAAATGATCTTTAATTTTGGTTTCTTTACTCTTTTTTCCTTTTTTGTTCTCCACATCTACTTCCTTTCCGGCTTCCAATATTGACTTTGCTAGCCTGACTCCTTTATTCTATCCTTTCTTGAGTTGTTTTCCTTTAGATTGTACTGAGGCTTTAGTCTTTACTCCCTTCTTGTTTTTTCTACTTACTTCCCTTACATCTTGTATGGTATGGTACTGCTGTTCTGTATTGCATATGGTTAAGATACTTGATGGACTCTTGGAACTATTAGTGCTATATGATAACAGATTAGCACGTATTGCTCTATATGTAGGTGTGACTAGGGAGTTAGAGGAGTTGGAAGACTCCATTAAAATACTAGTATCTTCACCCCTTGCCCTGCAGCTGATGCCTAGTTTGTACCATAATCAGAAAAAATCACACTAACCAAGGCTTAACCCCTCTATACAAATTTTTTTTTGGTAGTTCCCGATAGATAAATGAGGGATTACTAGATTAGTATAACACATAGGATATCGGATCATATTGCTTTTTACATAAACATGTTGTTATCACGTGTGATGTGTACTAGTTTAACATTAATATGTCTGTGTGTTGTAAGCAATAAGACACGACAGGGTGTGTGTGTTAGACACTTTAACACACGTCAAGGAGGCGTAGTGAGGCACGAGGCCACTGACCGAGTGCGTCCAGCCTCCTAGCCGTGTGTTAAAGTGTCTAACATACATCCTGGAGTGTCTTAATACGCTTATAAAAAATGGTTATCTAAAATACAGATGTATGTCATAACTAAAATGGATAATATTTAATAGTAAAACACTTACATCTTTATCTTAATTTTTAGTAAAATAGTTCCTCAGCCTGTTTTTTTTTTTTTTTTACTTGAAGACTTTTGAGCTACCAAGGCATCCTTACTTGTAGTTGTTATTTCACAATCCCTCTCCCCCAGTAGTCTTATTTCATTTGAACAGGAAGTTATGCTGTCTTCTTTTACAATTGTTCTACATTATTCCATGTGATATTTTAAAATTATCTGAAATGATGCCTGTGTGTGTGTGTGTTTTTTTTGTTTTTTTTTTTGTGTGTGATTTTGATCTGTTTTAGTAGCAGGTAGCACAAGGGAAACCAGCACAAGGAAGTTTGGAGCGGTTGTCCGTTGAAGACGACTGCAGTTCACTGCTTGAGGGAGCGAGCGAGCAAGCGGGCAGAGGGATGGGAAGAATTGTGTGTTGCTGATGAAGGTCGTCAGAGAGAGAGCGCAGTATGTGTTAAAAATTAGACAAATGGGAAGAAGGGAGGGAAGCAGCTTGTGGCTGGCAAGTCAGACATTGAGAGGATGACAACGAGCGAGCAGCGGGGAAGGGGGAGGGGAGAATGTAAAGTGATTGTGGTAGTCCCGAGTTTTTCTGCTTCTGTAGTTCACAGAGGCGGATATAAAAGTTTGTGAAATGGGCATTAAAATGAAGAGGCAGTCTGATTGAAGTGGATACAATTTCAGCAGACAAAACTGGCACAGTTAGCAAAACAAGATGGCCGCTTTACTTTTTCTGAACATTCTGAGTGGGCAGCTTTACCAATATCCGTGCCCACTGAGCACTGCTGTACCTTTTTCCTGTACATAAGACACATTGTGCAATACCTGTGTGATAATCAGATTGCCCCTATTTTGATGCCCATTTCATAAGTTTTATTTTTTTTTTGAACACTATTTTATCTCCAATCCTGGAGAACTTCTTCCAGCATCCTCGGATATCCAGCCTTTACCTTCCCCTTACCTTCCCCCATGACTAGTCTTTCTCCCTCGTGCCACCGAGCACCACCTCCGGGTCTGAACCTTCCAGAGGTAGGGCCGCCCTATCCGACCAGGGCCATCTATAGGGAAAGTGCCCGGCACATGAGTGGCCCTGTGGAGAGGAGATAGCCCGGTGTTGGAAGTGTGGGCTGTTGGGCAGATGAGGTGCCTTCATCTATCTCCAGGAATGGTTTTTTTCTCTCTTTTGTCCTGACACCCATGGAGTGCTGCTTATCAAGGCAACGTAATGCTGCAAGTCCGCCCCCAGCGTTTGCAGCGTCACTACTTCAGGAGCCCCCAGTGTCCGCCAGAGGCTGCTCTTAGAGTGATCACTCCCCAAACCCTTTCTGGGAGAGAGAGCAGTCCCACGGATGCTCAATCTCTTCCGCCTCCCGCCGACTCCAGTGGCCCGGGCTCGCTCCCAAACCCGGGTCGCCAGCGCAGCACGAGGTGTGGCGTCCAGTGCCTCAACCCTCTGCACCACCGGGCCGTCCCATTTCATAAGTTGATATAAAATGTTCCTCTTTAGTATGATATAATATTTGCATCTTCTGTAATATGTGCAATATTGAAAATGTTTGGAACCTTTTGTAATTTGTACATAAACATCAGTAACAGGATCACCATGGTAACAGGCCTTGTATAAGACCTATGGTGTAAACTTTTTATATTGTCAAATTGTTTGTTTTTGCCTGTATAAATAAAAATATTTTTACTACTGCTTTTTAAGAAGGCAGTGTTAAAGCGTTATTAGAACCCACACGCATACACGATATATAGTTTTTTCACTCTGTTCTCTTCCCGAAGGAGTTCTCATATGCAGTTGTTTTACTTTAAAAACTTCAAGCAGTCTGAGAACAAAAAAAGTCAGTAGAAAAGACTTCTTACACAATAATTTGTAGCAAGTAACCAGACACCAGAGTCCATTGCCCGACTATTCACTTCGATGACTTGAATTTTCTATAAACCATGATCCGTTTCTTGATTGTACAGTGCACAAACCAGTCCTGGAGGTAACCCCATGAAAAACTCTGCAGTTTTGCTCAAGTAACTTATGGATTACTGGGACGAGTTTAGCTGAGTGCAGAATGCTTCTCTCGCTTTTTCCCTTTAGCCCCAAACCAAGACCGCAACCACAGTTTAAAATAGAGACCACCAAGATCGCCAGCAATGTCAATATAAATAAACTGTTCTCTTTCCACCAGCAAATGACCCAGTTGATACACTTGAAAAGAGAACAGAAAATCAGAAAAACTCTAGTAACTTAAAATCCACTAAATTTTATCAAACCGCAGTGAAAGCACACGTAACTCCTGAATAGGACTACTGCCTGCAAGGCAGCGTCCGTAACAATCCAAAATCTGTCCTATCCTGAATACCCTATCATTTTAAAAGTTTAGTAATTTAAAAGGTATTTGCACTATCTAAAATCAGCAATAGCAATGGAATAGCAACAGAATGTAACAAGCAAAAGGTACGTTTTTTAGATAAGGCAAACTTACTGGCTCTGGATACAGATTCCAACTTCAGCTTGTGGTTAGGTAAAGTTAGGTGAAATTAAACCCCAAAGTGACCACAGCAGTGCCCCGAGATGTTCAGCATGCAGCATACAACCAAAGATAGCAGCAAGAATGGCGTCTGTCACAACTCTAAATGCTAAGCTCCACAGCTGTGCAATATTTATTTATTTATTTAGTTTTTGTTGACCGGGTAAGTGCACTAGACAAATCTTGCCTATTTTCAGGCACGACCCCGGGGAAGGGGGATACAGATGAATGCCAACTGACCGTGAACCAGATTAAGCTGTTGGTGGTATTTTTTTTTTTTTTTTTTTTTTTTTTTAGTGAATGAGGGAAATTTGGCCAGGACACCGGGGAAATTCCCCTACTCTTTTTCGATAAGTGCCATGGGATCTTTAACATTCATCTGAACTACCACCAAACCAGGCAGATGGGAGCTCGGTTTAACGTCTCATCTGAAAGACAGCACCTCAGAAGTGCAGCACCCCTCTCATGCTGCACTACAGTGTCAGTACTGGGATATTAACCCAAGTGCCAGATGTGGGAATTGAACCCACAGCCCTCTGATCTCCCGGCCTCAGAGGCGAGTGTGCTACCTACTGAACCACTGACACTGTTTAAGCGGTGGTCACGTGGTAACCAGAACCCATGAAAGTAGGGGCTTTTTAAAAATTTAAAACAAAACCCATTAGTTAAAAAATGATGATTTACAACATGACTTGTTTAAGAATGCCCTCTAAAGAATATAAGCCATTACAGCTATTTGGGCTTTCTGTAATGTTTGTAAAAATAATCTAAGTAATGAGTTTAGACACTGTAGATGGAATACATTCCTCTCTGTCCAGGGTGGTTCGGTGGCTTTTCCAAAGACTCTTTACACAAAAATCCCTTTTCATCCGTCTGACCGGTGGTTCTCTGGTTTTCCCGTCATGCGGCACCGGGGTGGTGTCAGCACCAGTGTCTGCGTTGGATCTAAGTTGCCACTTCTAGAGGATGCTTCGGACTGTCTTCCCTAGGAAACAAAAGAGAACGGGACAGCCAACGCACCCAGTACTCGAGTGTAATAAAGTTTGCTGGAAAGGTTACACATGTAGGCAACAATATCATACCTGTTGTAAAATAAAACGAGCGGTGTAACCCTGCTTCTTGGGTCTCCTCCACAGACAAACAAGAGCGCGTAGCTTCAGGAGTACTTCCTTTCCAACCAGCGTCTACCTTCTGTGGCTTACTGGCTATAAGTAGTAATAAAGTGATGTTTATTATTAAAAAGAAAATCGTTCTGACTTACCAAAGGGTAGAGCCGTTGTGTTTTTCATTGCATTCTCTGTCCTGATTTTTCAGATGCACACCATTGTAATAATGTAATTTAGGTTATCAGTGTTTTATTATTACATAGTATTTTTGTCATGTATTTACTGAGGATAGTCCAGCTGAGATGCAAGATCTCATTCCCTGTAGGGTCCTGCTCTCACTGACTAACAGTTGGGTGGACTGCAGCACTTAGAGCTTGCTCAGAGTCACATGGCGAATAAGTTGCTGTGGTGGGTTTTGAACCCAGGATCTCCACCTGTACTCTAACCATCAGAACACACTGCTTCCTTATTGTCTGGGAGTTTTATCTTTTTTTTCTGTGTAAGTGTGATGCATCAACTAATAATGACAGAATGAACTGCTTTTTATAACAAGGGGCTTAATGTGCTGCTTTTGGTGGGAGTGAAACTGCGCCAGGACATAAATGACATCACATTGCTTCCCACAGAATACTGCAGTATAGAGCTCTCAGAGCAGAGACAGCAGTGAGAAAAACACTATACAATGGTCATTTTAACATTATTTTGTATTCTTTTGTTACTATTTGTATCTTAGAATACATTTGTAACTTAAGAAAATGAAACAAAATATATTTTATGTTGCCATTGAAAGCCTGGTCCGGTCTTATGCACTTCTGATAGGAGCTTAGAGAACTTTGGGATGAGCAGAAGAAGAAGATTCTCTGAACAAGACTGAACCCTCAGCAAGGGGGGGCGCACCTGCAGTATGATCAGGTTTGCCAAGACCTAGGAGAGTAAGAGATGGACCTTTGGTTTATTGCAAAGGAATCCAGTAACCAACTATCACTGGCATGGGCTATAATGGAGGAAAACTATATCCAACATATTTATTGTTTATTTATTTTTACAAAGGTTCCACGTCACGTGAACAGAGTATAGACATTCAGTCAAGAAGGTTACAGAGTTTTAGGACATTTTGAGACACTGAACAGCACAACAATCATTCAACAGTCATTGCCATGCAATGGTCAGTGGCTTACCCAGCTATCCGACTTGTATTTTCATGACAAGGAGCTCGTGGTCTATGGCCATCCTGGAGATAGGAAGGACAAAGCCATGGAGGGAGTCTTTTGTATAGATAAGACAGCCCCCACCCTTCTTGCCATGCCTGTCGCTCCTGAATACCTGGTATCCAGGTAGCACTATTTCACTGTTTTTTATATTGCCCCTGTCAGCCAATTCTCAGTTAGGCAGGCTATCTCCGGTTTGTGTTGGGCCATCCAGGCCTGCAGTTGTGTAAACTTTGCTGTTAGGCTGCAAATATTCATTGCAGCTATTATTGGGCCCTTTGTCTTGATACTCCTAGATCTGGGTGGCAGCAGAGGGCCAGGATTTGGGTGCACATTCCCAGATAACAGGAGGAGCATTAGGATAAGTTTCCTTACTGTGATGTAGAGGGTTATAGAGATTCATGACTTGCATTTCCTTATTTTATCTTGGAGAGGCTTCTCCACTTTCTGAGGGGTGTGTGTGAGAAGTGGTAGCCTGGCGGAGCTGTGGTGTGTGTCAGATGCATTCTTCCCTGTTGTGGTCCCATTGTAGTATGACTGCTGGTATGCACCCTCTGTGGAGGTTGCCATACATGGATTTCACCCCCCAAAAAACATACCATCAACAGCTTAATCTGATTCAGTACCTCAGTTTGTATCTGTATCTACCCCCACCCAAACCCCTGGGATGAGGCTGAAATCAGTCAGAATTGCCTAGCATGCCTTTCAACAAAAACTAAATAGATACATTAATAGGAGTGCTATTAGACTGGTTCTAGAATTCCTTTTTATTTATACAAATTGGGTAAGCTGCTATCAGTCAGTCATCAGTCTTGGCAGGCCGATCCCAGATGGGCATCAGGACTAGTTTGCTACTTTATGAAAGGGTTTATCTTTAAGTGGTCTGGACTATCAAAAGCAAAATAAGAGTATTTTTTATGTGAGGATGGTCTGCACATTCAAAGAGGACTGTGGAGAAAACGGCTCACTGTTTCTGAAATGGTTATTGACCAAATTGTGTATGTTTTGTGTAATCAAGATCAAAATATCTATGGGAAATGCAACAGACTGCCTCAAAATATGCAATTTATCTTCACAAGTGAGGGGGAAGGACTATAACTCGTGAGTGGCAGAGTCACAAGTGAGTTATAAAAATCCTGTCTATTCACAAGTGATGGATACTTGCATAATATGTGTAAGCCCATTGCATATTCAATTTATGCAACATCACTATATGTGTTATAGCTTTTAAATCTTTTAATTGTATGACGACTGTACTGTTTCTTTCAGTTGCTGGCTTCAGTGCTGCACATGGCTTATATCATATCGTCAATAGGGAAACTGCTTTCTGATTGGTTCAGTATTCCATTGCAGTGTACCCAGTTTTGCTGAGTGTCAGTTGTGTCATACCCCAGAATGCAAGGTATCATGATGTCTTGCAGAGTGGGTCCAAAAATACCAGTTTTACTCTGTGGCATTTTTCCACACCTGTTGTATAATCTGAATATCTCAACATTGCTCCCTGAGACAGGGAAGTTTTTTTTTAACACGATGGACAAAGATTGCTTCTTCCACAGTTATTTATTCAGTCTTCAATGAAGAACTGTTTCTTTGTGTGGCTCACTGCCCTAAGGAACATAAAACACATTTTTCATTGTGTCACCGTCACTTATGCGTTCCCTCGTGTCCTGCTTACGCACTTTCCCACATACGGAACTATTTGCCCTCTGAACTACAGGGCTTCCTTGCCCAATTTGCAAGTCTCCCCTATGGCAGAACAAGATGGAGACCCAGGAATACTGGTTCACTCCAAAGACTTTGAGTCCTTTCTTTGTTGGAAATGGGCTGTTTACTACTGCGTTTCTGAAGGCAGCTACAGATTGTTCAACAAACTGTTTCCCACATAAGTTTAGTTACAGACTGATTAAATAAAAATGAACTATTTAATTCAATATTACACAGCATACAAACATCATCATGGAATCTGAGATGTGCAAGTATAATACAATATATAAGAATGCAAAGGTAATCTGTCTTTTAACATGCATAAATAAAAACAAAAGGGATCCGTAAATGGTAACTAAGAAAATAAATAAATAAACTTATTTGTTCCATTCTACACCACACAGGTTTGGTCACACAGAAATGTATCTACCTAGCACACACAAATTGGACAGATGAGCCAGAAACACATACTTCTTCTGTTATCTTTTTCAGGCTCACTAAAATTTAATTTTCCTAACCTCTTAAAGGAGAACATCCTCACAAGATCACCTGACATTCATATCGTTCCCATTGATCTGTTCTCCCGGTAGCCAAGCCATCTAGGATTTCCTCCTTAATTTATAGATCTATCTATGAGAGATTTAGAAAGTTAAATACACAGATCTGAGTGTTGCAGTCACCGACAAAGAATCGGTTACTTAATTCTTTTGTAAAGTCATGTATGCCAGTATCTACAGCTACACTTGTTTGCTGGGATCCCAGGACTATGACAGATGACCCACTGAGCTGGTCGTGTATTTGGAGACCATTCCATACCTCCATACCTCTCAACCTTTTGTCACTGAAATGAAGGACGCAGACACTCAAAATGAGGGACACATCCTCAAACATAAAGATACAAGCTCAAAACACTGTGGATACCAGTGCTTGCATTTGTTCAAAGTCTAATTTTGCTTTAGCATCCTGGAATGTTAAGAATTTCTGCTTTGTAGTCTGAGTTACAGTATCTCTTCTATGTGGACAGCACCTTTTCAGTGTGGGAGAGAGCACTTGTGAGAGGTAAAATGAGGGATGTCCCACATAATGAGGGACAGTTGACAGGTATGGGCTCCTTTTATTAGAGCGGCAATGACTAGTAATGCAGCCAACACAGGATTGAGAAATGAAGATATTTAAGGCAGTTGCTTTGTCTGAGGAATCAATCATCAAGGCCTTTTAATACAAACCTTTTTAATGAAAAGGTTGCCACCTTCATTTTGGATCAGTCTTTAAATGGCTGATATGGATACCACAGAGCAAACTTTAACCATGATTTACAAAGAGTGTAGCTTGACGGAAAGTCATAATTATATGAATTATATGAAGGTGGAATATTAAATTCTCTTCTCATCCCTCCCAACTATTCTGGGTGTATTACTACACCTCCCAGAATCCTACTTCTACAGAGGCATTGAACGGATCCAACTGTACATGAGTCACAATTTCAGTATGGAGACTGCTTGAAGCACTAACAACACCAGACTACTGAAAGACAACTGGACACACTTTGTTTCCAACTTTCAAGAACAAAATCTGAGACCTGACTGACGTGCTTAGTTGTGCCTCCCTGGAAATGAAGAGGATTTGCCAGATCAGGAATACGTAGGAGATTATAGACAAAGCGCTTGGTTTTATGTGTATGACACAAATATGTTTTTTTTTTGGGGGGGGATGAGGTTTTTGAGTGGAACAGGTCAAGGATTTGGGTGTTAGTCATCCGTAGGCAACAGCAGGCATGCAGGGAACTCTGCCAGTCCGATAAGGTAAAGTACTTACTTACTTGCTACTACCTGTGTAACAGAGTACTGGAGGAAAGTGTCGGGGGGGGGAGGGGTAACAGCAGGGAGGTAACAGTGCATACAAACAGTAACCACCTGTTGTGTGAGGAATGAAAAAACACTCTTATCTAGGGCAAGGATACAAAGGGATAAACAAAAGCAAAAAAGGGGAGAACTAAAATCGCCCTATCTACAGTCACACTACAAAGAGGTTAAGTAAGCAAAAATGGGAAAAGTTAAAACAGCTTATCTAGGGTAAGGGTACAAAGTAAATTCCAGTAAAAGTAGAATGTGATGAAATGGGAATTTTGGGAGTGGTACAGTGAAGGGGTTGTGGGGCTGCAGTTTTCAGGGAGACCTTCTGGAGACTGAGGTGCTGCCAAATCTTCACACACATCTCTGGGGTGAGGCAGGAGGTTGCTGGACTCCAGGGTGAGCTGGCTAGGATTTGGAGAACCTCTTCACCCACCCAGGGGCCACTGAGTCTGCCACTATTATCCCATAGGTTTCCTAGGAGAGAGGGTCAGCTGGACTGTGGTGGGCCCAGGGAGGGTGGGGTGGCAGGTCAGGGGCACATTCCTCACCCTGTGCCGCTACAAAACTCATTCACCACTCTGGCAGGACAGGACTGCTGGGAGGAGGCACCCATAGTAGTGGCCAGGGAGGATGTGGGGAACTCTGTAGGGGAGGCCCCAAGGTGAGAGGTAGAGGACCCCAGCAGAGGAGAAAGCAACTTCTGGTGGGGGACTCAATTATTAGGGAGTTAGATTTGGGAACAGGGAGGAAGGGAAAGAAGGAGATGAGGTGCCTACCTGGCACCTCCTCTCAGAGGGACAGAAAGCAGATCTTAAGGATCTCTGGGGAGGTGGGGGAGGACGGGAGCTGGATGTCATTGGCCACCTGGGGACAACTGACCTGGCTGGGATTGTGCAGAGTGATTTTAGGGAGCTGGGGAGGGATCCTAGGTAGGTAGCACACAGGAAGGGAACAAAGTGTGAAATGCCATGTATGCAAATGGAAGAAGTCAAAGGAATAACATTCCGGACCTAACGGCCATCATGGCAGAGGCAGACCTGGATACCGAGGCCATTACTGAGTCGTGGGGCACAGGAAACTGTGACTGGGACATGGCCAGACCAGGCTATACTCCATTCAGGAAACACAGGGTAGGAAGGAAGGGAGGAAGGGTGGTTCTGTATGTAAGGAGGGTATCAAAGCGACAGAGACACAGGGAATCCAGGAGGGAATGGAGGGGCTGGAGCCACCAGCCTGGAGATACTGTTGGTCACCCTGGAGACAGAAGCCAGTGCCACTGTTCACACTGGCATGATCTACAGACCTCCAGCACGGGGAGAAACTGGATACGGCAGTGATGGAAGCCATTAGCACAATGGCAGAAAAGGAGACTTGCTGCTGGTGGGGGACTTCAATTTGTCGGATGTAGATTGGAGCATCCCAGCTGCAGCAGGGACATCCTAGACTCCATGCAAGGGGGCGTTTCTCAGGCAGTTAGTCAGGGAGACCACTAATGATGGGGCAGTACTGGATCTGGAGCTCACAAACATGGACAGTATTGCAGACGTCAAGGTGGGAGGCCACATGGGAACCAGTCATTACTGTACAATGAGGTTCAACATAAGGACGGCAGAAGAAGCAAACAACACAAGGATGAGGGTCCTGGAGTTAAGGAGGGCAGATCTATAAAAAAAAAAAAAAAAGTATGAATGCCTCAGAGACAACCTCGCTGTGTTTAAATGCGAAAAAGTGAAAAATCTTGCACCTAGGGCATAGAAACCCAGAGACGGTACAAAATGGGAGACGAGGTATTAACAGTCATCAAACAGGAATGGGACCTGGTAGTAATCATACCTGATGACCTTAAGGTGGTGAGACAATGCAACAAAGCAGTAGGTAGGGCCAGTAGGATGTTGCATAGGGAGGGGTATCACCAGCAGAAGGAGGGAAGTGGTGTTGCCACTCTTCAGAATGCTGGTGAGACCCACCCCAGAGTACTGTGTCCAGTTCTGGAGACCACATCTCAGGAAGGACATAGAGAGGGTGGAGGCTGTCCAGAGGAGGGCAACTAAAATGGTGCAGGGGCTGCATCAAAGCCCTATTAGGAGAGACTGAAGGACTTCAGTATGGAAACACTGGAAGAGAGGAGGGAGAGGTGAGACATGCTAGAGACCTTTAAATATCTCACAGGGTTGAATAAGGTACCAGAGGGGAGTATTTTTCAGAGCAAAAGATGCATGAGAACAAGGGGACATGCAGTGCAGGGTAGTAGATATGGTAGTTAGTATAGCATGGCAAGACGCTATGCAAAAAGACGGGTAATGCTGCACAGGAACAAGGGGACATGCAATGCAGGGTATTAAACAGCTCAAGCTGGTATTGCATAGCAAGACGTGCAAAACAGGGGTAATGCTAACTATTTCCAGGAATGCATAGCAGTAGACTGTTAACCAGTTTTTGAGTGAGTCCATGGCACAGTAGACAACATTACTACCCGACTTGATTACTGCAGTGCCCTCTACCTAGGGCTGTCTGGGGTTGATATCCGCCACTTGCAGCTGGTGCAGAACACTGCGGCCAGGCTGTTGACTGGTACTTCTAGGACCAGCCACAATACACCTGTGCTGCACAAACTGCACTGGTTGCCAGTTCAGTGGCGGATCACCTATAAGGTGGGCTTGCTTACCTTTAAAGCCCTACACGAACAGGGACCCGACTACCTGAAAGATCTCCTGACTCCCTACTCCCCCAATCGTTCTCTCCGATCTGCTGAGGAGGGATTGCTAGAGATTCCCAGGGTTCATTTAAAAACTTCTGGACGTCACGCTTTTTCATTTGCAGCACCAACCGTGTGGAATTCTCTACCTCATTAGTTAAGAGAATGCCTGACAGTTGGTAGTTTTAAATCTGTGTTAAAAACTTATTTATTTTCATTGGCTTTCCCAGACTGATTTTAAATAATTTATATTGTTGTTTTAATACTGTGGTTTTGTACTGTGTACAGTGCCTTGATTTTGAAAGGCGCTATATAAATAAAGATTTGAATAAAACTATTTACAATATATGATCATATATATTTTTATTTTGTTACTCAGTTTCTGCTGAGTGCTATGCATTTTCACAGCTGATTAGCACTTTCATGCATAAAACTGCTAATCAGTTTTTATGGCTTATTTAATACTCTGCAGTGAAGCAGGAAGTGGAAAAATTTAGAAGAGATGTGAGGAAGTACTTCTCCATTGAAAGGGTGATGGATGCCTGGAAGAGCTTTCCAGCAGAGGTTGTGGGGGTGAAAACAGTGGTGGTCTTCAAGCATGCATGGGATAGGCACAAGGAAATCTTAGTGGGGAAGTGTGGGGGGAGGGGTTGGAGATCAAGTAGGATCTGCAGTGACAGGCAGGAACAAATGGACAGGTTGGGTAGGCCAGTCAGTCGGTCCTTATTTGCCATCAAATTCTATGTTTCAGGGCTGGCCCAGTGGCGCTGAGGGTTGAGGCGCTGGACGCCACACCTCACACTACGCTGGCGACTCGGGTTTGGGAATGGACTCGGGCCACCAGGGGTCAGTTGGGGGAAGGAGGATTGAGCGTCCCAATGGATGCTCTCCTCCTGGGGTGAGATTCCTGGGGTGCTCAACGGCACCCGATGCACTGATGCCGGTGGAAGCACGGGCATCCGGCGCACAGGCATCTCTTTGGAGTCGGGTTGGGGAGGATGCTGAGGGCATTTGACAATGCACACCATCTGGACGAAAGTCCTGCATGCTGGTGTCCTCAGGTTCGGGGACTGGGAGAAAAACCAAAAGCAAAAAATCTCTCGGTCCCGTGCGGAATGATGCTGGGGTCCATGCTACATCGGGACTCTGGCCGAAAAGACCCGAGGAATTAATTCCTCAGGGCAGGGGCCAGGAGAAAGTAACAAAAAAAAATTATATGTTTCTAAGTATCTCCCTGTTACTGGTTTTGTTTTATATTTTTTATTACTATTTTACCACCCTCCCCCAGTTGCTGTATGTGTTTCTATGCCCATCACTGACTGCACCGTAGATGCTGGGGTGTGAGTAACTGGTCTTCTTCGAGACTGACATCAAGTACCTGTGGGGAGCTGGCCACAGAAGGGGTGTTTAGTGAGACTCATTTGACCCTCCTCCCCAAGAGACTGAGAGCAGAACAACGCTGCAGTAGGTCACTTTCAGCCAAGGAGTGAGACCTGAGGTCATCTCCCAGCCTGCCACACAGCAGCATAATTGGCTGCTTGCAATTTGGTTTTACTGCAACTTTCATTTGCAGCTGAGAGAAGTCTAAAGGGGTTAAGCAATGTTCTGTCACCATATGATAAATGTAATCAGGATTTTTCATCAAGCATCTGTCTTTTAGAAACACAGATTGCTAGTGTAACATACAAAACTTGGGATTCCAGGGCTTATCTTTACTGGTATATTCCTATTTTATTTAATATCAGATTGTCACAGGCCAGGAGTCAGTAACCCATTTCTCTCCATATTAATCTGCGCTGTATACGTTATGTCATTTGCAGGATGGATATGGTGCAGCTTAAACTCACTGGAATATTTATGTGGTGGTTTAGAGATGAATGAGTATAGCTCACAGGTGTCAAACGCCCAAGCTTTCAGGCTCTTGGCATGCACTCAGGCAGTCTGCGTTTTCAGCACTACGGAGCTTTCTGTTGTGCCAACTAATATCCTTGTAGCAGCCAGTTTTGTTGGTGTTTTTTTACAAAGCAGGAGAAAACATTGATGTCCTAGTACACATAGGGACTAATGATCTTGCCAGCCGGTCAGTTGTGGAGACCAAGGAACACCTGACTAGGCTGGGTGACAAACTATCATCTATTTCGTCTGGCATCTCCTTCTCTGAGATCCTGCCAGTCTGGGAGAAGGGAGCAGATGGACGGAAGGTCAGAGAAGGGAGATAGGGAGCTAAACACGTGGCTCAAGGACTGGTGCCAGGAAAAAGGACACAGATTTGTAGGAACTGGCAACAGTTCTGGGAAGCCAGTTCTTTAAATTTGATGGACTGCATCTGACTAAAGAGGAGTCAGTGCATTGGGGCAGAAGTTTGACGTCTTTGCAGAATATTTAAACTAGCAAATGGGGAGAGGGTGCAGCACCCACATGCCAAATGGGAAGAACACCCTCCCCTCAGCTAGTGGTCAAACAGGAATTCAGCGTGTTTGCCGCTCATTTGCATCACCAGGTAAGAAAAAGGTTTGTCTCCCCATACGATGCACAGGGGTAATGCCAAACTTCACCCAACAACTAACACACCAAAATCTGGCCAATGGAAAATCATGTACACAAATGCTCACAGCCTGGGAAATAAGATCCCAGACCTGCAGGCAATAATGTCAGAGGCTAAACTGGACATAGTAGCAATTAGTGAGACGTGGTTTACCAGTAACCACACTTGGGAGACTTCAGTACCTGGCTATGTATTGTTCAGAAGAGACCGAGGTGCAAAAGGGGAGGAGTGGCCCTGTATGTTAATGAAAATATCAAAGCTACAGAAATCTCAGAATACACATAAGGAGCCAGAAGAACTGTGGGTCACCCTGAAACAGGAAATGGGACAGCCATAAGAACTGGGGTTGTCTACAGGCCCCCAGACCAGGGGAGGACATAGACGCATTACTGTTAGAAGATATACAAAACATGACAGCTAAAGGGAGGTTCTGATAATGGGAGACTTCAACATGCCAGATACAGATTGGTCAATACCCAGCAGGAACATCTGCCAGAACTAGACTCATAGTGGATTCCTGCAGGGGAGGGCCTCAAACAACTGGTACAGCAACCCACAAGAGACAGAGCTATCCTAGATCTAGTACTGACTAACAAAGAAGGGATCACAGATCTCCAGGTAGAAGGTCACCTGGGGCCAGTGACCATCACATGGTATGGTTCAATTTGGCTACTACATCTAAATCATCCCATTCCAAGGCAAAATATGGGACTTCAGAGGAGCTGACTTTGATAAGATGGCCAACAGAGTTAAGCTAGCCCTGGCAAAAAAGAAACACAGGTGAGGAGGTACAGGCAAAGTGGGCAAGCATTAAGGATGCAATACTTGAAGCAACATCCCATTGTGTTAGACAGAAAAGGAAGTGAAAAGAAGAAGGAAACCACTTTGGTTCTCAAATACAGTAGCAGAAAAGGTCAGAGCCAAAGGCTGGCCTTCAGGAAATATAGGGAACACAGCGGGATGAAGATAGGAGGCATACCAAACTGCCTAAGGGAAGCAGGTAAGGCAGTAAGGCAGGCAAAGTCCCAAACTGAGGAAACACTAGCACGAACAGTAAAAGAAGGTGACAAGACTTTCTATAGATACATTAGTGAAAGGAGAAAGTCCAGAGGGGCTATTGCTGTTAATGGAGAAAAGGGAGCAAGTGAGGAGGAGGACCCTGTAAAGGCATCTATCCTAAATAGATACTTTGCTCAGTATTTACTGAAGAGAAGGTAGGGCAGGGCCCACAGCTCAGCATCATGGACACAGGGGAGGGAGGTGAGCACTACTCCTTCACAAAAAGAAAGGGTCCTACAAGAGCTTGCTAAGCTCAGGGTGGATAAGGCAATGGGACCTGATGGCATACATCCCAGGGTACTTAGGAGCTAAAGGAGGAACTAGCAGAGCCATTAGCAGAATTGTTTAGTGAGTCTCTGAGCACAGGAGAGGTCCCAGAAGACTGGAGAAGGGCTTATGTGATCCCGCTCCCACAAGAGTGGTAGCAGGGAGGAGGCGGGGAACTACAGACCGGTCAGTCTTACCTCAGTAGTGGGCAAGATTATGGAGGCACTCCTTAAGGAAAGGATAGTGCAACACCTGGAATCCATAGGGCACAGGATCCAAGACAGCATGGGTTTACAAAAGGAAGGTCCTGTCAAACTAATCTCATAGATTTCTTTGACTGGGTAACCAGAGTGGTGGACCAAGGGGGAGCAGTTGATGTCGCCTACATTGACTTCAGCAAAGCTTTTGACACTGTTCCACATAGAAGATTGATAAATAAGCTAGGTAGGCTCGGGGGTGGGTCAGAAGTTGGTCAACTGGGTGGCAAATTGGTTGACTGGCAGAAAACAGAGAGTGGTGGTAAATGGTATACAGTCAGAAGAGATGCAAGTCACAAGTGGGGTACCTCAGGGATCAGTCCTGGGGCCAGTCCTATTCAACATCTTCATTAGTGACCTCGCAGATGGACTAGAGGGTAAGGCTTGTCTGTTTGCAGATGACACCAAGATCTGCAACAGAGTAGATGATCCAGATGGGGTGGGCAGAATGAGAAGAGATCTGGATAAACTAGCAGAATGGTCAGAAGAGTGGCAACTGGGATTTAATGCAAGAAGTGCAAAATCATGCACATAGGAAGAGAAACCCTGAAGCCACTAATAGGCTGGAAGGGGAGTTGCTAGCAGTCACAAAGGAAGAAAGAGACTTGGGCATCATCATCACTGATGACCTGAAATCATCCAAGCAGTAGGTAAGGCTAGGGGGGTGTTGGGGTGTATTAGTAGGGGTATCACAAGTCGTAAGAGGGAGGTAATAATCCCTCTGTACAAGACATTGGTTAGGCCCCATCTGGAGTACTGTGTACAGTATTGGAGGCCACACCGTCAAAAGGACATTAACCAAATTGAGGCAGTCCAGAGAAGGGCAACCAGAATGGTGCAGGGACTGCATCAGAAGACATATGAGGACAGATTAATGGAGCTCAATATGTATACCCTTGAGCAAAGGAGGGAGAGAGGTGATATGATCGAGGCATTCAAACACCTTAAGGGCATAAACAAGGTGAAAAGAGTCTAACATGTTTAAATATAAGAAAAATAGCAGGACAAGAGGACACAGCATGAGATTAGAGGAGGCCGATTAAGGGGGAATGAGGAATATTATTTTCACAGAAAGGGTGGTAGATGCATGGAATGGCTTACCACAAGAAGTGGTGGCTATGAATACAGTGCAGGGCTTCAAACAGGCATGGGATAGGCATAAGGGAGCAATACAAATGACTATGAATAGATAGGTCACTGACAGAGCAAAGGCCAATGGCACATTTATAAGGTAGAAAAAGAAATGGGCAGACTGGATGGGCCTTGCGGTCCTTATCTGCCGTCAACTTCTATGTTTCTATGTTAGTGCCTAAACTTGCTTGCATCATTCTAGTATTTGGTTCTAAAGTGTGGTAAAACTACTTTGAAGTAACAAAAAAAAAGTGAAAATGTAGTCATTTTAAACATGCAGTAATTTCAAAGTAATTAAAAATTAGAATTATCCCTTCATTACATTGTTAATAGATGCTTGTTTAAAAGCACTTTATTATCCACTGAGCCATTTGGTATTTATTAAAATAATTTGGCTAAAAAATTTTTTTAATTAGTCACTGTTGGCTAGTTTTGCTTGTTTGTTTTTTTTTTTTTTTTACACCAAGATAGGTGTCCATTTGGGAAAAAAATGGCTAATCTGCTTAAATGACTAAAACAAAATAGACGGTGGCTAAAACAAAAGTATGGAGTTTAGCCACATGGCTAATTATTCTTGGTGGCAATGCCATCCTGAGTCTAAAATGTCTCATAAGGCTGGCGGGCAGAAGGAGGGGGGGAGGAAGAGTGGGTGGAATTCTCCACTGCTTCACTGCCCCCTGGTTGCTTAGGGTGATAGAAGCAGAAGTGAAGAGTTCAGGGCCTAGGATGGGTAGAGTGAGCTGGGTAGCCTTGCTGTGCCATTTCTTACTGTAGCCCTAGTGGTGGAAGGGCTTCGGAGAACACCGTAAAAGGGGGTGGAAGCTTGTGGGATGAAACCTTTATGCTTTCAACTCCAGTTAGATGCCACAGAGCACCTGCGTACGTCTCCTCTCCCTACAGTGGCTAGATCATGAGATACCATCCATGTAGAAACTGTTGGGAAGCCTCATTGGGGAGAGCGCACTGGAGGGATGAGATGGGAAAGGAGTCGAGCAACATGGAGTATCTTGGTCAAAGGCTGGCACTCTAGTGGGAGAGGATTGGGGCTCACTGACAGTTGAAGAAGAGTCAATGCCCTCTGCAGAGTAGGGGAAAAAAATTAATTCAAAAAGGAATACAGTCTATTACTGTGAGGTCCAACATTCACTAATATCATGGTAAACCAACTCAATATAGGTAGAGTTAAGTTCTTTTCCTTTGAATGAGGGAGTGTCTTCTATTTGAAATGCAATTTTTTTCAACCAAATACAGTAACTGCTAAAACCATAAGCAAACACAATTGGTTTTCTGAGCTTGGGCTGCTCTGTTTAAACATGGTTCTGTATTATTTCTGTTTCAGCAGCTGTTGTATTGAAATCCTGAATTAACAGTAGCCAAAAATACCAGATTTATTTTTAGACATTCCCTTGCCAAAACTCTCAACATTTTTACATGTTGTAGAAGTTAAAGATTCAGGGCTAGATAAGTGGTGACTTCAGCAGTTAAGGATGACCAGGGCACAGGCAGGGTGCAGAGGGCTTGCGTTTGGGCATGCAGGGGAATTTAAATGTAGGCTATGTCGACAGCCATGTATAACAGCTGGGGAACAACTTGGGCACAGCATTTTTTTTTTTTTACCAGGGCATGTGCCTTGTCTGACCCTGTCCTGAAGCTGCCCATGACTGGATAAAATAGTTGCATGAGCAATTTGGTTGTTGAATTGTGTTTTTTATTTTATTTTTTTATTTTTTGTGTGTGTGTGTGGAAATGCTTGTTCAGAATTTATGGGTACCTCCACTATATTGGAAACTAGTGAACCACTGAAAACCAGGGTGACTCACGACCGACACACTATAGTAAACCAGGTTAGCAGCACACCAGTGGGAAACCATTTTTCACAAACAGATCTTTCTCTCTCTCTCTTGGATATATCTGTCTTGATACTAAGAGGCAACTTCAAAAACACACAGGACAGAAGGACATGGGAACTGAAATATATAAAACAATTTAAATCTAACATTTGTGGACTGAATTAGGACCTTTGATTTATGACACACTATGGTAATTCTCTTGTTATTGTTTTTTTCTGAGTTCCTGCCTGCTCTGTTTTTATTACCTGTTCCTTACTTCCTCCCTGCCTCTCCTACAAACTCTTTAGCTCAGTCCCGCCCACTCCCTAGTTGTTTTCACGCCTCACTGTTTATACTACCTCACACTCTCTCTCTCTCTGAGCCTTTGTTGTTTTGTTTCTTCTAATTTCTTAGCTTCCATGCATTTCTGAGACATCTCCTGTCTATTCTACCCTTTCAGCCTACCTTCTATTTCTTTAATCTCAGCTCTTTCTTATCTGTGGTCCTGTCTGGTCCTTTTTATTACCATTTCAAGCTTCCTTTTATCTCCTACTGACCTGTTCCTATTTAGTAGCCCTCCCCCCCATTTCTTTTCACACATTTTTTTACTTTGCTACTTATATAGACTTTTATCTGAAATCCCCTTTTATAACTTTTTTGCTTCACTTCCAGCCATTTTTTTTTATAAATTGCTCCACAGTGGATACAAATACTGCTTACTGTATGTTGTTCAGTTTTGCTATTCATCTGAAGAAGGGACCTGTGAGGTCCCGAAAGCTTGTGTATAATTCCATCTTTGTACAAGACACTTGTTGGTCCAATAAAAGGTATGAAACCTTCCATCATCTCCTGGGTACCTCAGCAAAATGTACTGTATTCTTCAGTTTTACACTTTTGGAACCTCTTGGAACTGGGTTGGCATGTGTGATACAGTTGATACCTGCAAGCTGGAATTCAGTATGGCTGTTTCTTCTCGGTAAATAACTGGCACCGGCCTTCATGTATGCAAAACGGACGTGCTAGAGAATAAAAACCTAGGTTTCTAATGACAATGCTGTTTGTAAGTTTAGCATGAAATAAAAAGCGCATTGGATTTGTAATGGACTGGTCAATGTACAGTTTTTGTAGTCTCTCAGGACTGGAAATATCTATCGTGAGGTAGTTTTGTGTTGTCTTTCAGAACTTGAAATGTGTTTGGGTTGTGTAACAGTTTTTGTGGTGTCACTCAGAATTTGAAATATGTATCATGTTGTGTAGCAGATTTTGTAGTGCCTTGTGAGTGGAGATCTGTAGGATAGTGTAGCATTCTTAGTGCAGAACTTTAAAGCTGTATCATGTTGTGTAGCAGAGTTTGTAGTACCTCGTGAGTGGAGATCTGTAGGATAGTGTAGCATTCTTAGTGCAGAGCTTTAAAGATGTATCATGTTGTGCAGCAAATTAAATAGTCTGAGTCTTTGAGAACTGGAAATATTAACTATTTTACAGCTGTGTTTTGTTTTTTTTTGTAGAGGAAAGGGTTTGGGTGTTAGAGATGAATAACCCTAATGCCGCACGTCCCTTCTTTTGTGACTTTGTAATCCTAACGTGTGCATTAAATTAGTTTTTTTGCAATGACTATATTTCACAGTCACAGTAGCCCCTGTGTGTTAGGTTTGAATTAATGTTTATGTCAAAAATGTGGGCTTTGACAGCTTATATATTGGCTGTCTTAGCCTCTAGGACTGTGAAATTTGGAGGACTTCCGGTGACGTCATGCACTGAACAACAGCTCAGGTCGTAAGACTCCCTGTGGAAAATAACAAATACCTCTTTTAATACTGCTTTTCTACGAGACAAAACCCATTAACGGTGAATTAGAGGTAGTAGAATGCCAAAGAAAAGAGGTGACTCCGTTCGTGGATCCCCAAAGCGCCCAGATGGGGACGGATCCCAAGAGGAAGACTCTGAAAGTGGGGACTCGCGGGCATCATAGGCCTCCCGCCATGGCAAAGCGCGGGCAGACCAGGTCCCGCTATCCATTATACAACGGCAAATGGCTCAAATGCTGTCAGAACTACGGGACTTTCGGAAGGAAATGCGGATTACTGTGACAGCGCTCCGTACAGATATGGGCAAGCTTGAGAAGAAGCAGGAGGAACAAGATGAGCAACTGATTGCTACAGACAAGAGAGTAGGGGAGATGGAAAGCGCGATCGTCCAGCTACATGCACAGCTAAGATGTTTGCAGGATCATCGCGGAGGACGCCGAGAGCAGGAGTCGCCGCAACAATATCCCGCTGTCGGGGCTTCCTGAGGGAACAGAGGGCACCGAAATTATCTCCTTCACCCAAAAAATGCTGAGAGATAGTCTGAAATTGCCAGAGGAGTTATCGTTGGAAATGGAGAGAGTACATCGCACTCCTGGCCCCAAGCCAGCAGCAGGCGCCCGACCTCGCACCCTATTAATAAAATTTCTGAGGCATCAAGACAAAGAGACGGTGCTACATACGGCTTGGAAGCAAGGAGCTGTCTTCTTTGGCACACACAGGCTGTTTTTGAGAATGACTTTTGCCCCGAGTAATGGCGGCCGGAGGGCCTACATTCCTGTCATGAGGGCGCTTAAAGCGGCAGGAGTACGCTTCAGGACACTCTACCCATCGAGGATGGTGATCCACTTTAAGGATGGGCCCCACACTTATGACAACGCGGCGGAAGCAATTAATGAGCTCAAGAAGAGGAAAATGGAGATCACTCAGCAGCAGCGAGGAAATGCAGCCACCCCTGTTTCCAGGTTAGCCCAGAAGGTCTTGATTGCTGGTCAACGGGACTCTAGATGCCACCAGGGATTGGAAGCTATTCAATCAATCGTCGATTCCTTGAAGTCCAGATCCAGCGCCCTGACGGAAAAGGGCACTCCGGCGTCTAATACCTGAATCAACCGCAAGTATTTCTACGGACTCCGTCTAACTAATTGTGGACTTGATAATCAGAACAATTTGTTAATGTGTTTGAATCAGAACTTTTCCTTTTTTATCAGGTCATAGATAGGAAGTCGTCGGGGAGGTAATAGGATGGGCCTTTAAGGAGTAACACGAGCAAGTCTCAATATGAGGTAGGATGAGTCTGAGGGATTTCTGAGGTACTCGAACAGCAAGCGAGCCTGCGTGGGGGTTTGAGGGGACTTTTTTTGGGGGGAGGCCATTGGGGCCGCGAGGCAGCAATCATGGTGTCTGTAGTGGCCAGTACTTAAGAATAGCTGCGGGTCCCGGCGGGGGGGGTCGAGACTCAGCTGGGCCCACGCAATATATCAAGATTCCATCTGGAAGTGCTGAAGAGAGGAAGAAGGCACAGACTAGCCAGGAGGGGGGGACTTAGGGGGCGCAGCTTGTCGGTGCTCGATGCCTCCGGGGCCTGGGCGGGGGCTCTGTTGATGCTCTACCTGGTCGGTAATGACAGCAGATCACTGCAGCGAGGAGAGGGAAGGCCTTAGAGCCAGGGTGGAAGATTCCATGCATGCGGCTGCTGTTAGACCCGAGAGGGCGGAGTAAGCGGGGTCTGGCCAGGCAATGGTTGCATCCTAGCGGTTGACTCTGGAGGATTTCGGGGCCGGTAGTTCGGGTGGTGATGGTAAAGGGGTTGGGGGGATATTGGTTTAAATTGGAGGCAAACATGAAGTTAAGGGAGCAGCCAGTTGGGGAAGGTTCGATTGGACGGGGGAGATAGGGCTGCCCGTGTGGTCCGAGGTTACGCCCCCAACATCCCCCTTGCGTTGCCTCGTAGCTCTGTATCCCATTGTCAATCTGGAAGCTGCAGCAAACTACTGTCCCCACGCCTTCATATGGAGTGGCGGGCCTGCGCGGGCAGCCGGGGAGGACGGTGGGGAGACTCAGGGAAGGGGGGATATAGGCTGTACCTCTTAGTTAAATGCAGGGATTTGTTTAGCTCTGGAAATTGATTAGCGTTTTGCTCATGGAAGTGCTGAATCTTTGTGAAGGGGCATAGCTCTTGCCTCACTGTGGTTAACAAACACAGCACTTCTAGAACATCTATGTGAATACTTTCTGTACAGTTAGTATCTTCCCAAGAAAAAAACTGCTAATCAATTATTTAAAACTCTGAAATGGGTTAAATAGTCAGCAATGTGTTACTGTGGGAGGCGATAAAGGGGGTGGAGGAAATTAAGTAGACGGAGATGACAGATAAACAGCCGGGAATAAGGAATCTGTACTGAATGAAATACAACACAGATCGAGGTAATGTTTATGACAGAGACACGTCTGGGGAAATCCGACATAAGATGCGCAAGCACGCTGTGGTCTGGGGGGGTGGGCTATCTACAAACTAGATTAGTCTTGGGTGGATACCTCGCGCTTACCAGACTTTAACGGCTGGGGGACCGTGGTCTTGGCCCATTGGCCTTGGAAGAGGGTCCTCCAAGTAAGGATGTTGGGTCCAGGGTGGGGGGTTCCACCCCAGCCGGGATGACCCTGGCGGATGGGAGGGGGGTTCGTTCGTGGGAGGGTAACACAGGGGACCCCCCCGTACGGGGACGGAGGACCCCTACCGAGTAACCCATAGAGGAGACAACAGACTGCACAACCCCGGAGCTTAAGAAGAATGAAGATGCTATGAGGACATAGAAATGTACTCTCATCGTCAAGGGCTCACTTGACCCGGGGAGGCCCTAGAGAGCGGGTGAGGAAGGACGGGTTACAACCAGAAACACCTAGTTGGATGGCGTGGGGGTGGTCGTGTCCGTGATACACGGTGATAGTTCCTCTGTCCTCATTACAGCCCCTGAGGTAGCCCGCCGACATGACGGACACTTTCCTATTACCTTTCCCAAACAGGTACCTTGGTGCCTTGAGCCCTGAAATAAGGGCCTCTTAGGTTGGGTTATACACTGCCTTCAGGTCAGGGCTTTGCCCAGACCGGTGGAAGTGCCAGTAGTAATTTAGTTGGCCAGGTTGGCCAGAATGGGTATGTTGTATGCCTGTTTCTTGTTGTTATATGTTTCTTGTTATGTAGGTATTGTTCTGTAAGTCTAGGAGTCACCAAGGTTATGCAGCACAGAATACAGTCGCAAGTATTGTCGGCTCCCGGAGGGAGACCCTGCTGGGGACTGGGAAGGCCAGGCGTTAAACACCACACTGGATGTATACAATGCAGGCCCACACGTTGAAGTTGTTATCCCTTAACATCAAGGGCTTGGCCTCACCCATTAAGAGAACCAGGGCACTGGCCTATATAAGGAAGTCTAAGGCGGATATTGCCTTCCTGCAGGAAACACCTATGAGCCCTGCAGAACATAACAAATTGGCTAAACTGAGTAGGGGACAGGTATTTCACTCGTCTTGCAAAGAGGGCAGGAAGCGCGGGGTAGCTATTATTGTGTCCTCAAGACACCCCACTTCTGGTGGAGACCACCTGGTCTGACCCAGAAGGCTGATTGGTAATTGCCCAAGGAAAATTAACGACACGGAAGTAACGTTAGCAAACGCTCACCTACCACTGGCATTACAGTCTCAAGATTGAGACCCCTGCTGGATAAGGTAATTCAGAAGATCAGGGGTATTCTTATGTTGGCAGGTGACTTTAACCTGATTACGAACCCCGGGATGACTCAACAAGTCAGAGACCTCAAAAGGAACTTCTACCCAAAAATTTTTAGTAAGTTCATATTGAGGTGGGGTGATAGCATGTTCATGAAACTACACCCTAAATGCAAAAATTTCTCCTATTATTCACCTGTGCACCAAACTTATTCCTGCATAGATCATGCTTACACCCAAATAGAAAACTTAGGCACAGTGTGGGAGGCCCAATTGGGGATATATCTATCTCAGACCACGCCTTTGACTACCTACTGGGAGTGGGCTCAACCAAGAAACACGCAGGAGACTGAACCCCTTCCATCTGCGATCGGAAAAGTTCCGGGAGTTCCTCTCAGATAGAGTCACAGAAATTATGGCGGATAACCCGCCACAGGACTCCACATCCTCAGTACACTGGGACACAATCAAAGCTGTTCTCAGAGGACATATAATTAAATACACTGCGGAATTAAGGAGGCAGCGACAAGAGCGTAGGAATAAGTTGGAGGATACCCTTCATTTTCTCCAAATGGTGCACCAGCAGGGGGACAAGTCAGTCTTGCCCCAACTACAACAAACTAGGCGGGAGCTAGACTCACTAATTCAGCAACAAACCGAAATAGCCTTAACCTTCCTGAGACAAAGATTCTGTGAAGTAGGCCCACGAGCAACACGTCTGCTCACATATCAAATGCGTAAACAGAAGAAGGGGGCAACCATTGCATCTATTAGGCACCCCAGAGGAGGCCAACCGCTGTCCCGGGTACAAGATATAGTGGATGCTTTTGCAACATTTTATAAAGCACTCTACACTCCAGAGACCATGGCCTCTGCGGAGCAAATGATGGGGCACTTGGACTCGATCTCACTTCCCTCTCTTACCGAGGCTCACAGGGAGGACCTGATGAAGTCCATTACGGAACTGGAGGTAGCTCAGGCAGTGACCAAAGCTAAATCCTTGAAGGCCCCAGGGCCGGATGGCTATGGCCCAGAATTTATAAGGCGGTCAGGATCGGACTGTCCCCCTTCTCCGTGGCTTCAACTCAGTCCTGATGGGGAACCCCGCCCCAGTCATGGTCGACGCTACAATTTTGGTAATACCTAAACCAGGTAAGAACCCTCAGGATTGTGCCTCCTATAGGCCAATATCCGTACTTAACCAGGACTATAAATTATTCATGAATATTCTGGCACAACGTTTGGACAAAGTATTACCTCTGCTAATACACAAAGATCAGACGGGGTTTGTTAGATCACGCACTACCACAGATAGCATTAAACGATCCTTGTATGTAGTGCAGCGGATGCAGGAGGCTAGAGACCCGGGAGTCTTAATAAGTCTTGATGCAGAGAAGGCCTTGATAGGGTCGCCTGGCCTATCTGTACCAGACCTGAGCAAATTTGGATTCCCCCACTCATCCAAACTCTTCAAAACATATACTCAGCCCCAGGGCCTGTGTCAAAGTGAATGGGCACCACTCTGGATTTTTTCAGCTTAAGGGCACCCGTCAGGATATCCATTATCGCCCTTGTTGTTTGCCATTGTTATTGAACCTTTGGCCAACATATCAGAGAATCCCAACGAATTCGAGGGATTAGAATAGGAGACACCGAGCACTGTGTGGCATTATACGCGGACGATATACTTTTGTATCTTCAGGACCCCGATCTCACAATCCCAGCTGTGAGACAGATATTAGATGCCTATGGGGCAGTCTCTGGATACAAGCTTAACTTTACTAAAACGGAGTTCCTTACCTTTAACTATACCCCCATGCAAGGCACCCGAGACTCCCTTCCAGGTAGGTGGGACCTGCAGAAACTGAAATACCTCGGTATATACATCCCAAAAAATCCCACGAAATATTATAAACAAAACTACACACCCTTTATTTCCCAACTTAAACAAGACCTGCAGGCTTGGGCCACCCTGCCCCTTAGTCTTTCTAGGAGAGTGGACCTAGTCAGAATGACAATCCTACCGAGATCTCTGTATCTATTCCAAAATATCCCCATCCACGTGCCACTAAAAACTTTTAAGGACATAAACCGTCTCATACGGAACTTTATATGGGCCTCTCAAAGGCCCTGAGTTCGGTCAGAGATACTTTCCCTTCCCCGCCAAGAAGGCGGTGTAGCTCTCCCGGACTTGAGGCTTTACCAACAGGCAACTACCCTCACACATATTATGACCCGGCAGTGTGGGGTCCAAGCACCGCATTGGCTGGAGATAGAAAGGACCCTTATTAGCGACCAGGCACACCTCAGAACCCTATATCGACAGGGCCGGGGGGAGAGTGCGCCGCGAAGTCCTGATCCCTGGCTGGAGGCGCAGTTTAGAAACTGGCACACACTAAAAGAAGCACATCGCTTGGCGCCCTATCAGGCACTCATCTGCCCGATTGCATGCTTAACGGACTTTGCCCCTAACAGCATGGATAATGGTTTCACTCACTGGGAGAGACAGGGATTAAAATACCTGGTGCAAATAATGACACAGGGCAATATCTGGTCATACGCTGAGATCCAGAGAAAGTTTCACCTGCCACATGGTGATTTTTTTCCGCTATCTTCAGCTGCGACACTATATAGAGGGCCTCCCACGAGCAATGTGGGATCCTGAGGGATATCCGGCATTGATTCACTGCCAGATACAGTTAAATAGCACAAAGACTCGAGAACACCTGATCTCGCGGTATTATCAGGCACTAAACTCCCAAGGGAATGCCATCACTGAGGGCATTAAGCTCTATGGTCACAAGAGACAGGACATCAGCTCTCCTTGGAGGACTGGAGACAGGCGTGTAGTCTGTCGAGCCGAGTCACTAGCTCGCACCAGTGGCGAGAATTCGCGTGGAAGGTCTTGGTCCGCTACTTTCGGCCCCCGGTGGTTACACGGCATTATTCCTCAAGTAATACAGTGGAATGCTGGAGGCAATGTGGAGAGCCGCATGCCACCCTGTCCCATGTTCTGTGGGTGTGCCCGGCTCTCCAAGGCTTCCTTGCACAGCTCGAGGCCCAGCTACAAGAACTAATTGACACACAATTCCGGCTGACCTTGGAGATGTATTTATTTCTAGACCTCCCTAGAGCATATAGAAATCCCAACACCAGATATTTGTTTGTTTTACTCTTAACAACGGCAAAGAAAGCAATCACCAGGCAGTGGTTAACTGCGAAAGTTCCCACAGTCCAAGACTGGTGGGATATCACACTGCAAATTTATAACATGGAGAAAATCACACATAACTTAAACGAACAGGGGGAGAAGTTTAGGGCTAGATGGACACGCTGGCAGATAGACTATATGCTGAAGGACCCTACCTTTGTACCCTAGGGACCCTAAATGTGTTAGCTGGTTGGGATTTTTGGATGGGGATGGCGGCAGATTGCATCCTGCTGCACTCTTCCTGGCCTTCCTGGTCCCCTGTGGAGCAGCCGCCTGCATAAAGGAGATGCCCTGGAATTGGACTAGGCAGGCAGAGACTCCTGAAGGAAAAATTAGTGACAAAAGACCTAGGGGCGGATCAGGCGCCCAGCATAGTGTAGCAGGTAACCCAAACGGGCGCTAGGTCAAACTAAGCTTATAGAATGCCCAACCCTTTATTTTTGTCTGGGGGAGACTGCCTGGGGTTGATTCAAGGGCCATTCCATTAGGACGGAATGACCTATTGCAGGTGTGAGCTCAGCTCCCTGGGGCGGATACCTATATGCTTGAGATCTTTAGCAGAAGGGTGATGTGGGGAATACCACCCAACCCCTGGTTCCGGGGGAAGACCGCCTGCTATCCGGGCCTTGAGTTTGGGGATGCGACTGGCTGTATTAGCACAATGATTTAAGAACGTAACTGCAAATTAGATAAAGGTACCACGTAGAGGATAAAGTATACTGAATATTACAGCATCACTAGTATCAGTCTGTAAAGTATGATTGCTCAGAAGTTTCTTCAGATGACTAAATTTTGGTGACTTGTGTGTATATATGTTGAAATCTTAATAAAAAGAAGAATTAAAAAAAAAAAGACTGTGAAATTTGGGGTGCACAGTCTTAGTCTTAGGGGCTGTTTGTTTTTTTTTTATTTCAAATCTGTGCAAATCAGTTTGACGGTTCAAAAGTTATTTAATTTGTGAAATTTAGCGACAAAAAAATACCCAAATTCCAGTTTTTTTTTGTGCCCATGAATAATGAAAAAACTACAGTTTTAAATTAAGACACTTAAGGGTTCATTAGAACTTGTCCCAGAATAAGACTTTTTCAAGGTTTCAGAATGCAGTATTTTTAGTTTTAAGTTATAAGGTTTTAAGTTTTAAAATCTTGCACACACAGATTAGTTCAAAAAAAATCCTCTGAAAGTAAACATTTTTTTTTTTTTTTTACAAAGTTGTTTTTCCAAGGTAAAGAAAGACACAAATACTTTAAAGTAAATTTTCGATACAAAATATTGGGCTTCATAGCCTAATACCTTATATTGTTGTGAGCTCACGGCTACAACAATTTACATTTTGAAGTCTGCAGTTTTAGTAGGGGAAGGGATCATAACTGTTGCCGAACCCACGGCCAGCCGATCCCTTCCAACTTCCTTAACTAGCAGTGTCCCTACTAGTTAAGTGACAGCTTTAATTTTCCTGTAGGAGTGTTTAAAGTTACTAGAATCCGATATTTAAAACAGCCTCCATAGACTTGTATAGGGCTTGCCCCCGTGCTCTCGCTGGCCACACGTTACAAATTCTGAGAGCACGGGGGTGGAGTTGGGGCGGAGCGGGCTCATCAGGAAGTTGGAAAGGATCAGCTGGCCATGAATTCGGTGCCAGTTATAATCCCTTCCCCTACTAAAACTGCAGACTTAAAAATTAACATTTTTGTAGCCGTGAGCTCATGCTGCTATAAGGTATTGGGCTATGAAGCTCAATACCTTATAGCATCCATGTTGGAAATTCACTTTAAAAATTACAAATGTTAAAAAATACTTAACTGACAGTGTTGCCAGTTGTGTGGTTTGTCAGAAGGCAGATGCCTGAGCTGACTTAAAAAATAATTCCAGTTAGTATTTTAATTAGAAAAAAAAGATTTGTAATTACTGGTAGTTAAAAGGGTGCATCACATACAAAACAAACAGTTCACCTCCCACCCGCTGCCAGTCCTACCTACTGTGGCACTTTTCTCCAAAAGACCTGCATCAGGGGGAGTGGCTATGCAGTAGGGTACCCACCATGAAGTACGAATTTTCTAACAGACAAGTGATGTCATGCTCACGTAGGGGTAAAAGAGCCCAATAGGAAAGAGACAGCGCTGCGAGAAATCATGTTTTGCTTTCCAATTTAATTTAAATGGATTTGCCACAACTCCTTTAATAAATGGCACTAAAGGAGCAGGTATGTGGAGGATAGCTATGTGCGCAGTGTTCCTTCACCGTGACAAAGATCCCCAAACTGGTTAAAACAAGACACACTTAGAGTTGTCATGTTATTCTATATGAAGGGGCAAGCCACTGAAGGCAGTTTACAGCTCCATTTAACAGATAGAATAGAATAGAAACTTTATTTATAAAAAGTGCCTTAGTACCAAATCGTACAGTTGCATCTAGGCATATAAATGCAAACAAAAATTCATTACCACAAAAATTATAGTCTTTTTGATTTTTGAGTTGCTAAGCAACCAAATTGATGTTCATTTGTGAGGTGCTATTAGTACAAAAATATACATTCAGTCAGATAATGTCCATAGCAACTCGTGCTGTGATGGATGCGGTCTCGGCAGGATATGCGCTAAAATGTCCCTTTCGAGATGGATGTTTCTAAAAGTCCATTTGGTCTCTCTACTCGAACTAAGTCTTTCTGGTAATCTGCTGCTAGGCTTGAGTGCACGCTCTTCCACATGGGTTCCTTTTCTGTGGATAACCAATGAGAATGAGTGCATCGTGCATGGAATAAGCAAAGAGAAAATGAGCATCATTGGGTTTATCAGTTCACTATCTTCTTACATACCAAGGTCCTTTACAAAAAAACTGCTCAAAACAGTGACATATTGTACAGATCGTGCTCTGATAAATGTTGCATATTAGGATACAGCAAAGGGATTAAGGATATCAGACCATGTCATATTATACTGTGCTGGAGGGGAAGGGGATAGCCTGTGGGAGAAAGACTTTTTGCTATAGGAGAAATCTGATTCTAATAGAGTATGGGGGTATGAGACCTTATTCTTACTGAAACGCTGCATATTCACTTGCAGAATATAATGCTTATATTCAGTATGGACCTTTCATAGACAATTAGAGAAATGATGTAAGACTGAAACTGTGGTTAAAACCCTCTGGTGCAAGGCTTTTAAAGTGAAAAATCCAGTATGTTTCACTTTGCAGTAAAAAACATAATCTATCTCCTCCCCTTCTCAGCTGCCTATTATTTTCTAGTCCCACAAATTTGAAGTCAGTCACTCTACCTCGTACTGCTATGGAAATACTTGGAGTGGAGCCCCGGTGGGGTGTCCACAGTTCAGTTAGTGATACTGCGGTTGTGCTCCTGCATCCTGTCCTTTAGTGGGTGGATGGATACCACCCAATGTAAAGTTTGTTGCATGAGCACATCACGCAGTCCACAACATATGATGTTACACAGCTGATGAAGTCTTTCATCTGGCAATGTAAGTTCTGGGTAGGGTGTTCAAAGTCTTTACAAGGTACACCATATTTGCAAATGCTGCAGTTGCCGCAGACACAAAATCGATTAGGTTTCAATGGAAGCCACATATTACCACCAATGGCCTCCTTACTGAAGTAGCTGCTGTTCACAAGCTTGTCTTTCAGATTTGGTGGCCGTCTGAAGCAAATCCTAGGTTTCATACCGACACTTCTTCCCACAGCTGGATCCCCCTGCGGTGTAGTCCACATCTGGGTATTGCTACTCCAGTGCAGCTGCTTGTGGAGTTGTACTCTATAGAAAGCGTAAGCAGGGTAGTCTCAGTGGTTTTTCTCTTACTGTTCATAAGGGTTACATGATCTATAGCTGATACTCTATGACTGTGTTCCTTTAACAGCCTGTCCTCATACCTTCTCATCAGAAGCAAGTGGATGTTTTGCAGCGGTAGTGACTGCCACGATCCATTTAGTGTGAGGGTGAAGTCTGGAATGGGGGATGTGTTTAGCCCAAGTAAAGCCACGGGAGCAGCCATTCTGGGTTGACTGGCTATGATCAATTGCCAATTGGCAGTCTTGTATATTTTTGTCCCAAAAGGGTCTGATTGGGGCCAGTACCATAGTATATGCGAGAGGGAGCCCTCATGGAAATCACAATGCCAACACATACCAGAGGGGAGGATCCCCCTTTCTTTAAGCACTTGTTGAGTCCTGTACCACAGATGTAAGATCTTCAGCTGGACGAGCAGAGCTTTCACATCTCTAGAAGCTATGTGGGCTTGATACCAACAATTAGAACAGTCTGAATGTGAGATGTCTATATTCGGTTCATGAGCCCATTTGGCTCTGGTGGTTGTAGACGTTGTGACACGTGGACAACCAGTTCTAAGTACACTATGCTTTTTGTAATATAAAAATGTGTTATGGACTGTCTCTCATGAGAGATGCTGAGACAGCATGTGAGATGACACAAACACACAGGTTTTAGATACAAGGTGTTACCTGGAAGGCCAGGAGCTAATTACAGACTAGAACAGGCCTTACTCAATGATCTCCTGTTTATCTAAGTTAAATATAGCTTTAACAGCTAAGAGAAAAATCAGTATCCATTTTATAACGTTTAGAGGAGGAAACCAAGTTATGGCACACTGGTGCGAAATCATAAATGCTTTGATGTCTGTGTGAGAGAGGATACTGCTCATAGATGAAAGGGAATTTACAGACTTGATTGGGAAAGTCACATGGGGAAAAGTGTTTCTGCTGATGTAACCTTAATTAACTTACCTTCTAATATGATACAACATCCTGGGTGTATGATTTCTAATAAACAGAGGAGGAGCTAGGTGACCCCACGCAAAGGGGTTGGCAAAGACAGTTTTTTTTTTTTTTAAACAGTATTCTGTTTTCCTTCAGAGACACACTTCTATCTACACTCTGAGAAAGACACATCTTTGAGCACTTTAAGCAGGTATTTAGAGAGAGAGACAAATCTAAGTACTGTAGTAGGAATTGCACTGTTAAAACCTTATTCTTTTAAAAAATTGCATAGTTCTTGTGATGTATGGTTCTGTATTTTGTTTTACATATTTTTATCTATTTTTAGTAAAACTCTATTTTTAGAGCCTACTTGGTCTGTCTTTGAATTTCTTTCTTTAACAAGTGAGGTATATATGATTAAAGGTGACACTATGCATAAGCTTGAATGGTGATACCAAACTGGGAAAAAAGGTAGAGTTAAATCTGAGGTCTTTTATTAGAGTGTTTAAGGGTTCATTTCTGTACACCTGGTTAGGTGCCCATAGGCAACGATATCTGGCCCCCCGAAGACAGACTTAACTGAGCCTGTGCATTGGGTACGCTAACAAGAGGTTCACAGTTTGAATCCCTCCAAGACTTGAGACCAAAGGTTGCTTCGAACCCACAAAACAGACAGGAGGGTTACCCTGTTTCTGTTAACTGTTCACAAGACTGTGCTCGGAGGTTGGCACTTTGGGAGTAGAGGGCTGACCTGCTGAGTGGGTTTGTGACAGAGGGTAAGGGGCCTGCATCATGCAGATGCTGATAAATAAGGCCTACCCTGCCTCTAGGTAGTTTAGCCCAGGTGGTGACACTGAGTGAGTGGGTTGACAGGGGCTGCTCTGGGGTACTCTCAGTCTGGGTAATAGGAGGGTTCTAAGCTACAGATAATGCCAGAAATCCTGTTTAGAATGTTGGTATTGATATCTAATGTCCTCAAATCATTGAAGAGTAAAGCTGACCCAGTGAGTGGAGGGCTAAGGCATTGAATGCCTCTTGCCATGCCAGCTACCCATGTTTGGGAATGAGCACAAGTTGCCAGGGGTCGGCAGCTTGGGAGAGGGCTGAGCATCCCAGGGACTGGTCTCCTCCCCTGAGAAGGAGTGACAGGTCAACTCGGCCTTTGACTGCTACCAGGTGGAGGCCCAGTGGCAGTGCAGGCAGATGAAGCAGCTTAAAGGGAGGAGCTGTGGTTCTGCAGGACGTGTGTGCCTCCACACACATGTCCTGACGTGCTGCAGTGCCAGGGACTCTAGGGAGAAAATGGAAAAAGAGATCTGATGGTGAGCCACTTCCTTGTGCACTTTCCTGGACCCGTGCCACCAACCAGACACCTGGAGCAACTCTAGATTCAGACTGGGGGTTGGGACGGCCCTCCCCCCCCCGGCCCCACCACAACGGGCAATCTGTTGGGAACTAACTCCAAGTAGGCCCAGGGCAAGTGGGGAGAGCAGGGCTTTGCTGGAGGACTGAAAAGCTATATGGGAGAAAAAAATGATCGGAAAGTAGGTTCGCCTAGCAAGCAGAGTTCCCGAACGTAATGAATATCAGCTATGGCCTCAGAAGGCCAGTATATTGGTTTCTGTTCAATTTGTTGGGAGGAATATTTCCAGAGTGGGGCAAGAAGGATGGGACCAGGGTCCATCTTTGGGATGGCTGTAATCTTAATCCAACAGATCAGTGAAATAGAGATCACTGGGTGCTGTTCAATAGTTAAGGGTTGTCCAGCATAGAGGTAGGGTACATGTGAGGGAGCGCTGAGCATGTGGGCTCAGTTGCCTTCCTTAGGGGGTCTTGTGATAGATGATGAGGCAACCATTTGACCACCTGAGTGGAAATGAAGGCCATGTGGTGGTGCTTAAAGTTAGGGCAGCCCCCCCCTTTCTGACTAATGTTGTTTATATAGCTTAGCTTGGCTGAGGCAGGGAGGTGAAGTATCCTAGTTTAATCTTTCCATCCGTTTGTTCAGTTTATTGAACCATGTATCTTAGTTGCTGATGGGAAGGCGGGCAAGGAAGTGAAGGACTTTAGGCGGAAGTATCATCTTTGGAGCTGTTATTTTTCCAGTAAAGGAGAGATGGAGTGTCCACCATCTACCAACTTCAGTATGGAGATAGGTTAACAGGGTTTCAAAGTTAGTTTGGCAAATATTGGTTAGTCGGGGGGGGGGTCTTGATACCCAAGTATATAATCCCCGCACCTGAATTGGCCCAGCGAGTATCTTGCATAAGCTGGTCAGTGCATAAGGAGTTAAGGGGCAGAATTTCAGATTTTGAATGACTAATACTCAAGCCCAAGATTAAAGAAAAGTAATCAAGCAGCTGTCGTTGGGGGGGTTGAGGGGTGGTGTAACAATCTTGGGGGACATCTGGGAGCAGGACCAGCAGGTCGTATAAGATGGTGAAACGTATTCCTGATTCCCAGCTTTGACCCTGGGATATTAGGATGGAACCAAAAGCAATCATCAGGGGACCCATGGCTAAGAGGAAGAGCAACAGGGACAGGAGGCATCCCCGGCAGGTGCCTCAAAAAAGCAGAAGGGCGGGGGGACAGGAGCCCATTGGTGAGTATTTTTTCAGAGGGAGATGTATATAGGGTTTGAAGTGCTGAGAGGTAATAAGGGTATTTACCCACCTGGTGCATGACACTGAAGAGGTAGGTCTAGTCGATGGAGGTGAACCTTCTCAAAATTTATGGTCAGTGTGGCCACTGGGGTGGGAAGGGATTTGGCCAGATGGAAGAAGGTTAAACAGGGGTGCGGTAGTGGTCTGGGCTGAATCATCCTTTGATAAACCCTACCTGTGTTAGAAAGGAAAGGAAAGCCACCGCTCAAGTAGCAAGAGCTTTGTTACTTATGTGGTGGCCTTCCTTTCTCAGATTCGGCACTTAATATAACAGCTTTCAAAAATTGCCACTTGAAAGTCTATGGAGTGCGCCCATGCCGTTCTGGTAATGACATCACAAATGTGCAAGCGTGAGACGCGGCTCAAGGCCGGCAAAATACACGCTTTTTGCTACTAGCTCCACTTTTAGCTGTTTTACAAGCATTTTTTTAAGAAAATCAGCTGAAAAAAAATGTGCTTTCTGGATAAATCTCTAACCAGTGGGTAAGCTGTTACATATATTGAGAGGGAGGGGGGAGAACTTTTATCATTCAAAATATTCTCTTTAAATGGAGCTATAAACTGCCTTCAGTGGCTAGCTACTTCATATAGAATAACATGACAACTCTAAGTGGGTCTTGTTTTAACCAGTTTGGGGATCTTTGTCACTGTGAAGGAACACTGCGCACATAGCTATCCTCCACATACCTGCTCCTTTAGTGCCATTTATTAAAGGAGTTGTGGCAAATCCATTTAAATTAAATTGGAAAGCAAAACATGATTTCTCGCAGCACTGTCTCTTTCCTGGTGGGCTCTTTTACCCCTACGTGAGCATGACATCACTTGCCTGTTAGAAAATTTGTACTTAATGGTGGGTACCTTACTACATAGCCGTCCCCCAGATGAAGGTCTTTTGGAGAGAAGTGCCACGGCAGGTAGGACTGGCAGTGGGTGGGAGGTGACCTGTTGGCTTTGTATTTGATGCACCCTATAAAATTTGCACTGTTTGCATGCTGTATGTTAACCACCCAGCTGGGTGATCTGTCTCTGACAAATTTGCACATCACTGAATATTTGAACCTATTTGGAGTATTTAATAAAGAACGTTTGGATACAAGCTGATTTGCATCTTGTGAGTGTGATGTGAAATGAGTTTGGCTATAAGCCACAGCAGTGTACTGAAGCAAGTGCTGTTTAACTGGGACCACCTTTGAGTGCTCTCTCATTCTAACACAGTGGCGTTTCAAGTTTAAGAGGCTTTTGCTAGCCCCTGAAAGAGCACACACCTCTGCACCAGGTTGCACTGACCTTTCTAGTTGAAACGGGTTCAATTGCTACTGCTGCCTGTCTTCTTGCTGACTTTTGTAAATGACAAACCATTAGTCCCACTCTGAGGCATCTCCACTGGCTCCCCATTCAATTCTGGGTCCATAGAAACATAGAAAATGCCTCAGATAAAGATTATCGGCTTATCTAATCTACCCAAGCCACTGCAAATACTAAGTGGACTCCCTCTTTGGAGGCCGGCTTGTGGAGGAGGATTGAGTGTCTCAGAGGACACACTTCTCTTTGAGGAGGGAGAGATGCAGCTACAGTGGTTTGACCACTACCTGGGTTATCAGGGGTGGCAGTGCAGGCAGGGAGCGCTTGATGTGGTGGTAAAGAGGTCGATTGGCTTGGTCGGTGTGGCACCACACCTTGCATGCACACATTTGTCTCAGGGTGAGCCTGGTATCTCCAAGGGAGGTGGGGGTAAATGGAGTTAACTACATGAACAGCGATGTGGGGTGAGGCCCCACGGGTACGCTCCGATTTCGACATGCTGACTGTATGCCTGTCCCAGGAACTGTGTTGCTCATTAGAGAGTCTGACCCAGTCCCCACCACACCACCTCAGAGGAGGAGGAGGACATCTAAGATAAGTGGGCCAGGCGAAGAGGCGGAGAAGGCATCTGTGGAGCTGGGAAGTTTATGAGAGCAGGTGTGGGTGGGGGCAGCTGCAAGTGGAAGGGTATCAAACATAATAAATAAATCGACCCCCCCAATCTTTCTGATCTTAACACACCCCAATCTTCATTCTATACTTTTTCATTTCTTTAACTATATTAATTTGTTTCCCTCATATTGATATTTTTGTAGTTGGTGAAAGGCCCTTCAGCTTCTCTGCCCTTTCTCGCTGGAACAGTGTCTCCCTGTCTGTCTCATTGATTCCTCTTTTCTCTTCAAATTCCTCCTCAGTACCCATGTCTGTGGTTCATTAATCCTGCGTCCTCCACATGCTTCCTGATGTATAATGCTTAAAAAGTATAATGGTTTCCGGTAGTGAATCCCAGTTTCATATGTATAGGTGCATCCAACTGTATAGTCGTGTGTCTACTTCAGTTATCTCCCTTCACATGTGTTATATTGATAGTAATTTAGCAAGTCTTATTCCTGTTTTATAGTGAGGGTTCCTTTAATTTAACTGTGTTAATTAAACCAATATCTGTTATTTGATTTGCCGCCCATCTATTATCCAGTGTTAGAGCAATAGATAATAGATGGGTAGCACGCAGCAGCAATAGATAATGGTTGTAACTAACAGAGTTTAATTGATTGTAACTTTCTCTTTCATTATTTCGTAAAATTCCCTGTAGCATAGGATGTTTTGATGTAATACGTATAAAAGACAATATTCAAGATAAAATTATATTGCATTTTATACAACTTATGTAAGTTTAAAGTCATTCAGATAAACATGTTAGTTTTACTGTTAGGTGCCCAAGTGAAAAATAAACATTTATTTTTCACTTGGGTGCATCATCTCCATGTATTTCATGTTTGGATATGTAAGTTTTTATAAATGGCACATACAACAGCCTGTCTGAATATATGCTATTTATTTTCATTTGTGAGGGGGCAGGATTTCTATAACTCACTTGTGGCTTCCCCACTCGTGAGTTATAGTCCTGCTCCCTCACTCTTGGAAATAAATGCCATATTTTCAGTCAGGCTGTTGTACGTCCATAGTTTTACAACAGGTGTGAAAATAAATTTGCCAACATGATCCCTTTTTTTTTTTTTTTTTTTTTGTGGCAACAAAGGCAAGATAAAAGAAGTTGGTCACTTGGCATGCTGAGCAATTATTTCACTCATTTTTGCCACGCTTGCTTAGAAATTTATTCTCACATGTGAGATGCCATTTATTTTTGGATCCATTACAATTACAGTTCCAGCCTCAGTTTGCTTGTACTGTTTTTCCTTTGTGTAACTTTTTACAGTTTCTATCAGAAACCTGCCTAAACACCCGCTGCTGTTTAAATCGAATATGACGTGGCCTGACGTATGCTGTCATTCTTATCTTCATTTGAGGGTACTGGTCTGTTGCTATCTTACACGTGGCTTTGCCACTCATGAGACATCAACAGACCAATACCCTGACATAAAAGTAAAAATGATATCATAAGTCAGCCCATGTAATATCCTCTATGTATGTCATGAGCAGTAATACACTAAAGATAAACTTATGTTAACCATAATGTCCAGCAACCATTGTGATTGATTTTGAACTGTTGATTTGAGCGATTGTGAACTTGGCGTTCAATTGGGTGACTAGTAAGGCATCCTCTTATTATTTTTGTTTTATTTGACATTTTCAGCACCAGGATAGCCTCATTTAAACACATCACCTTTTTCAAGAGGGTCCCAGAATAACATTTTGAAGGGTCCATTGGAATCTTTGAACAGACCGAATAAGGCTAGATGGGTAAAATAGAGCAGACAGGGTGTACTCTTGTCTTTATCTAATCTGAACCAGGTATGTAAACTTGCTGTTGACTAAAGCAACTTAGATTAATATGAATTTCTTTTTTTTATCATCCTCTTATTTTCTCTCCCTGCAGCCACTGACCTGCCTTAATCCAGGCACCGCTCCACTTCCCCCAACAACCGTGGAGGCACATACACCCGGGCCAGCTGGTATATGCAGCTGTACCCATGAGAGGAACCCCCCCTCAGCCCCCACGCCAGGCCAGGATCCAATACTGGCCCCGGTGTCTGCGCCCATGAGCCCTGCCGGGCTCAGGAAGTGCGTCCATCAAGCTGCCATTTTCCACCTGCGATTTTAGCCCCAGCAGTGCAGACATGCAATGACATCTAGCACTGACTGGCTGATGTCCGCTGCACTCCTCCCTCAGTTCCACCATCTCTAGCAGTGCCTCCAGGTGTCCCCAGGGGCCGCTGCAGAGCAGTGAAGACCTGCATTCCTCCCCAGGATAGGAGAGCAGTCCTCTGGATGCTCAATCCTATCCTCCCCTGACAACCCGGGCTCGTGTCTGAACCTGGGTTGCCAGTGTGATGCGAGGTGTGGCGTCCAGCGCCTCAACCCTCAGCGCCACCGGGCCGATTAATTTGAATTTCTACTTTAATTTCATACTGTAAGAAAGAGGGCTAGCATCAGGGCTTTAAGTGGTGAAAAATAGCCCATTCTTCCTGCTGTAAGACAGTTGAGAGGACTATATACCATATACTGAAAAATGCTTTACACCCGTTTCTAATTTCTTTGTTTAGAATCTGACGTTTTTTTTATAAGTTTTCAGTATAGTACCTCACAGCTTTATGAACATATGGAAATTTATTTCTTTCTAATTTACTCTAAGTTGCATAATCACCAGCCACCCCATTGCTGGTATATGGAGAGATGATATTAAGGGCAGATTGGATGGTTACTCTGCCAGCTGCAAACGTACATACTCATGAGGAAAACATGCGATGTCTTCCTACCAGCATCACACTATCCACCACCCACCACCCCGGAAGAGCTGAGAGTGTCCCTTGGACACTCCATTCTCCTCCTCCTCCTCTCCCTGCCAGTCTGCCAGTGTCCTGGGCTTCCTTCTGAAACCAGGTTGCCAGCATCGTAAGCGGCAGTGTGCTGCTGCACCGACGAGCCGGCCTGGACTACGCACCTGTTAAAAACACTTGCGGTAGTTTGAAAATTGGGACTCCCTACAGAAGAATCATGAAAATACTTACAAACATCTAGGGTCTCATAGACAGTTGCACAGTGGCGGTGCATAGTCAGTGTGCAAACAGGATTCCAATTGCTCTGCCACCCAAAGCTGCCACACGCAAAGCTCTGACGCGTTTATTTTGGTTGAGACAAATCTCCCTGGTTACTAAATTGTAAATGCATATCACTTGCCCAGGTGTTGGTGGTTGCAGATGGGGTTAGCATCCACTAACAGGCTTGTTTGGGACAGCAGTGGATGCCAGTGCATGATACAGCATCAGTCACATGGCGCTGTTCTGTGCACAGAGCTTCTGGCAGGTAGTGCTGGTATTGTACTGCTCCCATTTCTTACCAGATCCTCACCTTGTGGGCCCACTCCTAGGCTGTTGCTGTGTCCATTGTCCTGCTGTTCATTGTACATCCCTGTTGGTCCAGTGGGCTCCCACACAGTTCCTGATCTCTGAATGATCCCTGGTATCCAGAAGAACCCCTGTCCTTAGGTGTAGCACACACACGCTCTGTGTCTATCTGGCTGTTCCCATAATGATCACAGTCCCCTCCTGGCTCCAAACCTCCTGGATGTAACCTGTAGACACCCCTACTATCTACATGTGACAGTTCAGTGTAGAAGGTTGGGACCTGGACTGCAATTGTCGCCATGCTTTAGAAACTACCGTGGGAGTCATTGTATGGAGACTCCACCCCTTCCCTAGCCAATCACAGTGTGTTTAGCAACCATGCAGAGAAGGTTTGCAACATCCAATCAGCATACTGGAACATTTACATTTATATGAAAACAGGATCTTTTTATCTTAGAATTCACCTATTCTCATTGTTTCTTCCTCCTTTCTGGAAGTTGTGGGTCTGTGCTGTTTGTGACATAATAGGTATACCCCCAGCAACAAATTTTGCTGTCACGAGCAGAGGATAATGACTTCAGGTGGGATATTTGTAGCTGATAAAAAATACTGAGTGGAGAAATATACAAAATAAAGTACCTTCCCTGAATTTACCCTCCTCAAGGTAGTTAGGGTTCCCCAACCCTGCTGTCAGTTTGATCCGTTCTGCTGGACAGGTCCTGTGTAACCAGGTGCAGGACCTGCAAGGGATCAATGTCATCCTGCTGGTCAGATATTTTTCCTTGTTTTCTAGGACGTTTTCTGGCACTGGTCATTGCCATCATGACGCATGTCGCAAGTTCCTGCATGACGTGCGTTGATGGTTGCTGCACCTTCTTGCTCATCCAGTGGCCGTGGACTGCCTAACCCCCAGCCTCCGCTAGAGGTCAGGTGCGTGCCAGGCTGCATGTTCCCCAACCATCTGAATGTTTGATCCTTCTCCTCTTAGCTGACCCTCCAATGTCCTGAGTTCGCTTCCGATCCCGGGTCATCAGCACCACAAGCAGTAGTGCTGCCACTGCCCTGGCAAATCTTTCTTCTTTTTTTTTAACTCCCAGCATCCAGTCTGCCCTTATCAGCTTCCTCCTGCTCCTAGCGCCGTCACCTGCCTTCTCCTGATGAAACTCCACCGAGCGATGTGCTGGGGCACCTGACTTGCGGTCGGATTCTGTTTGTTCACCAGCAGTCACAAATGTTAGTTACTTTCGTTCTTTTGGTCAAATAAAGCACTTTGCATTTGACAGCATTTATGGACATCCTGTTTCTGGATTTTAATTTGATATACCAGTGATCGTTAGACTACAGCCGCATACTGGTTGTTTCTTGTCAAGTTCTGGGGTTAGCATCCCCTGGGACTGCACACGCCTCTCATCAGCTGTTCATATTCTTCTGGACTTACCCTGCCTCCTTGTTCCTCCTTAGCTTCCCCACAGGGTGGGGTCGACGGGATTTGCCATGCCCCATTGGAGGTCCTGCTCCATTTCAGAGCTAGATGCCTAGGTTGGTGTTGCAGGGTCTATGGATCATGGGCTGGTTTCATTGGGCTTCAGCTGAGGGGATGTTCCGCCTTTCTGGATTTCCATTCTCCCCGGGATGCTGACTAGCTGGAGCTGTCAGTGCATGCACACATATGTGTATGTCAGCTTGTCATGCTTTGTCAGCACCCCCTCCCTCCCGCCTACTAGTGCCACTTGCACTCACCCAGGTGGCAGTGTCATAGGGATATCTGGGAACCGTCTCTCCTTGAGGAGCACATCCACTGAATGCTTGATCTTCCTTCCCCAGCTGGGCCTCCAACGACTTGGTCTTGATACAAACCCAGGTGGCCGTTGCTGTGAGTGGTTGAACTGCCGCTGCACTGACAGGCCAGCTTATACCAGTAATTATAAGTCTAATTTATCATTCATGAGCCTTACGAGGCTTCTGATTGGCTACTGGATTGGTCATTAATGTCTTAGAAATGACCGATCCAGCTGCCAACTGATGCTGTGCGACACACGTGGCTCGCGCCACTCTGCTTTAAAATTGAATTGCGGTAAAAATAAATGAGGGAAAAAACCTGGTATTGCAGTTAGACTTGTAATCCCAATAACAACCTCGAAGCCGGTCATTTCCTTGGATTAACGACTGGTACCAATCTCCACCAACCAGTCGTTAATCCTTCGGAAATGACTGGCGTCTCTGTCATAATTTGTTTAAATGTTTATCATAAATATTAACAAAATCTGACTGCATGAGCTGGAGATGAACTGCAAGTTAATAGCAAGAGTGTAGGCAGGCATACTTGCTGTACACATTTGAGTACAAATTCTTTTGAGTACCTGTCCCAAACCATATGTTATCATTCTATTCTGGGTTGTTTGTGTAGCTCACTGAGTAGTGTCTGTATCTGTTGAAACTTCCGTTGTTTAGGACAGAGATGTGTACAACATGTTTAGAGATTAGATCAGTCATCTGACAACAATCTTGGTAGTTTTACAGTGGTGGGGGGGCATAAGTTGGAATTGATGTGTAAATTTTTTAAATGGGGGGCAGCAGTTATAGACAGTGGCCCGGATATTCAAAGGGGGTTGCGCATGGCAATGCGCCCCGGTGTGATATTCAAAGGGGCAGGCTGCACGGCGCAACTCCTGATGCACTGCGGCGCATGGGTAATGTATGCGGCACAGATGCAGGGGGTGTGCCCATGCATATGTGGCACATCCTGATATTCAGCCCGCGATGTGTGGCGCACATGCCGGTGCAACCCTGCACTGCGCTGCACAGGAGCTCAGAGTTGTGCCCCGAAAAAGCAGGAACAAGTCCCAGCCACCCACAGGCGGGCTGCTGAATTGCACGGTGCAACACAGCAGCCGGCAGCCATGGGTAAAGGAGACCTATCACCAAAAAAATACTCCTTAGAGGTGTCCCCCAAGGATCCATAATTGGTCCATTTCTCTCTGCCATTTATATTAATCAAATCAACACTGGCCTAAAGTCCTCTAGCATCCATCTGTTCGCTGTTGATACAGTGCTATACATTGACAGATCAACTCCGGATCAAGCCATTTTGGACCTCCAAAAAAATCTGCTCAACTTGAAACTTCTGCTCAATGCCAAAAAAACTAAGGCCATGATTTTCTCTCCACTGGCCCTTCATCTCAAAAAAAAAAAAAAAAACCCAGATAAGGTTCCTCACATAAGCACCCTTTTGGGAGAAGCCTTGGAGTTCGTGGAACAGTTCAGATACCTGGGGGTCTGGATTGACTACAAATTGTCCTTCACTGATCACATTGAAGAACTCACTAAGAAACTGTGGCAAAGGCTCGGTATTTTCTTCAGGATCAAGCACTTACTAACCCAGGAGGCTAGAAAACTCCTAGGCCAAGCTACCTTCTTGCCTCTCCTAGACTATGCAGACTTCCTATATGGCCATAGTACTAGCACAGCTCTCTCCAAGCTTGATACCCTATATCACAGAGCCCTTTGGTTCATTTTGGATGCCCCTTATGACATACAGCACTGCATCCTCTATTCTTCCGTAGGCTGGAGCTCCCTTAGCTTCAGGAGGCAAAAGAATGCTATTCTATGGACATATAAGGCAATCACTCATAAATTACCTCAGTACCTCACAAGCTGCCTAACTCAACCCATCCCTAGTGCCTGTTCTCTCAGAAGTCTTACCATCTTATCTCTGGCTATCCCTAAAGTTAAAACGCATTTTGGTAGAGCTTCAATAAACTTCAGTCTTCCTACACTCTGGAATAAGATCCAGAAAACCTTAAGGCTCGCTTCCCCTATCACATTCTCCCTCTTCAAATCCTCGTTCCTGAGGACCTTCTCTGAGGCCTGTCATTGCTTCAAGTCAAGGTCTTAACATCATGATTTGTTACTGCTTTAAATTCTGGACTTAAACCTCATCCATTGCCTGAGGCGTCATTTGAGTCCTCTCTTCTGTCATTGTCCAAATCAAGGTCCCAACATCACGATCTGTCTTTGCTTCATATATTGGATTTAAACCCCAACCATTGCCTGTGGCATCTGTCAAGTTCTCCCATCGAACAGTCCTTCCTCCCTAGGCCATCATGTCCAGCCCTCTCCTGTCTCAGCTGACCTTCCCTCCCCACTCCCTATACCCCTCCCCTTCCCACTCCACTTGCCAGGCCATGCCTACAGTACTTATCAAAGGACTCTTACATCTCAATCTTCTTCGCACTTTGACACTAGAGGAACTGCCATTCCTGCTCACTATGACTCCTCTAATGATGTTTACAGTATACACTTTAGCTCAGTACTTTACGTCCATATATCTGTATCTATGCAATTGTATTTAAATGGCACAATCTCCTGTTGAACCTATTGCTATGTTCTGGTGCAAGTATCTTGTCACATGTGATAATAATTATGTTGTTATTATTACTATGTAATTGTTATGTACGTTCACTCAACCTTTTATGTCGTAACCCTGTTGGCAATTGTTTTGCCCCAGGTCCATCTTGTAAACGAGCTTGTCTCAATGATGTTCCGCCTGGCAAAATAAACGATTTTGATTGATTGATTGATTGATTGATTGATCGAATGACCATTTTCAAGCTGTATGATGTATCTTATGTCTTTCTGTAAGAGGTTACTTTGTTGCCACAACGAAGCCGTAGAAATGTATAAAATGATGGCACATGAAGGTCTGGCAACCCTTCCTGTCTGCTAAGCCTGATTTATGGACTGGGACCGTGTTCTTCCATTGAACTCTCCTGCTGAAGAGACATAAACTGCATTATACAGTTGTGAACTGGCACTTGACAGCAGAGTTCAAATCAAAAATATCGAGAGTCTGTTACGGCACTGTACACACTGACAGTCCTTTTTTAAAATAGTTTTTATAAATGGTTTTAAACTTACCACGGAAGTATGCCCACACTTGTTTGTATTTCTTCAGAACTGTGTTTAAACACAGTTGCACCACATCCTCCCTGTAGCCCTGTAATGGTTTAAGAAGCTCAGTGGCAGCACGATCTCCATCTCAGCGCTGCTTCAAGAGAAACATGGATCTGTCTCCCGTCCATATTACCAGATAAACCATGCTAGGTTTCAAATTGTGTTTAAAACCGGTTTTAAGATCAGGTCCCTTGCAGGGTTTAGTCATGTTTTTTCAAACACAGTTTCAGACCATATTCAGTGTGGACAGGAACCATATTTGGTCTTGTTAAAACATTTTAAGGGACTTAAAATGTTTTAAGAAGCCCAGTGTGGGGCTGGCCCTGTGGCACTGAGGGTTGACGCGCTGGACATCACACTTTACGCCACGCCTTGACGACCCGAGCTCGGAGGCGAAAGCTTGGGTTGCAAGGGGCTGGAAGGGAGGAGAAGATCGAGCATCTGATGTACTGCTCTCCTTTCCCTGGGAAAGGGAGGGAAGGTCACCCCGCTCCTTGGCTTCCTCCTGGTGGAGGTCAATGGGCAGCACTGGAGTTAGGGAGGCACAGAGCATGGCTTCGTGGTGCACATGTGCATTCATGGCTGCAAAGGGGGAGGGCTGGAAAATGAAAAAGGGAGGCAACCACAGGCTAAGTGATGCCCTGCCTGCTGACTGGCATCCCGCTCCGCTCCTGGATCACTGGAGGCTCCAATTTGGATGATGAGCCCTGGGTGGGGAGAGGATGGCTCAACCCTTCCCAGCCCTGCCATAAGGGGAAATCTACGGGGGACATGGGGCTCTGCAGTATTGGGGGAGCGGTGGCCGGACATAGGCAGTAGAGCAGGGGGTGGAAATACCTCCCTGCGGTCACCCGGGGGGGGGGGAGGCACAGAGTGTACAGGGCCTAGAATGCCATTTAAAGCAAAACAGTAACTGAAGTGGAACCAGTCTTTAAAAATACTGTAGCTTCTACAGGGTTAAAAAAGAGACCACTACCAAAACAAATAAGTTGCTTCTCAGATTTTTCTGGTCATTTTTCTGGAACCACAATTTTCTTTTTCCTCTACGGTCTTAAACGTGTTTGTTTTTTTGACTATAATAACAGTACATCTTTCATTCCGGGGAAATATTGGGTCAAAAGCTCCATGTTAACTTCCTGTGACATGATACAGTCAAGAAGGTATTGTTGGTATAATACATATACATTCTGTAGTAATTTTGTTAACATCAATAATGCATACTCAGTAACAGAAGAGATGGTGTTTTTTGTTGAACATTTGTATCGGCTACTTTCACTGTTGTGGTGAAATTTTATGTATGTTATTGTTAATGCGATTTGTTTTTGTTATTTTAATGGTATATACAAATTTAATAAACTTTTAATGAGGAAAAAATTATAATCTGATAAAGGTTAATTTTCTGTTTGCTCTTAAATTGCCGTATGTGTTTCCCTATGTACCCTGCCTGGGACGCACCTGGAAATGAACTGTTCTCAGTTCTGTAGGCCTTTCCTGGTAAAACTCCTTAAATAAAAAAAATTACTATATTCATACAAAACTGAATCAAAAGTAGAAAAATATATTTTTTAATCTAAGAGGCGAATTCCAAGGATTTTTTTTGTTCCTTTTGAAGGACTAGAGGTTGCATTTTTCTTCCTGCAACCAAAGGAACACTCATCATTCCTCTTTCTTTTCACGAGGAGATATGCAGAAGGGGTTTGGACGAGGAGTGTTTGTCTGCGGTATCTCTTCCTGCTGTGTGTGTTTGTGTGGGCTGTCAGCTGGAACACGCTTCCTCTTCCTCCTGTGTAGTAGAAATGAACACAAGGAAGCTCTTGCATGCTACTGATCTGTCCCATGCCACATAGCTAGCTAATTCTTTGTCAGCAGTCAAGATAAAAGTGAGAGATTACTATACTTGTATTCCAGAACTGGTGTGAAGGATAGTCACTTATGATAAAATAGCGGGTTGACTGTGTGTATTGCTAGGGAAAATCAAAACAAGGGACTGCAGTGCCTGCATCGGAGAGGTGTGGCGGTGTTGGTGTGTGGTTGGAGGGTTGGGGGCTGAGGATTGCATGTCTTTCAGAGATGAAAAGGGGATGTGACTGAGCGTGTGTAATGTGTGTGTGTATATGTATATATATATATATATATATATATATATATATATATATATATATATGTGTGTATATATATATATATATATATATGTGTCTATATATGTGTGTGTGTATGTATATATATATATATATATATATATATATATATATATATACATGTGTGTGTATATATGTGTGTGTGTATATATACATATATATATATATATATATATATATATATATATATATACATACACACACACTCACTCAATCTCTTCTTGGAACAAGGAGAAAGAATGGACTGCAGTATATTTGAAATAAACTCCCTGTGTTTTTTGCTGAATTGGAAGTGTGGCATATGGCCCTGGACCTGCTGGGTAAAATACAAAAATTGAGAATAGGTGGCAGGATATATAGACTCCTAACAGTTTGGCAACAGTACAGTTTCACAGTAGAGAAAGATGTTGGATTTTTGGACTCGCGTGCCCCCCCCCAGTCTCCTGTGGCGTGGATGATGCCTCTGTCAGTCTCGTACAAACACAGCTTCCTTTGCGGAAGGAGGAAGCTCCCTGGCGCAGCCGCAGGAATAACTGTGGTGGCAGAACCTCCCGCCAACTCTCCCTTGCAGAGATGCACTGATTAGTGGCAGCTGTCTTGGCCTGACCTTTCTCCTGACGCGATGCCGCAGATTCACTCCCGAATCCGGGCTGTCTGCATGGCAGCATGATGCACTGCTTGGCCATCGAGGTGGCCTTCATGGAACAATCTAAAAGGGAGGAGTCAGTGCTAAGAGCCCCAGACCTCTGTGCAGAGCTGGTCCTAATTTGCATTTTCTGTGCAAAACCATGTTTTGTTACTCACTGCTTATTGCAGTATTGCACCTTGTATCAGGCTGATCCTGCTGACTCCAAGGCTGACAGTCACTGTAACTAGAATTCCCAGAATCCTCTGCAGCCGACATCAGAGCAGGGCTGCAGCAAAGGGGCAGCACTGGGGAGGTTAAGTGACTTGCTGAGAGTCGCACAGTATGTAAGTGGAGGCTGAGGGAATCAAACTCTGGTCTACTGGATGTACCAAGCTGATCTGATTCACAGCTCATTACTATAACCTCTAGGCTCAGCTGCTAGCCCCACTTAACCCCCACTTAGCCCAGGGAACAGGGGAACTGGCAACATATGATGTAAGCTTATGAAACCTCAACCATGCACTGCAGGGTATTGCATCTCCCACTGCTGCAGCCCTGCTCTGATGTCAGCTGCAGGGGATTCTGGAATAAGAACATAAGAATATAATGGTGTTGGTAGATGGGGACCACTTGATCCATCTAGTCTGTCCAAGGTGGCAACCCCCCCCTTAAGTGTTCCTTCTAAGCTGCCCAGACTGTCTGTCCCATGCAAGTCTAAATTCTCTTACTGTCTTAGCTGGTACCGTGGCAGGCTGTTCTATGGGTCTATCACTCTTTCTGTGAAGAAGTACTTTCTAGAGTTGCTCCCGAACTTGCCTTCCAGCAGATGCAAGTTGTGCCCCCTTGTCCGAGTTACCTTGTTTACCTGAAGAAGAGTCTCTGTCTGGTTACAGCAAATGTCTGCTTGGAAGTTAGCATAATCACCCTGATATACATAGAATAACAGAGGTCTCGATATGCTATGGTGCTGTAACACCATTCAGGGATTCCAGTGACATCATAATCCTTGACAGCAAAGCTTGCGAGGTTTATGATGTCACTAGAATCCTGAGATGAGTTTGCAGCAACATAACAGAGACCCATGTGTTGTTTTTTGAAATACATGGGCCTCTGTCTATACACCATAAACTAGTCTGTATTTTTTGGTGTTTTTTTCATAAGCAAAGCCGTGCAATGTTCATCTACTCCTTTCTTTCGCTCCACTCATGCTTGGAACTAGTAGCAGCCCTTGGTGAAACCACCCCCGCCCTTGGTGAAACCACCCCCACCCTTGCCATGGCAACGACTGAAAAAAAATTCTATTAAATTGTGCACATGGGATTTTCACAGGAAGAGTTTAACTTCGGAAAGCTGGGGAAACTGACATCCAGGCAACTTTCTTTGAGAACAACTGAAGTACAACGGTTTTAACTGCTGCCTGATTTTTGAGGTTTTTTTCATTTAAACACTCTTTGCAATGTTTTTTTTAAAGGGGAACAGTCAGCAGTAAGAGACCCATACCCCAGTGTGGGGCTGGTCTCAATCTGTGCTGTGTAAAATGAGCAGAAGTAGGCGGACCCACAGAGAAGTAGCAGTACTAGTTAGTCAGCAAAAGTGTCATGCTACCCTTCTTTTAGCAGTGACATATTCCTGATTTTGTTAGATTCCTCATTGCAGTATTTTACATTTATTCACCTTTTTTTTTTTTTCTTTTTTCTCCCATATTGCTTTTTTCCGTGTGGTTTTTCCTTTTTTCTTCCCCGTACACCCCTTCCCCTCACGGCATGAACGTGCGTATGTGGAGACACACGCACGTCACGTCTCTGCACTTCCCTGTCTCCCAACCTCCTCCGCTGCCCTCCAGCCTCCACCAGGGGGCAGCCAAGGAGTGGGACGACAACCCTCCCCTCCCTGGGAGAGGAGAGCAGTCCATCGGATGCTCGATCCTCTTCTCACTCCCCCCCCCCCGAGCCAACCCCCGGCAACCCGAGGTTGCTCCTGACACCAGGTCACCGGCATGGCACGGGGTGTAGCGTCCAGCGCCTCAGCTCTCCGCGCCACCGGGCCGGCTTTATTCACCTATTTAAAGGTACTTTTTCATAATAATTAATTTTGATTGTAAATATTGTAATTTGTGTGGATATATATAGTGAAGAACACTGTATTCATAATGCAGCAATGTCCTGCGCACACTGTATTCATAATACAGCTATGTCCTGCACACACTGTATTCATAATACAGCTATGTCCTGCACACACTGTATTCACTATACAGCTATGTCCTGCACACACTGCATTCATTTTTTTTAATTGAATATACTTTATTGATTTTTACAAGAACAAAAACCAAACACCAAACAAGATCATTAACATGCCATATCTTCAGAGCTCCCCCTCAAGTTCACAAATATGGTGACCCTCATAATAAAGGAGAGCTACGACTATAAAATTGTAAGGCCTGGTTGAAACAGAAGTGTGTGTCTCCCATGAATATGCCTGGTAGCACACACCATATTCATAATGCAGCAATGTCTAGCACACACTGTATTCATAATACAGCAATGTCCTGCACACACTGTATTCACTATACAGCTATGTCCTGCGCACACTGTATTCATAATACAGCAATGTCCTGCACACACTGTATTCACTATACAGCTATGTCCTGCACACACTGTATTCACTATACAGCTATGTCCTGCACACACTGTATTCATAATACAGCAATGTCTTGCACACACTGTATTCACTATACAGCTATGTCCTGCACACACTGTATGCATAATACAGCAATAGTGTATGGGAAGTCCTTATTATTGTCTGATTTCACCCAGTTTATAATGTTGTTATGATATCGATGTGATGTCAAGAGGTTGTTAGCCCCTCTTGACTACGTCACATTGATGCCATAACAGCACTGGCTCCTTTGCGCATCCCCCAGCTGTTCCTGATTTTGTTGTTGGCTGAAAATCTTTTTTTACCTCCTTGTTACCTTCGGCGGCTGTCAGCTAGTAGTGGCTGCAGTCTGTGATTACCACTATTACAGGCAGCTATCTCCTGCGCAGAACTGTTATCAGCACCGACGTGGCCCTTCAGGAGGAACAAGGTTTGTGGAACGTCTCGCACATGCATGTCTCTGAGGCACAAATGGCCATGGCAGTGAGAGCTGGAGCCAAAGAGGGAACAAGGCAAAAAAAAAAAAAAAAAAGTAAGCACACTTTTAACTCTAACTGGTTCCCATACACTATATGGTGCAATGGATGGCCATCGGACAATAACCGTGCCAAAATTACTTCTCGAGGTTTCCATGACAGCAGTAAACCTCTTGAGCTATGCTCTCGAGGTTTACCATGTTGTCATGGAAACATCTCGAAATGATTACAGCATGGTTATTGTCCGATGGCCATCCATTATCCTCGATATGTCCTGCACATACTGTATTCATAATACAGCTATGTCCTGCACACACTGTATTCATAATGCAGCCATGTCCTGCACATGCTGTATTCCTAATTCAGCGATATCCAGTGCACGTTGTATTCATAATAGAGCTATGTCCAGCACACATTGTATTCATAATACAGCTATGTCCTGCACACGCTGTATTCATAATGCAGCCATGTCTTGCACACACTGTATTCATAATGCAGCCATGTCCTGCACACGCTGTATTCATAATGCAGCCATGTCCTGCACACGCTGTATTTATAATGCAGCCATGTCCTGCAGATGCCGTATTCATAATGCAGCCATGTCCTGCACACGCTGTATTTATAATACAGCTATGTCCTGCACACACTGTATTCATAATACAACCATGTCTTGCACACACTGTATTCATAATGCAGCCATGTCCTGCTCACGCTGTATTCATAATGCAGCCATGTCCTGCACACACTTATTCATAATGCAGCCATGTCCTGCAGATGCCGTATTCATAATACAGCCATGTCCTGCACACGCTGTATTCATAATACAGCCATGTCCTGCACACGCCACATTCATAATATATCTGTGTCCTGCACACGCCGCATTCATAATGCAGCCATGTCCTGCACATGCTGTAATCATAATTGTCTTCATAATGCAGCTATGTCCTTCACATACTGTATTCATAACGTAGTCATGTCCTGCACATGCTGGCTTAATAACGCAGCCGTGTCCTGTAAATGCTGTCTTCAAGTCTTGGACAATTCAAATCTGGTATCATAAACTTTCTCCTTAACTCTGATGCTTGTGGCTGCCGCCAACAACTCCCCCCCTCCCCCCAATCAGTTTACCAATAGAAAGCATAGTTAGGTTAAAGGCCTAGCTTATCCTACGATGACATCCTTAGGTCCCACTATCCACCTGTAAATACCCTCTGACTTGGGGATCTGCTAATGTCCCCTCCGAATTTCTGTAACCAGACTTGACCCACAACTATTGACTCAGGGTCCTCTTAGGCCCTAGAGGCAGTAACAAATATGTAATGTAAATACACTGTGCTGAGTAACCTATGTATAAACTGTTATTAAATGTAATGTTTGTGCTTTCCTGTACTGACGTGGAGCCTTTGAAAAGGAGTTTATGACTCAAAGGATTATAATTCTGATTTCTCTCAATAAATTAAAATAAATATTGCAGCTATATCAGGGTGTTGCTGGCACTTGTTAGTGACCAACAAGACATTACCAACCTGATCTACTTATATTCATAATGGTGAACCTGTCAAGAAAGCAGGATATTTTTAAAAACTTAAATTTTGTCTCACAAAGGAATAAGTACCATCTGGACTTTTGAAATTTTGGCTAGCTAGGACTGCTGCTTGAAAATAAGATGTTACAGCTTAGCTGGGCTGTTGATAAATAAATTGTATTTAAAAAAGTTACACAAATGTTGCAGTTGTTTAAAAGCATAGGGTCTGATTCTCAAAGGCCAAGGTGGCATTGCGCACCCATGGAGGGGTATTTATTGGGGGCTGGTGGTGCATGCAGGTCCCAATCTGCACATGTGGAGACCTCCATGCATCCTCTGGTCTGGATGGGTGCCCCCTGTGCACTGGATCTGAGCCACTCATGCCGTTACGCAGGCGGCCATGTTATGAAGAGCAAGGGGGCAGGGTCACATTAAAGGCCATTATGGTTATCGGCTGTGCAGTGAGAGCTGGCAGAGGGGGCAGGCTATGCGGCCCAGTGACCTGCCAGTGCACTTACATGTCTTCCTCTGCCTAGCTGCAAGTGTCCCTGCGGGACCTATCGGCCTCCCCTCAACTGGCCTCTATCCTTCCAAGCGGACATGGAGGGCTTCAGAACATTCCAGCACAGTTCAGTTTACTTAGAAAACTGATTATCACCCCCCATGAGAATATAGCAGTCTGTGGAGACCTACCATATTCATGCTGCCCCTCTCCATACAGAGCAGAGATGTACCGAAGGACAGACATGAGCATCTTTTTGATGCCTGGTGTCCGGCACTGCTTCTTCCCCTCCATGGCTCTCCCTGCCTGCCTTGTGAAACTCCGCAGTTATGGAAGGTGGCGGGCATGGGCTGTGGATGCCATCCAGCATGGACAGGCATCTAGGTACTGAGCTCCGCAGCAGAGATGCTCACGAATCAGCACATATCTGTGCCTTTGTGCAGATCAGGCCCCTTCATAAAATGATCCCAGTGTGTTAGTTCACAGTAAAGGCACATTTACAGGAACACTTTTAAACTTCAGAGTGAAATATTGAGGAATATGGCATATAGAGGGCATGTAAACTCTTGCTAGACAGAGTCCTGCTTTATTTGCATTTATAAAATGTTGGAGTTTTTTATACATATTATAAGTGAAATAACACACCCCAGGGGCTGTCATAACCACAGGTGGTTGAAGGCTGTTGGCTGTGCATTAGACTCACAACCCACCCAAGGCATGAGGTTATTACACAGGGTTTCAAATATAGCAGTTTTTTTTTCTTGGGACTATATTAACTGTATAGAAAGTATTTAAATAGATTTTCTAAAAGTACTGTGTTTGTTAAACACAGTGAGGCAAGAGCTATGCATTTTCACAAAGACTTAGCACTTTTATGAGCAAAACGCTAATCGGTTTTTAGAGTTAGATAAATCCCTGTTACAGAATTGCTGCTGGGCACTTTGTCGCACGTCATTCCTTACATACGCACATACACACACACACACACACACACACAATCCTTACCTACTATACGGAGCTGCTCTGGGAATTCTCAACATATCATAAATGCTTTAAGTGCAACGTTTTGGCTTTTTGCAAGGAGTTCAAGATGGGGCCCTTTGGATACCAAGTTACTGACTTTGAGGTTCTTTAGCGACCTGGTGGAAAATAGAATTTCCTTTCAGCAATATTTGTTTGCAGTGCTGTAGCTCTTTCCAACCACTGCGACACCATTACTTTTTTATTGCTCTTTGATTGCTTTTGTGGTTTGAAGGTTCTGGCGTCGTGGTTTGATTTGTAGTTCTGCACCATTTCTTCACGTTCAAGTGAGAGCACTTTTTACAGTAATTTAGCTAGAGGTGCATTCATGAGGTTAATAACTGGAAATATTTTTTGGCACATTAAATGGTGTTATTAAGAATAACGTCTCTTTTAGTTTCTCACTTTTTGTATCATGGGGTTCACTTGGTTGAACCCTTGAGCACTGGAATTGAGACCGGCAATACGCCACAATAAAGGTGTGCAGTAAAGGATTTGAATGCATGCCCCCAGTGTAGCAAGGCCAAATGTATTTACACCCCTGGGCTGTGCATTCAGATTATTTAATGCACCCCGGAGTGGATTATTGTATTTATAAAATGCCTTGCTGCTCTTATGTATTACATGTAAAGTGAAACCTTTTTAATATGATTTATTTGACATAAAATCATTTGTTTAAATACATTTTAAATGGCAAAAAATGATGTACATGAAATAGTCCCTTATTTTGTAGGTTATGAGGCTTTTTCCCCCCTTGTAATGAGATCTGGCAACTGACCTTGAATTGCTAGCTTTCTGAATGTACTGTCAGATGATATATCTCATCCAGTGAAGTTTCAGGATTTTTCCTTGCCATTTTATAAGAACAAGGGAAAACTACGTAGGCAGAAAAGTGGTAGAATTCTATGTTGGCGTGCGCCTGCTTGCTTGAAGTATGACACGGAGGTGTGGGTCTAACGATCGAGTTGGTGGTGCATCACAAAGGGGGATGGGCTAGAACCTATTCACTGATACCTCGTAGTAGGCTGAAGCCTGGAGCAACACTGCAAGCCACCTTCGATAGTGGGAGGGAAGGAAGGGGGACTAGTAGAGAAAAATCTTGGAGGGGCCGATAGGATGCAGTCTGCCCTCCTAGTCCCAACAAAGGGCCCTATTGGGCCCTGTCACTCTCAGGCCAGCTTCTCCTTCTAGCTTGGCCCCTCCTTTCCAAGTTTGAAGAGTTTTTTCGGGGATAATACATCCTTCCTTAGAGCTCCAGCCACCATGGGGTAAGACATGGGTGGACCAGAAGTGATCGGGCCAGGGAAGGGGTGGGGCGAAGGCTGAAGTGGTGAATAGGAATGGGGGCTCCTAGGGCTGCAGTGGCTTGAGGAACACTGAAGCAGGTACTAGCCATGATCCAGAGGGAGAAAATGGCACAGGCAAAAAAAAAAGTAAAAAGTAAAATAAAGAAAAAATAAAATAAAAATAAAAGCCACCCTGGAGAAGTAGAGAAATGTAATTTTATAAAGCAATAACCATGACTGGGAAAGTATGAATTGAATTTACGTTGCTGCTTCTGCCAAAAAGGCTTTATCTGTACACTTAGAAAATCTAGAACAATGTGAATGTCTGTGACCTGCAAAGTGCTGTCAGACACTGTGTGTATGAAGGGCTCTGTATAATATCAGATTCCTTTCCTTTCTTTTCTTTCCATTTCTTTGGGCGTCTTGCTTCAAGTGGGTTTGTTCAAGCTCGACAAAAGTAAACTTTAAAACAATTAAATTGTGTCTCTGACTCAAAGGGTACAAGTACTATTCCTTACATGAATATTTTAGGGTTAGTGTAAGGAGCTGGTAATTGGATTGCTAGGATAGATTGAACATCTCCAATGAAACATGGAAAATGCTTTTTTTTAAACGTTATTTTTATTAATTTAAATTGTAATAGCGCAATAACAATTCCATGTCTTAGTCCATACACATCCAATATATAACGCAGGGAGGTCTGAGCCTCCTTAATCACAGGATAGGTGCATCTTGGATATTATGATACCACATCTGGGGGTAAATACATAAGTTCAAATAAAATGATCCCTCTAGATGCTGCAGTAACAAGCCCAAGACAGTACAACTAGTGCGTGAAACGTAAGTCCAGAACATGAGTCCAACATTTGCACACCCTGTATAGTGCTAATGGTGTCATATAGTAACTTTAAAGCAGCAGTACAATGTGAAACAAATCTGCACTTTTTCGACTGGTTATTCCCTGTGCTCTGCTGAGCATGTCCCTGGTACTCTTTCCCACCGGCAATGTATTATCTCCCTATAATGTGCTCAGCTATCCTTTGTTTATGTTTACATTTCTGCCGCCCACTCCATTAACTAGATAGCGGTCGCCATATTTTCTGAGGCGCTACGACAGCTGTAATGGCTTACTTCCTAATTGGGTAGTACTGCTGCTTTAAGGAGTTAAAATAAAGCTATTGAGAGAAGGCAGCAGCATAATCCCACATAATACAGGCAAAACTGTCCAACAATCTGGATAACACAGATGGGATTTGGGGCTTCCTTACGCCCACCATTTTAGTGTATAAACCATCAGTCCTTTTTATGTAGCCCCTGATAAACTATTCAGCATAGCTGGAGCACCTCAAAATAGAGAACCGTAACACTAGATGGAACTCTAATATACATGCAGAACAGCAAAGCACCATCAGCATGAACTCACTAAAGGAACGAGAGAGAGAGAGATCTGAAGTTGTGACATCTCTCTCTTTCTCTCTCCCAGCTCCAAAGAGAACCTTTTTACAGTTGTAAGAAAAAATTATATGGTGGCATCCATTTTGTGGATTGGGGTAGGGGTGGTGGTTGTGATGATGTCATTGCCTCAGCATCCCTAACAGCATTCAAGATCAAATTGCTCCTCTGGTCAGGGGTCTGTTAAATCGTGAGGGAAAACACTGGAGTCTTGTTAAACAAATAATTTATTGTTTAAGTGTTTGATTTTAACTATTTACAGTGTGTCCCCTATATGTGGTGTATATCATAACTTTATATATTGCTTTGCTGGTATTGTTGCTGCTCCCATAGATATGCTTGCTTGTAACTGAGTCACTCCACTCTACCCTTTTCGTACGTGTTTGTATCTGTTACCCCATTCTCTCTGGTTGTGCCCAGAAATTAGCCAAGCCTCAGTGCACCATTCCCATTGCCAATTTACAAAATTAAAAAAAACAACTCAGTCAAAAAATAAAATTCTGTTTTTTTGTGTTTTTTTTTTTTTGTGTTATCTCTGCATTATCTCTATGTGCTACTGCTCTCAGCCACCCCTTCAGGCTGTGCCAAGGCACCTCCAATCCATCCTGTTCCCATGCCCCATCCCTCACATTTGCAGTCATCCTCAGTGTAACCCGGACGTAACCCTTTGCCGGGTGGGTCCCCTCCTCCAGGGGAGAGGCACCTGTGCAGGCAAGCGCCTACTTGGCCCTGGGCAGCTCCTGAGGGATGGAGTTTCCGGACAGTGACGCATTGAACCGCCAGGCAGCCATCATCCGTTGAGTGCGGAGGCAGTTTCCATTTTCGGTGATGTTCTCTCTTATGCAGGCCTCATGTGCCCTCCCCGGTCCCACTGGAGGTCACTGCAGAGCTTGACGTGACCGCCACAACCCACCCCAGGAGAGGAGAGCAGTCCTGACGCCCGATCCTCCTCCCTCCCCTGTCGATTCTCCCGCGCTCTGGAGTCCGCTCTCCCGAACCCAGGTCGCTGGATGGCTGAGGGCGCCAGCGCCGCCCCTACGCCACTGAGTTTTTTTTTTTCTCATGATTTGATAGGATCCCTCTCAGCAGAGGCAAACTGTTTCCCTGCTTCACTGCACACTTCCAGTACTGGTGAGACAGTGACACAAAGCACTCTCTCTGCCCGCAAAATGGATACATTCTTAACGCACATACCCAGTATTTTTTAGTGCTTTTCTGAATACATTAGCTAGCTGGCAACTCACTTTCTAGATAATGGCAGTAACCTTTGTATGTGTTTTGGCAACCAACAAATTACAGAAACATCATTACTAAACCAGGTCAACAGTATACAGGATGGAATACGAACCCTGTGCCCCCACTGGGATTTTTATTTTGTCAGCCATCATGGCTAATTCTACTACAACGTTAGCCACACAGAAATACAGAAATGGCAGTGTGTTCATACTACTGAGCATGCACACTGTAGTTTAATATCAGAATGCCAGATCCTGTGTCATTAAAACTTTCTCCACTGGGGTGAGCTGGTTAGAAATTTCTTTAGCCACTTAGGAAATTTACTAGCTATGGCCTATAGGGCCTCAGTTCCCACTTGCCAGGAGGTGTGTAACCAGAAACTATGTAATGAAACGGGGTCATGTGCATATTTAGTTAAACTCCTGATAAACACAGAAACTAAACAGATAAGCTCTGAAGAAAGATAATCGAGGACATCTGTTAAACTTGTGCGTGAATGTGTCTGCACATGCAGAAATGCAGCGTGTCATGAGGGCTATGCTTAATGGTCAAAGGCCCACAAAGAAATGTCTTTTTTTTTTTTTAACAACAATCGACATTGTCATGACTGTAATTACAAATTAATTTATTTATTGAAAATTGGTAACTTGGAAAGGAGCACTAAGCCAAGGCTCATTTCCAGGTGTGACCCGGGGAAAGGGGTACAGGATAAAACATCCAGCAGAAGCGGAGTGTCCTGTAAAACATTAGAGTGTTCTGGTCACTGCACCCTAGGCTGACATTCTCCATATTTTGTCTGCCTGTGCAACCATGCTGGAACGTTTCTGATACTAGACTTTCACAGCTCACCGTTTGCTTGACTTCCTGTCCTTGGATTATCTTTTCGGTGGGCAGGCCTACTGTTGTTGTTGTTTTGTGCTCGGACTCTACCTCTTTAGATTTCACGGCAGCACCATGCTTCCATTTGCACACTTCTTTTGTGCTTCATTTGCAAAACTAATACTAGATGCCTGTTTGAAGTGCGTACAGTGGAGGAAAGGGGCTGCAGAAGCACACACGCAGTCTGTAATTGTTGGGAAACATGCTGGGAATGTGCTTACAGTTTGAATTGGTTTTGCCAGTCAGTGATATTTTGAATTGTCATGTGGGTGCTTTGGTCTTGGGAACAGAAAGGACTCCCAGTCCCCAGGCTGGCAGAGGCTAGGCATACTGCAAAGGGGAAAGACAGTCTCTGAGAGGAGGAGGATGTAAGCCAATTCAAATCAGTACACAAGTACCCTCTGCTGAATGCCAGATGAGCGATATTGGCAAACTGTGGGCTGCAGCTACAAACAATAATATTGGCATAGGCTGTGATGATGCTCACTTGTCTTCCCGGCCAGAGGTAGGATATGATCAGGTGTGTGTGTGTGTGTGTGTGTGTGTGTGTGTGTGTGTGTGCGCATGCCGTTGTGTGTGGTGTGTGTGTGTGCGCATGCCGCTTGTGTGGTGTGTGTGGTGTGTGTGCGTGCGTGCGCTGGGGTGGGGGGATAGGACAGGGAATCTAACTAGGACTGGGAGATGTTCATGGTTTTTGAACTGAAGCAATCAAGCTAGCTACAAAAAGAAGAGCTCCAGCTTAACAGCACAGTTTAGAAAGCTGCGTTTTGTGGTTATTAGCATATTTGACAATTTAGCTCCATAGCAGAAGGTGAAAATTGCAGTTTTTTTTATTGCGAGTGGGAGGGCAAGGTCTTCACTTACGCTCTCGCTGCGGTGGTATAGGCAGCCTCATTTGTCTTCCTTTTGATTGCCTCTCATTCCCATTTGCACTTCCTGTCAACATGCAGGCTGTGTCGGCTCTTCACCTGGTGCTGATGCTGAGCAGGTCTCAGCTATTTAAAGGAGACATATCCTGTTTTCGCCAAGTATCTTCATTGCCTTGAGGTGTCTTGTTAGGAAAAAAAAATTCATCTGTTGAGGTTCCGTATCATAAATGTGTAACATAATTATTTTTAATGGGTTACTCCAAGGTATTGCAGCATATGTTGGGGTTTCAGATGTAGAAGCTGGCTATAGTCCCAAAGGCTGAGATCTCGTTAGCAGCTCTTGCTGTGTTGGACGGAGCTCGGGGAGCTGAGACAGGTGGCACTTCATTTGCACAGAACTGATTTGTATAAAATAAAACAAAACAAACAAACAAACAAAAAAGCATACTCTAAAAAAGCCGTGCAAAGTATTATTTTATTAGTTACAACCAAACGTGATCTAGTGCTTCATCAAGAGTCAGGGTCTACTGTTTGAAAGCCTTCTTTTAAACCCACTTCTTAAATGTACATGCCTCATATGTAGCGTACATTTTCTGTACACGTTTTTATATTTCATAGAATCCATCGGCAGATAAGGACCATACAACCCACCTAGTCTGCCCATTTCCCTACTTAGTTTGGCAATCCCTGCTCTTATCTGGACTGCCTTTTCCCCGCTTTGCTGTACAGCAGGGTGCCTTTATGCTTATCCCATGCACTTTTGAACCCCATACTGTTTTCACTTCTACCACCTCTGCTGGTAGGCTGTTCCACGGATCCCCCACCCTCTCTGTGAAAAAATACTTCCTAGCATTCCCCCTAAGCCTCCCTCCAGCCTCATGTTATGACCCCTTGTCCTTGTGCACTTTCTTCTCTGAAATATGCTCCCCTCCTGTACCCTGTTTATTTCTCTACGGTATTTGAAAGTCTCTATCATATCCCCTCTCTCTCTTCTCTCCTCCAGTGAATAGATGTTTAGTTCCTTGAGTCTTTCCTCATAAGGCTTGTGGTGCAGTCCATGTTTCATTTTGTTGCTCTTCTCTGGACTGCTTTCATTCTGTTTATGTCCTTCCTGAGATGCGGTTTCCAGAATTGGACACAGTATTCCAGATGAGGCCTCACCAGTGATCTATACAGCAGCATCACCACTTCACTCCTCTTACGGGTTATGCCCCTTCCTTGCCTTCCCCACTGCTTTTTCGCATTGTTTGGCTGACTTCAGGTCATTGGATATAATAACCCACGGGCTTCTCTCCTGACTTATGGTGGCTAGATTTTAAATTTCAAATATTTCATTCTCAGCATCAGTTTACCAATTTTTGAACTGTATAGTACAGGGCATTTCAAAGGTATTATTTTTTTTTTCTATAAGTTTTTATTGAAAATATTTTTTTAAACATACAGCACATATCAAGTTGCCTGGTACATTGAAATATGCCGCCCATGTCTGTGTTTGCCCCAAGTACATACAGTGCTGGTATTTCAGAAGATTAAATGAATAGTTATATGACAAGTCACTGTTAGATTAAAAAAAACAGTCGATTGAGAATGTATTATATAGTTAATATAAACTTCTAGAACTTGAGTGCTAAATAGTAGATTATTTCCCCGAAATGTGGAAGACATAACTGATGGGAGAGATCTCTTTCATACACTCAACAAGGAAGCTGAGGGCCACAGGATGGCACTCTTGGGAGTAACATGGCAGTAATGTACAGCTTTTCTTTAGTGCATAAATCATGGAATAATCTCTGTTCATTACCTGCCTACCCACACCACCTGTACTGGTTGCATCTATTATCTGGTATCTTCTTGACCTAATAGAGCAGAGGTTATCCTCTTTATTGAATAATTTCCAAGTACGAACCTTTATGCAGAAAGTGGGGCATGTGGAGGAGGCAATTAAACATATAAAGAGAGACAACAAGGGCAGGGGTATGGGGTTAGATGTGGGAGGGCTGTGGAGGGGGAGGGGAAGGACAGTGGCCTGGCCGGGGGCAAAATAGGGTGGGGTAGACAAGACAACGGTACTGTAGCAGAGACTTGGGGGCTGCATATGCTGGTTGTTAGTTACCCAAGTTTACTACTTGGGGGAGGCAACAGAATCTGGAAGAGTCAACCTACTGAGGTTAGCAGTGGTATTTGTGAGATGTCACCTTGCTGGTAACAGTGTAGGGGTGCTTGCCCAGTCAGAGTGAGGAGTGGGCCCCAAATCTGAAGGTAGTTTGGTAGGATACCTGCCACTATGTGTGCAGTTGTCTTGTATGTAGTTGTTAGTGCCAGAAGATTCTCCCATTCTTTTAGTACTGGGAGTTCAGAGTCTCTCCAGTGGTAGAAGATGACTCGCTTGGCCACTGCAAGGGCTCCATTGAACCTGAGAGGTTGTTGGTAGTAAAGTGGAGTGTCATTGACTGACACTCGGAGTAGTGCCAATAAAGGGCCACGACATGCAGAGATGGGTAGCAGTTGTTTATAGAGCCTCCAGACACCTGTCTAATATTCATCTAGTGAAGAACATGACCACAAAATTTGAGTAAGAGATGCCTGGGGCGATGAGCATTGCCAGCAGTCACTGCTGTCCATTAAGCCAGTCTTGTATAGCCATAGTGGGGTACGATATGTCCTATGCAGAATTTTTTACTGCAGTGTTTTAGCTTGTAGCTCTCTGGACACCTGGTATGCCAGGGTCCAGACTTGTCCCCAGTCAGTGGTGGTAATATTTGTTCCCACTTGTGTTTAGGGTGGGAGATAGGATCGTGGGGGCATCTCTTTGTCCACCAGAGATCTGAGTTTGGCAGGCAGGTATTTGAGTTGAGTAATCCAGGCTTCCAGACACCTCTGAGAAGGCAATACATGGGTTGGATACACTTGTGTGCGAAGTAGGTCTCTCATTTGGTGGTACCTCCAGAAATGTGTGCAGAGGATCCCACACTTAGACCTGAGCCAGTCAAAGGAGTATAGTACTCCTGTGGATGAGTGATAGAGGTCTTGTAGGGACTCCCAAATAGTCCAATGAATTGGTCTGCAGTCAATAGACATCTAAAGATTGTTCCACAGGGGTCTGGCATGTGCTGTTTTGTGATTCCATTTGAGTGACTTGGCATATTTCAGTCAGGTTCTGTTGGTATATTTGGAACTTGAGAAAGCTTTAGGAGGGAGGCCCCAGTAAGGGAGAATAAGGGCTAGACTGGAGGGATGGGTACACAGACTTGTAACAGCTCCAAGGGGAGCCACCTTGGTGGGTAGGTTGCGATCTCTGGTTTATAACAGGCAATGGCTTGTCAAAGAATTGTGCATTCATACAGCAGGCAGAACTTTGGTATCCTGAAGCCGCCTTGATCCCAGTAACCCTGTAAAGATTGGAGACTGATCTTAGGAGCCTTGCCGGCCCATATAAAGGAGGACATTTTTGAGTTTTGGGATTTGAAAAATGAGTCGGGGATCTCAAAGGGGAGATTGGCCAGGATGCATTTGAGTTTAGTTAGGACAGTTAAAGGGCATCGATCTTGCCCCTGACAGAGAGTGTAACATTGCCCTATTTAGCTGTATCTTTGTCCAGTTTGTCCAGCACAGAGTGTGTATTCACTGCCACTGTAGCAGCTATTGTAAGGCGAATCTGAGCTCCCAGACACGTTACTCCCACCCGTGGCCATTGAAAAGAGTAGTTCTGGAACAGTGATTGTGTGCAGGTGGTATTAAGTGGCATGACTTGGGACTTTGCCCCATTACGCTTTAGCAGAGAGAGCTGAACAGTCTCCAATAATCCTTGTCAATACTTCAAGCGATTGGGAGGTATCTAACACTAATAGTAATATTGTTTGCAAAAAGACCTACATGGATGCCTCGGAATTTAGGAGCTGCTCTAATTTTATGGGCTTGGGGTTCAATGGCTAGGAGAAAGATGAATGGAGAAAGGTGGCATCCCTGATCCCTGCTGGGGTCCCCACTGAAGGGGGAAGGGAGGGGGGATAATGGAACTTGTCAATTCTGAGGCAGTTGGGTTAATATAAAGAAGTTTCACCAGGGAAATAAATTTGTCAGGAAATCCGAATCTCGTTATGGCATCAAATAGGTACACCCACTCCACCCTATTAAATGCTTTTTCACCATTTAAAGAGAGGGTGGCAGTGGGTACAGTGCTATTTCTCACCTCCTAGAGCAAGTCCAGGATTCATATGGGGCTGTCTGCGCCCAATCTGCCTGGGACAAAGCCTACCTGGTCTGAGTGAATTAGGTCTCCTGTCAATCCTTCCATTCTATGGCTGAGGTCGTTTGCAAAAATCTTGGCATCCACATTTATGAGAGAAATAGGTCTAAACAGAGAAAACGGGATACTGTCTTTTTTTCCTTTTTTGGGATTAGGGTGATGAGTGCCTATCAAGTAAAAATTATTTTCATTTGTTGAGTGTATTACATCCGGGGCTTGGCTGTTTCAAGTGGTGGCCACCTATTTCTGTTTGTTTTGATGAGTGCTTATGTAAAGGAGGGTGGTAAACTACCTGTAGTCGTCCATGCCTTGTTAAGCACTCTAGCCAGCCTGTGCGCCAAGATCTCTGGAAAGGCCACATAAAGTCACTGTGGAACGCATCCAACCCCAGGTATTTCCCCAGAGACATACTGTGAACGGCCTTAGTGACCTCTTGGGCTGATATTGGGACCTGGAGGTTGAAAGCTGACCCTGGTGTGACCTGGAGAAGATATCTGTCCACACAGCAATCTGCTAACTGCTGGTGGGAGGGAGAGGCTTCAGAGTAGTAAAGTTTTTGATAGTATTTTTGAAATTCTCCATTAATTAGTGAGGGAGAGGCAACAGTGGTTTATTCTACTGTGGTGATCAAGGGGATATATTTCTCAGCTTCTTTGGTTCAAAGGTATTGGGCCAGAAGTTGTCCTGGTTGCTCTCCAGCCTCCCAGTACTTGTGTTGCAGGCAGAAGAGGACATACTCGGTATGCTCTTTTTTGGCAATGGCAATTTGTGGCTGGAGCTGGATTTTCCTATCAGAATGATGCTGGAGTTCGAGCTCCATCTTCTTTAGGGCTTTGTCTTTTTGGCACATTTGTTGATCCCTCTGCTGTTTTAGTTGGGACATATGGCCAATTAATTTCCCCCACAGCACTGCCTTCATGGCTTCTCACTCTCATTAAAGAAGTAATATATCAGTTCCTTTTGGAGCCACTCCTTAAAGGTATTATCGTGCTGGAGGGTTGTGTTTAAAGTGAATTTCCAGCCTAATGGGTTAAGGTATTGGGCTCCATGGCCCAGTACCTTATGCCAGCGTGAGCGATTTATGCTAAAAGTAAACTTTTTAACATGGTCTGTGTAGTGTTGGAAGGATCGTACCTGACTCTGTACCACTACAGCAGATCCTTCAACTTCTTCATATACCTGCTCTGCCCCCAGTGCGCAGTACAGTAACATATCAGCAGGAAGAGCTTGGGAAGCTTGCATAAGTCTATGGGTATTTTTTCATCAAGTCTCTTTTACTTGAGTATCTGAGAGGGAAATGAAAGCCACTGCTCTAGTAATAAGGATAGAGTGGTGACTTTAATTTCCCTCTCAGATTGCTTAGAGTTTCAAAAACTGGCACTGAAAAAAAAAAGCCTCATAGACTTTTATAGGATGTGCCCCCGCACTCTCCCGGCTGATACGTCACAAAACCTTGGAGCGCAGGGGTGGAGCAGGCATACGAGGAAGTTGGAAGGGATCTGCTGGTGGTGGCTATGGAGCCAGGTACGATTCCTTCTAACACTACATAGACTGAGTTAAAAAATGTACTTTTAGCAGAAATCAGCTCACGCTGGCATGAGGTATTGAGCTATGAAGCCAACTACCTTACAAAAAAAACTTCCTTTAAGTGCTTTTGTTTCTAAGAAGAGGGGTAGCCCCCTGGTTAAAGACAGGAGCACTGGGGCGTGATCAGAGATGAGGATGCTACTGAGTGATACCCCCCTAGATGGATGTCAGGAGATGTTCTAAGACAAAAGACAAATGCAATATCTAGCAGGCTATAGGAGTCATGAACTGGAGAGTAACACGTATAATCACGATCCTGGTGTGTGTTGCTCTCCAGCTATCTCTTAGGCCAGCCTATGTATAAGTGGTATGGACATGTGATGCTACCTGGACTTCTAGTGTGGATCCTGCACCTGTCCTATCAAGCTCAGGGGAGAGAGCTATATTTAAATCTCCACCCAAAATTATACTTGAAGGGGACCTGGGTAGCTCCATTAAAATCAAATAGAAGAAAGAGGCTTCTGTCACATTGGGGCATGACTGCTGCCTAATGTGATGGGGGAGGGGACCCTTGATAAGTTCCATCAGTTAGTACCCATCTCCCCTCTCCCCTTTCTGTCTTTAATAGTTTTATGGACACTCAGTTGTAATCCTGTTTTGCAGAGGATAGCTACGCCTCTACTTTTTGAGGAGTAGGAACTGCTGTACGTGTTGCTCACCCAGGAGCAGTAAAAAGCCAGGTTGCCTCTTTCTCTTGACACGAGGGTCAACTGGATCAAGGTACTATCACAGTATATTTGTTTTAATTCTAATAATATGTTTCCATGTTTGATAGGATTGTCAAGGCCTCAAATATTCCATAAAACAATCTTAAGGTCATCGAAGGACGTCATACTTATTATGCCAAGGATATGTGCAGATATCTAGGAATCAGTCAGTTGAGATGTGGAGACCATCCATTTCACAGGTCCAATCTCACGGGAGGGGGGGAGAGTGCTGAGAGCACTAGAGGCATACAGGGTAGTAAACAATCTGAGGCATTATTTAAATGACCTGGGGTTTACCGTACATTTTGGTTTTTTTTAATTAAAAGTTTTTATTAGGTTTAACATAGTACAAGTACAAACTCCATTACATACTCAGCAACAGTACAAGATAAAAATACACAGCACGGTATAAGTAGATTTACTGTGAGCTCACACAGTGCGTACTAGGTAGCGTTGACTTTAAGCATTGCTTATAGAATAAACATAACCTCGAGCACTGCACGGCAGAACTGAGGAGCATGCTTTCACGGGCCGATTGAGAGGAAGTCCTTTTTGGTAATCCAAGGATGGCCTTCTGGGTTGAGTTACTGCTGAGACCCCATTATCTTAAGCTCATGGTCTTAGCTTATCATCTGAAGCATCACTATGTATCTGTATACATTCAGAGACTGGGTTAGCTGAATTTGTAACTCAGAAGATACCAGAAAATAGAAGAAAGTAGATTGGAAATCGGAGTTGTGAAGCCCCATATGGGGGAGACAGTTATTGGGAAAGAGAAGATTAGAACAAGGAAAAGAAAGACATGAGGGGAGGTAGATCCGATCCTATGGAACAAAGTCTGGGCAACGGTCTAATTGATATAATACCCAGTTCCGTCATATAATTTTGAAGGAAGTGATATGATTCGTGATCCTGGCAGATGTCCTCTCCAATGTGTAAATGTCAACTGTAAGCTCCCTCCCGGTCGTGAATTTTCTTGGTGCGCCAGTATTTGGTTATAGCTTTTTTTGGTCACTAGTATCAGTAAAATGACCAGTTTTATAGAGGGTTTACGGAGTGTGAAGTGGTCTGGGGGTGTGGCCACCCGGACGAAGGAGGGGATGACCACACCAGGGCAGTCAAAGATGTTCTCAGTCTCATGGATCAGTGCCTGCCAGTAGGGGTGGAGGGATGGACATGCCCACAGTATATGTGATTGATCGGCCAGTCTAGCATTGCTTGTAAAGCGCTTTGGGATATATTGTGTATGAAAAGTGCTATCTAAATGCTGATTCTTCTTCTTCTTCTTCTTCTGTAGAGTTCTGCAGTTATGCCAGCAGCTGCCAGTTTGAGGGCCTAGAAATTTAACTATCACCGCTGGGGTACGGTAGTGTCGCAGATGACACTTCCAGACATGTTCCTTCCAATAGGAAGCTGCCATGGTCCTGTGTGCTAAGGGGGTATATTTGTGCCATTTCTCTATTGATTGACTGGTGTCTAGTTCCATGTTCCACCTATGTAGGATGGAATCTATGGGTACGGTAGAGGTGGCTTGTAAGGCTTTGTATAACAAACTTATGAGGTGCGTCCAGGTGTTACTGAGCAAATAAAATGTAAGTACATTGATGATTCGAGTCATTTGTTCCACTATGCTGGCCAGTCTGTCTTTCCTAATCTGTATTTAGGAGTGGAAGTACATGTATTTATGGAAATCTGTTCTCAGGAGATGGAATGAGGTTTGTACGATCACAAACAGTAGGATCCCTGTTGAAGTGACAATTTGAACTGCATATATAAGGCCTTATGTTTACCACATCAAGAAGGCTTTATCTAGTGCATTGGGGGGGGGGAGTTACCTTAGATTGTGTGTATTAGACTTCCCAGTATTGACACCGTTGTGTCTAAGCACCTGGGTCTGGGTCATGTCTGCTCTGAAGGTGCAAGGGGGCCCTAACTCCAAAAGAGCATTGCTTGTGTATGTGTGAGTGGGAAGCTGTACAGTCTCTATCTGTGTTCATGGCCCCTCTCAGTAAATAAAGATTTCAGTTCAAGAGGGCAGTGCTCTCCTGGTCCTCAGGCCTGTGCGTAGGCGTTTAACAGTTATGCTGAGCAGTGCATTCAGTAGCTTCATGGAGCAAGTCATTCACCAAATAGCTGTCTCAATCACAAGTACCATAAGCATGCCTCAATAACTTTAACTGCTTTAAACAGCAAAGTGAGAACTAATCTTTTAACTGCCAGGGGTTTAAAACTCACCTCGCTTCTGTGCCACTGCCGCATCAAGGTCCAGGCCAGTAAGGCAGCTGCAGAAGAGGGAAGGAGAGAAAGACAGCACAGTGGTTGTGTTTAGCTGCAGCCACTTCTGATCCCTTTTGGGAAATGATTGTGTCAAGGGAGCTGGCATGGGTTGTCCCTAGAGCACATGGGCCAAGGGCTAGGAATGCTAAAGTCTAGGGTCAAGTTACTCGCAGCCAATCAGGTTAACTACCACCAGCTAGATCAGAGTTCTCCCATCTCCCATTATCAAGGTGTTGCTTACTGTGACCCCGTGGTTTAAATGTCCATTGCTAGGGTAGGCTGTACGATGGTATAGGAGGTTGGGTGTTTTTCTGGTGTCTGGGGGGGCTGTGTCCTCTGCCACTGCTGGCTGCGCACGAGGTGGGCACAGCGCCAGTTGAAGAAATATGCCTGCATCTTGAGGTGATTGGAAATAGTGAGTCTTTCACTGAAGGGTAACAGCAAGAACTGTGGGGTATAGAAGAGAATACTGTCCTGGATTCCTCTGTTGCTAAGTCCAGCTTTGATTTTATCAAAGGATGATCACCTTTTCAAGACTCTCCTCCGATAGTCAGGGTAGAAAGATAGACATGACCCCACCACCACAATATCCTGTAACTCTCTGGCCTTTTTTAGTGTTATTTCTTTGTTCTGGTATCTTAGTAATTTGAATATCAGAGGTCGAGGGCACACATTCAGAACTGCTGGTTTGACCCAGCAGAGATGGTGTGCTCTATCGATTTCAACATTGAATACTGCCAGGTTGAGTTGGAGCCAGATGGGAAGCTGCTCCCGAAGGAAATGCACTGCATACTTTCTTTCCAAGCTGTCTTGAAGTCCCAAAATACGGAGGTTCTTTCTGCACCCCCTCACCCTTCCAAATCCTTGAGCCAGTCTGTCTTTCAGTGGCTTACAGCAGCTGGTGAGGATGACTAGTTGGGTCTCTGCTGATGCGACTCTCCCAGTAAGTGCAACAGTGCTGTTCTGCATTTCCATAACAGTGGTTTGTATGGATTTGACATTCAGCACTATGCGTTTGAGTAACATAGAGTTTTGGTCTCCTGTTCATGCGGTCTGTGAAGTAGGGTGCTGGGTGGCAGCCATCTTGTATGTGGGCTGACATCTGGAGGGTGGAGATGTATCTTGGCTTTTGTTAAGTTTCTGAGGTGTAGTAGGCTGGTCAGAAGCAGCTAATTAAATGGACATGCTTCTCCTCTCCCAAATCTCATATGCTGTGTCTCCAGTGCGCAGTGTAAACAGTGGATGGAGGTGAATTCTGTCTGTGATGGCCCAGATCAGAAGCATTAGGTAGCCATCTTTGTTCAGGTGCACGTGTGACCGCCTTTGAAAAATATTATTTAGGCCTCTTTTGACACATAATTATTTATTGACTATAATATGCAAAATTAAATTATCATGCAAGTGCTCCTTTGTATGAGAATTCTTATAAAAATTTATATAAACACCATCCCTCCACAATCTTAATACAAAAGACAGTAGCAGTTTTAACGGCTAGATTGCTGCAGAAGGAAAAAAAACAGCAACTTTTTACTATAGGCTTTTTAGTGGAAACAGTTATCTTTCTAAACGTGTCTAGATTATTGCTACCAATGTATTGAAATAAAAATTAAAGAAATGGTTACTCTTTTTTCTTTTCTGTAAAATCATTATTTGGTTTTGTGCAGTACCCTGAAGAAAAGAAGGGAAAACAGGTGACCTGTGGACAGCATATAGGGGTAAAAGGCTTTTTTTTTTAATTCTCAACTTATAATCATATGGTATATTCATTTATGCAATAGGAGTGGTGATAAAGTCAATGTGATAAATCTTATCTGAGCTACTCTATGTATAAATAAAATTTATACATAGAGTAGCTATGTCATCAAGATTTATACACATAGTAGCTTTGTCACAATCACTCCAGAACTCATGTAGAATGTTCTGCTCCGGTAGCAGTACTAACATATTCAAATGTGAATAACTTTAAAACTAAAAAAGATAGAATGGTACTGTGAGCATGAAAGTTGTTCAGCACAAAATTATCTACAAAATGAGTGGTGTTTCATTTATAGATACCTCATAGATGTTTTTATAATTAGCAAGAAACAGCAGAAAATTTAATTTGTATCCACTTTTTCGACAAACAAATGCAAAGAATTTTAAAATGAAAAAGGTAGCGTGGTACTGTGAGCATGGCATTTGTTCAGCACAAAATTTTCTACAAAATGAGTGATGTTTCATTTATTAGCAACCACTACACTAGGTGGGCATGCACTAGGAAAGTTAACAACAAGTCCCAGAAATTATCATTTAAAAAAAAAAAAAAGAAAAAAGATAAACAGTCAAAGGCAAATGTCCCTGCACTGACAGAAAGCATCGCTATTGCATAAATGAAATATATAATGGTGAGCTGTCAGATAAATGATTTATCTACGCTTGTGCTGTTTGACCTCGGACACCTCACTCATGGCTTACACCACTCGTGAGGTTACCCGAGGTCAAACAGCAGTTGTGTAGATAAATCATTTATCTGACAGTTCACCATTGTATATCCCTTATTTCCTTTACACTTATTGAATTAAATATATCTCTTAATGCTTTTCATTTCAAATGGTTAATTAGATTTCTTGATAAAAAAAAAAAAGGTGGTCTTGTGAGATTTTTCCCTATATTCTGGTAATGGAGAAGGTGCCCTCTAAAGTCATTTTTTTTGTTGCCCCCTTTCTCACTGCCTCAAGCTCATGTCTTCGGGGAATCCCAATGCCGTGCTCCTGTAGGTTCGTCCCAGGTACCTCCCTCGGGGTGCCGGTGAGCCTACCCCCATCCTGCCTCAGTTTACTCCCCACGAGTGGGGAGGAGGGAGACCCCCCCCAGTAGTCTCCTCCAGTCCTTAAGTGTGCGTCAGGAGGCCTCATCGACCCCATCTATGGAGCCTGGTTCTGGATTTTTCTCAGGACGGTCGGGTCCCTTCTTCAGGTGCCTGCTGCGTGTTATTTTCTGCTTTTCTGGTCCCAGCCCTCAGGACGTTGGCATGCTAGGGAAGGCTAGGGGTGGAGCACATCGTGATGCACCAGTGCTCCGGCTCCTGGCTGGTGTCCTCCCACCCTGCTGCAAGCTGTCTCACTGCATCTCCACCTGTGGTCACCCAGGTGGTGGTCAAGCAGCAGGACCTGCAACCCACCCATCCCCGGAGGAGGAGAGCAGCCTCTAGGTGCTCAATCCTACCTCCCGCCGGCTGGCCCTCCAGCCTCCCGAGTCCGTTCTCAAACCCGGGTCGCTGGCGCCGTGAGTGGTAGCCCTACCGCTACGCCAGTGGGACGGCTTAAAGTCATTTTTTTGAGTCTATTGGCACATGCTATCATGTTTGTTAGTTTTTAGCTTTTATACAAATGGGACAGAATCTGACCTCATTGAGCCCATTTGGTCTCAGGATGGTGAAAACAGAGATCCATTGTCTCTCTCTCTCTCTCTCTCTCTTTTTTCCCCAAAAATAAATTTGTTCTGTTCCCCTTTGGATGGGTCATAGTATCCATTCCAATCCTACAAAAAAATAATTCCTAGTTTTGCCATCATGGGCCACATTAAAGTATGCACCAAGGGTTTTGTCCAATTCATTGTTATTACTATCACTTATGTGCCCCTGGATGTACACCTTGAGGTGCCTGATGGTTCTTTCAAAATATAATTTTTTCACGTAGGCAACAAAATAAGTAAGCTACAAGACTGGCGTTTCACATTATCATCTGTCTAATTTCACTGTTTTTCTTCATCACTGGATGCATGAATGCCCGTTATTGCCACCAAAGTTGCATAGTGAACAATTACCGCAATGGAAAAATACATTTTGTTTGTTGACTAATATGTATTTCGTTGTTTGGGCTCTGCCTAAGCTTGTCAGCCAGTACAGGGGCTCTGCTGTATGTAACTTGGGAAGAAGTACCCAATTATTTTACTATGTGTTCATCACCAGTCAAAACTGACCAGTTCTTTTTTTTTTTTTTTCCTACTGCAGTGCTGTTAACATAAAACCTGTGTTATTGGTTGGTCAAATCTCTTCTCTTTTTAGTCTCCTGGACATCTCTTGTGTTTTCAGTAAAATTTCTTCAGGGTACTTTTCAGTTAAAATTCTTCATCATCTGAGCAATTTCTTCTCAGACAAAGGCACTGTCTCAGATACATGACAGGAGGTGTGGAGAAATGAGCACTATCCCTTAGTAGGTTATTACATGCAGTTTATCTGTTTTATAATTTTTTAGATATCATAGTGCCATCCATTTCTATAAATACTGAAGTTCAGATCACAAAACGTTGCTTTTTCTTTTTCAAGTTTCCAGGTAAATTTTAAATCCACATTATTGTATAGATAAGTCATACATTCATATGCTTCCTCTGTTGAGCCATCCCATATGCACAGTACATCATCAGTGAAAGGGTACCACCAGTGCTTTTAATGTTTATGGAAAGGGTTGGCAATGTGGTCATAGATGGCACCCTTGTCCCCCACCCCCCAAAAAAAGAGGTTGGTGTAGGAATGCGCAATCCCAGTTCCTTGTTTTTGTCTAAAAAAGTCACCATTAAAAACACAATAATTATGTCTGAGAATAAACTCTGTAGCTTGTACGATGAACTTTACTGGTGTCTTGGAGATAGCAGCATTTAATCGTAGTGCTTTTTCCAGGGCTAGTAATCTCAACTTTTGTGGTTTATATACTTAAGCAATAAGGCATGACAGGGAATGAGTTATTGGGGGTTTACCCAGACCACCTGAAGGTGTGTCACAAGGCACAGCCAAGTGACTTAACCACATGTGAAGTCAATAATCTCCCAATTACCCATATCCTGGAGAGCCTTATTTTAAGGAAGCTGGGATGCAGTGTGCCACTGAGGTCTGTGAATGCCTTATTAAATGTGTTGGCTATGATGCTAGGGTCTTGGGAGAGCTTTTGTAGTTTTCCTTGAGTTTAAAGTTTCATAGATTTACTGTCTCTGTATGTTTCTCGTCCATTGTCTCCCTGCCTAGTCCCCGTCTTCTATTTATTTAATGCTTTTCTGCTAATTAGGTAGCCCTACTGGAATCAGAGTCCCATTTTCAGGGGCAACCTGGAATTTTATAAAAAATGATATACAGAGAATCAAACATTGAAAGAAACGCATACAATCAAGTCGTGTATATAAGTTGTACAGCAGGTAGAAAAGGAGAGCTGTGTCCTCCTCTTGTACCAATCCTCATTTGTTTCTTTGGTTTGTTTTTCTGTTGCTTGCATTTCAGTCTTGTCCCTGAGTTTGGGACCGAGTTCCCTGAAAAAAGGCCACAGTTTTACTTGAGTCTGATGGAGATTTATTGTTTGTTGTTTTCGTTTCCTATTTGACTTTGGTGATTTAAGACTGCTTCTTGGGCTTTGTCTGTTCTGGATTTTACTGGTTGAATGTAATCTGTGCTCCCAGTTGTGGACTGGGCTTCTTGAATATTCTTGTTCACCCCTTTTTTAGTTTGTTCTCTTACTGTTAGTTTTGCCTCAGATTTATTTAATTTGTTTTTAGTGTATTTTCCAGGTTTACAAATTCAGGATGGTCTTTATACTTCTCTAATTAGAAACACAGAATTCGATAGCAGATAGTACCGCTTGGCCCACCCAGTCTGCCTATTTCTCCTTCCCTGTGGTATCACGGTCGACCCTGCTGATCTCCAGTTATCCCCCCTTTCCTTTCCGTTAAGATTCCCATATGTCTGTCACATGCATTCTTGAACCCACCCACTGACTTTTCCCCCACCACCTCCACTGGAAGGCAGTTTCAGGAATCAACCACTCTTTCTGTGAAGAAGTACTAACATCTCTCCTGAAGCTACCTCTGTCCAGCTTCATAGCATGTCCCCTTATTCTTGAGCTCCTTTTTTCTGAAAGATATTTCCCTCCTGTACCTTATTTACTTCTGTGAGGTATTTAAAGGTCTTTGTCATAACCCCTTCCCTCTTCTCCTTCAGGGTGTACATATTGAGGTCCTTTAGTCTCTCATTGTAGAGCTTTTGGTGCAAACCCTGCACCATTCTAGTTGCCCTCTTCGTGACCACCTCCAGTCTGTCAGTGTCCTTCTAAAAATGTGTTCTCCAGAACTGGAAAAAGTACTCAAGGTGGGATCTTACCAGCGATCTATACAGGAGCAACACCACCGCCCTCTTTCTGCTGGTGATACCTCTCTGTCTGCACCCCAGCATCCCACTAGCTCTCCCATCTGCCTTGTTGCACTGCCTGGCCACCTTTAGGCCATCCAATGTGATTACCCCCACATTACTTTCCTGCTTGGTGATCATCAATACCACTCCACACATTTTGTACTCTGCCCTGGATATCAGTGCCTTAATTGTATTATTTTGCATGTTTTCACATTGAAACTCAGCTGCCATACTCATGACCACTACTTGATTTTTTTCTGGTCTCTGCTCATCCTTTCCACCTTTCCAGAGTTTCCACCCTGTTGCAGATTTTTGTGCCATCTGCAAAAAGGCAGACCTACCCTTCCAGCTACTCTGTTTGCTGTTTAGTTATTTCTTCCAATATTATTATATGCCATAATAGCTTCTTTTATTCAGGCTGCCACAAGATGTGACACTGTCCTGCAGTATTTCTTCTCATTCAGTTCTGTGTACAAAATTCTGTAAGCTTGCTGATGGGAGTTTGTCTGTTCTAAGGCCCCTTAGTTTCCCCACCATGTGCCCTGTTGTTTCTAGCAAACTTTTGTTATACCATAACGAAAGCTGAGATGTTGTTGTTAGAAATGATATAGCTGTAATGCTTATAAAATGGATCTTTTTATCTTGCATGTTGTTTTCTGCTGAGATTCAGATTTTGATAACAAAGAGATGATGTACAGTACATAGTACTATTCTAACTTAGGATGTACATATGACATCCCTATATCATGTAAAAATGGGTGGAGTTTGACATACATACATTCAGAGGGCTAGCGTTGGCAGATAAAGTAGGTCCAGCTCCTCTAGGAATCTAGTTCTTACCATAATCAAGGGACTTTTTTTAATTCTAGTTTTTTTGGCCCTACCATTCGAGCCGTAGGGGTGCCGCCTGTGACCCACAGCCCCACCCCCAGTTAACCCACTTCTTGTTCTTCTCTGGCTGGCCTGCCCATGGTTAGGTCTTTTGGTTGAGGACATCCCCCCCTTGGACTGTCTACATCTGGTGTGGAGTTGGGTCTGCCAGTCAGGGCCTGAGTGAACCAATGCAGTCCATTATCTAACTTAAGGGGTATTTTTCTGTAGCACAATGTGCCATGGGTTTGACGATGTGCGTGGTGCTTTCCCCTCCCTCTTCCCTCAGGCAGCTGCAGTCTGACTCATTAGAGGCCCACCTTAGTGGTTGCTGCAGAAACAGCTGAGGCAGTGCCCCTCCTGCAGCTAGGAAGCATTTACACCAGAAGCACCCAGAGACATGAACCACTCAATCATGGGGAATACAGGCTTGCTCCCAAACCAAAATTGCCCACATGGAAGCAGATAGCACCACCGCTGGATCATCAGGCAGTTCCAGTCCTCTGAGGATATTTATGATTTAACTGACACCATATATGCATATTTAGATGGACGGACATTTTATTTATAAAAAGCATCTTTAATTCCTAAGGTGCTGCGCAGATTCAAAAGCACAAGATATTACATGACAATCCTGTACATATGTACATACTGCTTTAGGGAGGAAAGAAGTCCATCAGTCCATTGAGTTACTCTGTCCGCCCTGCTCAGTGGGAATATCTAATACCTCTTGTTCCTTAAAGTATTTGTCAAGTTTAAGCACGAAGGTTGTTGCACTATCAGCTGATACAGCATCATAACATCAAAACAAATGCAAACAGAATAATTACTCTACATTTAATGTGGATTCAACAGACCATAGTTCTTATCCTGTGAAACAGCCTGAACAAATAAGAAAGTTTTAAGACTTTTCATTAAAAATCTCCACACAGGATATGGTGGAGATATACCAGTTGAGAATGTTTCATAAGCGTGATGCTGTGACAGAGAATGTTCCATCAGCAGCAGTTATCAACTTAGCAGGCATAGTAACAAGGGAAACCTCCTCATATGAGCATAGAGTATTGTGCGTTATGTGTTCAATAGAAATCAGGGGCGGCAGCAGGGATGCAGACCATTTAGAGGTTTCTTTGTCGGTAACATTACCTTTAAGCCAACCTGTCTCTTTATTGGCTTTCAGGTGATAAAGCTAGGACATTTCATGGAGCACCAGCATAAGATGAGGTCATGCCCTCATGGACGGAAGCAGCATCGCAGCCCCTTTTTGTACAAGCTGCATATGGTGATGTCGACTAACCAGGAAACCCAAAGAGAGCACATTGCCTTAGTTTAAGCGCAAGGTAGTACTAGCATAAACAAGCATCTTCAGGTTGCTGTGGGACAGGAATGAATGCACTCTGGTGATGTTTTCACAACAAAGCCAGCATGGCTGATTGTCAACACCTGTTTGACCAGGGTAAATATGCTACGGAAGGTCATTCATAGATTGTGCATGTTTTCCACTGGCAGAAAGAAACCCTGTCATGAATGGGCGGTTCTAACTCCTTATCTTTCTTTGCTTTTCAGTGACCTGGCACAACGAAAAGCTTTTTCGTCTTGTCTGGGTTTAGCTTTAGGCAGCTCAGAGATGTTCAGCTACAGATCTCAAACGATGCAGCAGTACAGACCAAGCCCAGCAACGGTCAGTGCCCAAAGATAGGTAGAACTGGGAATTATTGAGGCCTGAAAATTCCACTGATCCCAAGTTCCAGATCTGTACAGTTTTGCCCTGAAACACTGAAGATAAATGCCCAGTGGTCCTGTGGACCAGTTGATGCTGGGGGTAATCCTAGGGACTGGCATTTGTACTCTGATGACATCAATAGTACTAATCATCATAATAATGTTATTCCTGAGAAACTGGTGCACCATCGAGTCAGGGACTTTTTACAGTGGTTCACAATTGCAGTAGGATGGGGTTGCAGCTTGGATTTGTGTCCGTTCCGTATCTGAGATTGATTTTGTATACAACCATAACATTTGCCAAAATACGTGTATACCTTATTAGCCCTCTTTCATTCTAACTGAATGTCACTTTTCTTAAACTTTTTTTAATTCTCTGGGTGAACCAGTGAATGTATTCTCAGGAACAGTAAAACTTTCCAGATACTGATCTGGAACTTTTAGCCATGTTTATACGGCGGCAGCGCTCTCGCATCTGTGCCGCTCCCTTCATGCTCTGCTGGCTGCTTCCCCGTCAATTAACCATTTAGACAGCTCCCCCTTGCAGTACTACAGATCGCTGCAAGGAGGGGCTGTAAATTCATTTGAGGATGAAGGAAAAAGGACTTTGTATCAGAGCGAGCGCGGCAAAGCGTCCACACTGCCCCTTAATGTGCTCACTCCGATACTGATACCCACTTTTGAGTCAGATCTAAAAAAGGATCTGAAGGTCACTTAAGGTGCTCTTGCAAAATGTTTACATAGCCAACTTTGCAGCGCATTAACCCATGCACATGGGCTGATGCGCTGCAGAGTCAGCAGTATAAACAAGGCTTTCATCACTGTGGAAAATCTTCGACTCTGGTGTCATCTGCGTACCAGTGAAACTCCAGACCATATATCCTAATGGCCTCTGCAGATTGCAACACATACACTGCAAACACCACAAGGAACAATAGACCCCTGTGAGACTTCACACTTCAGGGCAGCTAGTGAGAATAATAAAATCCCTAACTACTGCTTTTCCAGGTGGGAGAGGAAGGACTGGATCAAAGATAATACTGCCCTTGAAACACATCTCACTAGTGCCAGGCAAATGGGCAATATCTGATTGTCCACAGACTGATGGAACTAGTATGAGGGTTAAATGGCTCAAGCAAGAGAGGCAGTCGTATCGCCAGGCATAAAGGTTCCTCAGCTCGCGTCACTTTGTCTTGTCCCACTGTAGGTATGTGGGTGGGGGCAAAAAAGTGTAGCCTGAGGGACACAGGTGGAACACTACAAACCCTGATGTAATACTTAGGGAGGCAACAGTGTCACCAGGCTCAAAGGCTTACTCAGGTCACCTCTCCTTGTCTTGCCTCACTGTAGGTATATGGTGGGGGGGAGATGTGGCCTGAGGGGTGCAGGTGGAGCACTAAGGACCCTCACATAGTACTTATGTGAATACCACGGCAGCACAGTGCTTTTATGTTAAAAAACAAAAATGGCGGAGAAGGGGAGGGCAGATCTTAAATCTTTTAATGTGTAACAAAAAGCTAAACTGCTGATTCTGTTAGGAATGGGGGCTGCATCCCAACACCCCAATTTTTTCTTGATTTTGAAAATTTATTTCAAAAGCAACATATTCATTTGTTTTCACTGTGATCATTGGTTCCAGTAGCACAGCATGTGGGTTCCCATAGCCACAGAATTAGAATTGGCCATAGCATAGCGTAATAGCATTGTGTATGCTTAAAGACTAACAGTGTTGGAGGGTGTGGCTAGCCATCGCTGTGAGGAGCAGCATTCTGTAAAAGCTCCTGCCTTGTGGATTTATAAATAAAATTTTACGTCTCTTACTGCAACTACTGATGTAACACTCAACAGAGCTACAATTCTGAAGTCAGGAGAAGTCTGCTGATAACAAATTTATCTGCCTCGTCCATGGGAAACCTGAAGAAAAACAGTCTCCAAGTTCAAGGAACTAAAAACTTTTTCTAGCCACATGGAGGACAGCAGGATGCGTCGAGAGCCTCTAGCTTGGCAGGGGCCGAGGTTTGCAAAGGGTGTGGCACTGAAGGCCCTAGAAAAAACATTTCCCAGCTCTGTAATTCTATTTCCACTGTGGGCAAGAAACTGGATTCAGTCACCACCAGCTTAACAGTGGAACAATCGACTGATACAGTCAAAACTAGCACAGCAGAAGTTAATTCCCATGCTGGCCAAGCCATGACTGTAGCCACCAGTCTTGTGAAAGAGAACTCTTACTATGGATCCACTTAGAAAACTCAGACAATTTATTACGGGCATGTAATATCAGAATGCTGGGTTTACCTGAGGGGCTGGAGAGGGAGGACATGGTTGAATTTACGAAGTCCTGGTTAAATGGGAATTGAACTGTCTGATCCTCCTAGGCTGGAGAAGACCTATAGAATTACCCTGAGATGAGCAACTACCCCAACAGAACATCCCCGAGCCATCCTTTGGGCTTCCTTTCTGTCAGAGACTGAAACAAAAGTTTTTGTTGCGGTTAACAGAAATCTTGTGACTGTGGAGGGCACGGAAATCTTATTCTTTCAGGACTGCTCTTACGCCATGTGGCAGAGGTGCAAGACCCTCGATGGTGTCAAGAAGGAACTGCACCCAAAGCAGATACCATTTGCCTTATTGCCATCTGCAAGAATACATTTAACTATCCGAAACAAGGTGTACTCATGTTCAGAGCCAAAGGAGGTGGTCAAATTATTGGAACAACTGGAAGCTTTGGGCATTTGGAGGCACAGGAGGAAAGATGTCCAAGAGCAGGATCTAGCTGACTCCTTTGGAGAAGACGATACCTGAACTTTCCTTCTTGCATGTTAGGACCTGTTGTTTCAGTCATGTTTAAGACTGCCTGAACCCAGTAGTTATCTGGAGACTGGGCCAACAGCACTGAGGTATACCCTAAGCTGTTTTGTAACTGACTTTGCTGGATCGGGGAAAAATTCAGAAAGAGCTCATGACTGCCTGTTTCTCGACTATAATGTACATCAGTAGTGTAAAGGTACCTAGTTTATTCCTTTTCAGTGTTAATTATCATGTGGCTTTGATATATTTTGTTTGTTAGTTTTTGCTGCCATACGGACTGGAAACACTATAATGGACTACTGATTTAGCCATATCGTTTTGTTAATGACGCAGCTCTAATGTAGACTTGGCCTTCAATATTTTCTTTATTATATCAAGGATTTCCATGGTACCTGATACCAACAAGGGATTTGATTAACTGCTCTAGCCTACAACTCAATTTCTCTGAGAGCTTTGGGAACAGGGACAGTTTAAAAATTTGATGTGTATTTGCATAATAATGCCACAGTTTATTTACTAAGGTCTGCTTTTAAGCAAGAGCTTTGCATTTCAGCATTGAAACTGGAACACTACAGATGTTCCATAGGTATCTTTTAGGTTTACAGGCGAGTCTGGTTTGAAGCATAGTGCATACCATCATCTAAGCATATCCCCTAAATCTACCCATGCATTTGATGGCATATTGGTCTTGCATTAATAAAGTCAGATTCAGTTATATTAGAAGAATTATTTATTGTATCAGAATTGCATACCTTTGAGCCAGAGACTCATTTACAAAGACTCTACATCAACAAACATACACAGATTCGACATTAACATCACATATTACATTTACTTACAAACAATAAAGTGCAGCTGCTTGTAGGTAGCCTTGTCATGAGGGCATTCAGGTTGAACATTGAGGACAATTATCTGTATTTGCATTACATTCAGATTACATGGTCTTATATACCATAAAATTACAACTGCTGGCAGGAGTCATGGCCATAGGGAACATCAGGTTGTACAATGAACACAGTTATTCAAAATTACAGTGCAAGTTACTTTTCATTTCATTGGGTATATACAGTAGCTGCTACAAGTTATAGCTTAATCATAGGCAATATCAGTGGTCTATACTGGGCATTATTATTACTTCCCTCATACATGTAACAAGGCAGGGAATGTGCCTGCATCTCTGTGATAATTATACTGTGTATGTTCATATGCACGGAAATGTTTGTAAATGATTTTTGTGAATACTCGAACATAAGTAAATTAAAAAAAAAAGACTAAGAGGGTCCTTAGTCTTCCACTTATGCCACCTGAGAAACCCTTGGATCTGTCGATGCCAGCCCATACATTTTAACGGATATACTTTCTAATTCTTTTTAGGAGGCTGCCTAGTGGACCAAACATGGTGTACAATACATATACTGTATACACATAGCTTTAGGGAGAAAAGACCATTGGATCCATTGAGTTCTTCCTACCACAAGCACATTGAAAATACTGTCACCCCAGTTGTTTGTTTTTTGTTTTCCCCCGAAGTACTTATTGAGTCTGATCGTGATGGTCTTTACAGTATCGGCTGATACTGCCTGCTCTGGAAGTCTGTTGAAAGTGTTCCCTGCTCATTCTGTAAAGTAGTGCTTGCTGAGGTTTCCCCTGCATCTTCCTCTTTTTAGTAACACAGTCAGTCAGTTTGTCCTTTCATCCTTGTATGTCCTGAAGAGCTGTGCTTGGTCTGGTGGTGTTATCCCTTTTTAGATATAGAAAATAACTAACCTCCAACTGTTACGTACAAGCTGGTACTCAGCACCGAGTTAGTGTGGTGACATCTTAGGCACGAGAGCGAAGCTTGAGTGTCATAATGATGTCACCACACTAAAGAGATGTGGAATATCAGCGCATGCTTAACAGTTGTTTTTTATTTATATATATATATATATATATATATATATATAATGCAGTAAGCTTCACTATAGTTAGGGTTGAGTAGCATGTTTAATGTTAATCCTTAGATTTTGCACTTTGATAACCTTGCAACCGATCGATGGATTTACACAAAATTTGGTATGTGTTGTCCTGTGGGGTAGATCTCTTGGCGTTGCAAGTTTTTTTTTCTGGTTGGATGTGCGGATTCTGAGATCCGGGTAGTGCAAAAACCTTAACAGTCGCCACTTGTTGCATTTCCTCATTATCTTGTGTCCAGAGGGTGTGGAATTTTGGTGTGCATTTTTTATGGTAGAAAACAGCTTGGGTCACAGAACTGCCTTGCGTTTGTTTGGTGAAAAAATATTAATCTGCTGCAAAGTTATTCAGTTTTTTAAGTTCCCATTGTTTTTAGTGGGAATATCACTCTCCAGGATAGAGGGAGAAAGTTCAACAAAGGCTTTGACCTCACAAAAAAAGGATTCTTTTTCATGAGGGATAATCCTTTTTCACCAGAAAAATTCCTTTTCCATGAGCCACCATCTTATTTTTCCCCCCGAACTAACAAACATGGAAAATACATAAAAATGTTGTCACTTTAAAAATCAGACACTAGAACCTAGCTAAATGGTCCCAGTTTAGCTAGATTCCGATGTTTGTTTTTCACAGTCTGGGCCAGAATACTTTGTCTGGGCATCCAAAATCCTGGGTGTCCAGCATAGCAAGAGGAGCGCTTCCCCACATTCTCTGTATGAGAACAGTGGAATTTCTTGAGTTGTATAGCCACAGCAGAACTCCTGCTGCTGGCTACAGCAGGAACTGTGAGCTCCCTTGGCCTGGTGTCTAGTGGTACCCTAACCAGCTGATTGCTGTCCCTGATGTATTTCTTTATTCTCTGGTGGTTCAGTGGTCCCTCCCTCTCCCCTATTTTCTGGTCGCCATCCCTATGTATTCATTCCCTGGTAGTCCAGTGGTTCCTCCTCCCTCCCCTGTTCTCTGATCGCCATCCTCTATGTATTTTTTCATTCCCTGGTGGCCCAGTGGTCCCTCCTCTGGATTCTGATCGCCATCCCCATGTCCAAAATATATTCCCTGGTGGTCCAGTGATACCTCCCCCCTTCCCCATACTGTGATCACTGTCCAATTTCTTTTTCTTTTTAAGCCTGCAAAAAATAAAGTCCTTGCCGAACTGTCCCCCCCACCTCCTCCCTCAGCACCCACCACCCACACACCCCCAGTACACCCCACACACCTCACTCACCTAAACAGGTCCCAGGTTCAAGTCCCACTCTCCCAATTGAAGACACATCTTGCTGCTGGACTGGTGACTGCATTGTGAGAAACTAAGGTAAATGAGATTCAAGCACTTCAGTGGGGGTTTCAACTTTTATGCATAACTTCACTATTTTGTGAGATTTTGACCCCGAATTTTCAACATGGCCTTTTGGGGACCCCACCTGATGAACAGTAGGACTGTCGTTATACAACTCCCACCTGAAAGGTGATTTCGCAGTTGCTTTGGCGTATTTACCTTTTGGGTAGGATTTAGAATTTTTTCTGCCTGTGTTCATGAGATGGGGTCATAAGAAGGCCATGTTGAAAATTTGGGGTAAAAATATGAAAAAAATGGCAAAGTTATAACCATTTGTTGCAATTTCACTACGCACGCTCGTAACTTTAGAAATTTTAAATATTTTGACCCCAGATTTTCAGTGTAGCCGCCTTATTACCCCCACCTCATGTATGTCACTGCTGACATTTTTCAAATCCTACCAGAAAATGTGTTTTCACACTTTTGGTGTGGAATGGCATTGCAGTTGCGCAGAATTACGTTTTGGTGGGGATTCGAAAATTTTCTGTATCGGGTACATGAGGTGGGGTAATAAGATGGCTATGCTGACAATTTGGTCACTGTTGTCCTGTAAATGGAAGCACAGGGCCCTCCATAGCTACATATACACGCATCTACAGAGGGATGGGAGCGCGCAGGGTCCAAAGAACCCTGCGCTCCCATAGTAAAGTAAGAATACCAGTATACTATCTCAGAAAGTAAGGAAATAAGTTGCAAAACACTTCATTAATGCTCCAGTTAGGGTCAAAGTGATGGAAGTTGGGAAATGAGGTGTTAGGGTTTCCAACCCTAACACCCCACCCTCTCAAACCAGGCAGGAGAGCAGGTGTGGGGTGTGCCTTGGGCTTCTCAAGCCTGACGCTCACCCCGTCCTCATAAAGTCTACACATCTGGTCTTATTCTACGGATGGAATTAGGTGAGCCTTAGGCAGGAAGCCCAAAGGCACACCCCGCATGACTTTTCTTTCGATTTGGGAGGTAAGGTGTTAGGGTTAAAACCCTAACGCCACCTAACCGAAGCATTAATGAAGTTTTGCAAAATAAATACATATATATATATATATATATATATGTATATATATATATATATATATATATATATATATATATATATATATATGTATATATTTAGAATACAATAGCAACCTGTTTCAAAAACACAGTTGCATGGTTAGTGCCGTTGTCTATGCATTTTTCTTTTGTTTGTTTATGATGTAAGGCTTTGTGATTTGTTTTAATGACTGGGCTGGGGTACCACTGTGAAAGTACTTGTGAGCCGAAGCAGCATCCTTAATCAGCAGTCTCTCTCCAAGCAGTCTCTGTGGTTGGCTGGAATGCGACGCTGATTAGGGCAGCTGTGTGGAAAAATAATTCACTTTCTAGAATGTGAATTGTTTCGCCGAAGATTCCAAAGGGTGAATTATCATTTTTTAGGAACCCCGATGAAACAGGCTGATTGTGTATTATAGCTGAATACTGTAATTATGTCTCCCTTGAGTCTCCTCCTTTCTGTAGAGGACAATCCCAGTCCTGCCAGTCAGTTCAAAGTCCTTTTTTTTTTTTTTTTTTTCAAGCTGTCAACCATCCGGGCTCCTTAAGTCTGTACTCTCTTAATCATATCTTTCCTCAGCTACGGGGACCAGAACATCACACTGTGTTTGAGGAGGGACCTGATGAAGGATCCATATAAGGGCATTCTAATGTCTATAAACCTGCTCATCAAGTTTCTCTTGCTGCATGTGATTTTTTTTTTTTTTTGCCTTTGCTAGCTACTGCTTCATCTACAGGTTATTAGGTCCAGTATCTGGAGAGCATTGTCTCTTTCATTCAAAATCCCTTCTTCACTGATGAGTGATGTAACTGTGGTACAGGAATAACATCACTCCAAGACCCATATGTCTCAGTCCTTTCAAGCTTCCTGGCATCCAGGAGGGCACAATCCCTGCCCTCCGTGCTTTAAAAAGTTACTAAAAGTGACGTATACATGCTTGTGGGACTTGTGGCTTCTCTCTGAAGTAGTAAGAAAGCCCTTTTAGCATTGACTTGTGTTGTTTTTGGTTTTTTTTGAGTACTGTGTATGGTAATCAAAGTGGCTGCAGAAATGAAATCTGGTCATTTGCCCCCCACCCACCCAGCTGGGCTGTCTGTAATCCCAGAATACATACATTATTAATTTTGTTTTGATTTTCTACATTTCCCATTCAGTCTAAAGATGCTTTGCTCCTTGGTAAGAGCCTCTTATTTTGAAGTAGCTTGTGCCAGGTCTGATTGTGCTGTGAAGACATTCTGCATAACTTGTGTCATTTTCTGTGATTGCGTTGTCGGCAGAATCCCTTTTTCTCTCCAGGCTGTTGGCCCAGCTGTTAATATGATCCTAGTTTACATCCACAGACTGGATGGGTTGTCTCATTTGATCAGTTCAGTGGTCCTTCATATTATATGGCATTTACACGGTAATTTACGTACCGTTGGAGGTTGCTGTATGCTGTTAAGAGGTTGCTGTTGTCCCAGAGCCTGTAACTGCAGTACTAGTTAGCCAGCAAACCATTTCTTCGTATCTTGTTTTTGCAGTAATTTTATTTCTGACATTTGCAATGTCTTCCTTGTTTCTTAATTAATTCAACCAAGTTAAAACATCTGTACTGTATGGGAGAGGGCTATTAACGATGGAATTCAATGAATTCCTATTGTTGTTATACTGTTGTTGTGATACCAAGAGGTTGTATACCCTCTTGAGTATGTCACGACAATAGTATAACAACATCGAACATCTTTGCGCAAGCTCGTCTCGCAGATTTCCACATTTCGACAAACGGCCGTGGCGGTGAGAGCTGGCCCCAAAGGAGAGTGGTGCAAAACAAAAAATGGAAAAGTAAGGAAACATTTTGTTTAACTGTTGCCCATACACTATAAAAGACAATTAATGGGTACCAGTTAACAACAATGCAGAGCTCTCTTCTCAAGGCTGTCATGCCAGTGGTAAACCTCTTGAGTTTCCAGCAAAGAAAGACTAAGGCAGGGATACTGAGGCTGAATAAAGAGGAAGTTGGTTGGGCAGAGAGCAACCGTGAAAAAGCAGGGATACTGAATGAATACTTCTGTTCAGTATTCACAATGGAAGAACAGGGGGAGATACCTAATCCAGTCAACAGAAGCACTCTGAATATTTTTTATATATTTATTTATTGAAATTTCAGATAACACCTTTGAGAACAAGCTTATTTTATAGGTTCCACATCAAACAAACAATACATATTGGGAAAGTATGAGACGGAGAACAAACAAAACAAGGAATTATACAAGACATTACAAGAGTATATACCTAGAGAAGTTCCAATACACAATGTATGCCATGGTGCATATTTGATTAAAACCTGGAATTCAAAAGGTCATATTGGGGGGGGATCTTATGAAATGACTCTTTACAGGAAAATGAGAACAGACACAGCCTAATATCTAATAATCAACAAGGTAAGGGATGACATCAGCCCAGGGGCCTCGTCAGAGGGGAGAGGGTATGGGACAAAGCATTTAAGAGTGGAAGTGATCAAGAGGAAATGTGAAGGAGAATGATTAGCAACTTAGAACAGTTATTTACATGCTGAGAACAGTTATGCATAAGGTCAGGATAGCATAAGGTTAGAATAAGTGCTGGTCACAAGAAGGAAGGTTATTGGAAGCAGTCACAACTGGCATCAGCAGATAGCTGTTGCTTAAGTTTAACCTTAACCTTGAAGGGGCCCAAGGTGGATGCTGAAGTGGTGTCATGGTGCAGCGAGTTCATCCATAGCGGGGCACGATAGGCAAAGGATCTTTGTCCCAGACAAGTGCGACAGTGGGGTATATTAAACATCTGGCTAGTAGAGCTTCTGGTGCAATGACGGTTGATAGTGGGGGTAATAAGCTTTTGCACTCCTGGGGGCATTTTGCCTAAGCTTACTTTTTTGGACAGTAAACATGTTTGGTACATGAGTCTACCTTTGAATTGGAGCCAGTTAGCCTGAGCGTACATGTCACAGGTATGGGACAGACGGGCTGAGCCGGTAAGGAGCCGGCATGCTTTGCTGAGCGCAACTATGATGCGGCGAAGAGTTGTTTCAGTAGCTGATCCATAGATTGGTAAGCCATAATCAATAAGCAAGATGGGAGCTTTGAATGGCCAGGTTAAGAGCCTCTGGGGTCAAACATTGCTTATGCCTATAAAGTAGCCCAATGCAGATGTTAACAACCTTAGCAATGTTGTCAATGTGATAGGCATAGGTCATCGTACTGTCAGTAGTAATCCCTAGATATTTAAAGAGCTGAACTAGCTCCAGGGGAGAGCCCTCTTCATTGGTGATAGAAAGAGGGTAAGTTCTGTGCCTATTTTGGGAGCTGGAGAACATCATAGTTTTAGTCTTGTTGTAATTCATAATTAACTTGTGCTTATGGAACCATCTTTCTATGACTACGAAATTACTCTGTAGCCTGGATTCAAGAACCTTAGGGTCTGGATCACTGGTAAACAGGACAGCATCGTCGGCATATAAAAGGATGTGACCCTGACAGGAATAAGGAAGGTTGTTGAGGAAAATGCTAAATAAAAGAGGGCCCAAGATGGACCCTTGAGGAACTCCAGATAGGACAGGTCTGCTATCCGAGAGGGTGTTACCAATCTTCACCTGCTGTGTATGGTTGTGCAGGTAACTTTCAAACCAGGCTACACTGTCACGAGCTAGGCTAATGGTGGTAAGCTGTTCGACCAGGAGGGCATGATTCACTGTGACGAAAGCTTTGGTTAAATTAATGAAAGCAGCACCGACCAGGTGTCCTTGATCTAAGGAGTGGTGAATAAAGCATGTGCACTCCAGAAGGGCGGTAGTGGTACTGTGACCATTTCTGAACCCGTGTTGTTGTGGGCATTGTAGCTGATATTTTTCTAAGTATTCAACCAGTTGGTTAGCCACTATACGCTCATGAGCTTTTGAGAGTGGGGGCAGGATAGAGATAGGTCTGTAGTTCCCAGTAATTGTGCAATCCCCAGACTTATGATATTAGTCCTTTCACAGAAGAAAGGGTTCTGAAAGAACTCTTAAAACTGAAGGTGGATAAAGCAATGGGGCCTGATGGGATTCGCCCCAGAATTCTAAAAAAACTAACGGAAGAACTAGTAACACCACTGACTACACTTTTTAATAAATCATGGGAGGATGGTGTGGTACCTGAGGACTGGAGGAGGGCGGATGTGATTCTCTTTCACAAAAGTGGGAGCAAGACAGAGGCAGGAAACTACAGACATGTCAGTTTGACCTCAGTGGTAGGGAAAACAGGGATTTATTTAACTCCAAAATTTGATTAGCGTTTTACTCATAAAAGTGCTAAAACATTGTATTTAACAATCATAACACTCCTAGAAAACCTATATAAATATGTTCTGTACAGTTAGTATTGTCCCAAGAAAAAAACTGCTAATCAGTTATTTAAAACCCTGAAAAATGATGGAATCACTTCTGAAGGAAAGACTTGTTGAGTACCTCGAGGCCAGTGGGACACAGGACCCAAGGCAGCATGGATTCACAGCAGGAAGGTCATGTCAGACAAATTTAATTGATTCTTTGACTGGGTGACCAAAGTAGTAGACCAGGGAGGGGCTGTGGACATGGCCTACCTAGACTTTAGCAAGGCATTTGACACAGTCCCGCACAAAAGATTAATAAACAAATTGGCCAGCCTTGGAGTGGGTCCCAGGGTGGTAGCCTAGGTAAAACACTGGCTGGACAGCAGGACACAGAGGGTAATAGTGAATGGAATCCACAGAGAAGAAAGGGGGATTACTAGTGGGGTACCGCAGGGTTCAGTACTGGAGCCAGTCCTTTTTAATTTCTTTATAAGTGACATTGCAGAGGGACTGGAAGGAAAAGTATGTCTCTTTGCAGATGACACAAAGATCTGCAACAATGTTGATACGCAAGGTGGGGTGGAAAGGATGAAAAGGGAATTGGTAAGGTTGGAGGAATGGTCAAATGTATGGCAGTTTAGATTCAGCACAAAGAAGTGTAAAGTAATGCACTTGGGAAACAAAAACCCAGGGGAAGTATACACAATGGGGGGTGAGATACTGACAACAACAAAAATGGAAAGGGACCTGGGGATAGTCATATCAGATGACCTAAAGGTGGGCAAGCAATGCAAAAAGGCAGTAGGGAGGGCTGGGGGTTACTGGGATGCATAGGGAAAGGCATCACCAGTAGAAAACAGAAAGTTGTTGACTCTCTGTACAGACAGTTGGTAAGACCACATCTGGAGTACTGTGTACAGTTCTGGAGACCCCATCTCTGCAAATACATAGACAGGGTGGAGGCTGTCCAGAGGAGGGCAACCAAAATGGTGCAGGGTCTGCACCAGAAGACATATGAAGGAAGACTAAAGGAGCTTAAGATGTATAGCCTCGAGGAAAGGAGGGAGAGGGGGGACATGATAGAAACTTTCAGATACCACACGGGAATCAGCGAAGTCCAAGAGGGTAGCATCTTTCAGAAAAAGAGCTGTGCAAGAACAAGTGGCACAATTTGAAGATAGAGGGGGGATGGGTAAGAGGTAATGTGAGGAAGTATTTCTTCACAGAGAGGGTTGCAAATGTATGGAACAGCCTTCCTGAGGAGGTTGTAGAGTCCAAAACAGTGGGGGAATTCAAGAATGCATGGGACAGACATAAGGCAATTCTAGTGGGGGGTAGGAGGAAGTAGGCTATTGGTTAACTAGGATCTGCACCTTATCCATTAGGTAGGGAAGTGGGCAGACTTGGTGGGCCAAGCGGTCCTTATCTGCCATCAGATTCTGTGTTTCTCTGTTTCTGTGTTTTGCTGTTGAGGTTTACTAAGTTGTCATGACAACCTCGGGAAGGGAACACAGCGCTGTTGTTAACTGGTGCCCATCCATTGTCCTCTATGTTATAAATTTTGTAATAACTATGGAACTGCTTTAAAGGTGGCAGCTCCAGCACTCTTGAAAAGCTCCCTTGGGGTTACTCTCCTGTTATGCCTGCTGCACCTATAATGCAGATGTGTCAGGGTGATGGTGACACATTTCTGATAGTCATCATCAGCACTGGTATCTTAATTATATCTATGATGGTGGGGGCAAGCAAAGAAATAGAAACTTAAAAGCTTCAGAATCCTCTGTCGCCCAAGGAATGAAACAGTCTCATACTGTCCAGCTGCACGGACTGGCACCTAACACTAATCCTTCCAAGAGTAGATTCCATTCACTGCCCCTTCCAGAGATGGGTGGCTGTTTTCATGAATTTGTTATATGGCCATTACAAAATTCAGGGAAATGGGTGCATAAGTGGTGCATGACTGGTTTATGAACCAAGTCTAGACGGTACAGGAACAGAGCTGTTTAGAGACAGCTCATTTATGGCAGGTGCTACACACGATTACACTGTCGCTGTTGACTATGACTCTAGGGAATTGGGCAAGTTTATTAACAATAAGACAGTATTATGCCTCCCTATATTGTTACAGCCCTCTTGAGGATCCTCTATCAGATATGAAGATATTATCCTGACTATGAAGCTGTGTTTTCAAATTCCTGTCAACAGTCCTAGTTACTACATGTCATAGGATTAATGAACTAGTGCCTCACTGCTATACGGTGCATTGGTTTTTAGTCAGCCAGAAGCTGTGTATCTCGGTAGTGACAGTGCCTTTGTGACATTATACACAATGAAGGACACTGTTAATAGAACCTTAACAAGCTAATAGCACCAAAAAATAGCAGGCAGAAAAGTATAGTAATTTGAGTGCCTTGTTATTTTTTATTTTTGAATTGTTTTTCTTTTTCTATGTGCTCATTTGATGGGTTTATACCTAACATTATTAGGTGTGATATGAAAAGCAGTGCTTTACCTGGAAGCAGACATATGTAGTTCAGTTCCTCCCACTACATCATCAGTAGCATGTGAAATCGCTCATTGTTACATCACAAGCTTTGTTGCATGATTGGTAACATGTGTCATAAGTTGACAAACAGGAAATTGGCTCCCCTTGGTTACTAGTGATGTCACAGTCCATGAGGTCACAATACTGAGGATATATAGGGAGGGACAGAACTGACTATGTCAGCTTCCAGGTAGAGTGCTGTTCCTCACACCACACCTAGTACTGCCATGTAGAAAATCTTCTAATCAGCAAAACAAAAGAAAAAAGTACTTCAACTATAACTAAGAAAGAAGTGATAGCTGACTTTAGAAACATAGAAATATATAAGTTGACGGCAGATAAGGACCGCAAGGCCCATCCAGTCTGCCCATTTCTTTTTTTACCTTATGAATGTGCCATAGGCCTTTGCTCTGTTAATGGCCTATCTATTCATACTCATCTGTATTGCTCCCTTATGCCTATCCCATGCCTGTTTGAAGCCCTGTACTGTATTCATATCCACCACTTCCTGAGGTAGGCCGTGCCATGCATCCACCACCCTTTCTGTGAAAAAGAACTTCCTCACAGTCCCACACAAAAGATTAATATACAAGTTAGCTAGCCTGGGAGTGGGTCCCAAGATGACAGCCTGGGTAAAAAATTGGCTGGAGAATAGGACACAGAGAGTAATAGTAAATGGAGTCCACTCTGAAGAAAGGGGGGTTACTAGTGGGGTACCGCAGGGTTCAGTATTAGGACCGGTACTCTTCAGTGTCTTTATAAGCGACATTGCAGAGGGACTGGAAGGAAAAGTAGGTCTCTTTGCAGATGACACAAAGATCTGCAACAGAGTTGATGCACAAGGTGGGGTGGAAAGGATGAAAAGGGACTTGGCAAGGTTAGAGGAATGGTCAAATGTATGGCAGCTTAGATTCAGTGCTAAGAAGTGCAAGGTAATGCACCTGGGAAACAAAAACCCAGGGGAAGAGTACACAATGGGGGGTGAGATACTAACAACAACAAAAATGGAAAGGGACCTGGGGGTAGTCATATCAGATGACCTAAAGGTGGGCAAGCCATGTGAGAGGGCAGCAAGGAGGGCTGGGGGGATACTGGGATGCATAGGGAGAGGCATCACCAGTAGAAAACAGGAAGTTATTATCCCTCTGTACAGACAGCTGGTCAGACCCCATCTGGAGTACTGTGTGCAGTTCTGGAGACCCAGTCTTCGTAAAGACATAGACAGGATGGAAGCTGTCCAGAGGAGGGCAACTAAAATGGTGCAGGGTCTGCACCCGAAGACATATGAAGAGAGACTTAAGGAGCTTAATATGTATAGCCTCGAGGAAAGGAGGGAGAGGGGGGACATGATAGAAACTTTCAAGTACCTCAAGGGAATCAACAAAGTCCAAGAGGGTAGCATCTTTCAAAAAAAGAGGTGTGCAAGAACAAGGGGGCACAATTTGAAGATAGAGAGGGTGCGACTCAGAGGTAATTTAAAGAAATATTTTTCACAGAGAGGTTGTGGATGCATGGAACGGCCTTCCGGAGGAGGTCGTGGAGTCAAAAACAGTGGTGGAATTCAAGCATGCATGGGACAGTCATAAGGCAATTCTAGGGGGTGGGGGTAGGAAGAAGTAGGCTGCTGGTTAACTAGGATCTGCAGCTTATCCAGTAGGCAGGGAAATGGGCAGACTGGGTGGGCCAAGCGGTCCTTATCTGCCGTCAAATTCTATGTTTCCATGTTTCTGTGTTTCTCACATTACCCCTTAATCGGCCTCTCTCTAATCTCATGCTGAAAGTTACTGTTAATTCCAGACAGTACACTTGCGCTTTAAACTGCATTGGGGGGGGGGTTTAAAAAAGGGTTGGACACAGTCACAAATGCATACTGCGCCTATGTCTGCATCCATCCACTTGCATCCAGGCAGTCCTGCTGCTGTTTTCAGAAGTTGCATCTGTTAATGACAAAAAGTCACAGTTTGTAGCAGAAAACATGTGCAATTGTGAGTCATGGATGCAACTGTGTCCAGTTTTGATGCAGTTGCGTTTGTTGTTCGACATGAATTTTGGATGCTGTAAGGCCATCTAATAGGTGGTTTAACAGGTCTGGATACATTTCTGCTTTGAAAATAGCACCAGATGCATCTTGGGCGGATCCTTTTTAAAATGCTGCCCATATATTTATCTGTTCTGTCTGCATCTGTTTGCATGAAAATAACCCTGTCTTTACTTAGAATTTTGCATTCAGCATAACAATAAATTTATCTGATAGTGCAGCTGTTTATTTATTAGGTATGCCTACTGCAACATAGTCATAGGTGGTTACAAGCTGAGTAAGGCGTTGCCCATTCCAGCTTGCCAAAATTTTAGGTCTGATATCCCTGAATGTCACAGGATAAACATTTGTCAAGTTTTTGTTTTTTTTAATTCAGTGATGTTCATACGTCCCACAATGTCAAGTGGCAGTGTTCCAGAACAATACCATCCTCTGCTTAAACCATGTGTCTCTTTTCTTACTATGACAATTGTCACCCCTTAACTGCAAGGCATGTGATCTAGTTTCATAGCTTGAATCCATCATCCTCAGACCCAAACAGTCCCATAAATCATTGTTTGTGAGCACCCAAAGACTAGACACAGATCTCCCTGTAGTCTTCTATACTGCAAGAGAAAATAAACCAAAGTCTTTCAATCTGTTCTCATAACTAAGGTCTTTCATGTTTGTGAGCATCTTAGTTGTCCGACATTGTGCGCTTTCCAGGATCTTAATTTCTGTTTAAATACTAGGAGACCCAAACTGGGCACAGAATTCCAAATTTGACCTAACCAATGATGTGTAGAAGGGCAGTATAACCTCCCTATCTTTGCTTTGATTATTCCTCCTAATACTGTTTAGTATGGAATTAGCAGGGGTTGCCATTGTATTGCAATGTTTTTTGAACTTCAGTTTATTTGTTATACAAATTCTAGGATCTTTCTGCTCATCTGCAGATCTAAGGGTGGTCCCCCTAATGAAATAATTTTCCCCTTGGCGTATTTTTCCCTGAATGAACAACTCCACACTTCTCAATGTTCAGTGCTAATTTATATGAAGTAGCCCAGTCTACAGGGTTAGTTAGCTCCACCAGTAACTCATCCCTATCTGATTTTGTGCTTCCACTTGACCTCAGTTTAACATTGTTGGCGAATTTGGAAAACCAAACATTAGAAGTACCGGTTATGGATGAGCCATAAATGTTGGAAAGACAGGGCCCCAAGACTGACACTTATGGGACACAACTAGTAACATCTGCCCATTTTTATACGTCTCCACGCATGTTTACAGTTTACCTCCTGTTGGTAAGCCACAACGCTAACCGTCTAACTGTCCAGCTGTTTAGTCCTATTTTAAGCAGATTTTGAATCTGTTCCTTGTGTGGAACCTTATCAGAAGCTTTGGCGAAGTCCGGCTAAATCACATCTGGAAGCTTACCAGTATCAAGTGCCATACTGATCTTATTATAAAATTCCATTAAATTTGTCAGGCAAGATCCCCCTTTGGCAAATCCATGCTGAGTAGCAGCCACCAAACCATTATTATCCAGAAAAACCTCAATCTTATCCTTAAACAGGGACTCAGGCCAAAAATGCTACGTTGCAGAATTAGAATAAGCATGCCCCCAATAAAGCTCATACAAAATATTAGGTTTCTACGTTACTTCGTTTTAAAGTTATGAGCTATTTTGTAACCCTGATTTCACTACCTGTTCAAAAAAGTCAGCTTCAGTGAAGAGCTGCTGCTGATGTCATCTCCTGAACTCACAGGCTAGTCCTCCCTGTCAGCAAGCTTATAGGACCTGTTTCTGTAATGGTTAAATTTCATTGTGCAGTGGTTTTCACAAGTAAAATAGGCAGCACCATTCTAAAAAGAATTGTTATAAAATCTATTTGTTTTAGGTTTTGTAAAAAAGTTGACAAATATGTATTTTGAATGCTTTTTGGTGTGGTTCATTTCTTCGGAGTTGTAGGATGCTGAGGCAACATGCCTCCAGGCTGCTGACACCATTTGTGGTGTTACTCTACACTGCTTGTTAGGAAGCTGTATTGCTACAAGTGTTGTAATGTTGGTAACTTCATCACTGCTGTTTCAGTGTCTGCTTTACAATACGTTTTAATAGGGGTCTTATATGTGTTAATTCCGACTGGGGTGAAAGTGTTAGTCCTGGTAAAACTATCATTTTAATGTGAAGTACAACACAGATGAACCTGAATGCAGGTCAAGTAACAGCCTGCCAGGGAGAAAACGGAAAACAAACTCTGCTCAACTAAGTATCCCATTCATTCATACTTTGATGATAAATAAAATAGTGATTGATTGATTGAACATTGAGCTGACTACTGCATAGAAACTCAAAGTAAGGTTTCAAAACCACATTACCTCTCCCACCCCCATTTACAAGGTGATGGGGATAGTTGTTTTAAAGGGCCATCCTGAGAAATCACCTCAATTGAATGACGTGTGAATGATCACAACCTTTCACTGCATCAGAGCTATTCCGTCTGTAAATCTCATAGCAGTGTGCTATGACTCAGCACCCAGCAACCCTGGAGAAAAGGACCACAACAAAAAAGCACCAAAAACAAACAAAAAAATACAAATTTGCCAACTTTGTTACAAAACCTGAAACACACATAGTTTTTAAAGCAATGTTTATTGAATGGTCCTGCCTGTTTTACAGGTGAAAAGCATTACACATAATCTTTAAACTTTGGAAAAACAGGTCCTATAAGCTTGCGCACTGAGGTTCTTTGTCTCCTATAAGCTTGCTGACAAGGAGTACTAGATTGTGAGTTCAGGAGATGACATCATCAGTAGCTCTTCACTGAACCTGGCCATTTCGAACAGGCTGTGAATTTAGGGTTGTAAAATGATTTATAACTTTTAAACAAAGTAACTTAGAGATCTCAGTTTTGGTATGAGGCAGACTGGGGCCATTTTGATCCATATCCTGAATTTATTAATGTCAGTAATTTTTAACCATAGTCCCTCTTTAAACAATCCTTCAAGAATCTTACCTAGTACTGATGTTAGACTTTCTAGTCTATAGTTCCTGCATTCCCTTTTTACTCCTTTTTTAAAGACTGGGGTAACAAATGCCTCTGTCCAGAAACTGATTACCATGCTCGTATTGATAGATACCTGAAAAATCCTTGTGACAGGACCTGCCAACATGCTTGCCAGTTCTTTAAGTATCCTGGGATTAACACCATCCAGGCCTGGAGACTTGTTGGGGTTTGTTTGTTTGTTTGTTTATGGAGGTATCGTTTGTGAACAGGGATTGTAAAGCACGTCTTGATTATTCTTTGGCTGTTCAGTGGATATCAGAACTGAGGCCTGTTGGTGAGCTCAGAAAAAAAACTATTAGCTTTCTTTTTATGTGCCGGCCACAGTGGTGGACGTTTATCCCTATTCTACTACTTGATGAATTTGGTCATAGTGGGGCAGACACCACTTTGCTCCACAGCTCGCTATTCTGTACTATTGGGTTTGAACATTTGCTGGCAGACACATTTTTTTTCTCTCAACTAGAGAAAGGGGTTTGGTGCTGACTGGCGGATCTAAGGTTGCGAGTCCCCTAACTGCATTCTTTGAAGGTTGTTCTTCAGTTGAGGGGTACATATATCACAATATCACATTATGAGTATTGTAATATTTGTGTAAATTATCACAATATATTGATTATCATAATAATTTATCACACTTCTAACTGTAGGAAAAAAGTGACAGTTTGATTGGAAGGGGGAGGGAGGATTCAGAAATCTTCGTTGCACCCAGAGAGGGACACGCTGTCAGAGCAGTTGAGGGTAAAACGTCATGACAGTTTTATCAGTCTATATTGCAGTATTTTGTGCTGCATAATAATTGCAGTATAAGTTTTTCAGTGGTAATCTATGGTCTGTGGGGAAATATAATGCATAATTATTTGCATTTATATGTCATCCCTGTCGAGGGGACAGAATGTTTTCACCCACTCTGGTACACAGATGAGCAAGTAACGGACTGTTCTAACTGAGCATTAGTTAAGCAACAGATCTCACAGTACTCATTACTTCTCAGTAGAACTTTGTCACACAGCACTGATGTAAACAAAAGGCATGGGATATGGCTAGAGAGGTGGGATCCTCTGGGCTCCAGAAGCACTGAGACACTGGACCACTGGAGCAGACTAGGCAGGTGCTAAATGAGCACTGTGAATACAGCCCACATGTGACCCACAGGGTAAGGGTTTGGGGGATGACTTTGGTGGTAGCACAGTTTGGTTGGAGGGTCTGTGCATGGCATAGTGCCATACAGCTAGCACGTTACCATGTACAGACTACTGTTCTGGTCATGATCCACCACATTAGTGGATGCAAACCATTTTTGCACTCACTAAAGTCTGGATTGGGTAATTTGCAAAAGTGAGCCAGTTGACACTGATATGGGGAGGGGGTGTTCTTTCCTTGCCAAGAGTGCGCAGGCTTTGAGGTGATGTGGGAGGCTCAGGCATCACCGTCAGAATGAACACATTGATGAGCCCTGTCAGTGGGAGTCCATGAAAAAAATACCTTTTGTGCCATCTACAGAACAGGTCCAGCACTGCAAGCTCTTCCCCCAATGAGTTGCAAACTTTGCAAGAATGATGGAAGCTTTGCCTGTAAGACCCTGCAACTGGTGGCAAGCCAGTGAGGACCACAGCAGAGAGAAGAGTGATGAAGAGGCTTGTGGTGGCTGTTTAGAAGGGTGCACAGGAGGGAAGGGGATACCAAAAGTAGATGATGAAAGAAGAAAAAGGAACAGGCGGGGTTGCAGATGACTGATGGGTGGCATGGGGCTAGTCCTGGCCACCTGTGGGGGGTTGTGGGGTTTTAAAAAACACTATTTTACACTGAATAATGAGTAACAGATATTTTTAAGTCCCAACTCTGGAGTACGACTACTCACCAAATATTTATAAGATGGTACTTACGCAGCCCTATGACTTGCTGTGCCGGTACTCCACAGCTCAATAGCTCTAAAACTAGTAACCCAGTAGTATTTTTCATTTTTGTTGAGGGTTGGATTTTGTTCTGTATTGAGTGCCACTTCTCCAGCTCAGGTACTTAGAAACACAGAAACATAGAATTTGACGGCAGATAAGGACCACTTGGCCCACCTAGTCTGCCCATTTTCCTACCTGATGGATAAGCTGCAGATCCTGGTTAACCAACAGCCTACTTCCTCCTACCCCCCACTAGAACAGCTTTATGTCTCTCATGCATTTTTGAATTCTCCCATTGTTTTTGACTCCATAACCTCCTCAGGAAAACCGTTCCATGCATCTACAACCCTCTCCGTGAAAAAATACTTCCTAACATTACCTCTGAGCCATCTGCCCTCTGTCTTCAAATTGTGCCCCTTTGTTCTTGCACACCTCTTTTTCTGAAAGATGCTACCCTCTTGGACTTTGTTGATTCCCTTGAGGTACTTGAAAGTTTCTATAATGCCCCCCCTTTCCTCGAGGGTATACATATTAAGCTCCTTAAGTCTCTCTTCATATGTCTTCTGGTGCAGACCCTGCACCATCGTAGTTGCCCTCCTCTGGACTGCCTCCATGCTGTCTATGTCTTTGCGGAGACTGGGTCTCCAGAACTGCACGCAGTACTCCAGATGGGGTCTCACTGGCCATCTGTATAGAGGGATAACAACTTCCTGTTTTCTACTGGTGATGCCTCTCCCTATGCATCCCAGTAACTCCCAGCCTTCCTTACTGCCCTCTCACATTGCTTGTCCACCTTTAGGTCATCTGATATGACTACCCCAGGTCCCTTTCCATTTTTGTTGTTGTTAGTGTCTCACCCCATTGTGTAATCTTCCCCTGGGTTTTTGTTTCCCAGGTGCATTACTTTGCACTTCTTAGCATTGAATCTAAGCCTCCATACATTTGACCATTCCTCCAACCTTGTCAAGTCCCTTCTCTTCCTTTCCACCCCACCATGTGTATCAACCCTGTTGCAGATCTTTGTGTCATCTGCAAAGAGACCTACTTTTCCTTCCAGTCCCTCTGCAATGTCACTTATAAAGACATCGAAGAGGACCGGTCCTAGTAGTGAACCCCGGTACCCCACTAGTAACCCCCCTTTCTTCAGAGTGGACTCTGTTTACTATTACTCTCTGTGTCCTGTTCTCCAGCCAATTTTTCCCCCAGGCTACCATCTTGGGACCCATTCCAAGGCTGGCTAACTTGTAATTAATCTTTTGTGTGGGACTGTGTCAAATGTCTTGCTAAAGTCTAGGTGGGCCATGTCCACAGCCCCTCCCTGATCTACTACTTTGGTCACCCAGTCAAAGAAATCTGTTAGATTCATCTGACATGACCTTTCCGCTGTGAATCCATGCTGCCTTGGGTCCTGTGCCCGTCTGGCCTCGAGGTACTCAACAGTTCTTTCCTTCAGAAGTGATTCCATCATTTTCGCTATCACTGAAGTCAGACTAACAAGTCTGTAGTTTCCTGCTTCTGCCCTGCTCCCACTTTTGTGAAGTGGAATAACATCTGCCCTCCTCCAGTCCTCAGGTACCACCCCATCCTCCCATGATTTGTTAGAGGGTAGTCAGTGGTGTCACTAGTTCTACCCTTAGTTCTTTTAGAATCCTAGGATGAATCCCATCAGGTCCCATTGCTTTGTCCACCTTCAGTTTTAAGAGTTCTTTCAGAACTTTTTCTTCTGTGAATGGGCTGGTATCAACCCCCATATCCAGAGTGTTTCTGTTGTTTGGTTTAGGTACCTCCCTCTCTTCATTTGTGAATACTGAGCAAAAATATTTGTGTAGTATCTCTGCCTTTTCACAGTCACTCTCTGACCACCCCCTTCCCTTTATTAAGCCTCACTATCCCTCCCTTGGTCTTCCTTCGCTCCCTGATGTACCTATAAAATATTTTATCCCCCTTCTTAACTGAGTTGGCTATCTTTTCCTCGGTTTGGGCCTTTGCTGTTCTGACTGCCTGCCTTGCTTCCTTTTGCTTTAACTGATACAGTTCTCTGTCCTGCTCCTTCTGTGATTCCTTGTACTTCCTGAATGCTATATTTTTCTCCCTAATCTTTCCTGTCACCTCCTGTGAGAACCATAGTGGTTTTTTTACATCATTTTGTTTTCTTTATTTGCTTCACACAAAGGCTTGTTGCCTCTGTGATGGCAGTTTTAATTATTCCCCATTGTTCTTCCACCCCTCCTTCCTGCCCATTTGCTAGTGCATTCCTTAGGTACTCACCCATTTTGTCAAAGTCATCCCTCCTAAAGTCCAGGACCTTTGCCTTTGTACGGCTTGACTCTACTGCTGTGTTTGTCATGAACCATACTGTTCGATGATCGTTAGTTCCCAGATGACTACCCACTTCTAAATCTGTGATCCTGTCTCTGGGTTCAAATACTAGTTGTCTAAGGCATGCCCCCTTCAGGGCATCTAGAATGACCCTGCTCCTAGATGTGGCTGCAGCAAATGCACTCCAGTTAACATCTGGCATATTCAGATCACCCATCAACAATATCTCCCCTTTTTCTGCCATTCTAAGGATACCTTCTATCATTTCCTTGTCCATTTCCTCCCCCTGAGATGGGGGTCTGTATACAACCCCTGTGCAGATTGTGGTGCCATTGCCTGTCTCCAGGTTGACCCACAGTGCTTCCTCTCCTCTCCGTTTACCCTTTTGTTCTGTTGCTTTGATTCCTTCCCTTATGTAGAGAGCTACTCCTCCTCTTTTACCCTCCCTGTCCCTCCTGTAGATAGTGTACCCTGGTATTTATTTATTTAGCTTTTGTTAGCCAGGTAAGTACACTAGACAAGCAATTTGCCTATTTTTAGGTACGACCCGGGAGAGTACAGGAAATTACATATTTACACACTTGGGACAACATGGTACATAATTAAGAACAGCTCACACATCATGAGACTACAAGGTAAGATTACACATCACATAATTAGGAACAGGTTACACATCATGAGACTACAAGGTAAGATTACACATCCCATGATTAGGAACAGGTTACACGTCAAGAGACTACAGGTAGGTTACATCTTGCATCAAGTTTGGGGCAGTACAGAAATACTACATTTAAGGGCCGGCAGTTTTGTATGGTGCAAGTGCTAAACATATGTCATGGGGTTTTTGACATCCATGAGCCAATGCACTTTTAAGATGGCTCCATAAGGAAGGCGCTGAGCTGACCTGCGGTATACCGGACCTGGGTTGGGAGGCATTCCAGAGTTTAGGGGCACATGCTGCGAGTCCTTTCACCCATCTTGGTCCTAGTCACAGGTACCTTGAGTGTGGCAGACCCTGAGACCTAAGGTGATATGATGAGGGGCAGTTTGGGCCAGCAAGCTTGCCACCCCTGGAGGAGCCCGTGTTGAGGACCTTACCAGTGAAGCAACCAGGACAAAGTCAGTGTACTTTGTAGGCAGGAACAGTGTAGCTTGTTGTAGAGCTCACAGTGATGAGTGAGTCAAATGGAGATAGGGCGAAGCGACAAATATTGTTATAAGCCATCGACCACCTGGAGAGATGGGCCTTAGTGGTGCTAGCAAACAGCAGGAGCCCATAACATAAAGAGGGGAGAAGCATCCCTCTTGCAAGGGCAGCACGCACGGCTAGTGTGAGGTTGTTTTTTGCCCTGTAGGCCAGACCCAGTTTACAGCTGACTGTTTTACATATCCTCTGAATATGAAGGCCAAGGTCGAGCTGTGGGTCCAGCATTACTCCCAGGTATTTGAAGTTGTCTGTGTTAGGAATCGGGACATCTCCCTTGCCGGATACACAGAACGGCACACGGGTGGCCTTAATCTTTGCCCAGGACCCAAAGAGCATGGCCTGGGTTTTTTTTTAGGTTAAAGACAAGCTTGTGGTTTAGGATCCATGCCTGAATGTTTATAAGGTCTTCACTCAGTTGTTGTTTGATGACCACCACCTCATGGGAGTGAGACAGGATAACCAGATCGTCTGCGTAGAGAATTGGTTTACAGTGGGCTGCGGTTTTGGGAGGTTATTTATAAAATGGAGAGAGCATTGGTCAGGATGGACTTGGGGACCCTACCATTACTGGGATGGGACCGGAAAGCTCTTTGCCAAATTTGACCCGCTGTGTTCTACCATATAGGTAGTTGTCAAACCAGCTAAGAGCAGTAGTGGAAAGACCAATTGCTCTAAGCTGAGCCAACAGCATGGCATGGTCGACCAGGTCAAACGCCTTCAAGAGGTCAATGAAGAGGGCCCCCGAGAGTTTACCCTGGTCCATGGCCTCCCTGATCCATGATGTAACAGTAACTAGGGCTGATGAGGTACCATGCCCCTTCCTGAATCCATGCTGTACAGGAGTCATTATGTCATGTGCCTGTAAGTACTCTGAGAGTTGCCCTGCCACAACTTTCTCCAGTAGTTTGCTAGCCGCGATAAGGATAGATATGAGGCGACAGTTCTCTATCAGCTTAGGGTTCCCTTGTTTAAGGATTGGGACTACCCTGGCAACCTTCCATATGTCTGGGATAACTCCAGTTGCCAGGGACAGATTGAAAATGTGTGCACCAGAGGTGCCAGCCAGGGGCACCAAGACTGGGAGCTTGGGTTCTAAGCCATCTTGTCGGCACTTGAGTGGGGAGGTCCCACTAGCAGTTTCTGCACCTCTTGGACTACCACTGCCCTGAACAGGAAAGGCGGACGGAGTGAAGATGGTGCTGTGGGCTGATTGCCACTGACACCATCATCATTTGGAGAACGAGAGTGTACTCAGACAGATCCATAAAATAATGGTTGAAGGTTGGTGATGGTTTCCGAGTTGTTAAGCTCGAACCATCGATTATCATGTCAGTGGACTCAGTGCTCTGTGTACCACTCACAACTTGTTTAATGTTCCTTCAGAACCTTCTAGGATCCTAGCTGAGTTCAATAAAGCAGATTTGCAAAATTCACTCTTGGCAATCCTAATGTTCTTTTGCATTCATTTCTGAGTTGTCTATATCTCAGAAAGATGGCTTCAGTCAGCCGTGGCCTTGAACTTGGCCCAGCACTTATCTTTAGTGTTGAAGAGCGCCAGGAGGCTACCATGAAGCCATTTAGTGTATTCCCCTCACCCACTGTGTCTGATGAGGGGCATATTTCTCCTGCAAGGCGCCAGAAACAAGAAAGTGACCGACCAGCGGATGCGGGGTCCTTAGCATTCAAACTGCCCCAGTCTGTGTACTTGATGTCATTTTGAAAGGAGGACAGATCAAACTTGGAGTAGTCTCTGATCTGGATAATTTTATGGGGAATTTTGATGTGGTACCCTCAGACACAGTACACGGGAGTGATCAGAGATGAGAGTCAGGTGGGATACCCGATGAGCTGATCCTATCTGGTCTGTTTGTCAGGATCCAGTCCAGGAGTGAGCCCTACCACCACTAGTAGGGCATCTGGTAGGATCCTTGACAAGTTGAGTCAGAGAGAGCTGGTAAGTGAGGGTTCAAAGGCCTTGGCATTTGCCACCCAACCAATTTAGGTTGAGGTCACCCAGAATAATCAGCTCATTCTGCCGTGTTTACCTTACCAACTGCACCAAGGAGACCAGTCAGCCCCTCTATGCCTCCTTTTGGAGGATTGTACAAATACAATGTGAATCTTTTTGCCATCCCTAGTAACAGTACCGTGTGCAGAGCTTCACAGGGGGACTGCATGGTCTGTTGATCAGGGAGGGCGGACAGGTTTAGATGGTTCCTGTAGTAGACCAGGATGCCACCACCTCTCTTACTTCCTGGACAATCTCGGCGGATAAGGTCGTAACCAGGGAAGGCACATGCTGAGCTGGGGGTGAAAGGCTTCAGCCAGGTTTCTGTAATTCCAAGAATGTCAGGACTGTGCCGAGTTACCCAGACACGAAGTTCCGTTAGGTTTGGGAGCAGGCTTCTGACATTTAGATGGGTCACCTTCAGCCCTTTAACCACTGGCCAGCCCGCACATGTAGGTATGGACTGGGATGGCGGTCCTGGGTTTAGTTCAGTGTCTCCTGCTAAGCGCAAGTGTCATCAGCAGGAGCCAGAGTAGATACTTTAAAGGGGGTCTCTCCTTGTTCTGTGACCTCAGTCATAGCGCCTGACCTTATGAGAGGGTCTCGAAGTACCCTAGTTTCAGACCACCAAGGACCACGGTCAGGGAGAGCCCTCTGCTATAATATTTGAGAAGGTAAATCCGACTCACTGGTTGGACATATGTACACCATGGAGCTATTTTTAGGGGGTCAGCCGCCCCATAGATCCAGGGGATCCAGGAGACAGTAAGGCTCACAGTGGCTATATTGGCTAGTGCGCCCATGAGTAACTGGCACAGGACTAGCTTTGATGGGAGCTCAGTAAGTCCCATGCTTGCTCCAATACAGTTTTCCCGCTGGGACGGTACCACCTTGGGTCACCAAAGTGTTAGGCCTAATAGCTGCACTCTGTATCTTTAAGAGAAGTTGCAATATTAGAGAGAGGGGAGGATGAACATTGCTAGGCGTGGTGCCGAGGGGGAGGAAGAGTATTTAATAAAGGCTGGAGGTGGGGGATGGGAGGGTGAGCATAAAAATTCAAGCAGCAAGGAGACAGAAGGACAGAAAGTGAAAGAGAAATTGAATTATTTGCAGGGCAAAGCTTACAACTTGACCCAAATGGAATCTGGTCTAAACAGAAAAACTGTATCACTTTAAACTTACTCTCTGGTCCAGGGTAGCGTACCACTGGACCTTAAAACAAAGAGGCTGTAATATTTACAATCTACAAACCTGCAGCCTAATGAACTTGCACTTCAAACTACCCTTAGAGTGCAAAATTGCTGTAAACAGGCTTAGGTTTGCGTTTAAGTTAGGATTTACAAGACAATTTGGAGAGAATTAACAAGTACCACAATCAGAATATAACATTAGCTTAAGGTCCAGAGAGGAAACAGCAGTAGCAAAGAATTAAAGAACTGCAGCAGCCCATCAGCAGGCAGAGTCGATGGTTCTGGACAGTCCAATTTCTGCAGCATACCTTCAGTCTGGTGATCAGTGGGCAGTGCAGCGAGGGAGGCAGCCAGCGGACAGAAGGGTTCCGCCCGGCTGCTCGAAGCAGCAGAGGCACCTGTGTCAGGGGTGAAGCTTCAGTCTGGTGATCAGCGGGCAGTGCAGCGAGGAAGGCAGCCGGCGGACAGAAGGGTTCCGCCCAGCTGCTCGAAGCAACAGAGGCACCTATGTCAGGGTGAGCTTCAGTCTGGCGATCAGCGGGCAGTGCAGCGAGGAAGGCGCCGGCGGACAGAAGGGGTCCGTCCAGCTGCTCAAGCAGCAGAGAGGCACCTAGTCAAGAGTGAAGCTTCAGTCTGGTGATCAGCGGGCAGTGCACAGAAGGCAGCCGGGCGGACAGAAGGGGTCCGCCTGCTCGGGCAGCAGAGGCACCCGTGTCAAGGTATGTTAGCAGCAGAGGCACCCGTGTCAAGGGTATGTTTACATCCCAGTCATGGTTCTGTGTGTACCATGTTTCTGTGACTGCGACGATATCCAGATGTTCTTCTTCCATCAAGGCCACTAGTTCAAGAAGCTTGTTACCCAGACTATGGGCGTTGGTACTCATTCCTCTCCATTTTTTGATGGCTTTACCTCTTGTAACACCATCCCTGTCCTGATTGACTTTGCTTTCTCCATTCACCCCTGTCCTGCTCCCTACTGACCTTTCTACCTTGGTCTTCACGTCATTTAGTACCCTGTTTTGTAGGGGGAGGCTGGGAATTCCCTGCTGCTTATCAGTGCCTCTCCCCTTGATGAGTTCAAAAGCTTGCCAATGAAGCATTTAAACTGATCACCCAGAAGACGACTTCCCTTCCTGGACAGATGCAGACCATCTTGCCAGTATAGGCTGGTATCCCTCCAGGTGGAACCCCAGTCCCCAATGAAGCCAAACCCCTGTGCTCTGCACCAGTTTTTCAACCATTCATTGAATCGCATGGTGCGGAGTACCCTTGCCTCACCAATGCCATAGACAGGCTACACCTCTGAGAAGGATACTGTGTGTACTACTTGCCTAGGGCCCCTCCCCAACTCTACAAACTCCTCCTGCACTGCTCTAATCTCATGTCGAGCCAAGTCAAGTGGACAATGACATCCAGCTCCATCTCCCATGCAGCTGTTCTCGTGATCCTGAGGATGCGCTTCCTGTCCCTCCAAGCCATGGCACCAGGCAGACACCTTACTTCACTTTTCCCTGCTCCCCCCAGTTCTGTACCCCTAATAATTGAGTCCCCCACCAAGAGCTGCTTCCTTTCTCTGTGGAGTCCTCTGCCTCCTTCCTCTGGGCCTCCCTTGCGACAGTTGTCTGCAACCTCCTTAGTCTCCTCTGCGGGTGCATCCATAGGGGAACTGTGCTCCACCAGAATGGTGTATAGATTGTGGAGTGGTACAACTGACTGGGTGTGCCTCTGTTCCACCACCCTCACCCTCCCTGAGCCCACTGTGGTCCAACCACTGCGCTTTCTTGGCAACCTCTGAGGCAGTGGTGGTGGCCCTGGTGCTCCCTGGGTGGGGGAGGTTCCCCTACTACTGTCCAGTGTGGCCTGAATATGGGCAACCTCCTCTCTCAGAGCAAAGAGTTGCCTGCAAATAGGGCAGCATCTCAGCCTCCAGAAAGACTGCCAGAAGACTGTTGCCCCACAGCCAGTGCATTTCACTACTCCCCACATGTCTGTCTTCCTTCCTGTTTATCCTGTGTAAGTTTTTTTTTTTGTTACATATAAATATATATAGTATGTATGCTTATATTGTCAGTACAGTGTGCTGGTATGGATATGACGGTGGTATGCACCTTGCTCTCTTAAGGAAATAATGTCAGAACCCCTGAGTATAAAGGAAATGGCACCAGGGGTGGGTGGGAGTGAGGAAGAGGGGATTTGGGCCCAAGCTGTGCCCTCTCGAAACAATCGGCTACAAACTCTGACCCACCACTACCATGAGTATTGACCTCCTTGTCAGCAAGACAACCTGCACAACAATTTAACAGAGAAAATGCCAGCTAAACAAACAGAGAAAAATCAAGCAGCTGAGTCAAACACAGGTAAACCTCCCCAGCCCCAATACAGCCTGGTGATTTGTGCTCTGAAAGCAATCCGCCCCAAAACAAGTCAGCTGCGCACAAGGAAAGAAAAAGTAAACAGTATTTCAATCCCTCTGGATTTAAACTCCCTATCTCCAAAGCAGTACTGCAAGCCCCTTCATTCAGAAGAACAGTAACAAGTGTTCTGTCGTTCAGGTTGTCGATCTGTTCTAGGAGGAGTTGTTACCAGGGAAGTCTTCCCAAGGACCTGGACTACCCAGGCCAGACCATACATAGAAACACAGAAACTGATGGCAGATAAGGACTGCTTGGCCCACCTAGTCTGCCCATTTTCCCTACCTACTGCAATACTGCAGATCCGGATATACTACGTTATCTGGAAACCTGGTATCCTGACGCTCAGGGTACTGAGCCCAGATAACCGAAATGCACAATCCCGACGGGACCACCACTGCCCCAATGCAGCATTGGGAAACACGGCAACAGATGCCGTTTCTTTTAATGGAGGGGGGTTATGCCCCCCCACATGCCTCACACACCCCATAACTAAAATAACCAACTCCGAGGGGTGGACCTGGAAGTAAAACTAACAGTTGGGGGCAAATGTATAGGTGAACAGAACTGGGTCCAATGGTGCATGCTGGCCAAAGCTGCCTGTGCTGCAGCTGTCCACACCACAGGGGCAACATGCCAGCTTCCGGATCCGATGGTGATTTCAGGGTTAAGGTAGCAAGCCGTCACATCCGCTACCTTACCCCGTCCCGTAACACTGTCAGGCACGTCTCCATCGGCATAATCATTATTGGGACACTGTACCTGTCAGGCAGTAGTTCCCAGGCAGGTGCGTATCGGGATAGTGAGCCACAGGACAGCATAAGGGTACCGCAGATCCTACTTTATCTCCGGCTTTTACCCTCTCTTTCATATTCCTAGGGTTCCCTTGTGCCTATCCCATGCATTCTTGAATTCCCCTACCATTTTTGCCCCCACCACCTCCACTGAGAGGCTGTTCCATGCATTCACAGCCCTTTCTGAGAAAAAATACTTCCTCACTTTACCTCTGAGTCTACCCCCCCTTCAGCCTCATATCATGATTCCTTGTTCTTGAGTATCTTTTTCTTGAAAATGTTACCCTTTTGTACCTTATTAATGCCCTTGAGGCATTTGAAGGTCTGTATCATACCCCCTCTCTCTCTCTCTCCTCTCTCTCTTCCAGTGTATACATACTGAGGTCCTCTAGTCTATCCTTATATGACTTTTTGTAGACAATGCACCATTTTTGTTGCCCTTCTCTGAACTGCCTCTACTCTGTCTGTCCTTCCGCAGATGTGGCCTCCAGAACTGGACACTGTAGCCGGCCTGTTGGCACTGGAGGTTGAGGCACTGGTCGCTACACCTCACGCTGTGCCGGTGACTCAGGTTCAAGAACGAACCTGGGCTGCTGGGGGTTGGCAGGGGGAAAGAGGATCATGTGTCCAGAGGACTGCTCACCTCTCACGTGGGGGGGATTTGTCATCCCTCTCATTGACTGCCTTCTGGCGGTGACTGGAGGATAGTTTGGGTCAGGAGGCACATTCCGACATCCTCACGTTGGTATGGGAGGGGGACGGGAGAAAAAATGGTGGAAAAGAGCCTGGCAGACTCTGTGATGGTCCACCGCTCCTAAGGGCTGTCCCTGGCTTCTGGGTTGGGTCTCTGGAGGGGAGGAGAAGCTGGCAACCTCCGCCTGGCCCCACTGTGGGGGGGGGGACTGCGGGGGAATTCCTGGGGATTGGCGAGGCAGAGAGCAGTGGGACCAGAGAGAAAGTCATTCCGTCAGGAGGGCCGTAGCCACCTGCCAAGGCTCCAGTGGGAAAAAATCTAAATAGAAAAAAAAAAAAAAGAACTGGACACAGTACCCCAGATGGGGTCTCACCAATGATTTGTACAGTGGTATCACCGCCACCTTTTTTTCTGCTGGTGATACCTCTCCCTATGCACCCCGATGGCTCTCCCCACAACCTTTTCACAATGCTTGGTCACTTTTAGGTCATCAGATATGATTACCCTCAGGTCCCTTTCCTGTTTGGTGGTCATCAGTACCTCCACCTCATCATGTACTCCTCCCCTGGGTTTCTGTGCCCCAAATTCACGATTTTGCACTTCTTTGCACTGAATCTTAGGTGCTAGGCTCTTGACCACTTCTCAAGCCCGCTTAGATCCCTCCTCATTTTTTCCACAACCCCCCCTCCTCCCCCGGACGTCATCCCTGTTGCAGGTCTTAGTGTCTGCAAAGAGACATACCTTCCCTTCAAGCCCCTCTGCAGTGTCACTTATGAAGTCCTTAAAGAGGACTGGCCCTGGAACTGATCCTTGTGGCACTCCACTGGTCACCCTCCTCTCCCCAGAATGAACTCCATTTACCAGCACTCTCTGTGTTCTATTCCTTAACCTATTTCTGACCCAGTTTACCACCATGGGACCCACTCCCAGGCTGCCCAGCTTGTTTACAAGCCTCCTGTGTGGAACAGTGTTGAAGGCCCTGCTGAAATCCAGGTAGGCCACATCAGCCGCCCCTCCCAGATCTAATTCCCTGTTCATCCAGTCAAAGCAATCTCAGAATTGTTTGACATGACCTTCCTGCTGTGAACCCGTGCTGTCTAGGATCCTGTGATCTGCTTGATTCAAGATATACCACAATCCTTTCCTTTAACAGTGATGCCATTAATTTCCTCACCACCGAGATTAGGCTGACTGGCCTGCAATTGCCAGCATCCTCCCACTTTTGTGGAGAGGGACTAGATCTGCCCTCCTCCAGTCCTTTGGAACCACTCCCATTTCCATTGATTTGTTGAACAGGGCTGTCAGTGGTGCTGCAAGCACCTCCCTAACTTCCTTTAATATCCTTGGATGTATCCCGTCCAGCCCCACTGCCTTGTCTACTCTGTTTTGTGAGTTTCTTTAGAACTCTGTCCTTCGTAAAGGGACTGGCGCCCACCTCCCTTCCGTTGATGCACCTGTCACTTACCTGAGGTCCCACACCTTCCCCATCTTCTGTGAATACTGAACAAAAATATTTGTTCAGGATTGCTGCTTTCTCCAGGTCCCCCTCCGCACACTCCCCTCTTTCCCCTTTTAGCCTAACAATCCCATCCATACCACAGAGAAACTAGCCAGAAAGGACCTGAGGCTAGGTAAACCTCAGCCAGGCTGAAGCATTCCATCCAGAACCAACTAAAAAGTGCCAAGGGCTAATATTTTGTATTTCTGATATAGAGCATAAGAAGCAGATAGTTTACAGCTTCAGCTGAAGTCAGCTAAAGGTCATCCCATTGGGGAATTACGTAATAACATGTAGTACTTTTTCTAATCAAGTAATGCAATCAATTCTAACCACAATGTCTCTTAGGCACGAGATAAGATAATGCATCTCTAGCTAGGCTATGAGGTACTAATAACACTTCTGCTTTACCAGGAATAAGCGACTATTTCTTGACATGCTGTATGTTTATTTTTTATATATAATTTCTTCACCTTAGTCTTTTGGAAATTCCCATCTAGATGATATTTGGAAATAACCATGTTTTTATGCTACTACTTACTAGAACTTATGAGACCATTTTCAGCATAGCCACTAGCTGTGAATTCCATGCTTCCTGTTTGGGCAGCTGCGGCTTAAGAAGCCCCCTAAAACAGGCTATAAGTATCCTTATCCTTTTGCAAGCAGGAGGGCTCTCTGGGGCAAGCTCTCGGAACATGGCTGCTGCATGAGTTAGTCTCAACAGGTCTCAGCTGGTCACTGTTGATGGGTTACAGAGAGTGCAGGTGGTAAGACACTAGTGGTCATAGGCTACAGGCCAAAAAATACTATTTTCTGGGGGAATATATGCCTTATTTAGGCTCAGCTAAAATACTGCTTGGTGTTAGAAATATTAGGTTACAATGTGCATGCCGCTTGTTAGGGTAACACACATATTGTGTATGAGCAGATTCATATATGGGAACTATACATGTCTGTACTGTGAACACTCGTATACTTTGGGTTAGGTCGGTTTGTTCTGTAGCCAATATTATAACTCGAACAGCCGGGCACAAGAGGTGATTATCGTTTACTTGTTGTTTTCAGGAATATGAGACAGTTATTTTGGTTATTACTCCTGCCGGATAAAATATAGGATATCTGTATTCTTGCCATGAGATTCAGGACATGCTTATTATTTAGTTAGTGACTAGGCTAATGAAGACGGATTGAACCATGCCAAAACACATCAGATTTGGACTTTGTATATTTGTCATTTGAACCCTGGCATGGGCTTCAGTTCTAATACTGGGCCCGGTTTCTGTTTTGGTGCTGGTTCTGGTGACTGAGTCGTATCTGATTCCAGAGAGCCTTAAATTTCCCATAATACTTATGTATTTCCAGTGATGGACTGATTTGGGGAACGGCCGTGAAAGTGGTTTAAGGCTTCTCCTAAAGGCTGCTCTGTGGATGTTTAATGGATATTAGAACTGGGGACTGGGATGCAGCTCTGACTAACCAATGAGCTTTCTTTTCATGCATTTGTCTTGTCGTGCACGCACATCCATATAATAATCATTGCCGTTTACTGTAGCAGTCTGGAGTTCTCGTGGTTATAACCCAAGGGAAGAGAAAGATGCTATGTGATTCATCTGTTAAGGCCAAGCACATCAAACCTGTCAGGTCACATTATTTAAATAGTTCGGGGAAAGCACTTAAACACAAGACTTTTGTTTCAAATTACAGACATCTCAAGGAGTAGCTGTATGCAGTGTAACCATATTAATTCATAAAATAAAGGCCTGCAGGAAGATGTTGAGAATGCACTTAAATTATTTAAATGACAGTGTGGCAATTCCTAGAGTTGCAAAGAAGAAGCTGCACATTCAGTAAATCCACAAAGTGAGTGTTGGTGATGCTTTTATTTTCCTTTTTTGAGGGAACCTAAGCCTTATTTAATAATTTTTAAAATAATAGGCAATCTGGGGATATGTGAAGTCTGTTTATTATTGCCAGGGTACTGTCTTGCGTGCTGGTTGTGAAATAATTGAATTTCTTTTCCTCATTTACGGTCCCTTGTTAACGATGCCTTTTTCCCATTTGATCTTGCAATGTGCTGTAGGCTTCCACTCAACTGATGTATTCAAGGCACAGAACTCATCTGTAATTAAAAATTGAATATTTGTATCAGTCCTAAAACAGGGATTTTTACATCAGTAATGGCATCTTGAATGGGCAAGGTTCTTCCAGCTGCAATCCAACAGGACCAGACAGGAGTTGTCAGGGTCAGACAAACGCAGGATAACATAAAACATACCCTCCGCATTCTCCATCATGCCACCCAGTCCAAAATTCCTTTTTTTACTGTTAAATTTACATACGAACATAAGAAAATGCCAGCAGATACAGGCCATACGGTCTATCTAGTCTTCTGGAGTGTGCAGCTAGTAGTTCATTAAACTGCATCTGCCCCCCTGCCCTCTGTCAGTACGTCTAGTTTAGTGCCCTTGTCTACTGACTTCCTGCCCCCCCTTAACTTCTCTGTTATAACCTTCCCCCAGCTTTGTCCCACTGACTTTGATAATACCACCCCCTCTGGCAGAGCGCTCCACCCTGTCACCACCCTTTCTTTGTGCTGTCCACAAAAGGCTGATCTTATTCCAAATCCCAACTTAGATGTTGGCAATAAAAATGCTAAATAACACTGGCCCCAGTACTGAGCCCTGTGGTACCCTGCTGGTTATAGCTCTGGGCATCGAACTATAAATTCCTACAGTCACTTTCTGCAGCTTGTTCTGCAGCCAGTTCTTTTTTTTTTTTTTTTGGCAGGACCCCTGTCACTATATCGGCCCTGGTCACGGCCCCTGGAAGCCTCAATCACCATCTATGGCTGCCGGGGTCCCCCAGTCACCCCCGGCTTGCCCCCCGGAGGGTGGGGCCATGGCCACATTCTTTCGTGGCCACGGAACTAGTATCTAGTCAGGGGACCCGCAGCGATGATGGCTGCTCGAGGTCTTCCGGCAGGGCTTCATTAAGACGGTGGCCCTCGCCCGCCTATGTTTTTCTTTGACTTTTTCCTCACAGAGGCGGGGACGTGCAATGATGCCAGTGTCCACCCCGCCTCCCAGAGATTGAGCGTCAGCAGCGTGAGATCTCCCGGCCTCTGCCAGGAGTTCTCAGCGCTCCGAGTGCTTCCCTCGCCCTCCCTCCGGAGAAGGAGAGCAGTCCATAGAACGCTCCATCCTTCTCCCCCCGGCCGGCCCTCCGACGACCCGGGTCCGCTCCCGAACCCAGTTCGCTGGTGTCGCAAGCGGAAAACCCACCGCTGCGCCAATGGGTCGGCATCTGCAGCCAGTTCTTAATCCACCTCACAAGCTTCTCCCCTGCACCCAGGTGTGCCAGTTTGCTAATCAACCTCCCATGTGGCACTGAATCGAAGGCCTTGCTGAAATCCAGATACAGGATATCTACCGCATGGCCCCTGTCTAGTGCCCTAGTCACCCAGTCATAGAAGTCAACCAGATTGGTCTGGCAGAATCTTCCCGAGATGAATTTAGATGTTGAGAAGGCATCTGATTGGGTGACATGGGACTTCCTGTTTGCTACTGTTCAGAACATGCATGTTCCTCAACACCATTTAGCCACACTTGGCCTCCGTTACAACACTCTGCAAGCTTATGTTAGAATTAGTGGGCAGATTTCAGACCCATTCCCCCTATTTCGAGGCACCAGGAAGGGGTGTCTGCTGTCACCCCTACTGTTTGCTCTGTATCGTGAGCATTGTATTGGGAGGCAGTATAGCACAGTGGTTTAAGGTTCTGAGCTGCAAATCTGGTGACATCCAGCAGACCAGACCTGGGTTTGAATCCCACAGCTTCTACTTACATACTGTGTGACCCTGAGCAAGTCACTTAACTTCCCTGTGCTCCCAGGTCGCACCTGTAAAAAAGCTTTCAGCTTATTGTGCTACTCCTGGTTAAACAACTAACAAAAAAAAAAAAAAATTAACACAAGCTTTATGTCAGGATACCAGTATCAACGGTCTACAGTTAGGAGGCAGACAACAAAAATTTGCGCTCTACACAAGTGATCTCCTTATTTACCTGACCTCCCCCGACCAGTCCTTGCTTCCACTGTGGCCCCTATTTGGGGCCTGTGGAGGGTGTAAATTGAATTAGACCAAAACAAGAGGTCCTGCAATTTAGCTACATACTCACCACATAAATTAAAGCACAATTTACATTTAAGTGGGGCTTGACTACCTTTAAATATTTATGTATTTACCTTATAAGGGATCTTGCAATCCTTCTCCAGACTAACTATTCTCTCCTCATACAGGCTTTTTGAGAGAATCTCCTTCACTGGCAAATGATTACTTTCCCCGATACAAGGAGTAGACTGTGTAAGGATGAACTTACTGCTGAGACTCGTACCTAGCTGAAACCCTTCCCATAAATCCACAGAAAACACAGTTGCAACCTTGGGACAAGATGATTTCCCAGTTCCTGTGGGCAGGCTCCAGGTCTCATACTAGATGTGCCACTCTGCAGCTTCCTAAGAGGTAAAGGACATTTAGCCCTATCACATATGGCAAGGTACCACCAATCTGCACAGTTACACATTGTTCTGTATTGGCTTCAATTCAATTCAATTCATTTTTATTTATAAAGCGCCTTTCAAAATCAAGGCGCTGTACATAATAATAAAACAGAAATCAACATTAAACAATCAAACTATAAAGGAAAAGCCAAGTTAAAAAGATAAGTTTTTAAAGCAATTTTAAAACTATCAGCGGTCGGGCATTCTCTCAACCAATGAGGTAGAGAATTCCACAGGGTAGGAGCTGAATAGGCAAAAGCACGAGATCCTGATAACTTCAAACGAACCCTGGGAATCTCTAGCAATCCCTCATTGAGCGGAGGAGGGGGCGGAGGGGGCAGTAGGGAATCAGAAGATCTTTCAGGTAACCGGGTTCCTGATCGTGTAGGGCTTTAAAGGTTAGTAAACCAACCTTAAAGGTGATACGCCACCGCACAGGCAGCCAGTGCAGTTCGCGAAGCACAGGCGTAATATGACTGGTTCTTAGAGTCCTGGTCAAAAGCCTGGCTGCAGCGTTCTGCACTAGCTGCAGGCGGCGGATATCAATCCCTGGGAGCTCTAGGTATAGGGAATTACAGTAGTCCAAACGGGTTGTAACAAAGGCATGAACCAAGGTCGGAAGGTCCTCCTGGGGAATCAGATGTTTCACCCGGGCGATATTCCTCAGATGATAAAAAGAGGTTTTGACAACAGCTGACACCTGAGATTTCAGGGTCAGACCGTCGTCAAAAATAACGCCCAGATTTCGCACCTGTCGAGAACAGAGCGGCACCACCAAGTGATAAGCCTGATGGATGTGCCACACCCAAACCCTCCCAGGATGACCTGGGCCCACACCAATACCTCGGTCTTATCCGGATTAAGCTTCAACCAACTCGAACTCCAAATTCTGATTTCATCCAGACAGTTGTTAAGTACAGAGAGTGCATCACTCTGATCAGGGAGAAAGGATAAATACAGCTGAGTATCATCTGCATAGCAGTGAAAACTCAAGCTGTATCTCTTGATGATTTCTCCTAATGGCAGCATATACACTGCAAACAACATGGGAGCTAAAATGGAACCCTGTGGCACCCCACATGGTAGGGAGAAGGTGTCAGAGGAATAAATTCCGGTGACGACTCTCTGAGACCTACCAGTGAGGTAAGAACGAAACCATTCATGGACTGTACCAGACAGTCCACAAAAACCCAGCAGCCGCCCAATAGCACCTCATGGTCTACAGTGTCAAATGCAGCAGAAAGATCAAGAAGGACCAGAATGGTATAAGCCTTTCGATCTCTGGCCATTAGGAGGTCGCTCAATACCCGAACAAGGGCAGTCTCAGTACTATGCCTTTTCCTGAAGCCAGATTGGAGCGTATCATAGACATTATGAGAGGTGAGATATTCATCCAATTGCAGTGCAACTGCCTTTTCAATAACCTTACCAACAAATGGCAGGTTAGAGATAGGCCGGTAGTTAGCTAGACAGTCTGGGTCCAAGGAGGGTTTTTTAAGGAGTGGATGGACAACTGCCTCCTTGAGGGATTAGGAAAAAACCCTCTCCAAGATTTCCAGACAATGTCAGCAAGGATTGGGTAGATGACTTCTACACACCTACTAACAGAGGTGTAGGACCCAGATCCAAACTACAACTAGTTGGACGCATTGATTGGATGATCTTCACAATGTCTCACAATTCGAGTGGTGAAACTCCAACCAGATAGGCGAGGATTAAGAATCGACCGTTGGCCACCGTGACCCCCAAAGGAGAGGTCGGACCGATGCCGGACCTGATGTCGGCAACCTTATCTGCAAAGAAGCGAGCGAACTCCTCACATCTAAGTTGAGAAAAAGCTTCTCTAGGCTGAAGACAGACTGGACTGCACAGCCTGTCCACAGTCCGGAAAAGCTGAGCTGGTCGATTCTCTGCAGCAGAAATCTCTCTGGACAGGAATTCTGCCTTCTTACGAGTGATTTCTGATTGGTAGCCATCATAATGGGCTAACAATCTAAGCCTGTCGACATCAAGGCCCGATTTCTGCCAGGCTCTCTCCAGCCTTCGGCCTACTCTCTTTAATTCCTTCAAGGAGCCATCGAACCATGGATTCCTTGGACGGATAGTGAGAGGCCGAACACGAACAGGAGAAATTTTGTCCAGTGCATCTCCCACAGCCTTATTATAGGTGAGTACAAGATCATCTGGACTCATGCATTCACCCGACAAACTCGATAGGTCCAGCACCGCCGTAAGGTCACTGGGGCCAACACCCCTTAAAGCGCAGTATTGGACCATCTCCGTAGGGGCAGACCTATTAGAGGGGGCCCTGAAACTGAACCTTATGGTGTAATGGTCCGACCAACTGACTGGTTCCACCCCCAAATCAGTGATCTCCATACCAAGAGGAAGACCAGATCTAGTGAATGACCTCCAATATGGGTAGAGGTGGTGGTAACCTGTGTCAGGCCCAGTGACCTCATCAACTGGAGAGACTTTGACAAAATGAGAGTTCGCCGATCGACCCCAAGCGTTGAAGTCACCCAGAAGTATTAATCTGGGAAACCTCAGCATAAGGCCCACAATGAAGTCTGCAATCCCTGTAGAATTCACCACCACCTGCAGGACGGTGACCTGAGGAGAACCCCACAACCTGCACCCTCACCCAGGATATATTCAAAAGATCTGGTGTTCCCCAATGGAACATCACAAGGCCCAGTTCAGATTTAAACATAATGGCCACACCTTTGCCCCTCTGATCCTGCCTTGGGCGGTGTATTCCGAGAACCCAGCTGGAGTTGCCAAGGCCAATATAGGGCCAGCATTTTCATCCAGCCAAGTCTCGGTAATGCAAGTCAGATCAGCTGACCCAACAAGATCAGCTACAATAGCTGTCTTGTTTTTTAGAGATCTGGCATTGCACAACACCACCAAGGCAGGATGAGATGTCGGGGAAGACCTCGGTACCTGTCCGATATTTTCAGGACTCTTGGGTATAGGGACAAATTATAAAGCCATCTGGAAAATTATTGAGGTAATCGAAGGGATCTAACCCTGGTTACCAGAGGGGTCCTCTCCCACCAACCACTGACTACCTCTTCAGACGAAACTAACCCCTTTATAGGGTACACCTATCAGATATGGCAAATAACTCTTTTGCACCCAATCCTTACCCCATTCCAGTATCTGATATTGCCCTTTGCTTATAACCCCCGGTTCTACCCACCTAAATTAGACCCAACCTGCAGCCAATGGGGAAGGACAGGCTTCTACCTCCCAATACACTGTATACATGGCCCAGATTATATAGATTTTAATACACTGGCCACCAGACACCACTGGAGACCAGCAGAGAATTTCTGGTTCATCCAACTTAGAAGCTTTCTTCAAAAGCCAAAGGGGAGATGCCCACATAACCAATCTCCTCCAAACAGTATGCCCCTGACCTTCTTGGTGTTATCAGGTGACCCCTTACATTCTGTCTTCTCTCAGATCTATACCTTACTCACAGACCTGGAGGGACACTATGGACTACCTCCGACAGCAGCGGTAAAACAATCTCGGCGTAGACATCTCTCTACAACAATGAGCTAAGTTTGTGTCCTACACAAACAAACCCACATCCTCCCACTCGTGGAAGGAATTCTCATGGAAGTGCTTTAGCCGCTTTTTCTACACCCACTCTGCAGGCTAAATATATCTCCCAGCCTAATGCATCCAGCTGAAGATTGTGTGGGGAAACCTGTTCAGCATATGCACATCTTCTGGACTTGCCCCTGCCTCCAAAAGTTCTGGGACCAAACTTCAGCAGGAATTGGGGGACATATTCCAACCTACTTGGCCGCTGACACCCCAACTAGTTTTATTCCTAGACATGCCTGAAGGTTATAGACAACAGCCCATCAGGAAGCTTTTATCCATCTGCATCCTAACAGCTAAGAAAGCAGTAACCAAGAACTGACTCTTGGATGTTTTACCTACTGTAGACCTTTGGCAGAACCTTATGATAGATGTATATGGCATGGAAAAGCTTACAACTAAAATTACACATATGCTGCCCAAATTTGAATTGCTCTGGCACTGTTGGGTAGTGCATATAATGTCTAAATGCAATGCCTTTATGCCTTTAATCTATTATAGTTCTGCTGACTTTTTGCTATTATGTATAATGATGAAATGCTGTCACCCAACTACAACTAGACGTGCACTGACTGTATAAATTATTACACTGCAGCATGTTGTTCTGTTGTTTGTTTATGTAGAAAGCTGCATAAACATCAGTTTAAAAATGAATATTTGGTGGGGAAAAAGGTAATACTAACAAGGGAGCCTGAAGAAGGCAAACTAGGATTATTTCAAAACAAGCACATGAAACCGCACGCTGGGGAGATTAAACAGACTTTACACATGCCCAAATTCCCAATAATATTTAAAAAAATGCGAAACAAAACACGGTTTATGTTCATTTTGTATTTTCTCCTTCAGTTCTCCACTGTCTTTGAAACTCTTCCATCACAGCTAACTGATGCCTCCTACCTGGCCTCAGAGCTTTCTCATGATGCACTCTGGGGATTCTGGGACACCACAACATTGTCATTACATGGTGTCTCCTCAGATTCCCTCTTGGGATGTGGCTGTTCCTTTTAACTGCCTCAGGAGGCATTGGCTCAGTCATGTCACTAGGGCAAAGGTGTCCGTCGTCATTCCAGCACATGTGGAAGTGGAGGATGAATTGGCCATGAAGGGTCGTGCTGGACTTTATCTGTCCAGTCAATAGTTGTTTTTCTTCAGTTTTCTGTTCTGTCCCCTGACAGCATGCATCATGACACTTTCGTGTCACAGCATGCAAGAAACGTCATCATTGTTGTGCTCTCACCTTCAGATATACGACTGGATTCTCACAGTACAACCACTTGTGATCACACAGGTGGCAGCAGAGCGTTGGGGGGAGGCATGCTTGCCCTCCATCCCAAGGGAAGAGCATCTCAGTCCTCTTCCCATCCCTCCAGTATACACAGGCTTGGAGGACAAATCTGAGTAACTAGCACCATGTGCTGCAGCATGGCTGCTACACTGACAAGCTGGCTCTTCCTTTGATTTTCCACCAGAAACATTTTTGGCTAAATAATTCTAATTATCCTAATCGGTGAATAATAGAAATATACATCCCAGTGATGATGACTATGGCCAGACTTTGAAAGGAAGGAATATTTATTTACCTCTGTCTGGGTGGCCTGATGAGCAGAACCCCACCTCTGCAGGAAGAAGTGGGAAGTGGTGGAGCTCCAGACTGTGGAACAGTGGAACTAGCAAGGACTCAAACTCTGTGGAGTAACCATCTGAGAAATCTCCAAGCCTGTCTATTGTTGAGGTGGTCCACACTCCTGCAAATTCCTGTAACCTGTCACAAATTACGTGCGGCAGAGGCAGGAAGTCAACACTGACCTCTCCGGATCCACCCACCCACTGGGACAGCCACGACTGCTGAACTGCCCTCAAGGTGGGGCTGTCGAGACAACCCCCCCTCACTGAAACACATCCAGAATACCATCAGCTCTCTAGGAATACCTCCCTGGGTGGGACGTGGGGGCGGGTCACTCGACAGAGAACTGTCCTGGTCGGGGCCAGGAGTCAGGGTGAGCACAGCGGGGACTGGGAGGTGGGCATCATAAACTGGACCATCAGCAATTTTTTGCATGCTGACCCCACGGAAGGTGGGATGTGCAGTGACATCCATGGGACAAACCCAATGTCAGTCACACCTCCCATTAATGCAGGCATCAGTCACAGCAGAACTCCTGGCTTCTGCCAGGGATCCATAGTGCGCTGGACACACAAACTCCCCCTCCCCGCGGAGGAGGAAAGCTGTCCCTGGGATGCACAGTCCTCCTCCCCCCGTTCCTGAACTCGGGATATCAGCATTGCAAGTAGAGGCCTTGCCACTGCGCCGGTGGGCCGACTCATAAAGATGGTTTTGAAGATTGGAAGGAGGAGTAACCAGGCTGTCCCCAACCACCTAATTTTGTCAGAAGTTCCTTCTGGAGAAGTAGGATCTGGCCTTGGTCACTTGTGGACCTTAGCAGATATGGCAGTTGTTGCTGAATTAGTCTTTCTATTGCCACGGCCTGAAGAACGAACCTCTGCCTGATCTCAGGAGATGTGTCTTAGATAGTTCTGCTGAATCCTTGATTATCGTCTTCTGCTGCTGTCCAAAACTGTGGTAACCATTGAACTGCTGGTCTGCCAATTATGAGCAAAGCCAGAGAGTAGGCTGAGCTTGTACATTTATTTATCTATTTATTTTTTAATGAAGGTTTTTATTCTTCTGGGCTGACCGGGTGGCTTGTTCAGCCCTGTCCTTGGGTGCCATTGACTGGCCTGCTACCTCTCTCCATCTGGGGTTATGCCCACCATGGATTTCCCATGGCGGGACCAAGGGAGGGACGTCCCCCCCAGAGACTGTCATCCAGATATCCGTGGCACCTCTGGCAGGGCTTTATAAAGCTGGTCCACCTTCCATTTACCTCCTGTGTTTTCTCCCTTCCTGCGTCTATGGCAAACATGGAAGATGCACGCGCTCTGGAACTGCCAGCCTCGTTCCACCCACCCTACTTTGTCAGTCACCCGAGGGTCGGTGCTGCCACCAGACCTCCACCTGTTGGCAGCCAGGAGTTGGGACAGCTTGCTACCCCACCCTTGGTGAGGAGAACTGCCAGGTGGCTGCTTTATCCTCCCCCAGCCTTCCCCCCTGCCAGCATCTGCCAACACGAACTCATTCCCAATCTCTGGTCACCAGCATGGGAGCGGTAAAGTGCATTATGGCATCTTGCCCTCTGCACCACCGGGCTGGCTTCTGAGCTTGTACATTGAATGCCGTGCTCTTCGCTGAAGTTTTGATGGTGTCTGCAACAGCACTGCATAGAACTTCTGTTGCAGTTAACATGGGTCTGGTGATACTTTTTAGTCATTTTGGAGCTCTGTACAGTGCAGACAGTTTGTGAGATTCCACATCCAGGTGAGGGGAGCACTGGATGTATAGGCTGAAATTACTGCCATTGGATAATCCCAGAGAAGGTTTTATAAGGGTGCTGCTAGTCCCTCTGTTGAAAAGGTGGTCTTTTGTGTTGGTGATATCACCAGCACCAGATCAGTCTTTGGTACAGAGGGAATGTCTGGGACCATGTTCCTTTGGAGAACTTCTTAAATGCCCTGCCAAGGAGCTCTTTTATGCCCCACGTAGACCACTGTGAGGTGAGCAGAGCTTCCATCTCCCAGTACTTTTAGAAGGATACATGAGATTCCTCCTCTGGCTTGAAGAGAATCCTGTTTTGATTTCTCATTAGAGAACTTTAGGCAGTCTGAAGTCCTTTTAGTGAAATGGTGTCCACCTGACTGAAGAGTCTGTCTGCGTCCTTATCCTGGTTGGAGGCCTCAGACAATTCCTCTGAATCAGAGGAATGTCAGGAGTAATAAGGAGACTGATCCCTGAACCTGTCGGGTCCCTGTGCTGAACGGTTGGATTGGCCCTGTAGAAGGTGAGAGAAGACATCACTTACTGTTCCGGGAGGTTCAGGGAAATCGGAGAATCTTGGAGGTCGCTGCTGGCTTAGGTTTTGTCAAGCCCTGTGACTCATACAGAAATATCTTAGGGTCGTCTTTCAAGCCAAATTAAAGAACTCAACTAGTTTGGGGCGGAGGGGTGAATTTGGACTTGAATTCAGCCCCAAAGCACCTACCTGATCCTGATTTTCTTCACATAATCCTTCTTTAGATTCTGGTCCTCCCTGTTACAGTTGACATCTGACTCAAAGCAGTTGAACTCTTCAAGATAGCAATCAATGAGCTGTTGGTTTGTACTGTGATGGCTTTGTGAATGTGTTTGCACAGGCAGCAGAAGGACCTAATGTTGAATGGAGTGAGAAGGTTACCACAATTGAAGCACACTTTCTGGCTGTCTTCTGTTGCCAATGGTGCTATAGCTGGCTTAAGGTAGAGTCAATCTCTGATGAGGCCTCAGAAATAGGGCACTTTATGTAGGCAAGCTACTAACCTGATCTCTGTGCCCCGGAAAGGAGACAACAGTGTTGATTCAGCGTGTCCTGCCGCATACATGAAAACATAGAAATTGTCGGCAGATAAGGACCGCTAGGCCCATCCAGTCTGCCCGTAGGCCCTATACATTGTATGTGGCCTCTGACCTTATGTGATCAATGGCTTTTCATCACTCCTTCCCCTCTCAAGCTTCCCTTGTGCCTGTCTCAGGCATGCTTAAACCCCTCCACTGTGCTTGCCCGCACTACCTCCTGTGGCAGACAGTTCCAAGCATCGACTACCCTTTCTGTGTAGAAAAACTTGCTCACATTACCTGTTAATCTACCCCCTTCCAGTTTCATATTGTGGCCCCTTGTTCTAGTACTTTTTCTACATTGGAAAAGATCCCCACCTGCACCTTGTTTATGCCCTTGAGGTACTTGAACGTTTCAATCATGTCCCCCCCGCTGTCTCCTCTCCTCCCCTCCAGTGAATACATTTTGAGGTCCTTTAGTCTCTCCTAATATGTTCTGTGGTGCAAGCCCTGCACCATCTTTGTTGCCCTTCTCTGGATAGTCTCCACCTTATCTATGTACTTGAACAGGTGTGACCTCCACAACTGCACACAGTACTCCAGGTGAGGCCTTACCAATGTTTTATACAATGGCATAACCACCTCCCGCCTCCTGCTAGTGATACCCCTGCCTATGCACCCCAGCATGCCACTGGCCCTCCCTGCTGCCTTTGTGCACTCCTTTGATTCCTTGAGGTCATCATAGATGATAACCCCTAGGTCCCTTTCCTCTCTGGCGACAGTACGCTCCTCCCTCCTCAACCTGTAGCTCTCCCCAGGGTTCCCTCTACCTAGGTGCATTATTTTGCACTACTTTGCACTGAACCTCAGTTGCCACATCTCTGACCATCTTTCAAGCTTCTCCAGGTCCTTCTTCATTTTCTGCACCCCTTCTGGAGTATCCACCCAGATAGTGTTTATGACGACTAGATCGCAGCTGCACTGATGTATTTTTATTTTATGTAGTGCTATGGTGAGAAAAACTCTCCCAGCAATATATATTAGCTGGGTTATGTGAACGAAAGTTTTACATTGTTTCTCGGTGTTGATGCTTAAATAAACCCCTCAAGCTTCGCTCTTGGGGTTTATGTGGCATCCAACACCTCAGAGTGTGTGTAAAAACTCATTAAACACACAACCCCATGCATTATTATATATATTTCGCACTTATGTTAGACCCCAACTTGATTATTGCTCCCCATTTTGGAACCCTTACCTTAAACAAGATATAGAATTGTTAGAACAGGTTCAACATAGAGCAGCTAAGATCATACCTAATATTAGCCACCTACCTTACCATCAAGGACTATCAAAAACTGGTCTGGTCAGTCTTGAATATAGAAGATCAAGGGGTGGCTTGTTGTTCCTTTGCAAACTATTACACAACCCAGATTTGGTGACACAATGTGAAATCTGTTTTGCTGATAGGAAAGTGAATACGAGGAGTCATTGCAGCCAACTAATGGTCCAAAAGGCCTTAACAAAAGAAAGGGATAATTGTTTTACTATAAGGGCTAGTGTGGCCTGGAATAAGCCTCCACGTGAAGTTGTAGAAGCCAGTAACTTTGAAACCTTCAAAGCTAGATTGGATAAATATTTAAACTGGCAAACAGGCTTGAATTAATATGCCCACACAGTTGTGGGAGACTTTTTTGATGGGCGTATGCCTTCTTATGTCTTCTTAAACCTAGTAAACTCTTTTCCTGTAGCTGTTGGAGATATTTGTGTTTGCTTTAGTTTGTTTTCATTGTTCATGCTTGTCCGTGTAATTTATCCCAGGGGTCATCATTTTATGGTTTTTGAAATCTCATTGTCCATGAGAGCTGCATTAGCATATGGGAACCTGATGTCTCGGCAACCATTTATACCATGTATCTCTACACTGAAAGTACACATAACCTGAAAAAACTCTCTAGAAACACACAGACTGAATGCAATTTAAAGGGAAAACCCTGCATTACATACAACTCAGCCAGTTTGCAAAGATAACTGAAGGTTAATGTGGTATTTCACACTTTGCTTCAAGTTGCTTTGTTGAACTCTAATTAAGCAGACAGGCACACTGTGGAGTATAAAGGGTGCAGACTCATCCTTTTCTCATATGCTAGTACAACTCTCAGGGACAGTGAGATTTCAACAACCAGAAAATGGAACCTCCTAGGATAGTTACAGGGACTAGTATGAACAGTAAAAATAAACTAAAGTCATCACATATATCCCAAACAGCCACATAAAAAGAGTTGTCTGTTGTCATGGAAACACATACAATTTAGAAGATATAAGGGTGTAGGTTTCCTTTAAGTTCCATGCTTTGTTCTTTATTTTTCTCCACCTACCACTTGTCATTCTGTCAGCTTCTTCATTTAACTTGGGCAACTACTTATGCAGAAAACACTTAGCGCTGTCTCACATTTGATTTGTGTGTTTTATACTACAATTTATTGTTTATGCCTCCTGTTCTCCAGAATTGTCCCTTCAGCTCTGCCACTCCTGGCTCCATCCCCAGACATCTCCCATGCTTACCTTGTTGCCCCCCTCCCCTGGGCTTACCCTCACCAGAATGGATCTCTGGCCACTGCTTGGAGGGGTGTTGACTCTCCAGTGAGGGTCTCCATGAAGGGTGGCTAGTAGTCAGTGGTGGAGCCCAAGAGAGCAGGCTTCATCTGGCCTCGCTGGGGGTTTTCTGCTGTTTCTTTCCATCCCCAGAGGGCGCCAACTTGCTGGGAGCTTCTTGCACAAACATACTGTAGTGTGCTGGTGCAAAGCTTAGCTGACATTCTCCCCTTCTATTGTGCCTCAGCTGCGTTGCCAGCCATAGTCACCAGACGGCAGTACAGCAGCGGAGACCTACCTGAAGGAAGACAGCATCCCGCGGGACACTCGATCCTTTTTATCCTGGCCAGCCCCCAGTGCCCAAGCTCGCTCGTGAGCTTGGGTCACCAACATCGTCAGCGGTAGCACTGCCACTGCACTGAAGGGCTGGCCCTTCACCATTGACCTGTGTATGACCTCTGATGCCTAACTCACAATTTTGCTTTTCAGAATGACAGGGAATTTACAAGGGAGGTGAGATCAGAAGATACACAACTCTATGTTTTTGTGTGTCTTCATTTCTGAGCATGCATTTGGGCTACACAAAAATTGTCTAGGAGACCATTTTTTTAGAGCCCAAAAAAGTTCAAAACTACATGCTGGAGCCACGATCTACAGCAAAAATGTCTATTTTTTTGAGAATAATAAATAAACCCCAAGTGATAACTTGGAAACCAGAATCTCCTTGATTCAGAAGAGAACAGGAAAAGCACTGAGTTTATTCTTCTACAGTATGCCATCAATTTCTGAGGCTGGTTTGTGTAGCGTGTTTCAAAGAAGCATTCTGGGTCAAACACAACATATTATTTACTGGCCCAGTAGCATAGTGCCAACATACTAACATACTAAAAGCCAGCAGAATAGGCCTCATGGTCTCTCGTGTCTGCTCGGTAGCCAGCACCCCTTCTGGGAGCACGATTTGCCACCTCCCCAACCCCCAGCGAGGGGCTTCCACAGCTTCAGTTTCCTCCTGTACCTGTCCCACCCCCTCTTGTATCCCTCCACTGTATCTTCTTCCACCAGGCTCCTGGGCAGTGCATTCCAAGGATCCACCACCCTCTCAGTGAAGTAGCGCCTCCTTCTCTCCCTCCTGAAACTCCCCCAGCTTCCACTCGTGCCCCGGTTATTCCCCTTCTTAAACCTGAACACCTCCTCAGTTCTGCCCTTGTTGATCCCCTTTACATACTTCTGTCATGTTCCACCTGTCTCTCCTCTCCTGTCCTCCAGTGTGTACAGATTGAGATCCTCCAGTCTCTCCTCATAGGGTCTACTCCCCATACCCCAGATCATCCTGGTCACCCTCCTCTGGACCCTCTCCAGCAGTGCAGTGTCTCTCTCTTTAGATGTGGTCTCCAGAACTGCACATAGTACTCGAGGTGTGGCCTGACCAGGGCATTATACAGAGGGAGGATCACCTCCCTCTTTCTGGAGGTAATTCCCCTGGCTATGCAGCCCAGCATCCTATTTGCCTTTACTGCTGCTCTTCAACAAGTCTCAGTGTTGTTCTTTCTGATGTCCACCACCACTCCCGTGTCCCTCTCGCCCGACGAGACCTGCAGTGTGTCTGCCCCCCAGGGTGTATACATGCTCCGGATTTCTGACCCTCAGGTACAGCATCCTGCAGTTCCCTGCATTAAACTTCAGTCCCCACCTCCTTGACCACCCCACCAGGGTATCTAGGTCCCCCTGGAGGGCCATTCTCCCCTCCTCCCCATCTGCCAGTGCTCCCAGCTTCGAGTCGTCTGCAAAGAGACTCAGTTTACTCCTTATACCCCTCCCTATGTCCAAGATGTAGGCATTGAACAAGAGTGGGGGTGCCAGAGATATTTTTGTTGCTTGATTGATAATCTAGCTAGCACAAGGCTCAGTTGATCAACAGATGTACTTTTTTCGTAAGCTCAGTGATAAAGAGGGCATAGCTTATTTAGAAAAGGCTAAGAGAAACTTAAGAACTTGATGGCTGAAGAAAATCTAAGGTCCTTCAGGTCTTGCCTGTACTATACTGTCTATTGCTGATGTTTACATTTCTGGTAACAAAAAGCCACACCCTCGTCCATGCCATTCTTTTGTAGTAAATGCTTTGAGAGTCTTACTCATTGCTAGATGTTTAAACTGGACTGTTTTTTTCCCCCATCTCAATATGAATTGGTAGTACTAGGAAATTATTAACTCATTACCTCCAACAGCCCTATATGAAGTCTGAACTATCTATTGTTTACCTGACACAAAATAGTCGCCCAGGAAGTAATGAATCTGAAAAGTAAAAGTAAACTGAATTGTTTGTTCACCTGATGGTAAAGTCACGCAGACTGGTGCAGCAGACTGAGCTCTCAGTGCTGATGCACTCTACAAATGTTGGCTGTTGTCTTTTTATTAATGCCCTCCCCCACTAAAATGAGGTTTCTAAAAAGGGAAACGTGGAAATATGTTTTAAAGAGATTCAGCTCACTAGCTTGCAAACAGATTTGCTCATAGCCGGGTGGTAGAAATGTTTGTGTTGGACAAAAAAACCCCAAACAGACCAGTAGCATGGAGGGCTGTGGCACTGTAGTGTCCCTCACCTGACCCATGCTGGTGACCCGAGTTCATGAACAAGCTCAGGTCATCAGAGGTTGACCGGGGGGGGGGACTGGGAGAGGAGTGAACGGCATCAGGCAGCTGGTCTCTCCCGGATTGAGGTGGTAAGCCTTCCTGGTTCTTGGCTGCCACCAAATGGAGGTCTGGTGGTAGCGCCAATGCTCCGGGGGACGGCGTCACACCAGATGGGTGGAACAGGGCTGGCAGTTCCGGTGCACATGTGCGCCTCCACGTGCACGCATAAACCATATTTGCATAGGAGAAAACAGAAAATTGGCTGGCACACGACATATGAAGCCCTGCCCACCTGTCTCTGTCCTGCACTGCCATCTGACCACTGGGCCCAATATGGATGTGTCAACGGGCAGAAAGAGAAAAGCCCTCTCCTTCCCAGACCTGCCACTGAGGGGGGCAATCTGTGGTGGATCTTGGGCTCCATGGTTCAAGGGATGCTGGCATCAGATGGGAGGAGGCGGGGACAGAGCTGAAGAGCTCAGCTGCGGCCAAGCCAAGTTTGGAGAAAAAGCTTTATGGGAAAAAAAACTGACCAAATTAGACTTCATTGGTTAAAACACAGCACTTGACCGTTGATTATTTACTTACAAACTGCACTGTTTATAACTGACCTGCGCTAATATACATAACAACAACCTAATTAAATAAAAATGATTCCTTTTCCATTAATATAGTTTTTCCCCACTTTTTAAACACAAATACAACAGGACATAGGTTTCTTCAAAATAAATGCAGTTCCCATGTGCATTCAAAGGCACACAGCTTTTTTTTTTTTTTTTCAAACTCACCTATTCTACCCAGCAACAACTTCACTAAAGCTTAACTAAAGGAAAATAAAACCTTCTTCCATTATTTTTTTTCCATTTTATAAGTGCAGTTTCCCATTCCAGGGCATGGGTTTCTTGAGAATTAGTGCACGTCCTGAGTGCGGTGAAAGTCATCCTGTTGGTCTTCCAGTCTGGTGTCTTCTGGTCCACTCAGGGCTTGCATTTATTCTCTAGAAATGCATGCCCTATTGTGGATTATTGCTTATGTAGAATGTCTCTTTATGCCCGAAACATTTATTACATGTGTAAAGCACTCTTCTGAAACGCTTTGGGTGCTGTATAAAAAGTCAGGTACCAAAACATAACTGGCAGTAACAGCAAACTATCAACGACAAAGACACAGTGTTTAAGAACATGCAGCCTGTTAAAGAGCACTCATTTCGGTGCTATTCCCCGGGCTCCCCACTATCAGCTTACTTAATAAGGACTTAAATAGTCCAATTTCCCCAGTTTTCGCTGCACAGTTTTGTCAGGTGAAGGGATCCTAAATTCTCATATTCAGGAGCAGGCCGCTGGATCCCTTCTCCTTTCCGGTACACTGTTCTTAAATCTCTCCCCCCGTGCCACTCATGCGCTTATACTTTTTGTGATGTATGAGTTTGTAGAGTGCAGGGACATGCTGTATTGATCTCAATGGGAGCAGGTTTTCCATATATATATTTAGAAGTTCACTGGGTTTAAATCAATGCCACTACTCAGCTAGCAAGGCCTTCGTGGTGGTGGCATGAGTTTAAACCAATGAGCTATCTAAAATAAAAAAAAACTAAAGACCCCACCCACTGGGATCTATTGAGCATGCCCACTCACTTTACAAACTCGTCTGTCACAAAATGTCTGAGCATGGGGCGGCATTTGGGCAGAACTTTATGAACAGTGTGTACTAGGAAGGGGAAGAGATCTGGAGGTCAGCTTCTCGATATGAGAATTTATGATCCCTTGCCCTAGCAAAACTATCCAGAGAAAATTTGGGGACTTGGACTGCTTAAGTCTTTATTAGGTAAGCTAACACAAGGGGGCTTGGGGATTATTTGCACATCGGATCAATTGTTGCTCTTTAAGTGGTTTTGGTAACTTGCTAACCAGCATCACCATCATCTATTCTGTTGCATAATTCAAAATCTTCTCTAAGAATCATAGTTTAATTGGAATTCAATCACTTTTTCTAGACAAAATTTAAAAGAAAAGGCATTCCGGTGTAAAGTATTCTGTGACTGTGCAGAGCTTATGTTAACCCTATAGAAAGAAGCCCAGGGCCTCTGATAATTACTGAAGATTCTAGGTCAGAAGAACAGTGACACCTCATTCTTTTCACACCTTCTGTTTGTTTGCTTTCCTCAACATCATTTTTTCATTTACTATATATCTCGCCAGTACCTAACTCCTTTAGCCCAGCTCCCCCAGTCACATCCTCACCTTCTCTGGGACTAACCTCCTGCCTTCCAAGGTTTGCTTCCCATGGTGGAGCCATCTAGGGTTGTACAGGCTCCACTTGGAGATCATATCAAATGGAGAGGGGTCATGGCTTGCATCTCTGTGCAAACAGATGCATCTGCCTGCAGCTCTGTAGCTACAGCATTTACAACCTGAAATAAGTATTGAATATTGACTGTTTTGCAACCCGAAAGTATTAGCTTGTCCTGTCTTTCTGGAAGTGATTGTGGTCCACCCAAATGGATTGGTGGCAAATTCAGAGAGCCAGAAGCAAACAAGCTGAAAGGGACTTCAGCACTCATGTGGCAATGGAGGCCCAAGCCACGAGGGTGAGCTAAGTCAGGCCATTCTCAGAGAAAATAAAGCTGCTCTGCAAATCAGTAGTAGCTATGGACAAAAAGTTAGATGATTTTGCTGGTTGACTAACAAATGTGGAACAAAACCTGGAGGCAATGAAAACAGAAGTACAGGACTCTGTTGGCAGCGGAACAAGTGTGCCAGGCAAATAACACAACTGATTTCAAGAAAACTCGTTGCTGAGAGGGTGACTTGGAGTACTTGAAAGCCAAGCCCAGGTTGTAAAGGTTCAGGTGGTTGGCCTTCACTAAGGCATGGAAGGCGACTGTCTTTATCTGTGTTTGACAGACTGGTTAATAGATGCCCTGGGAGCCAGTCTGGCGGGGGAGCCTTTGCAGGTTGAAGAGGCACATAGAGTGATCCCCCAGAAAAACACAGCAGAGTTGTCAGGCCCCAGAACAGTGCTTGCAATGATGGCTGGACTGAGAATGAGGGACAGAGTTCTGCAACTACCTCGTTGGAAACAAGACATTACAGTGGACAAGGCCAGGGTGTTTCTTTTTCTGGACTTAAGTTTCTCGGTGAGACAAAAGTGCAAACAATTCAGTGCAGTAAGTGCCATCCTTAGCATAGTGTAATGCATACAGTGCTGTTTCCTGGCCGTCCATGAACTGTTCATGAAAATCCCATTTACCAGTGTAGCAACCTTAGGGATACAAGATGGTGGGTCAAATGGCTGAAAGAAACCCCTGCCCCACTGCAGGAAGATGAGGATTCACATGCGGTAAGGATGAGGAGAACTAAGGAAGTCTGGAAGATTTTGTCAACACTAACTTACAGGGAATCTGACCTTGAATCGGGGACCCGATCTTGACGGAGTAGTAAGGTAGGAATTGAAGCTTAGCAAACTTTGATGGATCACTTTTGCAGGACTTGTTTTTTTTTTTTCACAAACTATCTGAACTTATGTGCAAATGATGGGCTCCAACCGTGCCACTCTCTGGACACTTTCGGACTGGATTTTGAGCCAATTTCTGTTGTTATGGTTAAATTAAAATGTATAACTATTGGGTCAGAATATCCTAAGTACTGTTACGTACTATGCTTGAATCATGATGCTAGCAAATGCATATTGCAGAGTGTCAAGTGAGATAAGCATCAAGTGATAATGTACCGTATTACATTACCTAGGATGCTGAAAGCATATTAATAACTCCTGTTCAGACGTGAACTCATGAAAGGATTTATTCCAACATTTGAAGGAATTCTTGGGTCATGACTAAGCTAGGTGCTAATATGAACCATATGGGATGTGAACTTTAGATAGGTTTGTGAGTACCTGCCATTAGATGTGTCTAGTCACACACAACATTGGGTTCAGCAGCTGGGTTATATAAATCCGGCTTAATATATTAAGTATCCCAAGAATGAAGTTTTACATGACCAGAGAGAGGTGTAATCCTCGTTTAAAGGAAAACTGCAGCCTCATATCTTGTAAATTTTGTTTCCATGTCAACAGACAACTCTTTCCCCGTAGCTGTTATGGCTATATGTGTTTGCTTTAGTTTGTTTTCACTGTTCATGCTAGTTCCCTGTAACTATCCTGAGAGTCTCTGTTTTACAATTGTTGAAATCTCATTGTCCACGACAGATGTATTAGCATATGAGAACATGATGTCACAGTATGCATTTATACCATGTATCTCTATGCTGAAAGGACAAATATCCTAGAAAAACTCTCTGGAAACACACAGACTGAATGCAGTTTAAAGGGAAAACCCCTGCATCACAACTCAGGCAGTTTGCAATGCCAACTGAAGGTAAAAGTGGTAGTTCATACCTTGCTGCAACTTGTTTTGTTGAACTCTAATTAAGCAGATAGGCATACTGTGGCATCTAAAGGGTGCTGATGCATCATATACCAATGAAGCTTTTGGGGACAGTAAGATTTCAACAACCAGAAAATGGAGAACCCCAGGATAGTTACAGGGACAAGTATGAACAGTGAAAATAAACTAAAGCAGTCACATATATCTTTAACAGCTACAGGAAAAGAGTTGTCTATTGACATGGAAACAATAAAATTTACAAGATACGAGGGTGTAGTTTTCCTTTAAGGCAATTCCTGTTGTGTTAGAGAGTTTTTTGACTTGGCACTCTCTCAGGGAGTTAATGCATGTATTATGGTGTGTGAAAATGTACTTTGTATATGTATTGTGTACTCTGAATTTATTGAAACTCAATAACTATAGATTTAAAAAACAATCCAGCGGGGAACCTACCAAGGAACAGGGCCTAAGGTAGCCAGGTGTCATTCTGTGAGGCACACTGCTGGCATTATTCCTCCCCTTGGACGGCGGTGCAGTGCGTCTCCAGTGCGCTCACAACAGGCATGCCCAGAGATGCACCAATTATCACCACTCCCCTTGCCATATCTTTCCTGGCCCACTAGGGTCATTAGCCCAACAGACAAGCGCCCACTCCTGAGGAAGGTGAATGTCCACTGGGATCCTCAGACTTTACCTCTTTCATTTTAGTTACGGTAACCTTGGACCAGATTAGAGCTGTGTACATTCTCAGAATAAATTAAATAGGAATGTCATTTTTAAAATGTGTCATATTTTTTTGTGTGTGATAATTCCAGTATTCTTGTGTCCAGATCTGGAAGGAACACCATACCTGTGTGAATGATGGGGCCATTTTGGTCTCCAAGTTTATTCATAGACACAGTCTGACAATATTGTGTTCACTTCACTTGCTGTAAAATGTTTTTAAATCATTTTGCTTACTCTACACTAACACCACAGTTGTTTGTTTTTTAAAGAGACTTACTGGTCTCAGCATTGACACCTGCTGGATTGGTGCCTTACCTGTTTCTGGTGATACTGCTGAAGAGATTATCTAAAGGAATCCATTTGGTCAAAAATGCTGGCCCTCGCAGAATTAGCCCCACGGGTCCCACAGACTTAATGGTTTCTAATACCTACCTCCACCCTCCTCACTAACATGATGAGATGCTAGGGAGAGTGTGGGGATGTGCTTCATTATAGTATACGGGTGGCGGCTTTCCAATCATTTTTCTATATTATAATGGTCACCTGGTGATAAAATGTGGGCACTGGTTGACTAACAACATACAGTAGTGGAAACTTTTTCTGCAAAATGTAAATCCTACAGGGGCCTTTCCTGTTAATCTTTTGTTGTTGTTTTGGCACCTGTTCCAAGGACATGCTTAGAAAGTATGATGTTTGAAACAGTGCTAGCTTGCTTCAGTACACTTGCATTGAAACTGAGTGGTGTGGCACCACACTTTGACTTGAAATGAAACAGCGCAGCCTGTGCTATTTTTTCAGAATCTCGGGCTTTTTAAAAATAAAATACAGTAAGTTAAAACACCACAAGAAAAGGTGTTTTCTTTGCAGAACCCCTAATCGGGGGGTAAGACTTTGGGGGTGGGGAGCCTAGAATTATGACTGCTTTCCTTTAAATGTGGATAAAGTATCATCAGCATGTCTTAAATGTGAAAACTATCCTGGGCTGTCTTAAATGTGAACACTATCCTGGGCTGTCTTAAATGTGAACACTATCCAGAGCCTGTCTTAAATGTGAACACTATCCTGGGCCTGTCTTAAATGTGAACACTATCCTGGGCCTGTCTTAAATGTGAACACTATCCTGGGCCTGTCTTAAATGTGAAAAACTATCCTGGGCCTGTCTTAAATGTGAACACTATCCTGGGCCTGTCTTAAATGTGAAAAACTATCCTGGGCCTGTCTTAAATGTGAAAAACTATCCTGGGCCTGTCTTCAATGTGAAAACTATCCTGGGCCTGTCTTAAATGTGAAAACTATCCTGGGCCTGTCTTAAATGTGAAAACTATTCTGGACCTGTCTTAAATGTAAAAACTATCCAGAGCCTGTCTTAAATGTGAACACTATCCTGGGCCTGTCTTAAATGTGAACACTATCCTGGGCCTGTCTTAAATGTGAAAAACTATCCTGGGCCTGTCTTAAATGTGAACACTATCCTGGGCCTGTCTTAAATGTGAAAAACTATCCTGGGCTGTCTTAAATGTGAACACTATCCTGGGCCTGTCTTAAATGTGAAAACCATCCAGAGCCTGTCTTAAATGTGAAAACTATCCAGAGCCTGTCTTAAATGTGAAAACTATCCTGGACTTGTCTTAAATGTAAAAACTATCCAGAGCCTGTCTTAAATGTGAACACTATCCTGGGCCTGTCTTAAATGTGAACACTATCCTGGGCCTGTCTTAAATGTGAGTGAATGCCAAGTGAGTGTGTGAGAATGTGAGTGGGTGGCTAGTCAAGCAGGTGCAGAAACTGGATGATTTTTAAATAATTTATTAATTACATGCAGTATAATAAAATGGGAAGAAGTGGGGTAAACTCAAGTAAGATACTGTAAAGCAACAACAGGTTGGTTTGAAAACATTTTTTCTTATACTTTTGTTGCCTTCCCCCATTCTCTCTCAGTCTACATCAACCCCCTCTTCAGGCCCCATGGAGCCCAACCCCGGTCACCTCCCCTTCTCTCAGGGCTTACCTGCTCTCCTGCTGTGCCCCCATGGTGTCCTCTCCCCATGGTGGAGGTTGTCAGACTGGCCCAGGTCCCTCAGAAAGGCTACATCTTGTGTGCAAGGAGTCATCTTGGGTCTGCAAGCGCTGTGAGGGCCATCATTCTGCAGGGGCTGTGGGTGTTTTCCCATTTTCTAGCCTTGTCCCTACTCCCTGGGACACACGTGCCAGAGCCGATGGGATGCGTAGCATCAGCATAGGCTCAGCCAGTGACATTCAGACCAGCCAGTGTCAGTTCTCCCTGCCCCAGCACATACTCTGGCCTGCACTGTCACTCGTGGTCACCCAGGTGGCAGTTGCATGACAGTAGTGCGTCCCTCCTCCCACCTGGGGGGGGATGTCCTGTGGGATGTTCAATCCTCCCTTCCCCGGTTGGCTCTCCAACAACCCAGAGTTGTTCCTGAAAACCATGTCTCTGGCATCCAGAGTAGTACTGTTACTGCTGAACCAATGGGGGCTGGCCCAAAAGCATTTTGTTTTAATTGAAGTTCCAAAAAGAAAAAAAATGGTAGGTTTTTTTTTTCATTGTAAAAATTTCTAAGAGCTGGCATATTGATTTTGCTTATGTACTGCATCCAGATTGCCAGTACTTTCTTTCCCCCTCGCTGGTTGAGCTGATGCAGTGCCGAACAATCAGAAAGCAATATTTTCCCTGCCTATTTTATGCATGTGGATAAACTATCATGGGCATGTCTTAAATGGGGATAACCTGTCATGGGTGTGTTTTACCTGGGATTAACTATCATGGGTGTGTTTTACATGGGGATAACCTGTCATGGGTGTGTTTTTACATGGGATAAACTATCATGGGTGTGTTTTACATGGGGATAACTTGTCATGGGTGTGTTTTACATGGGATAAACTATCATGGGTGTGTTTTACATTGGGATAACCTGCCATGGGTGTGTTTTACATGGGGATAAACTATCATGGGTTTGTCTTAAGTAATGAACGCACTCACTCCTCAATGTGGCCCGCCTTGCACCTACAGTGCAAACAACAAACCTGGAGGGATCGTGCTGCAATACACCCTTTGTCAAAACAGACTACACTTACGAAGAAACAGCACCACTCTCTGGTACAGTTCATCAATATTTTGCATATATGTTTTCATTCCACATATATAAAGGCAAAAAATCAGATCAACGTTTCATAGTCACCTGACCACTTCATCAGGATCTATAACATTTTACATAAATAAATAGTTGAATGTGGTTTGGACACTGCAAGTAAATTTAAGATGCAAACATAGATATACAGTCGTGGCCAAAAATATTAGCGCCCTTGCACTTTTTCAAATAACTCACAATTTCCTCTAAACATAAGCTGAAATTAACAACAGTACAGTATTTGGTCTCCACAATTCTTTATTTCTCTGTTAATATTACAGAACCTTTGTTTCTGTTTCAGAATTTAATATATCCTTTTAAATCAGAAAATGAAAAGAAATGGCATTGACAAAATTATTGACACCTAGACTTAATATTTGGTAGCACAGCCTTTGGTCAAAATAAGTGCAATCAACACGCTTCCTATAGCCATGGATGAGCTTCCTGCACCTCTCTACTGGCAGTTTGGCCCTCTTCTTGTGCAAACTGCTCCAGTTCTCCAGATTTGAAGGTGCCTTCTCCCAACTGCTGTTTTCTGATCTCTCCACAGGTTTTAATGGGATTTAGATCTGGACTCATTGCTGGCCACTTCAGAACAGTCCAGTGTCTTGTCTTGAACCATTCCTGGGTGCTTTTGAAGTGTGTTTGGGGTCATTGGCCTGCTGGAAGACCCATGACCTTTGATGGAACCAGCTTTCTGACACTGGGTTCAACATTCACTCCAAAATGGCCTGGTAATCTCAGATTTCATGATGCCATGACGCGTTCAAGGCACCCAGTGCCAGAGCAACTTCTAACAACCCTAAAACATCCCTGAACCTCCTCCATGTTTGACTGTAGGGAAGGTGTTCTTTTCTTTGAAGGCTTCATTTTGTTTTCTGTAAACATAGAGATGATGTGCTTTACCAAAAGCTCTAATTTGGTCTCATCTGTCCACAGGACATTCTCCCAGAAGGATTTTGACTTGTTCAGGTGTGTTTTGGCAAACCCAGTCGGGCTTTCTTATGTCTCTCTCTCAGCAGTGGGGTCCTCCTGGGCCTCCTACCATATAACCCCTTTCATTGAGTTGGCGACAGATGGTGCGAGTTGAAACTGTCGTACCTTGTGTCTGAAGGTCAGCTTGAATCTGTTTGGCAGTTGATCGAGGTGCTTTCTCCACCATTCGAACAATCCTCGCAGCAATCTGATCAAGTTTTCTCTTGCGGCCACGTCCAGGGAGGTCGGCTACAGTGCCATGGGCCTTAAACATCCTGATAACATTAAAGTACGGTGGAAACAGGAACATCAAGGTCTCTGAGATTGATTTGTAGCCTTGAGATTGTCCATGCTTAGCTACAATCTTCTGTCTGACCTCCTCAGACAATTCTCTGGCTGTCTTTCTTTTCTCCATGCTAATTGCGGTACACACAGTGACACAAAACCAGGAGAATGAGTCCTTTTCTCTATTCAAACTGGTTGAATGAGTGATTTTTATATTGCAGGCACCTGCAACTCACCACAGGTGTGTTCAATTCCAAAGTGAGGGAGAATCACCTGCTTGAAATCTAATTATTTCTAACTACTTCTAAAAGGTGCCAATAATTTTGTCCGGACCATTTAAGGATTTCTGTGTGGAATAAGCTAAGATTTAGTAAATTTTTCTGCTTTTTGTGTTTTATTCCACTGCAAACCAAAGAAATACATATGTGGATACCAAAATATTTTTTCATTTCAACAATTTTCTGGAAGGAATGGTGCATTATTAGAAAAAACTGCAAGGGCGCCAATATTTTTGGCCACGACTGTATAATGCATCAGATGCAAATGAAATACGGATAAGAATGTATCACTGTGGGCCCTCGCTTATTGATTTTCCAGGTGGGACCTTGTATCAACTTTCCAGGTGGGTCCCCTGTACCCCAGCCCGACCGTGCTTCCTATCTCGGTCAAGTACAAAGTAAGCCAAAAGGAACTAGGGCATTTAGTACACTCAGAGAGAAGGGATTGAAGGAGGCTGGTGGGGTGGAAGTGGGGGTATACTTCAGTCAGATTTAAAAGCCTTATGTAGGTGCATGAGGTTGGAAAATGCAATCTTTTTAGAAGTGCTTATGTGACATACAGTACCCTGGCATACCCCAATAGTTTGAGACCTGTCAGAGGTAGCATACCAAAGAGGCAGTTTGCAGGAAAAGCAGTGCATAGGATCCGGAAAAAGGTGCTAGGAGAAGAAATATGCAATCCAGAAAGAGCGTGCACCTGGTCTGGGGTGCTAGAGACACATCCACAATGTAACATCTGAAAAACAGTCCCGCGCTCACCGCCTCCAAATAAAACTGCTGGCAATATGCTGGCGTGCAAAGAGCTTTATTAAAGTACATGTCTCGATGCATTTCAGGATAGTTCCCTTTATCAAAAGACATGACATTCACTTAAAAGACACTTCCTTATATACTACCATATGACATCAATCTGCGTCTAGTGAGATGTAACCACATGATCTGCAATGTAAATAAACATGCATAACACATACATGAAAGCCACATATACAAAATGCTTAAATTAAAAAAAAAAAAAAAAAAAAACACTAAATGCATTTCATGAAAGTACTTAATTATACTATACTATGAGTGCGGGACTGTTTTTGAGATATTACATTGTGGATGTCTCTCCAGCACCCCAGATCAGGTGCACGCTCTTTTTGGATTGCATTCTATTGAGTTTGAGCTGTTGCGCGGGTTACGGCTTAAATATATGCCGTGTGAAACCAGGACTGCTAGCTGCGTTGCTTCACTGGCGATGGCACTGGTGAGCTTTAAAGAACAATAATTAACTTTCTCACTTCCTCATGTTGGTTCTGAAAGGCGCTATAAAGTAAAGTTTGATTTGATTTGATTTTTGCAAGTCTACATATTTGCCTTCACCAATTTTCAACTATCTGTATTTCTGACCTGGATTGGATTTAGGACCTGGGATCATTATTCATTCACTGAGATACATTTGGACTCATTTATTAACTTTCGGAACGAACGCCAGAACCCACATCTTCTGCAATTAATCCTGTTACTGAAACGGACCCGTTCTCATTCGTGAATGGTTTAGTGACTGAAGCTGTGCGAGCTAACCCTTTCCTTGCTGACCAGGAGACTCCAGCTGATAGCAATGGGAACACGGTAAGCTCTTTATTTCAGGCCTTCAAAATGTTAGAGAAAACTGTGACAAAAGTGAGGAAGATTTATTGGAACGTTACAAATCTTGAGGCTTACTTGCAAGTGAACCGGGTTCCTCTGGGACTAAGAATCTTAAAAAATCCTTCTTTTGGTCTTGAAGTAGATACCTTTATGAATAAATGGAGAGAGATTCTTAATGAAGCCTCTAATAAACTTATTAGCCGCATTATAGACTGTGGCAAAGAGGTTAGCGAGGAGCTGAAATGAGAAATTAAAGAACAAGAAAAGGTAGTTTTGGACTTTAAAGACCATACAGACTTTGATACATGTAATAACAGATTGAAAGAAACTATTGCAGAATTAGACTTTGAATTTAAGACACAAACGCTGGTGAAATTTAACAGAGATGTGGGAGATTATCAATTAGGACGAGTATGTAACTGGAAAAAGAAAAACAGCCCAGGGGTATCCTGAGAAATGAGAGGACGGTTTCGTTCAATTTAAGCATTGATTTCAGTGGGTCAGAATCTGGGAGATCATCCAATGATTTTTTAGAGCATACCCAATCGACACCAGAGAGTCCAGTTTTGAGGAGGAGTGAACGAGGCAACAGATACCAGGGCTTCCAAACCAACAATCAAAGTTACAGGGTCAGAGGCCAAAGAAGAGGCAGAGGAGGAAGATACAGAAGGGGAAGAGGGGAAGATTGGCGAGAAGGGCAGGCACAGCAGGACATATTCTCTGCAAACGTATTCTCACCCCCACCCGTCACAGAATCAGCAACAGTAACAACAATGGACCCCTCAGTCGCAACAAATGCAACAACAGCAGCAGCAACAATCCAACAGGAATGACACCTTCCCTGCAGACAACATCAGGGGTATTAACAAAGGTAATTAATTTATTGGACAGGCTGTTATCTGATGCAGAGACTGCATTATTAAATAAAGGCTGATCTTTTGATTCTACATGCAGTATTAACAGATTCAGGACTTTCTTGGACTTACAAAAGTTTTGCCATAATTTAAGTTTGAAATCCTTTTTTAACAAACAGAATGTACGATGTCATACTGACATAACTGCCCGTGATGGTAACGGCTTTATTCATGAGAGTAGCATTGATTTTGCAGATGTGAAACAATTTAGAGGAAAATCTACTTTTTACCCAACCCCCAGCTGCTGTTTTTAACATTTCAAGAGGTCTGTGAAAGGGAATTAGAAAAGCTGTTTGACAACCTGCCTGAAGGTAGTTACAATAATATGACAAATGAAGACAGATTGACACTGGAGAGTTTAAAGAATTATAAAACAATTGTGATAAAGCCAGCCGTAAGGGAGGGGCTGTGGTCATACAGAATGTGGAGGACTATACCAGAGAAGTGACTAGGCAGCTGTCAAACAGCGATATTTACAAGAAATTGGATCTTGTTCCAACCTCTCTGTTTAAATCAGATTGATGCATGTGTATATGAAGCTTTTCAGAGAGGCTGGATCGATTCAGGTGTAAACAATTTTTTATTGGTTAAACATCCAGTCAGGTCTACCATATACACTTTACCTGAAGTGCATAAGAATTCTTTCCCCCCTCCAGGAAGACCTATACTTAGTGGATTGGGCTCACTCACGGAGCCTTGATCACAACTTGTGGATTTTCACCTGAGACCTTTTGTTGAGAAACTTGGCTCTTACATCAGAGACACTGGGGATATTATACAAACACTACATGATATAGAGCTACAGGAAGACTCGGATCTCATTACAATGGATATAGAGTCTTTATACGCAAATATCCCACATGATGATGCTCTAGAGAGTATAGCCTACTTTCTCAACACACGAGAATAATGTATTGAACCACCTATAGAGTTTCTGATGAAGTTATCAGAATTTGTTTTGAAATCAAATGTCTTTACTTTCCTGGGCAAACATTTTTTTACAACAAAAGGGAACAGCTATGGGGGCTACCTTTGCCCCCAGCCTTGAGAGCCTATATGTGGGAAAATGGGAAAATGAGTTTGTTAGGAACACTGATGTTAATCCCTTTTTCCAATATATTGATTTATATGGGAACTTTATTAATGATATTATTATTTGGATGGGAAATCTTGAAGACTTTGAACAGTTTATTACATCACTCCAACCCCAACTTACTTTTTTTACATATACAGCGAGTAGGCAGTAGGTAGAGTTTTTAGATTTATGCATCAGGAAAACAGACTGCTTCTGTCCTCAAGCTGTCATCCACGACATGTGCAACATATACCTAAAGGTCAGCTTGTAAGACCACGTAGAAACTGCACCACAATAGAGGATTATGATAGGTCAGCTCATGACCTTATTAACAGGTTTGTGGAAAGGGGTTATAAAGATATCAGACATGTCAAGAAGTTAGAGACAGGGAGAGAAATACTGTCTTTAATAACAGAAATCAGAGGGATTCACACTGTAAGAAATGATATTTTGTTACAACATACTCTGTACATGGTAACCAGATTTCACAGATCCTTAAGAATAACTGGAACATTCTGAAAGGGGATCAGGCACAGTTGGAACATTACAATACCTTCCCTAGGATGTCATATAGAAGAGCCACCACCCTCAGGTATCAGTTGGTCCATAGTAGAAAGATCAATCAGATATCTAATACTTGGCTCACTAACAAATACACAGGTTGTTTTAGATGCCAGAAGTGTATGTATTGTAGTGTGGTATCAGGAGGCAAAGTTTTACTAGCCCACACGTAAATAAAAATTTTCGGATCAGACAACGTATCATTTGTGATACCACTGGAATAATTTATGTGGCATAGTGTACCTGTGGAGCCTTTTACATAGGCAAAACTAAAAGACGTTTCAAAATCAGAGTGGGTGAACATTGCAGAGCAATTCATAAGAGATGTCACCTATGCTACTGCACGATATGTTATGCAGGCTGCAAGTGGGGAACAACATCAGTTCTCCTTTAACGCAATTGAAAGAATGTATCCAAAACCCAGAGGTGGTGATTTTGATAATTTTATCCTCCAAAGGGAGGGTTTTGGATTTGCATATTGCAGGCTTGCAGATGACCAGATCTTAATGATAAGTTTGATTTGGCACCATATCTCGGAAATAAATAAATGAGATTATAGATAGGTAGCACATAATGTGCTGAGATAACTATTTCATACTAATGATACTGTTTTGACTTTAGTATAATATTTTAAAGTATAGTGCTTATATATATAAATATATATGCATATGTGTGTGTGTATATATATATATATACACACACATGTATATTTATGGGCTAATTGATATTTCTTTTATCTATTGTACGTGCACACAGATGGTTTTTCTTAAAAACATAGGTATCCTATAAATTGTGTATATGTATGCCTACTAGTGTCTATTTTGTTTATGCTGTTTTCTTATAGGAGGCAGTATAGTGCAGTGGTTTAGGACTCTGAGTTGCAAACCTGGAGACCTGAGTTTGAATCCCACAGCCCCCACTTGCATATTGTGTGATCCTGAGCAAGTCACTTAACTTCCTTGTGCTCCCAGTCGCACCTGGAAACAAGCTTCAGCTTAGTGTGCCTTTCTTGGGTAAACAATTTCCCCTTTCCCTTACAGGTGCACTGTGATTTACAATATGGGACTCGTTCTGACTATTTGGGAAGTTTTTGAGTGGCACATAGACAGTTATGATTTAATAAATAGTGCATATGTTTATAGTATAATTAAGTACTATTATGAAATGCATTTAGTGTTTTCTTTTTTTTTAATTTAAGCATTTTGTCTATGTGACTTTCATGTGTGTGTTATGTATGTTCGTTTACGTTGCTGATCATGTGGTTACATCTCTCAAGACACAGATTGATGATGTCATATGGTAGTATATAAGGAACTGTCTTTTAAGTGAATGTCATGTCTTTTGATAAAGGGAACTATCCCGAAAGGCATCAAGATGTGTACTTTAATAAAGCTCTTTGCACGCCAGCAGTTTTATTTGGAGGTGGTGAGCGCGGGACTGTTTTTGAGATATTACGAGAGAAGAAATATCCAGATTGATTGGGTTTTGTGCAGCTCTCCAAACAACACACATACACTGTAAAACCCCAAACCCAGTGCGTGGTAGCAAACCACATTTAAAGAGCTACTAACGCCACAAAGAAAACTTTGAAAAACATAATAATTAGGTAAAATTCTGCTTGTATTCCATATATATTCTAGAGTTCTCCTCCCCATTATTTATTACTGAGGACATGTGCATGAATACATGATTTTTATCCCTTGTAGTTGCTTTAAAGTTAATCTGCCTCATAGCTTACTCCTTACTTCAAGTCATAATGCTCTGTTGTGACATCACAATCTGTTGCCATGAAAGTAACTGTGAAGTCGCATTATGACCTCACGTAGGGAGACAGCAACAGAAATAGATGAACTCGTCAAAAGCAAGAAGCCTGTTTTCATACAGATGACCTCAGCAATAAATAATGGGGAGGAGGAATGAAGAACTAATGTGAAATACAAGCTGAACTTTATCTAAATATTGTGTTTTGTTAGAGTTCTCTTGAAGGTGTCAGCTGCTCTTTAAGAAAAACACATTTTGGAGGACTTTTTTGTTTTGTTTTTAACTGTCACCCACTCCCTTGTGCCTCTTCCTAGCCAAACAAGTGTATTTTCATAGAGTTTGGCTCAGCGAATGCAGCGTTAACTGCTTTTAGGTGCAAACAACAGGGAAATGACCGACAGGCGCCAAGAGTCAGGTGGTGCTTCAAAAGATACCAAAGCACAAACAACAGCAACAACAGATGCGCTCAAGCAGACTGGCTACACAAGTACAAAAAAAGTTTAATGGCCATGAGTAACAAGATAGACCAGTGGAAAAGCTACTCCAGCGCTTTGCCTCACAAGCAGGAGTGGTTTTTTTTTTGGGGGGGGCTGACAAAGTCTCCTGCTTGCGAAGCGTTGTTATATCTTTGCCGCAGCTTGTCCTACAATACTGCACCGCCAAGAAACCAGTTTTGTATCTATATTTGTGTAGTCCATCTGCTTGAGTGCATCCGTGGTTGATGTTTTGTGCTGTTAACACTTCCTTGACCTCTTTGCAAGGCCTTTTTATGGTAACAATGCAGTGGTTGTAGAGTAGCCATCATAAACTGGCACTGTTTGCCGCAGACATTTAGTGCAGTGACCCCCCTGCTCTTATTTTGTTCCATATCCATTATTCTTTTTTTCTTTTCCCCCTGTAGTCCAATCCTTTTTTTTTTTTTTTTGTAATCGTACTAGGTAGGGCTGATAAGTTACTAGGTTTTTGTCTTTCTTTTCAGCTTGAGGGAATATCTCTGGCAACTGGCTTTCATAAGAAAAGGTCATTGAGAACATTTTTCTTCCTCTGATGATAACATGGGCTCTGCAGGGACACTGTCTGTCAAAAAATAATGTTAACATCAGCTTCATTATACACATCTTAGGGCAGTGCTTTTGTGTGTAAAACCAGAGCTTCCAAGTCAGTGAAAGATTGGCATGTCCTCAAAATACATTCAGTACAGAGTATCCGATGCAGTTAAAGCATGCTGGGTGGACCAATAAATCTTGATTTTTTTCATATAGTGTTTTCTGCCCCTTCCCTGCCATTGCCCCAGGGATATACTCTACATTCAGGAATATACTGTGCTCAGGCATTTCTGCCATCATTTGGACAGTGGGTGGGGGAGGGGTAGTTTGCTTACCTGTTTTTCCTCCCTTGAACCCTCCATCATTTCCATGGTGTCGGCAGAGCCTTTATCAGCCTCGTACGCACACAGTGCCCCATGATGAGAGCAAGTTCCCTGATCTCGTCGCAGGGGGTGCTGTGGTGCAGGAACCCACCACCAACCCTCACCAGCTAAGGCACACTGCCACACAACTGCAGCCTCAGCCTGACTGGCCTCCAAGTACGGCAGCCTTGAGCTCGCTCCTGAACATGGACTGCTGATGGGCTACTGGGCTGGCTAGAAATCTTTTTACTGTGACAGATTTCGGGCATCTTCTTGCTTCAGTTATTAGTGTGAGCTTCCAATTCTGCAATTGTTTGTTTCTCAGGAAACAAAATATGGCTGTGCCCTGCATTGGCTTATTTTGTCTCTGCCTGTTTCCCTTCTCACTGGTGAACTCAGTTTCTGCATAGTCCCCACAATGTCTCCATCAGGGCTGTTGTAGTTATATGTTCGGGCAGAACAGCCTCAACAAGCATGGGAATCCTATGGGGGAGGCTTAGCAAGGGAGCACATCAAGAAAATAAGGAATTAAGAGTTGTTTGGCACCTGTTGGTCAACTAGCTTGCACTGGCACGTATGGTAGCGTCATGGCTTAGTCTTGGTAAATTGGTGTTTATGACTACAGGAAAAAGTTGAACATCCAAAAGCAGTTACCGCTGTAAAGACACTAAGGACAGCCCGTTGATGTAGTGGTATCACTACTACTCATGATAACAATGGCCCGAGTTTGGGAACAGGTTTGGGTCACTGGGGGCCTGCCGGGGGAAGGAGGATTGTGTCCCCAGGACATCTCTCCTCCTTTGGTGTGGGTGGGCATATGTGTCCCGCACCCCCGTTACTACCTAGTGGGGAATAGGTGACATTTCAGCTTGGACAAGCACAACAGGCCAGGGATGCTGCTGAAGCTGGTGTGTTGCACGACTAAATGTGTGTGTGTGTGTGTGTGCATCATTGCATGCTTGCTCCCATGGGGGTGAAAACAGAAGGAAAAACCGCGCCTGTCCATCAGAGAAGACACCAACACCCACTGCAGGCTGTGGCACTACTGACCTGGCACCCAACTCACCACTTCACTGGTCCTGAGTAAACAGTGATTTAGTAAGTCTAGGAGAAGGTAGGTGACAGGCTGGGGTTGCTTTCCAGAGTGGGGCAGACTAGAAGGCCTACAGGCTGAATATCTTTAAAAAAAAAAATTTTGGAAGTAACATATAAGTTTACTTGCACAAACAAGGAGTTACTTGTTAAACAGTAGAACAAAAACATGCACATTTTGAATAAGACATAAACAGCAAGTTTAATGAACGTAAGATGTGTTTGTGTTACATCTTTAGTAATTGTTAAAGTTCAAGATCAGGACAGCTTCAGATGTGATGCATGTTTAGGAAGATCAAAAAACAACACTCAGAATCATTAATTAAAATGGTAACCACAAAAAAGCAACCTACTCAGAAGAAGACTTTGAAGTTTGAAGTGTGGGGTTGGCACTATAGTCTAGAGGTTAGAGTAATGAGCTGTGAATGAGCTTGGTACATCCAGCAGACCTGGGTTTAATTCCCACAATCTACACTTGCATGCTACGTGATCCTGAGCAAGTCACTTAACCTCCCCAGTGCTCCCAGGTCACCCCTGAAAACAGGCACGTGTGCCTAGTGGGCCTTACCCGGTTACCAAACACTAAAATAAAAAAAAGTTAGTACCCTGTTAAGGTTATATAGCAGGATATTATCACCCTTACTGCTGCCAATTGACAACACACGGTTTAAGGAAAGTCAGAATGAACACTGTGGCGAAACACTGATTTGTATGGGTGAGTCAGAGGCTATCTTTGCAACAAAAGGCAAGAATCTTAATTTAAAAAAAAAAAAAAAGATTTCCTTGACCAGCACCAGGACTTCAGAATCCTGTCGAAGCTAGATCCAGATCCATAACTAGCAATATTCCCAGTGCAGTGCATGTCAGGTCTTGGATGTTGGATGAGTGTATATGACAACTTGAAACAAAAATATTAGTTTTGAAACATGCTCTATCACTTTTTGAATCAAAACTATTTAGATGTGTAATAGAGTTATAGTAACGCTGTGTAGCTTAGCTTTCATTAGATTTTTTTTGTAGATACGGCATGTGTGAGTAAAACAATTTGCCACTTATTTAGTCTCTGAAATGCATAAAAAATGCACAGAGAAGTGTGCAACGAGGATTGTTTTATACAACTGAGGTGTTGGATACTCAGTAAATCACGAGAGTCTGACGCTGAAGCAGTTTATCAAGGTGTCCCACAAAGAGGATGTATAAAAACAAATCTGAATTACAAACCTACTTGTGTTTTAATTTAAATACTAACCTGTGAGCTTTGACCATTTTTTAATTTAAATTAAACAAAAAAAGTACTGGGTTTACAGCAACCGTTTATAGTAGTTGTTAAATTGTGAAGGTAAAGGGCTGTGGTGAAGTGTGTTCTCTGTGAAACTAAATGAGCGGGACAACAGGGACTTTCAGTGCAGGTACAAGACTCTGACAGAAGGAACATGTAAACTGTCAGATGAGTGGCTCAGCTGTTTGGGATTGACAGCTTTTAGTCGCGTGAACTCTGTTACGCAAATCCCTTTATACACAGGTCCTGGATAGTGCCAGAGGGTTCTAGAGGAGGCGGTGCACTGGAGATGGCAATGGGGCATGAACATTTTTTTTTTAAATAAATACAATTTACAGCCGCTGTTCACCCGATGCACCATGCTATTTTCAGGTTCACTCCATAGCACTGCAGGTGTATCTGTCACCTGCGATGACGTGTATGCCTCACATGCGCTCGTTCTGGATAAGTAGCACTTCCTAATCATACCAGTGGCTGACACCAGTGAAAGCACATGTAAGGGCACTTCTTTAGTAATGAATCATCAATGTGTGAGTGATTTGACATTGTTGTAACATTTATTTAGCTTTCGTTCATGTTTTGAGTGCTTTTGAATGTACATTTGCTGTTGTGAGCTGCTGGTATGACAAGGAGGTGCAACTTCATGGGAGTGAGCACCACTGCACCAAGTGAGGCATAGACATCAGCACAGGTAACAGAAGCGCATGCAGAGCAATGGATCAAACCTGAAAATGGTGCAGTGCATCAGATGACTCACCATTTTAAACATTAAACGTTTTTAGTACTTCAGCGTCAACAGGAAAGTGCAGTAATCATTGGAAAACCTAAATTGTGTGGCAAAGTACTCAGGGAAGAAAGGACAGCCCAAAAGGTACACATTCCCGTTACGGCTAATCAGTTATGCTGTTGATTACAGGGTATGCTATTTGTTAAGTGTCTGCAAAGATGGGCATCTTTATTGTAATCTAAACAGTCAGAAATGACTTTGACTTCATTCAGTTCAGGTTAATATGCAACCATGCTTGTTAATAGGACTTTTTCATGGTGCTAAACGGCATTGAATCTAAAAATATTAATTATCATACACTGCAGGTTTATGGGTAGCTTAGAAAATGTTTGTACAAAGCTCAAGGTCTGTATACAGTACTTTGTGAATCTTTGTAAATTTATAATGCAGAGCTAACAATATGTAAACTGATGTATTATGGAACTCTCACAAATTTGTCTGGGAGGCAGTGTGGTTTAACGGTTGGAGCAGAGAATGGGAACCAGGCAGTACCATTTTCAAACCCCATCAGAGACATATCATAATTGTGTGGCTGTATAGAAGCCATTTCACCCTACTCACCAGTCCTCCCTGCTTTAAAACTGGGTACAGGATGGACCCCACTATTGTGAATATGTTGCATCACCTCTGATTTAATTGATTTTATTAGCAAATTGCAACCCAAATAGGTTAGGAACATAGGAAAATAAGGACAGAAAAAGACAAAACGTCTACCTGGTCTGTCATGTTGTCATTGTGTATTACTCTGACTGAGGTGGGGGTGGGACGGGTGGTGGTGGGGCAATAAAGACACAGTATAAAGCTGGACTCCCATTAAGTTGAAGGAACACTTTCTTACCACTTAAGTTTCCCGTGTTTCCCACTTATTTATTATAATTTATTAACCAGTAAACCTCTGTAAAGGAGGCTGTCCTTCTAAAACATAATACAGTATAAATATATCTTTCTCAGAGTGCTCAGAATTTGTCAGAGCCCAGGGAATAAAGCTCTGTTTTTATTTCTCTGTTGGGTTTTAGTGGGAAAATAATTGCACAAAACCAAGCAAACTTTGTTTCCAACAATGGGTGCTTTGTTTTAAACAAGCCAGGCTTTCAGATCTACAAGGATTCCTATATTTTACAGAACAATGGGACAGTCTACAGGGAAATTGTTACCAGAGACTTGTATTGCTTCTACTGGACATGTCAACATATGATTGAGCCAACAGAAAAAGGCCTTGAGTTCTATCATGTCTGCTCGAGTTTGCAAACCCCTTAGTATCTACTGAGGGACCTGCCTCCATCCCCTCTATCCACTCCACCCCTCCCATTGATGTTCTCCGTTCCCCCCTGAGCCCCTCCCTGTCAATGCAGCTTTCCTTTTACTGTGTCACATCCTCTCTTGAAGCTCTCCAGAGTCTTTAGGGAGACCACTTCCTCGGGCAACTCATTCCACTTCACTACCACCCTCTAAGTGAAAAGTGCCTCCTCATTTCCCTCTTGAATCTTCCCCTACTTATTTCAGGCAGTGCCATCTAGTAGTCCTGTTTCCACTAAGATTGAAGAGAACTTCAGAGCTCATTTTGTTGATATGTCTAAGGTGTTTAAAGGTTTCAGTCATGTCTCCCCTCGCTCTTCTATTCTCCACGGAGTACATGTTGAGATCTTTGAGTCTCTCCTCATATCATGGTCTGCCCTTCCGACCCTGGATCATGTTGGTTGCCTACTTCTGGACTGTTTCTAGCAGGTTGATGTCTTTCGTTATGTGAGGGCACCAGTACTGCACACTGCTTTCCAGATGTGGCTGAACCAGTGATCTGTACAGTGGCAGAATGACCTCCGCTTTTCTGCTGGTAATACCCTTGGCTGTACAGCCCAGCATTTGATTCACCTTGGTTGCGATTCTCCTGCAGTGTGCTGAGTGCCTTAAGTCACTCATAATGATTACACCCAAATCCTTGGAAAGCTGGTCAATTTTAGTTCCATAGGGAATAATGTAATTTACAGGAAAATCACTCTGGAGTTATAGGAAACGTATTGAACTGATCTGGAAGTCCTCAACATGGTTGGCCACTGGCACCATGAAAGGAGACCTTATAAGTTAACTATGGTACTTAGTTAAACTCTGAGAAATGTTGTCAGCAACTTGGGGCATAATCAGCTAGGAAAGAATCAAAGTGCACGCATCAGTGGTTTACTGTCACAGTACATCTTGATCAGTGCTCAAAGGCACATGGCTACAACTGGTTTGTGGCTAAGATGTGTCCCAGACTACATTATTAGAAAACAAATCAGTAGAAGATTTTTAAAAGAAAATTCCTTTATGTGCAAGGATTTAGCTCAGTCTTTGTGCAACAGAGAAACAGAAATCTGATTGAAAAGCATAATAATGTAAGGCATACAGAAGTAATGTATGTTAGGGAAGTTCCAGTGGTTGGCATTCAAAACTGAACCAGGTTTAAATCCCACCAACGCCATAGGATTACTTGAGTGACCTTCAGCCAGTGGCAGAGCCAGCTTTGAGGGCCACGGGGGGCACAACAGTCAACCAGGGGCACCAAAGGATGACTGGCACTTGAGGAAAAAATCCAAAGGCAGGCTGAAATTGCTGTTGCAAATTTATTAGGAGTCCATGTGAAGAACACTGACTGGCAGTCCCAGCACTTCAACCAGAAAGCGTTCGTCGGGGGGGTGTCAGAGTGGATGGACAGACCACAGTTTAAGCTGCTCACTTAAAGAGGCAGGACACGTATAAGTGTATCACTTAATACAAAAGATGGGATAATCATTAAAAAAAATACTATGTAAATTACCTCTGTGGGAGAGATCAGCAAGATGGCAGCAAGAGTGCAATAATTTGGAAATGTGATGTGGTTTGCTGCATAATCTGTTGCTTTTATGTCTAATGCGTAATAAAGTAAACATATAATATCTTTCTGGAAATGTCAAAGAACTATATTTCATGTACATAGCTTAACTGATGAGCCCACTGGCGCAGACGCACAAAATGTATATTAAGAGGGTGTTCATCTGGCCTCCTTTGGTTTTATGTATCGTTTCTGTTCCCACCCCTGCTGTCTACTTCAGGGTCTTGTCTTCTTTGGTCTCCTGCCAAGGTTCTCTGTCTATTTTGGCTCACATCTGCTGCTGCCTGATACAACCCCTTTGGCTTACCTGCAACAGTGAGGCCCCCTAGTAGAGACTTGCATATCATCCACGTGGGAGGTGGGAGCTGGAGACCTCTGAATGGTCTTGTGAAGATGGTGAGACAACTACAGGGCAGGGTGGGGATTTTAGTCCAGTTTGGTCCTTCCCTTAGCCCAGTGGCACAAGACCACCCCAACCACACCAGACCTCAAATTGGGGGAAGGATGATGTTGAATGATCACCTGCAGTGACAGTCACTCCTTACACAAAAATGGAGGGGATATGTGAGCAGCGGGACAGACTGAATAAAATACTGCCTCCATAGCACAGTCCCAACTCCTCTGGCTCAGGGTTGGAGTCGGGCTTGGGAATCAAACCCGAGTCTACCTCTGGTAATGCAGTGCTCTACCTTAACAATACTGGGTCAGATTCCAAATTTGAAATTTACTGAAGAAGGCAAATTGAGAGTATACTCCTCTTTTACAGTTGCATCTGGAAAACAGTTGTAACCAGCCTACAAATGGGGGTTCCTAAAAGCCTCCTAGGAGCTTGCCTAAGTGTTCCCCCTGCCTGTTGGCATTCGGCGTTTAAGCCGTTTGAATGGCACTGTGAGTGCTTGTAGAGCCTCCACATACTGTCTCTTTAAGAGCTGTCTGCTTGCAGACATAATTAGTTCTATATGGGGGGCTGTGTGTTTAATGCTCGAATCCCACCCGAGCTGTGGTGTAATCACTCCATTTTGCAGTCGCTGAAAGCGCAAAGGGAGCCCACCTGAAAGATGTAACTGTTTGCCTGTAATTGTTTAGAGCATTAGTAAAATTGCAGTTTGTCTAACCTGCTTGTATTGCAGCTGGGACACTGTGTGTTGTGCCCCTCCATTCTGGACATGAATTGCTGTGCTGGGCCAATTGGGTTTAGGGGAGCCCTAAATGGAGACTGCTTGGACCAACCAGAACTTGGACTCTCACCTGGAGCCTGCCTAAAGGGGAATATATGGTTAATGCTTCTGGGAATAGTAGATTGGACCTTGGCGCCTTTTTGCACTAACAGAGGGTTCCCTGCAGTGATTGACAGCCGGATCCACCAACCGAACCTCTTGGAGTCTAAGGGAAATGCCCTGAACTGTCCTGGAAGCTCAGATGTGAGTTGACTGTGAAGGGAGTAGGAGCTGTGTTCTGCTGCGGCGTGCAGTTCACGGGAAGCGCATGTAAAGTCCTGAAGTCGGCCTGTAGCTGTTAGCGAGTGCATCATTGGACTGAAGCTGAGCTTGTGGAGAAAAGGAAGAAATGTACAGATCCAGGCTTGCCCATAGAAGACCGAAGATTTGCAGAAGTGCGATCAGCCTGTCGGGGACTCTGTTACTGCATGTGTTCTCAGGTTTTGCAGTATTTGCGATTGGGATCGAGAAGCAGCTACCTGGTATAGTCATTTCCTTTACATATAAATGTGCCTAGTGTTTGTAGGGGGATCGCGATACCTTTTCCCCTGGTTATATGAGTCGTGAGCTGAAGCTGGAAGCTGGACTCAAAGCTAATCGGACTGAATCTGTCTGCTATCCAAATCAGTTAGGCCCTGTCACAGGGGTCTCATCCCCACGCCCTGCTCATCCTGGTCATCCAGAGCTACCTCCTCAGTTCAGATCAGTTTGGGGGTTTGTGAGTACAAATAGGGGTACTTCTCCTCACCTTCATTTAATCAAAGTGTGTCAACTGATTGTTGTGTGTGCTTCTGTTTGTGGACTGAGCTATCCGGCTCCGGATTACAGTTTGTTTCTGCATGTATTTTTTTCATACAGGGCCCCATCCAGCTGCACCAGCTGGCCAACCCCAGGCAACGGACCTGGCTAGCCTCCCCCCCCCATCCTAGGTACCCAGAGAGTAACATTTTGGACCTTAAATATATGTGCACAGTACTGTGATTCAAACTTATCTAAACCAATCAACCTGATTACCCCCTCCCGTGTTACTGTTCCCTGAATAAACCAAATTTGTTGTAGTTATACTGTATGCTGACTGTGGTGTTAATATATCTAGAGCAGTATTGCAAATTGCTGTGTATGTTGTTTAACCTTATTTTACAGGGGGTCCTCCGAGATGGGCTGCAGAATCAGTCTCGAGGGTAAGTGGTGTCTCTATGAGTAAAAGGTGTGCATATGTGGGGTACTGGGAAGGTAACTCCTGTGTATTGTGCGAGCCACTAGCGGGAACAAAGTGGGGTCACAGTGTCCCAGAAGACTGTACCCCGAGCTAGTTTAACCACTACTAACCCTGACCTCTAGGTGGAGGCACCCGTCCTAGAACCTAGGTCCCTCAACCTGTCAGTAGCCAAACAGGCAGGGGTAGTAGCTCTTGGGATAGCGCCACCTGGGGGTTACACAGTAAACGTAGCAATACCATATAAGTTACTCAAAATGTCAAGCACAACGTACATTTCCCAAGATTTGAAAATATTATATACTGTATCATCAGGCAAACATTTAGTCATAAAGTGACTTTCCTCTAAATGAATTCTACCGAAAACTTATGTTGTCCCTGTAATTCAGAGCTGGTGGCGTACAGCAATGCCTCCAGTTTTGTTTTGTTAAGTTATTTTTAATATGAACTTGTGTATTTTTTTTTTTTTTTTTTACACATTGTACCATATTATGCTATTACTTCAAGTTGCAAGTTGAATCTTGCACACATCCCTGGATCACCTTGTACTGTGCTTGGGAACACTACCAGTTTTTCTGGTATGCGTGCCTTTTTAAACAGGTTCAGGCTGGTCACACCCAGCCTTCTGCAGTTCTTGTAAGGTGTAGCGGAGATGTTTTTTTCCTCTGCCCTGTTTTCAGCTATATCCCAAGGCTGAAGGCACACGGCAGGGACAGTTCAGTTTCAAAAATCATATTAAAAATTTGTACTGGAAATACTATCATAAAAAAATACAAATACCAAACACATCAAGTACCGGAAACCCGGTTAGGCTAGTGTCAAATCAGAACACAGCAAAATACGAATCATGCAGTTAGAAATGTAGAAATACTAATATTTTACCTGACTACAGACACACGATACTCCAGTATCATCTGAGTATGTTTATGTGTCATCTCAATTACAGAGTAGTTACTGAAAAAAATTTAAAAAAGCAGGGGTCATAACACAGAACCACGAGCGACACCAGTGCTTAAAGCAGCAGTGCATGATAACGGTGAAAATTTTGACCTATAATTTTGTATTTTATTTTAGATTGCCACCTGACTCCTGACTTGTATGATGCCCATTTTATTCATTTTTAATCTTTTTAACCCCTGTTCTTTTACAGTTGAAATAATAAACATAGGGCTCCTTTTAGTATGGCCCAGGCCAGGTTTTCATTGGTATTCTCTGTTGTTTTTGAACACCAGGGGCTAGAGTCTCAAAACTTTGCCCTGGCACAAACCCTGTTTTGTGTGAGCAAACTGGGTTTTGCGCTGAAATGGTATTCGCAAAAGCCCGGTTTGCACACTCAAACCGAGTTTGCACTGGGGCAAAGTGTGGAGGGGGCTGCAATGCAAATGAGGGGGAGGGGACGTGAATAGTGTTGCTGTCCCATTCACAAAGGATGTGATCCATGCAGGGGCCCCTTAAGTGGTCCCCTTGCACAGAGCAAATGCTGCCGACTGAGACCTTCCCTTATCCTGTGCAGTCCTAATGGTTGGTGGAGGTACTGCAGCAGCCCCCCCCCCCGGCTGATCACCACCCCAGTAGGTACTAAAATGTATTTTTTGGTGATAGTGATCTCCCTCCCATGATCGCCGATTGCCAGCCCCAGTAAAAAAAAAAAAACAGTCTCCCTGGTGCTCGTGGTCACCTCCCCCCCACCGTGATCGCTGGCCCATGTAGGAAACAGACTTTTCCCTGGTGTTCAGTGATCCCTTGACCTACCCGATCGCCTGCCCACATTAAAATGATGATTTTTCCCTGGTGTCTAGTCGCCCCCCACACCAGTCGCTGGCCCAATGTTAAAATGTGTGTCCCTGGTATCCAGTGTTCCCACCCCCGCCACCCACACCCATTACCGAGCTTTATGTAATATTTCCTGGTGTCTAGTGGTCCCTCCCCTGACCTGCACCCATGCCTGATCTTTTTTTAATATTCCCTGGTGTCTAGTGGTCCCTCCCCCGACCTGCACCCACGCCCAATCTTTTTTTAATATTCCTTGGTGTCTAGTGGTCCCTACCCCAACCTGCACCCACGCCCAATCTTTTTTTTAAATTCCCTGGTGTCTAGTGGTCCCTCCCCCGACCTGTACCCATGCCCGATCTTTTTTTAATATTCTCTGGTGTCTAGTGGTCCCTCCCCCAACCTGCACCCATGCCTGATCTTTTTTTAATATTCCATTGGTGTCTAGTGGTCCCTTCCCCGACCTGCACCCATGCCTGATCTTTTTTTAATATTCCATTGGTGTCTAGTGGTCCCTTCCCCGACCTGCACCCATGCCCGATCTTTTTTTAATATTCCTTGGTGTTTAGTGGTCCCTCCCCCAACCTGCACCCACGCCCGATCTTTTTTTAATATTCCCTGGTGTCTAGTGGTCCCTCCCCCGACCTGCACCCATGCCCGATCTTTTTTTAATGTTCCCTGGTGTCTAGTGGTCCCTCCCCCAACCTGCACCCACGCCCGATCTTTTTAATATTCCTTGGTGTCTAGTGGTCCCTCCCCGACCTGCACCCATGCCCGATCTTTTTTAATATTCCTTGGTGTCTAGTGGTCCTCCCCGACCTGCACCCATGCCGATCTTTTTAATATTCCCTGGTGTCTAGTGGTCCCTCCCCCAACCTGCACCCACGCCCGATCTTTTTTTAATATTCCCTGGTGTCTAGTGGTCCCTCCCCCAACCTGCACCCATGCCCGATCTTTTTTTAATATTCCTTGGTGTCTAGTGGTCCCTCCCCCGACCTGCACCCACGCCCGATCTTTTTTAATATTCCTGGTGTCCTAGTGGTCCTCCCCGACCTGCACCCCGCCCGATCTTTTTTAATATTCCCTGGTGTCTAGTGGTCCCTCCCCGACCTGCACCACGCCCGATCTTTTTAATATTCCTTGGTGTCTAGTGGTCCCTCCCCCGACCTGCACCCACGCCCGATCTTTTTTTAATATTCCTTGGTGTCTAGTGGTCCCTCCCCCGACCTGCACCCACGCCCGATCTTTTTTTAATATTCCCTGGTGTCTAGTGGTCCCTCCCCCGACCTGCACCCATGCCTGATCTTTTTTTAATATTCCCTGGTGTCTAGTGGTCCCTCCCCCGACCTGCACCCACGCCCGATCTTTTTTTAATATTCCCTGGTGTCTAGTGGTCCCTCCCCGACCTGCACCCATGCCCGATCTTTTTTTAATATTCCTTGGTGTCTAGTGGTCCCTCCCCCGACCTACACCCACGCCCAATCTTTTTTTAATATTCCCTGGTGTCTAGTGGTCCCTCCCCCGACCTGCACCCACGCCCGATCTTTTTTTAATATTCCTTGGTGTCTAGTGGTCCCTCCCCCGACCTGCACCCACGCCCGATCTTTTTTTAATATTCCTTGGTGTCTAGTGGTCCCTCCCCCGACCTGCACCCATGCCCGATCTTTTTTTAATATTCCCTGGTGTCTAGTGGTCCCTCCCCCGACCTGCACCCACGCCCGATCTTTTTTTAATATTCCCTGGTGTCTAGTGGTCCCTCCCCCGACCTGCACCCACGCCCGATCTTTTTTTAATATTCCTTGGTGTCTAGTGGTCCCTCCCCCGACCTGCACCCATGCCCGATCTTTTTTTAATATTCCCTGGTGTCTAGTGGTCCCTCCCCCGACCTGCACCCACGCCCGATCTTTTTTTAATATTCCTTGGTGTCTAGTGGTCCCTCCCCCGACCTGCACCGCCCGATCTTTTTAATATTCCTGGTGTCTAGTGGTCCCTCCCCGACCTGCACCCATGCCCGATCTTTTTGATATTCCCTGGTGTCTAGTGGTCCCTCCCGACCTGCACCCGCCCGATCTTTTTTTAATATTCCTTGGTGTCTAGTGGTCCCTCCCCCGACCTGCACCCACGCCCGATCTTTTTTTGATATTCCCTGGTGTCTAGTGGTCCCTCCTCTCACCTGATCCAGTGCCCGATCTCTATTTACTATTCCCTGGTGACAAGTGGCCCTCATCCCGATCCCCAGTACAAGAAATGCATAGCATTCCCTGGTGGCTAATGGACCCCCCACCCCGGCAAGTAGTGCCCAACCACCCCACTCCCCCTTCAACTGACCCTGAGCCAGGAACCGGCACAACTCTCTGCTCTCCACCATGGCTGGCTGCTGACTGAGCCATCAATGTGTGTGTGCTGTATACAGTACACGCTCATTGATTGACTATTCAGTCAGTGAGCTGTCAGTCAGTGAGCACATGCTGTATACAGTACACGCTCATTGATTGACTATTCAGTCAGTGAGCTGTCAGTCAGTGAGCACATGCTGTATACAGTACACGCTCATTGATTGACTATTCAGTCAGTGAGCTGTCAGTCAGTGAGCACATGCTGTATACAGTACACGCTCATTGATTGACTATTCAGTCAGTGAGCTGTCAGTCAGTGAGCACATGCTGTATACAGTACACGTCATTGATTGACTATTCAGTCAGTGAGCTGTCAGTCAGTGAGCACATGCTGTATACAGTACACGCTCATTGATTGACTATTCAGTCAGTGAGCTGTCAGTCAGTGAGCACATGCTGTATACAGTACACGCTCATTGATTGACTATTCAGTCAGTGAGCTGTCAGTCAGTGAGCACATGCTGTATACAGTACACGCTCATTGATTGACTATTCAGTCAGTGAGCTGTCAGTCAGTGAGCACATGCTGTATACAGTACACGCTCATTGATTGACTATTCAGTCAGTGAGCTGTCAGTCAGTGAGCACATGCTGTATGCAGTACACGCTCATTGATTGACTATTCAGTCAGTGAGCTGTCAGTCAGTGAGCACATGCTGTATGCAGTACACGCTCATTGACTGACTATTCAGTCAGTGAGCTGTCAGTCAGTGAGCACATGCTGTATACAGTACACGCTCATTGACTGACTATTCAGTCAGTGAGCTGTCAGTCAGTGAGCACATGCTGTATACAGTACGCTCATTGACTGACTATTCAGTCAGTGAGCTGTCAGTCAGTGAGCACTGCTGTATACAGTACACGCCATTGACTGACTATTCAGTCAGTGAGCTGTCAGTCAGTGAGCACATGCTGTATACAGTACACGCTCATTGACTGACTATTCAGTCAGTGAGCTGTCAGTCAGTGAGCACATGCTGTATACAGTACACGCTCATTGACTGACTATTCAGTCAGTGAGCTGTCAGTCAGTGAGCACATGCTGTATACAGTACACGCTCATTGACTGACTATTCAGTCAGTGAGCTGTCAGTCAGTGAGCACATGCTGTATACAGTACACGCTCATTGACTGACTATTCAGTCAGTGAGCTGTCAGTCAGTGAGCACATGCTGTATGCAGTACCGCTCATTGATTGACTATTCAGTCAGTGAGCTGTCAGTCAGTGAGCACATGCTGTATACAGTACCGCTCATTGATTGACTATTCAGTCAGTGAGCTGTCAGTCAGTGAGCACATGCTGTATACGAGTACACGCTCATTGATTGACTATTCAGTCAGTGAGCTGTCAGTCAGTGAGCACATGCTGTATACAGTACCGCTCATTGATTGACTATTCAGTCAGTGAGCTGTCAGTCAGTGAGCATGCTGTATACAGTACTCATTGATTGACTATTCAGTCAGTGAGCTGTCAGTCAGTGAGCACATACTGTATACAGTACACGCTCATTGATTGACTATTCAGTCAGTGAGCTGTCAGTCAGTGAGCACATGCTGTATGCAGTACGCTCATTGATTGACTATTCAGTCAGTGAGCTGTCAGTCAGTGAGCACATGCTGTATGCAGTACCGCTCATTGATTGACTATTCAGTCAGTGAGCTGTCGGTCAGTGAGCACATGCTGTATGCGGTACGCTCATTGATTGACTATTCGTCAGTGAGCTGTCAGTCAGTGAGCACATGCTGTATGCAGTACACGCTCATTGATTGACTATTCAGTCAGTGAGCTGTCAGTCAGTGAGCACATACTGTATGCAGTACACGCTCATTGATTGACTATTCAGTCAGTGAGCTGTCAGTCAGTGAGCACATACTGTATACAGTACACGCTCATTGATTGACTATTCAGTCAGTGAGCTGTCAGTCAGTGAGCACATACTGTATACAGTACACGCTCATTGACAGCTCAGTCAGCGGCCAGCTGTGGTGGATAGTGGAGGGCTTTTCCTGTCACTGGCTGGGGGTCAGGTTGGGGGGAGCAGGGGGGGTGGGGCTCATTGACAGTTTCATTTACATGGTGCACTGAAGCATAACAGTACGGTTATATTTGCATATAGTAAATAACAGTGATTACATGTAGCTGGGTAGAGGCAACAGTGAAACTCTCCAGTCAGAGGAATAGATACAACAAATTATTACAATTTCAAGACGTTGCAGGAAGACGCATTTACAGGGCTACCATGTTATTGTTTGGTTAAAATGGGGGATGCCCGAGGGGCGCTGTGGAGCAGCACAGTAATGGATGTCTTCCTAATTTGTCTCCAGAATTGGTCTAGCAGAAACTTGAATTTAAACTCAAATATTCGGATTACTGCCTCAAATTTGCTGTAAATAGTGGTCAGAAGTAAGGTAGCATGAAATGGGGCCCAAGAAAGATGGGAAATATGGGTCCCGTGGACTGGATTTGTTTCTTTCCTCAACGAGTCCTGCATCAGCCTCAGGGCCTGGCTCATCGTGTAGTACCGCGAGCATGGAGTTGCCAGCGCCTCAAGTAATGGCCCTACTTACTAAAATACAAGCGAATGGAGAGGAAACCCTCAAGTGGCTGACTGCAGTCTAGGCTAAACTTAATGAAATCGATAATACGATTAAAGAGCTTTCAATAGCGATCAGTGACCTATTGGAAGCAAAAATGAAACAATCAGAATGCAATGCTTCCTTTGTCCGGGACTTACACTTTCTAAAGAACAAGTTGGAGTTTCTAGAGAACTCCCAACGACTGGCTAACGTGCTTGTAGTAGGATTTCCCCTGCGACTTGCGGGCCGACTCAACCTTCTAAATAACCTGAAGAAAATGATCTTTGAGGACCTAAAATTACTGCCATCGGACTCTGGGGTCTCCATAATTAAGGCCTTCACCATTCCGCAAAGACTGTGACTTAGGGAAGAGACGTCCCAAAAGCCTGTAACAGCGATCGTTACGCTGTCATCCGCAGAGGCAAGAATTCCTCTTTTGCAAGCAGCCAGGGCCAGGGGAGAGATAGTCTGGGAGAACTGTCATCTGGCTCTCTTCCCAGACTTGTCAGCACAGACCCAGACTCGTAAGAAGGAACTGCAACTCATAAAGAAGGACCTTTTACGAAATGGTATCCAGGTCCAGTTGATTTACCCTGCGAGGTTGCAGGTGCATCATGAATCCAAGTTGCACATTTTTGTGGACCCATTGCAAGCGACAGAATTTGCAGGGAAAATAATCCAGAAGTTGAATCCTGATCCAGTGACCCTCGATGAAGATGAGGAAGGCTGAAAGGAACTATAAATGGGAACTCCAAGTAAAACTGTTAGTACCCCATAAGCTCCCATCTTGTATGGGATGGTGGGGTTACAATAATTAAAGCCCTTCTTATGCTGTTTTATTAGGGGCAGTTCAGTAGCTTGAAAAGTTATGGTGAATTTAATTCTGGGAGACAAATGACATCTCTTTCTTTTGCTAATAGTATATTTAACATGTTCATCCAGGTGCTGCTCTAGTATGTTATTACTGTCTAAATGAGGTAATAGTTCAGGAGAGGTGAGAGGGATATTGATGGTGCGTTTTGCACTACTCAGTTTGTGAGCTTAAAAACAGCCTTCTATGTTAAAATCTGAAAACCTGCAGGGTGTTTATTTCGCTGATTAGTGCAGGTTAGAAAACGCAGCTTAACTGAGTCCAGGCTTTCTATATAGTTATTGTTCACCATTTCCTGAACATTACAGTCTTCCCCACTAAGATTATATTTCTGCGAGGAGGAGGATAATATGGCGATATGGTTTTGTAAAGTGAATTGATGAGGTGAGAGTGACATTAACCTACATATTAATCCACCTGGACTTTACTCCTTAAGTTAAATCTCGAGGCTTACCTGTGCTGCATGAATAAGTGTACTACTTGGTACTGAGGACTGTTAAAAATGTGTATTGCATGCTGTGCAGGGGTCTGCGTACCTAATACTCCTTTTTATGTACCACTACAGTTTGCTCTGTATGTTCATAAAACAATAATAAAAATGAAATTTAAAAAATTTGATGATCCACAACTAGACCAATATACCCAACCAGAGCTGGAAAAGGTGGGAGGAGAGCAGGGTAGGGGACGGAAAGGACAGGTGAGTGGGGGTGATTAACGAGTGAGGCAGCTGCATCGACTCTTGTCCAGAATCCAGGCTTTTAGGTTCTGTTTGAAGTTTAGATGGGTGTTGGAATTTCGCACGGTGGAGGGTAATCTGTTCCACAAAGCAGGGGCCACCACTGAGAGAGCTTTCCCACCTATATTGGTGGTGGTCCTAGGTATCTCGAGGGTTGGGAAATAGAGGAGCATAGATGTCTCACCGGGGTTCTAGTGTTGAAAAGGGTAGAGAGAGGGGAAGTATTTCCACACCTAAGGGTGGTGTCTAAAAAGCAGCCAAATGAATAGTCAGCGTGACCCCTCAAGCGGAGCCAACCAAGGGAGCAATAGAGGTCACAGTGGTGGGTTGAATAAGCGGATGATAGGGTGAAGTGGCAAGCACTCTTATAAGATACTGAGAGTCTAGTCAGGGTGTTTGAGGCTCGAGAATAAATAGTGGAGCAGTAATCAAAGATAGGGAGGAGATTACCCATGACAATGGCCAAGCTTGGCTCCTTTGTTAGGAAGGGCTTTAGTTGGTAGACTGCTTCCAGCTTCATATTAACCCTGTGGCCTAATTGGTTTATGTGGTCTTTGAAGGAGAGAGAAGGGTCAAGTGCTGCCCCCAAGTATTTGAAGGAAGAGATAGTTTTCAAGGGCGGGGCCGTCAGGGGGTGGATGAGGAGAGAGGAGTTGGCACTGCCGGTTTTATTGAGGAACGGTTTTGACCCAAACAGCATAGCCTTGGTTTTCTTTGAATTGACCAACAACAGATTAGAGGAGAACCAGTTATAAGCAGAACAGTAGTTTTGGGTGAGAACAGAGGAGATACTTGAGAGGGACTTGTCACTATGATAGATGACAAGGTCATCCACATAGAGAAGGGAGTGACAGGTAAAGCTCTCAGCAGGGAGGGAGTTGACAAAAAGAGAGAAGAGCGGGGGCCCAGGATGGATCCCTGGGGAACTCCCATAGAGACCAGCAAGGGTGGAGAAATGGTGGTACCAGTGCGCACTGACTGGTAGCATCCCAAGAGGTAACTCCTGAACCAGGCAGTGGTCCCAGCAGAGCAACCAAGAGAGGATAATTTGGTTAGGAGTAAGGAGTGGTTGACCATATCAAAAGCTTTAGATAGGTCGACAAAGACAGTGCCAGTGGCACGTCCACGGTCCATGTTGGAGAGGATGTGGTTAGTGAAAAGAGCTAGGGCAGTAGAAGTACTGCGATGGTTATGGAAGTCATGCTGCTGGCTGCATAAGAGGTCGTATTTGGCAGTGTACTCAGATAGTTGTTGGTAGACGATCCTCTCAAGGAGTTTACTTAGGTGGGGGAGGATGGAACTAGGGCGGTAGTTGGAGGAGTGGGGCTTTAAAGATAGGAACTACTCTAGCAGACTTCCAGGAGTTGGGCATGGTGGAGGTAGCTAGTGCAAGACTAAAGATGAAGGAGAGAGGCTTGCATATAAGAGGGGAGACAAGTTTCAGAAAGACGGGGGGGGGGAGAGGCCGTCAGAGTCAGGGCTACCGCTGTTTGGTAGCTTCTTAAGCAGTTTGGGTGTAACCTTAGTGGAGATAGTAGAAAAATAGAAATTTTCATATTCATTTTAATTTTTTATACTTGTAAACCAGGTGAGCAAAAATTGCCCATTTTCACAGGTGACAAGTTCAACATATAAAAAATACAATACAATAAAAACATGACGAAACACACAACTTCATTCAACATTAGTGCAAAGCTGTTGGGGGTGAAGAGGTGTCACTGGGGGGTTAGGGGCGGGAAGGGAGTGCAGGATCCCGGGGATGGAAGATTGCAGAGGAGGGCCAATAGATCGGAGAATTTGGTATTTAGTGTGTCAGCGACCACCAAGGGGTCTGTCAGAGTGCCAGATGGAGAACTCAGGTGAATGGAGGGGCTCTGAGGGGATTGCCCAGGCTCTCTCTCTCTCTCTCTCTGGAGCCGGTGGTAGTACTCCTGTTTTAATGATCTGGCCATGTATTTGCATATATTTCACAGGTGCCTGTACTCATTCCACAGGGCTGGAGAGGGGGTCAGTTTGTGGACAGCCCACTTTTTGTCCCTCAGCTTCATGAGTGACGGTAGGTCTTTGGTGAGCCAGTGTGTGCTCCCACCTCTGACACGCTGAGTAGTGGTAGGTATCATAAACGCACCCTGCAGGTCAGGCACTCTGCTCCCACAGTACCAAACCTAGAAGTGCAATATGTGAACAGGAGACAAACAGGGTAACCCTCCTGTCTGTTTTGGGTCCGAATCACCTACTAGCCTCGAGTCCTGGGGTCAGTTATGAATCTTTTTCCACTAGCACACCCAGTTAACAGGCTCAGATATGCACTCTCTTTGGGGGATGCAGTACAGTATTTCACCCAGTGGACACCAGCCTGGTTCACAAGTCTACCCTTATAACTCAGCTTGAAACCTAGGTATATTGTTACCGTAGCAAGATTAGTAACACTCTTTTAAGCCCTTAACAGTTGTCAGAATTATTAACACTGCTCCAGCATTCACATGCAAAAGAAAAGACTCAAGCAGGGTTAAGGAAACCAAAAGGTTTACTGGAATAAAAAAAAAAATAGTAAATACATACAAAACATAGAACATATAACATAAATACTTACAGTCAGAAATAAATTGGAAATTACAGAAACAGAACGCCTGATGCTTAAATTTCTACCTAACTCAGTTCCAGTTGGATGTTACCTATTTTTAACAGAAATGCCTTTTTAGTTCAGACACACTCTGTGTGTCTTCCTTTAGGGGTCCAGAGATGAAATGTGTTCACTTCTTTCAGCCAGAGTGATAATAATCCAACATGTCCCTCCTATCCTGTGAGGTCACAGCTCATGAGGTCACTGTTAGCCTGTAATTAATTTGTAACCTGACCAAGTATATCCGAAAGGATGTTATTTTTACTGCTGGTTGGAAATCTTCAAGATGGCAATATTAAAATATGACAGTCCCTTTGATCAGAGCATTCACCTCTGATGTTCAGAGAACATCCTGACAAATCATTTCTGTTGCAGATGTGAAAGCTAACAGGAATCAGATAAAAAAAGCCTTTTCCTCAAAGGTCATAAAATGCATACTTTGTCTCTGCTCTTCAAAGTAGAAGGGTTTTACAAGGTGTTATAACCTGGTCTTTGGAAGGAAGTTTTTAATTAGAGTTTCCACTGGGCCAGTTTTACTACAGCCAGCTGTTTCAGCACTCGGGGGGCTTTGGGGTCAAAAGGTCAGGCCTCTTTAAAAACTGTTGGCTGCCCTTTTCCTAAGCAGACATCCAAATAAGCATATATTTATATCACAAATATAAATATAACTAGTCACACGCAGATGCTATACATCACAGTATGGAAGTGGCGATCCTGAATGTCCAGAAGAGCATCGGTGAAGTAGATGGCGGCCACAGACACATCAGTGCAGGCATAGAGGTCTCACCAGTTTAAGGCCCTGATGTCCTTGAAGAGGGTGGGTATTGGGGCAGTTGAAATTCCAGAAAGAGATGTACTTTGGGGGGGGACGGGAGGCCTTAGAGGACCAAATGGCATAAGTGGAGGAGTGATCGCTAATGGAATCGGATAGCGTGCCAGCTTGGGCAACTCTGTCTCTGCAATTAGTGATCACCCAGTCAAGGAGTGTGTGGTTCAAGTTGCGGGCGTTGTATCGGGTAGGGAGAGAGATGATTTGCACTAGATTATACAGATTCAGGAGGTTGATATAATCTGGTTCCTGAGCACTGAGCCAATTGAGGTTGTAGTCCCCAAGAAGGATTGTCTCTCTAGTTGGAGACAGTGATCCGAACCCTGTTAGGAGGCTGCAGAGGCCTTCTACAACCCCAGCAGGGGGGTTGTAACAGCATCCCAAGTAGAGTTTTTTTGGCTGAGCCCAGGGTGATTTCAGCAATGAGCTATTCGCTGGGAGAGGCACCAGGAGGCTTTATCCTGGCCCTGTTCCCAGTCGGATAGCGTAGTTGCATTATCCATAGAATGTGATCCGACTGTGAATAGCAGCCTTTGGCACCTGGACAATAACAAAGTGCAATGCAAACTTTTGGGCTGTGCTTTGCGATTTTTGTGTGAATCTAGCCCTGTTTTTTTTTTTAAGATCACTTGTCACGAGACTGTAATGAACTATCATGCAGCAGGTGCTGCTCTTTGACCTTTTGGGACAGCAGATGTACAAAAACAACAAAACTGATGGAAACCTGGTTTGGGCCATATTAAAAGGAGTGCTCCTTTTTTATTTCAAATGTGAAAAAAGCTAAAGCAGACTCAGACTCTCACAAGTTATGAGATCAAGGCAATACTGAATAGAATAAAAATGTATAAGTTGATTTTCACGACTGTCATGCACTGCTGCTTTAATGAAGCTCTCTGTGAGATGGAATTTCCAGTTTTAACCCCTTGAGTTATATTTCAAGATGCTGTATTGCTGCAGACCAAAGTCCCCTCCTTATATGAGACATGCAACACAGGCAGCTGCATTGCAAATCTTCCCACACTGCTCTTCCAATCTGCCTTATCCTCCTCTTCATGTACTGACAGCTCCAGTGGCGCTCCAGTAGGTGAGGAAGGCATTTATACACCTACTCAGTCTTTGGTGATGTGTGAGAGAAGGGTGCAAGTCTGTGTAAACTGATAGTTTTGGGATGTGGACACCTGTCCTCTAGGAACTGAACTGAGACCAGGAGATTTCATTTCAGTTAGTCTACTGATTGGCTTGGGCTAGATTCAACCCCCCACCCCTCCAAAAAAAAAGTATATATTTACAATTACTATATAATGATCATACATAGATACATAGGCAGTGACAGTGGGAAAAGTCCCATCGACCCATAGAATCTGCCATTCACCTAGTTAGTTTTCCTAGGTGTCAGCGTGGCTCAGTTAGTAGCACATCCGCCTCTGGACCAGAAGGTCGTGGGTTCTCGTCCCACACCGGGATTGGACTTGCACCTAAAAATCACTGGCATCTGAGTGCAGTATTGGGGGGTGCTGTACTGCTGGGGTGTGCCGTCCTTCGGATGAGACGTTAAACCGAGGTCCCTTCTACCCATCCTGGTGTTGTCCTGGTGGGTGTCCAGGTGGAAATAAAAGAACCCAGGGCACTCTTCGCAAAGAGTAGGGAACATTCCCGGTGTCCTGGCCAACATTCCCCTTCCCATAAACCGGTTCATGCAATTATCCGGGCTGTGTGTGGGTGATGATGTGCGATATGGCTGCCACCACACATTCAGTCACTTCACTACCAGTCTAGCATTGCTTGTAAAGCGCTTTGGATGTATGAAAAGCGCTATATAAATACTGATTCTTCTGATTCTTCTTCTTCTTTACTGGACGTTGTCTTAAGATATATGAACCTAGAAATATATCAGTAGGTTACTGTGCATTTCCATTTCCAGACTTCAGCCAAGATACACACCATTTTCAGAAACTTGAAGTTGGTGTGGATTCAGTTGTAAGAAATCATAGGCTAGTTCTGAATTACATTCATAAACCCCAGTGCTTGGAATCGTTGCTATCTGCTGGGCTGAAAATCAGTCTGTATTCTATGATAATCACCCTGACATTTCAGCTTCAGAAGGTAAAAGCCCAGGGTTTCCAGATCTACAGGGATTCCTGTCTCTTACAGAGAAATTGAGTCATCTACAGAAAAACTGGTGGAGAAATACAGCAAGGCAGGCATATATAATGTCCTGCCCATCAGCCCTCCACTTGTGCCACCGCCAGGACCCAGGCCAGCCCAGATCTGGATTTGGTGACTTCGGGGGGGCGGGTGGAGATCGCCCTTCCCACCATTGCCCTACCATGGGGGGGAGAAACAGTGGGGGACTGGCTGGTAAGTCATGGGGAGGTGATAGCCAGTAGTGGAGGTGGGGGACAGGACTGATGGGAGCCTGCCTGCCTTGGAGAAAGAACCTTGGTGAAGAAAAAAATGTAATCTACAGGAAACCACATGAAAATTGTCATGGCATTACAGGGAAAATCCTAAATCACTCTGGGAGCACTCAAAGCCTGAAAGTTGTAGAACTTTTTCGGACTGGTGTTGGCTCACTGGCATACTGCAACATTGCTGCTCATGATGCCAGCAACCCAGTTTCAGGAACATAGAGACATAGAATTTGAAGACCCACCTAGTCTGCCCATTTTCCCTACCTGTTTCATACCGCAGATCCTAAATGATCTGTGGCTTACCCTCTCTTTCCAATTGCTAGAGTTCCTTTATGTCTTTCCCCTGCATTTTTGAATATCCCTACCGTTTTGCCTCTACAACCTCTGCCAGGAAGCTGTTCCATGGATCCACCACCTTTTCTGTGAAAAAATACTTTCTCACATTACCCCTAAGTCTACCCACTTCTGTCTTCATATCATGGCCCCTTGTTCTTGAACGTCTTTTTTTTTTTTTTGAAAGATGCTACCCTCTTGTACCTTATTTACACCCTTGAAGTATTCGAAAGTCTTTATCGTATACCCTCTCTCTCTCTCTCTCTCTCTCTCTCTCCTCTCCTTCTGGGAATTCATACTGAGATACTCCAGTCTCCCCTCATATGACTTGGTGCAGCCCCTGCACCATTTTTGTTGCCCTTCTCTAAACCACTTTTACTCTGTGTCCTACCGGAGATGTGGCCTCCAGAACTGGACACAGTACTCTAGATGAGGTCTCACCAGTGTTCTATACAGTGGCATTACCACCTCCTTCCTTCTGCTGGAGATATCTCTCCCTATCCCTGTGCACCCCAGCATTCCACTGGCTCTCCTCGCAGCCTTCTCACATTGTTTGCTAACCTTTAGATTATCAGATATGATTATTCCCAGGTCCCTTTCCTGTTTGGTGGCTGTCAGTACCTCCCCCCATCATGTACTCCTCCCCTGCATTCCTGTGCCCCAAGTGCATGGTCTTGCACTTCTTTGTATTGAATCTCAGCTGCCACACACTTGACCTTTTCTCAAGCTTGCTTAGGTCCCTTCTCATTTTCTCTACCCCTCCTGGAGTGTCAACCCTGTTGCAGATCTTTGTGTCATCTGCTAAGAGACACACCTTCCCTTCTAGCCCCTCTGCGATGTCACTTATGAAGACGTTAAGGAGGAATAAGCCAGTGATGCCGGAGGACCAGCACAGGCAAGAGGATTAAGCATCCAAGTGGATGATGTCCTCCTTGGTGTAGGAGGTTGTTCATCTTCTTGCTAAGCTGGTGCCAAATGGGGGGCCTATGGCTGGTGTAAGCAAAGCGGGGATGGCTGTGGGAGGGTAGACATGTGGTGTCACTCTGTGTACACCCAGTGCGTGTTTATGAAAGCATGTTCATGCCAGTGTCTGAAGTGGAGGGTGAAAACTTGGTAAGTTAGCAGGATGGAGTCCCAGTGGCAAGTAGAGGGCTCACAGATCAGTGGTTCTGTTGCAAGCAAAGGACCAGCAGATCTGACTTGATTAGTAGACCAGTGCATCCCGACAAACAGTGTATCTCCAGTCCTGAGCTCAGCCACAACACAGCAGTAGTTTCCCAATGCCAGACGAGAATAGAGGGGCCCCAGCTCAGACCAAAAAGGACAGGACCAAACAAAGCTGGATAAAAAGTTGTCTCAAAAGTGTGTGTAATGTTACTGCTGCACTGAATCTGCCTTGCTAGCCCAGTTTTTGCTTGGCTAGCCCATTCTAGTCTCCTTCATTTAACTGCAGTTCCTTTGCTTTCTTATAACTTAGTTGGCCCCCCTGGTGTGCATTTATTTCTTGTTACATTATTCCTGTGAATTAAATGGGAGCATCTGCCACTACATGCCCCACACCTAAATGTGAGACAACCCCTCAAAGAGCACTTTTGTAGAAAAATCTAATATTTACCTAACTTGAAGCTGTATGCTTTACATTTTATCTGGTTGATCTGCTCTTCCCAAGCAGTTCTTTCCACCGGGGATCTCAGAATCTCTCACAGCTGATATTACAGCCAGGATCAGCTGTGGGATATTATATTACGTGACAATTAGATGTTTTTTGGGCACAGTATTAGCCACTGCTAAGCAATTTAAATCGCAAATTGTAGTGAGGAAGAAATAATGTGACCTACTGGGAAGTAGTAGTAGTAGTAAAAATCTTTATTTTTATACAGGAAGGTTGTCATGCTTGCATCATTAGGACAAAGTCCTGTTTTCAAGATGATCCTGTATTACACTACACAACATAGAGAAACATACTATAATACAATTAAAACACACTGATTAAATGTAAATTCATGTTTCTGTTAAACTCCAAGATATTTATATTTTCCCTGTCTTAATTTAGGTCCAAATTTCAATTAGCTTAGATAATAAAAAATATATATATATATATATATATATATAGTTTTAAAAAATGTTCAGAACCCTGATGGCTAATAGTTGTGTATTTAAAGTTCAGAACATGTAGCAGAAGATTTATAGCAATGGATTAAACACAGACAAACATTGGATCATATAACACAAAGGTCAGGTCATAATTAACAGTTCAAACACCTCATTATGATATTCTTTTCAAGCCAAGCATGAAAACATTTTGGGTGTAATTTCAATTCAGCTTCATGTTTTTTTTATATTACCCCACTGTCTAGTCACTATATTAGAAAAAATCATATTTCCATGTCTCTTATTTATTCTTGAAGTTTGAAATTTATGAGAATTATTTCTTATGTTTACGTTCTGTTTTACTCAGTTTATCCATAAGATATACTGTACTAGTTTACCTGCCCGAATTATTCTATGAATCAGACAAGATCATTTTATATTTCTTTTACTTTATAAGTCTCGTCATTTTAATCTGTTGTACATAATACAGTGATGTGTAGTAAAATCACATTTTAAAACAAATCTTGCTAACTTATTATACAATTTTTCCATTTTACCCAACGCAGTTCTATTAGTCAAACTGTGTATATGGGGGAGGGCAGTATAGTGCAGTGGTTTAAGGCTCTGAGCTACAAATCTGGAGACCTGGGTTTGAATCCCACAGCCCCCACTTGCATACTGTGTGACCCTGAGCAAGTCACTTAAGTTCCTTGTCCTCCCAGGTCGCACCTGTAAACAAGCTTTCAGCTTAGTGTCTTTCTCCTGGTTAAACAATTAGAAAAAAAAATTTGGTCCCCATAATCTATTATTGAGAGTAGCAACTGATTTATAACCATTTCCCTCATCCTGTAGTTTAGACAGTGGTGGGATCTCCTGAATGCCCCCTAATCTTGTGTCTACCTTTTTAACCATCAAATTTATGATATTCAAAATTTAAGTTTGCATCCACCCAGACCCCTAAATATTTATATTCTCTTAAGACCTCTTCATTTATTGTTTTAATGCTAATTTGTTTTCTCATTTTATTTGTGACTATTGAACTGAATACCATTGTCTGCAATTTTTTACCATTAAGAACTAATTTGGAATCTGCAAGTCAGGTACATAGAGCATTAAAGTAATTTTGGAGATGTTATTTCACTTCCGTTACACTATTACCTGTTGCTATAAGAACCAGCCGCCCCGCGTGAGCAAACGCAGGTTGGAATTTCTTACATGCCCTGAAGCCTAATTTACATATACCAGAAATAGGGTGGGCCCCTAAATAGACCCCTGGGGCACCCCTCTACATATAGACATTCTTTTTGAAAGAATATCTGCCAATTAAACTTGTTGTAGCCGGTTATCTAAATAAGAATCAAATCATTGTATAATATCAGCAGCTAAGAGTCTATCCTTTAGAGTATCGTGATCCACTGTATCAAATGCTTTAGACAAATCCATAAACACCGCACCCACCTCCTGGCCGTAGTACAAAGGAGTAGAAATCAAATTGACCAGGTCGGTGAGTGTGGTGTCTGTGGAGTGTCCTTGTTTAACTCCAGATTGATACTTGGAAATTATTGAATATTTTTCCAGGTATTCTCTTAGCTGTTATTGAACTAAGCCTTCCAAAATGTTTGAAATTACAGACAATCAAGCTACTGGCCTATAGTTTGTTGCATCAGTGTTTTGGCCACCTTTGAACACAGGAACTATTGTAGCTAGTTTCCAAGAAGTAGGACATTTTCTTTCCATTAAGCTCCAATTCAATAATTTAGTTATTATATGGGGCCATTTATTTCATTTGAGTCGTTCAGAAATTTACCTTCCACTCTGTCAGAGCCACGTGCTTTATTTCAAGTTCAAGTTTATTGCAGGAAAACTCCATTGAGCAAGCTCATTCACAAGGAGGTCCTGTGACATAAACACTTAAAGTACAAACACAGATAGGTAATAACAGCATATACATGAAATGCACGTCACATGATACAGGCTGGATATACATACAAGGGTACCACATAGGGTGACCGCAGGTGGTAAACATTGATATGAGACAGGGAAGCGACTTACAGGTTGCATACTGATAAATGAAACATGATGACTGGTGTGTGCACATATACAGTATTTTGAGCAGCTAGAACAAACAACAGTCTACAACTGATATGGGGGAGGAGTGATTTGATAGAGTAGCAGTGGAGCGCAAGCAAGATAAAGCCAGGAGTAGAAGGAAGGGAAAGCAGTTAATATGACAAATCAATTATACCTTACCAGTGGATAAATATGGCACACATGGGAAGGAAGAGACTTAATGACAGTTACAGGTGTCTTTTATTTTGGCTGAACTTAGCGATTTGTAGAAGTTTATTGAAACTGTGCTAGTTAGTTTCAGTAGGTTTGTAATTGGTTCCAAATGGAGGGAAGGGCATATGCAATAGCACGTTTACCAAAGGAAGTCCGTCCTTGGTATGTCAAGCATAATAAAGTCAGATTTTCTTAACGAGTATGCACTATGTGAGATACTAATAAGTGAAGCGAGATAGCTTGGCAATTTCTGCAGGAGCAGTTTGAGTCCATAGCCCAGTATGGAGCAGGCATCTAGTAGTAAGGGATGTCCAACCAACAGCTGCATATAAGTCACAGTGGTGTGAACGGTAAGGGGAGTTGGTAATGAACCGTAACGCACGGTGATAAAGGATGTCCAGTTTACTTAGATTTGCAAGAGTGGTGGAGGAATAGATTACATCGCCATAGTCGAGTAGGGGGAGAAAAGTGGCCTGTACAAGCTTGTTTTGAATTTCAACGGGGAAAAGGGGCCTATTTCTGTAGAAGAAACCTAACCTTGCTTTTAACCTTCTAGAGACATCTTCGACGTGGTCACTGAAAGATAATTTATTGTCGATCCAGATACCTAGATATTTAAATTTGGTTACAACTTCCAGAGGCTCGTTTAGCATGGCAACAATGAAGTCTTGGGCAAGGGTATTGGGGGGGCTGTGACAGCACTGCGAGAGAATATCATCGCTTTAGTCTTCTTAGCATTGAGCAGAAGCTTTGCCTTAATTAGATTATGCTCAAGTTGTGCGAAGTCCGCTTGAAGCACTCCCTTGACTTCAGATAATGATGAGCCAGAAGTATACAACACAGTATCATCTGCAAAAAAGTGCAGATTGGACGTAGATATGTTAGCATCTAAGTCACTAATGTACAGAGAAAACAAGATAGGGCCTAAGATGGGTCCTTGGGGGACTCCTCTTGCAACTGGCAAGGCAGCAGAAAAAAAGCCTTCCGCCTTTACTTTTTGGAATCTTCCAGTTAGGTAGCTAGAGAACCACTGGGTGGTATGGTATGTGGCACCCAACTTTGCAAGGCAATTGACTAATAGTTTGTGATCAACAGTATCAAAAGCTTTGCTGAGGTCCAAAAGACTGCACCAGTTACCTTCTTAGCATCTATAGCAGAGATCCAATCATTGGTTACTTTTTCTAGTGCAGTGATTGTGCTGTGATTAGCCCGAAACCAGATTGAGCTGGGTTAATGAGAGAGAAGGTTTCCAAGTGAGATTTTAACTGAATATGGATCAGTTTTTCGAGAACTTTAGAAAGGATAGGCAATATGGAGATAGGCCTATAGTTGTTTACATCGCATGGGTCACCAGATTTAAATAGAGGGAGGATATGTGCTGATTTCCAGCAGGACGGCACAGTAGCAGATGTAATGGAAAGATTGAAAATGTGGCGAATTGGGGCAGTGAGATGGGTGTAGCCTGACCTTAGGAAAAAGGGTTCCAATCCATCGTCCCCTGCGCTTTTTTTGGTGTCTAAGTTAAGAAGAGAATCTTCTACTTCTTTATAAGTTATCTTGCGCAGTTGGAAGGGGCTGGGTGCAAGACTAGATGTAGGGGGAGGGGTATGCTGGCTCACCGCAGCACCAGCATAAGGTGACGAGTCAAAAGCTAATCCAGCTGTGGCAAAGTGGGAGTTAAGTTCCTCCAGGATTAGGGACTTGTTTTCCACAATCTTGCCACTTGCAACTATCTTTGTTGGGACAGAGGGGCCATGGGCCCTTCTATAGCTTTGATAGTCTTCCATATTTTATGAGGGTTACCTTAGCTTGTTCGAGAGTAGAAATATAATAGTTAGCTTTAGCAGAGCAAAGTTTTTTTCACACAGTTATTCCTGGCTGTTCTAAAGGCCTGCCAATCCGAAGATTCTTTGGAATGTCTAGCTTTAGCCCAGAGCTTATCTCGAGCTATAAGGGCTGCCTTGAGATCCGAGGTGAACCAGGGGTTGGAATTGTTCCGCACCTTACTTTGATGAAAGGGGCATGCTTATTTATTATTGTAGTGAGTTTGTCATTATGGATGCAAGCTGCCTTGTTGACATCTTTGGCTAGGTAAAGATCTTGCCATCTGATCATGCTCAGGTCAGATAGGAAGTTTACTGCACTGAATTTGCGAAAGGATCTTTTGTTATAAAGATGGGTTGCGCGCGGGCCTTAATTTGAGATCTTATGCAAGCAACAATTCCATGATCGCTCATGTCGTTGTGAAACACTGCCAAATGAGATATTTTGTGTGGATGGGTGGTTAGTACCACATCTAGAATGGAACTGTTGGCAGTATTTAGAGTGTTGTTCGTAGTAGGTTCACTGACTAATTGCCCAAGACCTAGCTGGTCACAAAGGGATTTGAGGCTGTGTGATTTATTTGCAGCTTTTTTTTATACTTCTTTACCTGATTACACTAAACCTAAATTTGGGTCTGTCCTTGTTTGTCTCGTCCCTTGTGGTGTTTTTAACAGCAGTTTTTGGTATAGGAATTTTTTATGTCTGGTAAGGTAGTAAAATATGTATTTAGTATGTCAGCTGATGATTTTAAGTTCTGCACTATTCCATCGCTGATCATCTGCAGGATAGGTTTATTATTCACTGGGGAGTCTATCGATTTTATTAAGGAACAATATTGGCTCACGTTGGTAGTTGATTGGATTTTGTTTTTATAAAAAAAATAATTTATTTTGTGTTTTTTGAAAGTTGTTTTTACTTATTTCTAGCAATTTTATGCTTATTCCAAATATCTGTATCGAGTGTTTTATTGGCCAGGTTCCATAGACAATTTTTTTTAATTTTGATTTCTTTCTTTCTTTCTTTCTTTAATTTTTCAGTTATCCAAGGGGCTTGATTTTGTTGCATTTATAATGAGTGATTTAATGACTGTTTTAACTGTTGTTAGGCACCTTGGCTTTGGAAAGGCAGCATATAAATAAAGATTTATTATTTATTATTACTGTATTAGAATCAGAGGTACTACTTTTTTTCAAACCTTGTATCGACTTGTAATCAGTCTGTACAGGAGCAGGAGTGGCAGTATTCAGACAGGTAGTAAGAATTACAGATTCAGAGGCTACGGTAGCTGTAGATAGTGTAGGTGCAGGGGTTATCCTCAGTTCGGAGGACCGGCATTAAAAACGGGAAATACAAGGGCATTTTGCATGTCAATATTTGCTAAATTTCCTTATACATACTGCTCACCAGAGGCCACGTGTAACCCCTGAATAAACTATATGCAAAGTACTACCAATTGCTTACATGTCATGATGATAACCATGCCTGTACCCATGCCTGCATCCACTGCTTTTCTTTTACCGTGCCTGTAAGCCATGCCTGTATCCACTGCTTTTCTTTTACCATGCCTGTATCCACTATTTTTCTTTACTGTAACCACCTCATGCTGTAACTCACAATGCCTCAAATGTTCCTTATGTCCTTGTTCATTCTTATAACTTGTATTGTTATCCTGGGTCGCCCCTGAAAAAGGGACCTTCGGGACTCAGTGGGCCTACCTAGTCAGCAAAATTTAATAAATAAATAATAAATAAATAAATCTGGAACTGTAATACTTGGTAAAGCTGTATCAGAAATGACGGTCTCTGACTGGGGACTTTTATCTCTGGCAGCCTATACCTGTACTACCTGCTGCATTTTCTGGCACGGTTACTCTCTCTCTCTGAGCTGCAGCCACTCCTAGGCATCTCTTGGTACCAGAGCTACCTCCCCGTCTGAATCCCCATGAATTTCTCATGAGTGTGGCTTACCCATTTGTTGCCCAGCCACATAACTTCAGCCACCGTCAGAGGATCTCCCAGGAGCCACTGTCAGTCAGGGGACTTAGTCCAGCCTGCCCCCTCCAATGCCTTTCCGAGGAAAAGACAAATCCCGGACTGGCATGGCGGGTCCAGGCCGGCCATGCATTCACTCTGATGATAGCCTCTCTCTGAACGCCTCAGCTGTTTCATATCCTTATGACACTATCAGTCCCACTGTCAGTGGTGGCTGTTGCACTTTCAGTGCCAACTCATTGATGTTACAAGAAAATGAGTCTTCAGAGGCGATGCCAGCTGCTGCTAACGTCGTATCCTCATCAGCTAGGAGTTGGTGCAGCAGAGTCCTTCTTTTTGCAAAACCAGCAATTAATGGTGCATTATCCCCAAGGGAGTTCTCATCTAGACACACTCCATAGCCTCACCCTGCTGGGCCATTTCCTCCTCTTCATTATTAACAGGTTCAGTTCTTGATGTTTTATTTATTTAGTTTTTGTTGAACGGGTAAGTGCACTAGACAAATTCTGCCTATTTTCAGGCACGACCCAGGGAAGGGGATACAGATGAATGCCAACTGACCTTGAACCAGATTAAGCTGTTGGTGGTCTTTTACGTGAATGGAGGAATTTGGCCATTTCACCGGGGAAATTCCCCTGCTCTTTTCGAGAAGTGCCATGGGATCTTTAACATCCACCTAAACTACCACCAGAACAGGCAGATGGGACCTCGGTTTAACGTCTCATCCGAAAGACGGCACCTCAGGAGTGCAGCACCCCCCTCATGCTGCACTACAGTGTCAGTATTGGGATATTAACCCAAGTGCCTGGTGTGGGGATAGAACCCACAGCCTACTGATCTCCCGGCCTCAGAGGTGAGTGTGCTACCTGCTGAGCCACTGACACTGTTACTGAACTCAGCCTAGCACTACGCTGAGCCATGGTTGTTGTTTCCAAAATATCCCCGAAAATATGTTCCCCAACTTCCATAGGTACAATTCGCAAAGGTAAAACTGCATGGTCACCTCTATCTCCTGTTCCTCCGTCTCCACCCAGGTCTGCGATCTTGCCTGCAGCAAGACAGCCACCGAGTGCCCCACTCCAAAGAGGGGATTTTCTCTGGTGTTCTGGCCAGCTTTCCCCTTCCCACAAAACCAGTTCATGCAGTTGTCCAGGGCTGTCTGTGGGTGTTGATGTGTGAAATGGCTGCCATTTCATGATCACAGTCACTTCACTACCAGTCTTTAATTGCTTGTAAAGTGCTTTGGGATACAATGTGAATGAAACGCACTATATAAATGCTGCTTCTTGTTCTTAATTGAGCATTGGCTTTGACTTGATTGAAACAAACCGCTAACATGTTAAAAATGCACCTATTATTTTCTGAGGAGCACGCCCGCACTCTCCAAACTCTGACATCACAAAATGTTGGAGAGCGGGGGTGGAATGCTCATGTCAGAATGGGGAAGGGATTGTACTGCAGGTTCCTCAGGACCAATTTACAATTCCTTACCCTTCTAAACGATCAGCAATAAAAATTCAGAATTTCTGTCCTTTCAGCTACAGGATTTTATTTATGACTTTGATAACCAGGAAGGTGCACTGATCCCAGGGACCATTTTCAGGCACCACCCGGGCCACATACAGTGGCACAGAGTAAAACACAAACAACAATGCACAGAACAGTAGACAGTCTGACAAATAAGAAAAAGGTTACAGTAGTACACAAGATATAAAGTAGCAAAATACATAAATTAGAATAAAATTGGTAAGAATATAAGAATGATAAGGTTACTATGGAGCCAGGGTCCTTAAAGAACTAAGAGAGGTGGTGGCTGAACCTCTGGCTATCCTGTTTAGCCGATCACTGGAAACAGGGGAGGTACCCAAAGACTGGAGGACAGCAGATGTAGTCCCCTTATACAAAAGTGGGAACAAAGAGGAAGCGGGGAACTACAGACCAGTCAGCCTCACCTCGGTAGTGGGGAAGATCATGGAAGCACTACTGAAGGAGAGATTGGCGGAACATATGGTTGTCAATGGACTACAGTACTCAAGGCAGCATGGTTTCACCAGGGGGCGGTCACGTCAGACCAACCTCATTGAATTTTTTTGACTGGGTGACTAGGGAGGTGGATCAGGGGAGGGCAGTGGACATGGCCTTTCTGGACTTCAGCAAGGCCTTTGACACTGTGCCAAATAGAAGACTATTACACAAACTGGGGAATATGGGTTTGGGCAGGACAGTAGTGTGTTGGGTAGGTAACTGGCTGGGCAGGACACAGAGGGTGGTGGTAAATGGCTGTCACTCCACAGAGGGAAGAGTGACCAGTGGGGTACCACAGGGATCAGTGTGGACCGGTCCTATTCAACATCATCATCAGTGACATTGCGCAGGACCTAGAAGGCAGAATTTCACTGTTCACTGATGACACAAAGCTCTGTAACAGAGTAGACACACCAGGGGGTGCAGACAGAATGAGAAGGGACCTGCAGAAATTTGAAGAATGGTCGGGGATTTGGCAGTTGAAATTCAATGCAAAGAAGTGCAAGATAATGCATATGGGGCACAAAAACCCTGGCACAGTATATCAGTTGGGGGGGTGAGGATGTAGCATGCACCAAGCATGAAAGGGATCTTGGGGTTATCATCTCTGATGACCTCAAGGTAGGGAAACAGTGTGACAAGGCAGCAGGTAAAGCAGATAGGATGCTGGGATGCATAGGCGGGGCATCACCAGCAGGAAAAGGGAGGTCATAATTCCACTATATAAGACACTAGTGAGGCCCCACCTGGAGTACAGTGTACAGAATTCGAGACCTTACCGTGAAGGACATAGACAGGGTAGAGAAGGTTCAGAGGAGGGCAACAAAGATGGTGCATGGATTGCATCACAAGTCCTGTGAGGACAGGTTGAAGGAACTGAACATGTACTCCTGGAGGAGAGGAGGAGAGGGGATATGATAGAGACATACAAGTATCTCAGGGAGGAACAGGGTGCAGGAATGCATTATTTTTAAGTGAAAAAGATGTTCCAGGACTAGAGGGCATGGGATGAGCTTGGAGGGAGGACGATTCAGAGGAAACGTGAGGAAGAATTTCTTCACAGAACGGGTGGTGGACAAGTGGAACACCCTGCCAGAGGAAGTGGTGAGGGCTGAAACAATCACGGGATTTAAGAATGCATGGGATAGACATAAAGGAATTCTGGAGGTCAGGGGTAAGGGGCAACAGACTTCTAGGAAAACATAAACTGAACTTACAAGCTCAAATGGGCAGACTGGGTGGGCCATAGGCCCTTATCTGCCGACACTGTCTATGTATCTATGTATCTTGGGGGGAGGTTTTCCAAGAAAAGCAGGATAGGTGCTCTTTAAGCTATATAGTAACACCTTAAAGCAAGGAGCACAGCAGTTTTACATATAAACTAAGGAAGGTGAAGACTGTTCTGTTCAGATGAGCCAGACTGTGACGACGGGAGACGGTTCTCTTTTCCTCCTCCTCCCCAGTGGCGAAGCAGTATACCAAAAAGTGTGTGTAGGGGGGGTGAGAATTACATAGAACACCTTAACCGAAGGCGCTGGAAAAACAATTGCCTTCTTAAATGTACTTTGGTCAGTTTACTTAGTTTTTTATAATCCTGAATAATCCACACATTTGGATGAATAATCCATGACTTATTAACAGAAATGCATGGGTTATTCATGATAAAACAGAACAGGGTCAAGAATTGTAGCCTTTGAAGAGGTTTTAGAGAAAGGAAGCCAAAAATAGCTAAACAGTGCAACTCATGCAACAGTGAAACAAAATAGTTTTTCTAAAAAGTATGATTTTGTATGCCTATATTTTCAATGCATGTTGAGTACCAAAAGGTTTAAAAGTAGCCTCCCTGCTGTCATTGGAGAAATCCCACTGCCTCATTTGAATATTGTGCCTCTGATTGAAGTAAGCATGTGTGTGTGTGTGTGTGTGTGTGTGTGTGTGTGTGCCGGGGGGGGGGGCAAAATTCATTGTCTGACCCTTCAGCTACAAAACTGAGGGGTCTGCTGACCCCCAAACCTCCTAGCTCCACCACTTGTGCTCCTCCCATGAGACAGCTGGCTTCTCCATCACCGGAATTCAATTTCATGGCCCTGGGGTCACAAGAGCAGCGTACGTGTAGTCTAGGCTTTGGTGCCAGCACTGCTGTCTGTGGTAGGTGATGACACAGGAATCCATGATTATGAATAACGCTCTGCCAACTGCTTCAGCTGCAAGCTGTGGAACCTGCAAAGCTTCCAACACCAGGCACCGTTTTCATTCTCATTTTATTTCTGCCTTGTTAATATGACATCTGCTGCAGAAAATGAATATTTCATGGCTGTTCCGTGTCATGAAATATAGTTTTCAAAAAGTAATAAGCTGAAACCTTTTTATCTACTGTGTATAACTATATTTATTTTGATGGTGAATATGGCAAGATGGGTAACAGCAGTGGAATATACTGAAGAATCGTACTGAGCTTTATTTCTGAGTCAATTGCTAACTGCCAGCACTAACAAAATATTAGCAGACCTTTAGGGAGACAGTATAGTGCAGTGGTTTAAGGCTCTGAGCTACAAATCTGGAGACCTGGGTTTGAATCCCACAGCCCCCCTTGCATATGCTGTGTGACCCTGCACAAGTCACTTAACTTCCCTGTGCTCCCAGGTTGCACCTGTAAACAAGCTTGCAGCTTAGTGTGTCTCACCAGGTTAAACAATTGGGGGAAAAAAATACTGTTTAATTTCATCCTTTGTAGTATATGGTGCATGTTTCTTGATCCTGATCCTCTGCCTGGCCAGCTATATAAATTGTAAACTGAGGAAGTAGTAGAAGAATTTATATAGAGCTTTTCATATACATTGTATCCCAAAGCGCTTTACAAGCAATGAGATAGCGGTAGTGAAATGACTGAATGTGTAGTGGCAGCTGTTTCACACAACTGTGAACAGTTGTATAAACCAGTTTTAAGTGAAGTGGAATGTTGGTCAGGACAGCAAGGAAAATCCCCATCTCTTCGAAAATGTGCCTTGGGTTCTTTTGCTTCTACCTGAACTGCCACCAGGACAGCACCAGAGATGGGTAGAAGGGACCTCAGTTTAACATCTCACCCGAAGGGTGGCAAACCCTGACAGTACAGTATCCCCTAGTACTACACTCGGGTGCCACAATTATGGTATGAACCCAATCCCAGTGCAAGACTAGAATGCATGACCTTCTGGCCCAGAGGTGGATGTGCTACCAACTGAGCTATACTGACACAGCTGCTTGGATGTCCCAATAGCATGGTACTGACATGGATATTGTGTTAGCTGTGCCACAACTGATGCCAGCCAGCTGATAGGAAAGCACAGTGTAGAAAAAAACAAGTCTGGAATTGAGAGGAGCCTTTTTTTTTTCTTCGAGAAAAAATAAATGTAAAACATTAATGCAACTGTTTCAGTACTGGTAGACCATGAGAATTATGCTAGTAAATAAATTGGGAAGATGTCTAAATTCTTCACAGTAACTAAAACAAAACCCCGAAACAATTAGGAATTTCCTTTTTTGCCCTCTGACCTTTTGAACTTCAGCCCCCCTCCACTACTATCCCCACCTCACTTGCCCTACCTCTTACCCTTCAGCCACCCTTGCTGCCCCCTTCCTTTCTGCTCCTGTCTGCCTCCTCTGCTCCAAAAGTGGTTGACTTGATCTGTGTACGCTGCACTGAGTGTAAAATTAGTTCTTCTCTTTGTATTAGCCAGTGTTGTTTGTTTCCTCGTCTACCTGTGCCTTGCCTTGTTCATATCATGTTACTGTATTTAGTTCTAACAAACCTGCTCTATAAATTTATATATGTGCTTGATGTTGCTGTCTCTGTACACCAGGACCTCCTTTTGAATAAACTTGCTCAATGGAGTTATTTCCTGTAATAACCTTGAACTTTGCCCTATGACCTAGCACCCATGTTAGGAAATACTAAAGGGACAGTAGTAGAGGAAGGTTCTGATGGGTTACTTTGCTTGCTTACTTGCTGTGTGTATATGTAACTGTAAAATACTTCTTACTCCAAACCTCTCCCATGTACTTCTATGTATTTTCAGTACTACAGCACACATAAACTACAGCCAACCGGTTCCACGTAAGTATCATGCAAATTACTTCGGCGCGATCAGTTACAGCGCGGACATTTCAGTGCTGCAATGTACAGTGCTGTCCTATTTCATCGCAGTCATAATGGTCGCAATTCAATTCCATTTCATCTGGGGAAGCAAGTGACAGAAAATGGCACTGCTAGCATGGATGTAAATCTTTCACTGTAAACAATTCCCCTATTCTTCCTCCTGGCAGGGAAAAAGAAAATTGCCATGTGCTGTTCCTTCCCCTCGACAGTGCAAGCAGCTGTACTGTGTGGCCATTTAAGGTAATGTACCAAATCTGACCCCCCCAACACAAACAGAGCCAGTAGGTGGACAGAGAGATGAGAGGCAGGAGAGTTGAAAGTGCTGCTGACAATTTCTGTCAGTGAAACACAAAGTGCTGCATCACTATAGAGCGGCGGAGGTGATTGCGGTGTGGGACGGGTGACAGGACACATGCAGATTCCCTACCCTGTGCTGTTGCAGACATGTCCCAATTTCAGACCATCTTCCTGTACATTGTCCATTTAAAATAATAATTTCACTCCAATCTTGAGTGCCGCTGCCTGTCTCAGCGTGTGAGCACCGTGTTCGGGTGATCGCTCTGTACAGTAGTGAGAGAGTCAGATGTAGGCAAACAGTCCTTGCTTGTGAGAGGTTTGTTGGAGTGTAGCACAGGCTGGCAGTCAATGGAACTGTCAACTGCAAATTCCTGCACTGCTCTCTTTTCTGGGCAACCCCCCAAAGTACCTGAGACAGAGAGCGAGACAGCCAGCAGAGCATGAGACACAGGAAGCAGAAGAGGCAAAGATGGTGACCGGGAGAGCAGAGCACTATGCAGTTGCTGTATCTTTGTAGCTTAATCCGTGTTGGAAAGAGTGATGTTGTTTTCGGTGCTGTGACAACACTTTGTTACATACGCTGAGAAGATCACGCTATTTTGGATTTAGCTGACATGTTATTTACGCTGAAATTTTCCTTGTGCTGTTTTTATATTTACTGATTTTGCCACGCTGTGATGCCTGCGCTGAAATGTTCGTGGCGAATTGATGTGCTACCCAGCCAACCTAGGGAATTGCAAAAAAAACAACCGGTGATTTAACTTTGATTTGAAATTTTAAAAAAATGTCAGATTTTGAAAAAGACACAGAGGTTGGAACTAGCTATGATGAGTGTTTTAAGGAGTTTAAAAAATGCCTGGAGTTTAAAAAAAAAAAAAAAAAGTAGTTATTCACTATTTTACTGTAGTAGGACCCTAGGAACCATCTAAAAGCTTGGTGGGCGGTACAGTCAAACATATGCAACTCTATGTTGCTGTAAAAAGGCAACTATCAGTTCTTTGTGATTTATTTATTTATGACAATTTTGGATAACACTGTTGAGCAAACAGTGCTCTTTTACAAAGGTTCTACGTCTTGGACAATGGACAAGAATAGACAAGAACAGGCATGTAGATAACAGTTAATACAATTACAGTACATGAGCTGCCAGTGGCTTTGTCAAGGTAAGACAAAATAATTAGTAACAGGTAAAACATTACAGAATGCATGAGCTGCCAAAGGCTTTGTCAGGTGATCTAACAAGTGCATGAGAGGGCCAGAGGTAGTTGGTGAGAGGATAAGGTAGTAGGGGACAGGCAGGAACCAAGGGGGTGGGAGATTGGAGGGATAAGGTAGGTGGTGAAGGAGAGGAGGGGAGAAGGGATGGGAGATGTAAGTGGGGGTAACAGGATGGGCGGGGAAGAGAGAAGAGTTAGTATGGGCAAGGAGGAGAAAGGAGGGAGAGAATATAAGAGCTAGGAGGTGCAGGGGGCAATAGGTGAGGGGAGGGACAAGGATGTGAGAGGGAGTGGAGAGAGGGAGGAGTGAAATCGGGGGGTGCAAGGGAGAAGGCTGAGGTGAGATATTTGAAGGAGTTAATAAGGAGGGAGTGGGGAGTGGTGAGAGTGCATAAGTAATGGAGAGGCCAGGAAGGCGAGCAGGGATTTTAAGTGTAACAGTCACAGTAGGCACTGGCCATCAAGTGCTGTCGTAGTTTGTGCTTAAAGGAGCTGAGATTTGGTGCATTGGTGATATCCACTGGGAGTGTGTTGAACCAGTTAGAGGCCTAACTTTGTAGGAGCGCTGCCCTTGAGTGGTCCGGCAGCAAGGAACTGCAAAGATTAGTGTTCCAGAACTCCTGGTAAGGTGGGTGACACAGTGAGGGGAAAGTATAGACTGAACCCCTGGTGGAAGGAGGCCTAGCACTGTCTTCTTAGCAAGTAAGCAAGTCTTATACTTAATTCTGCCTTGAAGTTATAGCCAGTTAGCCTGTTTATAGAGATCACATGTGTGTGTGAGTCTAGCGGCTGTGGTGAGGAGCCAGCAGGCCTTGTTTAAGGCTATGGCTATACGCTAGAGGGCACTGTCAGTAGCTGATCCATAAACTATGAGGCCATAGTCAATTAAAGAAGTGATTGAGCTCTGGATGGCAAGTTTTAATGCTTCGTCTGTCAGACAGTGCCTATGCCTATATAACAAGCCTATGCGTGTATTCACAGCTTTAGCTAGGTTATTTATATGTGTGGAGTATGAAAGAGTGGAGTCCAGGGTCACTCCCAGGTATTTGGTCTACCTGTTCCAGCACAGTGCCACCACTATTGTAGATTAGCAGTTGTTGGAGTTTGTTGTGAGTACCATTGAAACATCATTGATTTGTTTTTTGGGTAGTTTAGGATGAATTTACGTGACCTGAACCAGGTTTCAACTTCTGAGAAACTATGCTGTAGCTGTTGTTGGAGGTGATGGGGGTCGGAGTGGCTAGAGAAAATGACTGCATCATCTGCATAAAGTAGAATTCGGTCATGGCAATTGGCATGCAGGTCATTCATGAAGATGCTGAAGATTATGGACCAAGGATGGAACCTTGTGGTGCACCCAAACAAACTGGCGGGGGGGGCCGAGATGGTGTCTTCAATTCTGACTTGCTGAGAGTGGTCAGTAAGGTAGCTTTGGAACCAGCGAGTGGCATCCGGTGAAAGACCAAGATGAGATAGTTGTCCGGTTAGTAGGGAGTGGTTAACTGTATTAAACACCTTAGTCATATCAATAAAGGCGGCGCCGGCCAGTTGACTGTGGTCTAGTTCCTGGTGGATGAAGGAGGTGAAGTCTAGTAGTGCAGTGGTGGTGCTGTGACCTTTTCGAAAACCATGTTGCTGGGAACATTGGAGGTTATATTTTTTTCAATTCAATTTTATTTATATGGCGCCTTTCAAAAGCCAAGGCGCCTCACAAATATTAAAACAGCAACAGCATAAAACTGCAAATATAGTAAGTAATATAAAATAGCAGTAGACAGTCAACAATGTTAGATTAGTTCCAGAAAGCTCAGACTCATAAAACAGTTTTCAGGGCCTGTTTAAATCCCTTCACGGTCGAGCACTCACGTAACTGATGGGGTAGAGAGTTCCAAAGGGTGGGGCCTGTGTGCATAAATGCTCAGGCCCCAGAGGATTTTAAACAAACCCTTGGAATCTCTAGCAACCCCTTGTCAGTTTTCACCACTGTACTGGCAGCCAGTGCAGTTCATGCAGCACCGGAGAAATATGACAGGACCATGGGGTTCCCATTAGTAACCAGGCCGCAGCATTCTGCACCAGCTGCAAGCAGTGACTATCCACTTCTGGAAGCCCTAGGTAGAGGGCATTGCAATAATCCAGGTGAGGGGACACAAAGGCATGGACCAATGTAGGAAGGCTGCCGGATGGAACAAGGTGCTTAACTCTGGAGATATTCCTCAGATGGTAAAAAGAGGATTTGATGACAGACGACACCTGCGAATGAAGTGTCAAACCCTTGTCAAAGATTACCCCCAGGTTTCGCACCCGATCAGAGATCGGGAGAGGGAGACCCCAAGGAAAAGACCTGAGGGTGACCCCACCCCAACCCCTCTATCTGACGACCCGGGTCCTCCACCAACACCTCAGTATTAACCAAGTTTAACCTCAACCAGCTCGAACTCATCCACTCCTGGATTTCTGTGAGGCAGTTATTAAATGCTGAGAGAGCTCTATCCTGGTTAGGCGCAAAAGAAAGGTAGAGCTAGGTATCATCAGCATGGCAGTGAAACCTCAGCCCATACCTTCTTACAATGTCTCCGAGGGGTAACATGTATACTGCGAACAACATGGAGACAACACCGATCCTTGAGGAACCCCACATGATAACGGAACTGGGTCAGAGGAATAAATCCCTGACACCACTGTCTGAGTTCTTCTAGTTAGGAAAGATGAAAACCACCTGAGGACTGTACTTGACAGGCCACAGATGAACTTCAAGCAATCGAGCAGGACCCCATGGTCCACAGTGTCAAATGCTGAAGAGAGATCAAGAAGGACCAAGAAGCCCATCTTCTTCCAAGTTGTGTACAGGAGTGCTTGGAAACAACTGAGAAGCTGCGTGGGATATACTATTTTGGACGAATTATCTGTAACTAAACTCTCTCTCTCTTGCTTACATCTGAGAGAAGTTTTCATCACTTTTAAAGTGGCATTGCTTGGTATTTGTTTTAGTTTTTAATTCAGAAAGGGTTTTTTTAAAACTGCTTATCTTGTCAGCATCCTCAGAAGGGCTGAAATAACTGCATATTTGATTTTCCTTTGTGGCTAACAAACCACCAGGCTGTTTTGGGGCTGGAGAGGTTTACCTGTGTCTGACTTGGATGTCTGGATTTTTCTCTGTTTGATTAGCAGGGTACTTTCTCTGTCAAATTGTTGTGTAGGGTATCTTGCTGACAGGAAGGCATTCATCGCAGCGGTGGGTGAGAGGTTTTAGTCGATTGTTTTGTGAGGACACAGTTTAGGCCCAACCCCTTCCCACCCCCGGAAATAGTTCCTTTATACCTGAGGTTCTGACATCATTTCCTCGAGTGCAAGGTGCATTTCACTGTCATATCCTCTCTAGCACACTGCACTGATAATATAAGCATACACGTTGTATAATATATATATACATATATATTTCTATATAACAAATCACACATGCACGCGCGCACACACACACAAATACAATAAAAAAAAAAAACAAACTAGATAAACATGTGGGGAGTAGTGCAATGTAATGGCTGTGGGGCAGCAGTCTTCCGGGAGTCTTGCTTGAGGCTGAGATGCTGCCCTATTTGCAGACAACTATCTACCCCGAGGGAGGAAGTTGCCCGTCTTCAGGCCGCACTGGACAGTAGTAAGGAAACCTTCCCCCAGGCCACACTGGACAGTAGAAAGGGAACTTCCCCCATCCAGGGAGCACTAGCGCCACCACCACTACCTCAGAGGTTGCGAAGAAAGCACAGCAGTTGGACCACAGTGGGCTCTGGGAGGGTGAGGAGGGTGGAACAGAGGCACACCCAGTCAGTTGTTCCACTCCACAATCCATACACCATTCTGGGGGAGCATAGCTCCCCTATGGATGCACCCGCAGAGAAGACTGATGATATTTGTCACAAGGGAGGCCCACAGAAAGGAGGCAGAGGGCACCAAAGGGAAAGGAAGCAGCTCCTGGTGGGGGACTCAGTTATTAGGGGTATAGAACTGGGGGGAGCTGGGAAAAATGAAGTAAGGTGCCTGCCTGGTGCCATGGCTTGGAGGGACAGGAAGCGCATCCTCAGGATCACGAGAACAGCTGCAAGGGATTCCGAGCTGGACATAATTGTCCACCTAGGGACAAATGGACTTGGCTCCATCATGAGATTAGAGCAGTACAGGAGGACATTGCAGAGTTGGGAGGGACCCTAAGACGCAGTAGCACACACAGTATCCTTCTCAGAGGTGCTGCCTGTCAAAAAGCATGGGGAGGCGAGGGCAATTGGCACCATGCAGTTTAATGAATGGTTGAAAAAATGGTGCGGAGCACAGGGGTTTGGCTTCATTGGGGACTGGGGTTCCACCTGGAGGGACACCAGCCTATACTGGCAGGATGGTCTGCATCTGTCCAGGAAGGGAACAAGTCTTTTGAGCAATCGGTTTAAATGCTTCATTGGCAAGCTTTTAAACTAGTCAAAGGGGGAGGCACTGACAAGCAGCAGGAAAATCCCAGCCTCTCCCTACAAAACAGGGTACTAAATGAGAAAAAGACTGAGGTAGAACGGCCAGTGGGGGATGCTGCAACAGAAGGTAAAGCCATCAAAAAATGGAGAGCAATGAGTACTAATGCCCGTAGTCTGGGTAACAAGCTTCCTGAATTAGTGGCCTTGATGGAGGAGGAACATCTGGATATCGTGGCAGTCACAGAAACATGGTACACAAAACCATGACTGGGACATAAACATACCAGGATACACTGTCTACAGGAGGGACAGGGAGGTAAAAGAGGAGGAGGAGTAGTCTTTACATAAGGGAAGGAATAAAAGCAACAGAACAAAAGGGTAAACAGGAGAGAAGAAGCACTGTGGGTAAATTTGGAGACAGGCAATGGCACCACAGTACGCTAGGGTTAGACAGACCCTCTTCTCAGGGGAGGAAATGGACAGGGAAATGATGGAAAGTATACTTAGAATGGCAGAAAAAGGGAGATATTGCTGATGGGTGATCTGAATATGCCAGATGTTAACTGGAGTGCAGTTGCAGCTGCCACTTCGAAGAGTGCAGTTATTCTAGATGCCCTACAGGGGCATGCCTTAGACAACTAGTACTGGAGCCCACTCGAGAAGGAGCAATATTAGACGATTCTCTCAAATGGAGATGGAGAGAGGATTACAGATGTAAGTGGGTAGCCATCTGGGAACTAGCGACCATCGAACAGTATGGTTCATAACAACACAGCAATAGAGTCAAGCCTACAGAGACAAAAGTACTGGACTTTAGGAGGGCTGACTTTGCCAAAATGGGTGAGTGCCAAAGGAATGCACTAGCAAATGGGCAGGAAGGAGGGGCGAAGAACAATGGGGAATAATAAAACTGCCATCACAGAGGTAACGAAGCCTTTGTGTAAAGCAAATAAACAAAATAAGACGATGTAAGAAACCACTATGGTTCTCAAAGGAAGTGGCAGTGAAGGTTCAAGAGAAAAGAAAGCATTCAGGAGGTACAAGGAATCCAGAAGGAGCAGGACAGAGAACTGTATCAGTTAAAGCAAAAGGAGGCTGGGAAGGCAGTCAGAACAGCAAAGGCCCAAACCGAGGAAAGATAGCCAACTCAGTTAGAAGGGGATAAAACCTTTATAGGTACATCAGGGAGCGAAGAAGACCAAGGGAGGATAGTGAGGCTTAATAAAGGGGAGGGAGGTGGGCAGAGGGAGACTGTGAAAAGGCAGAGATACTAAACAAATATTTTTGCTCAGTATTTACAAAGGAAGAGGGGAGGTACATAAAACAAACAGTAGTAACATGTTGGATACAGAAGTTGATACCGGCCCATTTACAAAAGAAAGGATTCTGAAAGAACTCTTAAAACTGAAGGTGGACAAAGCAATGGGGCCTGATGGGATTCATCCCAGAATTCTAAAGAACTAAGGGTAGAACTAGTGACACCACTGACTACCCTTTAACAAATCATGGGAGGATGGGTGGTACCCGAGGACTGGAGGAGGGCAGATGTGATTCCCTTCACAAAAGTGGGAGCAAGGCAGAAGCAGGAAACTATAGACCTGTTAGTTTAACCTCAGTGATAGGGAAAATGATGGAATCACTTCTAAAGGAAAGAATTGTCGAGTATCTAGAGGCCAGAGGGCACAGGACCCTAGGCAGCATGGATTCACAGCGGAAGGTCATGCCAGACGAATCTGATAGATTTCTTTGACTGGGTGACCAAAGTAGTAGATCAGGGAGGGCTGTGGACATGGCCTACCTAAACTTAAGCAAGGCATTTGACACAGTCCCACAAAAGATTACTATACAAGTTAGCCAGCCTGGGAGTGGGTCCCAAGATGACAGCCTGGGTAAAGAATTGGCTGGAGAATAGGACACAGAGGTAATAGTAAATGGAGTCCACTCAGAAGAAAGGAGGGTTACTAGTGGGTACCACAGGTTCAGAAGATAGGATCGTCCTCTCAATGTCTTTATAAGCGACATTGCAGAAGGACTGGAAGGAAAAATATGTCTCTTGCAGATGACACTAGATCTGCAACAGAGTTGATGCACAGGGTGGGGTGGAAAGGATGAGAAGGGACTTGGCAAGGTTAGAGGAATGGTCAAATGTATGGCAGCTTAGATTCAATGCTAAGAAGTGCAGGTAATGCACCTGGGAAACAAAACCCAGGGAAGAGTACACAGTGGGGGTGAGATACTAACAACAACAAAATGGAGAGGGACCTGGGGTAGTCATATCAGATGACCTAAAGATGGCAAGCAATGTGAGAGGGCAGCAAGGAGGGCTGGGGATACTGGAATGCATAGGGAGAGGCATCACCAGTAGAAAACAGGAAGTTATTATCCTCTGTACAGACAGCTGGTGAGACCCCATCTGAGTACTGTGTGCAGTTCTGAGACCCAATCTCCGCAAAGACATAGACAGGATGGAAGCTGTCCAGAGGAGGGCAACTAAAATGGTGCAGGGTCTGCACGAAGACATATGAAGAGAGACTTAAGGAGCTTAATATGTTAGCCTCGAGGAAAGGAGGGAGAGGGGGACATGATAGAAACTTTCAAGTACCTCAAGGGAATCAACAAAGTCCAAGAGGGTAGCATCTTAAAAGAGGTGTGCAAGAACAAGAGGGCACAATTTGAAGATGGGGCGACTCAGAGGTAATTTAAGAGTATTTTTTCACAGAGAGGTTGTGGATGCATGGAGCGGCCTTCCGGAGGTTGTGGAGTCAAAATCAGTGGTGGAATTCAAGCATGCATGGGATAGTCATAAGGCAGTTCTGGGGGTGGGGTAGGAAGAAGTAGACTGCTGGTTAACTAGGATCTGCAGCTTATCCAGTAGGTAGGGAAATGGGCAGACTGGGTGGGCCAAGCGGTCCTTATCTGCCGTCAAATTCTATGTTTCTATGTTTCTATGAGTGGTTCTTCCAATCTCTAGCCATCAGGAGATCACTGAGCACCCGAACCAGTGCTGTCTCAGTACTGTGCCTCTTTCAAAAACCAGACTGGAGAGGCTCATAGACATCATGGATAGTCAAATGGTTCTCCAGTTGTACAGCAACTACTTTCTCGATCACCTTCCCCATAAAGGGGAGGTTAGAGATTGGTCTGTAGTTTGCATGGCAGTCTGGGTCCAAAGAAGCTTTCTTCAGGAGGGGTGTCACCACTGCCTCCTTCAGAGAGCTAGGAAACTCACCTACTTCCGAGGAGCACTGACTATCTGCGCTAGGGCTGGGCCAAGAATATCACTACAACCCAAAATCGGGTTAGTTGGTCCTGGATCCAAACTACAGCATGTAGGGTGCATACCCTGGACAATCCGCATAATGTCCAAAAGCTCCGGCTGGTTGAAGGTACTCCAGGAAGACCGAGGGACAGTGACCAAATGCTGGTCTAGAGCAGTGCCCCTGGAGTGTGCCGGTTGGAGTTCCGCCCTGATGTTGGTCACCTTAGCAGCAAAGAATCGAGCATGCTCCTCGCACTCAACTTGCGAAAAACACACTTTGAACCTGTAGATAGGCTGGATTGCACAGCATGTCCACGGTTCAAAAAAGCTGGGCTGGTCAGTTCTGAGCGGCCACAATATCCCCGGACAGAAACTCTGCCTTCTTACGGGTGATTGGGATTGATAGGCTTGATAATGGTCCATCAATGTAAGGTGATCGGCATCAAAGGCGGATCTCCGCCAGCAGCGCTTCAACCTTCATCCTAGTCACCGCATCTCCCTGAAGGACCCATCAAATCAACAGGACCGAGGGTGAAAAGAGAGGGGATGAACTCTGACAGGAGCAATGACATCCAGGGCCATAAATATGGCCTTATTATAGGCTGTCACTAGGGCTTCTGGGTCATTGTTTGCCAATGGAAAGATTGATAGATCAAGCACCGCCGCCAGGCCTTCAGAGCTTACATCTCTTAAAGGGCGGTACTTGATCATCTCCACAGGGCAGGCCTACGAAAGGGGGGGGACGCAAAAGCTGAAACCCACAGTGTAGTGTTCGGACCATCCGACTAGATTTTTCCAGGTAGTCTACAAGTTGTTCAGCAACTATCCTTTCCAAAGGCTTGGAGAGTGAAGGAAGGATGGATATAGGCCTGTAGTCACTTGTGAGAGTCTTGTTACCACATTTGTGGATAGGAGTCACCACAGTTGACTTCCATTTGCTTGGGAATTATGAGAGCATAAGAGAGCGGTTGAACATTTTTGTAAGGGGTAGCGAAACTTCATCAAAGGTGAGGATGATGAGTTTCAAATCAAGGGAGTCAGCACTATGTTTAGACTTCCTGAGTACTTTGAGTAGATGTTTCCTGGCTAGCCCTTCAGTGATAGCCTTAAAATAAAATGGGGGGGGGGGTGCAGCTGGGCTGCCTGAGATATGGTGGGATGGGTTACTGTTGGTGTGGGATCAAAGAAGTTAGGTGGGAGCACATGACTGAGGTCACTGGATGTTGAGTTGAAAGCGTTAGCAATGGTTACTTTATCCAAGGTGATAGTTCCATCAGTGTTGAGCAGTGCAGGGGAAACTTTGTTTTTTTTTTCTTCCAATTACCTCTGAGAGGTTGTCCCAGAACTTCCTCCCATCATTCCAGGTGTTTGCAAGGGCATTCCTATAGTAGGAGGCTTTCGCCTGGCAGATAGCTCTTGGACAAGCGTTCCATGCTGATTTGTAGGCCTGAGTATTCCCTAGGGTGTTGGATGTTTTAGCACAGAACCATAGTTGGTCACGGGATTTCATCAGTTTAAGAAGGCCATGAGTCACCCATGGGTTTATTGAGCCTCTAATCTTTCATTTTTTGTATGGAGCATAAACATCACATGCTGCGTTAAAGGTAGTGATAAAGAATTCTAGGGCTGAGTCCATGTCCTGAGCATCATCAATTGGAGACCAGTCGAGTGATCACAGGTGCATTTTTAATGGACCTAGTCAACAAGGTAGAAGTATTCTACTGACAGTGAATTTTGGTGGGGTTTATTGAATTTGTTAAACCAGAGAGAAATGACTGGAGATTGGTCACTTATGGTGTCCAGGAGTACTTCAGTCTTAGTGGTGTGTTCAGGTCGATTAGTGAGGACCCAGTCCGGTAGAGAGGAGGTCTCCAACCTGTAGTTTATCCTGTTTGGTGACTGTACCATTTGTGCCTGGTTGGCAGCTGCCAAGGCATCCTTATAGGTGCTTGCACAGGGGGCCAGTCAGTTGACATTGAAGTCACCAAGCAGAATCACTTCCGAGTTTTGCCCACAGGGACTGATGCAGTCGAGGAGGGAGGGAAGACCCTGATTAGTCAGTTTAGGGGGGGGATATAGACTGACACATTGGTCAATGACTTATTGTGTTCACCTAGTGGTACCTTAATGGCTAGAATCTGAATGTCATTTCCAGTGCTAGGAAGGGCCAGAACATGACCCACAAGTGTGTCTTTAAGGTAGAGGGTGCAGCCACCACCTTTCTTAGTCAGCCTGTCATCCCCAAATACAATGTAACCAGGAATGGCAGTAGTGGAGTCAGAGATCTTTGGGGATAGCCACGTCTTAACGACCGATAGTATGTCCAGGTTGTGATGGAAGATCCAGACAGTGATGGTATCGAGTTTTGGAAGGAGGCTGCAGATATTTATACTTGCCTAGGATAGACCAGCAGAGCTGTCTGACTTTACTGATGCCAGATTGCAGAGATCCACGGTTGGGGTGAATATTTCCCTGAGAGAAGTAGCAACAGTAGTACTAGGCACTTGACAGAGGCTTTTAGGTATTTCCTATGGTGTAACTGTGTCCTCCCTTTCAGTGATAAATTATACAAATGAGGTTACAGCAAGAGTTAGCAAGATATGGGAATCTGAAGAGCTAGTGATAGCTGTGGCTCGGAAAAAGGTCTGAGGACCCTACGCAGTTGGAGGTTTAACACAAAGAAGCCAATGGGTGGAAACAGGTAGATGGGGCAGAGTTTTAGTATATTTAATAAAGGTCGGGGGAGGGGGAGGGTAAGTGGGCCAAAAAATCAAGTAAGCGGACAAGTCCAGTTTAGCAATAAGCAGCAGCTAAGCACAGAAGTCAGTACTGTCCAGTGAAGAGCTTCTCCCAGTGCTGAAATGTCCAATTAGCGTCTGGAATCAGCCGGGGCACGCCAATAGGAGCAATGGCTTGGGAGCCTTTTAGTCAGACAGGAGCCTACCTTGTTCAGATCTTCAGGCAAACAGGCTGGAAATGGTGACTGTGGCTGGCTGTGCAGGGAGCCTAGGCCACAGCTGTAGACGATGGACTTACTCAACGCTCAGAAACTGGAAAGAGAGAGAGGATTCATTTGTGATAATAGTAATCTCTGTGAATAATGTCTTGTCTAGTTACTTCTGCAGGAATTACTTAGTTCTTGTTTGAAGTATTACAGTCTGCCCATTTCTTCTTTCCAAGCAGGTCCTTCTGCTGAACCGGATGCCCACATTACCTGTTTAAATAAAACATTTTCTTGTCAACCCAGTATTGATATACTCATGCATATTTCATTATGAGTCTTTTTCTTTTTGCTTTCTCAGTCTTGGCTTAAACAGATGTAAATGCCTGTATATAAGATGACTTTTGTTCTGCTGAAGCGTTGTAAGCCTGCCCCATACTAGGATTTGCATACCCATGATGCTTTGCTTCCTAGGTTTGAGGCAGAGTGTTTGTGTGTGGTTTGGAGATTCACAGAAGTCAGCCACTTTCAAAATGTGTTCTCTCCTTGTAGCCATCATGGATTCCACATACTGCTCATCTTCCAGTTAGCATCTCTAATTTGCTACTTCTGACTGTACTAAATGCCATATTTAGGGGTTATCTTTGTCTCAGGAAAAAAGGTCCATGATTTTTGGCATTTCCCGTGACAACCCCATGATTTAAAAGATTTCTGGCATTTTCCATGAAGACACCATAGTTTTTAGTGTTTGCAAATGCCGGGCCCTTACTTTTGTGCCTCACCACTGCAGTGCACTTGGTTCACAGTCCCCACTGTGGGATTCTGGGGCTTACACATGAGCCCTGGTCTCCAAGATGGCAGCGCAGCGTGCCACCTCCTGCCACTGGCTTGGCCTAACAGGGCATTACATCGAAATCTTTGCTGATGTTCTTGTATAAACATGGGTATATAAATATGTTAAAACAGACAATTTAAAACACAGTGGATTCATGATTTTTTTTGCTATGATTGCCGTGCTGTGCTTTTTGTCATTCTGCCCGTGACAATATGATGATTTTCTCCAACATTTTCTGTGCCAAAAGTGCAGCCCTGGCCATATTACTTAGAGCGTGCGAGGCTTTCTTCTGTATTACAAACATGTCTCTGTCACCCAGTTAGGTCACAGTATTTGTTTTTCACGTGGGTCTTCATACTCGATTACAGGTTATCCATGTCCATCCTGCAGTTCAGATATTTCTGAGCTTAGTTTGCTGAGTCCTCTAAAGGAGCAACAATTGTGAGTCTTGTAAAAGGGTTGGTGAAGGTGTTTTAAACCTAAGTGTTTATAGCTGTGGGTTTTCCCTAAACCATTTAACTTCCACTCATATTCTCGACTTGGGAGAAAAAGACTAGTATTCCAAAGCTGTGATTGGACAAGACCAGCAGAGAATAGGATCTAGCATCTTTTTGTTGTATAACTACCGAAATAATTCCTAACTGTAACATTTTAAGTGGCTCTAGTGGTAAACGGCAGCTTAAGTGGCTACAAATTACAAGGCAACTCATATAAATAATAATTTTCTAGCATCTGCTATATAAATTTCTAGCAGAATGAAAGCAGTTGAGGCTTCCAAGCAACATTTTACATGTAAGCATTAAGCCACGATGAAGGTGGCATCTAATGCTGGATTAATGCATGGTTGGGAGGGTTGTGGCTCGAGGCTGGAGGCGAACAACCACCCAAACATGCATTAATCGCATTATATGCCACCGCCGGAGTGGCTTAATGCGCTTGTAACATGGGCCGCGTGATGATACAGTCACCAGGAGCCTGCCTGTTGTGTGTTGAACAACATAATACAGGGAGTCGGAGCTGTGAGGAAACATTTTTAGTGCCCTTTGAAATCTTGTTACAAATGAGCATTAACATGCTGATGCGGTGAACATAATCAGTATGTGTAAGTAAAGAACATAGTGCGGCTCACATCCCAGTCCGGAAAATCTGCTGATCTGCGTGGGTACTTGATTCATACCAGGCGCTGGAGGTCTCCGGTGCATTGCTCACTCGCAGCGGTCTCAGTGACCACATGCAATTTACATGGAGCCCGGTCACTTCCCTGCCTCTCAAGAGAGTCGTCCAGCGTCGGCGCCTGTGTCCCTTGCTGTGTGTGCTGGTGGTGCCTCCCCGGTGTGCTCCCTTCCTGTGTCCAGGTATTTTTCATGTAGCTGGTCTCCCTGTGGCTGTGCCAGTCTTGCCCCTCTAGCACTCGCTCCCCATCTGTGCCCAGTGCTGCTAAGCTAGTTGTCTGGCTGACATTGGTACTACCATTTTGAACACGGCATCTATCGTGGATTAATACCCACACTCCAAGTTAGACCCCGTGATGCTGTTTGACCAATCGTGGGTGCCCATTCCAGCATTCACATTATTGCCATGTTACAAGCAGTTATACATGCCTCTTTCCCCACAGAAAATAACTGAGAAAGAATGCATGTGGTATGTTTGCTGTATGTGGTCCTAGGGCCCTTAGTTGAAAATACAGTGCGTCCAACTTTGACAAATAACTGACCAAGGAATAGGCCTGCTGAATATACAGTTTAGGACTGGGGAGTATTTACTGCTAGCTTCTTCAACCCAGTATTATTTTCATCTAAATAGTTAGTAGTGCCATCCACAGACAATTCGGTGGGGGGGGGGGCCTAAACCAAAAACTAAGTCTCAAATTCAGTGGGTGTCTGCAGTGTCTGACTTTATTTGTCTGATAGTGTTGTGGAGTCTTGAGATAATTTCCCACTACTGCTTTGTGCTATGACCTTATTTTTTTGCCATTTTTCCAAGCTTCAAGAGCCCTTCTGGCCAGCCAGTGAGCCACTTGTAAGGCTGTCTTCTGCACTGCATGCAGTTCATTCTGATGCTCTTCTCTGTACCAACACCTACTGCTTCTACTCGGTTAGTGCGTT